>JACCHY010000019.1:3835269-5113692 GCA_018907195.1 Dolichoris vasculosae
AATACATACTACCGATATCGCGACGGATATATCGGCACTTCGGGAATTCTGTAAAGTATGAAAATAAATATATTGTCTCTTATAAATCGAAGTTCCAATATTATATCTTTGGAACAAAGTAAGAAGTCATGCATTGTATGGAAGTAAGGACTAGAGAATAAAAAAGAGAGAGCGAAATGAGCGAACGAATGAGAAGGATGTAAATCGTGTTTAAAGGAACGATAAAGTCGGAAAAAGAATTCACGAAGGAGAGTATCCCGAGCGGTTGCTCGCGTCTTGGTCAATGAAGATTACCGAGCCTCTCGCTCTTTATCGAAGAGCTCTAAAGTGCGTTGAGAGAACGACGACATCGCGGCGTGCAATCGAGGAGCCGAGAAAGGTTCGATATACCGTAGGCGTAATTGCGATTTCGAAGTGGATGTCGAGGTAGCAATTTCAAAATAGTCAAGTTGTAAATTAGTTCGCGAAGGAACGAACGCGAACGTGTGCGAAATACTGAAAATGATGAATTCCTAAGCTTCTTCCGCGCTGGATTCTTTTTTCGTTTTTCGTCCAGTGACGCTTACCAACCTTTGCATGTACGGGTGATCTTTTACGATGTAACGACGTTAAACGTCGGTCCTTTCCGGTCCTTTCCGGTCCTTTCCCATTTTTATCGGTGTAAGGAATTTAAATGCAATGGACGAATCGTTTCGTCGTAAAATTTTTAATTTCTAACGAATATTTTGTCGGATCACGCGTTTCTAGCTCCGTCCAACTCCGTCGTAAACGAAAGCTGGGTTCAATGCTATAAACAAAATTGTTTTCTATTTTAATATAATTTGGGAACGTAAAAGGTCGACGAAAAATTAAATTTATATTTTTTTTCCGGAATCACGAGGGAAAGTGAAATAATTTTTTCTTAAGTACGGACCTCTCGTCGTAAACTAACGTTTGCAAACTTTACACCGATTACAGCGGTTCTCTGCTAAAAATTTCAACAGCGTAAACTTTTGGCCTGTTCGAGGTCATCGATCCAAATTTTTTTCACATTTTAGGATATATCGAGTAATGTATTCGCGAGACGAAAATTCGGTGATGGAGCGATCGTTTACGTAAGAACCGGTAAAGATGAAAATCTTGATAGAACCCTCGAATAACAGGTGTCGCGTAAGTTCCGATCTCGCTCGGGACATCCCCTTCCGTTTCCCTCTCCGTCCATAATCGTCGAGGTAAGAATCAGCCGATTTAGCGCGAAAGGCAACCGATGAAAGCCTAATGGAGTGGTAATCGCTAAAAGGCTCTACAACGCAACCACCTTTCGCGGAGAAACTTTCTTGATTTACGGTGATAGCGCAGCATCGCATCAACTACCCCTCGAAAACATCCTAAGTACGCTGTAAACTCAGAGTAAGAAGGTAACGGTACTTGGCAACGCGACATCAATTTACACCGAAAATTTTGCGCGCACTCGAGATTTACCCCTTCTCTTTTTTTGTCCCACACGTCAGTTTTTCTCTCTTTCCCACAATTTCCACGTTAAAAAAAGAGATCAAATTATCAAAAGATGCGGGTTTTTCTGTTCTCTTCTTTTTTATTTCGCGACGCTTATTCCTCCTCGCACTTGCAACCGCACGAAAGCGAGACGACGAGCTGGAATTTCACGAGATTAAATATTAATGCAAATCGATTCGATGTTGTTGAAAATTTAACTTTATAATTTTTCCTCTAATTTTAATTTTAAGATTCGTACGTAAGATTGTAATAATATTTTACGATAAAAAGTATTCTGTTAATAATAATCAATGGTAGTACTTCTATTTATCGATCTATAAATTATATGATTTTTATAATTCTCAACCGCTGATACCAATGCCTTTTATAAAAAATTTATTTAATTTCCCACCCTAATTTTAATAATAATAATAATAATAGTAATTATTAATTTAATATAAGCATGATTTTCATAAATAAAGAAACACAATCTTGGAATAAAATATTATCAAAATCGAATGATAATATCGTATTACTCGTTAACTTATTTATTTATAACATTTGCTTATTAATAACCAATTTATTACATCGCGTACTAAAATTATAAATAAATTCATAATTAAAACTAAAATTCATCTCTAATATCACACTGACAGCGATCACTGAAAATTTTCTACTAAAACAATATTTACACTTAAAAATTTTTAAGCTATTGTTTTAAATTCAAAATGATCGATAAATATACGTTAAGTATCGAAAGCGTTAATGCAATATTTTAAGTAAATTTTGTAATTTGTAGCGGTAATGATATAGTAAGATAAGCTTTTATGGTACACGTGTCGAGTAAACGTACAATTAAAGGACCTTACCCCTACCCTTTCAACTTTTATTCTGAGTTCTTGTTCAAATCGACATCTTACGTACGCGCAATTTAATACGGCATTCCACCGAATCGTTATTATATCAAATGTATAGAATAAAACAAAATATTCGAATTGTTATTATTATATGTTTTTTTTATATTATATTTACGTACACATATTGATAAGCGTATAATAAATAGAAATAAATCGATATAATAGAATTGATCGAATATAACATAATTAATACTATACGGTTATATAGTATAAAATATAGTATATATTTTTAAAATCTTAAACAGTGGAATGAAATAAATACGTTAGAATATAACAACTAAAGTCAGGGAAGGGGGAAATTAATAGCACAGTAACCGAATAATTTATTCTATTCAAAGACATAATTTAATGTATTCGACGCTTACATGTCCATTTAATCGTGGGAGAACATTGAGAAGTAGCCACTCTTGGCATAGCGACAGCGGTAACAGTACAAAATTTTAATTCAAAGAGAAATACATCGCAGGAAATTATGTAGAGGGTTTTATTTAAATGTGGGTGGATAATTATTAAGGCATATCTGGCGATTGATGCACGTATCTTTTTAAAAATTGAAGCCACGACATTTAACTTGTATCGCGTTACTTCATAATAATTGAAGAATATTTCTTAAAATACCGAAATATAATTCAATAAAGTTATTTTATTCTTTACAATCGATAATTAAGTTTATCATTATAAATATAAAGGAATAAAAATAATAATAATTTAATATTCAAGTTTAATATTCATTTAGTATTCAAAATATAATTTCTATAAATATACTTACAAATGATATTTTAATTGTCAAGTCGTATTAATATATTTCAAAACGATAGTCAAATTAATTTGCAACAGTATTTGTAGATAATCATCAAATATTCGGGCGTAAGCTTATATCTAATTAGAGTTTAGTTTTTATTTATAATTAATTGTATAACTAGAAATTCCTATCGATCGCAAAATTCCTTCGTATATAACGTCAAATCTAGCAAATTTATGTGTTCTCGTTATATTAATAATAATGGATTAATATTTAGGTGGATAATATTAAAAATTAATCGAATTAGATTTAATTCAATGTACGAAATCCAATTATATTTAATTTCTGTTCTTTGAAGAATTAGAAGGAAAATAATGGAGATTTTAAAAACATTTTTCATCTAATTTTTAAAATTTAACGTATGATAATTTCGCAAGCACCTTTGGTAACAGTAGTTAAACCAAATAATAATTGGCATATCGAGTCCTATTTTAAACATAAATCGGTCGTTCAATTTGTCACGGTACTATTATCGAATAAAATTTAACGAACCTTTTTCTCAAAGCAATGGAGATAATAATTCGATATGTTCCAGGCGATGACTATAATAGCCGTGTGTTTCGTTTTGGCTGTCGCATCGACCACGCAAGAGATAAAGCAAGACGAATAAAGATGAACTCCGCAGACTCTCATGCTTTGGCTGATAACCAGCTAAAAGTACTGAGTACTACTGTAAAGGAGGCTAGGGTTGGAGAAACCGTTCGTCTTCGTTTCGAGCTGAATTGCCGACACGTATTGTTGCCAAGGTAGAGAAGCTTGGAAAAACAGAGTCGAGTCTCGTTGCGTGTAAGCTTAGACTCCGAATCTCGAAATGTTATTTTTCTTGACGCAACGTAAGATATCTTGTTTATTGAAGAGGATATAGTACTTTGCCAAACTTACGAACGCAGACTCGTATTAGATAATATAGGTGTACATTAATCTTGAAAGTTGTGCGCTGACAAACGTTACGTAGATATTACAATCACGTATTCCTTAAGGCAACGCGAGATTTCTCACCTTTGAGTAATATAAAAAAGGTAAGATTAACGACCTATTAAAACCAAAATTAATGTCGCGTTTAGAAAGAACTATTCGACCGCGGTATCGTATACTTTTGTTATATAGATTATAATTATTTTTAAACGGTCGGAATTTAAACAGCTTTGTAAGCTAAAATTTAAACAAAATAAAGTAGGCGAGATTTTGAAGTACGTCGTTTACGATGAAAACTTTACTTAAAATCGTATAAATAATAATACTCTTGTCGCGTGACGCGATAATTTTCAATAGCTTTGAAATATTAATTTAAATACGAATGATAACGAGATTCGAATAACGCACCACGCATCAAAAATATTAAAAGTTCCGTATTGATTTTGAAATTGATAAATATTGATTCTTCGAAGCAAATATCCTGTATTTAAATTATTATTGGAAACACGAGTAATTTTGCTATTTTGTAAAAAATAGAGTATAAATCGTATATTTGTAAAAAAAAAAAGTTATAGCAAATATAATTTTAATAATTACACGGATGGAAACATATTTAACAAATAGTTAAAACTTTGAAAATTACTAGGCTATTATGAATTAATAATACCACTTTAAAATAAATGCTTCGTATGCCTTTTTGATTATAATGCATTTGACTAAACTATCACTGGAAGAGTTTGAAATGATACGATATCCATCTACTTATAATCAAGACTTCATCATTTTTAATGTTAAGTTAAAAACTGGAAAATCTTAACTATAAAATTCTTGTTTCGAACAAATAAACGTCATAATAAGTATCCAGAGTTTAACTACCTTCATAACTATCACTTTACTGCGAACTGCTCTTTTTCCAACAATCCAACAACCACTTCTTATCAGCTTCCAATTTCCAACGCATTTTCAATACCACTAGCAGCGGTACAACTACGTTTTCAGCAAGAACGTAAGAATGGAAAAAAAAGAGAAGATAATAGAAGCAAAACCCAAGTCGATTTTCCCGTGGAGTGCAGAAAATTGTCCAAGAGCAAAGAGCAAACTCGGCTTTTTTGCTCCCAATGCCTTTTTTTTATCTTGGTACCCATCGTCCAACAACGTGCCGCTCGCACCAACGACGTAATTTACCGCACGTACGCCGCTTGTTTTAATACCGCTCTCTCTTTCTCTCTCCATCGTCCTTCAACCTTTTTCCTTTTCCCCCGTGGCTATCATCCATTCCACCTTCGTCTTCTAGCGCCCCTTTTCTCTATAAACCCCGAGTTCCAGCCCCAGGATTTGTCGGGGAAAATTAAAACCGACTAAAGAATTTATCGGCGTTTTCTCAAGTAAAAAAGCCGATAGAAAGATCTTCGAAAACATACGTTCCAATGCTTCGAAATTAATTGTGTATACACATATTTTGAAACTTAGCTTTGCGAACATTAGTACGCGAGCCAAGATACTCGAGATTCCAGCTCCAACTACGTGCGTAGTTGAAAGAAGATGAGATACTTTGTTCGTGGTATCATCGTTAAGATTGAAGTAGGCCCTAGAAGAATTTTTTTTTAAGGTTAATTGAAGAAAATGTTGAAAGAAATTGTTTACTTTAAACTTCTTGATTGTAATCTCTAGCGCATTCCATGAAAGATATAAGGTTATGAAAACAGATGCTTGTAATATTTGCTTGTAGTAAATTTTAAATTATACAGTAACATTCGTTTCAAACCAAGACAAATTTTTACTACATAAATATTATACGATGTAATGAAGCTGCGAACATTAAACCCATTAAACAGTGTCGTCGTTTCACAATTTCGTTTATAACTCGCAATTTTTCTCTTATAATCGATTTTTTACAAATTAATCTTACGATTTAATGAATAAATTTTCCGTACTTCAAGAATATTGCGGAATAAAGATTTATTATTGGAATGTTTAAATCTTTTAACGTTAAAAATAGTTACGTTGTATTTTATTTAATTGACATTATTATGCGTTACTTCTGAAATATTAGATTTTACGTATTTGTTTCGTAATACATGTAACATATGCATTTTATCAATTTTGTACGAATATCGCGTATCTTATATTTTTCATCTAAAATTTTCTATTTATCGAAATTAAATGTAAATTAAAAATTAGTAATAGTAATAAGTACTATGCGTGTGTATATACGTGAATCCGTAAAAATAAATAAAGCAAGGGAAATAAAACCAAGTTAAGGTGACTCGAACAAATATCAATCCATTGAAAACAGAGCGAAGACGCTGTTTAAGGTTGAAGCTTGCGAACAAGTGCTTCGTACACACATTCTACCATCGTCGATGTTTATCCACAAATAAAAGGAACACTCGACTCATTAATTTTCTTTACACTCGTTCGCTCTCCAACTTCTCGCGTTATAATTCTTGTAGCGATGCTTACGCTGCCGATCGCGGTAATGAACGCGTCGTTTGCATTATTTCCCTATGATTAAGTATGCTCCGTTTTTTTACCGATCTTAGATTATAGCTATTTACGATGAACAGTGAAAATCAAACTCGCGCGTAAAAAATTTTTTCGAGAAAGGTAATGAAATTTTGAGAATAAAAATGATTTAGTTCCTTCTAAGTTACGAGTTTCAAATATCGTTCCTTATTAAAAATTTCTTGCTTAAATTTCGGCATAATTTAAAGAAGTTTTCCTTCGTTATAATCGTAAGAAAATGAATCGCCACTGATTTTTCTTATTAAAATTTGACGGGTAAAATAATGATTAAATTCCTGAAGTTAATCCCATAGTAAATTGTCCTTTTATCGATACATGAATTTAAAACTTTATCCTACGATTCTATTTACTTACGACTAAGAGTAGAAAAAGTTAACAATACGAAATAACGTTAAATGAAACAAAATAACTAATTTTATGAAATAAAGTTAGTTGAAATATTAATCTCGTTAACTCTAAAACAATCAAAACGTATAAATGCTAACATTTTATAATCCTACTATTATTAATTTAAGTGGAAATTTTCCTATTTTCCATTTAAATATTTTTAACGCAGCTCAAAGCGTTTTGAATTAAAGATCGTTGTGACTGAAAAAAGTTTTAATTTTATAGATAAAACGATATTTTCATTAAAAATATGAGGAACGTAGTATGTGGATTATCCGTTTATTCTCGTTGAATAATTAAAACTAAAAAGAGATTCGATGTATTTAATTTAAATATCATTATAAAGTATACTATTATTATGCGAATAAATTTACTTATGTTTATTTATATTTAAAAAAAATTTTTATATTCATTTTATTTTCATACCCTTGAAATAGATGCAGTTATGATAATGTACGTTAATTTTTAAAATTCAATATGTTAAATTAAAATTTTTATATGCGAATACTAAATATCGTAAGTGTAAGCAGTTTTTCGTTACGGGTAAAAAAGCGAACTTTACGATCAAGGCTGTTACGTAAATAAAAGTGCTTATCTCGAGAAAATATCTCAAGATACAAAAGATTAAATTTGTATAAAGTAGTTATCGAGAATCTAGTGCTTCGTCAAAATGCGTTGATGTAAGAAGCAAGGAGTTCGAAACAAATAATTCCTAATGGCAGGAAAATGAATTGCTGGTCCAAGTGAAAATCAAGTCGAGATCGAGTTCTATTCTTAGAGATATGCCATGACCTCGCCTCGCTTACAGATGAAATTATGGGATAACCAAGGTGAGATTGGGTGGGTAAGTGGCGGGTACCGAAGACGAGTTATCCAACTCACCACGGCGCGAATCTGCTTCACTGTTCTTCTGAGAACTGAAGATGCTCGGTGCTTTTCTTACGATTGGGGTAACCGATTAGCGCGCGCGATTCGAATTCCGTTTTCGTTTGCGACAATCTACGGTTACTTCGTTCGACTCTTTAAATTATGAAAGCTTTGCCAGCTAAACTAACTTCTTCGAGGACGACGGTTACCTTCTAAAAATTCAAACTGTCCGTTTTAATTTATTTCTGTACACATGTTCGTATTTATGATCGATTATTTTTTGGTATTAAAAAATAATTCCAGAAAGAATAAAATTTGATTTTTTGAAATATTTATAGATTTTTAAATTATTTTTATGATTTTTGTAATTCTAATTATCGCTAATATTAATATTTCTATAATTTAAATTATAAATATTTCTAAAATACTATTAGTAACGAATTAATATTAAAACTACTCTAGAAAACAGCTTCGGTACGTTACTTTTTTCTCCTTTCATTATTCAGCTTACTCTTAATTTTCGCTTTTTGTCCTTGGAACAAAAATGACATAACTGCCTTTCGATATCTAGATTGATAGGATTTATGAATTGACATAAATAACTCCGTTATTGTTAAGTTATTACGAGTGAAAAAAAATGATTTCGTTGCCCTTTATAAGATAATTTGTAAATACATTTATTAAATTAACCATAAAGACCGAGCCTTGAGCTCACAGTTGAGTTATTGGAACTTCGAATACATCAATTTTCTATTGACGGTGATGTCCAAAGAATTGCAAAATGATATAGTTAATCTTGTTATTAATGAATGTAAGAGATCAAACTTATGACTTCCGGCGTATTTGAATAGAATTAACGATAAATTTATTTTATTATAAGGTAATAAAAAATGAATGCCATTATGAAACACTCAAAGTTATGAGTCATTAATGAAGACTTCTTATGTTATGAATGAATATTCGAGTATATACATCAAAATTAAAGTAAGCTAGATCTCATTCGACTACAAAGAAACGAATGACCATCGTTTTTACAATTAAATGTTCATCGTAATCAAGAAAAGAATTTATATTTGTAGAAAATCGTATGTGAAGATTGAAGATGAAGACTAAATTGAAGTCGTATTCCGATCCTTTAATTGCCAATTATAAGAAAGTATATATACTTACAGGCATTGATTAATGATCGAATTAGTTGCAATGATCTAATATAACTTGTATACTTTTTCCAATCCGGTACATATCAAATTGATTCTGCGTTAACAAATCTAAAACTGAAGATTCCTCGTATTATATTGAATAAATTAAAAAAAACTTCGTTCGATGAGCATTATTTAATCTGAGTTCGTGAAAATATAAAATTAAAAATTGATTCTAATAAACATATGTACAGTCGAAAATGCAATTATGGATTTGGTAATATTATTACCAATTTCATACAAAATTATAATAAAATTTTTTTCGGGTAAAATTATAACTATTTGACACGATAATGTAGTCTAAAATGTATGTAAAAATTGTTAAAATATAATATAAAAAATTAAACACACATACATATTATCCATACATATCTAATATTACAAGTAAAAATCAATGATACCTTCTAAAAATAAAATTATGAAATGAGTTATGTATCCTCGATGTTATAAATGAGATATCATGGCGAATTAAAAGAAATTTATCAAAAGTTCAAGAAATTTGTTTATCACGTATATTTAAAAATACTTTCTATAAAAAAAATGAATAATAGTATATTATTAAAGTTTTAACGTAGTTTATTAACTTAGGTTGAAATAATTACATTCCATAATAAATTTAAATTCATTATATCAAAAATTGTAAAAAAAAAAGTAGAAAAATTATCTCTTAAAACGAATGAACAATTATTAAACTTGCAAATAGATATATAAGCTTGAACTATGGAATCTAAACCAAATTTTAAACTGTTGTTAAATTTGATATTAAATTTTTTTAATGTTTTTATATATATTATGATATATGACTTACATTTCTAATATAAAAGTAGAATATTCTCCAGAGGCTAAAATAAAATATTCATTACAATTTATATTCATACTGCGATTGTTTAAAGATAATTCTTTTGGAGTACTGTCATCTTCTCCGGTCATATATTCCAAGTAGACACGAAGAACCGTAATTCGCAATCATAAATTCGTTATCATAAATTAGACTTTTAACCACAACTATCATAGTACAATTAACAATGAAATACGTGATTTCGGTGTATCACGCTTGAATTACATAGGCACTTAAAAAGATAAAAATCCATGGAGAACGCGAATAAGTACATATCTTTTTTACCAAACTAAATTATTATTTGCTAATAAACGAAACGTTGCTGAGTGCAATTTGACATATCCGCAGGCTTGAGTGCAAGGCACCGCCAATATTTTGGAAAATTACTCCGGGTTCCCGTCGACCGAAACAAACCTGAGGCGTGCGCGTATACAAAGCCAACGACGCTCTTGTCCAGGAAGCGAGGGTAGCGGCAGCGATAACAACGATAACGCTCGTAATTAATCTTCCGGGAAGCTACAGAGGTGCAGAGACGAACGCGGCTATTGATATTATAATTAGCCGTTGATTGGACAACAAGGAAGGAGAGGGCGGAAAGGGAGGATTATCGTCTTAAAACATCCTGTCTGATTTACGCTGGGCCTTTGTCCTTCGGATCAACTCTCTATATAATTTAGAAACGGTATTCTCGTGAATTCAAGGCAGTAATACAATTCCATATGCGATTTTATAAGAACTAGTTTGATTTATTAGAATTACCCTATCGAAAAACGGAAGCAACTATTACCGGATATACCGCTAATATGATGGATATTTATAATAATGTTCAATAATTACCGTGACCGATTCTATTCGATACTTCGGAAAAAAGATTAAAAAGTACTTAAAAGGCTAATCAGGTTTCAAGTGATGTAATAGAGATCGATAAAACTGTTAATTTCATCAAAATGTACATAAAATTAATCGATAATTTCGTTTAATTGCTTTTTGATTCGCTACAAAAAATGCCCACTAATTATTAATAATTATAATCTAAATTTAAGTTATGAACGATTGATAAGTTACTGTATAAAAAATAAACACTACGCGATCTACAGCGAAAGCGCTGAAAGTTATACGCAGAACATCTATTGATAAAAATATTATGTTGATATTATATAACATATTATCAAGTTTTACGTTACTATCGAAAAACTCTTATTCTTATCGTAACGAACTATTAAAATCTATTTAACGGAAATATTTATTATACATCGAAGCGCAAAATGTTGGTTTTGTACGTTTCATATTATGTTGGCATTTTCGATATTCTTTTTTCAATTAGATCCATTCTTGTAAACGAAAACTATACCGTTTTTCTTAGTTTGGTACTATAAGTCATAAAAACTGAAAAGTTACATTGCATGATAGTATATTGGAAGAAGCGTAAAAATATCGATTATTTTTCAATTATACAAGAAGGCTATAAAAATTTTACTACCGTTCGATTTCAATTCTCCTGCGTTATTTTATACTTTTTAACGATGTAAATATATTTTGAAAACACGAGTGCAACAAAAATAATTTATCTAATCTTGAAAAATATTTTCTAAAAAGGGAAATTTTTATTATGATATTCAACGTATGACTATTCGAAGGCTAAATAAGAAAATACAAATGAGATTTAAAGTACCCATTGTAGGGTTAAGTATAAGCACGAAGAAGAAATTGGCGTAGGTGTGTCCGAGGAAACCCCATCATTTAGATAGATCGGAACAATGGCACGATAAAGTAATAAACAAAATGTGCTTAGGTAGGCAGGTAAGGAAAGACCGAAGAAAGATCGGTTAAAATTATATCGAATTGTGTATTTTAATCTGTAACTCAATGTCTTCCATACTACATGTTTACCAAAACTGTACAATTTATTTTTATTCTATATATATATATATATATTGAATTCAAATTTATTCGATGTCGATTTCATTATTAAGTTGTTTTACGTATGCAGAGTATTTTTTTTACATTTTTTATAAATACAAAAAATTAATTATAATTTTAAAAATAGATCAATAGTTGCACCGAAACTTATAACTTTTTTTAATTAATCAAATAAAAGCACTATGTAAAATACTTCGATATCGTTTCACAGCATTTATTTAAAATATATATATATTGCTTATATAACGTTAAAATAAATATTTACTATAAAAAAATTTATAATTTTAATAATGCGATGTATCATTAAAAACCGAATTTAACTTGTAAGATTAAAATGTGCTGCTATTCGTCTACAAAAATATTTTATATTTTGAGTTTTAATTGTTTGTTTTTAATTACTGATTTTGGATAAATCGCTTTATATATTTTTAAATAATAGTAATAACAATGAAAAGTATTTGAACATTTTTATATACCTTAAGAAATTGATTATCAATGATAAAATAAATTCAATTTTGAAAATGGTGTAATTTCAACGCATTTTATAGTCGAATGATCTAATTGAAAGGTTCAACATTAGAAACTACTCTTCTGTTAAAAAAAAACTTATTTTTATCTTTTGTAATTTATATTTCCTTTTATTGTAAATTAATATCGCCGATAATTCTATATTTTTTAATAATAAATTTAGACTCGTTAATGTAAAAAATAGAAACCTTTAAAATATATTAAAATTACACAGTTACGTTAACATTTCGCGTCATTGCAAAAGTCAGATAAAATGGAAGATACGTTATTTTGTTCTCCCGGACGAAAACCTAAAGGATCCAGCAAAAGAATTCTTTGCTACCATGGCAGGATGCGTATTTTCAATATTTTTTTAAATAAAATTCTCTACAATTTTTCAGCTTAGGTTGCTCGGGCTGAGTCTTCCTCGTTCGTTGGCAAGAAATTCTGGAATTGCGTTAATTTAAATATTAAGCTGTACAAAGTCCCTTCAATGATAATAACGGTAAACAGATATGGAAAATATATTTGCATAAATGCGTACTATCTGGCGCGTTCCAGCCTTGGTCACTGTGATTTCCTGGAATATCCGAAAGTACAACTATTCGAGAAGTTTCTGTGTTTCTGTTTTTTTACGTATCCTCCTTAAATTTAAATATTTTATGAGGCGCACGATGTAAACTCATTAGAAACAAACTATGTTTCAGCGGTAAAATACGAATTATACGCAACAATAAACTTAACGTTATGTTAAAAATGATAAAATTAGGTATTTTCCTAATTCTAGTGAAAAAATATTTAATTTGGAATCGTGTTCATGTGATTTCAAAATTTACGCGTGATCGCTTGTTTCATTTATACGAAAACGGTACCGTTGACGCAAAATAATGGTAATACTGGTTATTAAATACCGGATCCTTGGTTTAACAGTACCACGCGTAAAAGCAGATTAAATATATCAGGATTAAATATATCGAGTTAACCTTAGAGACGAAGCATTATAAAATTATATAACGAGTGTAAAATTTTTCGTTTTTCAATACATTTTGTAGACGATGAAAAATTGTAAATATTATTTTCGACCGTACACCTTGGAAAATAATTAATTATAATTATATAGGTATCAGTCGTTATTATGTATAGAGTATAATTAAAATACTTTGAATAGTAGAATTAGAATTATTAAATTTCATCTCCGACGAAAGAATTTTTTAATAAGATGTAAATATTGATCGAACGCTTAATATTTTTTAAATACATTACTTTTAATACGGTAAATACCATAATAATAAATTAATGCAAATTTAATATTTTGCGAGAATAAATCCATCGGAATGATCAACGTAATTTACAAGAGGGAATAATTTCTTTGAACGCACAAAGCGAACGGTATAAATTTAGTAAATGAAAAGCTGCTGTTTTTTATCGCGACGTTGGATCGTTGGTAATATTAATAAAAATCGCCCGACAGGCTTTACAGCTTCGTGCAATTCCAATCCAAAAAAGAACGTTAACCTGGTATAATAAAGGACATTTACGTTAGACCGCAAAGTACCTACCGATACAACGCAAAGCAAAGCAAGGAAATGCAGTGAACACGCCCTCGAAACTCCCTCGAAACTCCCTCGAAACTCCCTCGAAACTCCCTCAAAACTCCCTCGAAACACCCACGAAACTCCCTAGAAAGGCTCGTACATCACCCGAATAATTTCCGCTGCGCATCGCGCTCACGGTTCTACAAATTACGGGCACGCGCCGTTACATTTATGTAAGGTTACCGCGGTTCCGTTTCGTTCCGTGGAATAAAACGACGCCGGAAAGAGGAAACGAAACGAGACGCGATCAGTTGATTTAGAGTATTAACCCATTCGATTACGTTTAACTCGATTTCGATAGAATTCGATAATTGCGTTGACATTTATGTTTTTGAAACGTTGTCGTATACGCTTTCCCGATATTTCTGATCGAGCTTCAGGGTGGAAAAATAAAATATCCATTACCGCATTGTTAATTCATCCGTAACTTCTTTATTGTTCAAGGATATTATAATTAAATTTACAACTTAAATTAATATAAAGACACGGTAAATTCATTAGGCAATGAAGTTGTTTATAAATTATAATCGTACCGGTATAAATACAGAAATGCTTAATATTTTTCTTTAAAACGTGAGCTATAAATAAAATAAATATTGACTTTAATGATAATCTAATAAAGATATTGCGTAAGAACTACTCTACCATGCGCTTACGAATACTCGATGGTAATTATACTAATCTTATGATTTATGCAAATCGTAGATTTATTGTTTCTTTTTACGATGTTTCTTATTCATCTTGTTATTATTGATATTATTATATTTCAGAAAGATATATTTATATAGGTATACCTTTTTCAAATCATCTTTTAGAAATCAAAATTACTAACGGCATTTCGTATTCGCGTAGTATATTTTATATATTCGATCCATAGTTACTAATTAAAAGTCTCTAAAGAAAAATATTATTTTAATATAAAATGAGATCATAATAAAGGATCGCTTACTTTTTGGCGTATAACGATCAAACAACATTTTTATAAAATACACGGTAGCTTCGAAATACATTTTATTTTTAACTACTATACTTTTGATCATTGATAAACTGGTAATTTAATTGCCTTTTTTCGAAATTTAAAATAAAATTTTTTCTCGCTTAATATTAAATTTTAGCCTGATAAAGATATTTATAATATATAAATGATTGTCTTTAAAAATATTTTTTAAAAGAATAGTTTTATATTTCATTTGCTAATAAAATAAAAATATCTTGGTTTTAATCTATCCACTTGGTTTATCGAGTTATTCTCGTTAAATATAAAGTTCTTGATTAAATATTTTATAAAATATGAAATAATATATTTTTACGACATAAATATTTTTAGTCCATAATTTTATATGTATTTTAAAATATATTATAAGTTTACTCGTTAAATTAGGATACGAAGACACAATTTAATCTATAATAATTACATTTATACTTATGTTTAATTATGCCTGTATGAAATGCATACCAGTTGTATTTTAAATAAATTTTTATGTTATATTCCTGTAAATAATACTGGCTGAATATTTGCTCTCAAGGCTAATGAAATTAACGACGAAAGCATTTAACATATTTAGTTAGATATTTATAATGATATTTACGGTGAACGTATAATCATTTGGTTCGATCTAAAATTCTCAGAAATTATTAAATTCAATTAGTAATATTTTTATTAAAATTACTAAATAAATAAAATATGTATTAAAAATTTTAATAATTTGTTAATCGTGAAACTGTTCGCTATAATTTCGCTTTTAATTATATCATCATAAACCAAAAATGGATTATACGTAATTTTTTTACATAACAAAATATTTATTTCAATAAAACATGAATGCAAAAAAAATAAAACTAATATGCTTGTAATACTTAAAATACATTAAAATTTAATAAGATATAGTGCGTATAAAAAAATTGCTTAACAGAAAATTATAGATGATGTTCTCTTAAAGTAAGAAATAATATTAATACATTTTCGTAAATTTACATCGAGTACAAATACAGATTGTTTATTTTGATCTTTATAAGAAGTACGTGTTATTATTATATTTTTAAATTATCAATTTTTATCATTTACACTTTTTTCTAATTTTATTATATTAAAGAAGTCAAAAAGTCTCTTTGTTAGTTTTAAATTTAATCTACAATTTATTATCTTCCATAAAAAATTTGTTATAATTTAAAAACTTCTACAATTAAATTTTTTTATTAAGATTAAAAATAAATTGAATTTTTAAATAATCTACATTGTACATTTATATGTTTTTTAATATTAAAAAATGATATTTAAGTTACTTATATTTATGAAATTCGATATTTAAAAATGATTATTGAAATAAATTTTTTTAATGATATCATTTTCTAATATTGAATTAAAATAAATTGAATTAAAAGAATGAATTAAATTTAGTTCGTAATTTTTAACTTTGTATCAAATTATAATCTATATTATGAATTAAATTTAATAAATTGTCGATCATTTTATATTAATATTGTATCATGGTTTTTTTATATGTAAGTTGGATGTAAAACGAATCTGTTATCCTTAAGTTATTTTATGTTTGAAACATTATGTAAAATAGATAAAACTTAATTCATTTTTTTTAAAAAGATTATTAACTAGAAAATGAAAAATGTTCTAATTATATTTGTCAGAAAACAAGTAGATGTTAATTCATTAATCTCGTATAAAACGTTGAAACTTTTTATTAAATATTTGATTTTGTTATATCTAACTATTTACTATATATATACATTTTTTCATCTTATGATAAAGTTATAAATGAATAAAAAATTAAAAAGGTAAATTATCACAATTTATAAGAAAAACTAATAAATTAGTTATATTAACTAATAAATCAAATTAATCCTTTATCAAATCAAATACATATTCGAGGATTAAGACAAGTCTTCTTTATATAAAGTAAAGTAAATTTAAATATCACCATAAAATTAATTCCAGGTAAAATTCAAAGTGTGATATTTTTTCAAAAAGATTAGTATCTTAAAGATAAGAAATCGTATTATACGACATAAACTGTCTTTTAAGATAGGTAAACAAAATATAGGATTCAAATCGTACAATTAAACCGAGGATTTCATAATTTCTATGTAAAGTAACAAATTTTATTACTCAGGGTAGTAACGTACGTAAGGTATAAGAAATGCGAGAATGAATACATTTACAACTCGTTAGTACTGGCATACCTTTTATCCTGTTAGATTTGCAATACATTGTCGTAAATGTTATTTTAAATACCATAAATTTTTGATCGTATATACATCGAACAGGTAGAATTTCGCCGTATAAAGCAAAGCTGTTATACCGATCTTCTCTTCGAATATTTCAGATTACGATTATCAAATGTTACCAATGAGTGAATATTCAAATTATAGCTGCCGAGATGTATCCTATTGCGGATGGGACATTTTACCATCAACGATCGAAAATGTATTAAATTTACCATTACGTATGGCAAATCATATATAATTTTTTATTCTCTGTCAAAAATCTTATATTTATACTACTTATTTTATTTCAAGTAAATATAGAGACGATCTTCTCGTGTTTTCTCTTCCGATGTGTTACTTTGCTTACTTACGCGGATTAAAGAAGTACGCGATAAGAAAGATACAATAAGTAATTATTGTACGACGATGTCCTTATCAATTTTATGAAATATTTGTTTTTACTTTTTTTTCATTGAAAAAATATAAGATGCATTTATTTACGCATGCAACGACAGGAAATGAATCGCGATAAAATTACATCTCCGCCGGTTATAATTACAAGATACTAACTTTTTTTATTCGACAATTCAAAATCCACTTCACAGATTATAATAATTAAGATCTTATCTTTTGCACTACCGATTAAATTAACGGAAAAATAATTTTAATTTTGTAACAAATACGTAGCTCCTCGTGAAATATGAATTTTCCATTTCGAGTTTCTTTTAAGAACCAACGACTTTCTCTCGGCTCACGGAAAATAATTATACAATATAAATTTCTATTTACCAAAATAAGTATATTTACATTAAATGTCATTCGAATTTTCAGTAAGAAAATAATAAATTCATGAAAATGAGCATTAGATTTCTGATTTAGCGTGAAAACAGAGACTTTTCCAATACAACGCGTCATAAAATTCGTAAGTATCTGCGAAGAAGGCAAATTTAAAGGTATCGTCAAATAATTAAAATATATTAGAATTCCATGATATAAATGAAAAGAAAAGTAAAAGAGTTTGAGGAAGCAATGGTACGAAACTCGAGTAGCGACACGACCACCGTTATAAAACACAAGGTTGGGAATGCACAGGACAGCGACTAATGACACTTGACGCTTTCATCTCTCATTTCATGGGACTTCGTACTACGAGGACGATTAGAAAGGTGTCCAAAGCTCTACGTAACCTAAGACGTAATTTATCCTATCTTCAAGATTATTAAAAAGTGCAGATAAATTCATAACGACTCCTTTACTTTTTACTACGATTCTTACGACCTTTTACTGGGATTATTCCACTTATACATCGAGTATTATATTCAAATTATTTAAACGATGTCGAGAATAAAAAAATTAATACCGCTTTATTATATATTTTAAACGGATTACGTATTTTCAAAAGACTATTCGACCGTTTTATTATTTTGAGTGAAATAATTATATTCAATTTCGGTATTTATAAACTTGATAGAACATCATAATTTTTAATTTTAAAAAAACATGTCAAATTATGTTAAGCAATACACATTTTTGTTAAAAAACCCATTGGATCAATAGTAATTAAAACTTCGGAAATTAGAACCGTAATAATATACGTTAAGATTTTAAAATCCAAAAAATAGTTTAAAAAATTTATCTATTTATAAATACTTAATAATTTTAAATCAAATGTCCGATTCATTGAACTTTCATGGAATTTCACAAAAATCTGTTCTTTTTACTGTAAAGTAGAATTACACGATATTACATAAAAAATATTTTTTAACCAAAATGCAACTTTATTTAAACTGTAATACAAATTATTTTTTCGCATATTTATTGTTAGAATTTTTTGTGGAATTTAATAATGAATTTCGAATATGTAATTGGGAATCCGAACTATTTTCCGACTGAAATTCCACTCGAACTTATTTAGTAACACATTATTTAACGCCTGATTTTATAAGATAACGTGTTAATAAAGTTATATGTAATAAATGGATATTTTCGAAATATCAATCTAATTGTTCTTAAAAAAATTTTAATGAAAATGATGTATCGTAACCAAATACGAACGTCACATCGAACTTTTAGAAATAATTGAAATACGCGAAATACAATTATATAATCAATGGCATTATTTCAAATTTTCCGTAACTTTAAGAACGCGAGATTTAAAAATAAGATGTACAAAATGAGCCATACTAAAATTTCTTTATCTCGATGTAACTCGTGTAATTAAAAATTCATAAATTTTTAAGCTTGTTCCAAAGAAATAAATTTCTATAAAAATTTAGAATTTCTAAAAACGTTTAAGAAATAGTTCATTTTGGTCGAAGAATTATCGTATAATCTTAAATATTACAAGTGTATACAAAATAATGCTGATCAATGTCATTAGAATTCACTTTCGCAATTCAAATTTAACGTTATTGGCAGTTTGATCCTATTTTCTTAAAGATGTTAATTAAAGCGAATCCGTTAGTATGGCCACACTTTAAACTCATACACTTATACGTAAGAGCCTAATGGAATTTTCTTGGTAACGCGGCCTCGTGTTTCTCAGAAATCTAGATACAACTCGTCGATTGATGAAACGATCAGATATACAGATGTACGGATAGCTTATGTGCCGAAGATACAGTACTTTTTTAATTTTCATTCCTAATATATATAAACTTATGTACGATATAATCCTAAAATAATTACATACGAGGTTATCGATAAGTTTATATATAAAATTTTATATTGGTACAGAATTGGTAACTGTAATATTGTTTTATGAATTCACATTGCGATAAAAATTTTATTAAATAAGCGACTAATCTTAAATAATAAACGAAAAGGCGTTGGTAACTGGAATTAATTAAATCCATTTAACTTCGTTATTACATCTGCTAAAGGAACGCATCTTTCTCACGCGTACAGTTTATATACACTTTATATAATTTTGTAATCATTTAATCTTTTTGAATCATTGAAAATGTATTAAATAAATCGTTTGAACAAAATGTGAAAAGACTCACCATTAACGAAACTTTGAACTGGCCTTCGTAATTCGAATAGAATCCTAATTTACATTCACGTACCTGTAATATATAAGTAAAACATTACCAAAGATATTTTTTCCATGTGAAAGCTATTAAAATTTATGTAACTATCGAGTATGAAAAAATGAAATACGTTAAGGCAACGACTTCGGGTGAGCAAAAAAGAATTATGAATGATGTCTTAACAGGCAGCTCAAACGTTATATATAAAAGTCAAACATCAATTAGGACTGCATAACCTCCCTCGCATCACCACTTAAACTAGGGGCTCGTTACGTAAGGCGCTAAATACGCATCCTTATGATTTACCTGCAGAGCACGTTCATTTCCCTTCTTCCCTTTTTCCAAAGCAATTAAGACCCAACGACAGCCATCTTGACTTGTAATTATAACGCTGCACAGACGTGTATTAACTCAAGTTAATGTAACAACGAGAAGTTGAAAAAAAAACAATTACTACTTTTCGAATAATTTATTGTCCACAGAAGCCATTACACTCCAACCTTTGTTTTAAATAATCGAACCGAAACTAGTTTTCGTGCTTATTTTTCTTTTGGGAAAACCAAAGAACGAGCCGAGTACCAAAGCTCGTTAAATTAAGTCGGTAAGTTGTTTACAAAGGTAAACTGATTAAGGATATGGCTACGACTCTACTAATTCGTTTAGTGTTTTCTAACAAATGTTGCTTCATTGTTTTTTTTCAATCTATCACGAATCGGAAATATTGGTTTTTCAGTGTAACAATTTCTTGTACCTTACATACTTTCTTATAATTATAATTTTGTTTAAAACAATGAGATACGAATTAACATTCTAATGAACTTAAACTTCATCTTTCCTTTGAGACTTCATTTTTATTACGAATTCGTGTCTTAGTCGTTAAGTGATAAGTGTAGAAAATTTTTAATGAGTTTCTCTTGTATGTATCAAAATAAGTAGGTTATTCGTAATGACTTGAATTAACATTGAATACTTAAGTAGGTCTTGTTTCTATAGAACTTAATTACATTTAATCATACGAAATTCTATGAATTATATTATATATTTAGTCATGGATAAAGTACATATAAATAAGGAAATTATGCTTATAAATAATAAAATCATTGTATATGATTAGAATTAAAAGATTATATTTTTTATTTTAAGAAAGTTATAAATGTTTAATCAAATAAAATAACTTATATTCGATCAATAGTATTATTGAAAAATAATTATTCTAACTACAAATTTTGGGTATTGAAAAAAATAAAATTTTTTATTTCTGACAAATAAAATCAAACTTTATTTATCATGAAATAAGTTGTATTTTGTAATTAAGTTTTAATTTTAACGACAATGTATTTAATTAAATGAAACGATATAAAATTTAATAATTGTAGCCATTACATGCATATATCATTTTTGCACAATTGCATTCTGATTTACCATAAATTTTAGTTATTCCAAAAAAAACTTATGAAATCAGTAGATTTATTTGTACATTAATATATTTTGTTATCGTATATATTTTTAAATTGTGAATTCTTCATACATGGTAACATTACAATTCAAAATATGATATATTAATGTATAATTTGTAATAATTATTTTGTGTCTATAAGTGTATGTATCGTTTTAAAGAATATCGCAATTAAAAACATCTTTTTGATACATAAGTATTTGTAGCGTAAACAGTATAAAAAATTTTTACCGAGCAATGCGCATTTAACTTCGCTCAAAAGTATCTATCCAAAAATTTAAAACAATATTTATGACGATCATTTAGTCTTACGAACAATACAACAAAATTTGTCCAGTCGACTAATATCTGCATTATATGCTTTATATTTTAGTTCAATTTTAAAATAAAAAAATTAATTTTCAATCAATTAATTATCATTATAGATATAATACATTAGAATACGATAAATATTCACAAAAATATTATATTTATCACATAATTTCTATAATTGCCCATTAAATAGCTTTTCTATTATTAGAATCTGTAAATTTCGAAGTGAAAATGATTTATTTTATTTCTAGAATATTTACTCCGAATTCAACGAATGTAAATCGGACGAAACATAAATTTGTTACGATAGCACAAAATTGAAATTACCGCTATAATTAAAAAAAATAATTAAACGAAAGAAGCGCATAAACTTAATACTCAAAATTTAAGTAACGGAATCGTTGAGTTCGTATGCAAAACGGATCGTGTAAATACTTCGCTTCGCTCTTCCCCCTTCAGCCTTTTACAAAAACCGATTTACAATGGATCAAAGCGAACTGAGTTTTTCATTTTCTATGATAAAAAAATCATCATCACAAAGCTTCGCTTTGAGGAAGAAAAATTATTTATGACGTTGCCATTTAGATGCTATTTGAAGATACAGCCACGGCGTTACGTTCCTCCATCCGCACCCGCGGATCATTACGTCGGCCTATAACATCTGATCATTCCGGTCACGCACATCGACTTTCAATCAAACTGTATAATGTAAAACTATAAAATCAGCGATGCAAGAGGGAATTAAGTTCTTATCTGTCTCGAGTTTGTACAACGCGATTTCTCAACATGTCACGTTTCTTGGTAATAGCGAAAAAACGATGCTCAGGGAACCTGGTGAGACCTTTATTTTATGCTTTTGCCGTTTTTTATTGTAATTTTCTTCATATTTTAATAACGTACGTTATACCGGGGGAAGATTTCTTGTGTGAGGTATGAAGATAAGGCGTTGAAGTAATGAAGCATCAAAATTATAAATAAAAGAGAATGTCAAGCCATGTTTTCGATTGTTCGAAAAGCTTCGGCTGTGTAAAAATATCCCGTCAATCGAAATCGTCATTTTTCACTTTATAATGAAATTTTAATATACTTTTTCAAACCTTACCAAACAACTTTTTAAACAATAAAAATGAAAACGGATATTATTTTACGAACTAAGAAAAACTAATATTTTATGCGCGATTAGAACTATTTCTTTCATAAATTAAATTTTAAAAAATTTGCTCTTTAAAAAAGTTCTCGCTCGTCGATAAGCGTAGCGTTTCGTTTTTTATAAGCAGCGTCTTATTTTTTTAAACAAATTAACGAAATTTAATCTTACACCGTCGTGAAATTCTAATGCAAAACTTAATTGCGAATATTTTAATTCACTTAAATAAATACTTGGTAACGTATTAAAAGTTTTTTAACCGATAATATTATTTATAAAAATTCCCGTTGATAATGAAATAAAATCATAAAATCAAACGTATTTTTTTCGAGTTTTGGAAAATGAATTCGATAAAGGTACGATATGACAAACATTATCGATAGAACGAGCGTAAAGGTCTTATCGATTAATCAAAGACATAGATTATTCATTTTCGTAATTTGTTCCAAGATTTATTCGTGCAATATCGTAACCTACATATTTAAATGATCGATCATTTAGTTTTAATTAATCTATAAAGTCAGTTTTTATTCGCGTTTAAGTAAAAACGAATGATTTAAAATTTCATAAATACGCGATAATTTTGTTCACGATCTATAAAAGATGTCATTCGCAATATAAGTATTATTTTATTAGTTTCATTTCTCTAATTCGTATACAGTTATGCGTACGCGCGCTTGAATTTATAATTTATACGCGTTGCGAGCAATATCGCATTATTCGAAGTTTATCGCACATTTCATTTCATTTTTGCGCATTCTAATAATGGATAACGTTGGTTAATTTTCTTTTGGATAATACTCTAAACGATAAAATTACAACGAAAGAGAATACAGGACTTTCGTGATTCGTATAAGGTACGTTGGTCAACGTAGAATTCGTTTCGTAGTCGAAGTAATTCCGAATCGAGCTCGCGATAACCAACTTAACATCGTAAACATCTTATTAAACACCGATCGTCAAACAAAATTTTAAACGATACACCCGGTAGAAGAAACAAATAAACTAAATAGAGTAGAAAATAGTTTCGGCGATATCCTTTTAATTATTTTAATAATTATAGGATAATTTCGAGAGAACGTTACAATGGAAGGTTCGATATAATATAATTGAAGCACTATTATGATAGAAACTCGTTTTTCTTTCGAATACGCGTTTGAATCTTGAGCGAGGGTCGAGCAAAATTTTCGGTATACATGAATGCGTTGCGATTTGGATCGAAGGTCGATATAAGAATCTACGTTCGGTATAAAAAGACTGCGAGTTTGCGTGAAACGAGTCGCAATAATTAATCGACCTCGTCGCGCCGCTCTTACTAATACCATAGCGCGCGAGACGTTTGTAAATAAACTTAGAATTATACAGGTATATCCGTGGATCCAGCCGAAGCATGGGAGGCTTTATTACCGGTGTATGTGTGTTCGGTTAGCAAAGAACAGGTCAGCGTTTGTTTCACCGCTAATTGCCAGGAGAGGAGGCAGGCACATTTGACGTAGCGGGAACCTGCTCTCGTGTCCCAGAAACGTGCTCCTCGCAAATGTGTTTGTATTTGTGTTTATGCTCGTTTGTAGGCGCGAGTGCACGTGCACCGACACTTAGCCGCGTGCGTACATTATACCAACACGCGAAGGCTATTCTCTCCCTCCGTTTGTCGCCCCTCTCGATCCCCTTCCGACCCACCGCGCAACCCCCCTCGCGAACCCCTCTCGACCCCCCTCTCGAGCCGACAATTCGCCCACCCCCCCTCCCCGCTCCTTCCTCGCTCCGTCTCTTTTTCAATTCTTTTTACTCGCTCGCGCGTTCAGTTATATGTACCAGGCTCCTTCTCGGCTTTGGTCTCTTACGGTAGTCCACTTTTTTGTTTATTTGAACTTCTCGTTTCGATGGTTTTTAATTTTCACGCGACCCATTATCTCTCGCTGCTTCGATACCTTTCGGATTTACGAACGCGATAAATAAGAAATCTAAACTATTCGTGTTCTTTTATTTTTGATATCGCTATTGATTTTAATTTGCGTTAAAAATATCCGATGTTATCCGTACATCTTTATACATTGATTCCATGTTTAATTATTTAATGAATTATACATTCAAATTTTCTATGGATGATTAACGGAAATCGTTACGTAGGAGTTAGTATCGAAAAGATAATGCAGTTAATATATTGCCAGTCGGAAAGCAACGGATGATAATATTGAGTATCGTTGCTAATAATTGTATTCGTAATTTAATGAAAAATCGAGTATAAACTACTCGAGTAAAACTTTCGAATTAGAATTTTGTTTTTATCGAGAACTCGTTGAACGAGATTGTTAGCGCTTGACTCGAAGAAAGATGCGATCGCAGTTTTATCGATGATTTTACAAGCTATTTATATGATAAAAAGCAAAGTTTAGACGGATAAAAAAGTCATTCTTCAATAATATCGGTAGAATACCATTTTTAAAGTTACGATCGAAGAGTATGTTCTCAAATTTTTAGCCGTAAAATTTCATGCGTGACTTCAAAATGTCTCGTAACGAGAATCGAAGATTATATCTTTGAAAATTTTTAATATCCGCTATTGCGCGATGTATTTTAAATTTAAAGAAGTTACAAATCATTATAAATCTTTGCTACCAAAGCTAAATTTTCTTTTGAAACAAAACAAAAATAAATATCTGTTTCGAGATTGTACGAATTTTACGCATCGAACAAATCGTATAAATCTTTTTCATCGTCACCTTAAATTACATTAAAAAATATTTTCACCGACATCGAAAAAGAAATTCTTGCGATAAAAATGCAACAAAATTTTATTGTACCATTACTAACGAGAGAAAAATGAAAAAACATGGGCGCTAAATTTAAACGATCTTTTATATTTTTTTCACGCAACGAAAAACAACGAAGTAAAACGTATCGGTACTTCGATGCGTATCGTCAATTTACATCGCGAGAATACCGTACGGCATTATCTAAGAAATTCCCTAATTAAAATTTTGAAAAATGTTTCTTCGGACGTGATTTTCGAAAGAATATTGGGTACACGATATCGATTCGGGGTGTGGTTTTACCGCTCTGTGGAATCTTTTACGCAACGCTTTACTCAAGCTTTTAAAAATATCGCAAAAAATGCGCTCGAGTAATCAAAGTATGCGGTCGTGACTCGAATCGCCGAATCCACCAATTGGTAGGTTGAAAAAGGGTCGAAAAGCTTTAAGAGATAAGCGAACGAGGCAGTGGAGGCTTTCCCAGACTCGACTCGGTGTATCAACCGATAAGCTTTCGGAAGCCACGGCCACGAGCCACGGCCACGAGCAACGGCCACGAGCAATGGCCACGAGCAACGGCCACGAGCAACGGTCACGAGCAACGACCTCCGTTGAGTCCAAGACCGAAAACCCGAAACAACGGAAAGATCGGCGCGACCTCCTGGCTCGTCCGGCCTCCGCCGGGGAGCCTTCGTCGACGCTAATTGCCGCGTCGCGTTCCCGGCGGTCCCCGGCGGTCCCCGGAGGTCTCCGGTCTAACAGTATTTATCGCCGCGGCACCCCGGCAGCCATATCGCTTCCACGTAAATACGGCGCTCGGCGGACAATGCGTCGTTAAGCCTCCGCGACTGCGGCTCCCGACGTCGTCCCCGACGCGACCCGTGGGTGCACCCGCTAAAAATAGCGAGGGACACAATACCCGGAAGGGCGTTGAGCGCCCGCCGGAAGGTTGAATACCAGATGCGCGCTCGGGCGTTCCTTCAACTTGGGTGCGCCGTGGACGAGGAGCTCGGGAGGAAGGAATTTCGACGGCGTTCGCCACCCGCTGCGAAACATCCGGGAGTCGGGTGAACGCACGTTTCGAGCCCGGGGCTCTTTTTGGATTCTTTAAATATACGGACCTTGCGAACTTGCATTTCCTTCGCTTTGGTACCCGGTTGGCTTTCGCAAATTCGTCCTCGACGTCGCGCGTTATCCGGAGTCGTGGTTTAGAGGCTTTTCAAGTGGGAGGGACGAAACAGCCGCGAAACAGCCACGAAATAACCGCGAAATAACCGCGAAACCCCAAGACGTTCCTCGTTCTATTTTCGTTGGGAGAGAATTCGTCTTTTATCTCTAACCGTAACCTTACATTGCTTTCTTACGATGATAAAAGTCCGAATGATTTAAAATCGCTATTACTCTCGTTAATTATCTCCAAATCGTTTATTAAAAACGCTTATTAACTTAGACCGATTGTTAAGGCGTTGCGCGATCGAAATGTCTTCGCAACGATTAGAGTAAATCGGCAAACGTTTCGAAATCGCTTTACGCGAATGGAAGAATCCGTCGGATGAAAAGCTTCGAAACACTTTATAAAAATTACTCCCGTCGATCATCGAAAATTATTACGCGTGAAATTCTTGAAAATATTCGACGTATTCGAAAACGAGGCTGAAGGATAACGATAAGAAGGTAACTTGCGTCTATTCGAGGCTTCTATTCCCGTCGTTCCACTTCTACGGATTTTCCAATCCTCGCTTCTCGCTTTTCCCGTGTCACGTCTAGCGACGTGCTTGAATTTCCTCCGAGAGGCGAAAATTGTTCTTATCTCTCAATTACGCCAATGTGACCTATCCTAGCTAGGAGATTACGCAATCGATGTTTCGATGAAGAGAAGTACGCGCGGTAATCGCTAATGGAAAGAGGCTACGGCTTTCCGAAGACGAAGCATCGCGAATTACCTTGTTCATTCCAGCCTGTGAACTCGGATAATTATTAACAAAATTATTGAAATATTTTCACACGCGCATTTGTACACAGCTGTCGCAATTTCTCGATATCGATTTACTACGTCGACCATGGGGATTCGTTTTACATCGAACGAAATGTCATCGACCGACCCCCTTAAATATTCGCTAATAAATTAGTTTGGTAATATCTTTGTTATTACCTTCCTTATAAATTTCTTGCGATTTATTTCATGATTACCAATCGTTGCATTAGATAAAACAATGTATGTATCTAAAATATAAGTAAAATAAATGCATCGATCGGATACATTAGAAATTTCACGATAATGGTACAAAAAATATTTTAAATAATGTTGCACGTCACATAACTTTGAAAAAATATTTTTGAACCAAATAAATGTAAAAATTATATATAGTATTCGTTAGTACGCGCTGTTTGCAGAAATTTGTATATATATATATATATATATATATATATCATATATCAGTGTGTGGGAATCCATAAGAGACAAAACTGTACATGACTTTTAAGAGGTATAAAACGGTAAAATATGAACGAGTGAAATACACGAAGGATAAATAAATATACATAAATTATTGTAACTGATATCTTCTATTTCTATTCCTTTTTTAATTAGCATACTTAACTTATGTATAGAAGTATATATTAAATAACTAGAAAGATAGAGCATTGATAATTTTCATTAAAAAAATTTTTTTTTTCATTCCGAATAGTTTTAACTTAATCCTTCAACACTTTAGTAAATATTTCTTAACTTTGGTATTTTAGAATTTCAATGAATAAAATAAAAGCATTGGTTAGCGTTGAATCGTTTTTCATACTACTATATTAAAAATACTTTTCATACAAGTTATTTTTAACGAGGGATAAGATATTTTATACTACTATATTAAAAATACTTTTCATACAAGTTATTTTTAACGAGGGATAAGATATTTTATTCAGCAGTTAAATAAACTAGGTATCTCGGTAAGACAGTTTCAATTAACACAGAAAATAATAAAGAACATTTATGAAAATAAACATAAATAATATGAAAAGTGAGTCATATTTTTACGGACGTATTTCCCTCTATGTTTAAGTATCCATATTTTTTATTTTGTACTATTAATGCAAATGAACGAGTTTTTCTATATTATGTATATTTTTAATTTTACTCAAAAAACATTAATTTGGAAATTATATTTATTTGAAAAATTATACGTATTATATTTTTAAATATTTTCAGCAGTGTTACATTTAAAAGTAATATTTATACTTATAAGTAACTAACATTCGTACATTAATCGTTTTTTCACGTTTCTATTATAGAAACGTTATTATAACTTATATTGTCTTTGTGTATTCGATGTCTAAAAAATCTTATGATTCAAATAATATTTATTAATTTTGAAATTTCTTTTTCGGCAATCAAATTAAAAGATATATTTAACGTTAACTATTCATTAAGCGGAAAATATTAAAATATTATAAAATATGTTCGCAAATCCATAATCGTTCCGTAACTCAATTAACGTGTATAATATAGCTTGAAATAATCAATATTATTAAATATTTATGTAATAATTTTATTTATTGCAATTTATATAATAATAGAGGTAGATGTTTATAAATATTAAGAAGATGAATTATGAAGAATATCCTGAAGTAAATAAAAACTATTTTGAGTGTTATAATATTCTATGATAATCAACACATATAAACAATTTTATTTCAAATATAAAAACTATAAAAATTTTTTTTACATATAAAAAATATAAAATATACAATATAAAAAAATCAGTAATACATATTGTAGCGTTATATTCAATAACTTTAAAATTTACTTAAAAATGCTTTATGTAGATTACTTTATTTACTAAAATATGAATACAATGTTCATATAAATACTTATTTTTTTAATTTTTTAACATTAAAATTCATAAAAATCAATTCTAAATTTAAATCATTTGCGATATAATTGAAAAAATTTAGAATATTACTCGCTTATATTTATAGTTCAAAAGTTTCACAAAATATAGTGATACGCAATATGTTCATGATTTTTAATTCTAGTAATTTTTATACAGGATTTCAATTTTTATTATAATTTAATTAAAATATTCTAATTATTGATATGATATAATTTAATTAAAATATTCTAATTATTGATATAATATAATTTAATTAAAATATTCTAATTATTGATATTATATTCTTTAATAATTCAAATTTTTTCTAAAGCTTTAAAACAAATAATTTCAGTTATTCAATATTTTGTTTTATATAAATCAAAAAAATCTTTTTACTATATGTTTTTATGCTGAAATTTGATGTTTTATTTTTTATTGTACGCTATAGCACAACTTGAACTACTACTTGAAGAGATTATATATATATCAGTTTTATTGGTATAATAATAATTTTAATTTTTATAATTAATTTTAATGAATTTAGAAATCCTAAAAAATTTTGTTACCGTCAAAATTTAGAAAAGAAATCTAAAAATTTCCGAATATGAAAAAAATAAAAATAATTCTATGGAGATTATAGTTTCTATTTTAATCCAGAAAATTTTATTAGAGTTATAAAAAGAGTGCATTTTTTAAACGCATATTATAAATTCATTAAATTTACACAAGATCGTTACAAAGATTACAAATTGATTAGTAATGCTAAAATGCAAGAAAGCTTACAATTTTTTCCAGTAATATATTCATAAAATGAATATCATAAATCACTCGTAAACAATTACGTTTCCAACGCATAAGTAAGAAGGATAATAAATAAAAATAAAACATATAACGATTTAAAAATAAATCTACATTTTCTATACACTCATATTTTTTGTCTATTGCGAACTTCACAAGTCATGAGCTTACGACATGTCTTCGATAATAAAATGATGTCTCGCAAAATCGAGCGACTCGCTTATCATCGTAAAACTAATATTTTTTTGTATTATTTGAAACAAGCTTGCCAATTTGCGTCAAAATTGCTTTGCGAGTGACTTGTCATAGTGATTTCTCTATCATTAGTATTTTTCGAAATAAAAAATCGTCGATCGTAATCCTAATATATAAGAAAACCTACTATGATCAAGAAACTTTATAATTAATATTATTAAATAAAAAGTAATAGGTATTTATTTTATATTGGTTATAGACATAATTTATACAATTTTCTCATAAAGTTTAGGAAATATTTGAATATTTTATATTAATTTTAAAAATAATTTTAAACTTTCAATATTATTGAAGCACAGTTAAGTAATTATATTACAATGAATTTATATGCTATAATTATTTTATAATGAATTTAAAGTAAGTTATGTAAGGTGTTTAAAAAGTATAAACTACGCAATAAATATACGAAATAAGTATTTACTCGAGTACTATTTTTATAAAATTAAGCCGATAAGATATTCAACGTATATTTAAAAGAAGTTTTAAATTTTATATAATATAAATATTTGATAATTTTATAATTTTATATATACATTTATTCTCTTATCAAACAGAATTTATATGGAATTAACTTTTCCATCGAATCAAAAACTATTTTTTCATTCTTAACGCTTAATACTTACTAAAAATATAAATGTGACATTATAAGTTTAATAAATCAATTTCATTTTTTAATTTTATAATAAGAGATATTTTTTAAGTAAATGAATTGCCGAGCTATTGCAAAGAAAGCACTTTGTTAAATCGACGAAAGCCTCGAGTGAATTAAGGAATTTAAGGGAAGGATAAATCTTGTTAGAATAGAAAAATAAGAAAAAACTATTGAATATAAACAATAACAATAAATACATAATAGAGTAATACAAATTTCACAAAGAATGGATACGTGTTCAACTTTGTACATAAAAATATTATTAAAAAACATTTTTAAAAACATTTTCCAGAAAATATTCCTCAAAGTTTATATATTACACACATCGAACATAAATTATTTTCGACGAACGGTTGTAATTATAAGCTTTACGAATTTAAATGTACACAGAATACTAAGATCACGTGCGAATAATTCATTTAAAATGATCTGGTTCTCTATATCCAAATTTAATAAGATAAAGCGTATTTACATAAGTATTTAATCAAGCACGAAAGCGAGAAAAGTGAATGCATAAATACACGGATTCGATCGACAAAAAACGTGTCCATTATAGACAGAAAATCAATGAGAGTTTTTTTCAATGGATGACCCGGACGTGTTCCCAACGACTAAAGTCCCGCATGCGCTTGGAAAATAAAAGCAGCGCAATCGCAGAGATACGCCTAGTTGGGCAAACCGGTGTTAATTTCTCGACTTATTACCGCAAATCTTCGGAATAGAGGCTTGTTCCAATTATTTCAACTGTCTTGAAGCCGATGCAACGATAGCAGCCGGGAAAACCGAAAGGGGAGAGAAATGTCTCGTTCGGTTGCGCTCGACGCTCCGAATACCCATTCGCTCTTTATCGCGGCATGTCTATTTATCGAGACACCAAAAGACAGTTGTTTTATCGTTGGATATATTTGTATTTATGCAGAATTTTGAGTTTTTAATATCCGATCGATGAAGGATGGTTCGATTTATTTAAGATCTTCTTCAAGGTCAATATTATTAAGGTAAATTCGAGGCGTCTAATGTTTTGTATTTTTCGATCGGCATCAAATATTGAAGAAATTGCGGTCTAAAGTATCGATTTTGATACGACGATGTTCGAATGGAAAGTTTTAAATCATTTAAGAATTTACACGTTTATTTATTAACCTTAATATTTTATATATTTATTTTTCACGTTGGAAGCATTTCTCTAATTACCAATCGTTTTCAAAAACAATTTTTTTTTGTTTTCGAAGACTACTTTTTTACGAATTACGATTCAACTTTTACTTTTAATTCTGGCACGAGTTTAATTTAAATCAATCGTTTAAGCGAGAATCTGACATTTATATAAATAGTATTAATTATTTTTTGATCGAACAATTATTTAATCTTAGATAAAAATTTTTATTGTAAATAAAAGAATTTTCATTCGTAATAGTAACGATATATCGGTTCATAATCGATATTCGATAAGTTACAAAAAAAGATTGTAAATATTAGACGGAGAACGTTACGTATTATCTCGTATAAAAAGAGAGGATTTATGCGAAACGTATATAAATATAATATAAACGTATATGTAACGAAACGTTGAATATTAAATTCTAATTTGAAGCTAATTATTATTTCAATTTTGATGATTACAAATTGATAAGGCAGTAAAAAGTTGTATCGGATAATAGTGTTATCAGGATTCTCGAATGAAATAGCTAAATTTTTTATGCAATTTGAAAAGCGGTAGATTGCGCTAGTTATCGTAGTAACATATTGCAATTATAAATAAAATAAAATTTTTATAAATTTATTTCTCACGAATTTATCGAAAGTTTAAACGTCGATTTTTCATTCGTTTAACGAGGAAATGAATATTCATTCCAATTAAAAAACCAACACGCGAAAAATTATTTTTCCAGTAGTAAACGAGCCGTTCATTTTGAAAATGGTAGTTAGGCAGGTGCACCGAAACGATTTATTTTTCAAAATGGCCATACAAAAATGAGAAATAATTTACAAAGTAACGAGTAAATCGGACACACCCCCATGAATTGTCGCGTTAGGCCGCATTATTGAGACGTAGTTACTACGCGCGGACTATCTTTCGCCCCGTTCGCAGACTGCATCACCGGGAATGGCGGATAATGAAATTACCGAGCTGACGCAAATACGTAAGCCAGCCTTTAATCGCTCGGTGCTGCGCTCGCACGCAAAACAGATCAGGGGGAATTGAAAAATGACGCTGCGGAGAAGAAAACACGTCTATTACATGCGCAAGCGTCCGAACGACGAGAACGATTAATTCTATACAATTTATACAAGCACCTTAAGACTTTCCGTTTCTTTTTTATTTACTTTATCCTCGTGTCCATTTTTTTCCCGCTCGCTCGCCCTCTCGCTCTCATTACATTAGTTTTATCGCTCGCGCTCGCTTCGAAAAGGCTTGAAAAAATTCTAATCGTCGTGCGCGGATCTACGGATTTTCGAATCGATCGGAGGGGCTGGAGGTTTTTCTTTGCGGTATACGATCGTTTAAAATGTAATTAAAGGAAATTAAATCGGATTTATTAGACTACTTAAGTAATTTAAAACAATTACTTTTGTAAGAAATTGAATTTGAAACGTTTATAAAGAAGAACGATTAAGAAAATCATCTCTGTGAATTAAAAGAATGCTTTTCAGCTTTCAACTTGAAAACATAAAAATATAAATATAAATAGCTAAAGATATTGGATATATTATTTATATCCTTTCAATTTTCAGTACGTATCTCTTATGAAAGACTATGCTGATTCAAATTTTTCACTGTACCTTTACACTTTGTACGTAAAACGTTTTTAGTTTTATGCAAAGAAAATTCATAATGTTATCGCTTAATTTCCTTTATTATAAAATCATATATTGGTTTATTTCTTTAACGTATTTTTATTTATACTTTTTCTTACAATAAAGTGTAACATATACCAACTAACATGAAATATTTGTAAAATTTTGTAGAAATTATTTAAATTTGGTAACTTACGATCTTATAATACGGAATATAATACATTATTCGATCGAGTTAAATTTTTGCGTGGATATTTTTCGATATTCCCTTTTATATAAATACGCGTAAATAAAATAAAATTGTAGTTCGTAAAATCGATAGCGAGTTGTGAAACTCAAATTACAAAATAATATTGCGAATATACAACATCATTAATATTTATCTTTCTAAATTCCTAACCTATATATCTTATGATACATAACCAACAATGAAAGTAAAGAGGAAGAAACGTGTACCTAAATTCAATACAGCTTACACCGATCTCGATATTTGAACACGTTCTTCTGTTGCATACTCGCGTGATGAAATTGGATGCATTCGTTGCTCTTACGTGGCGAAACAGCGAGAGTCAAAATTATACGTTTATATTCTTCCTCCTTAGGATTCATGTGTACATATGCAAGCAACCAGAAATTTAAATCGTAAATTAGAACTTGAGAAATTATACGCTGTTATTTTTTTACGTAACGATAAATTAAAACACGTTGATTTTTAAATAGACGAGTGAGAAATTTAAGTAATTTAAATAAAATTTTGTAAATTAATTAACGCGTTAATATTCAATCGGTTTAAAAAGTTTATCCTGTGTACAAAATCTATATCATCGATGAACAGTATTTAATGTTATAATTAATAATAAGATTTAGCTCTAGAATTTTACAAATAATTTTATAAAATAAAATAAAATAAATTATTAGCATATAACGGTAATAGATATTTATATCGGTGATATTTTTTAAGTCTTTACCGTCGTTTTTATATTCAAATAAATTTACTAATATCTTTTAATATTATGTATTTAAATTAATCACTTAATACTTCGGTAAATTTTAGTAATTTAAAAATTGATTTTATACCGCCCCTTTAATGTCAATGCAATTTCAAGTTTAAATGAGATTCTGTGGACCTCCGTACAGGGGAAGAAAAAGGTGTTCCTCTTTTTTACGACACGTTGCTCAACTATGACTTTGCACTACGGTATTACCTGGAGAAACCGGCAAACACAGGTTCTTTTTTATATTTCTGTTTTTAACTTGAATTGATATCGTTTAATTCGGATATTATTCATACTCTTCCATATCATTACGTAAATTCATAAGTATTTATTTATGCAACTTTTAATCTTTATTTTCCATATATCTTATAGATTTTATGGTTTTTCAAAGTTTGTCATGCACGAAATTTTATGCAGTGGTAAAATAATGAAATGAAAAATTACGAAAATCTATGGATAAAGTCATAATTTTAATGTAATTATGTAATATCTAGTATATAACATTTCTACAAATTTTATATAATTTTATCGTCACGGAGCTTTAATTTCTACGTGTAATAAAGACTATAACTTACATCGCCTGATTATGAATTACATTTACAAACATTAATTAATTTTACTCTTACATACGCTCTAATAAGATTTAAATAATTGAATTAAACGCGCAATAATTTTATTCGCAATATTTAAAAATGTAGGTCTATTTAACCTATAAAAAATATTTTTTAAATTTACAATTTCATGGACATCGTAATAATTAAATCTTATACCTATTTTATTTATACGAATAAATATACGTAAAACTTTATTATACGAAATAAAAGCCAATCGAAAACAGCAATGCATCGGAATTTGTAGAAATAGTATAAGCATCTAAAACGTATGATTCTTATTTTGCTTTGCGGATGAGTAAAGTTGCGATTCGCTTATTCGACGTTTCGTCCAGAACAATTTTTATGGATAAAAATACGTAATAAAAAGAATACATAAGCTATCGTCCGAAACCAAGGAGTAACGTGGTATATTCAGCAATAATATTGTACGCGAAACAATACTTAAGAAATTCAAGACGGAAAGTAGAAATAACGAAGAGGGAGGTATAAGAAAGAGAAACCGCGCGAAGAAAATGAAGATAACAGGAGCAGACGTTGGAGCCCCTTCGGATACCCGAGGCACATGGAGAGAAATAATAAACAAGTAGCGAGCAAAAGAAGAGGAGGACAAGTTGTATACATGGTTTCTATACCGAAAAGATCTATTTGAATAGTTCAAACTCGACCTCCTCGAGACCTCCTTCAAAAGGAAACTATAACATCAAAAGCTATAACTTAATTCATTTTGCTCCCCCTACAAACGCGGCAATTCAAGGTGTAACACGTCATAATAAATATATTTAACAATTTTAATAATTAATTTATGGTAAATTTCTTCCTATCGATTATATAATAATGGAATATAAAAAAATGATCCTAGAACAAAGAATATACTTACGCATACAATTTTTTGATCAAGTAGTTTCAAATTCATAATTAATAGAATAAAATGTACTACGGTAAGGAGAAAAAATGGTAAAAATACCTGTATTATGATACAGAGATAAATATTTAACAACAATAAATTTATTAAATATATTCTCTCCAAAAATTATATGGAATTTTAACGCAGTATTAAAATTAGTATTATTACTATGAAACATCCAAGGAAACGCACGAAAAAGAGGTGAAAGATACAGAATAAAGAAAGAATATTTTTATAACGATTCTGTATTCAAAGCACACCGTAATAATGGAATTGTCGTTGTCGTTACCTAGTGTACAACTCAAATAGTTGAAAACGAATGAGATCAGTAGGTGCACAAGTCCAATTCGATTTACACATTGGACAGCGGCATAAATTAAATCAAGACATGCGATTGCTCGGAAGGAGACGCGATTGCTAATAATGTCCTAAAGAAGCAAATTTAGGACTAAGGACTTGAGCTGATAACCATTAAAGGTTATGATCCGAGAAAGAAAATATTATTATCGCTACCGTGGAAACGTGGACGAACGCTAAATTAAAACGCGATTGAAGTAATTGAAATGCAAAGAAATAACGCGTTTAAATTAAACATATTGATGAATAAATATTCATTACATATAAATACGAATATAAATTTTAAAACTTTTTATTTTATAGTATACTTTCAAAGAGAATACGATTCAGATTGTAAAAAATCAGTTGTATAAAGAACCGTACAGAAATAACGAAGTAAAAACATTTCGCCCAAGAATTTCAAACATCTAAAATTTACAGAAGCTCTGTTTCCGAGCCATTGATAAACGCATTTAGGAAGGTCTAATCCTTTATATACGCGTGTGCGGGTGAAGAAATAAACATTACTATAGAAGAATTCAGACATAACTACAACACCGAGTCCACCGTATTCACTGACCATAGAACTACTTTACCTATTTGGTACATCGACCGCAAAAAAACCGGAAGGTAGCGAAAGAAACGGAATTTTCCTACGTAATATCGTGCGACGGACAATTATGCCTTGTATTTTTTTTACATTCTAGTGATTATGATTTATGTATAGTTTTTAGATGGTTTCATCGAGTGTAAAAAAATATTACATTATTTACGTTTTATATATGATTCCTGTGTATAACTATTCAAAAATGGTATTGATGTATTTTTCTCTTGAAATTCTTACGACTGCGTATAATATTCTAATAAAGTAATCAGAAATTTTTTCAATTGTACGTATGGAAAGTTAATTCTAAATAAAATATGGTCGTATTGGATAGATAAAATAAAAAAAGATGAAAAAAAAAATAAAAACTTAAATAAAATTGGAATTGGTATGAAAAATTTTTGAAATAAATTACATATATATGTATTGAAAATATTTTGTAAATTCTACTGTAAAAACTTTTTTAAAACTTTAAAAAAATTTATTTTATCCATAAGATAAAATAGGATAAGTTAAAAGTTCAAAAATTCACTTTTTGCACTATTTCGGTAAGAGAATCGATTAAAGATAATAAAGTTTTTGGTTACTTGTTCAATCAAATATTCTTTCTATATTGTTCTTATTTTTCGTATTCCTTCAAATGCGTTAAAATTGAAAGAAGTTAACAAAATCGAGTGGGCACTTACTCAAACAATTCATAGTTCGAATATTGATTGACGAAGTTATTTTATGAAATATTTTCTTTGATTGAATGTCAAAAAAAAGACTCGTATTATTTATTTTTTGATTTTCTTTTCAAATACATTTATACAATTTAATATATGATATAATACAAAATTTAATCTAAAGCAATAGAGTAAACATTAATAATAAATTCTGAGACTATCATTCAGTTTTTGTAACGAAGCATCGTTTGTAAACAATTATTCAGATAACAGAATTTTACATTTTTATATGTAATAACTTTTGAAGATTAAATCTGGTTATTTTTCATAAAAATAGAATTCTTGCAATAAAAAAAAATATTTACTGATATAAATTTTTATCAATTTCTTTTTATAACTTTTGAATGTCACTTTTTTTATTGCATATTTCTTTACAATTCTCACTATATTTTATTGATAGTCTACAATATATCAAGATGATTGAATTAGTTATTAGTATCATAAATATAAATAAATAAATAAATAAATTAATTAATTAATACATGAATAATTTGATTAATTATAGAAATGTTATAAAAATATAAGTATGAAAAGAAAATAATAAAAAGATTTTGATAATTATCAAAATATAGTATTCTTTTTAATTTACAACTAAACTAATTCGATATGCTTTTATTGTATATGAACTAATGAATTGATTAATTTAATCTTATTATATAAGATTATATATTTTGTCTTATCTTTACTGATTATAATTTATACGTTCTTTTAAAATTAATAAAGTAAATAAAATATTAAATAAATTTGTTATTTATAAGATTCTATTGTTTATTATTAATAAATTTTCTTCACTAGTAAAATCACACTCAAAACTAATAAATTTTATTTAATACTCGAATTGCTATATTTTAAACTTTTGTTTCACGTATTATAAATAGTACTTTAACAATTTTATTTTAGATTTAAAATAAAGAACTAAGATTCTTTGTATTCTTTATCAGTAAAGAAACGCAATTATAATTTTCTTTGAAAAGTTTAAAAAATTATAATTTTGGTTGAATAAGTTTTTATATTTTAAAAAATTAATACAATAAATTGAATTAAATAAATTTTTATTTCATAGTATTAATAAATAAAAAATATTTTTAAAATAACTTTTAATAAAAATAATTTGTTGTTTATGATTTTTTGGTAAAATATTATTTATGCAATGAATTTTTAATCGTTTATTTTACAATTCATAATATACAGAAATTTATGAATAAAAGTGTAAATAATATGATCTATCAGCAACTAACAAATATAAGAATGTTAAATTATTTGTATGTTAAACATAAATTCAAGTAAAAGATGTGTTAAATTATTATTCATAAGTTAAGTAGATTTCATCTTAATAATGATCTGAACACCTTAAATTTGAATATTCAAGCTTGGAAAATTGATATGCCATTTGTATTTCTATTATTACAAAAAAGGAATGTACAAAATATCATATAACATAGCTATTTATATTTAATTAGACATAAAAATAGTAATGATAGTTGTTTCTTTGTGGTAAACTCTTCTTATCCTTTCACTGAATTATGAGAGTATACTTGTAAAATGTTTATATTTAGTGCTATAAACTCTTCACTTACATGTAACATAGATTACGAGATAAATTGCAAAAATTACGTCAAAAGATCTTCTCATAAGATAATATTTAATGAATTTAATAATAATACTTGATTGAATCTAATTACATAATTAATAACAATATATTACATAAAATTATGTTTTTAAATGTAAAAATTAATAAATAGTTTTTTTACTTATAGCTATTACTAATATAAAAATTACTTTTAATAAATGAACAAAATTTTCATTTATATTTTTTATTTTATACAGCGTAGTTTTGTTAAAACAAGGACCACGAGTAATGATTTTTATGTCACTACATATAATATGTACATGTTTTAGCATTAGTCATAAAAAAAACTTTTGTTAAAAAATCATACATATTCTTAATCTTACATCTACTTTCGGTAATAAGCAAAGATGCAATAGATAAATTTATAAAAATGAGATTAAAACATTAAAATTTTAGAAATGATCTTTTATAGATATGAAACATTTTAAATGTTGTATTATATAATAAGTATAAGTATATTCAACAACAATTAATAATATTATATAGAATTAATTATTTAGAAAAGAAAAATATCTCATTAAATATATTAATAATTAAGAAAATGTGTCGTTCAATGTACAACACTAAAATGAAAATGTTTAAATAAATCAACGTTAATTTAACGTTACATCGTAAAAAATAATATAAAAAATAGCCATTATTCATATCGAAATTTAGAAAAATTATAAGATAAGCATACAATAATTAAGTTCATTTATATCTAATATTTAAGAAGTACTTTATTTCTTATATATATATATATATATATATATATATATATAAATTTTTAAGGAGTACTTTACTCAGAGACCATGTATGAAAATTTTTTTTCCTATTTCATTAAATAATTAAATTTTTCTTTCTTAGTACTGAATTTTTCGTCAAAAAATCAGTTTAAAAATAATTTTTTTAAATACCGATATCAGTTATTTATACTTTATTAATATTTGTTTATCATAATCTATTTTTAATGTAACATTATTTGAAATAAAGTACTGTTATAACAAAAGAAGACTCTAATTTTTCTTTTTAGTTTATTATAACAAATATTAAAAATTTTACGTTCAATTATATATTAAATTATATGAAAATATGCGTATAATATAAAATTATTTCCAAATCTTTAATATTTAAAAACTTCAAGATTATTAAATTTAAAATCTAACTTTAATTAGATTGTAACATGTTACAGTATTTTTATAAAAAATATAAAAATTGTTATAAAACATATATGTACATATTATGTATTTCATGTGTCAAGAGATTTCTTATATTATTTGTATAGTCTTTGTTTCTCGAATTTGTGTCTTGCTTTCTTTTGTCGGATCAGCTCTCCATTCATTTTTCATTTCTCGTATTCAGAGTGTATGGCGAAATTCTCGCTTGCTCCAAGTCCATAAATTTTCATCGCTCGGCGCCTCGTTTTTGTGGTAAATAAAATTCCCTTGCCTTGAGAGCGAGAGAGAGAGAACAACAACATATAGACGAGCAGAAAGAATCTAATCCATGAATTTGAATTCTACAAGATAATCGCTTCACATCGTATAATAAACTATTGATCTTTGAAAATTTTTACGTAATTTCTTCTTTTCGTAATTATATAACTTTTTTATTACGACTTTGCATCATTTAATTCAAGAGTTGATTTCTCGTTTTTATAAAAACGTAGAATAATAAATATTACTATAAAATAAAAACAGCTATGGAAAGTTAAAATTCAAAAAATATAAAAATGAACACAATTTTTTTTATTAGAGTATTTATACCAACTTTTATTAACATATAAAATTTATTGAAAAAAAAACATCTTTTAATCGAATTGTTTTAATTTAATTCGAATTTTATTTTATAAAACTACCTTATTTACCTTTGTTTTTTTTAATTTTATGAAAATATCTACAATATCGATTCTAATGAAGCGTTAAAAGTATAATAGTATATTTATATAGTAATGAATTAAAATAATAGAACAATTTAGAATTCAATATACGTTCGATATAACTTATAAGAGCCGAAACAAATAATTCTCAAGTTAATATATTGAACTCTTAATAGAACTCTTAAAAATTTATAACAACGATAATAGTAATGATAAAAATTACAATCATTACGATAAAATTATAAAAAATTTGTAGTCGTCTTAATGAGTTATCCATCCAATAATTTTTGTTAAACACGAATGAATTTATTTCGGAATATACTTTTGTTAATTAGACAATAAGTATGCAAGTACGAAAAAACGTTGAAGTATAATTGTATATTTAAGTAGAAACCGAAACATATACTTTCTTATATATTTAAGAATTTAAATTTTTCCGCGCGTTATTTATGTCAAAAGATGATAAAATATTCGTATTTATGTCTAACCATATTATTACGAATATCAAACTCATCACAATACATTCGCGTATTCACCTTGAAATTTTCCTAAAATGTATAGAAGATGAAAAAAGTAAGAAAAATATTTCCTTCTAAGAATTAAATTCTGCAACAAAGTTATTTTTCTCATAATTTTTGCTCGCATTTCCTCACGAGAACAATCAGCAAAGAGTGTTGGAACCAGGTTATTAAAAGAAATTACGCGGACGGCGGCCATTACTAATAATAAAATGCAGAAAGGCAAAAGCAAGCCCTTGGAGATAATTTGTTCGTGCTGCTCGCAGCTTGATATTGTTTCATTAGCGCGCTATTGACCGAGAGCCAAGAAGCCCATAAACAGCTTAGCCGCAGCTAAAATAGCTTACGATGCGATTGTCCTTCGTTCAAAACCTTAAGTCATGTCGTGGCCTCGACCGAAAAAAAGACACTCGTTTCGATATCTCGTCCAAGAATAGATTTTTTCTTTTTTTACTATTTATTCTATAAAATCTTATCCGAACGCATTGCGTTCGATACCTTTTTACTTAATATATTGCAGATCAATATTTCAGATAATTTTTACAAAGGTTGACAGAGTTACCGAGGATTTTACGGTAATGCTTGAAGGACTATGAAAAAACTGCGTTAAACGATATATAAATAAATTCGAATAAATGCTCGAATTGATTAAAAAATGTATTAACTCTGCATACAAACGAATATATAAATAATACTTTAAAAGTTAATTAGGTAAAAAAGATGAAAGAAAACTTTGATGGGTGCGAGCAAACTGACAAGGATAAACTGATATGCATTTCGCGATTATATTAGTATATATTAAAATATAATTAGGTCATTTTTATATTCTGCGATGTTCATTTTACAAGTTGAGTAATAAAAAATTGATATTATCTTGTTTACTAAAATAAAATCCAGTGCTATTATTAATGTATAAAATGAGAATATTTGTGCAGTCATTACATTAAAAATACAGTTCCATTACATCAATTTTTGATCGATGGTTTTTATGTCATCGCAATAATTTAACATTCATAAATCAATCTTTGATTTTCATGTGCAATATTAAATTCTTTGCAGTTATTCAAACTTTTCAAATAGAATAAAACATTTTTCAAACATTGTAAAAATAAAATCGTTTTATATATCAAAAGGTGAATTAATCCATGGATGACAAAAACGTAAATATTGTTAAATTTAATCTTTTTTGAAATTTTTATTAACTTTGTATCAACTAAAAATATTTTAAAATTGTTGTATGATGTTTATTTTAAAAAATTTCATTTAAATTACATTTTTCATTGTTACAATTTATGTTTGTTTTATTTCTTTCAATCGAATAACTATAAAAATCGATAATTAATTTTTTTTATAGTTCGATTATTACTACTTCTAAACTTTATTTCAATTTAGATATACTATTATTCGTCTTTTACAAATTATTTACCACTTTTCAAAATTTAAAATTGATTTATTTAAATTATTATTACGTTAATTTTATTCCTTAATAGAATTATTTTATCTTATTATTTCATTAAACATATCTTTTTCCATGTATATTGCGAACAATCTTAGATTAACGCGCTAAAATCAAATATTTAAACACTTGTTAATAGTAACTCTAAGAGCGGTATAAATCTTACATACAAAATGGTTATAAAATAAAATGTTACATTTATATTTGTACAACGTAACTAATATTTAATTGTATAAAAAATAAATACTGATTATCGAAATTTTTTAAAAAATATATTAAAACTTACACTTTCAAAGTACCATCATTTATCAATTAATATGCTTATTATAAAATAAATAAGGATTTTAATTAATAAAATTGTTAAATAATGTATAAGAATCATCGAATCGATCGACTGAAATTTCATAAGTTTCTTTTTTTGTAACCATAAGTTTTTCGAATTTTACGTTTAATAATTTGTTTCGGTTCTACAGAATATCCATTTTCAAGAAATTCGCGTTCTTTGTCTCGATCGATGCGCGCTACTGAATTTATCACTTGCCTTTTTATTTCAAATTACTTTGCTCACGTCTAGTCTACTCGAAAATCTACGGTAGACCAACCATTTTTCTTTTTTTGTATCCACCTACCCTTCCGTCAAATGGATATATGACGCAAATGATTTCGAACACTTTCCGTATAAAACAAATATACGAACAAAGTAAGCAACCGTTCGATCATTAAAATAAATGATACGATTTATAAATCGAGTTATTTTTATAGGCACTGACCAGTTTAACTATATATTTTTACGTCGTGTCATTAGTAACGTTAATTCATCTAGTTTGTCTAAAATTGTAATCGTATCTTAAAATATAACTTAAAATTAAAACGTAAATAAAATTATAAATAATTTCTTCTTCGATCATTGCATTCACGAATCTTTTGATTCGAGAATATTAATTTTTATCGTAAAATTAGGGTTACGTAGTTTACTTTGATCTTATTATAAGGATCAAAGTACATTTACTCTTTTAAAAAAAGCGTTAAAAAATTATCCACTAATTAAAAAAATTCGATACATTTATAATATAAATAATGCAACTACGACACGTAAATTGCTCACAAATTCTCAAGAATCTTCGTTACATTACATGGAGTAGTAGCTTGTTAAGAATTGATTTAATTAGTCGTGTATCGCGTCCAAATACGGAAGCCTTCGAAAAAAAAGAATACAATCGTTGTCGGTACTGCCTGGAAGAACAAGAGTTATTCAAATTTCAATATTATTCAGTTTATTTATAAATGAGTGACAGTTTTGGAAGCACGAAAAATTCAGACTACAAAAATGACGAGGCTATTAATACGTATAATAGTCTTTAATTCTAACGAAAGTAAGAAATAATTCAAATAAAACTTACTTTGCATCGAATAACGCATTATTAAACAGAACTGTCTAGGCCTTACGTTATAATTTTGCTTGGAGAAACAAAACTTAACGGGCAATCAATGGTATCCCATACTAAATTAATAAAGCTCGCAGCAGGCAGCGACATCAATTTAAATTATACTCGTGACAGCGCAAAACATACGCGTACTATGCAAAGTCGCCGAGAAGTTAATGCCGCCTTTCTAGGGAGGAGTGGTAGCCGCGGAGGGGGGGGGGGAGAGAAGGAGGAGGAGGAGGATAAAAGAAAAAGGAGAGCAACTCACTGCGACGCGTTGTCATCTGTCATCTTCCCAGCCGGTACGAAAAGTAAACGCCCGCGAATGTGTAACAATAAATCCTCAATTAGAAGATGCGTGGCTGGAATTAAAACGAGTAAAATCGCGTCTTTGCGTATCTTTCCAGACACTGGAAGATTCCATACCCAGGCTTTTATTACTTGGCGCTTTCATCGCTGACTTATGCCTCTACGTAAATTTAGGTACATTTAGATAATAGATGCGAACGCGAGTCGAGAATATCACCGAGAGCGACACGCGTATAAATGGTAAATGAGAAAACTCGGAAAACTCCTAGGAATTGTAGGAATTGTAGGTAGATAGGATAAACCTATGTTTTTCGAAAATTTATCTACGCCAATGATTAAAGCAACACTAGCTTTAAAATGTTAGTAGAACTATAATTTATTTTCAAATAAATTTCTGTTTAACAGAAACCTCGCAATAACGAATTAATTTGCATTTGAATTACGAAAAAGAGTGTAATTATAAATGTTTGAGTGGAGGTATAAAATTTTAACATTATAAATCTAGCTTATATCAATTTTAAATATGCGTTCCCGGTTTAATACGAAAGTTATTTGTAAAATTATTTGTAAAATATTTCAATTTGTTTATTTTTAAATCCTCAGTATACACGAAGGTGTATGTTTATTCGTTGGTATAAAAAAATTAAATTTATGAATATTTTAGTAATAGTTAAACCAGCTTATTAGAAAATTTAAACTAAATTGAATAAATGTAAAAAATTTTATTTGTATATCAATTATTAAATTGATTTGTAAAAAAAAATATTGATTGCTAATAAAACTATTGGCTAACTACCAATTCTATCTATTTATAATACGTTAATAAATTTATATACTGATTAAAAAAAGAGGTTCTTAAAATATCTGGCTTATCCATGAAGTATTTTAAACAAATTTAATAAAAATTTTCAATTAAGCTTATATTTAAAAAGAAATTATAAATCACTCTAATTTAAGTAAATCTTGGAATGTACAATAAAGTAAAAATACATACGTCAATCAGAAAAGGAAATAAAAAATATAAAAACATAATATAATAATAAAAGAATTCAATATTTGTTATTGATTATTTTATTGCAAGTTTAAAATCATTATGTGCTTTAAGAGCATATATTACCTTAAACTAAGCTTAATAAAATTTTTTAGTAACTATTTTTATATGATCTTATGAATGTTACTTTATGCTATATGAACTTGAATGAAATAATTATAAAAACAAAATAAACAGTATAATTTCAAAATAAACTTTATAGATCTTTTAAAAATATTTTAAATATTAAAAATGAATATTCATCTTACTTGTTTTTGTATTTTGCTATAAACAGATTAATAATATTTGAATATATTAAGAATAAAAACGTATTTATAAAATAATTATTTAGCTTTTTATAATGACTATTTTTAATTTTTTGATTAAGATAATATCAAAATCTTCCTGTTACACATTTCATCATATTTGTTTTTATATTTAAAAATAAAATAAATACTGATAGAATATATCTTAATAGCCATTAAAGATATTGATAAAAAATGATTTATGTAAAAAAGATTATGATAGAAAGCTTTTTCAAAAAAAATTTATTCGTTCTTGATAAAAGTTTGCCAGATAGATTTTTTCACTATGATTTACTTACGTAGAACAAAAAATACACACATGCACACGCACGGGCGCACACACACACAAAACTATACATATATCATATAAATATAATATTGTTAATTATTGTATTGATACTTTTTTATGAACGTTAAAATTTTCAAAAATATAAAAATAAAACACGAAGCATAAAAGTATCCATCGGCTTAAGAAACTTTAGTTACTGATTATAGAATATGTATTATCCATCTTATCGAACGTTTAATTCAATATTTTCAATTTTACCATTTTTATTTTTTGTAATCAAAGATTATCCATTGTTAGTTACAAATTTTTTTTATAAATATAGCAATATTTCTTGTGTTCATAAGCTTTTTGATATTACGGATTTCGATAATGTAATTTGCGTTGACAATATCAAAATATATCAATGAAAAATTTACTTATAAAATTTAAGTGTAAAATAAATTCTATTTATTCTTGGTAACGATAAATACAAAAAATAATATATTAACGGCGTTAATCTTAATCGAAGCTTCTCAAACACTAAACTTCAATGATTAGTTCTTCGAATATCCGATCGACGGATAAATAATTAAATTCAAATAAAATTTGAATATAAACGAAAAGTTTTCGATCGTTTACAATTTTTTTTTGCACATGATCAACGTATTTGAGGAGTCAACGAATGCGGAGATCCTGAAAAATTCACCATTCCTATAAAAAATATGCGGGCTTTATTATGATTTAAGTAGCGAGTAGATACGTATCGTTATCTCAACACAATTAACGGAATCGTCGAAAAAATAAAGTAAGGAATCAACGGTATCTTAACTTGTCACGGCATTAAATTGTAATATTTAAAACAGAAAATTCTTAAAGAAATCGATCAACGATGGAATTCGATAATATACGATAACGCAGACTGATATCATAGATTAAAAAAAGGAAATGATTTTTTAATCATTTTTGCTTGATTTATAATATTTTTTATTCGAGAATGTATAACGATACAACCGAGGGATAAAAGACGAAGAGGAAAAAAGGGCGAATACGAAATAAACGAGACAACAAAAAGGAAGGGGCATTCGGCAACGAGAACAAAGCTGTAAAAATGAAGAAGGATGATGTTGATGAATGTAGCGAAGCTCGATCCCGATAGCGAACAACCGAATATCGTACACGGGAAATCCGCTTATCGCGACAATACAGAGGTGAGGTATACGAACCGTCCCGTGCTCCAGCAATAAATAGCAATTATATCTAACGAGGAATAAGCTTGTGATCTGCTCCTGCGAGAACTCTTACGGCTGGTTCCTCTGGAGGAGGGAGGGAGTGAGAAATTACATGGCCCAAGGAGGTTACGACCACTAATTTTGTCTCTTTTTCTCTCCTCTACTCTCAGCCTTCGCTTCCCTTTAGCATAACTTAACTCGCGTCTTATCCGACAGTTCGATAGTTCTTTTAATATAGTTATTTCTCGAGATATAACGTTGTTATTTTTAACCGCGACCTCGGTTTATGAATAATTTCTTCCTATATTTTTCAGGAATTATCGATAATATTCCAACGCTCGTTTATCCGCTATTTATCCATAAATTATACGTTGTAATAAAATACTTTGCTTAATTATAAAAAAGTGAACCACCCGTTTACTTAGGAGCCAAATCGTTAAACTATAATTTAAGTTTATCGTACTCGTTGAGATCTCGTACATTACGAAATTTTAATTCAATTTTAGTTTTCTTCTCCTTCGAGAAAATTAAATTAATCGCAAAGTAATGCAAAGCAAAATCATAGTAATTTCGAACGAATCTATTCGTCAAAAGTTTTGCTATTTATTTGTCGTTTGTTTATTTTACTGCGCTATCTTAATTATGAACAATGTGGTAATTTACTTTAAGTATTCATCGTGCATTCGTGCATTCGAGCGGCTTTCCGGGATTTTATCTCGACGCATAAAACAAAATATCTTCATCTCTCTCTCTCTCTCTCTCTCTCTCTCTCTCTCTCTCTCTCTCTCTCTCTCTCTGTCCCTCACACACCGCACACCCAGCCAAACACGCGCGCGCACACGGACGTGATCGTGCACGCACTTTATCTTCCTCGCTTACAAGCTGGGCACGAGTTATATATAGACACCTGAGGACGCCTACCACGATTTTAGTACCTTTGCAAATTTCTCTTTATACTTCTCGAACGATTAATCTTTCGCGGCGAGGCGTCAACGGAAATCAATGGGCTAACGCTCGCGAGGAATCACGTACAGGCGCGAACTACGACTGTAAAAGTTGTTTGTAGGAGGACGTTCGAGGATGCAGGAGTCAAAGGACTTTTTCCTCCGATGTCCCCGTGTGATCGACCAGCGATCAACTAGCATCCATTTTGTATGGCAAAACGCAGAATTTTCGATAGCGAACGACTCCACCTTTTTGTTTGCGATTCTTTCACCCAATGATAAATTTTTTCCCTGGAAAAACGAAAATGCGGAAATGCGGAAATGCGCGAACGAAAGAGAGTTCGCGATCGTCGGAAAAACCGACTCGAACTATAACTTAGATCGTTCGTTTATTTCGAGCAACATCTTTTACAAGATTTTCTCTCCCTCCGTCCCTCTCTCTCTCTCTCTCTCTCTCTCTCTCTCTCTCTCTCTCTCTCTCTCTCTCTCTCTATTTCTTTCGCCCTGTTCCAAAGAACTCGAAAAAAGCCACATAAGAATCGATTTTCGCTTCTCAGCGATTTGGCGATCGTTTGCAAAAGAAACGTTATCCAAGCTTTTTTATGAATATTTCGATCGATCTTCCTCCGTTCGTCTACAAATCAAATCTAACGTTTTGAATGATCATAAATTTTAATTATTATCCGCGCGTCAAAAGCATCGGATGCATTGCGGACTGAATAAATTATGGAGATTCAGGCATAACATTGATTCTACATATGCAAAAATAATAACGACAACCTCGGAATACTATTAATAATTAAACATCTAATTTCGTAGAAATTAAAGATGCGGTTAAAGTATTAAAAAAATGTTTAAATTAATTTTAAATTCTGTAGGGTAAAATTTTAAATTGATATATGGCGAGCGTTTGATAAAAAAAACGATTTTACTTAGAACGATCGATAAAATTAATTTATGTGTTATTGGCATCGTCGAATGTTTAAGTAGTACAGACTCTATTATCTTAAAAGTTACTTTGGATTAAAAGCAAATATATATAAGACTCGAACGTGAAGTTTTAAATTATCTATTGTATTGGTAAATATATAAGCAATTTGGTTAACGAGTACCTCGATATTAGAATCCAAAACTTGATGAAAATAAAACTCAATTGTATTCAAATTTTACGAAGAGAAGATTTTATAACGCGGTATTTTCATATCGATGAAATAAACTAATAAAAAAACAGATCCGTTTCTAATCAACGGCGCAAGAGTTCGATTAATAAATTAAATCAATTTGAAAATATTCGTCGAAAAGTTAGCGGTTTCGAAAGGGTTGCCATAAAATTCAATTGACCCGGGAGTCTTGCAAACGAAGTATATTATTCCGCAACGAAACTATTTTTAGAAAACTAACGAAAACCTTCGATCAACGAATTCATATTACGTATCGCACAAATTCGGTCGCACTTATGGAAGAGTTGAAAAGCGGACGTTAGATTTAAAACAGAGATATTTCGAGAAGAAAGTTACCCCCTTCGAAGCAAAATTATCTGTCTTACCGGAAAGATTCCGAATAACGAAGCGATCGCTTTTCGATTGAAAATTTGACACATTCGCGACGAGACGATTGAAGACTCGCGCACAACCTAAAGTGTCAACCTTATTTAGTAAGGGTTCCTCTCCCTCGTGGAGGAAGGCGAAGCTTTCCTCTTAACATCTCGTCGAAGACCAGTCCTCCCGAAGGACGAGAAACGTTTCTCCGGTCGCGATTTACGCGCGGAACCCTCGACACCCCTTGAACCGAGCCACGCGCTCGCAAAGAAAACCCATAGACGGACGCAACGGATGCGTCGAGGCTCTTCCCCTCGTCCTTGGATCGCGCTCTGGCATCTCCATCTCGGTGCACAATGCGCGGCTATGACTCACAAGCGCGCGCGCGTGCAAGAGGAAGTGGACGGAGATGGAGGCGAAGGCGTACCTCGAACCTCGAACAGTTCCCCGGCGGCGATCGCGCGACCACAGGTGAGGTAATTGTAATAATATTTATAAAAGCGCGGCTCGAGCGCGCGATAAGACGAACCGACCGAGCGGCCTCGGGATAACATCGATGTTTCTGCTATTTATTATCCCGCCCCCGACGCGTCTTCGTCTCCGTCTCCGTCTCGTTTTCCACCAGCGCCGAGGAGGACGCGGGCGACGCGGGCCATCGACGGGACATCCTCGGCCTTGACCGGGAACCGACTTTAACCATCCGTTAAGCGGAAGCGAAACCGAACCGACGAGCTTCGTACGAGCTTCCGTACTCTCGGTCGAACATCAATTTTCCCAGCTTGTGCGAGGAAAATCGCGACGGCTTCCCTTTCTTTTTTGTCTTATAACGATATTTTATTGGAACGTTGTACGGGATCTTAAACAATTAAACTACTCGCTAAATAAAAACTGAACGGGCTCGGCGAAGGTTCGCGCTCCTGTGGAAATATTGCATTCGTGTACGAAACGTCCACGTCTAACGAATCCTGCTTTATTCGCATTCTGTACCTGTTAAAAATACCGGCATTTAATGGGTTTATCTAACATTCAAACGGTAAATCTCATTAAAATTATATATCTGCAGTTTATCTTTGATGCATGCTGCGATGCATAATATAATGTTATAAGGGACCACTCGATTTAACATCTCCGATGACAATATTATATTATTATTATTATTATTATGCGTACGTTCGCAGTAAATTTATACTTATGTTTCGTTCGTCCGTTTATTATTTTTTATTCAAAGTATAAAAAATAATTATTTACGGTAAATTCTGATGCGCCCGAATGGTATTTAAATTGTTTAAAAAATTTCCGATTCTTGTGCTACATTTTATTTTAATGAAAACAATTATAAATAAAAGAATTTATCGATTTCTATCGTAGCAACAAGTATAATATAAAGATCAAGTTTCTAACTGTAAATCCATCACATTATTTGTTTAATAAACGGTAAATATTATGAATAAAATAGTAAAATAAAATATTAAATTTGTGAAAAATATTATTATTAATTACAATGTTAAGATTAAGAGTTATAAATGATGGCTGAAATACCTATACTAAACACGGCGATATGGAGTTTTAATAAAAGATTTAAAAGATTTTACGAAAAGCAGACATTATGCTGATAGCTAATACGATAATGTGAGAAACGATATTTTTCAGTTATTTTAATAACTCAATTACGTAATTAAGTGCTCTTTCACTAAAGACGTTTATTTATCGAAACACGTCGGAAAAGTTTTTAGCTTATCCATTAAGATACTCTATTACCGCGATTAGATTTGTAAACGAGGAAAGCTGAGGCTGATTTTCGCGTGTAAAAAGAAAGGAAGTCGCTGAAAGCGACGAACTTTGCAATCCGAGTGTAAAGGACAAGGAAAAATAAATAAAAAGAGCTGACTTTCATATTTGTTATACATCCGTGAAACGCATTCTTACCGTAAGGCATACAAATTATCGGGAATAACTTACCTCGCAAATTCTTTACTGAAGCAAGAAATGAAAGTCAACTCGTGCGAGCGGGATTTGAAAGAAGAAAAATACCACATACCTAAAACAGAATAAAGATTTTAAGTTTATTAAACTGAAGTTACTGATTAATATGACACGTTATATGCATACATTTTATCGTTATTTGAAGAATCGTTGATTATAAAAATACCAAATCTTTTGGTTGTTACTAATATATAGCGAGAGTATTCAAATGCAAAATAAGGTAAAACATAAAATCAACGTGCCGTAATAACTTATATTAAAAAAATTTCGTATTACGGATACGGGAACAGGCGTTATATAATTTTATAAAATATATTATTTTAACATAAAATAAAAGAGTAGCTATCATCCTTAATAATTTTTTATTGAGGTAAATCGATTATGAAAATACGTTATCTTAACTTTATTAGTCAACAAAAATTACGATCAGACACATTGTGCCATTTAAACACGAATAAAGAGTTCGATAACATATGATTTTAAATGCATCTATCAATTTTTTTAGATTTATCATCGATTCTTAGTCATTTTTCATTCTTATGTAAAAATATTTTAATAGTATACTCGAATTTTTAACTATATTTCCTTATTCAAACTTCATTCATTAATTACTTTCTTGTCTTTAAATCATCAAAACATATGAACGGCTCGGCTTTCCCGCTGGTGAAATCGTATCGTAAAATCTAATAATTAAAAAATCATAAAACAAACGCACAATTAATAATTCGATGAAAGGAGTTCGTGTCTTTATATGGTCGACGCATAACCAATCATCCTCGCAAAAGCACATGTCTCGCAATTTCTATTCCCGTATTCCCATATCTACGAATATTACGTTATAATTAATATATACGAATACTAATACGTAATATTAATATATACGAATTCGTATCACTTTATGTAGAGCCGCGCTAATTGTGCAAATGAAGCGCAATATTACTTCACGTCTGCCAATGAAAAGAACTGGTACGACGTCTTGCATAAAGACGAAGGAAGACGAATTGGACTTGAAAAAGAATAATTATCCAGTTGTGTTAGGGTCGAGGGTTGCCTGTCGAATTTTGCGAGCGAATGTAATTCATTCGGAAGTTTTGCGCTACACGCCGTCGAATCTTATCTGTGATCCGTTTTCCAAAATTTGTGTTAATGCTTCGACGGAACCTACGGAAGTTGATCGCCTTTGTTCCTTTTAACTAGTTTTTGGAGAAGATCGACGGATGCATGCAAACGAGGTTCCGAGACTTCTTTTCGATTAATTTTTGCCAAGTTATATACTATATTTTTATAGAAACGCTCGTCGATTCAATGGCTTCGATCTTGTTCGATCTTATCTAAAATGTTTCCTATCCTACACAAAAATAACAATTATTATAATTTATCGTTAGGTGTTTTTCGTATGCCGAAAAGTAAGCGTTTGTCGATAAATTTCTTGTTGTATACATTGAGAGATAAAAAAGAAATTTTCCGTAGTATTATACGATCTTTTTTAATAATAAAATAACATAGGATAATTTTTTAACGAACATAAAATTTTATTATATTTTATTATATGTTTGATTATGGAAAAAAGTAGTAATCAAACGTTGATTTCCCAATCAATGTTGTAATTTCTACCACATTATTGAAAACGGTTAATTTAAGTAATCTATGGTTTTTTAACTATTTTTAACTTTACGTTGTTGTCTACGATAATAAAATTGACTTTTTAAATTAAAAATTTATAAATGATTTAAATGAAATTTCAACAATTTGTATAAAATTGAAATGAAAATTTCCTATATGGGTCAAATTGAAATTAAAATAGTAAAATATAGAATTAAATGCAATTAAGAAAATAAATAACAAAATCCTATATGAATTGAAATACCAACAGGACTTGGCTTCGTTTCTTTAGTATCTAATTCAATAGAAAACATAATTTATAGATTTTAAAAAACTTAATAATACTTGTTTGTGATCTTAAATATAGAAAATTTAACAATTTATGTTTTTCATATTTTTAGTTTTATATAACGTATAAATTTCTGTAATATCATGAATGCATTGATTATATTTTCTATGTTCCATAAATTCTTTCAAAACGAATTTCTGCTAAATAAAATGCGATATTTTCATATTTCAATCTATCTTAGATTTCATTATATAAATACTTTAAATAAACAAAGCGTGAATTATTGTTAAGTCATTTAATTTTTCTAAATTTAAAATTTTTTGCGCTACATCTTACCATTTACAAATATTTTGAATTTGTAAAGTTTAGTTTTAATTACAATTATATTATATTCTTACAATATAAAAATCTACAGCTAAAATTGTATTATTCAGTGGACATAATTTTGATTTTATTTTATATTGTGTATCGATAATATTGTCAAATCTAAAAATAAAGTTTTACGTAAAAATAGAAAAAATTTAATATCTGAGTTAAATGAAATAACTTTTAACGTATGTTTACATAAACAACTAGAAAGTAAAAATGTATAAATGTATTACTGCCAAGTAAAAGTGATTAAATAGTATCAAAGTACGCACGAATATCGTAAATTTAAATAAAAATCATTTTCGAAGTATTATAATGGAAAAGCAAAATGTAAAGATCGGTAAACAATAAAGTGCATTTGCATACCAATTAGAATTTTTTATGAATCTAGAGAAGAATATAACCTGTGAAATACGAATTGAAAGGTGCTGCCATTATATTATACACTTCCTACATGAATATCTCATGCATAAATATCCGACTCGTGTTAGCATTCATAGGCGAATAGTTGACACGAGGTGACGAGATGCGTGACGTTGTTTAACTTTTGGTGAAAACTACGAAACACATATGCGGAAGCAGTGAAAACACGTTACATTCAATCACCATAATAAAAGATGCGAGAAAACAAGAAAAGTTTATATTTGATTTTATTTCAGACAAAAAACAATGTATGCATTTATTGTTAATCTTAATTTAATCCTGGTATAGTTTTATCGAATTTAAATATATATACTTGATTAAGAACAATCAAACAAGTGTACATAAAATCATAATAAATTATTCAATTTTTTGAAATTTTTAAAGCGATTTTAATAAATTTTACTCTTGCTATTACGTTTATGTATAATTTATTATACGAAGAAAATAAAATACTTAAAATTATAATGTACAGATCCAATATCAATAAAATATTTCTGTATCTTAAGATAATAAATAGTAATATCCAAAAGATAAATGGTAAGATATAATTTTCCATACATGTTCTTAAATTCGTATATAATTAAATATACTCGGTGTTTCAATTACATACGTTACTACGAATACATGTACAATATTTTCGTTACAAAATATTTATAATAAAGATAGTTTTCTAAATTGACGGAAACAAGATGAAAATTCAAGACTACAAATACAATAAATGTACGACAATACATAAGATGAAAAATATCAACCCAAATAAAATATAGGAATTTATTTGTTTAGAAAGTTTTCTTAAGATTTATTTAGGAAAAACTACTTCTTTTTAATTACACAAACTTTTTAAAGGTCGTCATAAACTGCCAAAAATATTAGGATAAAGATTATATATTTTGATAAGATTCAGTCAGCCAACCTGAAAAATATTATAAGCTCGTGGCCCTTGAACTCAATTTTAATAAAACTTCATCTTTATTCGTGTTTTTCTCTACCGATTTTGCAGCAAATTCGTACATATACGTGTAGATGCTTATTGCGTGGTAAAATACACATACCTATTCGCAGGTCACACAATCGTGACGAAAGTTTATTTGGTTTTGTAAAGCTCCGATTTCTAATAGGTACTCCCAAGCGTACACTTTATTTTATTTTTGCAAAGATGCACGGCATGTTGTCGTTCTAAGGCGCATAATTGAATTTCAGAGAGATAAAAGCTGCTGGGCTTATTCTAGCGTGAACGGCCTTATTAGCATTATTCAAACTGGAATGAAATTTCGAGAAGGAGAGAGCGAAACTGGATAAATGAAATTCGGCGTTGCTTCTAAGGTGAAAACGTTGAATGATTGATTAGAGCACGAGGGTTTTACAAATTCTATCCTACAATTTTTCAAACTTTTAGAAATTTCTTTCAAAGAACCGTATCATTATATTCACTGAATTATTCAAAGGACTGAACAACTTTACATTATTGCAAGAAAATGAAAGTTTTTGTGCGTGAAAAATATTAGATCTCGAGTGCAAATTAATTAATTTTAATCTACGTAGGTCGTATAAGATATGCCATTAAATGTAGTTTTTAGGTTTTATCATACATTTTTCATATATCTACGTTTTAATTAAACCACGAATACTTTTTCAAAATTAATCGTGAGAGGGTAGAGTGATAAAAATCTAAAATGTATTAGAATTTTAATTTATCCCCATTTTTGTGAATTTTTGCGACATTTTTATAAATTATTGATATTTTCTATTGTACAACATAATATTCATTTTCAAATGAAAATTATTTATAATATAAATAGTCTATTCAAATATTGTCCAGATAATACTTGTAACGGAAATAATGAATACATCTATTCTTTCGCGGTATATTTATGATACGTTAAATACCTTATTATTACAAAATTATCTAAGGGTAATTTTATGTTAAATTTTACAATAAAAAAATGTATAATTTACTAAAAAATTATATTAAGTTTATTCATTTAATAATGTCTCTTAGATTAATTAATTTGAAATCAATACGATAATATTTATCGCACTCGTATTCAATATATATACTAAGTATGTTTTTATACTTCGTATATATTGACCGATGCTCTTATCAAAGTAAAGAAAAGCTTGTACAAAATACCGATTACAAGTTACTTTAATTTAAAATAATTATAAAAATACTAAACTTTTTTTTAATAAAACGAAAACAGTATTTCACGAGAAATATATTATTTCACATACTAAATAATACAAAATAATTTTAATTTTAAACGATTTTTATATTTTCGTAAATGTCGGTAACCGAAAATGATAATAATTTAAGCTATAATTTTAAATTTTAAAATTATCTTCTGAACAACTGTACAGAATATAGGTAATTTAAAAAAAATTAATTTACCTTTGATAAAATTATTCGACGTTATTATTTTATTACAATAATTTTTCAATGTCAGATACATTTGAAATTGAAAATCATTTGGAATTACGTAGATGATTTCATGAATTTCAAATTTTTTGATCATTTTTATATCCTAACATTTATAAAGGCTATATTTTTATTTTCATATAAACTCGAGGATAAAATAGATATCGGATACTGAAATATCCAATTTAACAATATTATATGGAAAGGTTGAAAAATTTAAGAGTAATTTCTTATCATTTTTATTAAAATGCAATATTTTATATTGCTAAAAGTAACGACTATGTATTTTTCATATTTCAATAAGACTCTTTAATGAGATAGTATAAAATTATTATCGAAGTATTCGATTTTACAGGTGCTCAAAGAAGATAATAGCTTACACGGTTACGTTTGATGCTAGAATAAATAATCCTGCCTTATCATCGGTCAAAGTTGCAACACCTACACAGAAAAATATACTTTTAATTCCTTTCTTATTCAACCGTGATTCAATTAGATCAGTAAAAAGTCGCATCCATCGATCGAAATTAACGAAAGTTATTAAAAAGCATTTAATTTTTAACGAGAGGCATGATCAAGTAATATCGAAATAAGTCTTTCGATAAAAGTTAAATTACAAATATTGCAATTCTCGTATTTTAATGAAATTATTCCACTTCGTGCTTGAAATTAATAAAAACTAAAAGAAGGAAAGGTAAATGGGAAGTGACCCTTACTCTAAACACGCGGGAAGCACATATATATGTAAATAATTTACCCCTATGATCGTTATTACTGTTCGTTGTGAAAACGTGTTTTCCAGTGCGAGGTGCAAACATCTATGCTTCTTGCCGCTGAGAGGATCGAAACTTCTCTCATAATCATCATTTTTACGGTTGGTCTGACGACGTGTGAGAAAGTGGCCGCGTGGGTGTCGATTCCGACGTAAATTGACTCGGACGCGCAACAAAATAGAAATGCGGCATCTTTTTTATGCTTTTCTGTTTTTCATTTATCATTCCTTCACGAACAGGAACAAAAATAATGTTTCGATATATGCGTTCGAAATTGAATAGAATTAGTCAGGCGCCTGATTTATAAAGTTTTACGATCGCAGTTCCCGTTATCATCTTACGGCCAAATCATCTTGTTTTTCCGTCTACTTTTCATTTATTAATTTGTTATTGGAACCGGGGTATCAAATCGTATTATTTTATTATTAATTACAATTGTAAAATATAGATAATATTTAATTATTCAAGCATCTTGAAACGAAGATTTTTCGACGAGATGCGAAACGCATCGCGAATATTATTATTAGGCTCGTATAAAGAATGACCGGTTTATGAATAAAATATTGCTAATTCTACGTACCTATTTTTCTTTTACCTAAAATTATATATATATATATCTTAATCAGCTGGCATTTTTATTTTTAAAACTAAACTTAAAAATACATATTTTTACGTGGAGTTGATTATACAGAAACGATTTTGGTTTATCTTTATCTCAGATTTAAGCTAAATTTGTGAAATACCAGAAACATAAAAAAAGTAAAAATTTCCGTTTTAAAAGATAAAATAAAAAATCTATTTTTTATTTGAAATCATTTTAGCTCGATGGATTAACGTTAAACTGGGGTAACGAGAATATTAAATCACCTCTCTACGTTTGCAAGTCTCGAAATAGCATCAAAACTGTTGAAAAATGCAGTATACTAGGCAATAAAGTCTTCGATAAAAATATATTCTTATATCCACACGGTGGATATTTTCATATAAAAATCGCCGTCAAACCGATGATAAAAATTATCCGAGGAATACTAAATTAAAAATGTTGTATTATTTTTAAGATATTACCGGTGACGCGCTCAATTTAATCGTATGATAAAATTTATCTACCATTAAATGGAAAAATTCACATTTTATTTAACAAGAATACTTTATGTAAATTTCTGAATTGAAATACTGCTTATCCACGTAACGTATACTTAATTAATTGTCAATTATGAAACATTATTTCTCAAGAAGTTTTATTGCAAAAAAAAAATTTTATGTCATTATAATTGAAAACATAAACCTGCATATATATTAATTAAGAATTACGTACACTAGTATAAAACAAATAGTAACAGAATTAGCGAGAAGATAAAATTCTTTTACAATTATTTTTAGTTTTTCAATGTATAAGGTACGTACCAAAAGTTGTTTTAAGAGTACAACTATCTATGAAAACAAATATTTTTTTTCTTTTTATACATAAATCTCGATAATTTACTTTTACAAAAAAATTTTATTCGCAATAAATTTATCAATTTAATTTTTTAATTTTCATCAAAAAAATGAAAGTATATATTATTATATTATTTAGTGCGAATTATTCAAAAAAATATTTTATAATATATTGTAACGAGATCAAACTCATTATTAAAAGTATGATAATTCATTGAATCCTGGATTAATTTAACGACGAATATTCATAATAATAATCATTATGAATTACAATGTACTTTATTTCAACAACGTAAATCGCATTATTCAATATTATTTTTTGCACGAATAAGGACAATAAAGAAAATTAACGGAACTTTAATTTTATCAATTATTTAATATTCTTTACAAGTAATTTAATTCAATCAAAACGGAAAATTTACGAAATTCCGTATTTCTCTGTTAAAAACGAAGACAGTCGCTAAAGTTTCCTTGCTCGGTCGATAAATATTTTCTCACAGAATCATTCGCGATAATATAATTAGACGCGTAAAATAAAGACAGGTACAAAATATATTTACTCGGATAAATCGATCGAGTTTTACCTCGTAATCGCAATTTCACTCGGATTAAATCTCGCGTACGTGCTCCAGACGATAGACGTATCGCTTGCGAAAATAACGTAGTTCTGGCATATCGATAGCCGAGCACGAATCAAACAAAAATTCATTCGCGGTATCGGTAAAATGCAATATCGCCTGCATTAAAACAAACGCCGTCGATTATCCGCGAATCAGCCAAATCTCGGATCTCAAGGTTCGGGGAGCTTATCCGGCTCCGTTGGAAGCTCGCACTCGAAAGAAACGAACGTCGTCGCGAACTCGGACAAGGGACAGAACAAAGGGAGGACACGCGTCTCGAGTTCCTCCCGCAGCAGCGACGACTGGGTCATACGAGACGTACATCCAACGGCTTCTTGGCTTACGCGAGCCAAGGTTTCGAAGCTGCTTCTCGGTTCAACGGTCCGAAAGTCGATCGCCCCGAGTCAGCCAACTTTGAATTCCAAAGCTTCGGCCTATTTTGTATTTCTATTTTTAAGCGAGGAGCCATCGAGAAGTCGCCGGGAATTCGATATCAGGACACTGCAAAATTTTTTTTAAATTGGTCAGTCTCGAATTAATTGGTTGGATTCAACGTCGATATTTCCGAAAAAAAATTGATACAGATGTATCGAATACCCGGGTCTTCGGATGTTCATAGGACGGCGAGAACGACGAATACAAAAATATGTTCATCGTTTGGAAAAGCAAGCGTTCGAAAATTCTTCGAAGGCATCGATTTTCGTTACCTCGTTCGATATATTTTTCAAGTTCGACCAACGCGAGAATTATATGTACGTACATTTATTATCGCGATCGCGAATCCTTTTCGTCGAACGGAAAAATTAAAATATTTACGAGCATACATTTATTCGATCTGTAATTACAGGTTAAAATTGAAAATCGAAAGATAAAAACTGATAACGGAAGTATTCAATTTCCTATCGATAGTGAAAAAAACTCGAATGTTAAATGCTTCGATTCGAAGGGAATCGTTCGTCGACTAATTGATAATAAGAGTAATGTATTTAAAGAAGATTTTGAAACGGTAACATTAATCACGCCGCTTCTGCCAGTCCGTCCGCCGTAACAAAAAATGAAATCGGGTTAATTAAAATCTTGTCAATCATACAAAGCCCGGCAATGCTCGAACTGAAAAGCTAAACATACTAAATGACTTAATGCACGCATTAGCTAGAGCCACCGATTTTATCGGATACACATTCGCGCCGCCACCGGTCTGCTAATACCGAGAGCGCGGTAGTTAACTTCTCTGTATTAAACAACACGTAAAATGCTAAGTTACTTCCGCGAAAGAGATTCAGATTACACTCTGGTAATGCAGGCCTCGAATGCTCGTGTGCTCGGTTGCTCGTGTGCTCGGTTGCTCGGGTGCTCGGTTGCTCGGGTGCTCGGGTGCTCGGGTACTCGAGTGGTTCGCTCCGACTCTGGCAAACGTTCGATGTGCGTACACTCGCAAATACGTAAACGCCGCCGTCCATTATCAACGTGTGTCTAGACCTCGTAATTACATACGTATGCTCACGTGCCCATAGAAAGTGACAATTGCATGCGATTCGATTAAATGATGTACTCGCTCGACGACTGTATATCTAAGACGCTCGTTGTTCCATCGAATGATCGCTGATCCGTAAATTACGTTAGAATTGAATTATCCGTATAACGAGGGAAAATAATATACTTTTAAATTGTATCAACATCGATAATATTTGTATAGACATTCTTGCTTTATCGATTAAATAATTAAACAATTACGCGTACGAACAATTTTTAAGATATTCACCTTTCTCGATCTAAATTTCTGCACGTGCATCGTCTCTGTATTTACCTACGAATCAAATGTATTATTTCCCACACAAATAAATGAAAATAAACGAGATACGTACCTCGATCGAGCGCGGATTGAATTTCCCTTTTATTTATATACTGTATGTAAATAAAAATGTAACGAAAGATGCCCAGGGTTCTACGCTAAAGTAAATACACAAAGACGCAAATTCGTAAGTAAAAGCACGGAACTCCATTAGTAGAGAATCATCGATCAAAAATTGCTTAAATTATTTATCAAAGCACTCCGAATCAAGAATTCATTTTGCGACACACCAGTTTATTCGATCCCATTCTATTTTTAAGCAAAAATATCTACCCTTCGATAATTCATCGATAATCTTGAACCATTATCGGTGTCATTATTATCCTTTGTCGGACGCTCTGCAGAGGCAATCCCCAACCAGCTGAATCGCTGATTGTTGGTACATAGAGCAAACGGAATTGTAATCGGAGATCGACAATGATGCATAGTAGCTTCTAGTAGGTGAAAAGAGAATGGCTGTTTAATGTAACGTGGAGCTTACTCGGATCGAGAGAAAAACCATGTTTGCAAGGTTTGCAAAAATAAAACGACAAATTAGTATTGTGAAAACAGGTGAATAATTGTTCAAGGATCATGGGAGGAAATTATGCAATCGCACGGCAATTGTGGCCGAAAACTCGAAGAAAATACATTTTCAAGAAATACGAGAATTTATTTTTTTCTCGTATTCTTGATTATAAATTTAAGTTCCATTGTATAGTGTTCGAATGTAAATCGATTCTTGGTACGAAAACATTGGAATACAAAGTTTCGTAACCGAATGTTGCTCGTTCGAGCAAAAACACAATTTCATCAAAGTCACGATCCGAGCGCAAGAGGCTGAAATTATGAATCTCCTAGACTTTTTTTTACATTTGCAGCGATTTCGCTGATAAGCGATAGCGACTACATCAGCCTCATTCAACGATTGCAATATTCGATACTAGAAACGATCCTTCGAATACATTATTTTTAAAACTAGCATTGATTCTAACCATTAATTTGAATTTATTTTTTACAAGAAACGAACGATCTTCTTGTTTGAATAAATATAATTCAAATTAGGTAAAGTACGGTATGCGTGGAAAACTAAAACAAAATTGGATCAAGTTTTTTTAAATAATGTATTAATTATAAAAAATAATAATAATAAAATAAGTATCGATCTTGAGTAAATAATAAAATATATAGTAAAAAAAAAGTACTTCTTTCGACGAAAAATTTAGTTTTTATTATTTTGTGTTAAAAAAAAGAGGAATGCATCAATTTTTATTAAATATATAAAAATAAGTTTGTTGTGTTAATTACAAACTTACATTTATATTTTATATTACATTTATATGAATTATTTTTTAAAATTTTCATATTATTCTCAATGACTAATTTTATCGAAAGTACTAGATTACATGATTAAATATTAATCGATACTTCGTTAAAATCAGTAAAATACTAAAGAAAATATAAACAATGAGGACAAAAATATTTTTTTCAAATATAATTTAATATATCCATCTGTAAAGTTAGTGAAAAATTTACTTTTATACTTTGTAATAAATATTAGTATAATAATATTCGAAAATAATTTGTGATTATATAAAATTTATTACGTAGTAATAATTGTTATGATACTACGTACACGAAACAAAACTAAAAATAAGAAACAATAAACGTATAGCTAATAACCTCCAGGATCTATTCGTGCATATCAATAAAAAATATTCAATGTATTAATAGTAGTATACATCGATTAATGATTGTCGTATTTCACTACGCGTTAATAATTTTATCCACAGCGTTAAGATATAAATATTTTATTTATTTTCTGAAATACTTCAACATTAATGACGTTCTATTATGAACAATGAAAAAATTACATTATTAGGTACGGTTAAAATTACAGTTACATTATTGAAATATTTAAATCTAATGGTAACTTTCTTACTGTTGCGGATTGAATTCCAATATCAACGAATGATGTGTATTAAATTTATCTCATAAAAAAATCCTACATCAACTTATCGTACTTATACCGGAGAATATTTAAATTAGCTTAGAATTTTATATTTACAAATACTAATTTAGTATTACACGTTTCATCTATGCCATAATGAAAAGTAGTTTCGTCAAATAATATATATTTTATAATGTTGTATAATTGTATAAATAAATTAAAAAAATATTTTTATTTCAGTAAATATTTTTTATATTATTAAAGTTTCTAATTATATTAATTAAAATTTATAAAAATATAATAAGTAAATGGTATATAATAAATATTTAGTGAATATTAAAATACTAAAGTAAACTACTGTCTTGTTTAATTTAGATATATATATACAGGTGTACTTAAACCAAGGTTAGATTTTTACCGTTGTTCTTATAATAAACTAAATTTTGTGCAAATAAAATAAAAGTCGTCAATTTTTTAATGTAAATTTACTCAGTTAAAAAAATAATTTTTTAATAGCACTGATTATTTTACGTGTAATTAAAGTAAGAATATTAAATTAATTTTAGTATGCACTTATTTTGTACGAATTTATCGTATAATAGTTGTTTGGCCAAACACATTTGAGAATGTAATGTATATATAAAAAGTATTTTAACCACTCACATTTAAGAACACACTAACTTATTAAACATGGATAGTTGGACTTATAAAAGATGAAACCTGCGAGTTTACAATGAAAATAGTAGCAAAGGTTTCATCATGTTTTATTATAGTTTGCTTCTTAGCATAATTATTATATTTAATATTTTTGTTTTTACAGAACAGGTTTTTATTTTAATTAAACATACGCATTTATTTCTCACCTATTAATTTATAATTATTATTTTATACAATAAATAAAAATTATAAAGCACATTTATTTAATATTATATTATAGTAATATAAAAGTACGCTTTATTCTTAAGTTGAAGACGCATTTATCTATTTAGTTTTATCATATAAGAATTTATCGATAAAATTTTTTTAAACGTAGACGTAATAAATATAAATATTTTTAAGCAAGTAATTTAATAAATAATAATTATAGATGGATATTTATAAAATATTTATATTTAATTCTGTGACGTTTAAAAAGATTGGAATTTTTTATTTATCGTTAGAAGCTTTTTATATAAATTCATGAAGTATAAAATATTCACAAAATAATATTTAAAATTTAAAATTTTTTATTCTTTAATTTAAATTTTTTCAGAAATGTTTTCATAAATATCATAATCAATTGAAATATAAATGTTTTTTAACACATTATTGATTAAACATTTATTTCAATTTCATATTTTTGAATTTCAAAACTTATAATATACATATTTGAATAATTACTTATACAATTAAATATTTATTATACTTTTTTCAAATTAATATAACTAAAAAGAGAAATATTAGTTTAAAATGATTCTGGCATAAAAAATAAATTTTTTTAAAGATATTGTAAATCGCTTGATAAATTAACAGTTTTAATTTCATGATTAGGTTAAATAAATTTATATGCGCAAATTATAAAACGTACTCATTAATCGATTGCATTTACATATTATAGATTGCGGACAAACAGTGTGAAAAAGAAGCTTATAAAACATGTATCTACGCAATATCTTTACCTGTAGAGGTTCAATGTTTGGTATTTATTGCAACAATTTCATTTAATTTTTTTTAATTTATTTACAATCGGTTTAATAATGATAAAATCATTTATTTTCAGGACGATTATTACAAAGCACATGGATGCAAATAAAATATAAACATTTTAACTCAATTACGTCAAAAAACAAAAAATTTTATTATAATGTATAATATTTAATAAAATAGATTCATTTATTTAAATTATTTTCCAGAAAATTTTCTTACAAACTCCAAAATTTATAGACTTTATGCAAACCATGTTTTTCTATGGATTTTTTTCACTTTTACAATAAATATTTAAATTTTGAATGTTTAAAATTAATAATTTAATAATTTAATAATTTAATAATAACGAAGATCAATTATTTAAGTATTACTCTTAAGTGATAATTTATATATATATACACAAATTTATAAAACAGTCTTTAGAGTCGAAAAAATGGAATTTCCATCGCAGGTTAACAAGAGCAAATGCGGTTACGTGTACGTGTCCAAACGCGATCTTAAAGAAACTGTAGTTTTAAAATTTTTCTTATGTATTATTCAATAATTTCAAACACTAAATGATTTCATAATGATAAGATTCAAGAATCTTATAATTATCAATGATAAATAATTTAATAAGTTCCTTTTTTATAAAATATATCACGTCTCTCAATATAATTATTATTTTTATTATTTAAATTCAAATAATTTAAATTACTTATTATTTATTATTTAAAAATTAATTTTTTAGTAAAACGATAAACTCAGTGTATTTTTGTATCTTAAATATATTAACCATATACTAGAATCATATTTTATTCAGATAAGAGATAATAAATCAAACTCAACTTTAAAATGATTTTAAAGTTTGTCTATATTATAAAAATAATATCCATAGTTTTAAGAAGTTGAAACAATTAATATAGATAATGAGATATACTAAAAAATGAAAATATTTATTGCTTTAACTCTTGCTAATGTTATCTTTTGTATACTGAGTAAAGAAGCGAGATTTTCGATTGCTTCTAAAGTACTTATTAAATAAAGGTTTATGATATCAAATGAAAGTTTCTTTTTTAAGATATTTAAAAACATGATAATCAATAAAAGACTTTTTAGATAATGAAAAATATAAAAGAAGAGAAATTTCTAATTTTTAATAAACAAACCAGTTAAAATATCATCATGATTCAAACAACTCTCTTTCTCTGCCTCCTCATTGGATTCATCGCCTTTGCATTCGCATACAAGGTAACAATAAGATTTGAAATTGTATTTGATATAGTACAACATTTGTTGTAATCGATTCATAATTAGTCTATTTTTAATAACATGTATAATAAACTTATTTTTTAACATACAGAATTTATCACTATTTTAATTTACAAAAAAAATGCATATATTTATATAATTTGATCTTTATTACATTCACTTACTGCTTATAGTTTAAAAATCTAGAAAGTATTACACATAGAACAAAAAATTTTAATGTAGTTTAGACAAAAATTCATTTATATTTTCTTAGATTTTAATACGATAAATAATTTATTGTAAAAATTCCATATTTATAAATTCTTTATACATAAATTATTATTAAATTTTCAGTTATAATTCCCAACGAGCATAAATTTTCTAAATCAGTATTTAACATTTTTTAGAGATCAATAGTTTTCATAATTTATGTTTAATTAAAATACGAAAGTTTGAGAAAATATTAAAAAATTCATGTTTTTTATTTAACGATATTTTAAAATTACAAATTACTTTATTACAAATCAATTAAATTATAAGAATAAGTATATCATATCCAAAAGATTTATTATTTATAGTGTGTATGTTGTATATGTGTATGTATCGTTAAAAATAAAAATTACTTTTTAATAAACAAATCAAAAAATAAAATATAAAGATCCATTAGATTTATATAAAAAAATAATACCTAAGTCAAATAAAAAAAAATTTTTAAATTAAAACGATAAAATTATATATCTCTTAGAAGATATTATAATCATTTTTTAAGTTTTCATAATTTCTGAATTTTATTCCTAATTTTTATTATATTATATCTTGAGAAATATTTATTAAAGAATTTTTAAAAAATTTGGTAAAAGCTAATCCTAAATTCCAGTAATTATTCTTTGAAAAACTTTTAAAATAAAAGAAGCTTAAATTTAAAATAAATTATTTTATGCAACGATATTCAATAGACAAATTTATTGACTTCAATTAATTATATGTGCTTTAATTAAAATATTATTTAATCTTAGGTAACGGATCCAGATTGTGCTAAAGCAGCTGCAGCCGAGTGTGAAAATGTAAGACAAGAGCCAGGATATGCAAAATGTTTGGTGAGCGGCATAGTAATCAAATTTTACCCCACAATTTATTTAAAAATTAACTAATTGGTCTCTTTTTTCTATTTTAGGCGGACTATTATTCGAGTCATCGATGTCATTAAAGTTATCACTTTGATATCAATAATAATACAAGAAACTTTCTTCTAATTCTTATTGTTTGAAACTTATATGTATGTATGTATAAACGTATATGTATATTTAAAAATAATTTAGAATAAATTTTCTTTTTTACCATAAATAGTTTCTTGTTCTTTTAAAAATAATTATAAAAAATGAATCCTTATTTTCTCATAAATTTGAAATTAAAATTTTTATCTATATTTACAAAAATATTGATATTATGAGTAAACATCAACATTTATGATAAAAATGTACACATTTTTTCTCATTTTATAATATTAACAATTAAATTTTAAAGCAATGTATCGATAAAATATGTAGTATTAACTTCATAATAAATAAATTTTCTTCGCATACCTGTAAGTACCATAAAGTATAGAGTATTATTTACAATTAACAAGTATAGTAGCAAAATTAATAATTCGTTGTTGTTAGGACGAAAAGCTATTTTCATTCAATATTTAAGTTTTATAAATTGCAGAAACTATTATTTTTTATCAATAATACTTGAAATGAATATCATAAAAATTTGCAATATTCATCTTTTTAACCGTCTTTAAAAAACAATGACTAAAAATATCAATTTCTGTACTTTCTTATTAAAATATCGTTGAATCTAAAAATTTCAAACAATAAAAAATTATCCTTTTAAATTAACAAATTATTTAATTAATTTTTTAAATAATTCGAGAATTTTGTAGTAAATATAAAATGTATATTTATTTCATGATTATTATACAAATAACTGCATATTATAAATATAAAACCTGTCCATGTTTTTAGTATTATTATATTTTTTTATTAATAATTTACGTATTCTTATTTCATAAAACTTATTTTTAACAAATATTATTTATGAAATGGAAACTGACATTGCAATTCTATATTTCTAATATTCTATATTTATTAACTATAGATCTTTTTTTATTTAATTAACATTTTTTAAATATAAAAATAAAAATGATATACATAGAAATCTTAAGATTAAAATTTTAATTGCAAGTGTGTCTACGAGTTTATGTAAAAAAATTTATTCAGAAAAATTTTTTCCAGTTGTACTTAAGTATTGTTATTAGAAATTTGATTTCAAATAGTATTATTATAAAGAGAGAAAAAAAGAACAGTGCTCTAAGTATCCAAAGTATAAAGAAATCAAGATAAGTTTCCGATTCTCTTTCTCTCTCTCTCTCTCTCTCTCTCTCTCTCTCTCTCTCTCTCTCTCTCGCTCACTAGTTGTTACACGAAGACCAAAGATCAAATAAATAAACGTTGACTGACAGAACTTCCCTTCGTTGCTGATAAATGCCAATCAACAAATCATAAATTCACCAAGACTTTCCACCGACTGAATTGAGATATCGTCAGTGGAAAAGTCATTGGCAATATGGTATTCTATATAAATGTCAATCACGAACAAATCATTAAAGAGAAGCAAATTTCATTACTCGTTCTTTCATCTGCACACAAACCGCTGAATCTCCACGAGCGAGCAAAGCGAAATAAACTATATCCATTGAAAAAATGAAAAAAATAAATTGGTCATTTTTTCCTATCGATGAGTTTCTTCTTATTTCTCGCAAATCCAAAAATAATGATAAATATTAAATAATATTTATAAACATTTTTAGTTCATAATAAAATTTAGTTTCAATATTTTAAAAAATGGATCAGCAAGTTACAAATGAGTTTCAAATTGCTCACGTTTATTATATTTTATACATGATATTAAAATATACAAGAAAAAATTTTTTATCGCACAGACAGATCTTTTCAATATACTAATTTTTAATATTTTCTAAATGACTCGATAAATCAAGTAAGTTTGTTTCTCGCTGTCCATTATCATAATTACCAGCTGAAACTAAATATTATTATATTTGGAAGATGATATATATGCATACATATACTTTGTACGAACGAAGATGAGTTTTATGCTAACTGTGGAGGGAACTAAAGATGGATGTGTTAAGAAACGATTGATCGTAGGGAACGTCACTGACGGTAAACATATTCTTTCCAAAATGAACAAAGAAAGATACGATATTACAAAAAGCTTTTTTAATACTCATATTTGTATATTTATAAAAATATTATGTTTAAAAGCTTAAAGGTAATATTCCATATATTTTAAATAAATTGAAATACTTGGAACATTTTAGTTCCAATCCAAGTGCACCTACGACACTACTTATAATCGGTGTTCGCAAATCGAAGACATTACTTAAGAAAAAATTAAGGAAATATTGTTTAAAATATAACAAAAACCTTGATTATAAGGATATTTTTGTGTTTTAAAAATTTTTAATACATAAATGAGCTGTGTTTCTATAAACATTTATTATATAAAAAAAAATAGCAATGTAATCGAATAAACATATTTTATTTAAAAATTGTTTCGGCGAAGGTATTTAAATTTTTATTCATTTTTCAATTAGAGTTAACAGTCATTTTTTTTTGTATCTATGAGTATTTATGCGATATAAACAGATTGTCCGAAAGTTAGAACTATAATTTTCCACAAGATTAGAGCTCCTTTAACTTCTTGGTATCCGTATAACTTAAAAATCTTGGGTAACGACGAGATATGACGATAGTTGGAAGGAAGGAGTTACGAGTGTTTATTTAGTAAAGTATGCAAATCCTATTAGGATAAATCTGTTAAAGTGTTACGAGGACTTAGGCTTGCACTTGAATAATCACTCGAGATGTTAATCAAGCCCGAAGGCCACGCTAAAATCACGTGTAATTAAACTTTCAAGATTGTCCACTAATTCACGAGTAGCTTGAAAGAGAAGCGCGAGTTCCTTATAAGAAAAATATCAGAAGCGAAAATTGACACGTAATTTCTTTTTGCCGGTTTCTCGTTTCATTTTTATTCGAAAAAATGAAATATACGCAGTGCGATTAACATAGTCATTACATCCGTACGTTGATAGTTAATTTTTAATAACGCGATGAATGTATCGGGTCATTAAGATGTTTATCACGTGAAAAGTTTTGTTCTTTCACGAATTAAACATGTAAACGATAACAAGTAACTTTTCTTGGTAGATCTTCGAAATGGAATTAATTCGAAATGGACAAATAGGTACACGGTTCATAAAATATTAGCGTTGCTGTTTAGCAGACCGTATGAGACGTAAACTATTATCATTGGAGTAACGTAAACTATGTTAAAAGTACTTTTATTCTTAACATCGATTTATAAGTTTTCATCGTTGATTTCTGAATTCGTAGAGTTTTAGCTTTAATGTTCGAGGAAATATCTCTTTGATCTACTAAAAAAGGATAAAAATATGATTCGTTAAAGTATCGAAGTATATAATTCTTTGCTAATGAACTCACGGTTATTGTATCAAATTATATTTAAAATATTCCATGTATCGGTACTTTTGCAACGAAATTCAATTTCACAAAAATCGAAAAAGCATAAAATTTTGAAATTCATTAGATATTAATAACGGAACGAAATACATTTTTTTCAATGAAAATAGTTAAATTTTATCGCATATTTTGTAATTAAGTAAAATTTTAACGATAAAAATTCCAGTTCGTAGTAGTTTATAAAATGTGAAAAAACATCGGAGTATTCGATGATATTCGCAGTTATCGATCAGATCGTTAAAACGATATTTGTTATTAAAATCGAATTAAAAATACAAAAGTCGCCGAATATTCATTAACAAAAATTAAGAGTTATAAAACAATAATTCGGTACGACCAGCTTTTTATCGGTAGCAAGAAAAAAAACTTGGAAATAATCTTTTAATAAAATAATTAGCTACGAATTATCCGAATTATTAAAGTTTCATTTTCATTATGATTTATTAGAGTAAATAAAATAATTCGTACGCCTTTACGAGTAATCGTATAGAAATTCAGCGATAAAACACGCAGAGTTTTAATATCAACATGTTTTTTGTAGACAGGTAATAAAAGCACACACGAAATTAAATTAATATATTTTCAGTATCAGTAGGAAGGTTTCGCGAGTGAAACCCAAGGCTTTTATAAACAAGAACGTTTTCATAAAAACGTCGCGAATGTGAAAAACGTCGGAAACGTCGGAAACGTCGAAAACGTCGGAAACGTCGCAAATGGCACGGGAATATTCGAGCGCCATGTGAAGGTAGAGGCGTTGAACGAAAAAGGCTTTCGAGTCTTCGACTTCCGTGGATCCGAGTAGAAATGGTCCGGTCGCGAGCGAAGCCGATCGCCGTGAAAATGCATGGAAAAAAATACCGATTGGAGCCTTGAGAGCAGCGACGGATGGCGAATCGAAAAGTTTGTCGCGGGGACGCCGGGCGTCGTCGAGGCTTCGACCTTGGTCCGCTAGGCGCGCTGCTGCGCTCGAGTCCTTTATCGGCTCGCGTGGCCTGGATACGATCGGCACGATGTTAAGGTCGTCTTTTTTAAGACTCGCGACGGTTGCTGGCTTCTTTTTGCCTCGCTCCCACCCCTTTGCTCGGGCTCCGTGTGCGTGGAACGAGTTCACAGGCTTTTTTCCCTCGCTTTTTCATTGTGGATTTATGCGTCGCTGTGGGTGGCGAGCGCGAGTTAAGAATGCACCGGGCGTTGATGCCGATGTTTATCTTGACTCTGTTTATCCGATGCCTTTTTATTTATTAGCGTCAATTCGGGACAACGCGATCCTGATGAGTTTCTTTCTTTTCTTCTTTCGACGAGCTTCGACTATCGCCTGTGTACGGATATTTATTATTATCGCACCCACGCGTATGTAAGAAGGACGCAACGGATTCTCAGAATAAACCGCGGAATTATTTTCGGAGAGCCGAAGACTGATTTAATATCGAGGAGAAAATATTGCACCGTAACGTATTTGCGCCCTTTCGCGCAACGCGATCGAATCATTTCATTTATTTATAAAAACGCTTCTTTTGCTTCTTTGAGACGATTCGCGCTAAAAATATAAACGCAAAAAAAATACTTTTTACGCTGGTACATAGTTTTTTTTACGATAATTATGTTTATAGCTAATACTAGGAATAGCAGATACTTTAAAAAAGAGATAATTAAACTGCGATTTATAAACGATATAAAGACATCGTAATTTAATATTTTCTTGTTCGTATTAAATTAATCTTCGCTACCTACACGCGTGTATACACGTATGCCTTACATTAAAACTGAACTTGAACCTTTCATACGCGAGAAATTATGATAATATATGAACGTATTCCGTTAAAAAATATTCACTCAATCAAATGATCGTTAAATATTATCTACCTAAATACCTCGGGTGATGAAACTTTTCAATACCAAGAATGATTTAAGAATGATTCATCTTCTTTTCATCCAAGGAATCATAAAATCATCATTATTTTATTTAAAAAAATAAAATTTGACGTTTCCGAAGATTAATTAGACGAAAGAAATAAATTTTCCATCTTAATAAAATTAAAATATTAAGAGTAATCCTAGAAGAGCAGTTTATTTGTTCATTTTATATTCGGTCGTTCGTGTATCGTTAAAACGTAATCCGATAGTAACGATCGATGATGACGATTAAAAAAAAGTAACTTACGGATGCATCGAATATATCAAATCGAAATTATCTTGCATAGTTTAAGTAAGAAAGATATTTCGATTATTGAAATTAGAATTAATTATATTATATTTAAAATATATTCGATTCATTCCTTATTAGAGCGGAAAACTTAGTTTAGATTTACACACAGATTTTAATTGGAGTCATTACATCTATAGTAAAATTTGATTATTCAAGATTATTTTAATTTAAATTTACAAAAAATATTATTCCATATAAAACTATTTTTGCAAGATCATTCCAATGTAAAGCCGGTTTACATCTAAGTCACACTTTCATAATTACACTCGACTCGTTAGTATTTTTTTTAATTATTTCAATTTTTTATTCAAAAACTAACAACTTCATGTCCTTCACCGTCATAATTGTATGCTGCATCTTATATTTAAAAATGATCTATTTGTACATCATCGTACAGCTTGAAAAGCATGTAAAAATAAACTTAATCATTCTTGTCGAGTAAAAGCCCTATCCTTATTTTTAGCTCCATTAAAAAAAAGCTGACAAAGCAAAAGATGAGTAAAAAATCAAGATGAAGTCATTAGAAACCTCTTGCGATTCTCCATAAGCATTCGATATAAAGACATTCCCTCGCTTCCATCTGCGCGTTTCGGATGTAAAGACGCATCACCAGCTTTGATCCGTATGATGAGGCAAAGGAACGAGCATCGTTCGAATCATTGAATCCACGCGAAGTAAAAAGGGAGAGGCGGTGAAATAAAAAAGATAAGAAAGAACAGGTAGAGTTTTTTTTTTAAACGCAAGGCGTGAGATTCTATGCATTAGTTTCGAGTGCATAAGGCTTCGATCGGAGGTTGTTCGTAAACGCGCAGAGCCTTCTAAACATTTCCGAGATGAAATTTTATTCTAAAAGCAATAAGAGTTACAAAAACTAAAATATTTCTACTTTTCATTTGTACGAATCGAATAAATTAAATTTATAACACTCTCTTAATGCTAATTATATTTTCTCTTTAAGTAAATTTTAATATCGATATAAATTTTGAGAATTAAACTAAAATTTATTATAGGTAGATGCTTTTTACTTTACAGAAGTTAATAATTATTAATCAAAAATTGTTATTAATTTTTTATTTTAAATTAATCCTCGAAGTAAAAACTGTACAAATTAGAAAAATTTTTTAACAGTATAAAAGTAATTCATTTTTACAATCATTTAACGAATGCAAGTTAAAATTTTCATTTATTCGATATAAGTATATTGATAAAATATGAAAAAAACATTTGTAGCAACTAAGAAAAAAAAAGTGAAGATATCTATAAAAGCTTTCTTTTTCAATTTAAACCTGAAATAAACTTTCACGGAGTTGATTTATCGAATTTGATCAACTCTAATTCTATTTTATCTAGAAAGATTTTTTATTTTACGTTTATGATTAATTATATATCAAAACGAAAGAGTTTTATTTGTTTCATCGGTTTGTAAATCTCTTTGAGTAAACACACTTTTATTCTAATTTTTTACTAACGCGTATTTTAAAAATGGTAACGCGTAGCTAAAAATACAATTAATATAGTTATATCGTAATTTAATTAATTTCAATTTAAAAAGTATATAGTGATACAGCATTTAAAATGGCATCAATGGAATAAAAGATAAATTATTTTAAATTCTCTTAAAAAAAAATCTTTAAATTTATCATAGAATGTTTACTATGAGATTAAACACATATGCACTCAGTCTGTATCGAAAATAATCCTGGTTTGAGTACTAGTTACACCTTTACAAAGAACTCATTTTCATTATTCGTACGAATATTAGTAGTTTTAATCGCACCACCTAATACTAAAATGTAATAGATCACAAATATACATACAGACGATTTCATAATTTTCGATATACTTTTATTTAAAATACATTTCATCCCTATTACAATATAAATATAAATATAAATGGTAATAACGATACAGTTTCTACAGTATCAATAACAGTAATGGAAAATACGATATTTGGTTTACGATATTTGAATTATATATATGTGCACGTACATACATACATACATTTACAAAATAGTATACAATTTGTTATTTATAACTAGATATTTTAACAATATACGTTATTGTTTTGAGTACACAACGATAACGTTATATAACTTATAATTTTTATTTATAATATAAAATAAAAAATGAAATCACATTAGCATATTCTATATTCTATGAAAGCCTTGTATTCTACCAAATGATTGTCAATTATTTTCACCGAAGCAGATACCGTTTAAAAAAAAATTTTTCTTAAAATTGCAATTTTCATCGCAAGGATTGACTAAAAGAACGACTCGAGTATCGCCGCGAATGGAGACGTTCACGAAACGATCATCGTTAATTCTGGAAAAACGACTGTAAACGCATCGTAATCACTTAAGGATTACTAAAAATAAAGCGTTCGCTCGGAAATAACTGCGGTAGAGAAGATCTTCTACCTTTCCGCGAGAAAGTCGCCGAAGAGGTACCGAATATCGAGTAGGCGAGTCTACGAGAGCGCGAATATTCTCTGGTCGCGGGTATCCACGATATCCGCGTCGATCGATGCACCCGCGTCACGTACAGTCACGGACACGTATGCACGTCATTGGAATCATAAGTGTGAGCGACGGTTTATCGAGCGAAAATAACGACGTTATCCATCGAGGAGACCCCGGGAAACGATACCTGCTCCTTCCCCTTTTACCCCCTCGACCCGACCCGAGAATAGGATCGTGCAGCCTCCGCCTGGATTTTGACACGCGGTACTTCGTCGAACGTCGAATGCTATTAAAGGTTTTTCCCGATTTTTAAAAGGAACGCGGATCGTTTTCAGCATTGAAATTATTAATCGAATGATCGATGAAATTTGACGGGAGAATTTCATTGAATCGAGAGGCAGGTCGAAAATATCTCGGCAAAAATTGAAAAGTCGAGTCACGGGTTGCTAATCCTTTTTTGCGCTCTCGATTTAAATACCTTTTGTACTCGAATAATTCGGGCAGTCCGAATAAGAGTTCGTTTTCTTACTTTGAAATTTTTGTGAAAAGAAAATCGGTTCTCAAAAGCTTCGGTTTCCTACGTGGCCCGGCATATCGATTACATTTTTTTCAACGAAGGTAACGGTTGCTTTATGGAAAAAGCGCTTTCGTTTAAATTACAAAGATTAATTTTTAATATCGAGCTACCAGCTAAAAATTACGGAATAAATTTAATCCGTCGAAACGTAACTTCGGTCGACTTTGTTCAACCTTTGGCTATCGACGATTGAAAAATTGTTTACCATTTATAAAAAGGAATCGGCTTTTCATTGTGTTTTTCTGCCAGCGAAAAGGAAACGCAAAAAGTTACGGTCCATTTTATCCCGCAAAGATTCGAAGCTCGACCCACGATAGCCGATGGATGCCGATACTTTCGGTCTGCGCGCGTCGAATCCTCTTACGTATCGCTACCGGTGCAAATTCCCGATCGATGAACCCTCCCCTTTCTCCTCGTTTTTGAACACGTATTTGTTATTAGATGTAGGAAGACACGGTTTTATCAAAGTTTTATTTTTTACTATTTATTTTGGCATGCAAGGGTTAATCTTTCGGAACGTTTAATCCTAATTATCAAAGGTATAAATTTTCGCTATGCCGTCGAACATGTAACTAATGTCAAAGTTTATTTACCCAACACTGAAACATTTTCATTCGAACGCTTTAATCTTGTAATATTTTTATCCATTAAGTAAACATACTTTATCCCGAGTAAACTTAAGTTAAAACTAATAAAAGAAAAGTTTAAACCGAGAATATTATTTAAACCGATTTATTCTTTTTATGATCTAATTAAATGGGACCGTATACCGAAAGGATTGATAAATCTTTACTTACACGAATGATTAAAAAGACATATTAGTATATATTAATTAACATACTATTACGTAGACTGAAACATGAAAAAACAGGTTCGTATTCATTACCTATCTTACTGGTTAAACCCAAAATAATAAAACACGTTTTTATTCGGAAAAGGGAAAGTTAACGGTCGCTGGGAGATGAACGGGTATTTAGTTTTATCTTTCCGTGCACTTTGTAGAAACGTGTTTTATTGTCTCCAGTTTATGCATTCGAACGCTCGATCATTACCAACGAGTTTTCTTCTCGTATCGTAAACGAATGCTCGATTCGTTTTTTATGAACTTTTGCGAAAAATGGAGAGAAAAGATTCGTATACCCGTAACGATATTTTTAAAGCGTTCGGTGTATTCGGATGTTTTGGTTCGAAGACAACTCTTCGCGTTAGTAAAAAATTTTAAGGAGTTTCGATAAAAAATATAAATAATTTACATAATTTTAAGTATATTTTTAATACATAAGCGGTCGTGAAAAAGGTACCGTCTAATTGTGGACGAATGCTCGATACTGATTTTATCGAATGACAAAGAAGATTCGATCGAACGAGTTATAATTTTGATTCAGGAAAGTCGACTCATTTTTTCTCGCTCGCGTAAATAAGTGCCGCTCTTGGCTAAAACGAAGCCGCGGACGAAGCAACGTATTTTTGGAATATTTTAAAAATGGACAAAACGTATCGTTGCAACAAGCTTAAACGTTTTTAATGCCGTTTTTACGGAATAAATGCATAAATCTTAAATTTGATTTCTCTGTACAACGAATATAAATTACGTTTTCGCGTACGATACAATAAACGTTTAACGTATTCTCGAATACGGATGCGGTAGCTTCGGTAGAGCAGTACGGAAAAACGAGAAACGATCGTACACGTATATATTTTACGATACACGAGGAACATTATCACCTTTCGAGGCTTAAAAGCAATGATAAATTCGACTCGATGTAATAGCTACTTATTTTTTAATTTGACTTACAACCTTCCATAATTGGCTGTTTATTTTTGTTTTCTTCGTTGGAAATTGTAAACGAAGCGAGTACAACATTTAATCTTGACCACACAGCGGAGTAAAATTAATCTCAGCATTCAATAACAAGTGCCGAGACACGGCAATATCATTCAACCTTTATCACTCACATGCCAAACGTCACCTCGAATCCGGGGGAAATTTTGCACGAAACAATTATCTCGGAGCTCGATCGCAGCGAACCGAAAACTGCGATCCAGGCGGAACTATCGCGCGCAAAGTAAATACGCTCGATTGGTCGGGCGATTGGCCGCGCGATTGGCCGCGCGATTGGCCGCGCGATTGGCCGCGCGATCCTAATTGAACAAAAACATAAGATAAAAAAAGGGAGAGCCCTAACCGAGCAGCGCCTCGCAATTCCAATCTGCGAAAAAAGACGACGTCGGTCGGTCCGCTATACGTGGCAGATTTGGGTCGCGCCAATTTACAGTCACTGCGGGAGGGGGAAGACCGAGCGGAAAAATAAATAAACGACGACGTACTCGCTTTAACCGACCGTCTATGCAACGGTGCGCTGTCAAAAGCGTCGATCGCGCACCGCGACTTTTTTCCCGTACACTACTCTCGACGGACAGCTACAGCTGTTTCAGCTATGAGAAGCGATTTTCTTTATCTCCGCTTGATTTCCGTTTTCGCTCCTTTTTCATCCCGGCGAATAAAAAAGTTCTCGGCGAAAAGCAAATCCGAGAAATAATATTCCTCGAGCGGTCCGATGCGTACGAACGGGAACGACTTCATACATTCTATTTCCTTGCTAACGTCCGGAGACGTTAGTTACTCGATAGATTCGAAGGTCGCTAAATACGAAGGAGCGACGCGGGTGTTTTTCGTTTTGCAATTATTCTAAATTAATAAAGCTTTTTTCAGCGACTTTCGTTTCTCATCTTTTCGTTCCGCTCGACGCTTCTTTTTATATCGTTTTCACAAATTTAATCGTTCCCAAAAATAAAAAGACGATGAGCGACGGGACTGCCCATCGATTTTACCTGTTCGCGTTACTCGTGATATTTTATTATAAATTTTTTATTTTTCACGATGTTCGATCGTATCAAACGTAACGCGCTATATAAGTTCGATGGATAAGGATGAAATTTTGGGAAAAACATTACGAAGAAAAATGCGGGATTTCGTTTTATTAATAAAAACAAAACTCTAGAATAATTAAAAATAAATATTTAAACATTTAATACCTAAATAAAAATAATTAACGATCCGGAAATTGCAAATTTTCAATAAAATAACTTTAAAACGTATGATGCAATTTTGAAACTCGTTATTTTAATCTCTGAATTTTTTATTTTTAGAAATATATTTCATAATATTTTTACTACTACCTTATAATTTCGAATAAAGTTAATTCAATTAAGTAAATTTAAAATAGCACTCGGATATTCTATAAATTAAGCGTCATTTTATAATTGATTCTATATTCGTTTTTTTAACAAATTTGTAATAGTTTTCACAATATTTTAATAACTTTAATAAATTTGTATATATATTTTAAATTTATTTTCAGTTATATACATCTGAAATGTACTACTGAATACGATTTATTAATTCAAATTTTTAATTAAAGATGCATAAATATTTTCATGTAAACATTTTTATACGTAAATACTAGTAAATACATATGATATAAATAGTTTAAGTTTAAATATTAAGCTAAAATCATTATTTGTACTATTTTTGTAAATTTTTATTTAAAATTTAATTCTAAAAAAATTTTATACTTGAATTACTTAATTTCGTTAAAAATTAAAAAATAATAACAATCTTTGGCTTAAGTAAATATATTATTTAAACAAATATTTATATTTTATTTTTTAAACTGTATATAATTAAAGAAATAAATCTCAAAAAATGAAATGGAAAGTGAATTTGTTGTTGGAATAAATTAGTATTTGACTTTATATAAGAAATTAAATCTTTCACTAAAAAATGTTTATCTGAATTCTATTAAGTTAAACCTGAGTTCATATTTAAGCAGATGTTTCTGAGCAATCCATCAATATGCCGATTAAATAAAGAAACTTTGTTTAAATGAATGAAATTTATAATCTTATTGATTCTATATTAAATTTTGCAAAACATCTTTTAATCGTATAAAACATATATCATTTGTAATATATTTATAATTAAAATTTATTGTTAAACGAGAAAAAATAATTTTCCACTATATTAATGTATAGTTTAGTTTTTATTACTCATGACATTTAACATTTTATTTAAAAATTGAATTTTTAAAAATTGTAATAAAAATTACTTAAAAATTAAAATATCAATTTGTTGTCTTATACTTATACAGTATAAAATTCATTTTTAATAGTTTTTGCGGCTACATAAGCTTAGAAATTTCACATTTTTGAAACCTTTATGTACAAAATCTTGTTTTATTTATCTCTAATACCAACTCGGAAGTTATTAATTAGGAGTTTTTTTTAATAACAATCGTTTTTATTGTAAAATTTAATTAATTTTGGAATGTATATACTATTTTCTATATATATTATAAGCTTTATCTTTGAAGCTTACAAGAAGTTTTTATTAAAAAAGTCGACAGGAACATTCACCACGAGATATCACGCGGGAATTTTAAATTAAAAAGGAAGCAAAAAAGACGTTTTTATTGGATGGAATTGAATTGGATTAAAGCTGATCTTTGCTGTTGCTTTCGAAGTTATGTTGTAAAATTATTAATGGACGGACACTTTCCGCTTTTATTAATTTAAATGGTATATGATATGGAAATAATAAAATCTTTTGGCTTGTTTTTAATTCTTCATTTTCAATAAGCTATATTTTATAAAAAATAAATTTTTATTGATTAAAAAATTTGAATACACTCCAAAGTATATTTAAGCTGATTATAATTTTAATAATATTCGATCCTTAAAGTTTTAATATAACGTACAAAGCTAACCTAACATTCGCTTTAATGAAAATACGAACCGATAAAGATTAAATTTTCAAATTATAGTTCAAATTATTTATCGATATAAATAGTTGAAGATATACTTTTAATTTCTTTCATATTTTTTAAAACGAATTTTCATTTTATATAAAAGAAAGCAAACATTTAATATACCGGCTATCCAAGTTTATCTTCAAAGTTCAAGTACTACATTCGTATTAAGTATAATTTAGTTTAAAATTAAACGTTGAAATCAACATTTGGAAATACAATTAATACAAAACACTAAGAAAATTATCATAAATTTTAAAGCGTTTGACTTAAAATTGGGCAGATATTACGAAAAGAAAAAAAAGTTTAGAAAAGCAAGATAATAAAAATTTATTGATTCAAAATAATAAAATAATAAATATTATTTTGAATTTTTTAAAAAATTAATGGAAAATCATTTTATAACTCATGACTTTATCAAAACTTATATAAAATAATTTCAAAAATAAAATAATGTATATAAATACAGTACATTATCCGAATATCAAAAAAATTTTTCACTGCTATGAATACAATAGACAATAAAGAAAATATACTCTTATTATCATTGAAAATTAGTATATGATACAATATAATCGGTAATAAATTAAAATAAACAATCAGTCTTACATAACAAAAATATCGATGTTGGTGATAAGTTCAAATTACTCGTTATTAAAATTTTATCGAGAACTTAGCTCTCTAAATTAAACTTTACCAAAAATTTAAACAGTAGCAAGATGTAATTATTGATCGCATTAAATGGTAAAGTAAATATAATTCGATATAAAAAGAAGAATTTTATGGAATCTTAGTTTAATCGATATTTTTAATTCAATACGTTGCACTAAAAATACAACTAACTTAATTCGCCACGGAAAATCGTTTTAATATTTGAAATAACAGAGTTAGATAATTAAGCGAATAAATTTCATTAATCTATGAAATTTTCGGAAGACTAACGAATAGCGCAATTAGAAAATAATGCTAGAAATAATATTTTTTAGTAATCGTATAAAACTTAGGTTCCTTGGAACTAAATTTAGAAGTTTCTATAAACTTGTCGAACGTGTACACGATAATCACTATCGTACAGATTACGAATATTTTTTGTTGTCGATACAATCATGTAGAAATGACATCTAAGCAATTTAATACCACTCAAACTAAGTTCTCATATTTATAGTTTATAAAAGTACAAAGGATAATATAAATGCTTGGGTTCTGAGTTGGCACCAGCTGGCTTTTGAATTCGTTCATCCTCCGGAGCAATTTAGCGATGCAAAAGACACCTGCTGACCACCAACGATTTCTCTTATTTCGCAAAAGCAATTCGCGTTTATCTATACCTATAATTATAAAGAACAACGTCTCTCGTTTATGTGATCTTAAATTTTTTTAAATCAGTGTACTACTGTACTCAATTTTTCAAAAGAATGGTAATTACGATTTTAAACTGCGATGCGAAAGAACTATACTTATTCGGTAGAACTTGAAATTTTAATATTTTAAAAGTTAAGCGAAGATCTCATTATTTTGTTGTTAAATTCGATCGTTTTATTTATATAAAAATTTCCAACGACGATTTAAATTTTATAAAAAAATTTTTTAAACTTTATCGATATAAAAAATTTTAGTTGATCCAATGGCAAAAGATCGCGTTAAGTTTTTAAAAAAATTCATAAAATTTTCGTTCTTAAAATAAGTATCTTTCGAACGATTACCATTACTCATCGAATACTCACGTTTATCGTACCACCGTTTAAGACCTATATATTAACCAATATTATTGAAAATTTATACCACAAATAAATTATCGATTCGTATAGAGGTAACAATGGAATTTCTCTTTGATCGTTAAATATTGCGAATTTTTAATTCGTAAAATTTTATTGATGTTTAATAAGATAATCTAGAATAGACTTTCGCTATTCTAGAATAGACTTTCGCGTGACCTAAAACCTAATAGCAATGGATACAATAAGAAGAATACAGTCTATACGATACACCGATAATATATAATGAAAAAAAAACCCAAAAATTAGCTTTCAACATTGCTTACAGTATATTTGATATCCAGTTTTGATAACGTAGATCGACCATAACGAATATTCCGAGCATAATGGCAATTATGCTCATGGCGTCGTTTAACCGCACAGAGACGTCCGACAACTTGATACCACACCTGTAGGTACAACGGGCTTTCTAATATGTTAATAGGTACCTATCTGCCTCTGTCGTAGACTCAATATATGAGATTATACAATGTATTTAATGGTTAAGGAATGCGGAGCTCTTTGATTCCTTCGGCTATCAATACTTTTTTGCTACCGAGGAGATCAAATTAGCTGATGTAGTACGTGAATGGCAACCGAGTACGCAAATGCATACAACTTTGCGCTTTCTTATCATCCTTACTGAAATAACCAGTTTTATATTTTACAAGGATACTCATTTTCTATATTGTTCTTGAGAAGCGTAAAAAAGTTCTCGCGTTCGATAAAGTACTTGGATAGAACTTGCATTGTTAACTGAAATTAACTTGTAAGAATCGAATCTACGCGCGAATAAAGTAAAAAAGAATTATTTTTTACGGTAATCGCGAATAACGTTGGATATTCGTATCGCGATAAAATACGATTGATAAAATTTTGCATATAAGGCCGTGATGAGCTATTTTCTAAATTCGTGCAAAAACATTAAATTATACTCTAGAATGATTATATTAGTTAATTTAAATTGAATTATCGTAAACTTGATTGTTTAAATCGAATATTAATTATTTATAGTTTACGATATTAAAATATTTTATTTTATCAAGTTTGGAATATTCGATTTTATCGAGAAAATCAACATACGTATTTATTATTATTATTATTATTATAATATATTTTGTGCCAGTTACGTTTCTATAACTTGAATATTTTCAAGATTGGTTCACATTAGCCTCAATTTTAGAGATTAAATTTTACAGTAATATCGCGTAAAATATGAGTTTTCCTATATACAAAATGAAAGTTTACGCTCCGTATACCAACTTTTATCATCAAAACATATCGATTTTTAAAACTTTGAAAGAAAGAAATTTTAGCTTGAAATTTTATGCATTTCTATATGATAACTTTTTTTGTATACTCTGAATAATAAATTTTCTTATTACAATACTGTAGGTCTCTATTTTGTTATATTTATATTTATTTGAATATACAATTAACTTAATTTTCAATTACTCCTTCGTACAAATCGATTCTAATTTTAATTCTAATTTTTTTTTATTTTTTCTTCAATTTAACTAAATACCAACTGCTACCGATGATGATATTTTTCGTAATAGGTAAATTTAATTTTAACCCTTTTCAGCTTAAACAATATCTCACTTTAATTTTCATGAACATATAGTGTCGATGTATTCGAAATTGTAGATAATAATTGCTTAAACGAAGATTCTTGTTAATAAAAAAACCACTTTATTATAATAGTTTACGAACGTTTAATAAAATCTGAAACTAATCGATGATCAATGTTAAGATATAAAATTAAAGCATAAATAGACTGGATATATCTAGCTTATATATATTCAATGATGTGATAATGGCATGCACGAATTATTATTAAAATTATGGAATACGTAAATTTTAGATCTTCGTGGTGTAATTTATGTCGTTGGACGTAATAACGATTAAAAAATTTAAAAATATCTCGAGAAAAATTCACTTATTTTAGAAAATTGATTGTACTAGTAAAACTGGAAAAATGTATAAATTTTCTTCGGTATTTGGAACCGAGGCAGAAACTTTATGAATGTTAACATACTCCTCGTTCAATTAGTTTACCCATGTGTATTTATTCATTAACTACTTCGTGATTTGTTTAGATATTTTTTCAATGAATAAACATAGCTAAATTATCATAACAGTATGTATACATTTTAATGAGAGAAGGATGTACACGACTTCCGCTTTTAAATTTAATCAACCATTGGTGTCATGCATCAGAATCGAAAATAAAGTATCTACGTTTTATTTTCTTTGCTTCCATACCAACACATTTTAAATTGTATAAATTGTTCAGAAATAAGTTCTAATTTTCGTCTATTATTACAATGATATTTTTTTTAATAAGATTTAATAAATACTGGTCATAGAAAGAAGAAAAATTAATTTAAAAAAAAATTTTTTTTATTAATAATATAAAAATATTGCATTTTATTATAAAGTTGATTCCCTTATTTGATTGAATATTATTTCTTTATATTCTTTATGCATTACGTATTTGTATAGTCATTTTAGATTTTTTTTTATTATTATTTAAACTATGATTGGTTATTAAAATGTCGATAAATTAAATGTATCCTAATGAAACGAAGCATACTTATTGAAAATTGTTTATTATTGAAATGAATCGTTATGTTTTAAATTATTATCACTATTTTTAATTTAATAATTAATTTAAGTGTATGCCAATTTTATTTATTCTTTCAAAAATTCCAATTCATTTTTAATAATGAAAATCATTGAAGTATTGAAATAAAAAATCACGTAGACCAAAATTTAAAGCGATATCGATGAAAATGGATAACAGTTTTACTATTAAAGGTAAAAAGATTTAGAGATACAATATGCGATGGTGCTGTAATTAAGCTTTCTCACTATATCTTAAAACAATTAAGTCAAAAGTTATCTTTTTACATACATATGAAACCAAGCAACTTTATGATTCTGAAAAATCCAATTATTTCATCTACATGTGTTCAATGATATCACATCTGTGCACGGCATTGAAAAAAAACATCGCAATTACCTGAAAATATACGAGAGAAAAAACGTCGCTCAGTGTCAAACAGAGCAGAACAATTTTTTTTCATCGTTGCTATATGCATACAGGCCCACACAAATAATTTTAAAGCATTTTCATACAAACAGTAGCTGTAAATTTTCTCCTTTTATCTGTAGCTGTATTTTGTGTTCCGTGATTTACAAAGAAACTTGATTAAATATGTGAGTTTCGATATTCTTTCAAAGTATTTTTCATGCGGTGCTAGATCCAAGATTCTAATGTAGTGTAGTTAAACGTGAAAATTCAAATAATTTATGAGGTTCGTTACAAAAAAAAACGTAAGAACAATTCAAACTTGAATCGAAAAATTTAATGTTTTAAATAATACTAACGACATAAATTAAATAATAGAAAAATTTCTTCAGCGAAATACGGTGAAATACAAATATAGATTTTACTATGTTTATTGTAGAGATGTAATTATTTTATTTTATGTGCTTTTCTTTTTTACGTAAATTAAATTTATATGATATTATAAGTACAGATCAAGACTTATCGTTTCAATACAATTTAATGAATATAATCACAACAAAAGTATAGAATATTTTTAACAAACGCATTTTCGATTTATAAAAAGGAAATTTCATTAAAAAATATTCAAAGAGTATATAATATAAATATTAAAGAAATTTGAGATTTTTAAAAAATTTTAATTTAAATCAATAGTTTAAAATTTTAATACGATTATATAATAGTTCCTATTATTAGAATTCAATTTATATTTCCTTAAATTACTCGATATTATTATAATAATATAAAATTTAAACATTTGAATTTATATAAATTCAATGGTCTAAATTATAATTGTTTATAAAGTAGGAAATAATTCACCGATTAAAATAATTTGAATAAATTAAAAAAAAATTTTAATTTCTGGAAAATTCAGATTATAATCTTGGTCATTTTATTATAATGTATTCTTCAATTATTAAATAACGTAATATACTGTTTTAATATTTATTATTTAATCGTAAAAAGAAAATTTCTACAAATGCTCGTATCATAAATAAATTATGCAACTTACATTCTGATGCTTTATAAAAAGAGTTGAATAATTTAATTAAACTTTTCACGGAGATGATTAACAACGAAACTATGAAATTATTTCTAGATTTGCATAAATCAAGATATTTTTAAAATTATAACGAATTATTGCAGCATTTTCAACTAGCAAAGCATTGGAACTTAACGTTACGCTCTTACACACTTGTTTATTATCCATTACCTTACAGCTGTCATGTTCTTTTTTAGCATACTTGATAGATATATGTGATTCATAACTGGTTACACGGTAAGTTTTATCAAAAATTCTCTCTATACGTACATTGTAATCTTTGAAGCTTTTTCAATTAATTACACACTCGATAAATATTTGATGCAGATTAAGAAATATACATATAAATCCATGCTTTAAAATTCCCTCTATTTAATTTTTAATTAAAAATAAATAAATAAATAAAAGTAAATTCCGTTTATTTATTTTTTAATAACTTATATAATATTATTCGAATAAAAAAAATATAAATTATATTCTGGATTAGAATATTCCGAGATAACTCGATTACAATAGAATACGCATTATCCGATAATCAAAAGTAAATATAAATGATTAAATAATTAATAAGAAATTTAACAGTAAAGAAAATCTTTGCTACGATGCAAAAGCTTGAAACCGATGTCCGGATGTTAAAAATATCGATTTTCAATTATAAATATCGTAATAAAATAAAATACGAATATACAAAATTTTTAAAAGAAATAAAAAATAATTCTGAAAATAGTTTTGAATAAAATAAGAACCTATCCAAGATTAAAACTAATTATTTAAAGATCACTCAAATACATTTAATTGTAAAATTAAGCGGATAATAACTCAAAAAAACTCGCGTAATAAATTAACGCGAATGACGGTTATTCGAGCAAAGGTAAACAAATAACGAAAATGGAGTATTAAAAATATAAAGCGATGATGTATAACTTCAAATTTGGATTCAGCCGAGCAAAACGTCTCGTCCGCTCAACGAAAAAGCTTTCGAAAATCTTCTCGCGTTCTTTCTCGCGTCACATTTTTCACCGCATATAGACGTTGGAATATGATAGATTATCGTGGATAGACGATGCTGCGGTAGAGGAAAGCTTTTACTAGAAAATTGTTGGATAAGACACTTGGTAATCGAAACATCCTCGCAGATTCGAAATACCGCAATACAAAACGTGCTTCGAGAGTATCTTACTCTCGTACAGTGGAGGAGTAAATGGGTCAAACGTATACGTCGATAGAAACAACAGCGTCAAAACTGCATCGATGCATTTTTCATTGGAATAATTAGAAAATAAGTAACAAAAAACGAGGAGTTCGGTTTTGATAGATAACCGAACGTTGATACGTCGATAAAAATTACGAATAAAAACTAGTTTATAATATTTTCTTATCGAAAATCGACGATGCATACGATAGTCGAAGAAAACGGCTCGTAAATAAGTTTGTAAATAAAAAGGTTATTTTTTTCGGTAAACCGTTACTCGTGGATGCTACGCTGCGTACGCGCAAATTTGTACCTAAAAAGATTAGTCGCGATACACTTTGCAAGTTGTAAATTCGCTTCCGTATCGCCAACTCGCGCTCGTAATACGACGTGGTTCAACCTATCACTGTGAAACAAAAGTGCGGAATTCCATAGATACGAAATAAAAACTTGCGATCGGACGTGACGCCTCGAATTTCCGTAATAAAGCTCTTTATATTATCGATAGGGATCGAGTGGGAAAACAAAATCTAGATCCTCGAATGAAGGGACGACGTCGAATGTTCCAACTTTCGCTGCATCTGCTCGGAGGACCGCGAACGATCTCTCGCGCGAACCTCCACCGACTGCGAGCTCGAGACGGGGTTGTAAAAGGGAAAGCGCCTAAAGCGCCTAAAGCGTCTAAAGCGCCTAGAAACGCGACCTCGAGCGATCACTTTCGCTTCGCGCGCCGTTTCCCAGGCCCAGCGAGAAATCGAGATACAGCGGGGATCTGGTGCAGCTCCATCTTTATGCACAATGCCGTGATACGCGACAAGTTGACGCGGAGCTCGGAATTCCATCGCGTTCGCGCTTGAGCTCGAGCTCGAGCTAATAGAACGGCTGTTCGTTACGGCTCGACTCGCGCGAGACCGATACAGGGAATATTGCATCCATCGAGGCTTCGTGTCTCGGTGCACGCGATACGCATCTGCGGATTAATTGAGATAGTAATTAATGCGGCCTTCTTGCACTGGCGCTTCGGCTGGAATGTGAAAGTAAACGCGCGCGTGAGTAGCTTTGCATGAGATTATTTACGATAGCGTTCGATCGCAAGCGCAAGCATGAATATCGCGCGTTGACGATGGATGTGGAAGGTAGCTTGAAGGCGGAAAGGCAGGAAGAGGCGACGGCGACGTGGAGCTGACGAAAGACCCGAGGGTTTAGTACCGGCGGAGAGTTTTTTCCGCTACTCGATCGCCCGGTATCATTTGTCGCTCTTATCGAACGTTTTGTAATAATCGATCGACCGGTGTACAGATGCAAACGGATGCGGAACCGTCGAGATTTGATAAAGCTCTGGATAATCTAACGGCATCCGCGTACGTGCTCAAGTTCATCGGTAAATTCGCGCAAGCTTAATTTTATTATTCGAACGTGCGCGGTTCGCAACCGTATTAACGATATTCGTTATTTAATCATTGATGTAGCGGCATTCGGTTAGAATAACGAAAAATAAGCGCAAAATTCGACTGGTTTGTTATTATTTTATTATTATTATTATTGCTACTATTATTATCATCTAACGATAAACGCAGTTTTACCATTGGTAAAGACTAATTCTGGTTCGATATAAAAAAAACATCTCTATAAAGATATACGATCGTAATTTATATAAATGTTTCATCGTAAGGTAATACCGTAAATACGAATACATTAAAAAAATACAATGAAAGATTATAGTTGTTGCTTAACGTAACATAATGCAAATGCATTACGTATTCGTTTCGTAAAAAAGTTCTTGTAATGAAAGATAAAATGGATGATCGCAAAATAGTAATAAGAATAGATAAATGGCTAATGATAATCAAATATATAAAGCGATTCGTTAGCGACAGAGATCGAGTATCGCATCTCGACGATTTGAATTTGATCGATACTCGTTGAAAATTATCAAAGATTTATACATTGAAATACACGAGCTGAGTTCAGAAAAAACGAAGAAATAATAAAATGTATAGACGAAACAAAGCGCGACACCGAATCCGAAACAATGGCTCGGTTGTTAGCGTTGGCCTTCGGATGGAAATTATCGACTGGTTTCTGGTTCTAATCCTTTCGCGATCGAGTTCCTTCGCGTACCGTTCGACGCAAGAGGTACGTTTATTTGCAACGATAGAAACGAGACAATTTATGTTTACAGATTAATTTTTCTGAATCACGGCTTATCGAATTAAACGATGCATCGAAGCACCTTACGAAGTTAAAAATAATTTCAACGACCGTCGAATCGGTTGGTCGCGTCGAAGAAGAGAAATCTATATTCGATCGAAAGTACGTAAACTAGTGCGCTTAAATATTCCGAGACGCAGCCAAGTGATTTTATACGTAAAATTATAATCGAAACTTAAAGCTTAAAAAATGAATGCTTCGATGTAATTATTAAAAAAAAACCATTGATTGCCGATTCCATAAACATTCGCGAGACATCGACGAGATCGCGTTGACGCAATATATTGCGATATTAAGTTATAAACTCGATAAGTTATATATCGAATCTTAGTTAAGATCCTTCGCGATTGTTCGTATTATAAGAAAGCCGCAAACAATGTCACAGCGATCAACCTGAAAGAAATCCGACGATCCGGGTACACAGTCGTAAAATCAAATCCCATATCGATGACCACCTCTTTTCTCAATTTCATTTTCATTGTGCGAACGGAGGATCTTGAAAAGGGGCGACGACGAACACGATCAACAAGATAGGAATCTTCCTCGCGAATAAAATCTATCTCTCCTTCCTCGCGCTTCCTCCCACAAAAAGCTCGCGTCGAACACGCCTCGATCCAATAGTCCAGTCCGTGTAATCCCGAGAAATCGATTTCTCGTTCGCGTGGAATCGATTCGTATACACACGCGCGAATTGAACGATCGCATCGCGTCGCGTCGTTGGTCTTCCCGATTGCAAGCGCATATATGCACTGGCAGTGACACATGACGTAAGTAATAGCCGGAGGTCTTATAAATTCTGCGATTTTCCGATAGCACGGAATTGAACGCGTGCATTTGTGGTTCTCTTGTAAATTGGAACGAGCTACTGCCCCATCCATTCCAAATTCGTGAACACTTCTTTCCGTTTCGCATTAGTCTACATCTCTTCCAAGTAAAGGTTCATTATGCTACGGTTGCGGAGAGATCAACAGGTTTTTAACGCGAGAATATCGATAATAACAAAGTTGGCGTTTTTTACTTTGCAAGCTCTAAACAGACATTTACATTTTTTATGAAACATCAGTTTTCTCCCTTGAACTTTTTGATCGACAGTCCATTATTGAACTTGAAAAACACGATTCAATTTAGAAATATCTTAAAGCTTTTGAATCGATCTTTTAATTTTTTCTGTATTTAATTCAAATTGATTCGCTTTTCGAGTAAGTACTTCCATAATTTGAACGATCGAAAATAATAGTATAGATTTTAGAACCAAAAATTCGAGTGATCGATGATTATCTATTCGCAAAAGATAAAAATATTATACGCGACATTGTACTTTTTCTTAATTGTATGTATTTAAATAATTATAAATATTTCATATTTTATAAACGATAGTTTATTATTATAGTCATTTAATATTATTTTTTTGTTTTTACGTCTGTTATTTTACCACGATCAATGTAAAAATCATGAAATTAACCTTTAATATTTATATAATTACTTTTACCTTAAATACTTCAAAGACGTAGGGAAAATAATTTAAAGTGATATTAAAATTTTATTTCTCAACTATAAAATTTACATTTAATTAGACAATAAGTCACCGATCTCGTTTAAAAAAATCCCTAATAATTCTTTGCGTAAAATCATGACTGATTTAATTGCGTAAAAGAACATTAATTTGAAGAATATTATTTTAAAAATAAAATATTTTAAAATACCGGTATTTATTTAAAAAGTGAAGTACTTTTAAAGGAATAAAATGACGACTCATTTTTATAAGCTAATCGATAAATATTAAAATATTTTACATAAATTTAATTGCGCAATAATTATTAAATTCAAAGAAAATTATATAATAAAAATAAACTAATATCATAAATATAGCACAGTTCAACGATTTATAATAGCGTGAAAATATTTATCTATTCAAATAGAATAAAATGATAAATTTTAGTTAAATACATAGTTTAAGCCCTGAATTATTCGAAGTAAAATATTTCATTGAAGAAAAATTAGAAAGTATATTTTATAGTTATTTCTCGATGATTTGATTTGATTAAATAGAAAGTTGTATGTTCGTGAATTATGTATTCCGCAAAGACGTGTATACTTATAACCAGATACGGTTCTGACAATTTATCGATTAAATTTCGTTACTAATTATTTTTATACAAATATGTACATCAATTTATCATGATTAATGGGAATCACTCGATTTTATAGAGCAACTTGAAAGAGTCCAATTAAAAATAAACGAAAGTAAACAAATCTTTATAGCATCGTCAATTTAAGATTCAAGAATATAGAATATTGAAACGAGTATAAAACAAATTGTCCATTTTAATATTATTATCTATAGGCTTGAATTTTATTCGGATTAATCTCAAATTACTATTATAATGAAAAACCTATGAAAAAGTTAAAAAAAAGTAAAAATTTAATTTTTAACTATGTATGTATTAAAAATATGTCACTCAAGTAGACTATCACGTATTTAATAAAAATTATTTTCATTTTCAAGCGTTAACAAATATTTTGAAATTTTTTTAGAAATCAGTTGAAAATAATTATCCACTTAAATTTAAAATACGTACATTCGAATTCGATCGTTTATTCTATATAATAATAATAATAAAAAACGACAACAATAATGATTGCAACGATAAAAAATAAATTTCAAGTTACAGCGTTTTTACGATTAATAATTTTTAATATCATGGTTAAGACAACAAACGTTTAAAACTAGATGAAAATTTGTTGCCGCACTCGTAAAATAAACCAAAAATATAAGGCGAGTTAAACCAAAGACGTACGTACAAATAGCTAAGTAAAAATAAAAGATTTAAAAATAAATCGAACGTATAAAATAAGTCTTTACATAAATATAAACGATCGTTTGGAAAAGTAAGCGTAATTTATTGCTATCCTATTTTGTCAAATGTATAGACAAAAAAGTTACACGATCGTATCGCACGTGAAAATTGAAACGGGATATCGCGTAAACAACGAATAATGGGTTTTGATCAAGTTTTTGAGGAATGCGAGCATTAATTTAAAGTAAGAACAAATTAAAAAAAAAATCGAATGCAGCATTGGTGCAAAGTTTATAAAATGTCTTTAACTATAATAAAAAAATGGAAATCTTCCCCGAGAAAAGAATGGAAACGCATTTTTCAGCGCAACACTCATAAGCCCAACGAACTAATAAAAGAAAGGGAGTTTCATAATTTCCAGGGAGTCGCGCTCCCCGTCCACATAAGTACATATAAGTCGCCGTCGTTCCACTTTCGCTACGAATAGTCGCAGCTTCCTTTGTTAAAAGGTGGCAACGGGACACAACCTGGCAGAAGGTAACGCGGCGAGGATTCACGGGAGAGATTACGTAACCGCGAAAAGGAGCAGCGCCCGACTGGATAGAGAGATAGAAACGGAGACAGATTGGAAAATGAAGCGCGAAGAGACGCGCCGCTGATTTTCATATTTATTGCATATTTGATCGAGGCGCGCGAGGCAACTACGGTAGTTCTTACCGTGGGACGACCGAGGAGCAATGGAATAATGCGGAGGTTCGTGTAACCGCCATTCGCTCCGGAGAATGGATTTCTATCGTTATGTAATTAAAGCTGTCTTGTAAACTGCTTTTCGTAGCTCGCTCCTCGATCCTCGCTCCTCGATCCTCGCTCCTCGCTCCACGCTTCTCGCTCCACGCTTCTCGGTCTTCGCTCTTAGCTCTTCGCTCTTCGCTTTTCTTTTCGATTGAAAATTGAAAGTAATCGTTCGATACATTTCAATTTAATTCATTCAATGTAGGCGCGCTGTACTTTGATCTCCGAGCAATTAATTCGCTTTTTTCAGAGTCTCTTTTTACCTTCAACTTATAAAGATTAATCGATCGTAAAAAAGGACTTTTTCTTTAATTTAGAGTAATGCTGGGCTATTAATATTTGTGTAATCGGAGTATTGCTCCGACGCGACACATTCGATTTACTTTTTTCGCGATATTTCTTCCAGTCTCGTCTCGAATCACCGGTCGCCTCTCGAGTTATTTTGAATATTCGATCGATTTTGGACAAAAATAAAGATCGAAAGTTCACTTTCGATAAGCGCGATATTATATTTGGGCAGATGCGAGTCGTGAGATCTTTATCGCATCGCGAACTATCGAGACTATAAGCTATTTAAATGCTTTTGTTCGAACCAAAATTGACTCGAAGTTATCCGAGAAATTTTCGGAACGATTCAAGACAATTTTCGACTATCCGAACGTAGACTTTTCTTTTCTTTAGAAACACTCCTTGAATAGCGAAACAAGTTTTTGAATTTACGTAAACTTTTCATTATCGTCGAATTTTTTAAATTATGCAAATATCCGTCCAAGCCATTATAAGTTGAATAAAATATTGTGTTATCTTTCGACGCGTCCGTTCGCTATCGATAGACTGCGTAAATTTAAATATACGTACGTAAGTTGCCGTTCGATTATGCGCATCGCGAGCGATCGCGAGTAAATATCGTAAAAATGGAAAAGACAATACAGCGATGCTCGAAGTTTTTATTTTTACGATTACCGGATTATCGATAATCGTGTTCGAAGCGTTCGAGTTGGAGCGTCCGAAAGTAGCGAACTGCGTAACGAATTATTAGCCGAAGTATCGAGTACCAGCGATGGAGATAAAAATATTACGTGATAAATGGTGTATGCGGTGTACTCGAGCAATTTACAAGCATAAATTTCAAGGAACGCGAGTCGAAGGAAACGGTTTACGCAATTTTCCCCCATTTTCCACTTTCATTGAACTTTATCGAAGCAAGCACGAAGCACCCGATCGTAAAAGCCGGCGTTCGAATATCCAGAAGATAATCTTGGTGAACTACTCGTTGGAAAGAAATAAAGCCGGTAGAAGAGCGGCGAGGGGGTCCGACGGCAGTCCGGAGGGGGTCCGTCGACGGTCCGGAGGGGTTCGAGAGGGGTTCGAGAGGGGGTCGGTAGGAGGTCGGTAGGGGTCGGTAGGGGGTCGGGAGGGGATTGGGAGGAGGGAGTGGAACGTGTAGCGGCGTGCGAGGTTACGGTAGTCGCATTCCAGCGCGTATCTAATAATGTTCAGTGAAAGTTACCGGCATTATGCGCTGCCGGCCGTATGTTTACACTTAGAAGCCGCAAGGTGCAGCCGGGAGATCGAGAGTCGAGAGTCGAGAGTCGAGAGTCGAAAGTCGAGTCACCGTGCGACCCGAGGAGGCGAGGGTTCAAGGCGACGGAAAATTAATTCCAATCGTAGTTCGCTCGTAAATGCAATTGGAGGAATGGATGAGGCCCTTTTGCACGTCGGAAAATTATCGGGTATCGCGATGATTCGACTCTCCTCCACTTTTATCAGCGTCCTTATACGTTTTCGAGAAAACCCTTCCTTTTGGAGTGGGAGGACTCGCGGTGTCGCGGTAACGATAAAAATGCTTCCGCTTGAAAATTTTATTGCCGTTGGTAAAGTAACTTGATTGTAACGATTACACGGTTCCGATAAAACCGCTTCGTTCGTTCTTGAATTTTGAGGGACCTTCTTCTCGTTTCTCTCTATCGACGTCAATGATGAGACAATAATTAAAAGTGAATATCGATAATCGATATTTATACTGGCAGGACTATAAAGGAATTCGCGTTATTCGTAAATATTTTTTATATTTTTCTATTGTCTTTTTCTTTTCCTCGCTTGGTCGTTTCATGACACTATCCGATCTCTATTTTTCAATCGTTATCTCGCATTTTCAACATCGTTTTATTTACCATTACCGGAACGCTATCGCGATCGTTTACGATGTGAGTTATAACAAAACGAAGCTTTTTATTCAACTTTAAATTAAATATCACGCATTAGAAATGTTCCATTGATATTGAAGCTATGAAACTTATAACGTATTTCTTTTGAAATTTCCAAGCCAAATATTATAGTTAATTATATTATTTTTCATCACCTTGCAACGATACGAATTTTTTTTAATAGGAATTAAAAAATCGAATTTCTGTATTCGTGATTTTTTTCGCATTAAAAGGGAAAGATATTATCGAATTTAAAAATTTTAATTTTTATTATTTACAGTTAATTAACATTATATAATAATTTGATAACGCAAAGATAAATTTCTTTTATTAATTTTAAAGCGTGATTGGCAATTAAGTAGTTATATCTAACGAAATATCGGTGAAATCAAAAGTACTACAATACCAACTTTATAATTTTCTAATTTTCTTATATAGAATTTATTTATATAAGAATTAATTTTTTGATAACTGATTCATTATACAATATATCGATAACTTGTATAAATATGTATGTCGAAGAAATATGGAAAGTCCGTAATATTATCATTTCACCCACATTATAACGTCGTAAAGAAACAAATAGAAGACATTTATGGATGTAACTGCGTTAAAGCGGTAAAGCTGATTAATTTTCTACGTTGTTCTCCTGATGTAATTTGAGAGTATAAATGCAGTATTTTATAACTTTAAAATTTTTGTTAATCGAATTATAAAACATAATAGTAGCATACAAATGTTTTGTATGTTTTAAATCTGAGAATAGTATTACTAAATTTAGGTTAAATACGATCTATAATTTATTTTAAAAAACGGATACTGCGTGCACATTAATTTTATACCTAGCACACATAATTATATAAAAACAAAGAGTAAAGTTTTTTTGAAAGCATAATTTCTTATCTTTAAAAAAATTCATAGATGAAAAAAAATTTTTTTTTAATTTTAATAAGTGTGCATTAATTCGGTAATAATTCTATACTTGTCGCGTTTAACTTTTTTCCTTTATTCAATAGAGCATTACATCGCAATTATAAATATAATTAAATTGAATAGAATTAAGCCTTACGAATGAAAATAGATTTTATTTCTAAAATCGATTATTCTAATACGCTTAAAGCTTATGGCTATTAAATTTTAATCGTTAATTTTAATTAATACGTTATATATTATACATTACGGTCACTAGTTTGAAATAAAATGAACGAAAGATGCGATTAAAAATATACGAAACAATTAATAAATTTCCGTTTCGTACTTCCAAGGAAAGTTTTCTCCGATAACCACAAGAATACGGTAAATAAAAAATACTTGGCAATGACGAAGGTAGGAAACAAAGCGAATATCGAGTCTCCTATCATCTAGATTAAAAATCGAGCATCGACAGCGAACTTATATCAAGCAGCTATACTTCGCGGAATCGTCGCGGCCAATGTAAAAATCTCGATCGGAGGTATAGAAAAATCGATTTATCTCGGGAAAACGCATAAATCGCAGATGTACATGTACGAGGTAAAGTCGTTCGACGTTCACGCGGATGGACATATCGGACACGGAAGATCGGAGCTGGGAAAAGGGCGATTCTTCTTGCTGGATTTTTAACGAGCCAGTGACGAGTTTCGTGGTTTTCTTGCATTTTTTTATCCACTGCCGCTTGTCTCGACTTCTATATCGTCTTCCATTGGTTTCTTACCGGTGACTAGACTATATCTGCGCCTTATTTAAGCTGTATATTTTATATACATAACGGATATTTTTTTCTTCTTTCGTTAACTACCGACCTTTAAAGTTCTTCGAGTCACTTATATTTCGTGAATTTGTACGATCTAAATTCATGATTCTTTTTTAAATGCACGAGCGTTACAATATTACCGCTAAAGGTTTTATTTAAATTCCATTAAAGCATACATAAATAAAATTCAACAAAAATAAAAGAATTCTGTCCGTGTTAAATCTTTCCTCAAAAACAAAAGATTAGAAAAATTACAAATGTCCAAACTATCTTATTTAATATTTCTTAAATCTTAGCAAGGAAATATACTTATTTTTAAATATACGTATTTAAGACACATTTAAAATTTTTTAGGTCATAATCTAGATGTAAAAAAATATCCTTCTCATCATTAAAAAATTAATGACTACGTCAATTTACGTTATATCGTTAATAATGCTTTTAATATTAAAATATTTAATGCAACGCTTTAAAAAAAAGAAAAAATCTTAAATAATTAGAAAACTTTTATGAAGGTAAAAATCGATAAAAACTCTTTAATAAAGAATGATAAAATAAATAAACTATTTCCTGTCGTATTAACTATATTATCGAAACAATATTTCGTATAGTTTAATTACATTTATCTGACCTCTGAAAATCTATAATTTTATAATTAGAGAAATTCACAAATTAATAGTTTTAATATATATAAAAAAAAATAAAGGTATACGAATATTCTATATTTAATTATCCCAATTGCAAAATAAAAGAAGTAATTCAAATAAGAGATAATTTTAATCCCAAAATCGTGTAATGTACAATTACCATTAGTAATTGTACCATTAGTAAAAGTATAATATTTAAATGATAGATAATATTGTACGTATTCACTTTTTTTTTAAATGACGATATGTTATTCATTTTTGATAACTAACAAATAATAATTTATTCATAATAAGTTTACCAAGTCCAATTACTAATTGTATCGATAAAATTGAACTTATTTTTTAATACTGATAATTTTTATGAAAGTATAATTCATTGAAATGCAATTGACGTAATAAAAGATACGTAATAAATAGTACATCTTATAATCAAATATTCATAAACATGATTTAAGTTAATATTGTAAAAATAAATTTTACATTTGCTTCTACATTTTCTTTAACAAATAAAAAAGCAGATCCTCTTTATTATATTAAAAATATAATAAAAAAGGAAAATGTAGATTTCATAAAATAGTCAAAGAATAAAAAACCTTATGAAAGAATCAGAGAAAAGTCAAATTCAAATAAAATGTTTTTCTTTTTTATGTATCGATTGCAATTTCCGGGATTGATGTAATTATGAAAACGCCAGTCTCCACGTCAGAGAAACATCGACGCGTGTCGCGTTCGCTCTCTTTTTCATTCGCATCACGATAGCAGATAAATAAGAGAAGAAATAGCCGATGCGACGCTATATATTTATTCAAAGGATCGAAGTCGTCGTCATCGTTGTCGTCGTCGTCGTAGTCGCCGACGTCGTCGAGCTCGAAACACTCGAGGGAAAAAAATAAGAAAAAAGGGGACTTGAAATAAAGTCGATGTGGAAAAAGGAGAAGAGTGGGAAGAGAAGAGGAAAGTAAAAGTATTGATAAAGAAAAAAAATATAAAAAAATCTACGTATATAATATATATATATACAAACACACACGTATATATACATATGTATATGCACACATAAACCGAGAAATAATGTAAGTCTAGTAGAAATTATAGTGCCGCATCATCTTAAACAGGTTTTATGATAGAAAATAAAATAAAAATATTATGTTATGCTAGAATTTTAATGCGTTAAACGTAACAACTATAAAATGGAATATAGTACAATGAAGACATGGATGAAATATTTATTATCAAGTTATCTTTGACGTAAAGAATATTTAGATTATTTTTATGAAATCTACCTTAAGAATATACTAATCATAATAATAATAAGGTATTTACCGTGCAAAATATTGTATATTCTACAATACGTAGTTTTACCGTAGCACAAAGTAGTTTTATAATTCTTTTAACGTATATAGGTAACGTAGATTATACGAGAAACTTGCAGATAAAACTAAAAGACGAGAATTAAGATGCAGAATAAAATATAAGAAGTATAACGTAAAAATTTACGTAAAATGTATATTCAAAATTCTTGTATATAAAAGTTGCAATATAGTGATGAATTTTATCATTTTTTTAAATTTTATTCGATAAAATAATTAAGTACCAGAGGAATTTATAATTTAAGAATTAATTTTTCAAAAGGCTTTTAATTATAAAGAAAAACCGTTTAAGTATCGGTAATTACTTAAACGTGATTTTATCATTAATATGTGCAAAAAATAAAGCATAGATATAATTATTTAAAAGTGTAAAGGAATTTTGTATCAAAGAAAAATATGGTTATCGATAATTTTACTTTACTTTATGCATTTGAATCATTACGAAAAAAAACATTCGCAAATACGCGAAACTATTAAAAATAAGAGAAAAATCGAATTCGAAATTCTTATTTTTCTCCGATTATATAATATTTACATGTTAGAAAACGATAAAAACTTGAGAATAAATAACGTTATTCGTGGCTTTAGAAATGAAATTTGGTTAGATTAAAGGTAAAAGATACAAAAAATTATGAATTCAAATAAAACTTTAATCGTAAAGTTAAATATAGTCAACGTCTTTTCGCTACATCGACGTCCTTTTGCAAACTGAAAATTTTATTTAAAAATGCTATGAAAATAAATGCGATAACTACGACAAGCGTCAACTCTCATTTGTCACGGTATTTCATTGAACTTGTAAACCATTTGCAAAATGCTAGTAACGATAAATTTTTCGCGTTCTCTCGAACCTATCGAGTTCTGCGTTCGGAACTACCGATACTTAAAAATACGTTACGAATAAACCACCGAATTCAACCAAAACGCAAGTGATCGTAAATTCGGGCGGTCTATTTACGAAAGGAAGAAAAGCCAGAAGGTAAGTGAAACAAAAATGAAGTTCGTTGAACGAAGGGTCCGGCACCCCCGAAGAAAGTCGAGACCTGGCGAACCCACGTTCGGGTAACCACGAACGCAAAACTCCTCGGAAGCAACAGAGACGGTCGTCGAAAGGTCGCGGAACATCGCCACTCGGTCGACCGACAGACGCGTCCGAACGCGAAATCAGAAATCAGCGGTACCGATTCCAGAGTCTGAGAGAATCAGAGAGACGCTTGGACAACCTCGACGCGGTCAACGGCTCGTCCGCCCCCTTCCAAATCGTTCAATCCCTCGACACGATAAATCCTACACCCGTGCCTCTTCCTCGCGGAGGCGAGGCTCGTCGGCGAACTTACGGGACCGGACCGTTTACGCGTTCGTAACCGGCTCGACTCATTCATAACGCGGGACCCGCTTATCGATCAACGGAGGGTGTCGTACTCTCGCCTTTTACTTTTCCGCTGGCTGGAGAAACGGGAAGCAGATTTCCTATGGATCGAGTCCAGCGGTATTTTCGCTTTACTCGACTTCCCGCTACTGTTATCGATAATCGTATGTTTTCCAGGCTACCTTTTCAAATTCGTTCGCTCGGCCGATGATGTTTCGGCGCAACTTATTATTTTTAGTTCAACGACGTTCTTTCGTTGATAAATTATTTACAATGTTACGGGAAATCGGTCGTTTCATATTTCGGATCGTTTTCCACGCGTCGCATCGACCTGTGATTTTTCGATACTCCTACAATTTCAGTGATATATATTAACCTACAATTTAACAGAGGGGAAAAATTTCGAATTTTACTGGATTTTGAATTTAATGGATCGGGGCCGAGTTCGAGTTTAAACCCAAAATATCGCCCGGAAGAAAGTTTTCCCAGGAACATCTTAATTTATTTAAGAAGGAAAGGCGATTTTCGCATTCCCCGTATTATCGTAAATAGCCAAGTGGAGTTTAGAAAAACACATTTTCGAACAAATATACGATGTAACTCTCGCATCTCTAGACGTGCACAGTTAGACGAGCATATAATTAACGAGGGTGTAATATTTCCGCGTCGTTTAGCAAAGATCCTCGGCTCGAAACGAAAATTTGAAAGCTCGAGGAGATAAGAAAGCAGCTGACATCGGGTTGTCAGGTGGGAATAAGAAAATGACGGCGATCCCGGTGCGCGAGGTCGAATTTCTCGGATCGAACGCGGAAGAGAGCGCGTTGGTCGTTTGACGAGAGAGCCGCGCGAGTTAGCCCGTTTCGAGCCTCGTAAATTTTCCTAAGGAGTGCCGTTTCAGACCTTTTTGTCGACACTTGAAAAACTCGTAACGCGACATTTTCTTTTCTTTCCCTCGCGAGGCCTGCCTTTACGATTTTAACATAAATCCCTCTGGTTTTGAATTTTTCATCGCTTCGGCTCGATGCTTATTATCCGTTGAACGAATGACTTTTTTCAATTTTCTCTTCGGAATTTTAAACGCGATAATTCCGGTGATTAAGGACTTTTCGCTCTTGGGAAGAAACACGTGGATGATGCGAGAACTCGAACTCTCCTCCTTTTTTCAACCGCAACGCCGTTTCGAGAGTTTAAAAAACGCACCTCGATCATCGACCGTTAACGAAATTTAGCTTTGGATTTAGCTCTTCCAATTTCAATTATTTGTTTTACGAGAAAGTTCGTTTAAAAAATAACGTATCCCGTTGCTCGTGCACGATTCTGTAAATTTCTTTCCTCGCTACGTTTCTATGCTTCTCGCAATGCACGGCGATCGTCCGGATGTAAACGCAATTCTCCGTAACCGCGAGTTCAATATTAATTAAAGAAGAAAAAGCTATATAAAAGCGATGAAAAATATGGAAGTGCGAGGTTTCGAATAATAAACATCTAATCGACGTTATCATCGGCCTTTTCACGCAACTCCGATAACGCGCGTCGCTCGCTTTCCGTTACAACGCGAGTGAAAAAATGCAAGTAGATTTTCCTTACGACTCGCCCCTCGCTGCTTTTCATTTTTCTTCGACGTTCTCGTACAATATTTAAACGTTTCGCAAAGAAAATGAAACGATGAAAAAATTCGATCCCTGGCGTCGATGCATCTTTTCATCGACTATAATACTTATAAATACATTGATTCATTCCTAGAGTCTTTCTATTTTAAGTCGCGGTAATTGACATCTTCTTTCGTTGCCTAATCATCTCGGTTATATTATTCGAAATGGAGCTCAACGGTAATAATGGCAAACGTCGACCTCTCGGAGACGGGACCCAAGGAAGAAAGTAAGCGTCGTCGTTCTTGATTTTTACGCTCGGTCGAGAAAAGAGAACCCACTCGAGGCCTCGATAAGGAAGAATCGGATACGAGGAGACGTCTTTGGACATCTAGGGACGGAGAGGGGGAGGTTGGCCGGAGCGAATGCGTCAGAGAAAAAGTCGGCGTTGTTTCGCCAATCGGTCTCCCATCTTCGCTCGCTTATCCACGAGTCGATCGATCCCCAAACTGGTCGGCAGCCCGTCGTCGTCGAGTGAAATTACAGACGCGGGCAACCCGAGTAGCGGCGCGGCCACCGTCCGCGGGTTAACTGTACCGCGAGACGTGGGGCATTTCTCCGGAGTCGACGCGACCAAGTTATAAAACCGACCGAGGCGTGAGCTTTCCGAGCCTCCATTCAAGAAAGCCTCGACTGTGCGCCTCACTCGCTCCTCGTTCTTCGCATGCTTTGTTTCCCCTTCGCTTTTCTCTCGTTACTCGACTCAGTGAGTAACGAGAGTGCGATTAATTTATCAAATTCGGGCTGGAAGCGAATCTTCCGACCGTTGAGTTGATAACTGTTATCTTTGGTATAGCGCCGACGACTCTCAATGATTGCGTTACGAGTTTTGTGTTATTGAAACGTCATTCGTTTTTAAGTTTTTGTCGGAGCAATCGATCGGAAAAAATTTGGAACGTACATCGGATACTCGTTTTCGTATAAATCTTTGCTTCCTCAATTCTTTAACTCGGTAAATAACGCGATTCTTTTTCGCTTCGCGTATACTAAATAATTATAATATTTACGCAATTTTCGTCCGTGCTTCGAAAACCGAGACAATAAAATCGAAAAATACGTATCGCGCATCGCGTATCGAAATACGTAGTCGGACCTTTTTATCGTTTACGAATTATACTTCATTGAGATAAATGGATAAAAGTTATTTCATAAAAAAAAGTAAAAAGCGTTTGCTCGAATGGATAAATTATTTATGAACGATATGATTAATAGCGAAAACATAGCGAAATAATCGATAATGCGCAAAGATATTTACTTATCGAAACTATAATTTTCGAAAATAGTACGATAATTTATTAACGAATTTATAGTCTCGATGATTCGTCCGTTCGATATTCCTTGGAAAATTAATTCTCGCGTTTCTGTTCTTCGCGTGTGTGGCTATATTTACCGATACATAGTTAAACACATAGCTATTATAATGTGCCATAATTATCTACGGACGATTATAGTGTAATCTAATAAATTAATATATACATTAGTCAAGATATATCGATGCAAATATTAGAAATTACGTGTACAGTTAGCGAGCGAGCGTTGGAACGTTGAGGCAAGTGAATTGCAGACAAATGGCTTAGATTTGCGAGGTTCGATACGAAGCCGCGTCACGCAGCGCCTTTATGACGGCATGAAAAAGTTCCTTACGCCCGTACTTCGAAACGTCGGTACACTCGCCATTTAAAATTTTCAAAATCAATTATCTCCCTGGCGAAAAAAGTCGAGCTTTTTGCGCCGACGAATATACGAATAAATTACGAAAAATTAACATCGATCGCTCCAAAGTGCGAGTATTGTTAAAGGCCAGCAATTTCGAGCGTTAGGAAACCGAGCAGAGGGGAAAAATTTGCTTAAACGACACTCTACCGAACTGCAACGGAAGAGCGCTATACGTCCAAACTTCCGGAACTTCGTAGTTTCGAGTCCGCGGATGCCGCGCAAAATAATGGAGTCGGTCGCGGAGGCAAGCAAACTTTCACGGTTAAAATTAGAGACGTACCCCTTATCCCGTTGTTCTCGTCCTCGCGTCATCGTCATTCGCACCACCCGATCTCCCCGATTCCCCCGATACCCTGGATCCCTCCGATCTCGACGGTTCCAAACTTTGTCCGCGCCGCTTCCTCACGGAGAAGAATAACGGTTGCTCATCCGTTCCTTCGACGCGAACGCTTCGCATTTTGATGTAATTGAGAACAACGAATGAGCTGAACGAATACGAACCACCGAGCTTGGGAGTAAAGAGTGCAAAGTATGTATATCCCTTGCTCACCGTCTTCGGACGCATCCGGGAAAAAGGAAAAGTCGAATAGGCCAACGGTTTTATCAACGATCGCTCAAAAAGCCCATACGGACTCCCGATGGAATATTAAAAGTTTAGTATGTTTCGTATTTTAATGACACGCTCGACTTCCAACGGGCGTATTCTCGTATCTTTACGGTTACTTGTCATTTTCGCGCTTGGTACAGCGTTGCGCTTCCTCGTAACGTACTCCTGGAAAAAAGGTACAACCGGAGGTTCCCCGATATGCAGCGAATCTTCGTTACCGCTCCGTTTCTTTGCCGTTCTCGGCGTTCCGAGAGCCGAGAAGCTTCGTTGTTTCGTTTATTTTTTCACTTTCCACGAATTTAATTTCGAACCGACATACGGCAATTATTTGCCCGTACGGTTGAGAATTGCTTTGTTCGGTGGTAGCTTTAGCGGTAATTACAGTCGGTGCGAACGTTCGATTTGTATGTTAATTCGTAATCACCATTGATGATAGGGAGATAGAGAGCTTTTCTTGTTGCTTCGGTGTTTCGAATATATTTGAAATGTTCCTCCGAGCGTAAAGTCTCACTGTTTTTGAAGTTCAACGTTTTTAGGACCTTTAAGCAGTCTATAATTCTCTATGTGAATTAGTAACCATTTCTTAAGGAAATTTCATTCGGAGTGCTGAAAATTGAATCCGTCTTAAGAGGAGAAAACGACCAATTGTACGAGCAAACTCATAAAAAGGTATTCCTCTCCTCAGAATGTAAGGTTTTTACTTATATTTTAAACACACTGAAAATTGAGTAACAAAATATCTTATTAAGTCTTTAACTGTGATGGAAAGAAATTTAATTATCGAAAATTATGTAGATGATAAATTTTATGGAAATTACTCCTTTATAAAAACTTGAAAAACTTTGTTAAGTAGATTTTTTTATTTATCTAAATATATTTATTATCTGAATATTTTGAAATCTAAAAATAATAATCTATTATACACACAATCATTTTTCCATGAAAATCTTATCGAATTACTATCATTTTCCATTTTTATTAAAATCGTCCGAATAAATTTTAAAGTACGTTATTTTAATCTATCTTTCCTAAAATATAAATCTAATTATTATTCTTCGAGACATTTTTATAAAAAATATTTTGATCCAATGATTAAAGAACGAATACAGATTATTTTATTCGTTCCAACCAAGCAATCGATTATTTAAATATTTGTTTTTATATTTTTCTAATTTACGTATCAAATTAACGGTAGAAAACACGTATTTAACGCTTCATGATTTTTTTGACTAGTCGATTCGAATCCAATATATCCAACCTATAATATAAAGAACCTCCATGATTTTACTAGCTGCCGTGGTTTTTTAGTTATTAAATACCACATCGTATACCACAATCATAAAATATTTATTTAAAATTCAAATTCATACATACGCATAAGTTTTTAAATAAAAATCCATATAACTTTACTATATAACGAAAATGTTCGAATAGTTTTTTTATTAAAGTTTTTACGCATTTGAATGGAATAAATTTTATAGATATAATTCAATCTTTTTCTTTACGATAAAAATTTTTAACAAAGAAATGCACGTTATGATCGTTATAATCGATTGCAAAATATGTCATCTGCTTTATTTTTATTAAAAAAATTCTTTCTTTTTACATAAATGTCAATAGTTATTCAAACGAAAGGGTTTCACCTAAATATTCATTGTTATTTCATTTTTAACAAAATAATTGCATTTATTTTGAATTATAAAAGATGATTGTATCGTTGAATTAAAACATGCAAATAATATAAATTTAAATTTATGATTAATTAAAAGATATAAAACAGATTTCACTGATTAATTTTTTATTCATAGTATTATTTATTTAATATAGTATTGTATATGTAAGTTGTATCGTATCTCCATGATCATAGCGATGCTCTCAGTCTCTCTCTCTCTCTCTCTTCTTTAATATTATCTAATAATATACATATGTATGTAATAAGAAACTTCGGCTATTACAATTTATATATTTTCATACAATTTTGTTTTATAGTTATTTTAACACTGTTAGAGTTTTAAATATTAAATACAAATAAAAAATGTACAATTAAATAAGAAAAGCATTTTTTTACGAAAAATTATGCCCGATATACAAAAATATTAAAATCAATCATTAGATTGTTAAATAATGAATGATTATTCATCAAAAAATGAGCAATAATAAGTGAAAAGAAAACTAAAGTATAAAACCTCGGTATTATAGTGTAATTAAAGTTTTTTTTCACCTGATATTGTTGGAATACAATTTCTTGGCAGTATATTTCACAATTGCTTCTTACCTGAAAAATAAATAAAATATTTAGTTAAACTTTGTATATTTACAATAATAATTTAATAATATATTTGTATGAAATACATTAATCGCTAAAAAAGAATCTGTAATTCCTTTATTATAGGTAATTAAATCAATATATTTGTGTATAAAACTATGGAAGTTTTAATTTCATTATGAACCGGTAATAATATAATGTGTAAGAAATTAAAATTACAGGATTACATATTATTCTATAAATTTGTACGCTAATATCGTTTTTACTGGATAATTTGACCCTATCACATATTGACACATGTACACTTATTTAAATCGAGTTCACATTCTTATATTTTAAATTTTGATAATTTTAAAGACAACATGAATATAGAATAATAAAATCAATGGATTAACCCGTACAGAAAAAAACGTAAAAACTTAAATTATATATAAATATAACCCATAAAACTATTAAGCTACAAAGTTACTGTACAGTATTTAAACGTTTGGAAATCTTGAAAATTTTATGCTAAGCAGGATTTCAAAATTAAATACATTATGTCAATGTACTAATACAAATTTTTATACATACTTGTAGATATTCATTTACAAATATAAAAAATACCAATGGAAAGAAAATAAATACATTGCAAAATTTAGATAAATAATGGTATAATTATTAAAATAATTATTAAAAAATATATATATATAAACTCTCTTGATATTTATATAAATACACGAACTATGCAGATATATTTAAAAATTAAGAATCATGATACGAATACAAAAAAGATAACGAAATTTATACTTATAATATAGAAAAAATTTTCAAAGAAATATTAATAGATTAAACATTTTTAATACAAGAATGTTTATCAATAATTTATAACATTTAATTTTTAGCAGTTTAAAGTTTTTGATGTGTTATTTATTTATAATATAAATAACTATCGAAAAAAGATTCAATTGTCTATAAAGAATAAGTGAACGACTGATTAAGTTTTCTAGAAACATTATTTACTAAGAACTGAAATATACATTTGTATGAATCATATTTTTTAGGTAATATCTCTTAAATTCTGAATACTTATTTATATTTAAAATGTTACACAAAGTATAATTTATAATTTATAATCAAGAATGAATTTTGATATTGTTAAATAATTGTTTTTAAAGTAAAAACATAGAATAAAAAATTTTACCGTTAAATAATTATTTGAAAAATGTTTTGAATAAATATATAATATACTATAAAGCGATCGTTAATATAAAAATGAAAATGCTAATTTTGGAATTAAAATGAATTAATATTCTTTTAAAAACTACGTGAAACTACCTTGGATCGATCGATCAATTAAAAATTCAATCAAGTGATATAATCGTCGTTATCGTAAATTATTTTCCTAATTGACTTCAACACTGTACTTCCCAATTCTGCAAATTAAGCTAAATTCTACTTCTGTTAGTGTGGAATTTCATTCTAAAACTTAACAAAATTCATTAAAGCGAGTAAAGTAGGCAGCGCTAATTGATAAAACTAAGCGTTAAAACTTTAATGAATCGCTATTTACGAAAAATTTATTTGAAAATAACATATAAATATATAACTGCAGCGTAGCTTAGAAAATATATTTAAACATGAAATTATAATTAAATATAATTATTCAGTGAAACAAAGTTTTAAATAATATATTTTTGCTAGCAATATTTTTTTCACAAATCTCCCAAAACTATTTAATAATATCGATCATAATTAATTTATAATATTTATCTTAAGAGTCTTTTATAGAATTTTAGTACCGCATCGAATAATAAATTTTAATAAATTTTATCTCGCAGTTGAGAATTATGAAAATAATAAAAATTACTAGTCACGAATTCCGCCTGAGATTATAAATAATTATTTTCTCAGATTTTACATACAATAATTAAAGTAAACAGTTCATTTTATGCTTAATATTTCAGTGTTTCGTAATAGAATTTTTCAAATCGCTATAAAAAAATATTTTCTTAACGAATGTACTTTTTTCCGCCTATATAGACTTCCTTGAACATGCTTGACCATTAGTCATAGACTCATGGGAGAAATTCTATTCGCTTCTTTTCTCTCTCTCTCTCTCTCTCTCTATCTATCTCTATCTATCTCTATCTTTATTTCTTTCTCAGCAATACGCGCGATCAAACTGCAGGTTATCCGTTCACGGATGCTGCAAAAGAACTATGATAATCCGCACAACGATCAGAATGTGTACCAATCTCTTTTCCTTTTGCTCTCTCCTCGTTTATAGAACGTCATTGCATATATTTTTTAATGGCTACATTAAGTATCCGTGGGATCCCGATGCACTTTTTCGACGAATTAATTAAAAAAATTGTACGTATTAATTAATTACAAGGATCGACAACAATTCATTTTTGCTTCGATTGAAAATTACGACGTGTGCTTTCTTTTAAATTTCTTTATTTTACGACGATGGTTATCGCGAATAACGGTAGGTAATTTTAGTAAAAAAACATTTATAAATAAAGCACTCGAATACCTGAAAAGAAGATCGACGTAAATGGATTTTTGAACGCTCGACGCGGTGAAGAAACACGCGAATCAAATCGCGTTACAAATAGAACGACTTTTTTATAAATTATATTAAGATAATTAGCCTATCGCGTTACATTAATTATAAGCTCATCACCAAGTATCATTTTTATATAAAGTTCGAGCGTAAAAAGCATGAAAACCGAAGCGATAGATCATTTTCAGGATATTCCGCGATTCCTGCATAAATCTATGCCGGACAGTGTTATCACCCCGTAAAAATTGTATCGTAAAATTATGGTCAAAACTCGAACCACTTTGAATTAGTTACCGTATTACAGGTATAAGGTAAGCTCGTAAATTCTTTCGTATCGTATATCAAATTATAACGACGCAGCGCGGAATGACCAAAACAAGCGCGGAAAACTAAATTTTGTTTCATAAAGGCTCTTTATTACTCATTAGACACGAATGTCCGTAGTTTATTTTCTGGGACTCTACCTCGAAGGACCGTTGCTGCGCTCGGTTAAAAATGCAATTTGTGAGATTATTGCGGATACAGTGAAACATATTTGTGAGTATAACTGAACATTTTTACAGTTTCGAGAAACGCATTTAGCAACGTGCGAATTCAAATGGCAGCCATTTTATAAATGTGTATAATAGACAGGCATCGTTAAAGAGACTTTTTTCTTTTCGATTCCCTCGTTTATTTCCAAATGGCGAATTCTACAATACGAATCGGCGGATCGCTCGCGAGCACGAACAGACGCACGAACAGACGCACGAATAGACGCACGAATAGACGCACGAACAGACACACGAACAGACACACGGACAGACACATGGACAGACACACGATCCCACCGCTCGCTTCCTCTATTATAAAAGGAAATCTTTCATAAACTGCAATCGTCACTACCGTCTCAAATCCGCCTCTCCAGATACATTCCCGTCCAATCGACGACCGTTCGGAATAAAAGGCCAATTCCAGTATACCGGTACCGCGATCCCAACGTAGGAAAGCAACTCCAAATCCAGAAGAAGACACGAGCCTGTTTAGCTTCCCTCTTTTTTGTCGTAATTGGTACGTCGTACCAGTGAGCGTACTTCCGCGGCAAAGAGAAATTCACGACGCGGAGTTTTACGCGTCTGAACGGCGGAACGGGACAGCGGAGACGTCTTATATAGGATCGAAGGGAAACTTGGCATTTGGCGGTCCGTTAGACGCATACGTTAGTGGAGCACTTTTTGCGCCCACGTTTCGATAACAGGTGCGATGGTAAATACGTTTTATGTACCTTCATTGACCAACCGATATCTTCTTTTCGAGTACCCCTGGATAAGTTTACGATCCAACTCAAAATTCCAATCGGCCAGGCTCCAGCTTTTTTCATCCTCGGATGCGTTCCGAATTAATTATCCGCAATTATAAAAGAGGCCAAAACAAAAATTCGGTGCTAATCCCTATTTTTAGATCTATCGATCCCCGATCTTTTTACAACGCGATACGATTGTATTGTAAAACCCGCGATCGATATCCTTTATTATTTGTACATTTTGTATTTCTTCTCTGCGCGACGCCTAAGATATTTTACGTGTTTTTACCGTAAGTTAAATAAACGCTATTTTACGCGTGTTATTATCCAATGCTTGCAAAGTTTCGATACCGCTGCTACCGAACGAGCCGTGGATGTAATAATCTTTTTAAAAAAGTCTCAATTATTCGTAAGTAACTCTTGAGATTATTTTCCAATTATCGCGTTAGCCGTTATACGTATACGAGTGATTTACGTTATTCGCAAAGTAATGATTTACCATTACGAGTTAAAACATTATACAGTATCGCGAGTGTTACATAAGAATAATACTTTTTACAATAATATCGAAGAATTAACTTGATACAATAATACCGAATAAATTTTAAATCAAAAAATTTTCTATTCAAGTACAAAGTTTTAGTAACTGGAATTGAAATTTGTAACTGTACAAAAGTATAAACTTATGTATCTTGGTACATAATTCTTATGTATCAAATAATACAGATTATATCCTTTTATAGGAGAAAGCACGAGCAAAATCGAATATTGACAGTTGTAAATATTTGCACGATGCTTTTGTGCATCGTTAAGTTGAGAATATACAATACGTATGGATGTTACAGATACAGAAATTTTTACTGTAACGTCCTTATTCTCGTGAAAAGAGAAAATGTCTAAAAAGGGCAAGTTTTGATACCGTTCAAACGCTGAAATGTCAATATATTTTTCTAGGATAACATTTGTCTTGTCCGTGTAACGTTCGAGTTATATTATAGTTTGGAATATACAGTGTACAACTCAAGGTTTATCCAATCACAATGAATTTTTTGTATTACAGTGAAAGTTACGTTTATTTAACGATTTATTTTGTTACGTTTTATTTCAACAATTTTTAAAGCGCTAAGGAATTCAAACGCGAAGACACATTTTTTCAATAATAAAATAGTTTATTCATATTTGAAAAAAATTAAATATTCTTGAATGCGTTATCTCTAAATTTTCATTAGAATTTACGAAATAAAAATTTTTGAACAACCGTTAGTAACTGGATAAAAATAAATTTCAAACGATATACGTTAAAGCTCTTTTATAAATTTAAATATTGCTTTCAAATATATATCGTGTAAATAATTTTATTTTAATTAAAATTTAATTAAATTTCACTGAATAAATATATTTTATATCTTTATAATTAAGTAAGTTTTATTCGCAAATTATAAAAACATTGAAATTGATTTTACGTTTCATGAATATTATTAAAGCACAAAGATTAAAATTTATGTTTAAAAGAGAAATTATTTTAAATTTTCATTTCATTTTTAAATTTATTCTTGTAAGATAAGAATTTATTTTAGGAAAATTTCAAAGAAAACTTAAAAGGAAATATAAGTTACCGTGTAATCGAATCACGATAAGATATAATATTTTATCGATAAAGTTAAATAACAATATTTTTATAATTTTAAAATCATTCGAATTAAATGAAAATCTTGATCCGCTTATTTAGAAATGACTACAAATTCCGAATTTATATTTTTATTAACGAAGTTTACAAATTAGTTTTGAAAATAAAAATTGTAATTGCGTATGTGAAATATAAAAGGTTAATTGTTATTTATTCGATGACGCTTCATACTACTTTATATAAATTTTTATCAATCGTTCAACGCTTGATTAGCTGATTTATTCGATTAACTATACTTCGCAACAAGTTTAGCACGTTATACTAAAATATACTAATAGTAAGTAACATCCCTGTTTCACAATGATAAAACGGAATATGAGTAAAAGCTTAGCGAAGATCAGTTATAATAGTAAACGAGAACACGTCATTTTTAAATAAACATTAACCATATAAATCCGATCGTTTGCGAGAATCAAGATCGTTACGTACACGCGGTAACTCCGCTATCGAGCGGCGAATTGTAAAAATAGCCAACGATTCTTGTGTATACGTTGATCGCGTAAAAAGTCGTTACCAATAACATCTTATATAATAACGGTTACCGGCTTCCGTTGAATAAACGAAAGGAATTATTTCTAATTTTTACTATTCTGCCGTTCGAAAAATATAAAACCAAAGTCAATTTATTTCTAATATTCTATTCTTATTTATTATTTAACGATCCGTTCGCAAAATTTATATTTATACGAGTAGGATAAAATGTTAATACTTCAGGAAAAAAAACATGTGGAGGTAGCAAATAAGAAGGCAACGATAAGAACAACGAAAATAACAATATCCAGAAAAGTAAGAAATAATAAGAAAAGATAAGAGAGATAAACTAGCTACCGCCGGAACATCCCAGAGACTTTCTCGAATAAGTACACGATGCATTCTCCCGTTCCCGACGAATTATCTTCTTCGCTTCTTACATAACGCTTACGATTTTCCACGTGGCGTCGATCTATCCGGTCTTCTCTCCCCTTTCCTCCTTTCCTCCTTTCCTCCTTTCCACCTTTCCTCCTTTCCTCCTTTCCTCCTTTCGCCATACTCTGTATCTCTCTCGTTCTGCGGTAATTGTCGGGATTAGCGATTCCAACGGGCAATACGGCGCCAGTGCAAGTTTATAATCGTCCCTGCGACTTTACGAGTGCGAACCGACGTCGGATCGCCGACTATATTTCAATTTGGCAGCGTGGCGCGAAAGTGTTGAACCTCTATTGCGATGATGCTAAAACGAGTCTCTTCTTTTGTCTTGTAAGTTTATGGTTCGTATGATTTTGTAACTCGCATAAAATTTAGCTGCCGATAACTTTCCAGAATCGTTGACAAATTGAATTTTTATTCCATTCCCGATGATAAAACACTCCATTTCAAAAAATAGTATTTCATTTTAATTTCCAACGAACCAAGAACATTTTTTTATATTTACTTTTAATATTTTTCTTAAATGTGTTTTTTATTTTACTTCTCTATTTCAAATGATTATATCATAGAAAAATTAAAGCATTTTTTACCATACATATATTTTTAATAACATAATAATTGAATAGATACTTTTTTTAATTGAACATATATCGATGTCAAAGCGACCATATAATTATTACATATTTTCAACTTTGTAAAAGTTATGGTTTTATCAAAGCATTAATTTTATCGAAAATCTTTCCAAGTAGTTGTTACTTCATTGAAATAAAGAATAAGTAAATAATAATTTGTCGAACGCTTCCGAACGATTAAAAGGGAGGAATAAATCGCGATGAGTATTTTTTAATAATCTGTATACACCGCATAATTTTACAAAATGAGAATCTTTATTTCGCTTTTGTAATATTTCGAGATAATACCTCGTATAAAAAGTAAGTGTACGCATATACTGAACTTGAGATATCGATCAACGGCATTTCTGTAAGATAAGGTGAGACTAATTTTACTTAAAATGAGACTATAAAAGCTGTATTTCAACACCGCCTGTAAAGAAATTGGCTCTATGATTTACATCTTATACAGAAGTTTATAGTCTTTTTGTTCACCACTACAGCTTGAAATTTTTCAGCCTTTACGCTGCTACACGTGCCACATACATTAAGAAACTTTGTAAAAGGACCAAATAATTTACAATTTTCTAAAAAAACTTTTAAAATTAGCGAACTCGATTTGTATTTAAAAAGTATCAGACATTAAATCAGAAACTAAATTACGGCAACCTTATCTTGAACAAAAATCTATATATTTTATAAGATAATTACTCAAACATTCGGATGCAAGATACACACAAGAAAGGTAATCAAGAAACGTATCATCCAGGAATGGTTGAAACGATTCCATTTTTTTATCGAATCGAATCAAAACATTTATAAACATGTTTTAACGGATGAACAATCCTTTCGTGTTTTCCGTCCAATATTCGTTAAATTGAACAACGCATGTACGAAAATACTCGCGATCGGTTTTTACATCGATTTTTCATCGAGGTTAAAATTTTCTGACCCTTCCCGCGAGCGACGAAGATCTCGAAAAAAGGTCGTCGAACGCGAAGCGTAACGAGTGTATTTAATTACAACGATCGAAGTCAAAGCTCGACATCGAAATCATTTCCACTCGATAGGAATTAAAATTTGTTCCGTGCCTGCAAAATCCACCGGGAACGAACCGAGGATATCGCGATAGAACGATTCCATTGTCTTTCGCCCAAGATTACGCAAACCCATAGGAACATTCGAAGCAGCAGCGGCGACAGTCCATAAATTCCCGGGAAGTTGGCAACACCGAGAAAAGGTCGAAAAACACAGTCGTTTCACGCACGACACTTTTTCCCTTCTAATTCGGTATCCTCCAAGCGGCACCTCCGGATTCCAATTTCGTCCGATCCTCGTCGATCTTTACGAGCGAAATTACGGAGCGCTTCCTGCGGAGTCGCGCGAAACCAATGCCACCACGCGGTATCGTAAAGCGCACGCGAAACGAGCGCGATGACTCGCAGGATCGCGAGTTCGTTGACGCGCGAAAATCTCGCCTCCGGGATAGAGGCTTTTTCCTGCCGCGTCGAAGAGCCTGGGCGATTTTACGAGGAGGCAGGAGGCGGAGAGGAGCATCGAAGACGAGCATCGGAGACGAGCATCGGAGACAAGCATCGCGACGGGGACACGATTTTATCGCGGACGGATGGAGAGAGTGCGAGTCGGGTAAAAAACAAGAAAGATGGATGAAGATTGCGTTGCGGATTATAGGCGGGCTGCGAACGGAGTTTCGCCGCCATTTAGCGATTCGTTGAGTTTATGGCTTTTTAATTTGACGCTCGGCATGTAAGCGTGCGCGAGTCGAGTACATAAACCGAGATACTTCTTGGGTTATGGACTACCGGATCGAACGAATACCGCGGCTCGTTCCAGAGTTCCGATTAAATGTATCTGGGTATCGATTCCAATCCTCCTTTGGAGGATTCTCTCGTGACTCTTCCTTTTTATCTTCTCCTTCTCCTCGAGAAATTTCTTTCCGTGCTTTCAGAAATGCAATCGCTGATAAAGAATGATCGAAGCTACTCTTGTTCGAACCTAAATTTGGTGCCTTGCAGCCTTTAAACGAATTATGAGCCGAGATTTACGTTGCATCGAATACGGACGCTCGATTAAAAGAAATTTTTAAATACGATACTTTGTATCTTATCCAGCATCGATTTTAATAGCTGTATAAATAAAAAAAATCACGGCTAACTTTGAAATTATTGTTATAAATGACAACATGAATTTGAAACGTTTCGTTTAGATTCCAGAAACATACGCGAAGAATCTTTGAATAATTTTATTTTGAAGTACGCGAATGTAGCGTTAAAAATTTAGTTTGAAATTTTTTTCACATTCGAACTAAGATAAGTCTCTTTTTTAAATTGTACTACTAAATACTTGTATGAAAATCCACATGTATCGATAACGATATCGTCTACGTTGGTATCGATAATTATTCCCATTTTAACGTTTATACGTTCGTGTCGTATGAATATAGTACTTCACCCGGTACGTAAAAGACATGTAATATTTAAAAAATGTTTTATACGATGAATCGTAATCACTTGGATACGCGTATTAGTTAAAATCACGGTAATTAAAATTTAAATATAAATTTAAATATAGTCGATAAGCTTTTTGTTATTAAAACGGTATTAAATAAAATCGTTTATTTATTTACATTTATTGTGGGAAAAATGAATATTAAAAATTATATTTAACGTAGTAAAGTTTAGTACTTATGAAAATTTAACGAAAATAAAGAGTTCCTATTTTTGACTGTTGTAATATTTGAATTAAACTGTAAATTTAAATATAATATTATTTTTTAAATTCTATATATAAAAAAATTTATTTACGCTTTCAAAATTGGTATTTCATTTAATGAATAAATTACATATTAATTATAAATTCTTATATGTATAATAATGAGATTTGTACTCGTTTTGGATAAATTAAATTTTATGTTAATACGTAATTATATAAAGAACTCAATTTTTAATGTAAACTATTCTATATATAAATGTGTATAACTGAACTATGCATAAAAGAGTGCAAATACTAAAAGAAATCTCAAAACTCTTAAACTTTTAAAAATTAAGTATAATTTGTATTCGAAATACATTTTTTCAGTTATATAGAAATGTATTTCCCAAACATCCTTTGGAAAATTTTATATAATTACATCTTGTAATTAATTAAACAAATATTAGACAACGAAGAAAAATTTTCGTGTTAAAAAGTAATTTTTTAAATCGATATAAAATCTGATTTCGAATACTTTCTTTTCCTTATTAGTTAAGCAAGGAATTTTTTAAACGAATTAACATTTTTTCCAATATTACGTAAACAGTTAGTAGAATTGCAAGGTTGCAAATTTTCAAGCAGTAAAAAATATCGCAAATGGATAGACGAGCTTAGATTTGTGCATTTTGATCTGAAACTGCCTGACACAGTAACTTGTGATGCTGTGGTCTCTGATACCATAAACGCATTCTAACGGCACCGTCATTTTTCCTTTTTCTCAACTATTAAAGGGAAAATTTACAAGCGCATTTATGAATTTGTCCATTCGAAATTAATTACTTGAATTAATTTCCATATTTCATGTACGCGTATATAGAAAAATTCTTTCGGTCAAATAATATGTATTTTTAAATACTTAATCTTAAACAAATGTTGAAAAAAATATAGTAAATATTCTTGAAAATAAATTTTTCGTAAGAAATTAACATACTGTTTTTAAATTATGTAATATATATTATTATCGCGCGAAAAGAATACAAAATTGCTTTCGGAAATGTATTTGCGACGTATCCGACCTTAAAGTTTTCTACGATACGTTAGAATTTTTCCTATTTTATTAAATTTATAATTTAATAAATTAATAATAATGACGATATCAGTTATGGTATAAATAATGATCGATTATAAAAAATAATTTTTTAAATTAAAATATTAACAGTAACTGTAAACGTAACGTTATTTTCTATTTATTATTAGAAATTTATTTTTAGTAGGATAATTTTAACATTTCTGTCTTAAAGTTAATGTATACGAATAATCGTAATTATATCGGATTTAAATATTTTTATTGATATTAAATTTTTTCTAAATTTACTTTAAATACATGTTATATATATATTTCGTAAGGCAGAAAATAAATAGTCATAAAGATCAAATAGAGGTAACTAATTTTTTTTTTTAGAAAGTATTGTAAAAATTGTAACAGAATATAAAAATATTGTATTGACAAATTTCGTAAATTTGTCAACAATAAATTTAATAACTTAAAATTTTCTGTAACTTCAATTTTAATCATTTACTTTATTTAAAATTTGATCATCGCTATACATATAACTGTTCATATAAAAGGTGTAAAAGTAAGCTTAAATTAAATTTCTATCCTTTACTATACGTTATTTATGACTTTCAATTTACGAACATTTATTCTGGATTTCATAATTTCTGGTTTATTCACAACTATTCACTTTTTAAAATAGTAAAAAGAAGTGATGGATTTTTTATAGAACGGTTAAACAAAATTTATACTCTTACGATGGTGTTAATGAAAAATTATAGCCAGTATTTTTCACCTATATTTTATATTATATAGTTAGACAATAAAAATGTAGTCGCATTTATTCTATTTTATATAAATATATTTTAATTTTCTTTTATTCAAAAGTATTACAGTAATATCAAAAAATATTCCAAGTTAACTAAAAGTACTGTAAATTTAAAAAACTTCGTATAATTTATCCTTTATAAATAAGTAAAAGCTAATAAAAATTCGATGGAGCCAAATTTTCATGAAACGCTGAAAAATGGAATGGACCGATTTCTTGTTAAATTTAAATAAAACTAATCTTCTATCATCATACGTACTCGTTATTCTGTACTAGTTATTGAAAACAATAATTATTGTAAATGATTCTACCGTATATAAAGCGAAGAAAATAAATTTAAAAATCACAATGTTTAATAGTAAAAGAGTCATAATTAGAAACTAACTAAAGTTATTTCCTGCTGAGAATATATATTCAACTTCGAGTCGTTTACGCAACTTCCGAGTCAATTTTATCGTGAAAAATGTTTAATTTTTAATAAGTTTATACACAACTTTATCGAGTGACTAAATTACTCAATAAAACTCACCATAGGTATAACAATTTTTTATTAACTATAGAAAACAAGTATTTATTATACTTCAGTTATACAAGTACATCGTTTTGGAAAAAAGTAATTTCTACTTGTAGCTGTTTTCTAAAAAGTTGTTCTATACCATATCTGCTTTCCAAATACAACAATAATTTAACGTTAAATTCCATTTATTAAAGAAGTTATATTACAGTATAAAAATGAAAAATTCTTATAAATTTTTGTCATAAGTTTACTAATTATCTTCCAATTTATAATATTTATAATGCGTTATAAAGATCGAGTGTTACAAAAAATATCAACTTATCGTAAATAAACAAAAACAAACAAGCCATTAATGCTATTTACTAAATCGATTCGAGATATATAAATGTGTACATACCGATGATTGCCAGTCTTTTACGCTAGCAAAAACTTCCCAGCAGACTCTTAGTTATTATGACCAATTGCACGTAACGGCTAATTGCCCGTAATTATATGGGAGGTGGTGAATCAAGCTCTTAGGATAAGCTATGAAGGAAGATCCAAGAAAAACGCGAACTCAACGAGTATATACCAGAGTGCGAAATAATTCAATTTAGAATATACTCTCTAATTATATGTATCTAAAAGTGTTCATGTAAGTTTCACCTCAAAGTTATTCAAAGCGTGGGAGGAAATATTTCAGTTGAATGCTACTAAAATATAATTAAGATTTTTTTACACAATTACGTTTCGAGTGGAAGATTTAGTTTAATTTGATAACTATTGACGCGTAATTGAATAATATCGACATTTTAATAGAAAATGGAATAAATTTAGAAGTATAAAATATAGAATAAAATTTTAAAAATTACATGTGATACTTATTACGTTTTAAGATTCAATTAATTTTTTCTCGTTTCATCCGATATCAAGTTATAAATTACATTTTATAAAAAAATATTTTTATCAGTTATATTTTTATTCCAGTTAAAGGAATAATTTATAGCATGCTACGAGTTAATCAAGAATTCACTGTAAATTTAATTTTTATTTTTATTATTTTTGAAACTTCGATATAATTAAGCTAAATTTCAAAGTTTTAAATACTATACATTTATTATAGATATCGAGTTATCGTCTATATTTATAATTTGAAATAATCTTTTAAACGTATTATTACCGACTTGTGTATTCCAAGTAATATAAGTTTAAGTTTGAGCGTATAAAAGTAATTTAATGTAAACATTAAAATAAATTAATATTCATTTGATTTATAAATCTATCAACCACTCCAAAAATTTAAAATGTGAAAGTTGAAGATGTTTTAAATAAATATAGTACATAAAAAACTGTAGAATAATAAATTAATTTTATTTTAATCATTATGTTTTATTACCTTTAAATTACAATTTTAAACATATTTTGATGAAGATCATAAATCTAAGCAAGACTCAAACAAAGCTTAAGTGTATTAGAATTTTATAAAACCTTTTTAGAGCTATACTGAATCACTTATCGCGTTCGTTAAAATAAGTTATAAATGAAAACCTAATTTAATACTTTAAAGATTAATATATTTTGTTTTAAAAAAATATAATTTAATAGAGTTTAAGATATATAAAAGCATTTTATTTCAGTTCAACAATATTATGATGTAAAAATATTAAAAGGAAAAATTTCTGAAAGAATCAAAACTTAAATAATAATAAAAATGAAATTATCGATATTTTTATATTCGGATGTTTAACATTTTTAACATATATTTAGATGTTTTAACATTTATTTGCTTTAGCATCCAATTGAAATTATAAAATACATTGTGTTTAAACGAATTGTTTTTTCCACATAAAAAACTATGAGGAATACGTTATCGCGAAAAAAATGTTTGTAGCCGAAAGGGTTAATTCAAGTCGAATAGCCACCCGCTAAAGGAGAAAAGAAAAGCTCGCAAAAAATAGGAGTAAAACAGCTTAAAACCTCGGAGAAGAGAAAATTGCACGCTTGAATCAACCGCCGCTGTGCCACGCAATAATCGCGACTGGGAAAAATATAGTCGTTGTGATTCCGATTTCACTCCGAGATTGTAGTGCATTTCGCGAAGTTGGGTTGTAGTAGAATTACGTCGCACTGTCAACGATACACAGACAAACGTTATAACGAGAAAGTCGTTCTTTGAAATGCGTGTCGATGATACCGGTGACTTGTAATTTGCGGGTACGATTTTTCGCATGAGGTTATGATAATAGTGACTCGTTAATGGCTACACTGATGCGTGTATTATATTTGCGGATTCCCCGGCAAAACCAGAAGCTTACCGTAGAAGAACCATCGCAGAGTCGTAATTACTTCAACTCGATAACAAGATGGTGTCTCGCTTTTTTAAAATAGAGCTATCGATTTCTATCTCGTACAGAGAAAAATCGGTGGAATATCATTTTTTCGTGTAATCTTATATTACGCGAACTAGTTTTTTGCATAAAATTTTCGTACAACGATTATTAGAGTAATAAAAGGCTTATTTTATGAACAACGTTAGTATTTTGCGAAAATAAGAGTAACGTATAATATTTTAAATGTATTGAATTGAGCATGCAATACTATTCCAAGTGCTTAACTGATTAATTAAATCGGCAAAAATAGAAAATATTAAAAATTCGGTACATTCAAAAACTTGATAATTACTAAAATGAATATATATCTGATTAATGAATTTAAAAAAGTTTAATGAGACCAAAAAATTATCTAAATATTCGCTAAATTAATTTTAATCGGCAATACATTTTTCTAGAATCAAAATATATTTTATATAAGGAAATACATATTTAAAAGAAAATAAAATAACTTATCTTAACGTAAGTCGATATTTTATTAAAATTTTTAATCAAATGAGTAGATGAAATTTTCAATTATATAAAATTTTCGCTAGATTTGAACTAAATTCAAAATTCAATTTCGACTTACCTATTGATATATTGATCTATATCACTTGATCGCAACACGATTTCGTAAAAATGAGATACATTATTTTTGCATACTCGAAGGAATAAGAAAATTAATCGATAATAATGATTATTAAATTAACGATAATAAAAAACAATCGCGAGTCCCTTGTCTAAATATATTCATCGATAAATTAAAAAAGTACGAGCTTTTGGATATTGCAGTGATTTAAATTAATTTTTCCGTATTCTTTAAACGTAGGAAATATATAAAAATTCCGTTTTTCATAAGAATTCACTGTTTTCAATTTATCATCGAAGTTTTTAAGTGGTTCCGGTCCGAATACGAAAAAAAGAATTAACGAAGAAAAAATGAAGTAAAGCGAATGAACGACTTGTAAATAACTGGTTGCCAATTAGGGACAGGAAATCGCCGAATCGTCGACAGCATTCGTGTGTTCACGCGCTGAATTTCAAATGTAACCGATCGATCGTTGAAAGAGTTGGAGAGAGAAGAGAGAGATAGAGAGAGAGAGAGAGAGAGAGAGAGAGAGAGAGAGAGAGAGAGAGAGAGATGCGCTTTATGAATTTCTTATCGCGTACGCTACGCTAATTATATTCGCGAGTGGATGTATCAGGACTCGGGACTTTAATTACATTAAAGTACGCTGTGCAGAGGCAATTACTGGAAAGGAGAATGAAAGAGAAGGAAGAAACAAAGAAAGCCGAGAAAGCGAGAGAGAGAGAGAGAGAGAGAGAAGTATAGTGGTATTTAATTTTAAAGATACTTAACTATGCGCATACACGTATTTTTGAGGTTAGACATCGCACAAAGGGTATTTTATATCGATTCGCGGAACAAAATTATGTAATTTGATCGAGATAAAAAGTGATACGCGTTCAAAGTAGAATAATATGTATTTACTTATTCAAAAAATGATCGTTTTATCCAAACATCTCTATCGAATTTACTCATTTAGAATTATTTAAGAATTTAACGAATTCAAAGATAGAAAGTTTTAAATATTCTTTCCGAGTAATTTCGAGATTATATTTAAACTTCGTATAATCAACGAAAAATAAGAGCCAAGTTTAGCGAACGAGAAATCGTTGTTTTGAATAAAAAAAAAAGGAAAGAAAGAAAATTGCATATCCGTAAGTAAGTCGTTGCATCGATTCCAATTCTAAAGTCGATAACTCGTTGATAATAATTCATCAAGCAAAACGCATTCCTTTTGAATACAAATCGAATCCCAGAAATCGTTTGTAATTAAGGAAATAAACGAAAGAATGGCTACAAATATTACGACGTTGTAAGAAGATTCGACACCGTACACATTCAATTACACGTTCATTTTTCATGCAATTAAACGCAACGAGCCAACAGTACCTTCCAATCCCTTAAGATATACATTTTCCAAAAATAAAACCAGCGCAAAAATTTCTCCATCGCGTACCGTCCATTAATACAAGCTCGCGAGTCCTTCCCCCTTTCCCCTTTCCCATACATCATCGTTTCTATGCGTTATTAATTCGCTGCGTATACGCGATATATAACGATTAGCATGTAAATACGTGCGATTTATATGCAATCGTAGGCCGAAAAAAAGCCCGAGTCCCTCCCTTCGAAAACATCGTCGTCAACCAGTTCGCCTGCAGCAGCTGCAGAGCTTCGATTCGCGCTTGTCCGCGCTGCTACAACGCGACATTCGGATGCTGCCGCTGCCGACCCAAGACACGACTGCGTTCCTCCGGACGCGAGATAAGCGAGAGGCGATAACAACGACAACGACACCTGCTCGTAATTAGTTTCCGAGCGGTCCCTGCACGGATACACGCGGATACACCTACGAGTACCTGCGACGGTCTGCGCGTGTTCCTAAAATCTTGGCTCGGTCATTTTTCTCATTTTTCCCGCTGATCAAAATTTATGCGTTTGTTATGGCTGCGCTTCGTATCGTTGGTTTTCTGAAAATCGGCTCTGGATATTCCCTACTTCCGCTTATTAATCTTCGAGGCTTTCGTAAAAGTTCCAAGTGCGCTCTAGCGTCGCTTATAACGTCTTTACTTCGTGTCTCTACACAATCCATGCATATGTTAATTGTGAGCTTGTCCGATATTTAAATGTTAGATACAGACGTATTATCTTAAGATTGACAGTTTCGAAGATTAAAATCTCACGACCCGCGTAATTTCGCACTTTTACTGCATTTACACACGAAAATCAACTATTAATCATGTCAGGAGTGATGGAATTTTCATAAGATAATCCACTTGAAGAGTGTTAGAGAAGATTGGATGTGGAAAGGGGGAAAGTATGCGAGCGCGTAACGTTAAGATCCTATCGACAATATGTTAACCATTAACATTTTCTTATTTATAAATTAAACCGGATTCGCTATCTCTACATGTATGTATATTTTACCAAACTAAAAAAAAACTGTATAAATGGTTAATTTATAAATTACTAATAATATGTTGACGTTACTGGAAATTTTTTAATACAATTTTTATTTTATTCGTACTTTTAATATGCGTGAAATATTACTTTCCGATAAAGTGTGAACGCGTGTACTTTAATTCTTTTAATCTGTAATTGTTCCGCGAATTTAATACATATTTCGTTGATTGTACTTTTTTGTCATCTAAAAATAATTTATCTATTCCGAATAAAGTATTTTACTTACGCAAATCTAAAATAAATATATTTTTTTACCTTGGGAATTGATATTTTCTCATCTGTATTCGTTCGTTTAAAACAACGCGAACGTACTTAAATACTATATAAATTATATAAAAAAATTTTGTATCGTTCAAATACTTACAAACAAATTTCAAAATATATAATGAAAAAATATAAATTAACTATCTAAGTTATTATCATATATGGAATATTTTCTTTAATTACGCGAAAACAATAAGTTAAAAAGAAGAATTTAAATGAATGTACGTAAAATTTTTATTCTAAATTTAGTTAAATTACATCAAATTAAAAATAAAAGGTTTTTAAAAAGAAAAAAGTTTTTAATTTATTTAGTTAAGCATATAATGATAAGACATTGTAAAAATATGTTATTTTATTGAGAATGTCACAGTAGAATAACAAATTTTTCTCTCCTTCAGTATAATAATAAAATTTAAATAAATAAGCAGTAACATGCAAAAATCAAAGAAAATACATGAATTTAAAATTATATCTGAAAATAAGACCATTAAATTAATTAGTTATATCAAAATTGAAGTTTCGTTTACCTTTTTTGATTGAATATTTCACGTTACATTCCGAATAATAAGTATTATTTAATAAAATTCTAATTTAATAAGTCTGGGATAATTATATAAAAAAAATTGAAAGCATGAATTCAACAATATAATGAAATACTTGATTAAAGATACGAATAAATTTATTTTACTATATTTATCGTTGTATAATGCCTAAAATTCTATTGTTTATGTAACATATAAATAAGTAAAATTTTCATATCTATAATTGTAATAATTTTTTACATTAGCAAATATTCTGATACGAGTTAAGAAATGTTCAACTATATTTTTTAAATTACATCGATAAAATCTATATTAAAAATTAACACATCATTATTATATATAGCAAATTATTAGATATAAAAAAATTATATATTTATTTATAAAATGTACCGTTCATGTTATAAAAGCATTTTTTTAACTTTTGTATTTACTATAAACAAATTAAACTTACGAAATATCGTTTATTTTATATGATAAATAATTAAATGTATTAGAATAAAGTGTAAAAAATTATGTACTTATTAAAAATACTTTTAAAAATAACTACAAAGATGTTTTAAAGATTAATTTAACTGTTTCAGCCTCGAAATATTTTTTTCAAAAAAAATTAATTGAAAAAAAAATTTAATGGTACAATTTTACATTTTGCTATGAAATTAAAATTCTTTTACAGAATTGCGATTATAAATTTAATTTAATTTTTTTGCGTTGAATGAATTTCATTTGAAACTCCAGAGGCGTTGTCGGCATACTCGTAAAGTTATAAACAAAATTATAAGCAGCAAGAAGATTTAATAAAAATTTTCAAATTTAGTTTACGATTAAAAATGACGCGAAAAATACCTCAACGTAAACATCTTTTAGAAATATATACTAGTGCAATATATTAAAAATATATTTTACGAATAAACTCTTTAATATTTCTAGAATAAGCGCATTCGATAAAATGCGAGAAGTGTTCGGAAACTAATTAATCGAAGATTGAAAGAAGGAAAAAGAGGTTTTTATCGTCGATCCGAAGATCGTGAAATAAAGCAGTCGTAAACGCTCTTCTCGCCTTTTCCACAGAGCTTTAAATACATTACATATAACGCCATAAAATTGCAGAAACAGCAAGGTAACCGCATGGAAAACGAGGTAACTAAGACCAGTATTAAGGTTATTGAGCAACTCAACCCAAGAATTTTTATTCCTCGGCAGAATCCAGGTTATGCAGCATCGGTCAGTGACTAAACGCAAGGCGCCAGCGAGACCTTAGAAGATAAGAAGAGCTCGCCGTGCTCGAACTCGTAAATCATAATCGCAGCGTGTAATTAAATTGAAATGCGCCCGACTTAACTCCGACCGTTGTGCGCTCTCGCGATTGGCCAACTCGCGCTCTGTTATATCCTAGGGCTCAAGGGCGCATGCTCCGTTGCCTCTAATGGCCACCGACGCTACTCTCCTCGACCAAACAACGGTGAACATCCACAACGAGGCTCGTTTTTATTCTTCGTTCCCGCAAAAACTTTGCTTTTTCTCAAAAGCGTGGCTTCGAAGAAAAGACGATCAATGGCGAAATCAACGACACCAACGGCACCCTCGATTCGTCGTTTATCCTTTACTTTGAACCCGTGATTACGACGACTTCGGAACCCGAGCGTGTTTCGAGGTTGGGAATAATGGGGGTTAATTACAACAAACGAATCTTATGCGCGTATTTCTCGCCTTTGGAAAGCCGATACGTACACCGATACGGATATCGACACCTACCCGAGATCTACACCGACACCTACACCGGCACCTACACCGACACCCACACGTGCCCCGACGCGGAATTGTATGCACGAGCCGTGGAAGTTGTTTCATCCGACTCGAGGCCCTTCCGGACAAAAATCTTCGGTACTTAACATATTTTTACATCGTAACTAACCGTACTTTTCGCGCTAATAAAATTTTATTAAACATTCTTGGGAGGCATTTAGGAATGCGTTGATTACAGAATGTTTTACCAGCATGAACTAACCCTTATACTTGAACGAAGGCCAAATATCTTTTGCGAGTGCGTTGATAATTCTCCCAAGGAACACGCCCGTATTTAGTTGCTCCCGTTCGCGAGTCTAGTAATAGTATACGTTGTATATCAGAGGTGGAAGTAATCGATGGCTTCTGATTTTATTACTTACAAGATTCTTACGAGACGTACGCGTATGTCCAAGAATTATTATGGTATTTATAAGATTGAGAAGCGCCGTGGAATAGGCAACGTAGCTACGAACGAGTAACGATCGGTCGAGATGAATATTCTGGAATTTTAAGGGAGCGATATTTGGAACGGAACGAAGCGAATCGATCGTGGAAAAAATCGTAGCAAGGGATGAATTACGATTGATCGTCGTATTCGAATTTTACGAACGATAACGAATTTTAAAAGAATATTTAATAAAAAATGAATTACAACTGTAACACAACAATAATTTACGATTCTGTTTTTATCGATCTACAAAATGTACAAAGAAGAATATCGATATCCATATTTTTTAATAATTAATATTGTTCGATAATAAACGTCGAAGCATTGGGTAAATTATCGTAATAGATTAGATTGATTATTTATCATGGAACTTCAAAATTACACATTTTGAATTAAAATTTATAATAGCGCTTCCAGGTTAATTATTAATGTCTGCTTATTTTACCTATGACGGTAAATGATTGATTAATGAATAAAGTGAAAGCATCGCTACGTTTATAAAGAATATTTATTATTAATCAACGTGAATAGTGAATGCGTATCATGAACTGTATTCGTGTACCTTATAGTTATTTTGTAATTTATTAAAAATTTACAAAATAAAATGGAAGCACTTTTATCCTCGTTATCCCTTAAAACTTAATGTTATCCCTTACAAAAACAAGTTTAACTTGCATTAATATACGAGATGATGAACGATACAATATACAAGCGTATACTTTTTACGTTAACAGCATTTATACCGCAATATTATCAAAATATGTTTTGTTCTTTTATATGTACACCGTTTTAAGTAAATATTGATTAAATAAAATAAATATAAATAAAATACTATTTGTAGCTTCTGAGTAATGATAAAAAAGATCAAAAGGATTATTTTCGTGAAAATCAGTTTTAATTTTAAATTGTAGTAAATGTATAATACTGGAACGTTGTTTAATATAATTCTCCATATACTACGAGCACTATAAAATTTATAGAACTAATCTATGTGATATTGATATTTCTAACGAGACGTGGTGATTAATTTTCTTGAAAAGTCTACATATTTCAAGTGTAATCGATAAATATTAATAGTAAAATCTATACCAGCTGCAAAGATTAAATATAAATTTTCAATATTTTATTTCCAGTATATATAATTAAATATCTTGACACTTTTATAACTGATTAATGTTATTTTTATTAAAATACGACCATTGAAACTTTTTTTAATTTTATTTTTATTCTTATAATCCATTTAACTGATAAAAAAGAATTATAAATGATTAAGTGATATTCACTAATCTTTTCGATACTACAAAAAGATTAATCATACTATAATTTAGTATAAATTCATGATACGTAGAGCTTAAAAATTATTGTCAAAGTAGAATTTAAAGTATTTTTAATTTAATTTGAAACATACGATAATCTAAGAGAAAAAGATGATATAATAGAGATTTAGATAATTTAAATATATAGAATGCTTGATAATTAAAATTAAAATTGAAAAAGGAATATAGTAATTCTTCGTTTGCTAACTTTTTAAATTGAGAACTAATTTTGTAGTTTAAATTCTTTCAAAGGAGAGAATTTTCTTTTCATAAAAATAAAATTTACAAATGAAACTGAAAAATGGCTGACTTGAAAAATGTCTCGTTGATTTATCGTATCTTACAAGATTTTCTATACAGTATAAAATACATATATATTATACATTGCATCTTCCGTAAAATATATTTATAAGCTATTTAAGTCATACTAAACACAATCGGTAAATTGCTACTGCACAACTTTGAAACTCAATATATGCGTAATAATTACGGTAGATTAGTTATTTTAACAAACGAGACCTCATTACTCTTATGGGAATAATAATGTATACCATAAATTTAAGTATTTGAGAAATTGGAAAGGGACTACATCTATATGTCTCTTTTGTGCATCATTAAACGTTGAATTGAAAAAAAAATCATAAAGACAGCTTTGAGCTCTAGGGTAGTCACATAATTGGTAAGTCCCAATAATATTTTATAAGTAGATTTTACCTAATTTAGAGTACTTCAAAACCGGTTTATAATTTTTTCATTTCACCTTTTAAAAGGTGGGAGAAATTTTTTCAATTGGTAATTGGGTTCATTTTTCATAAAATTACATTCAAACTTCGCAAAACTATATCAGTTTTAAAATCACAAAATAACAAAGTTGATTAGTATCCTTATACTGAAATACTTGAAATAAATGACTTGTGTCGTTTAATTAGTTTTAAAAAAAGAGTCAGGTATTTCTACTTTACATTAATTCTAAATATAAAATTTAAGAGAAATTATTTTCCTTTACTATTTTTTTTACATTTAAAAATAATAAAATTGTTTGAAATTACGATACGTTATATTTTTTTGAGTTTAATAATCTGTTTTAAATTTTTTTTGATACAACATTATTAAATTATACAACAATATTTAATCCATTGATCCTTTAATGTAATAAATTCAATTTTATAAAAGTAATACTCGAAAATTATATTTCGTTTGATAATAATTTCTCGAAAAAAAATATTATTATTTTATTTACATTTTAATTTAATTTTCAAAATAAAATTTAATGAAGAAACTGAAATATCTTTTTAATTTCATTTCATATAGAAATAGAAAAAATTATAAAGTTAACAAACGTAACTTATATCATTAACATAATACAAAAATATAAGTGCAAGAGTAAAATAAATGAAGAAAAACGTAAGTACTATATTGAAGAAATTTTTTGCATCCGTAGAGGAAATTTTTTGGGTATGAAAATACATTAAATAATAATATTCGTTTAAATAAAAAAATTTAAACATTAATCGAAATAAAAATGTAAGTTTTTTCAAAATTATACGATTATAATAAATATATCACAAATATTTTTTTTAATTATTCTTTTATATACTTCAAAAATTACAATTTCAATTTTTCAACCATTTTCAGTTACAAATAAAATAAAAATCTTACGTCATTGATATTCAAGCGAAATTAAAACGAGAAAATGCACATTTCTAATTTTTAATGTTTAAGAAATGTTATTTTTATAAACAAAATATTTATATTCAACCATAAAATTAACATAAATACATTATTTAAAAATAGCACGTTTTAATTTAAACTAATTTATTACGATTCGTACCCAAATTTACGGTTTGATAAAAATATTACAATTGTGATATTGATTATTGTTTAAGGTCTTTTAATAAAATATCATCATATGGTAATAAGAAAATAAAAAAAAGTAAAAAATTAATAAAAATAAAGAAATTTTACATATTAAATAGACGTTTAATTAACGCGATTAATAACCTTGATATCAGTTTTACAGCCACAATGTGTCGAATAAAGCTGATATAATTTTCTGTACTAAAAATGTAAATATAAATTATTTTTTAAATATTTTAGATTCTTGATAAATTACCGCGTTAAAACTTTTCACAATGACTGTATTTATATATAGTATTTACTTATTCCCCGATGATGTTTCGTATCGAATAACATTCGCGAGAATTTTATTGCCAAACATTCTTTCGGTTAATAGTTAAGAGAGAACCATTCTCGTACATTATGTAAATTTTACAGGCATATCCACTTACGCGCATGTATTAAAATAAATACATTTAAACACATACAAGCATTTACAGTTGCAGACGATTATAAGCAAACGCGAACGCGTACATTATATACCCAAGGAAGAATGCATAATTTTAATCTCTTTTAATCTTATCAAGTTTGTTACGTAAGTTTGTACTCACGGTTATATTGGAGCTGAAAATATATCTACGCGAAGCTCCGCTTTAAAGCTTCTGCATCGTCGAGCTTTCATCGTAGACGTAGGAAGCGGGTAAGGTTAAGTTATGCCGGCTTCGGGATCAAAAGGTCCTGTTACTATATTAATGGACGAGTGTTTCGAGTATCCTTATAAACGGATTTTTCCAGATGCATCTCGAACTTCTTCTAATGAAGGCTCTGCGATGTGTATTCGGAATCTCTTTGATAAAGGTCTCTTTTATAAGAAAAAAAAGAGGATTGAATGAAGCGTGGAAAAAACGAGTGTAATCGAGTTTATCAGATTTCTCGTTCAAAAATGTTCCATCTATTTCAAGATACACAAGAGCCGTGAGGGAGAGGCCGTGAATAGCGATGCAAGAGGAATAGTCCTTTATCCGGCAATTTTAGTAACCCCATGGCTATATTCTTTTTTTCCGTTTTCCACTTCTTATTCTTCCACTTTTATTACGGACATTTCCCATTCAAAATATCTTAAAAATTATACTAATGGTCTAGTTGACCCTAGCAGTTTAAAAGCGATCATATTGCAAGAAATATCTTTTCCAGAAAGCTGAAAGCCTTTTTTAAACAAATGTTCTTCCCCTAAGCTGTAAATTTACAAAATGGAAATATTCGCGAGATTTATCTTCTTTCGGATTATTCGATTTCAATCTCGAATGCGCGAAATATTATTCAAAAGTACAGAATTATTTATTTAAAGTTTGTTTCATCGATCAAATAATAGATAATATTATTACTATAAAATTTAATCCAAGAACGAGAGATAAGATAATTGTTAACTGTATAAAAAAATATTGAGGTATTGGCTGGATACAATTTGGTAACCGTTAAAGTTTTATTCAACGATGCTCCATCAAAGTGAAAAATGGCGAAAGTTCCATATCTCTAAACAACATGAATTTTAAGACAAATATTCCTAAACTCCAAATCCATTAGTAGACGACTCTTTGTTTCCAAGATAGTACACGAACTATACGTTATATATTATTTATAGCTTTGATAAAGAAACCAGCAAAACTCAGAAGAACTTATAATATTGAAGAAATTAAAAATTATAATGAAAAATGAAGAATCGTATTTTTATCGCTAATCCTCGTATATTTGAAACTGACTTCATTGCGGAGAAATTAAGGAACGATACCGCGATTCGTTTAAAACGTACATTGAGATTTAGCCATAAACGAAGTTCTACCTCAAAGTAGACAGACAGTAATAAGTTAATTAAATAAACTACTTTGTTAAAAAAAGAAGTATCCATTAAAAGGAAGCGCATAGAAATGACATTGTAATTTTCGCGAACGATGAGAAAAAGAAAATTAATTTGTGGCGATGTAATACGAACGTAGAATATACCTTAGAATATCGTAAAGTATAAAGTTGAGTATGATTTATGGAAGTACGTATCAATTTTGAGAAGCTAATTCACGCTCGGTAAATCATTAAGATGAATCAAATATGGACTTATCACTTTACGCTATCGCTTAAACCAATTACGGAGAATGGTATTAGAGAAAGGTATACTCAAGCAATGAATCGCGTTTATTTTACTTTAATCCAAATTATGCGTAGAAATCACATACACCGTGACACATTAACCGTTCACGATCGTTTTACTTTTTACGTATCGAGCAAATAAATGTGCAAAGTGCTTTTTTATTCGTGTATACAAAAAAGAGACAAACAAACGATTATTTTATAAAAAATAAACCTTGTTTAAATACATCTAAGTAACAATTTTTTTAACGATACAAAGTCTAAATAGCAGTTTTTAGTAACGCGGAAAATCAAAACGTAAAATGAAGAAGAAAATTTTTTATAATTACGGTTAAAATATTACCATTTATATTTACGTATTATCATGAATCCGTACAACAAATTAATTTTGAAAAAAATTATTCAAAACTTTTAAATTACGCAAAAATTTTAATAATATTTGCTTTTTAAAATATCGTATTCGTCTCTTCTTTTCGAATAAATCTATTATAAAAAAGAGTCAAACGTTTTAGCTCTTCGAATGGATCGGTCCCCTCACCGAAATTCAATATTAGTCAACGTATAAAAACGATACAGAGAAGGTCTAATTACGTTCTCAATTTTCATTCCAGTTTCATTCCAGCAAGTTCCCATTCTTCAATCTTGGATCATACTCTATTCGATCGAAACGACAAATCCGTATCAAGGATACGTGCGTAAAAAATAACTTTGAATCATCGTACGCGAAATCGATGTAACGGTTTCTCGACTTTGGATAATACAAACAATCGGGGCAACGCGATTGTCTCGAATCAAAATGTAAAAGTAACCGGAAATTTGGAGATAAAGGACCGTTGCTGTCTAATCAATCGAAACACGCGTCGACATCTTTCCACAAAATTCTCCTCTAAAGTTCCTCTCTAAACGAAATGACAAGTTTTCGCGTTTGCGCTTCTCCCGACATTTGGTAAACTAAAAATAGCGCCGTGCCGGTGGTCAGGATTCGCTCCGCTAAAATCAATGTACTTTTGGACGATAATTGCCACATGGTTTATCATCTCACGCTCGCGCGGCTGTGTTCGGAGATAGGTAATTACGAGCGCTCGGGCGTAATCTCATTGAGCGGGCTAAACGTCTGCAGTGCAGACGGGAACGTAGGGGACACGGTGAAACGCTGTCGACGGACAAACGCGGAGCGCGGTGCCAACATAGCGGGAAAATCACCCGCGAGGAATGGACGGAAAACAGGTGGTGCGCAACGTCGCTGGATAAATCTTATTCGACTCGTGTTACTGGAGTTGAAACCATTATAGGTGCGATACGTTGATTATACGATACGAATGCGATATAATACTTTTCGTCTTATTATATATACCTCTGTTACGGGAATAAAGTTTGGCCGTAATGTTGTGTTACGCACGTGTATTTTATTGCGATCACAAAAAAGCTTTAGTAGTCAAATGTCACATTTTATGCGTGTAAAATTAATTATTCGAGCTGCGTAAGAATATTTTCAATGCGAGCGATTTAACTATAACTAAGTTTTATTTATATTTCACCGCTATTTTCTATCTATCGCAAGGAAAATTTACTTCTTTTGTATTTATATATATAATTTTATATCGTATTGAGAATTTTAAATTATAAAAAATTATTTGATTCGTAAATTCAAACGAATATCAAAACTTTGAGTTTTTATAAAGAATATTCTAAAATAATTGTACGATAAATTTTATAGCTGGAATACGTCTCCGTTATTTTTCATTGAATACGCGTAATGATGAAAGCTCTTGAATTATATAAAAGAAGCATAATATTTTCGACGACGAATATTATATTGCCTCGGAAGAAAACAAAAATCATAAATATAATATCATAAATACCAAATAGTCTATTGAATATTTTATTGATTGAAAGTTTACAAGATTTTTATATACGAAAGAAAGAGAAAATTAAAAAATAATTACAAAGTGAAGAATTAGGATTTTTTATTTCACGATAAAAATTTATAATTAGTTGGTCTATCGTTTAATTAATTGCTTAATGTTATTTTTATATAAATTTTTATAAATTAAACGTATATAAAAATATCTATTTTATTGCTACTAATAATAAATTCCAAGGTTGGAGAATACGTTATACACCATTTTGAACCAGCGTTATGATAATATTCATTATATCGATATTGATAATGGAAAGTAATCGTTTGCTTAAATATATACAATTTCACTTACGAACATAACTACTAAACGTATTAATAACCAATTAATCTAATTTGTTCAAAAATCAAATTTATACGCTCGTAACATCATCCTTTGAAAATACTATAATTTGTAAGTAATTAAAAAAATTAAATACTTTGCGAAGTATTATTAAAAATATAGCGAATATTTTATAAATTATAATTACTTACTATTAGTCGATAAATAATCTTTACGATGCTCATACTATAAAGATCGTAAGCTATGTATTATAAAACTTTATTTTCGAATTAACAGATTATGTAGAAAGAATGCTTAATTGTTAAAAATCTACTTCATTACTTTAATTAGAGGTGAATATAAGCAGAATTAAAGTAATTGAATCACGTATACATGAAATAAAATTTGAAGTTTGAACCATGAATACAACAAATAGAGCAATAAATAAATACACACACACAAATATATATATATATATAAAGCGATAGAAATGTATTTTTAATTAATAAAAACTAAAAATTATCTATTACACGTATTCAATAGATAATTTCCATGCTATATAATTCATCAACGAAGGTTATCCAAGGTTCGAATAAACATTCAATTGCTAGTTTAATTTAATTCAATCGATTACATTCAAAATCTTATTTTTTTTAAGATAAAGTTTATCTTATCGCATAAGCCATGCATATGGGCATAATCTAACGTAAATTATCATCCTATAATGCAAATAAATTATCTTAGAAACAACATTAGCGAATAAGTTTAGTAATGGATTGTAAATAAATATACTTCCTCGAGCGATGAGGAAAATTGAAAAGGTGAAATTCTTTGTTAATAAATTTAATTTACGTCGATCTTTTTCCCAAATTAAAATAAATAAAAGAAACGTTATCTCATAATTTAAAAGTATCTTTTAAAAACAACATAGATCCCATTATAAAGTATTTAATAATAAAAATCAATGTTCTCCATTTTAAAAACGCGCGAGTACTCGAATACCGAACGTAATCGAGAAATTCTAACACCACCGAGTTGTTAATGCTTAAGATTCAGACTTTCGAATAAAGGCGTTACCTCGTCACTTTCGCTGATCCACATCTTATTAACTCATGCGCCCCGAACCGTTTCATCGAAGTCGACCAGCCAGACTTGAGACGCCCACTAAACTAACGCGACGAAGAAGCTCCGAGCAAAGATGTCGGATAACAAGGTTCAACGCCAAAGGCGTCGCCATGTTAAACCTTAACTAACGATACAGCTTTTCCGTTAAGTTTTAACGACAGTTCCCGAAAGTAAAAGAGCGAGCTGGAAGAAGAGCGAGCGAGAGAGACGTGATTGGATTTGACCCGCTTCCGGGCATTTTAGATATTCAATCAAGGTCCGATTTACGTTGCTCCGATTACGCTCGGGTGGTGGACCATGATTTTTACAACGCTTCTCTTATCGAGCGTGATATTCAATTTTAGTGGTTCGATGCCGCGGAACCTTTATAAATTAGCCTACGTTTTAAGATTTTATGAACTATAAACTAATTAAGTAAGTAGATCATACGAAGCATATAAATTTATCGTCGGTATAAGCACCGGTATTAAAAAATAAAATCAACTCCTTTGGTTAATTTATTCCTTAATTTATTTTATCGCCGATAATGAATATTTGTTTAAAAAACTATCCAAGCAAAAACCTGTACATTGATACGAGTTGTTTCGGATACTCGATGTGGTACAGAAGACCGAAATTTCCAAAATAAGATCCTTGTGAAATCTGATTAATTGTTCATTACACGCAGTGCACTGGAGATACTTAACTAAAATTGACGAAACGTTACGCGATAATTCGCGTTATTTTTAAAAATAAGATAAATATTGAAATAAGAAAAGGTGAAAAATAAAAGAAAATATTTAAGCAACGATAATGTTTAAAGCATATTTTAAGCGATTAAATGCACTTGTCTGGAACACAATAAACGGAAAATACAATGAAGTGGAATCAAGTAAACGAAGTCGCGTACGATATCGCAGTAAGTATTTGAAAATCGGATATATTCGACATTATTTCGTGCATATTCTATAATATTATTACTCGTAAAACTTTTTTAAATTTCATCCATCGATCGATATAAACTAAATTATCTTTTAGTAATATTTCCAAAATGCATCAATTTTTTTAATATTCTTTGAAAACCTAAAAGTATGAAAAATCGAATTTTAAAATTTAAATTACTCCGAGATTGAATTTAAGTAATTTAGAAAATAACTTAATTTAGAATTCGAATTTATAAATCATACGATACGTTATAAATTTCGATAAAGAATATTTTTATATCGAATGAAATGTATAAAATTTACCTACAATAGGGAAAATTAATTATTTTCAAGTGAGCAATTCGCTATTCTTTTATCAAATTAATAATATAATATTGATATCAATTTATTCGAATGCAGCGAACACCGAAAATTTTATAATAATAGATTTCATGTATAAAATACGAGAGACAAAGTTAATAATTCTTCTGAAAACATCGGTACTAAAAGTCTCACTGCGCACACACAAAGCGCGCCCAAATTATTCGCTCGTGAATCCTTTTTTACGATGAAAGGCGCAAGAGAGTAACGTACACACGAACCTCCAATGTGCATCGAAGCATTCTATGAGAGTCATTGATTCCATTCTACGCTCCGCGTATAAACGTAACAAACAAAGAATTTTTTATGTTTATTGCCTCCACGGTGGAAGAAACGAGTGTATTATTATTGTATCAACGTTATTATTTAACGTTTTCAAATTTAATAATATTATCGAAATTTTCGAACCCACTTGAATTAGATAAGGAAAATACAAAACTATGATTAAAACTTTGATAGGCGTTTCAATTTCAATTATTCTAAAATGCTATATCGTTTGATGCCAGTACCGAGAACAACTCTTGACTACGTCCGGAAATTACAAAAAATTGAATAGAGAACAACGTCGATAAATAATATCAATGGAAACAATAATATAACAATATATCAACGGTATAATAGAAAGTATAATAAAAAAATAATAAAATGTTAAGATAAAATATAAGAGATCTCGATAATGAGTTTAATCGTGATAAATTTAAAACTTTCACTTTTTTCTACACTTTTTAAAAGAATGTAAAACTAATATAATAATATACTTAAACGATAAAAAAGACTAAAAATTAAAAATTTCGAAATTAAAACAATATTTCATTTTTTAATCAAAACCTATTCTTACAAAATTTATAAATTCGGTAATTTGTTTATACGTTAATTACTTTTCATCAAAAAAGTGTAAAACCTTGATTTTATATTAAAAATCAATTAGCAAATATAGGAGATGACGTATTGATTTAATAAGTTGTGGTTAGATTTTTCCTAAAATTTTTTTCGGTTATATAAAAATTCCTACACGTTATAACGTATCGATCTATGTTATATAATAACAATTATATAATAATTTGATTTCACACGACGGAAAAATTAAAAAACATTCAGTAATCGTCGCGTATAAATATTTATACAACTTACAATTTGAATACTTGTATAACTTAAAAAAGAAAATAATAATAATAACAATGATAGTTTATAAACTATAACTAGACAATATAAACAAAATCTTCAAATAATGAAATAACAAAACTTGTATTTATATATTAATTAAAAAGAACGAATGATTTTAAATTTTTAAATATTTGTTTTCATGCATTTGAAATCTATAATAGATTAAAAATTCTTTATATATTTCGATGTTGTATTATATACTCGAAGATGAGGAAAGAAGCGCAGGTAAATTACTCATTTTGGCTCTTTTTTAAAATATACGGGGAGCGATATTTTTTGAAAATTCTTTTTCTATATATTTCAACCCTTTCCGAACGAGGAAATAGAAACACAAATCGAAGAGAAAGAAAGAAAATTGATAAATAATATCGGACAAACCCAATCTACATTATTCTTCGTCAATTCTATTTGTTACTAAAGATAACCGACGGTCCCATTTCTCTTATAATATTTCAAAAAGTTTCGCAGCCTAGCAATATAATATATTTTATTTATAACATAGATAGAATGCATGCAAACACGCGAAGAGAGTTGTCAGGCATAAATAACTGATAATCGATTTTCACTCACGGGATTAAAGGTAGAACTTGCGAACGGTTGGTTTTTCCCAACTTTTATACATGAGCCATACTTCATTAATAAAGTTTTAGATTTTTAATATTCGCACGAGCAACCGACGACGGTGCAGATAAGATAATAAAAGCGCAATAAGGCGCGGTGTGAATCGAGACTTAAATTAATAAAAAAAGACAGTGTACAAGAAGCTACTATTTTTTAGCTAAAAGGTTATTCATAAACATAATTAATGATTCTGCTTGTATATTTAAATATTATGTATACCGAAGCAAATTTAGAATAAGTATTCAATCGGCCCACGGATAGTTGGCATCCGATATTAAGTTCTAGGTGTTCATCGTTTTTTGATACTTGTACTCGAAGAAGATAAAGAGAAGAGATTAAGAAACGATGCACTTGTCTTGAAATAACGATTCATGTTTAAAATGTCGAGTTATCGAATTGAAAAATATCATAAATTATCTTAACGAACAATTTAATTCGCGTAGACAATTTCTAGTTAAAATGCGCGTATCGTAAAACTTTTCGAGATCGTTACATATCGATTTATTTATTAAAGATTTTTCTAATTTTAATAACTTTAATAGACATCTATAAAAAATAATGAACCAATTTAATAATTTAATAATACTTCTCGATTTGCTTTTCATACCTAATAAATTTACATAAATTCTAAAAGTTACATCTCGATCGTACAATTATATTCGTTATTATTCGCACAACTAATATTTCGCGTTCGATACTTACATACACAAAGCTGTTTTTGTACAATGCAAAATGACGAGGAAACTTTTGAAACGGATATTTGAACGGTATCTATTTGTGTACCAGATATTTGTATCAAACTGTACCCTTGCAACGAGCATAGTAACTATTTAACCTGGTTCCATCCTTACTCGTTATTAGCGTTGAAAAGGATGACTAATCAGAAATAGTACTTTCATAATCATTGTTAGGGGATACACAGAACTTTATGTAAATTAGCTCTATTATGTATAATATTTCATATACTTTTAAGTATAAATTACATCGATGAATAATTTTCTTTTCGTAAAAATAGTTTCACGTTAATTAATTCGTTGATGATATCTTGAAAATAAATATTACTAAATAAACAGTCGATAAATTTTGAAAACTTTATATATTTGAACCAAGCGTGTATTCGTAATAAATAATCAAGAATTTTAAAAAGGTTGACCTATGACATTTATACCACGTATAAAATATATAAGTCTTAAAACGCTAAATGCCACATTAAATCAACATATTTTAATCGTTACAAGCAAACGAATACAAAACACATTACGACTACGTTTTACGCGGACGGAGCATTCGAAAGATGTTCGTAAAATAAATTACTAATCAATTTTTTTATTCCGATATAAATATTTCCCGCGATACAGTATTTGAGTCGTAAAGAATGGAAAATATACGCTCATCGAGAGTTTTTACGGACTCGATTCGGGGAATCATCGGAATTCGCGTTATTTTCAATTTAAGAATATTGGAAAATTGATTAGACGCGGAGTTACGAAAAAATCACGAACAAAAAAATACGATGATATCGACATCGAAGGAGAATTTTATAAACGATCGATAGTCGAGACAAAATTTTCGAGGGTACTTGAAATTTTTACGGTATATCGAGTCTCGAAAAGTTAGGTCGATACGAAATCGAAGTAAATAAAATTGATCGAAACGGCTAGACAAAATTACGTTAAGAAAATCCTACAGTTTTATCAATTCTCTAGATTATACTTGTCCAAAATCGATGTAAAAATAGCTGCGCGAGTTGGTCGAATCTTACCTCCGAGATTGGAAGGTTCCGTACGCGAACGATACGGGAAACTCGGCGAACCATCGAAACAAGACATATTACGCAATTTACAGTTTGGAGTTCCCCGGAGGGAATATTATCGGGAGCACGCGCCAATCCTGAATTTCGATTTAAAAAAACGTGAAAATCGAAGGGTTCGAGCTCGTATCGTACAAAAATTGACTCGCGTTCGAGACGGAAGCGAAGTAACACGATCGACGTCGGCGATGCAGAAATCGCGACCTCGTCAGTTTCCGCAGCGCGTGAGAGGGGAAAAAAGGTAGAAACGCGAAGGGCGCCGAACCCACGCCACGAGGAATATCAATTTTATCCCGAAAACTCGGTACTCCCTCGAAATAAAGAAATCAATTTTATGCAAATGAAGGCGCTCGTTGCGGTCCGTACAGAATCCGTAGGAGAAGTCCCCAACGAAAAAATTACGCTCGACGTGGTTATAAATCAGACGATCTCCCCCCGCCGACTATAATACGCGCGCTCCGACCGCCCGCGGAGCGACATCGGGAATTTTCCGCGAGCGCGGACACAGCCTATCGGTATTCGACGAGTCGCGTAAAATGGAGGTTCCAACGGATCCCGGGCATCCGGAAAACGAAAAAAATTACGCGGTCGCGGCAACACGAGGCCGTAAATCTCTGAATCTCCGAGTTCTCGGGCTTTGGGGGGCGGACGTCGGGGGCAGACGTCGGGGGCAGACGTCGGGGGCGGACGTCGCGGGCGACGAGAGCGCGTGTCCCCGTAATACGATCCTCGGCGCGAGCACGCGTACAAGGACGCGGAGGCGCGAGTCCGAGGCGAAGATTTACGCCTGTTGGCGCGGTCGCGGCACACGCGGAGACTCGTCGAGCGTCGCGAGTCCGCGGCCTCGGGGGGACGCGTCGCGATTTAATTAGTAGCTCCTCTTTATACTGCAATTTTCAATTAATCCCGAGCGTCGGGGCGCGCGCGAACCGGTTCCCGGTTACAGCCCCGAGGTGTAGCGAGGAATAATTAGCATCGGACGCTCGACCGTCCGCCTCTCTATGACATACGCGGCGAGGTTTTTCTCCCTCGGTGTTGGTTGTTCGTCGAGCGCCGGTGCGTCGAGCCGATTCCGCGATATCCCCGACACCGACGACCGCACACGCGAGCTCTCTCCCGAGGAACTGGGTTCGGGGGCTCCGGATCTCGGCTCTCCCCGACGCTCGCGGATCCTGCTTTCGCGTTCGCGCTCCACTTTGCGTCTCGTAATTAAAGAAATTATTCCGAGTGTATCGGTGATCCGCGCGAGGCGGCCTATCGATTGTTTCGTTGTTAGCTCCGAGTCGACGGCGCCAGAACTACGTTTGTAAAACCGCGTGTAACGAAATATGCCGACGCGATAAGCTAAGAGTAAAGTAGTAACGGCTATTAGTTGCACCGCCGTGACTGATTTATGGTTGCACGGACAAATTTATAGAAAGTCAGAAATATAGCAATGATAAAACAAGGAAAAAGATTTTTATACACGGAGAAAACTCTTTGTAAAAATCCTCGGTACAACTAAATGTAATTGAGGGACATTCGTGATGTTTGGTTCAAGTGATTACAGTGACCGCAGGGAAACATTCCCGTGATTTATCGAGAGTTTTCGCTGCGTTGTCGGTATTCTCTCACCTCGGCCTTTTCTTTTTTAATGAGAAACGGTATGCAAATATTAGATCGAATATAATCAAATAATTGTCCCTATCATTTTTGCTGCAACGGTTACTCGTATTTTAGATTTTTTATCGAACTCGATGAGTACAGATTGGTTCTGATCGTCAGCGATAATTATTTATAGTCCTGTAAGTAGCGATGGCAAAAACTACGAATACAAATAATGTACTCCACCGAAACTAAAATAAACATTTGTATTAACGCGGTATCTATCGATCTTGAATTATATTTTTAATTATAATTCTCTAATATAACATTTTATTTTCGTGTAATAATTACGCGAGTCGAGATATCGTTCGATAAAATATTCTTTCAGTCATCGACGTATTCGTAATGCGTTCGTAATTCGAAGAAAAACTCTGTTTCGAATCTAATCGTAGCTAAATAATTATCTTTCACTTTCACATATATACAACATATATATATTTACGATATACAACATTCGGTACATTTTTTAATATTTTTTCTTTCGATTACGTATTCTATAAATACGAGTTAGCGTAATAAAAAATTATGAAAATATTCCGCGAGTTAATCGTACAAAATTTGTCGTCTTTTGAACGATTTATATTTCATCGCTTTTGATAAACTTTTCAACTTTGTTTTCGATTTTAATCGGAGGCTATTCGACGATGCACTCGGTATATTCTCATGATTCCGCGACTATAGAAAAAACACATTTCAGGACCAAAGCGTATCGTTCAATCACTTGTGGTTTAAAATTTAGCGCGTACTTCGAAAGCCCTTTGTCGTATTACTGAACTAGTTTTCCTTTTCGACTGATTTTCGCAAGGCTCCATAGAATTAAAAAATTCGAATAAAAACATAAATTTATTTCAATACTATTTACATTGAGTTTACACTCTTTGTAGAATTAGAACTAACGTTCCTAGGACATCGTAAAGTATCATAAAATTTTGATGAGATTGGTCCGATGATCCTATCGAAGCTTCTACCAACATTTTGACAGTAACAGTTTATTCGCGCGTAAACGATACACGAGCCATAGCTAATTGGTCGAATCCCTAATTAGTATGCGGTACTCTCGAAATGGCGCTCCTCTCTCTCTCTCTCTCTCACACTCTCTTTCTAATTCCGTCTCCCTATTTTCTCGTGCACCCACAATAACAAAGCCGCGAAACTCTACATCTCTCTCATTTCAACTTGTTCGTTACGATACGACCTAACTGTGTTTTAGATCGACCCAATATGTTTACCACAGAAACTGTATGAGGAACTCTGCGTGCACACGAATAAAAATATTTGAATTTGCATGTACTTACGTATGTACGCGAACGCACATTCTAAATTTAAAAATATGTTTTCGAGTTGTAAAAAGAAATTATTACTCTTTAAAAAAATTATTATTTAAAAAAAAATACCGTTTGGATGTACACCGACATACACGAAACGCGATCAAAATACGCGAAAAATTACAATTAAAAAATAGAAACTTAGGTAACTTTTTTCAATTCGTAAACGCTAAACTTGTACTATTTCATCGATTCTTGTTACGAGCCAGAATCGCATCCACGTGCGTAGATATTTTTCGTTTCTACCCATCTATGAGTTATTAGCGCATAAAGTACCATCGACGTATCCAAATCGCAACGAGTACATACGTACAAGAGGAACGCATCGATCGCGGAACTTTGACTCGCGATACGACTTTCTGTATCAAAGTTAAAAGATTATCCGATAAATACAACACATCGCGATAAACCGTACCGAATAATTATCAAATAAACGCATCGTAAAATTTATAACATTCAAAGTACTCTGGGTAAAACTAAACAACGATCAAAGTTGATTTTTAAAGATTTCAACGTCGATTCGAGTACTTTCAAGATTATAACAAGTAAACTCGATATTCACGATATAATTTTAAATTTTGTGGTAAATCATCGCTTATTCGGATTTATTAGGAAGAGACGGCGGTGATAAATATGTTTCACAATTAAAGCGCTCGAAAGTATCGTTACCTAAAGCCTTACAAATCAATAATTAAAACAGTTGTCTTCGGAAGCAACTGTATTTTTAAATAAGTAATATTTTACTTTGAAAATAAAGCGTGGATAAGTAATTTAATTTCCTAATTTTGGATAAGCGTAAGATAAAAGTATTAAAAAATAGTTCCGAAACAAACTCTTGTTATTTAGGCAAACGAATCAATGGTCTTGGTTACCATGATATTCCGTTCTCAGCGTCCTTAAATTACTTGGAGCGAATCGGCTCGCATCGCCGTCGAAACAAAAAATTTAATTAAAGTAAAGCATCGGATAATGTAAATTTGTTTCATTACGGAAACTATCGTTGACCGAGAAATAAAATAGAGAAAATACCATTTAATTCGCTTAAAGAAATATCGCAGTGGAATACTTATGAGCGGGTAACCGAATCCGCTATCGAGAAGTTGAGAAGTTGGCTATCCATCGAAAGCCGGTACTGGCATCGAAAGTCGGATTTGGCGAACAAAGGGGCAAAAAAGAAAGAATCTGCCCGAAGGATCAACGGACGAAGGAAAAGAAATGCTCGTCGTCGAGGTGCAATTCGTTCGAGAAGCCCTTTCTCTTTTGCCGGAGAGAAGCCGAGTAAAAGAATCGCTCGAGACGAGGGCGATGCTCGAGAGAAGAGCGACTCCACGGAACTCGGCGCTCGGGCACCGCCGATTCTTTCGCCAGAATCCAGGTCAGAGTCAGAGTCGAGCTCCCTTTGCTGGAGCCGTTCTCGCACATCATACCTGAGCATTGGGATCGATACTCGGTTCCCAGGTTCGCGGGTTCGCGGGTTCGTCAGGATCGCTATTTCGACCCAGCGACGGTCGGGGTTGCGAAATAAATACACGAGACCCGTTATCGAAAGTCGATTTCGGCCCGACTTTCAACCTTTGCCCGCGGTGGTTCCTACGCGTATTTTTCACGCGTATCGTAATTCGTCGAATCTCGCGATCGACCGAGTCGACCTCTTCGTTCCAAGTCGGAAGTCGTTTCGGAAGTCGATCCCGAGCCGAAACGTTTCGAACGCAGCGACGAGAGAGGCGAACAGATGCGAGGGATAAACGCCTCGAAAGAGGAGCAGTTTGGTTTTCCGGTTACATACATTTTACAGCGATTGGAGTAACGGCTCGAACGCACGATCGAAGTACGCGTACGACTCCGGGCTATCGCGTCGAGGCATTGTTTGAACGTAAGGTCGATAAACGGTGGCCTATCTTTGAAATTCTCCTCGAAGGAACGATAGGATCGCGGAGATACGACATCGACGTATAATATCCGTATAACGTCGACTCGGTTCGACGTCGACATCGGTTCGTTCGTGTAGCTTTCGAGCACCGAATCGACAGTCAAATCTGCGCCGTTGAAACCTGACCCTGAAAATGGGATTACAAGCTGCTACCGCTGGTGACCGGGGAAATCTGATAGGAGCCCCCGAACGGTGTAGGATCGAAGAAAAATAAAGAAAAAGTTCTCGGCGAGTTTCTCACCGATTGATTTCTCACCGAAAGGTATCAGCGGCGAGCGCGACAAAGTCGCGTCCGCTCGAGCGCATCCTATCGAAAAAATCGAGGGAAAATGGCAGCGAAAGGCTTTCTCGCGCGAGGAGCCTCGAGCTCTTCGTCCTTCTTCCACTGGAGGTCCCGACGATCCGTTCGAGCACCCTCCCCCCGACGTCGAGGTATCAACCTGCTCGGCTGCCTCGGTCCGTATCACGCGTGTCTCCCCGGCGACCGACTCTCCGATATCGCTAACGGCCCCATTCCCCGGTGTAAGTGTGCGCCCGTACGTGTGCGGGCTCGCTAGTTCAACTTTGGGGCTAACGGCACTTCACCGGGATTATGCAGATTAAGGCAACCGTGACGCGGACGACGCGGACGACGCGGACGATGCGGACGCCGCTCGGCACGATGTAACCGGAATAAGGGAAAGGGAGAGAAAGACAAAGAGGTCCACGGTCGAGCGAGCGAACACACGATAACCGACAGAGGGAATGGGTTTGGCTCGAGGGGCGAAAGCGGGCTGGGAAATCGGCCGCTGGGAGTACGGGCAGGATTCTCGTTGTTCCTCGCTGCTCCTCGCAGCCTCCCCCGACCGTTGCCGCCGCCACCTCGTCACCCGCGGAGTCGTGACTGGAAACGTCGTGAGTCCGCGGTAAGGGGCTTTCATCGACGGAAGTTGCATCGTTGCACCTGCATCGCGAACGAATACAATGGGCGAATTTGTCGTGCGGCTCGTGTGGATGCGCTCGGCTTTGGTGCGCTCGACGTCGGTGCGCACCACGGATACCGACCCAGGAGAGACGTAACGAGTTCGTGAAAGAGGGTGTGCTTTCCAGTTAATTGGTAAAGTCTGTGTATTGACCGGTGAAATGATAGATTAAACATTCGCGAATAGGGGCATTAGTTTTTAGCGAAAAAAGCATTATGAACTTATGTGCAAACAATGCAGCATTAAGGGAGATTAAAAAATCCAACGTTACAATGGATGATAAGACTGCGCAGATTTTATACGCTCTGCGCTCGCAAAGAGTCTTCTTTACGTAAAGTATACAATTTAATTAACTAGGAAGATAATAAATGTAATCATTGTTTCAATTTTACTGAAAATAATTTTATCGATAATTACAGAAAACTTAAAAATTATCCGACGAAAAATCCTCTCGGCTTTTATTATATATATAGATAACTGTATTACTATTTGACGTTCAAAAATATATAAATTTATTTCTTCGAGAAAATAGAGAGAAATTGGTAATAAAATACTGTATACCTTTACATTATTTATCAAATTATTTAAGCTTTTCAAAATTTTTATTTTAAATTCTTGTTCGAAGTTTAAATATAATCGTAAATAAAGTTATTATAAAACTTTGATATTTTCTTTTCATTTTTTTCTAGAACTTTTACGTGATAGGAGAAAATGTAAAATGTTAAATTTACCGATCCGTCCCTTTTAATGATAACGCGAAATATTTAAGTGACTGAAAGAATTTCATGGTATACAAATTAAAAAATATCGAAAATTAATAATTTAACTAAAATTTCTTCTAATGTTTTAATTATTTTTTATAATTCCAAACATTACACAATCTATCTTTGAAACGTTTGTGTAATAAATTTTGTGACGCTTAATTATAATAATTCTGAATATTCGTTTCTAATAAGTGATAAAAGAATGCAGCGTAATTATGTTAAACAGTTAAAATAATAATTTTATCTCAAAGACATTGTTAAGAATAATTAATAATAAATAAAAGATCTTTTTAGACATCGAAAAAACTAAGTATCTTAAAATAATCTGTCTAAAATATTAATAAAATATATTTTAGAAATATCGATAAATTCTCGACGGCAATTTGAGATAACTATAAAAAATTTAAAAAATAAACTTTGCTCGTAGTTTTTATAAAGGTATTTAAAAAAAAAGATTAAAATAAGCTATAAAAATTGTATAAGAAAAATGTATCCGTTTTTTAATTCGATACTCTTAAAATTTTAAATACAATGTCGCGAAGTGCATTACACCGCATTTTCAACCGTATTCCTAGAAATTTAGTTTCCGTAACGAATGCGTAAAATCCTTTTAAAACAAAATTTATGCAGAATTTTATTAATAAAATATTCAATGCGGTTATTCGGTACTCCAAAGCTAAAAGCTTATACGTATGCTAACTTTTACAAAAAATAATTTCCTCTGTTATTAATTACTTTATTTATAAATAGTTTGTTTTTAAACATTTAATTTTTGGTATTTTTTAACGTATGAAAAAATATATTTTCAATGGCTCATTGGTTTTAAATAATCTTTTTTCCTTTGAAAATTAAAAATTACGACACAAATTTTTATGAATCATAAGAATAAAGCCAGAAATTAACGCGAGTAATTATTTTTAACAACACTTGGCTTTAATAATAATTAAATTCTTCTGTATTTTGTGTTAAAAAGTATACTAAAATAACATCAAATATCTCATTTCGTGTTCAACGTCATTTTGCTTTTGACCAAGATAAACTAACACGATAAATCACCGTACAAAGTGTCTCCATCTCCCTTTTTAGGAAAACGACTATATACTGATCTAACACATCCCGTCAACGTTATTAAAATTACATTTACAATTATAAAAAATATCGTTGCAATCGTCAACCTAACTTTAAATCACGATCCGTTAAACGGTACTCTCGAGACTTTTATTATATTATATTTTTACAGGAAAATATATGTTTGGTCGTCGTTGATCACAAAATAGCATTTCAATTACGATTTTAAGGAATTTCGTCAACTTTTTACGAACGCTAAAATGACAGTTACAAATACTTTGTACAAATTACAGCAACTCGAGCACACTCGAGCACACTCGAGCACACTCGAGCACACTCAAACACACTCAAACACACTCAAACACACTCAAGCATCGGCAAATTTTATCTCCGAGTTGACTTGCGAATTATTTTTTACAGCTATCGAGAAACCCGTCGACCGCATTTTTCCAATAGGTGGTCTCCGTTCGAAAAATTGCTGGAAACTTTATTTTCAACGAACCGAAAAAAAAAGAGGGAACAGCATTCGCGAGAATGGGTTAACCGAGACAACGAGATTCGCGTACAGAAGTACAGTTGGAAAGTAATACGTAGCTGCGGTAATAACGACGCGTGCCTCGATGACGTCTTCTCGTATCGCTCGGTACTCGAGCTCGTGCCAATTAAATTTTACTACCGAGGTGGCATCGCGAGATCCGCGAATGCCTAATTGCCTACGCATCGTTATGGCGGGAGCGCGCAAAGCGATACGACTTGGACCCAGAAATTTCGTGTGGCTCGACGAAAGGAAGTCGAAGCGACTCGGACGTTATATTGCACCAAGAAAATTTTGCTCGGCAAAGAGTCCGTACACGCGAAGGGTGGAGAGTCACGTATATTTGACTTGTAAATCGACTGTGTTTAAATTATTAATTATACGTAAGGGAAAGACTAACCGTTTTATGTACGCATAATTTGCGATTCTCGTTAAATTATCATAAGCATTTTACATATTTACAGCGATGTTAAATTGATTTTATGATAATTTTGGAATCAACGACTCCGTCCCGTCAACTTTTTATTTTCGTTAGGTTCTTAAAGAAGAACCGCTTCGCAAACAAAACATGAATTTTCTTTATAAATGGACTCGGAGATAAGCATCCGAAGTTTCGTAAGGGTAATCTTTTCCTATTTATCGACCGGACGGATTAGATAACGCGTTCGGCTCGCGAGCGTAAAATACACGGGAGATCGCGTTACGCATCGTTCGAGGGAACTCGAAGCTTATTTTTTCCACCGCGATCGTTCGACTTACGAAATAATCAGGGCTAATCGGCGAACGGATCGAATACGCGGAAACTCTTATTCGATTCGTATCGTTAGATCGGAAGATCGAGACGAGTATTACGTATATTTACTTTCGGCGGCGATAAAGGCGCACCCGGGCAAAAAGCGTAAAGTTCGATCCGAGTAATTTATCACCCGAAAATGTTTTAGGCGTAATTTTCCGCTTTGTTCCGTCCTCGAATTAAATTATAAACGACGAAAGTCAGCGGTCTACGGGTAGACCGAGCGGATTACCCGCGTTTATCGGGCAGTGAAAAGGACGAGAGCGAACCAAGTTGTGCCGAGTTGTGCCGAGTTGTGCCGAGTTGTGCCGAGTTGCGCCGAGTTGTGCCGAGTTGCGCCGAGTTGCGCCGAGTTGCGCCGAGTTGCGCCGAGTTGCGCCAAGTTGCGCCAAGTTGCGATCGCCCCGATTATTACCGGGGTATTAATTGAAATTGCGCGACTGGCGCTTCGGGGCTTAGCGACGCGCCGTCTGCGGGTCTAGTCATCCGCGGTATTGTCTCTCTCTCCGCCCCCCCCCTTTCATCAACCCCCGCAACGTTATTCGTTACACCGATTTCGGCAGAGCGGATTCGCAGTGACGAGGCTTTTTCGACTCCGCGTTCTTCCCGTGGATAATTTTCGTTGCGAGCGCGTAAGCGTTGTCAAGGAGCGTAATTAAAATCTGCGTGGACGTAGCAGCCGAAGAATACGCGTACGTTGATTGCCTACGTTTTTATGCGCGAAAGATGATTAACGGCGGAGGAACAACGGTTATTCCGACGCTGTTCGCTTTATTTGCTTTTATTGCTTTAATATTTCTTGCCTGGATCTTTATTTTATCGATATTATACGTATATATAAATAACAATTACGAAAAACCTTTTATACTTTTGACGGTTTCGTGACGTATGCAAAAATTTTATTTTCAATTACCGTACAAAATTTCGGAAGAATCCGTTACGCGATGAAGCCAAAGTGTGGGAAATAAAAATTTATCGAACGTTATTAAAAATGGCCCGACGTTCGTTTTCGATGCTTCGAATACGATTTTCATGGGTAAAGTGTATATTTTTACAATTGCGGTATTTGCCTCGTTCACGGTGGACAAGGCAATTATTTTTGGCCCGCGCGGGTCGATATAATACAAAAACGCGAAGGCCATTTTCTTCATCGAGGCATCGTGCCTTGAGATTAATTTTCGACGAAGAGATTACTTTTATAAATTATGAATTTGCTATTCGGGTATCGATTTAAATTTCAACTGATTAGCGCAACGAAATTTTACTGAAAATAATCGAGGGTGGGGAGAGATAGACGGAAAAAGAGAGAAGAAAAAACGCGTACAATTTACTACGTTAACTTGGTTGAAGACGAAAAGACATAGCTAACAAGCTATATCTCTTGGTTAACAAGCTATATCTCTTGGTTAACAAGCTGCATTTCTTGAATAGAGCAACGAACAGAGTTACCAATACTTAAAAAAATAATAGTTGCGAAAAGACACCATCTCTTTTTTTGTTTTACATCATGTTTTCATGAAATCTGTAGACAAGCTGTTAAATTATATGGTCGTGCGAAGTAAATGTAACTCACGGATGGTGGGATCGTTCGTTATATTCTTCTCGAGGATCGATATTAAAATTAGTTTCGAGTACGCGAATATTCGTTTATATCTACGTTTATTTAACAACGAAAACAGTGTGTCGAATGCTATCGATGAATGTGATATCGATATGATAAATTATCGCATCGAAGATAATTGAAGTAACAACTATTGCATCGAGATCGATAATTTTGTGTTCGAACGTCGTTTTTGTATTTAAAATCAAGCTCAAATTAAGTACCGTAAATTTTTATCCAAATTGTACAAAGTATCGACCACGTATATTAAAATTTAGATTTTATTTAGAAATTTTAAATATATATATGCGTGTTATAGAGAATTCAGATATTATTCACGAGAACGAGGTGAACTGCTTTCTCGTGTTTAATGTAGAATACGAGTCGGGACAATGAAGTATTATTTGCATGAAAATAAGATCTATACCAAAGCCATTCGTTTCAATGACGGATTACATAAATTTTAAGCAAGTTTATATAAAATTTAGGTCGTATCGAACCTAATTAACTATCGATCTATTTTTATACATGGTATTATTTTCTTTCGATACAATAAGATTCGATAAAAAAAATACTATAAAATTTAACCAGTTAAATTACAATTACAAAAAAGTCAGTCATCCTTACTATTTTACCAAACAATTTAAAATCTCGCGTTATACTCAATAATAGCGTTGCCTCTCATCCAACGAATAGATTTTAATTCTTACTTGACAGTTTTAATGATTTATTAGAGGTAAGTTAGCGCGAAGTATTCTAATGATTTTCAACGGCGGCTTTTAAATAATAAATTTATATGAAATTTCAGTTTAATAATAAAAAATACATGTATCGCGTTTCATCGAATACATACGTATCGCCTTATCGAATTCTCGTTCCATTACTCTACTTGAAATACCATCATTTCTCGTGAAATGAAATAAATGAGGTATTTTACATAAAAAGGAACATATTCACAAAGTAGTTTATATTTGTATCGATAGTTGTAAGATATTTATATTTTTGTAGAATACAAGTTATGACATGGCAAGATAAGAGTTTTAGAAATTATAACTTCAATTAACTATCAACGGGACTTTGGATTTGTTATCTGCGTTTAATAGCGTCTATTGCCATTTATTTGACAGATGATTTTTACAATGAAAAATTAGACTTGTCCGCGCTACCTTTAGACACGAGCAATTTGTATACAAAATGAAATTTGATTTGGTTTCCACGCGCGTTATATTATACCTATCTATAAGCAACAGGAACAACGAGTCAACGTTTCGTTCGGCTCAAAAATCACCTTCTAAATAAAGAGCAATAGAGGTAAATAGATAAGATGTACAAATCCGATCTTGTATTAAATCGCTTTACTCTTCTTTGTTCGAAACATCAATCACATTTTTTTAATACCTTTGAAGTAGCGTACGAGTATTGAGCAAACACAATTCGAAAGACAAATTTTTCGTTTTTCTACTTACACAATAATACCGGCTTAACGTACTGATTCTCTAATATCCTTTTTGTCGTATTTCTATCGTAAAACTTCAGTTTATCCGAGCGACATAACTTTTTTACTTTATTTTCTCATTCGCTCTCGCCTCACAGTGGCAACGCGTACTTTCCGCTTTTTCAATTATCTTTATTTTTATCAATCTATCTCTCGCTGTTCTTTAGTACTCCTTCTGTTTTTCCGGGCCCTCGTCCTCTCTCTCTCTCTCTCTCAACTTCTACACCTCTCGTTTGTCGACGTCTATCCCCCCGATTGTTCCTTTTTCTCCTGCTTTTCCTCCACCTCATCCACTCGTCTTTATCTATGCTGCCTCGCCTGCACGACTATTTTTTCTTCTCTCTCTCTATCTATCTCTCTCACTCTCTCCCCGTCAAGCTAACAAACCGACCGACGCACACCCGAGCGCCAGCAGCTAGCCCCCGGTAATTGGTCATTAGAAGAAACTCGTTTTTCGCATCCGAGGGAAAGAAAGAAAGATAGAGAGAGAGAGAGAGAGAGAGAGAGAGAGAGAGAGAGAGAGAGAGAGAGAAAGCATCATCGAACCAAGATTTTTAACGCTAGTCCAGAACTCGGAGATCTGTGCGAAGACTGAATAACAGGATTGTTGAATATTTTAAGCAAAAAAAATTTAACTTTTTGTATTATTGGAAATCTCTTTTAAGTATGCGAAATTTACCAAAGAAAGAACAAGGACAAATTCATGCACTACTTTTTTACTGGTAAAATTAAATTAAAAGAAATAAGCCATCGGATTATCGGTACACGGAAATAATTATTTTCAAATAGTTAGTTCTAGTTTTAAAATCAATGATTACTTCAAGTATTAATTTTACATCGAATATAATATGTTTAGAAGAAATTATTTTCATAAAAATCACTAAAATTTTCAATGAATCTTTCCGTTATTCGTATTTTGATAATTTACTTTTTCAGTTATCCAAGAGTCATTGTAAATACATTTATATAATAATTTGAAACTCACGATGTCTCGTATCTGTAATTGAATATTTTTATTTTAATCGAAACCTTGACGGTATCGAATAAAAAACAACGATATTATCGATTTTTATCCTGCAAAATATACAAGTTTTACCAATTATTTATAAATACAAAAACGACGACTTTACGATTTTATAGATTTATTTAATTTATAGACATATTCGACAAATGATACGGAGTAAATACATTCAACGCGTACTAAATTTGATTATACGCGATAAAAGTTTTCATTTTATAACTTATTATACATTGGCTATATTAAAAGAATTAAACGGAAAGCGAGAATTTAAAAAAATGGTTGATGGAAAAGTCAACGAGTGAAAGTTAAAGATTTCTTACGGTTTAAACAAATTTAGACAAAGAAATTTAGCATTATAAATTAAATTTTTTGCGCATAAAATAACGTTATTCTTTTTTATCGACCGACATTGTAAGTTATAAGCCGTTATTAGCTTGTAACATAGTTTATTAATATTATTCGGATAGCAATAGAATTTATCGTACATTTCAATGATATACAAAAAGTAAACGGACTATGAAAATCCATCAAAGGTAAAAAAGAAAGTTAGACGGACGTCGGATAACATTGGAAGCAAATAAGGAAGGGCCGTGTATTTTCCAAGCCGTATAAAATGTTGAGCGGTAAAGAAATGAAGTAGATAATGGTAGATGATTACTCACACCTCGTTGCTTCGTGCGAAGCGAACGCCGCGTATAGTTGTACAAACGCTTACCTGAAACAACGGAAAATAATTGTGTTAGTCCGACGACTTAGCCGTGACGCGCATAACTGCTTGATAAAGATACAATGGCCGAAGCCAAGCGAACGAGTTAACCAGGATGAAGCAGGAACGAGAGCCGAACGCACTCGCAACATCAACACTGTTCAACGAACGTTATCGCGTTTTAATCGAAGGAAATCCGAGGAAATTAATGTTTCGGAACATGTTATTTCGGATTTTGTTAATTACTACTCTTTTCACGCGATGAGACGTCTCCTAAGGAGTTACGATATTCGATGGAGAATCGAGGGCGTACTCATGCTTTGCATTATATTATGCACTCGTATGCGAACTCTTTATTTTTTAGCGCGATTTCTTTACTTTTAGCAATTGGGTTAATGGTACGCGGCTACATATTTATGATCGGAGTGAAAAATTTTCATTGTTCTATAAAATTTTTAGATCAAGATATTCGTTACATTAATGAAGTACATTAAAATCACGTTTGGATCTCACTTTGTTTACGATACGCGTATTGATTTATTGCCTTTAGTTGGAATTTATTTCAATAGGTAACATTTTTCTAGTCTCGGTTATTAATCTTCGAACACTTTTAAATCATCGACGATATATTTCGACGTACTCGTGAGATTTTTGTTGTTATTTTAAAAGATTTACAAACGTGGATTTCCGTAGAAAATCCTTATATTTGCTAAATCTACCGACGAATAAAATTGCGAAATTTTATTTATATTATTTTTAACGAAAAAATAAACGGTGGAATTAATCACACGATATTGATATAAAGTAATTTAAATATGAAGCGACTCGAGATAAATTCAATGTTTCATACATTTCGTATTTACTTAAAATTAATAAAATGAGAATAGGATTAAAAGAAAATTATATTTAGTCGATAATCAATGATTCTTATAATAAAATATTTAATACTTTGTAATACTAATATAGTATAAAAAGTTTTTTAAAAATAAAAATACATATTAATTAGTTTTAGCCATAAAATGATATATAAATAAGTATTGGGAAGAGCTTAGAATTGAGAAAATAAATAAAGTTTTATCGGTAAAAATTTTTTTTGCAGAATAAATTCCCTGAGCTTATAGAACCAAATAAACTTGCATTTTCAGTTTATTTTAAAATATGTGTAATTGATATTTTTCTGAATTAATTTTTTTTTAAAAATTCGTAAAAATAATTTAAGTTAACGATAAATATCGAAAATTTCTTCGTAAATTTTAAATATTATCTTTTAAATTATCTTAAATACGGTAATTTTTCTTTTACAAAATATCGTTTGAATAACAAGAGCTTACAATTTTTAATAGAATAACTACTCGATAGAATTTTTATCGAGCAATTGTATTCAATTTTATCTAAAACTCTTTTCAATGTGCAAATTTTAACTTCACAAATATATTAAGAACATCTTACGATATAAAACTACGACTTCTTATTGTAAACTCAAATCTGCATTATTTTTGTTATATGTATGCAAATTATTATACTACAAAAACTTATATTTCACTATAAAAACGAACGCGTATTCAACGCGTAGTTTTACAACGCATAAAGTTCCTGAACCGTACGAAATCTAAATTTTTAAAATAAATTCTTTCAACGTCGTCGGCAAATGAAATAATACAAAAATTTATTACGCAATACCAAAACAACGTTACGATACCATTTTACATTGTGAAAAATATTTTAAGAATCGTTCGTAACGTTCGATCGATAAATTTCTATAAGAACTCGCGTCTACGAAATTGATTTCTCAAGACAAACGATCGTCCGACGAAATATTTACCGTATTACGAACACACCAATGATCAAATTTAGTTTCAAAATTTTGAAGCCTGTTTACAAAGATCGATTTAAAAGAAAATCTTTGAAAAGGGGGAAATAAAAGGTTTACGAGCAAAATTTTAACGCTGTAACCGAACAACGAATTCATAAATTTGCGAATAGAACTTATCTTTGATTGTCCCGATATCGACATCGAAAGTATATCGAACGCACGCGAATCGAAGTAAAACTTCTTTCACTGAAAACGGAAAAAAGAAAAATGAAGAAAAATGAAGAAAAATGAAGAAAAATGAAGGTTACTCGGTAGCCAAAGAATCTCAATGTTTTTCAAAATGAAAATTAAAAGCGGCGCGATTTGATCCAAGCTAAATTACAGCGCACTTCATGAAAGCCATAAAAACGTTTACGAACAAAGAAGGAGTAAAAAGAGCTAAATAAAGAAGCGGAATGAGTTATCTCCGCACGGAAAAAGCTGGAAGCTAAAAATAATAGGACACAAATTACTTTTTTCCGTCCGCAAAGTTCACGACTGCTGGCGCCGCGGTCGCTGTTACTGCAGTCGTCGGTCTTCTCTCGCATTCCCTCGGTCTCTTTCTCCTCTCGCCCTTCGACCCTAACGCGCAAAGGATAAAAGGTAGCACCGTGGGGGCGGTGGTCGAGGAACGAGGAGCGGCGTTATAATCTAGTTTGCATATCCACCTAAGCACGCACGCGTTATTTACCCCCGTCTTTTTTAAAGATTAGAACACCCGAACCTTAGAAAACCCCAAGTTCGGGGATGTATTGCTTAGGTGCCCTGTGTATAAAGTAGACCTCGTAAATTACTGTTTGTGTGTATTTCAGCTTTTGCAAATTTGATTCGAGTACCGGCGGTTGTTCAATTTTCTTATACATTTTTACCGATGCAAATTGTCCATTATTATATTTTACCTTGACCGATCCACGAGATTTAGCTACGAGATTTTAGTTACTTTTACAGATTATTGATTTTACGTTTTTCAAACTCAAAAATCTGTACGATTACTCAACCAGTTATCGCATAAAAATGAAACAAAAACTCGTGACAAATAATATTACTATTCGGGGAATGATGCGCATGCGTGTACTAACTTCGTGTTGCAACTTCGCTGCGGGGACTCGATTATTTGGTTAGTCTGAAAAATTCACGGAAATAACGCGAAAAATACGTTTCCATCATTTTATTTTACTGGCAAAACGCAACGCGTTCGATCTACGAATACTTATTTAGATTTTTCTTATTTAACGATACGCGAATAATAAACTACTTTTTAACGATAAATTTTATTTATTATATTTAATATTGCTTTTGAAGAAGAATACGCGATATTACATTTAGCACACTTATTATTAATGAAACGAACAATAAAAATAATATATCTTTAAAATTTCACAAAAATTTATTTTCTTTTATTATATTTTTAATGATTTGAACTTCTAGTTTACTTTTAAAGCCCTGGAAATATTTGAAATTTAACTATAAAATATATTAAAAGATAGAGCATTTGCCACATAACTTATGAGTTGCTAACGTCATAGTAAAAATATCGACCCAGGCTAACAGTTCTATTCGTACCGAGTTCAAGTTTTAATTTGATATCGTTAATGTATCCGATGTAATAGTAAGTTTGAAGTGTATATCGAAACGTTCTATTAGAAAAATAGACAAACAATAATCGTTAACTACGTTGTGTCATATATCCGAATAAAGTCATGAAATAGAACGAAGATTAATATATTGTAGATGAGAATAGGCTAGTAAAGACGCGACGCAATATTTTATTATAAAATGGAAAATAATCAAAATATCATTCATAAGGGATTTTTCAGTCGAGGAAAAATGGACAATCGATAGTAGTACTATAAACTTTATAATGGACTAAAAAAAAGCTAATAAAATATTACGCTTCCTTCGATGCTCGATAGTAATAATAATTTCATTGCTATTATTTTACAATATTTATAATACTCTTTACAATTTACATTGTTTTATTTTTAGTTAAATTTACGACCTACTTATGTTGAAGTTTTTAAATTATAGTCGGATACTAAAGGTCGTGACGCACGTACTTCCGGTTAACGAGTTTCAGCATTTCTTAACGTAACTCCAAATGTTTTGTCAGTGCGTCTCTGTTTAAGACGAGAACTTTAAAAAAAATACCATTGATTTGTAGTTAGTTGTTAGTAACAAATTTTATAGACAAGTTTTATTACTTTTTAGATACAACTTGTACATTTTTAAAACTCATTGTACGCCAACTTTTACTTTAAAACCTTGATATTTCAGGAATTTCTTCATAATTAAAAGTTTTTTACTAACTTTAAATTGTAACCTCAATGAGTGAATTAGTTTTAAGTTACTTATTTTAAAAAAGTAAACAATTTAAATTAATTTTATTTTTGTTTAAGTATATAAGTGCAAAATTGTCATTAAGTTTTTAATTTACACAAATAAGCAAAAACTTAAGTAATGTATGTTAAAACTTATGTAAAATATTTGAACTAGAGTCGAATACTTGTAAACTTTCGTAATTCAACAAAAAATTTTACGCGATAAAATAATTGAAAAATTGTTTATTATAAATCTCATGAAATTTATTGCGTTGGTTTATTTTTCAAAAAAAATATTGAAAAATCCTTGTAGATTTATATTACATATAAAAATAAAAATGTAAGTAATTGGTACAATTTGTTTTCTAAAAGTTTTTGATTTATTATATTTAAAATATTAACTAACCTACATTAAAAAAATTTATTTTTTATAAATAATTCGTGTTATTATTGCTTTTTTTGTACTAAACATTTTAGTGTGATTTTGATTATAGCAGAACATTATTTACTGTAAATATAATTATAATATATCTGTTTAAAAATATTTTTATCATTTTTTAATAAAATATTATTTAGCAATTCTGAATTTAACTTGTTTCGTATTCAAAATTTTCGAATACATTATATCAGTTTTCCTTCTAAAATTATTACACATATAAATTATTCATTTCTTTACTTATTTTTCAATTATATTTTTGATTTTATACAATTTAATTTTACAAAGTTTTCATTTAAGTTTCTAATTCAACATTTTTACGTACTAATTAAATTATTTTAACACTTTTGAATAATTTAATAATAATTGAAAAATCCAAGTAAATTTATATAAATTTTAATTACAAAAATTATCTTATATTTTATTTTATATTAGAAAAAAGTGATCGTGTAAATGATTTTTTTTAACGAATATAATATAAGAAAAGTTAATTAATATTTTTTAAAGATTTTTTTAAAAATAATGTAGAATATGTAATATTAAAAAATTGTGTTTCACACACATATGTATATATTATATGTATCTTAAACATTATAATATAATGTAGCGATTGGTGATATCTACCATCAATTATGAATAATGATAATTAAATGACGTTAATAATAATCAAAATATAAATATTACGTACTTATAAATTATTTTAATATTTATTTATTTGAAAAATGTTTGTATCTGTTTTTAATGTACAATAAATAACAATTATTTTAGATACCTAAAATATATGAATTCTCTCAAATGCGTGCAAATTAAAATTTCTAATATTAATTCAACATATGAATTTAATTTATTCTAAAATTCATGCAATAGTTTGTAGAATAAAATTCAAAGTTCTAGATTTTCTATTCGCGTACTTCTCTTCAGAAATAATTTAATTCTCTTCACTAATAATTTAATTATTATAGTTAGAATAACCAATAAATTCCATAATTAAATAAAAATGTAAGTTTTGTTAAAAGAAATATGTTTAATACTTGATTAACGATTCACTAGTTTTCCTATACAATAATAAACACAGATATTTAAAAAGAAAAAACTGTTTTATTTGTGAACGAGATTCATTTTTAAGTCAACACAATAGTCAGAGGATTCTTGCGTATTTTTATCGCATACAGTATTATTTATTTAAGCATTTCGAATTTATTTAACGTGAGTATTCCGAACGACATTGACCATGACCTTTAATGCAAGAAGAGTTTTCGTTTTCTTTAAATCACAATCCTTGTGTAAATAATTACTTTGACTATTTTTATTATGAAGCTGGTGTATGTATCCAAGTTTCAAATGCCTTGTGAAATATTTGGAATCAGTGCAAGAATTCATTGGATTATATTAAATCTTGCTTACAAAAGTTCGCGTACTCACTCTTTAGATTAACTACGAATAGATGAGGTAGGCATTTTTTTAAATATTTGCATAAATTTTATTTACCCGATTATTTTCGCTTTTAACTTCTTTATTATATCATCATTAATTATTTCATTATATTTGGTATTAAGGTAATTTATATTCTATTACTTTTAAAACAATTTTCAAACTACTTGTAAATTATTATGATTTATAAAACATTGAATATACTAGTAAAAACGTTGAGGCAACTCGTATTTGATTTCTCACGCTATATTTTATCTATCCACTATTTGAAAATTAATATTTATTTATGATATTGATGTTTCGACGATATTATCTCAGTGTTTTTACAAACTGATTCGCTGGACTCGAACGATTATAAACGGAAAATGACCTTAACGCGATTCAATAAATAATAAATATTTATTTCTCGAGAAACGATAGCCCTAATGATTTCTGTAAACTTATACTTCGAGGTCAAAAGTATTGTAAGTATCGCTTTGAAATTCGTTCTAGCACATCCATTTTTATGATACAACTTAGTTTAAAAACTTTATTTAATTAACTATGAAATAAAAAGGAGAAATCTATCGTATTTTATGGAGAAAAAATATTGCGGTTGTAAAAGAATTAAAATTTAACGCGTCACTTGTTTCAGGGTTATGAGCTCACCAATGTTTTCTTTAAGGAAGTAAATTTAAATGAAAATATTTGGTAAGGTACGTGTCAAAAATAACGGTGGATTTACATCTAATAAAATAACGAATGATTTATTTTTAAAGTAATATAAAAAAATGTAATCTATTCGTAACTATCTTCGATAGTTAAACAAGAATTTTTAATATAGATTAAACTGCGGTACACTTACGTCTTAAAATCAATATGGGCGGTGAATCTTTCATTCGAATTTATCCAACGTTAAAGCAGTTTGAAGAAATGATTTATACTCATTGTATTCGCGAACGTTAGAATTTTTGAATAACTATTTGTTGTGCGGCTAATTATTTTCATCCGGTAATTATAAAAAATAAACTTACATTTTGATTTACAACTTTTCAATTAAATAGAATCTTGGATAGAAAAAATTAGATAAATCATTCTTTATAAAATCTTTATAAAATTTTCTTCTCTTAAGATATTACCGACGGTCATAATTTTAGAGGTATAAAAATTTATGAACTTCAATTCATAACTTTCCAACTAATTTAAATTTTTAGTAACGGTCATCAAGTGATTATTCCATATCAAATTTTTAATTAAAGTATAGACGACGTGGGAATAAATTTTTCGTATTAAGTTCAGTCTTGTCTCTTTACACAAAACTTCTTAGCGGCTCTGCGGCTTCTCCCTAACAACATTATGTCCGTTTCTATGACCCACCGGAATCGCCGCTCGCGCTCCGAGCGCTCGACATGAATCTTACACAATAACTAATGATGATTAAAGATGACACGTCATCAAAAGCACTACTGTAATCTTAATTCCTTCCAAGCGAAACATACTTCGAAAGCGTACGAGGCGTATACTAAGAAAAATAATATAGTCAAGATTATTATGCTTCATTACAAAACTTGAGAGGTACGAATGGCCAGAAGAAGATAACCCTTTGCGCTACAAATCACTTATAAGTTTTTCTCTATTTTTTACTTATTTATTCTCGCAATGAAATATTCCAGTCTTAGAGTACACGGATGTGAACCAACGAGTTTACCGCGCATAAAGTTCGAAACTATTTTCTTTAAACCGAGTTGCATCAAGATTTTTACTAATCGGTATCGTTCGGACAATCGAAGGTAAATCTATTGAATCGCGCACTAAAATATCCGGAGTTATCCATCCCGACTCGCAGCGAAGCGTAATTATTTCGGCGATTCATTTTTTCAACCGGAAGAAAAAGGAAGAGAGAGAGAGAGAGAGAGAGAGAGCGAATCGCGTGCAGTTTCCCGTGCTCCGCGAAAAATTGAAGACCGACCGGAGATGCGGAGGTGAGTTTAGGTGCGCTAAATGCACCTAAATGCACCCAAACCACCGAACGAGAATCCGCCCCGACGATTTATCGTCTCGCTCTACTTTTCCAGCCACGTTAATTACCTGGATATTTTACTTGGTTTTTGTTAGCTGCACCCAAAGCTACGGAAACTTTTCCGATGCAAAAGTTCGCACCTCGGCGGCAACGTAACCCCCAGCATAGATTAACTCTTTTGGATTTACAGTTATCGTAGGTAGTTAAATGCCTTTTGAAGAGCAACTTCCAGGGTTTCCTTACTTCGTTGCTACGATCGACCTTCCAGCTGATTTCAAACTGCTCCTCGCGAGAATGAACTTCTCTCGCGCGAGTCGTGAAAATATTTTTCGAAGCTTAATAATTAATTAATTAATAGTCTGGTAACTAACTCGTTAAGCTAAGCGCGCGATTCGAAGTAGAAATTTTTTTTATGAATATCGAGAATGATTTCCCAATTCGATAAACAACTTCGTTTGATTTTAAATACTTGTCTCGCTCGAAAAGAGAAATTATCTCGAAATGATTTATAATTTATTGATGGCTCGTTCGATAAATTTATAATGCGGATTGTATTTTGCTTTAATATCGCAATGTTATTATTCTCGCCGATGAATTTCGTGTAAAAGTAATTTATCTCTTATGAAATGAAAGTTTAAAAGCTAAATATTGATTTACTAAATTTTAGAAATCTGACTGGTGCAGAAAAGGAATGATAACGCTATACGTAACTCACGTAATTCTCTTGATTCTGGTTTCGCGTTGATCTATGGGACACTTTAATTGATCAATTAAAAAGTTTTTCAGAGATAACGTATTCCACTTTTATAATTTATCACTTTCTCGATTATTAACCAGAGAATGAATACTCGCGCTTAAATGAGATGTACAAAAAAATTTATTATAATATTTATTAAAACTCACCGATACGATAGCATCGAAGAAATGATATATCTTAATAAGAATTTAATAATGCAAAGAATTTTAATCAATAATTTTTCTTTTAAATAAAAATAAAAGTTAAGGAGCAAAGCTTATAAAATTATTCGTGTATCGACTACTTTCATAATGACAATTTATCAAAAGTCGCGCTATCTCCATTTTCCATGAAATTTATACAACGCTTTTCAAAACTAAATATTGTATTCTTAAGTTTAAAACGAGTCGTTTCAATTTTACTCGACCTATTGCTTTCAAAAAACATTTTATAATTCATAATAAAAGTCATCGATATTCATTATAATTTAACAGAAATTTTTATTCTTTAAACAGAAGTAAATAATTCGGTTACGTTTCAAAGTACACTCACCAAAATATCCGACTCGAAGAATTTACCGATGCAATACTCGACTCTTATTTTAATTTTTCATGCACAAATATAAATTTGTTTTTTATTTAATGTGTTTTTATTTAATGGAATTCTATTTAAATAAAACATATTAAATTATATCGTAAATTTAGATGAAACAAATTATATTTTTGCTTAATGATATTTAAATATATTCGCTGCGGATAAACTAAACCTTCTTTAGACCACAGAACTTTTTTACGACTATATATATGCATACACTATGAATTCTTTAAAACAAATCGTTTTAAATTGTTGCTTTTTCAATCATTTTTAAAAACAGATTGTATAAACGTTATTTCGAAACTCGCTGAGTTGCATTATGAATATTAGTAATCGAATGAATTTTTATTGTAGCAAAATCAAAATTAATGTATTACTTAAACGATAATTCTATTGATTTTAAAAACCAGTCGTTGACATTTCTTTTGTAAATGGAGATTTAAACAAGTTCTTGCCGACATTAAATTAGATTCATTGCGTACGAAAACTAATTTTATTATGAAACCGCTTATAATAGTGTAAGCAAGAGAATATTTATGAATCAATTAAAAAATATCTGGAATGTAGTAGCAAATAACAAATCGAAGTAAAATTAATTTTTAAACGCATAATTTTTTTTAGAAGATTAGATATAACACGCATTTGACTATTAATTGCTTTTTAACGCAATAAACTTATTTAAATATTTTTATTCGAGTGAAGTATTGATTTATTACAACATTTATTTACAGTTTCGTTAGTATGCTTTTTAAACTATTTAAATTTAAATTTAAATTTACATTATAAAAAAGATTCGATATTTATTACAACTTTATTAAATGTATCGTATTATTTCAATTAACTTATGCAAAAATAAATTTTTATACGTACATTTTCGTATTTACAGTTAAAATATTACTTTCGTACAAATTTATGTATAAGTAAATGAAAAAATATTTTATAAGTATTTCGATACGATATATTAAAATATGAAATTGCTTTTCGTCGTGAAAAGAGTATAGATAACGTTTTAAAGTTTAAAATATACGTTTCATCGTAATTCACCAAAGACATTTGGTGAGTTGAATCATCGACTTCAAATTTACCAATACGCGTGAAATTATGAAATAGGTTATTTCCTTATCTAAGCAAACAATTTTTTCCATTATCAAACTTTGTAAAAGACCGCGGTCTTGGCATACGTAATAATAAACATTAAAAAGATCAAAGCAACGATTTTGAGAAAACGTTTCGAAAAGACGCGTAGATAAGGTAGAAAAACTCGAAATATAATTTGCTATTGTGTTCATTTAGCAAGATCCTTGAGAAAGCAGAGGAAACTCACATCTCGTTATTCCAACAAGACAATGGCGGATCCTGAGCAACGACGAAGAGCCAATGTCATTTAGAATCATAGAGCGGCTCCCAGTTATGTCATCTTGCAAAGCGCACCGGAATAATGAGTGTAGCGGCTTTTCATTCTCTTTGAAAAACTGGAAGGTGGGGTCTTTGGATACACGCGGATCGAGCCGACGTGTAACCAACGAGAAGCTACAGCTCGTCAGTTTTGTTGCAATTTCTCTTTGCGTATTTCGAACTTTTCTACGCCGCTCCGTTCATCTATCCGCGAATGGATAGTTTCTCAGTAACTGATTTTCTGTATTTTCTCACCTTTTTCTTATTCGACATTATATTTTTTGCTTTCCTATTGGCTTTTTTCTCATGTTATGGCTGAGTGCATGTGGAATTCTGCTTACTGTTTATTGTTATCCGAGAAGAGAATTACGCGAGTTGTTTAATTTAACAAATTGTTTTGTAACGAGAAAGTGGGAAATTTATTATTTAAGTAAATTCCTGGTTAATACTGGCCAATTTTGGATTTCTAAGAAACTGTACAAATATCTAATAATCTCACATGTAAACTTCCAAGAATTTTTATCTTAAGCAAAGCAACGATAATTTATTTGAACTCGATATTTTACTTAGTATAGTCAATTTACTTACTCTTAACGTTACGGCTATTGTAATTTCTATCCACCTATTTCTTTTCACTATAATTTAAGATTATTTATTAATTATTTTTTCTCTCTCCTTATCCGATAAACGATGGTGAAACTAGACATTATCAGAACTTTGGTTGATAGTTATTAAATAAGTTGGAATGAAGTTATTTATACGTCTACTTTATACCTGTAAGAAATGTATAAGGCTTAAATTTAATAGAAAATTAGTGTGCTACAAAGTTTTTTGTATATTGTTTACTGTATATCAAAAACGATTTTAATTAATCATAATTGATATAAATATACATAAAAAATTTTCGATAAAAAATATTAATCTTTTTATTAATAATTACAAACGGAAATTTCAAATTACTGGATTAAGAGATTCGTTGTATTAATTGAATAATTTATATCGTGTTAAAAATTTGAATACTTTGAAACAACCTTATTATCAAAGATATATCGATCGTTATTTAGTAATATTCATGCATTCTAAATTAATTTTATGTTTCACAACTTCTTAAATTACTATTTTAAAACGTATAATAAATTATCAATAAATTATGTAAAGAATTTTTATATTAGGTATCTTTAAATACAAAGTGAATAATTACGAAAACCTTATAAAACTGAACACATTTTTTGGTGAATTATTTTTTATAAATTTAAATGATGCCATAATAAAATTGATTAATCTACTATTCTATTTATAAGATATATAATTTTAGCCTAATTTTAATTGCCATTACAAAAAATTCATCGCATTCTAATTGCACTTGCATTAATTACATAATAAAATCCTTTATTGCTTCAGTACCCCCTTTTTTATTTTTTATGATCTAAATCTGAATGTCCAAAGTTGTGGTAATAACTTCCGTCATTGTTTTCAATCCATAACCGAATGTTTTCAGAGGCAATATTCAACATAACGATTCCCGGATATTCACAAGTTTTGCATTAAATGAATTTTTCTTAAGAGTACAAAGACTATTTTCACTTTTTTTTTCTTTTATAAATAAATGAAACAAGTGCTTTACTACTGATATTCACTCGTCTATAAATCCGTGATAATCTAAATGCTTTTTATTACATCCTTTATATTATATTAGATAATAAAATAAAACAAATTATATTCAAACGATAAAAAATATGATTTTTATTGAGTTAATATTTCAATTTTTTTTTATTGTAATTAATAATCAAAAAGATTTCATATCAATAAATTTTATTATTTATCATATTTTATATCAAAATTTTATTAAATATGTATAACGCCTGATTGATAGCTTAATCAGTTTATATTTCTCTTATTTAACACTTAAACTCTCACATTTAATAATTAAATAATGAATAAAGATATTATGTAATACGTCAATATGGAAATTAGTATAACTTTTAACAATATTCTCCTAAAGAAAAATAATTATTAGAACAATATTATATATTATATACAATAATATATTATTAATCATTTTTAAATTATATTTTTAATATTAGTATAAATCGTCTATTTTAATTATAAATGAAACAAAAGGTCGTACTTCTAATGATAATTAAAAATTAAAAAATTAAACCCTAATTTATCAAATGAAAAAAAATTTTAAATATACCAAATTGTTTACTAAAATTTACATTTATTTTCATTTCACAGAGATTCAAAATAACTTATCCAGAATCTTTAAAATGTTTACTAATAACTTTATATAGTGATATATTATAGCTGTATGGTACTTAAGTTTAAGTATCTCAAAAATAAAGGTAATTTTTTAATTACCGTATTCTTTTAAAATAAATAAACTAATGATTACTAATAGAGAAAAAAAATCGTTATAAGGAGTATTAGTAAAAACACAAATAAAGAGAATAGAAGAGACAATTAATGTATCACAAACCAAAGATAATCTAGCAATTTTTTAATTACAATATTTTTATTACCTTATTTGTTAAACTAGTTAATAATAGAATTTTGATAATAACAAAAAAACTATTACATTTTTAATAAATACTACGTTATATCAGTGAAATTAAAAACATATCGTACAAACTATTTAACTGTAGTTACTGTAATCTCTAAATAAATTATACGCTTACATTTTAAAAAATTGTATTTGTAAAAATTATAACAGATAATTAATATTTTATGTAAAATAAATAAATATAAATAAAGTAATTATTATCGTAAAATTATTCCATAAATATTCATTTTATACTTAATATAAATATTGTTTGCCTTATTCATTTTTGTGTTCAGCAATATTTAAAAATTGAAATATAAGCTTAACGAAACAGAATATTCTTTTAAAAATTAATAAAATTTCGTTTTCGTATCCATTTACGTAATGACTGGACAGGAAAAAATCTATAATATACTTATCGACGCTTCTAAAAATTTTCAATATATGCAAAATGTAAACAAACTCTTATATCAAAGTAGTCAAATACATTTAAAGTTTTTTCACACGGAAAAGTCTTCCACGATTTCTTTGAATTCACTCATATTAGATGCAGACTTTTATCAACCAAACCCGAAACATACTCTGCACGTGCATCCAAAAAGTTTTGCATTCGGTAGGAGTTTCTTGTTTAGCGTAGTCTGGATAAACGGAAAGAGGTGAAAGGAAAAAAGGGGTGAGAGGGGAAATTCGTTCGGCACGTCGAGCAGAAAACATAAGGGAAAAGGAATATGAAATCTTTCAACGAAGTTTGGAACTTGACATTGAGTAATTTTAAATTTTAATGGTAAGAGTTTGTCCAATTCACAAATATATTTCAAGGTAACAACGATTACATTATATATATTAAGGTAAAAAAATAATTAAAAGGTAAGTTCGGATTCGTAAATTACTATGATGAAAAATGGCGAGAAGTGATTTAAAACTAATATCTAAACGAGAGTTGCTTAAAACTTCCTTTCTTCTACGAATCTAATGTAAATATGTATTTTATATTTCAGAAAGTAGTCAAACATTTTTAGAAACTAATTTAAAGCTACTTTGAAGTACTTTCATGAGTTCTGAACTAAAACTTGTCTTTTAATATACCATATAATTTAATGACAGGAACTTATACTTTATAGCACATTGGATTCATTTAAAAATTTTAATTCCAAGGAAAGACGCAAGTTGATTATAAATCGAATTTGAATATATGTTTCTATATTATAAATAGACATTAAAAACTGAAACATTAAAAAATCTAGATATTCTAGAAATGAAGTAATAGATCATAATAATTGCTTATTTTAATTTTTACATTGATATAATTTATAGTTACTGCGATGTATTTTATTTTTTTATTATTGAATATGTTATATTACTATATTACGAAAAGTTAGTGATTACATATTTTGCATAAAACAAATTAATCTTTAATTAAAGGTCATTGATTTATAAAAGAAAAAGTGTGTCGCGTGATAAAGATGGATTAGCATATCATTTTGTCGTATAAATATATCTAATTGATCAATCAAAAATAGGCAAATAAATACTTAATATTTATTTTTTACAATGTATATTGGTTGCATATATAGTTTGTTCTCATATATATATATATATATATATATATATATATATATTAGATAATCAGAAGTTAAATAAACATTCATTATTATTCTGAATTCGTACAATATCAATACTTTTTCTCAGCTTTAGAATTAATAAATATTTTATTAAAAATTATATAATTTTGTCGATATGAATTTAAATAATTACTTTTTTATAATTTATATATTTTGATATAAATTAACAATCTTAATTATTTTATGTTTTAAATTATTCTACGTATTTAATGAAATATATTAAATATGGACTTAATACACATACTCTATATTTATAAATACAATATACTGCATATTCAATAGTAAACTTTTAGTCATGTATAAATACCGCACTTGTATTAATTTATCTTAGAAAATTGTTTTGATTTTTTATAATTTAATTAATTTAAATATTTATTATAAATGTTCGGTATAGATTATCAACGCATTGTACAGTATATTACATTTTATTATTCAATGGCTGCTTTTAAAAAAGTTGAAATAGATAGTATTTTCTTATTTCTTAATACGAAAAGTTTAATTTAAATAAAAATATTATTCTCATAATTTTGAAGTAAAAATTAAGTAAAATTAAGAATGTACGAATAAATTTAATATAAATGGTTAGCGATTATTACGAGCAAAATTTCTCGCTTCTTAAAATAAAGGTAGGGAAACAGCGATCAAGGAGAACCGAAAGAGAAAAAAGCGTCAACGAGTACACAATAGAAAAATCATTACGTATTCGGTGCCAATTTGTATAAATATAAGCAAGCGAAAGTCCAACGGAAAAAAAATTTATACGCGTTTGCACTCTATCGAGATATTTTGTGCATGCATTCCTTAAGAAAATGTGACAAGCCCTACATTATATTAAAATCGTACACGCCGATAATTTTTTAAATATACATCACGGAAATTTTAATCTTTAATCGGACTCGAGCATTAAAAATTTTAGAAACATTGTAATTTAAAAAAAATGTTACACTATTCGATATTATTTTCGCTTCGTTCGATTTATCAACACGGTAAATTTTAACTCGAAGTTTTGTTTTTTATATCTAACAAGCTCGAGCTATCGACGTTTTTTTTTAATCGACCTTAAAGCGAAGACTCGTAGATTAAAAATCATACAGGAATCCGTAATCAAGTACTCGAAGATAAAAAAAGTAACGAATGTTCTTGCGTCATTTTTTTCAGTTGTCTTGTCACAAACACCGATATTCAACGACCATTATTCGTCTTCCGAGACAAACAAGCGAAAGTGCAGGATGAGGCTGTCCGGCAACCAAGATGGATGACCGTCGTCGGTGAGAACTTCCACTTAGGAAGATAGAACTCGAGTCGAATAAATGTTTTTCGTTATTTTTATTAATAAGGCAATACAGCATTATGTATCAATGTACTTGGTAATAAAGCGATAAAATTATACGATTTTCATTAATACGAATTTATTATTTAACGGTAGAAATAAAGTATCTTTACGGAGAAATAAAAACCTTCGAAGCCGAGAAGAATTACGAATTTTACATTCGCGTTCATAATTCTTACTTATATAACTTAAATCATCGGTATGGAAACAAACGATAATAAATAACATTGCTTATAAAGAAATCCTTTCCTTATTACTTTATCGAGGCCGGAGCCTCGAACGTAAACCTCCGGTCGCTCGGGTTATCCCATCGCGTCTCGATCGTCTTCTCGAGCGAAGGTGCGACGTCGCCCCCACCACCGAAGCTAAAGTATTCCAGTTGCATTTTTTGCACTTACGTAGTACGCGATAAACGTTGCACCGCTGTTACCGACTCGCGACGGAGGAGTACGCGGATCGGGGTTCGGACCCGACGTACGCGCAGATTCCGGGCTCGATCCTTCTCGCTCGACGGTACACGCCTCTTTTCTCCAAATGAGCCGAGGCTCGTGATCCTCGAGGCTCGTTTTATAACTGCCTCGGCATCCGAGAAGTCTCCGGCATCTTTTACATCATTTACATCCCACAGCCGATGCTCGAGTTTATCGGCCATCGCGTTCCCTCCGTCGACTTCGCGATCTGTTTTCGCGATAACTCCACGAAGTATTCGACAACCCCCGAAATTTCTAGGGTCTTTCGCGCAAGACTCGCGTGGAAGCAGCGACTCGGACTTACGACCTTCCTCGACCGTGTGGTTAGTACTCCGAAGTACCGCCGTTGACTCGACGCGTTCGAAAAGCCAAAAGCGAAGAACGATAAAGAAAACACCTCTGATATCGCGCGGTGAAAGCTGCATGAAAAATATACAAAGTTTTGATACTAATTGAATTCATCGCATTTTAATCTAATAAATACGCAAGATAAATAAATACGATAGTTTTTAAAATTTTTCCCTTTTATTAGGATTACGTGATATTTTTTTTTGCAAGGCATACCGCATAAATCTTTCCCGTTACAGCCGTATTCGATCGATCGATCAACCAAAATCATAATTTACGATAAACCACTGGTCACATCACCTTCGAGCTCTCCGTACAAATTTTTTACGATCGATGAAAAACTACTCATTTTAATTCCCGATGCATACAGTTGGATCGTGCAAATAATGAAACGAAAATTTGGCAAATCGGAAACGAATAAAATTGTCGGTAACGAATTCGAATGCGAAGCTGCTTCAAAAATAAATACGGGAAAGGATCGAAGCATCGAAAAGCTTCGGCACGCGAATATTTGGACTAGGATTTTGCTTCCTTTTAATTCGGGCGTTGCGAGTTACCGCGATATTTCGTTATCGGTCGACTAATTACGATCGATAACGTAATTTATAGCCCTCGCCGGATGCCACTGCGAACATGCGTGCACCTAAGCGCCGACGATATTTCAGCTTTCGCTGAACCTCCTAACGTAAATTTAGTTTTTCTAATGAAACGTTAAATACGTTTGTTCGAATGTATTTTTTTGATATATTCAACCAATGCGATATTCGTTTTACGTAATTTTAACTTCTTTGCGTTAAGAGGTAGCGGTGTGGTTTAATTTGATTCGAATATTTATTATATATTTCTACGATATGTTTGTAATAAAATATTTTTAAAGAGAGCAATTTTAAATAAAATTTTAAAAAACGTAAATTTACCGATAATTATTCGACCATTGCATAAAATGTCGATTGAATTTTCAATAATATTCTATGTACGTATATTAATATTTTTTTTAATATTTAACATTTATTGTCTTCGATATTATCGGAGGAGAAGATTAATATATTTTTATTGATAAATAAATATTTTTAAATATCCATTCGATACTCAAATATATTTATTATTGCAAACAAAAGTTATGTATTGAAAATTTGAAACTTTTACATCGGATACCAGCACGCGATCTTTTTTTCGATCTCTCATCGATTATTTATCAATGAATTTCTTTAGCTCTCGCTTTTTGCTGTAAATTTTCTACTCGAGATCTTCTCTCGCGGATACGTAAGTGTGCGCAATTTTCAGGTGAAGAGAAAAAGGCCGAATCCTCTACTCGAACGGTAAAAAAATGTGGTTAACAATATATATGTATACACTATACTGAATTATTAAATTTAGTTTTATTATTCTGTATTTTATTTTTTAGACCAAAACAATAGCAACATTTTTTCCTTCATTTTAATAGCTTTAATATATTATCTATATCTTTACTTATCGTTTTACTCCTCCGTTATTAAATTTTACTTCTTTAAAACGAAAAATATACTTTTACGACGATAACGTTACTAGTTTTCTTTTACGATTTCACACGTTATTAATCATTGTCTTTTACTTTCCTTCGCATCCAATTTATTTTATTTTATCAAACTATTAACGCACTTTAATATCCGATAATCATAACCGAATCATGTACGCATCGTCGGTCTTTTAGTATCGGCATAAAAATATTTCATTCAATCTTATCCATAATCTTTAAAATGAACTATATAACATTACCAAAAGTATCGAACGTCACGTATGGAAAATGCAAGTCTTTTTCTCGAACGATCAACGTTGAAAAAGACGCGATGTAGGTTAATTAATTTAGAAATACTATTTATTTTTATCCGTACGAGCGACGCAAATCCCTTCTTTATAGCTGCACTATTTCACACACCAATTTACAAATACTCGTTTTAATCAATCCAACATCCAAAACTAATTTAATACTAATCCAGAGTTATACAAAGTTTCGAGTAAATATTTCAACGGAGCTTAAAAAGTTATCGAATAAAACTTTTGGAAATATTTCATAAATTTCTACGCGCTAAGTTTTAAAATTGCCATTGAAACGCTTACTCGAAAGTTTGAACAAAGATCGGTTCTTCCCGGAGATTAAGCGAAATTGAGATTTGCATAAATTGAAGTAATTAGTTACTTATAGCCGGCTATTCGTAATTCCGTCGATAAAACGGTCCGTTCGCAAAGGCACTCCGACTTACGCGAAGGGGTCGCACCGTCCATTATCACTCAGCTCGGCTCGATCTCGTGATTTTCCGGCTCAGTCGAAGCGGTAGTTTCTCCGACCCGGGAAATTCCGCCGCCGACGACGAGCGGCTCGAAACGAAGTCTCGTCGCCCGCACTCCAACCGAAGCGTACGTCGAGGTCGAGCGGAAGTTTCTCCCGTGGCTGCCTTGCGACGAGAGGCGACACTAATTGGCGCCTCAAGAGCGAAACGCGCGGCTCTCGCTCTCGGGATTACCGGAACGAGTTCCCTCTTCCTCGATGAGTAATGGTCAGCGCGAAGATATTTCCCTACCGACTCTCCCCGCGCATTCGTTACACGTACGCCCTTGGTAATCTCTTTTACCCCCTCGGCAGCCTTACTCACCCCTGCCTGAAGCGTCGAGCGACGTATAAATCTCGAAGGAACATCGGTCCGAGCACGCGAGGGAGGTTTAAGTTTGCGAATTAGCCCCAAGATACGAAGCGGCGTACGACGCGATTTTCGCGGTCCTCGTTCGATGTTTTAACGAGGCATCTTTTTTTAGTTTTTAATTTTAGTTTTCCGTTGTCGAAATTCGTAGGCGACGGATGCTCGCGACACCGTTTCTGATCGAAATTTTAACTTGGAGCAACGATCGTAATATCGGAAGGTTCTGCGGTAGTTCTTGTACTTAGAGTTTTTCCAACTCTTGCGCGAGTTTCCGTGCGAAGGCAAATCGTTAAAAGTTACGGTAACGTCGAATAAGTTCGTTAAAAACAAAAACAAGAAACAAAAAACTCTCCTGCATAATGTAGATTCAAAGTTTCGAGGACATACGTACATCGAAATACGATGCAACTCTGCAAAGCTTTTACCACTGATATTCCGTAATCCGTGTCGTATTCGCAACATTGGATCATCCGCGCATTCAGGTTAGGTACTCTATCGCTTACGTTACGAATTACGCCGTTACGTCCCAATTTAAAATAAAAGTAACTTTCGGACGAGACGGTACAGGGCTATCCATCCATCCAAAGCTACCAAAGCCCGCACGCGCTTTCCGGCCAACTCTGTCTAAAATTATACAGAGGTACGAGAGGAATGAGGGAGTGTGTGTGTGTGTGAGAGAGAGAGAGAGAGAACGAAAGCCTTCTTGCATGCGGGTTCGTTGAATTATTGAGACCGGATCGCGTTGATAGTACCGGCAGTTAATAGCACGAGTTTTACGTGAATTGAATTCGGCAACAAAACTGGAGAGGATTATAATTTCGCTATTCCGAGTTTTCGTCGGACGTTCATCAATATTTAAGTCGACGTTCCAAATTTAAGCGAACCAGGGATTTTATAAATGTAAATAAATATTATTTCTACTGTTTTTTCGCAGCGATCGAGAGTTTTACTTATTTATAAAAACTACGATACGATGTTTCGGTACAAAGTATAATTTTTTTTATGTTTGTCCAAAATGAACGAATGTCGTAAAGTACTGCGTGTAAAAGGTCGAAATTAGTTTAAGACATGTATTGAATTTTGATTTAAAGTTAATTTTGAATTTTAAATATGCATTTATTGTTTACCTATAATTTCTCTCTCTCTCTCTCTCTCTCTCTCTCTCTCTCTCTCTCTCTCTCTCTCTCTCTCTCTCTCTCTACCTATCTCTATCTATCTCTATCTACTAACACGCGATCAACCATTAAAGATGCAACGATAAAACTTATGAATTTTAAAACAAAAATAAGAATTAAAAAGGCTATATATTATTAAATAAAATCAATGTAAAAATAAATTGTTTTTTATTGAATAAAAACAAGAAACAATTTGAATTACTATTAACATATTTAATCAAATTCTCTTTTTTGTTTCCTTACATCTATTTAATATATAAATATATTATATATAAAATTTTTTTTGAAATTTACACATTCATTATTGTTTATTATAGTTGAATAATTTCTTCTATTTTCAATATTAATACATATATATGCAAAAATAAATCTTAAACCTAAAGCTACCGAGAAATTATACTTTTGATTTTTATTGCGTTTCAATTAAATTTAAGGTGTGTGCATGTGTACAGGTTTAAGAAGTTATTAGCATAGTTTAATGCGTATCTTACGATACGTATTAATTATTAACTTTATTATCGGCATAATAATTTATAATTTTTAAAGTATTTTTAATGGTATTTAATAGTATAAATTTAAAAACTCGTTTCATTCGATTGTTATATTTTATATTTGAATTAATTAGACTTAACAGTTTTTTATATAATAATTTATTTTAATATATCTCCTTCAAAACAATATTCAAAGGATACATCAAATATGTATTAAAGCATGTGATAAAAAACTAAAGATCAACATCCTAATTTTTAAAATAACAACATTTTTTTAACTATTATTATTTATAAGTAATTCTAGTGAAGCAAACATTATTATATTGCTCGTTTTGAATTGAATTATTATATAGTTATAACGAGAATTTAAAACAAAAAAAACAAGATAAATTGCAAAGAATTAATTTTTCTTTTAACTGCTTCAAATTAGGTCTAAAATTAAGAATACAAATTTTTTTGAACTATTTAACACGTTACTGTGAATTGTACAATTTACGAAGCGAGTTACTTTTTCTAGGTCGAAGAGTTTAACTAATTACTTAATTAATTATTTGAAATTATAATACTTATGAATAAAATTTTCATTAGTGTATTTTATTATAATTTAGAGTATTAACAAAATTTATATTGAAAAAAAATGAATACGTTAAAAATAAGTTTTTAAAAAATTGAATACGTAAAAACCGTTCGAGAAGAAAATTCTGAATTTTAATTTTGTTTTTTTTAGAATTCATATTTTCCTTTAATCTGTTTATAAATATTTGAAGTAATAGGTGGTTTTTTCAAAAGAAAATTAATTTTTCATTGGTCAAAACCATGTAAATCTTTTGCTTCTGATATTCAACAAATTTCTTTATCATGTGTAAGATTTTATCTTGCATCATATACCACAATTTATGCGATAGTATAAAAAGATTACGAGACTTCTTCCATGAAAGTTTCTCTTCCTGTTTCGAAAAAAATGGGATCATAAATTATCTTTGATTTTTAAAATAAAGTCTATAAAAGAATAAATTTTTAAAAATTCAAAAAGTAACATTTATAACGCAATAACTTAAGAGTAGTTTAGGATTGCACGGAATTTTGTGTTTTTACACTTAACGAGCCGATGAGCATAATAAAATCTTTATTTATTATATATTGTAAAGTATTATTTCATTATATAACACATCGTAAAATATTATCAAATTATAGCATACAATTATCGAAAAGAAGGAATTTTTATTATAAAATGCAGACTATAATAAAAACTTACTCTTAATCAAAGTATAGCGGATACGAATTTGAAAAAGTCCTTTTATCGATATAAATTTGTAAAAATTCAATTTCTCAACTTTGAATCGGCATAGCTTCGCTATACGCACTATCGTCCCTCTCTCGCTCGAGGTTACATACACACAACGAACACTTTCATACGGTCATTCGTAAATAACCAAATATTTATTCGTCATGGCCAAGCGCATCAAAGTTTTTTGCCAAAGCAACTTAAAGGAACAAAATAACGAATTATTTATACGAATTCGCAGTCGACGTTTCAGGCAAAAAATTTATCGATCGAAACCGTTCCGAAATTATTAGCAGGCGATGAAATATCATCAAATTTGCGAATAGAAGAATAATCATTCGTTCGATTCGCATAGGCACGCATACCTGTAATAACTTCCATCAACTTAGAATTACTTCGATATTTAATTTAGAACACGCGACCTATGAATACATATAGACAATGCAGTAGTGGTTCAAAGATAAAAAAGTACGGGACTCCGATAAGAAAATCGCAAAACTTTCATAATAAAGCCTTGGTTTATCAATGTCGCGTGGCAGCTCGAAAGGGAAATAATTATCGGATGGCGAACAAGAGGATAAGAAGGAATGTGCTACGGTCTGATCCTCTTCTTAATATAAATATATTATATATACTTATATTGTGCACCGCGTGCCCCTCGGTTAACAAATGCTCTAATATAAAAGTTCAAGAGGAAGCGAAAGTTCCGCCCGAACGATACAGTTTCGCGGTTATTGCGCTGGAAGTTTGTCTACTTGTAATGCTCGCTTTATAAATAGTGCGTGGCTCGTCGTATGAAACCCTGGAACTCTGCATGGCTACGGCTAAGGGTGGTAAGGGGGCGGGAGATGAACTATGCGAGTACCGGCGAGTAGTAGCTTATGGACCGAGGAATTTCGGAATAGCGCATCAGGAATTCGATTTGTCATCTTTCGAACGATTATATCGTGTTCCGAGATATTCGACGTTGAATTCTTTTTTCCTTCGCACCATTGATTTTTTGCAAAACGTTCGTAAAATCATCGCTTGACGCGCTTTATAATCAAACGTAGAATAAAATGCGGAGAAAATTCGTATTGTTTTTTACCGAATATTTATAAGACATTTGAAAAACGAGTATTACTCGATGTTTGTTGATCTATTTCTCTACCGAATATTATTTTTTGAATTACATTGCTTTCTAAGTCTTTACTAATTAGAAATTATTTATAATAAAAAAAAAATTGGTGAATTCTTCCGAGCATAATTTTAATAAAATAAACAAATACTTTTTTCGCGAAACATCGATATTTTTAAAAATAAAACCATATTTAATCACACTTTAGATAAGAAAACGACCACGTTATCGACTCTTTATAAATAACTTTTAGGTTTTTCACGATAGTCTAATATCGGGTAAATATTTCAATGTTTTCGAAGATTACCGAAGCACATTTTCGGTTCGGCGATAACTTCAATTCGGAACTTTCGACTCGTAGGGTAACTATTCGGAAGTTAAGCCGAAATGTTCTTGCGTTAACTCCAGGTTCGTGAACAGAAGCAATTTCGTTACAGAAGCAGGAATCACAGGACTATTATACGAAAGCTACGAAACTTCGTCTCCTCTTTCGATACACGGATTATGAAACGCAATCGATATTGGACCAAGGAACTTATTTATTCAGCAGCGGAAAATGTACAATATAAATTTTCTCGAAGCTTTAAAAATAACGTACACTTGGATATAGAGTTGTAATGCTTGCGGAATTAGTTTTTTGATTTGTCGATCTCATAGCTCGAGGCACACGGGAAAATTACCGGTGCGTTTCTCAATTAATATATTTAATTGACAAAAACATAAAATATTAACGACTTTCGTCGTCCCTGTGTTACTTAAGTCACTCACACGAGCATTAATATTATTTACATAACTTCAATACATATCAAGTACAGAGACTTTAAATTACCCATCGCTTGAACGCCAACTTGAATCAACCAAATAATCCATCATCGATATTTATCTACGATGTAAAGAACTTTCACGCGCACCGCGAATCCTCCGTGATTATTTGGAATACATCGCTGCGCGAATACTTTCGCTCTCTTATTTGGAATGCCGAGACAAGCAAACGTTTCGTTGTTTTCCTGATCGCACGATTACATCCGTATCGGTACAACAAGGCGTCGACGAAGCCGTGCACTAAGCCGTGCATCGACAAAACTGTAACAACGATCTCAACGAAAACGTTTACGGTGATACTCGCGGAGATAATTTTCACGAGACTCGCCGAAGAATCAGGGACTTGTTTGCGTATTCTGACCTCATTGTCAAGTTATTTTCTCATTTTACTAAAATTGTATGCAATTGGAATTCAAGAAACTCATAATTTCGTTAGTCACGCGAGAGTAAAAAGAACCGTTTATTTTGAGTTCATTTCAATTTATCCGAGCTTATTTTATAAATCTGCATTTATGAAATACATTACTCAAATTTATCATTATTATTATCATCGTTAACATTATTATTATCATTATCATTATTATTAGCACCATATTTGGTATATGCATACCGTATGTCTGTCTTCTCGATAAATTAAAATTTTTAGTCAGCTTTTAAGTTGCGAAAATATATGATTAAATTAAAATTATTCTACTCCAAAAATATTTTATTCGAATAAAATATATATTATGATTATTAAAAGTAACGCATCGAAAGATTTTTCATATTAATATTAAAACATTTATCATAAAATATTGAAATTTTCGTATTCGTATCTTTAAGTACTCTAAATCTTATTTTTCGAATTTCTAAACTTTCGACGTACTTCTTACACTAATAATAAACTTTTTAGATTCTTTTTTTAAATCCCAGCCTACACCAAGTTTTATTTCGAATTAAAATTACGCTATTTTAATATTATAATTATTTTCACCTTCGCTTCCTTCGCGAAGTAATTTTGAAAGATGTAAGCCAGACGTCAGAATTTGAAAAATACGCGTATAGCTTGATATAAATATATATATTTTTAGAGTAAAAATTAAAAAGATAATAATAGATCTTTGAAGATTTTACTTTGGATTACCCGTTGATCTTCTCAATAAGATGACCAGCAATCCTATCTTACACGCAAACGTAATATTGATCGAAGATATATCTAAGAGCGAAAGATAATAAAAATAAAACAGAAAAACTTGACACGGCAATAAGAAGGGAAAGCAATACTTAATAAAAGGTGTAGCGACACGTGTGCGGCTCGAGTCACGATTATAAAGCAACTCGCAACTTTTCTCCTAAGGACCAATTTTCGCTCGTCTTTTTCAAAGATGAATGATATATTTCTGCAAATATTTCAGATGAGATAATTTATAATTTATATTTAAAAATTATATAGGAGCGTTAAAACCAAATATTTATTTATCCAACTGTTAAAGAAATATAACGCGAAGCCGTTACATCGTTAAAAAAAACGATAAACATTAAAATATTCGATTTAATCGTTCGTTCGAAGAAATTTAATCACTATTTACGTACAACATACACCGAATTTTAAGTTTTATAAAATTCAGAGAATTCTAAAAGGATTAAATTACTTTTTAACGTTACGAAAAATTTTGTTGTGAATAAATGTAAAGCTATGTTTATAATTGTGGACAGTTTATTAAAAATTCCTTTTATAAGCACTCTTTTCATAATACGATCGGACTTCTATAAAATTTATCGTAATTCCGCGAATTTTTCAAATTTTATATTTCACATACAGCGTTGAAATTCCAAGTATTATTAAAATAGAAATCTACTCGACTTTTTAAAATATTACGACGATCTTCTCTTTGAATTTGCTCGTAACCGCTCGCTTATTATGAAATTATGCAATTTGATAAGTTACTTAAGTAAAATGAATTTCATTCACGGCCTCTCTTACCCTTATTCGTTACTTAAATAAAGCTGAGTGGTTTCCGTAGAATCCAGTTCGGTCGTGCCGCTTAGATCCTGAAATCTATTGTACCTTTCATCGAGATGTTCTCTATACTCGGTCGAGATCGAACCTTCGAAGAAACCAGTACCATTAAATATATCAGAATTCCTCGTTATTCTCCTGTCTCGACGCCTATCCAATTGTGCACAGCTTTGAAGGCCGTGCTCCTATTCTCTCTACTTAATTCCAAAGTCTCAATAAAGTAACCTTACCGCTTAGAACGAGCTTCAAAATATAATGATCGCGGTGGAAAAAACCACGTGTTAGTAACTTAAAATTAGTAACGGAATATTAGAGATACGAGCGAGGCTAATATTTAAACCGAGGTTGTTAAAACGCTAGAATCGTAAGTATGAAATGTGAGTGGTAACATCGTAAAATGAGTAATGAAACAGAAGTTTATATCATAAATAAATAAATAAATCGATAACTACCATACGATATTTATTGGATCCTTAGAAATGATTGAAATCTATACAATGTATAAAGGCTTTACGGGGAGCGGTAGTCGAGTTATTGGATCTAAATCTAAAAAAAAACTAAATAGAAGAAAAATAAATGAAAATCTCAAGACTACCGATACCGCTGCTCGGATATTGTGATTTATGTAACCACGGGCGTTCAACGTTTCAATCGCGAACTTATATATATCGCGTTTGGAGATGTCGAATACGGCCTCGACGCGGTAACGTAAATTCGAGTAAAATCGTAATTATCGAACCAATTATTATCCGATCGATGGTTACGCAAACACAGCGCGTGCATTAATCCAGTAACCTATAAAACGCGAGAGCGATCGATAAGTCGAAGGGAAAAGAACCTGGAACGCATCGAGCGATGAATCTGGTACAGTCGGAAAGGGCTCGTCTTGTATCTTTGCAATTAATTAAGTGCCGCGGAAAGATCGTATCCACGGAGAGGCGGCCTCTGCCTCGTAAATAGAAAAGGTATAAACCGTCGAGTGTTCACGTAACCCATTAAGGCGAACGCACCGCGGTCTAATCCATTTCGTCGAGCCTCTCCACCCCCCATCGACTTTCGCGCGAACGAGATTAACCTCGGAGCTCCGAAAGTGAAAAAACGAAATCTAGCCGTCGACGTTCCTTTCGAACTCTGCTCGATTCGCCGAGTTGTTTCGCGATTTACTTTGCTGGAAAAATACGAGTCCGAGTACGCGACGATCCCTTGCGAACATTGATCGATTATCTACTTTTTTCATACGCTGTTTATTTATCCAAGAGCGGCGATGGCAATGGCGATAAGAATCATGGTTACCCGAAAATTTCTCTCCGTCTCTTTACGGCCACTTTTGCTTTTTAATTTCCTCCGCGGTTGTATCAACCTTATTAAGATATAAAGACGAGAGCTGCTGTAAAATTTTAAATTATGGTAATTATTTACGGACAAATATTAGAGGAAGGAAACTTTTCTATAAATAATTCGGAATACTGAGAAAGTTACTGCTAAAAGCTTATTTTATTATGTACAATTTATGACTTTTAAATCATTTTACAAAAAAAAATTAATCTTACTTGATTAATTGATTTATTTATAAAATTTATACGTATTTTAAATGTCAAAATTTCGCAAGATTTATTTACGAATTAATTATATTAATAAATTTTAAATTTCAATAATAATCACTAGGTTTGCCGATAAAATAAGTGGAATAAATAAAAATAATATCCGTATAATCTCTTCATTCGTTTAAAATAAGATTTCATCGATTTTTTCATAACTTTACAAACTGGCGATTAATTACGTTTGAATTTTATAGGTTATCTCGTAAACATATTCTAGAAAAATATTGCAATATAATGTAACAGTTAAAAATATATAGAATAGTTTGTAATATCATTTGAATCCGAATATTTTTAATATTTAATTTGAATAAAGATAATTTGGAACAAAGATAAATATTAAAAAAAATTGACGTACGATATAATACTAAATTATCCATAATAAAATGTTAGCGCGTGCATTACTAAAAAATAATTCGAAGAAACATTACTGAGAAAGAACAATCCAGAAACTTTATTACGTATTTTATAAAATACTCGAAAGAAAATTATACATAACGAATGATACGGATACACTACTATAATTTTCATTATGGCCGATCAATGAAAATGAAGTTATTAAATTGATATTGAATTGTATTATGAAGTTTAGTAGTTAAGTGTTACGTAATACGAAATTTCATGTTCTATTGCAATATGCAATACATTCAAATACAAAATAATAAATTTAGTGTTAATTGGATGTTTCTCAATTTTAAAGCATTTTTATGCTACAACAGTTAATTATTTGTCTAAATAATACTTATTTTACAATTGAGCAAATATAAATATCGAAAACATCCTGATATATATACACGTGTATTATCGTGTATATATTACGATACTCGCAATAAAATTTTATTTTACTAAATTTAACGGTAATCATCTTTACGCAGTTTTTGAACCGCAAGTATTTAATTCCTTTAAAATGTATCGATCTATCCAAACTTTACGCATGAATGGCTCCATATACCGCTATTATTCTACAAGTATTAAATGTTTTATGCTTCTTCCGATATTCATTACTCAAAATAACAAACGAAAAAAACGTAAAGCGTAAAATTCTTTGACGACTCATCGAGATTCAAAAAATGCAAAACGGGCATTTCGAAAGAGATCGACGGTATAAAAAAAGCCAAGCGAGCAAACGTAGGCACCTGTGCTCACATTTTCATATAACGCGCGTGCAGGTCGTAATTTCGTTCTCTAGATATGAAAGTGCACCTGGCAGTTACGAGTCCCTGGGTGTTGGAGTCCCCCCATCGGATACGTTCTTTGTTTTGCGAGTATATTAAGGGAATATTTTAAGACTCGTAATTTTTACACTATCATCCGACGTGTAAAAATGCCGAATAGGTTATTTAATTAATACTACTTTTTACATCGTCTCGTTTAATTTATTCGATAATACGAGTCGAATTTCACAATAAAAAACCAACTCGGTAATCGCAATTATTTCTAAGGAGGGATATCGAACAGCGAAGGTTAAAACATTGAAAAGGCCCATTCAAGAATAATACCTTTTGTTCAAAAACCTTTGTTTCTTAAATCGTAGTTACACGATCAACGTTTTTAAATGTTCGCGAACGTTCGAATTCTTTTATTTATCCGGTATGTAAGAAATAACATAAAAATTAAATGCATCAACGGATGATCAAAAAATGAAGAAAGAATTTGAGATAGTAAATATACGAAATGAAATAAAAACAGGCTAAATTATTTATGTTAAGGATTTGGAACTTGAGATGATGGATAGCCGTATATTAGTTCTTAAAATATTCTTCTCTAATGTCTCTAAAATCACAAAATAAAAGAGGTATTCAAATCGAATAAAAATACCAAACTCTTATTATAAAAGTTTCATAAGAATCGTTTAGGTAAAGTAACGATAAGTAATAATTCACGAGAGATTTTAAAATAATTTTCTTGTAATTTTAGAAAGAACGCTACCGGTTGAATAGTTAAACGTTATTGTAATACGTACAAATTTTAATAACCGTATTTTTGGTAGGTTTCGGTTCCAAGAGTATCGTCCGAAATAGCTTACGTTAACATCGTCGGACGTTAAAAAGTTAAATGGAATGCATTTTAAAATACTCGGCAACGAGTGCGTAACGAGTCAACTTTGTAATCGTAGAAAAATTCATACTTTATGTAAAATCGGTGTGCATACCTAAATAACCAGTTATCGCTACGTTAGAACATTAATAGTCTGTCGAGCGTAAGTATATCTCGTAAGCGAGAACACGTTTGTCGTATATTTGATAAAGCGCTTTGTCCGAATTAAACCAGCCAGAGATATTTCCATCGATCCACCTTAATATTATTTAATATTTCACCGTTTACTCTACCATTACGTATTTTTCTCACCGCGACTTGCTCCGCTCGTTACCATCCGAGCCCTCGCGCAAATAACCAAATATCGATCATCCGCGAGCGCAACCAGATATATTTACAGAGCACAATAGAGGCCGATTGTTTTTCCTGTTTGAGGGACCGTTCGGTTGTTCTCGGTTGCTCTCGGTTGCTCTCGGTTTCTCTCGGTTTCTCTCGGTTTCTCTCGGTTGCCAACTCGAAAGTTGAGACGATCCGCCGATCTCGTCCGCGTCTCCCGCGCATCAAAGAAACTCATTTAGACCAGCGGCCGACCGATAATTCATAAGGCTCCGCGTAATTCAACTATGCACAATCCGTAGGACTCGGGCCGCGATGGTGGAATCGCGCTGGTGGAATCGCGCTGGTGAAATCGCGCTGGAGGAATCACGTTGGATGGAAGGACGAGCCTCGCACCGGATGACTCCTGGGGGCTCCTCTCGACACACCCTGTCATGCGCCGAGCCAAATTACATGAGTCGGTTAAGCGGAGGAGGAACGCCTGGTTCTACTCCTAGGCATCGCGGTACTCGGGAGAGTAATTGAAACGACTGCGCGCGTGTACGAAGAGAAATTTATAGCGATTATCGCGCGAATACTTAGCGGGTATTTTAGTCAACGAGCCGGCCTCTTCTTTTTTCGCTCTCGAAGACTATTTTTACGAGCCCGGTAGCGAGACGTTGACCCAAGTCGTGCGGCGTCGGGATTTCCTTTCCTCACCCCGTTTTGATATCGTGAACCGCGTCTTATCACCGACCGACGTTTTCGTTCCGCCAGTTTAAAATTCCGAGCTTTAAAAGCCAAACGGGTTATGATCTTCATCGACTTTGAAAGATCTACGACATTCGTTCGTAAATAACGATATTTATCCCTCGGGTCGATAATTATTTTAATTATATACGGATAAGTACCAAATGTGTCAAAATGTAAATAATTACGACAAAGCCAAGGAGGTACGTATAACGAAACGGCTCTTGCAACGCGCCACGAATCTATACGTTTGAAATTATAAGCAATTTGAAAAATGGAGAGATGGTAACAAAATAGTTATTAAAATGTGACGTGTTACTATTTGCATATATCTCGTTGCTTAGGTCGTTAAAACGCTCGTTTCCAATTCAAAAATATGAAAAATATGCGTAACGAATAATAAATATCTGAAACATTTTTTTGCCCTTTCCGCGTCAAATCCACACATTAAAATAAAAATTTTACTTATAAAACATTGTTCAATTTAAATTAAAATTTGAAACGAATGGTTACTTTTAAAAAAAATCTTCACGGTTATTTGAGTAAGTATATTTTGAGTGAACGATGGAATGAAGATTCGAACTCTAGGCTATATCCACTCATCTCGTCAATTTATATTCTTTGTTCGTCATATTTTATACACCTTTAAAGTATCAAATTGCTACCGACACTTGTCTGCAACTAAAAGACGAAGAGTTAATGGTATTTTTCCTGCGTAAACTAGCTGTAAGAGAGTAATTATTAGATTGATATGATATACTTTTAGTCGGTATTAAAAGAGCCCCAACTTGATGATCTAAGATCAACAAACGTCACGCGAGTAAAACTTCCAACTTGTCGGACAAAGTTATACTTTAAACGTGAGTGTCGAGCAACTACAACTTCGACCACGCCCCTTAAAGCTACGTATTTCAAGATATTCATGCTTAAAACTCTTAGAACTTAAAGAAACTTCTCACGATGGACTGAATACGTGTAACCGTTTTTAACGCTGTATTATTGAACACGAAATGTGCAAGTTGATGTAATAAGTTCGAAATTATAAATGTTGTAACGGAATATATATTCTAATTATTTTGTTCCGCATAATTGTACGATTTTATAAAAGCATTAGATTATCGTTAATACAATTATATATAAATGTACCGTAAAGATACGCAGGGAAATATAAATAATCGGATAGAAATTCTTCAAAAAATGAAAATTTTAACCACTTGTACGTAAAATTTTCTAATTTTATCTAAATATTTTAATTAATATTGCCACGACAGAATTCTTATATTTATAACCCAAATAAATCTTTATGCAAGATAATATTAGTAACAGAGATACCGTATTTGATTTCTAAAAATAATTTCCAAACTATCCTACATTAATTAGATCACGAGAAAGATTTTTACTTCTGTCAACGCAGTCATTATACTATTCGCTTCTCTTGGAACATAGAACATTATTCACGAGAGTTCGCGTAAATAAATTTTCATCGCTTATTTTATAAAATTTATCTTCTAATTTACGTTTATTCAATAATTAGGAAGAGATATCAAAATTACGAGTTTGTTTTTTTCTTAGAATTTCGGATTAATTTTGCTACGGTGTTCATAAATATAATACTCGAAGGATCGAAAGAATTTCAAATTCTTCGAAAAATGTATTTATGAATTTTTTTTTAATATAGCGATATTTTATATTTTATCACATACTATATAACAAAATTATAGAATATCGTAAAAAAATAATAGCAACGATTATTTAAAAATCAAACTAAAATCAAGTAATATTTTATAAAGCGAATGAAAAAATTTTTGGCTATATTTTTTCATAAAAGGATTGTGATATTAAAGTAATATGACTTCATACATCAATATTCGCTAAGTCTGCTTTCCATAATAACGAGATTTGGCTAACCAGGAATTTGAATCTTTATCTTTTAAAATATGGACTTGGCCGGCTTTCGTATGCAAAGACACCTTTAAATGCTACGTTCTCTTCACCAGAAACTGTTGGTATGGTATAAAAAGAAAAATTGAACATAAAATATAGGTACGAATGTACAATTTATTATCGTTTTGTTTTTCGTAAATCAAGTCGCTACTATCGTACGAAAAACTTTACGAAAGGTGCGCGAAAATACAAAAACTAAAAATAAATTTACAACGTATATTTACGTCAAAAAGGTAAATCGGTAAAAAAAAACTTATACAATCATGATTTTAAAGCAAAGACGATTTCGATTCTTCCCTCGAAAATACGATTTTTTCATTTTCTCTACATTTGTATACAGAGCTATCCAAGTTTTTAAAAGCGAGGCGCTGCTTTCACGAACGCAATTACTCGCTTAACAGGATCGTGTGTCACGGATATTTATCTTGTCTTTAGATTGAATTTACAACTAAACCGACGCTTCGCTAGAAAATGTAAAAATGACTACAAAAATGATTCTACAAAAAGTATTCCAATATTCGCTTTAATATTCATTGATATCTCCGTAAATCGTGCACAAATTGTTGAGAAGAGACTCAGTTTATCGATATTTTTGCGCTAGGTCGAAACGCCGCGTCAGTTTCCCCGGTATACGCATAATTATAAATCACGGGACTTTATTTCCATTATCAATACCTAACCTTATTCCATATTTCAGCTCGGTAATATCTTTCACATTTAAGGACTAAAATAATTACGAGCTTCCAGGCGCGCTTTCGTACAAATTAGTTAGAGAGCTCGGAGAATCGTTACCGCGAACAGATATGCAACTACGAGAAGGCACGAGTCCACGGAAATTTGAATTTACATTGATGGCTTTGATCGCGTGATGGCGCGAGCTTGGAACGCGCACGCGATTTAAGTTTGAGCCTGTCGAGAGGCAATTTATCGCGTGGGTGTTCCGGCAGTGTTCCAGGTTAGGTTGGTTGATCTCTTTCTTCGGCGATACGGTCCGAATGAGTTTCAGCGAAGAGGAAAGATTTTTCGATCTCGACGTATTCGCCGCGCTCACTCGAATCCGCTCTCGCGAAAATTGATTTGGTCGAAGTAGCCGGGAAAACGTTCGCGCTCGTCCTTCGATGTCGAGATTTTCGGGGTTTTGTTTTCGTCGGTCCACCCTTTTCCGATCCGAGGCATTTCCGACCAACGAATTTTTCTACTCGGCTACGATATGCTGGAAAAGCGTTACAGCGATTCGAGTTGATAGGCTAAAAATAATAGCGATAACAATAAAGCGCGAGATAAAAAATAGGTTTGTAAAAACGATCGAACCTTGTTCGAATCATTTCTCGATGATGCTTGTAAAACCGAAACGGAGGAAAGGAAACTTCGTACTGGATTTACTCACGTAATTAAAAAATTGAAATATACCTGGTTGAAATAAAAATTAAAACGATGACGACGACGATGTTTTTTAATAATAATGACGTAACATAGGATTAACAAATAACTTGGGAAATTCCATGCCTTTGTGTACGTAATTTTTTCCCTAAATAATAGGCGACTACTCTAGCGAGTAACGAGTACCGTAGCACGTTTACCGGTTATCCCATTCTACGCTTGATAAAAGATCCGTAAGACTTTATACGCGTATTTAAATTATTTTTTTCGATACGATACAAGCTAATTTTTAGAAAACGTCAAAGTTCCAAAATGAAATATATAATTAAAAATGTTTTTCACAAATTTATTTATGAAATTGGTAAAAATGAATTTCTAAATAGCTGTAATTTTATAGATTGAGTACGTACATCGGTAATTTGTAAATTTTTTACGAATACATTAAGCTTGGATTATTTTTCAATGAAATAATTAGTTTCTTATTTAGAAACTTAATTACGAATTGCTTGTCGATTTTGCTTCACTTATTTATATAATTAATATTATTTGCTGTAGGGTTTTAATTATGAAGCACTTCGGATCGTAAAAAAATAATCGATACGAATTTTTTACACGAAAGTAGGTAGAAATTTAATTATAGAATCCTTAAGGTAAAACTCGGTGTTACAAAATAGATTCATCCAGGAAATCGATCCTTACGATATATGGTATACACATCCAAATAGATATCGTAAATAAGATATTTCAGCTGGAACGTTCTTGTTCCGAGTCAATTTTAATAAAGTACATATTTGAACATTAGAATGGATACGTACGTTTATACATCAAAAAAGGTAGATCGAAATAAAACTGGTTTCGTTGGCGTTGATTTTTTTAAAACCTTGCATCGCGATCGACGCAAGTTTGCGCGCCTCCGTGCGCACGACGTAACCTTTAGCGCAGGTAACGAAAAACGCTACCGTTCTCAAAATAATAAAAAACGTAAAATAATACTCCCCCTCGTCTCCCGCGTCAGAAAAACAAAATAAAACGAGAGGAAAATAAAAGGAGGGAAGAAGAGAACGATGTTAATCCATCGATCTATCAACTCGCGTGCGCCATTGGGATAAGATTGATCGGAATTCATTGGCGCGATCCTATGCCATTAACGACGTAATCGCGTATACGCGAGTGCCCCGTAAATATCGGAGCATCGATCATCGCTGGTTGTCGTTCGATATATAAATATGAGAAAACGCGCCCCGCGGCCAACGTGGCGGATCCGTGCTAAAGTATGGATGTATATACGTGTGTATATATATATGTATATATATGTATATATATGTATATATATATGTGTGTGTGTGTGCATAGGAGGGAACTGTCATCGCGGATAAAGCGATACTTTCCGTTCTCAACCGACTCTCCTATAGACTCAAATTGTTTTTCCATTCAAGGACGATGTTATGACGCCCTTAAGAGGCTATCGTCTTCGTTACCGGCTTTTTCCGATCGAGTTTATTTCCACTTCTCGTGCCCCTTCTCCTTCGGTAATTATTAAAAGCAAAAGTGCGTTTCTCACGCGTTACCCGATGAACAAAAGTGCGTTTCTCCCGCGATATCAACGAAACCTCTGTCTTAACTTGGAATTTAAATTGTAATAGTTTGGTTATAGCTTGGGTAAATCTCCGAATCGTATGTATGTAGAAATTAATAGGAATATAATCATTTTTCACTCGATAAAGCAAGATTCAAGAACTTTAAATTTATGTTAGTAAAATTTTCACTTTGGAAGTGAATGGATACCTGAAATTATTTTTCAAAGTCATAAATGTAGATTTATATTACAAGTTTCTACCGATACTTATTTTAACTACTTTCTACGTTGTGAGAATTTTGTCTTCGACCCAAACGTAATTTAACCGATTCAACTTATGTATTTTCTACGTGAAATATTGGATAAATTTTTTTATAAAAATTATGCAAATCCTACGATTTCGTAAAATTACTTCTTACGATTTCATTTCTGACTCCGACGTAAATAAAATCTCACTTAAAAGAGTCTCTTTTATAAATTATAAGCGAAAAGCTTTTGTGAGTAACTATATTCGACTGTACACATTTAATAAAAAATATATCAATATAGAAATCCTCTACGTCAAAAAATTTACAATTTAGAAAAGCAATGCTTTTGCATCGATTATGGATTTAAAAAATTATTTTTAATCTAATTTTAAAGATTTGATCTACGTTCGAATACTCAAAGAAAATATTTAATTACAATTTTTCCGGAATCAATTTTTTTTACATTATTAGCACGATTCGAGCGAATAAATATTAATTAAACTAACTCATAATTATGAAAAAGAAAAATTAATCCTTCTCGTTGTATGAACTAAATAATTTTTATAATTTTTTATTATTTAACGTCAACTTTGATGCCTTCGCAAATAACCAATTTGATTATTTTTGAGCATTTGATTATTTATATGGCGGTATATATATCGAAACGATGATTTGGTATTTAAAATTAATCTTGAAATAATTGCATTCTTTATTTCTTCTGGTTTTATTTCAATTTAATCAGATTATAAATCATATTGTTTATATAAACAACTTTTTGTAAATAAGAAAATAAAAAATTGAAAATATAAATGTAATTATGAAGTTAAGCTCGTGATCAGATTTCTGTGGAAAAAAACAAAATAAAACTTGAATTATCTTCTTTCTATCAAAGTACCTTTTTCTCAATACTGTACTCCAGTTACCATGTCGATTTTATAATACTGTATTTTAATTATTATTGATCTTTTTATTATAATTTTTAGTTTAACTATAATTACAATAAAATTTAAAAAAGTTACATAATTATACAATAAATATGTCGAATATAAATTCACGTATTAATACCCGGTAATTCTTTACATTTTTTTAACCTTGATATACGGTTAATTTATAAAATTGAAATATTGTCTTTAATATAATAATAGATTTTATATTCTTTATATTTCTTATTTTTACTTATTCAAAAAAAAATGACAGAAATCTAAAATTAGTTTTCTGTTTATATAAAGTTCAGAACGTAAAAAAATATTTTTAAAAGCAATTTAAAGATTAATGAATCATTTAAAGAACAAAATTAAACATCACTTTTCACGCTTCATATTATAAAGTTAAATTTTTTTTAATGATTTGTATTTTTACTGTCCAAGTATTTTTACTATAATATAATATTATTAACTCTCTCTCTCACACACACACACACACACCCTAATCTATGAAATATAATATATTGCTATATCCATATACATACTTTTACACATTGATTCCTATCAATCACCAATATTTTAACGTTTTCTTAATTTTAATGAGTGTTTTTAACATTTTAACAATATACAAAATTACTTTCACCGCAAATAGAATATAGAATTTTTTACAAATTAAAAAAATAAAAATACAAAATTAAATAAATAAATTTTTGTTTTTTAAAAAGTATAACTTTGTAAAATATTTGATAAAAATTTAATTACTTAGATATAAAAGAAAATTAAATAAATTAATCAAATAAAAATTTTTTAATTAAATCAAATTAATTTTCTATACTCGAAAATACTTCAATTTTTTTAAGCTTATTTTATTTATTATTTAGAATTTATTATTCCTTTCTATACTAGTTATTTGAAAATAATTTAAACTAAAAATTTGTTTTATCAATTTATTTTATAAAAATTAGAGAAAAAATATAATTAACAAACAATAATTTTTGAAAAATATACTGTTTTAAATAATATAAACAAATTTGTTTACGAATAATATATAAAAAATGAATATTAAATTAATGAACTCTAAATTAAATAATAATTATTGAATAAATAAAATTTTATTGATTACATTATATATACTATAATCTAGTTTTTAAAGTGATATCCATAATTCTAATAAAAATAGATGTCTATCCACTCATACGTAAATTAAATTCTCTCTTAAAATTAATCGAATTATAAATGAAAAATTTTATATATTATTTATTATAAATTATTAATAAAATTTAAAATACAAAAAAATTAAAATATTGTATACTATTAAATAAAAATATATTGATTATATACAATATACTTATATTTAACTTTAACTATAACTTTGTTTAATTCTTAAATTATCAATTTTTAAGTTTCTTATTAATTATTTACTAATTAATAAAAACATAATGTTGGGCCTATATATTAAACTTTTCTAAGATATAGACTAGATTTTGATTCAAAAAAATACTATAATGATGAAATTTAATCATACATATCTAATGGATAATATTAATAGATAATATTAATCATATATACTAAATTCTAAAAGTAATACATTGACTATAATTTGAATAAATTCCAAAATATTACAAAAATTTAAGACATACATTCATATAAATTAAAAGTTAATAGTATTTTTAACTTTTACATTTTTTTATATTAAATAATTACACGTTTCTTTATTTTTCTCGGTGAATATAATTTCAAGAAAAAATATTATTAGTTATTTTTATATTTTTTTCAAATTTAAGTTATTTTTGTGTACTCATAATAACGATAATAATAATAATTACAAAGTATTTTACCCTACGCAAATGTATTTTGTGATTACTATTTATTAAAGAAATAAAACATTTACAGTGTTGAGATTTTGCAATAATTCTTTATATTATAAATCATTTAAGAATTATTTTAAGAGCAAAGAAAATTAGTTAACTTTATAAAGTTTACTTATAAAATAAAGTGTTGAGATATATTAATAATAAGTAAATGTGAAAATACAATATTTGCGTGTGTTACAGAAAACTATATATTACTAATAACGTATTCATACGAATATTAATATAATAGTACACTAATAAAATTAAAAAAATGAAACTAATATGAGTCGCATAATTGAACCAGAATATGTTTCGAAAATAATACACATAAATATGCAAAATAATTCAATTAGTACAAAAGACACGTAAATCCTATGTACTACATACAATCAATTACTTCATAAATTAAAAACAAACAGATAATTATACTTAATACTTAGCTATTTTCAAATGCGCACCGATACCTTATTTATATTTTCGCACTGTGTACATACATTGACCAAACCGAAAATAATAATGATATTAGTATATAACTGTATAATAGATAATTTTGTATTACAATCTGTTTACAGATTTGATAGACAGATTTTAATTATCGTTACCTTCTAGTTTCATTAGTATTGTAATTAAAATTGTATGCTTAATTTTTTTATTTATTACTAAATAATTTGATTGTCATTCTCGTATAATATTTATGTTTTATTAATTTTCTAAATATATTAGAAAAATAAAATACATACATTTAGTGAAAATTACATTAAAAATTTCGATCTACATCGTTAGTTGAAACATGAAAGTAATATTATACATTATGCATATTAGTGTCCATAATAAACTTAAAATTGTTGTAATATTTACACAAATATTATTTTAACATAGAAAAATTGTATATGATCCGAACTAAAAATGAAATAAATTTAAATATACATACTTTAAAAAAATTGTTTTAATAATTTATCGAAGGAACGTAATATGCATGTAAGAGAATAAAAATAATTAAGCGTTACCAACTTGTTCGGAGAGAAAATGTAGATGGAATACAAATCACACGACATATGATTACCTGAAATATAAAATATTTTTTTACGGTAAAATATGAAATTAATTATAATGATAAAGAATAAATGTTTTTTTAATCAGTTTATTCAGATTTATCTTTGCTCGAATTCGCAATTCTAAATTTGAATAAAGAATAAATTTTTTCAGATTAAAATATAGCATTTCCATAAATTTATTAAATTTATAACGTAATACATATAAAATATTAATCTAATATTCACATCCGAAAAGAAACGTATACACGACGGATGATCCAATATATTACGTTTAAGCGTATTAAAAATTTTTTGAAGGAATTCTTACAAAAATATAACGAATATTATACATTTATTAAAGATAATATCTTACTTTTACCTCATCGATAAAAATAAAAATTAGGAAATAGAATATAAGTAATGCAATGAAACTAAAATATAGAATCAAATTACATATTTTTATATTATAATTGCGACACTCGTTGCAAATTAACCAATCGAAATTTTTTCAAAATTATGTATCTTCAAAATATTGCTTTGAGAATTACTGTATTTAAAAATGATTTTATTCCATTTGGAATAAAAATTGGAGCATTCGAACGGATATAAGTTTGAAAATATGGTTTTGAAAAAAAAAACCGAATATACTGGCGTTAAGAAATATACATTGTACGAATCTCCGGAAGTACCACTTTGTCTAATTATGGTCGAAATAATATTCAAATCATGTTTCCATTACTACGAGAACACAACCATTTCCTTCAGAATCCAAATAAGCGAATGTTTCACCAATTCAGCTTTATTTGCATATCTAGAAGTGGGAACGAACGAAAAATCGCCTATTAATCGCCTATATAATTCCGTTCATATATTATAACTGTAAAAGCTCGGGTATTCCAAGAAACACACTTTACGATAGAAACAAGAGGGCATCCAAATTAGCCTACTTGCTCCGAGCGTTTGAAAATTCACGCGAAACACGGAGAAAGAGGAAAAAAAACTTGTCGAGGACCACGATGTACACAATACTCGGGGAAATCGGTAATTTCGCCGAGTCAGAGGTCGCATCTTTAACCTCCGGGAGGGTAACCTCGTTTCCCGAATCGCTCGTCGAAGCGATGCAAAACACAGGCTTCGCCGACGCCGACACCGACGCCGACCTCGCAAAATAAGAACACGCCGTAACAGTGGGAGTACAAGATACGCGCGTGCCAGTGATCCGTCCAGCTGAAATCGATGAAGACGACGACGAGGAGTTCGAATGCGAGTCCGAATACGAGTCCGAATTACGAGTCCGATTACGAGTCCGAATACGAGTTCGAAGAGGCACGCGATCGACGCCAACTCCGAATACCTTGGACCGATCGTCTCCGTGCGCGCGACGCATCGAGGAATTCGCTCGGATGGTTCGTCGATTTATTTGCGACTTCGTTAAAACGAGATTTCACCGCTACGAACCTTCTTTTCTCGGAAAATAAACCACCGCGCGTTTACAGCGAATTACCCGCGGTTAGCAGGAGAATCGATACCGCGATCGAAAGGTGCGAGGAATCTACCATTTTTAATTTATTCGGGTATTGTTTTTCTGTGCCGAGAGAATACTCGAGTTACAGTGAACAATTACAATCGAGCGAATTTTCCGATCGCGATCAAATCTAAATGTTTCAAGATTTTAAATAAGGAACCATTGGAAGGTAACTGAACTAAAATCATAAAATTGAGAAAATTGGCAGCGATGATGTAAATTTCGAATAGCTGTTGCTATATTTAAAAAAGTAAGCTTAAAAGTTTCAAATTCGTTTATTCGAAACGCGAGTTTGTTGAAAACATAATTTACGAGTTAATAAAATTAATAGTACATATTTTCAAACGTTTGAACGGTGAATTATAAATTAAATGAAATCCCTAAATATGATATTATAAATACGTAAATTCTATGATTCGCGACCTATAAATTATAACCATCGTTAAATTACATTTAAAATGCATAATTTAGGAATACTTTGTTCCGCGTTAATGATTTTCATTATTTTGTGACCGTTAATAAACAATGAAATCAAAATTTCATTAATAAACAACGAGAGTATTTTTAATTACTTTTTAAGAGAAGAAATGAAAAATGTAATTTAAAAAGAATTAGTTTTTAAAATATTCATTTTATTATTATGTAATAATTGCACATTTCCCATATTAAATTTACATATACACGTATACATCGAAAATTTATTCAGGATCAAACGATATTTAAATTAAAAACAATTAAGATATTCGATATTTTACTTATACTAAAGAGATCTATTAATGTATTTGAATAATCAAGAATTTATTAAAATTACCAACCAAACAGTTCGTATCTACATAAATAATAATTATTCATAATTAATGAAATGATAATTATCAAAATTTATATTTAGAATAATGGAACCGCTCGATGAATCAAAATATAAATAATAATAGAAACCTTTGCATTATACTGTACAGGTACGCGTGCGGAACGATTAATTAAATTTTCACTTACTTCGCAATTATACAAAACCTCTCAAAACTTTGTTATAAACACTAGTTTTGCATTTATGAATTGAAAACATTAATAAAATACTAAAATTGTTAATGGCTGTTTCATTGCGCGTATTTCATATTAGATGTAATATGTAAAATGGATTATAAAGAAAGTCGCAACTGTTTCGAAGGTACTCAAAAGATTACACGAGTATATTAGTGTTTTAGAATATCAGAAAAATAACGTTAAGTATCCGTTTTAATCCAGAGCAGAAAATTATAAACTTTAAATTTTAATAGCTATAATTTTTAAATGAAATCTTTCGGACCATTATTAAAACTTTCTAAAAATTTTAAAACTTTACTACTTTATTATGAAACATTTTAATTTCATCGGAAAATAATTTTTCTTTCTTTGCTACTACCTTTAGTTACCAATCCGGACATACAACTCAGACCAAAATACGCATTTTATTTAAAGGAACTTATTACGTAAATTGCAACGAACGTAATCGATCGACTCGACGTTTTTCTTTTTAAAGTATCACCGGGGAAAAATATCACGGGTTCGTTACATTTGGATTAATCTGGACAAATCGGTTTTTCCATCGACAATACGTTTGGAAATAATTTACCTCGTCGTACGTAACAAAAATTTTAAAATTTTCGCGTAGCCTCGGATTTACGAAAATCCATACGGTAAACCACCAGGGCACAATATTCGTAATTAAAAAACGCAGGCAGAAAAAAGCATTAAACAAATATTATCGCTCGAAAAATTTATTCGTGCGTCCTCTAAAAAAAGTGCATCATCGTTATTAATGATACATCGGAACGCGTTTAAAGAGTGGCTTAAAATTTTTAACAAACACAATCATAATATACAAAGAAGAATATTTTAAAGGAGAGATACGTTTGGCACGAGTTTCGAAAAATAAGCAGGTAGCAAAATGAAAGATTCGGCGAGATTTAGTAAGCTTTTTGCGAGCCAGACCTTGGAGATGGAGGGCAAGCGCTTCGTGCATAACGACGATTATCTCCGGGCTCCTCGGCCTCGCCACAATAAAATGTTTTTCAGCGACGCCTCGGTAATCAGCAGCCTCGAGCAAATCAATCCGACGGAACAAGAATTCGATACATCCAGACACCGACTAATCTCCCGCTAGTATGCCTCGCGAGCCTCCGGCAACCGGAGCCGAGTGGCGCGTGGACTTCCCTCCACGGCACTCGTCCAAGAAGAAGATCCGCTCGGGTGGCGGGCCTCGCTACTCTCCGCCACTCGGCAACTCGGCAACTCGGCGACTCGGCAACTCGGCAACTCGGCAACTCGGCTACCCGGCAACTCGGCAACTCGGCAACTAGGCAATTCGGCTACTCGGCTACTCGGCTACTCGGCTATTCGCTACCGACAAACCTTCGCCGACGAGCGCGAGATTTCCAGCGAGGGATGGACGCGCTTCCCCTTTCCCCTCTCGAACCGAGTGATTTCGCGAACTCGTCCCTTGGGTCGAGTTTTACCCTTCGGGTAAACGTGTAGTCGGGATGCAGTCCGGATGCAGTCTCAATGTAGGCCGGAGCAGCCTCGCTTTTTTCCACTTTGTCAATTTTCAAAAACTCGAGGTTAACGCCTCGATCGACGGCCAACTCGAAGAACGCGGAAAAGCATCTAAGCCGCAGCTTAGATTCGGGTCGAGTAAACACCAAGTGGAAAAAGTGAACTGTCGAGCAGGTAGTTACATTATTGAAAAAGTTTTCCACGTTAGGACTACGATAAGAATATAAATTTAAATATCGCGTTAAATTTCGATGTAAATTTTATGCGTTAATTAATAATAGTAACTCATAAATAATAGTACCATAATATAAGTTCAAGGATTAAAGTTTTTTCTCGTTATTTTAATTCGCTTAGGCAAATTTAATTTTGTACTCGCTATTTATACAATACGGTAAAATTTGGCAGCCCTATTTTAATTTTTTCGTCGATTCGTTTTTATGGCAAAAATTAAAGAGCCGTTTCGAACGTTCGCAGCGATTTAAGAGAATCGAATTTTAATGTAACTCGTAACGCTTAAATATCGATCGTTCGTTCAATTAAAAGATTTACATTGCGGATAAAACTGACGTTTTGAACGCGGATAGAGAGTTAAAATAATAATCGATGCTCGTAAACACCTTGTATTCGTAGAAACCGTTACTTCTCCAAAGTATTTTTAGAGTACGAAAACACGCGTATAAAATTGAATAAAATTTGGGGAATGCTTTATAATAAAATTCAAGATTTAGAATTTCTTACGACTACCGCAAACCTGGAAATTAATTTTTATTTTTTACGCTGAAACGTTGAATACGAATTTATATAAATATATAAGTTACGAAGCAGCGAACGATTATAAAAAGCAAATATATTTATACACGGTATCTGGCATTTAAATTTGTTATTTCTCGAGCGACACTCGCGACTCGCGAGACGTCTACATAAAGGAAAATAGTAGCGAGATAAATTAGAAGTAAAACGAAAGCAAGATATAGCTAACCATTTTGCGCATGTGCCGACAGAGAGAACGAGCGAGGGAGCGAGAGGGAAACAGAATGGCCGAGTGCGTCGAGTAGACCGAGCAACGATCTTCGAGCTATTTCCGTGCAATCTTGCGTCGAGCGGAATATCCAGATTGTAGAATAGCTTGTACCCGCCCGGCGAAAATTAGGATATACCACCAAGGGTAAGGTGTGTAAGGTAGGCGAGGAAGTTCACCACTGTTACCATTCCTGGAAACCTTTCGTGAATTTCGTATGAATTTTGCAGCTCTGCACTTTGACTTGGCGCAAGGTTTCGGAGAACGTTAACGAGACGCATTTTTTCGGTTAATCCGGACCGGCTCTTCTCTACGTAATTTAGGAGATAAGTTTTCGTTGAAAACCGTAATAATGGCTGGCATCTTGACGAGAACTTTCCACTGGAAATACTTGATATGTGTACACAAGTTTTAGGATGAAACCAAAGATTTACGAGGCTCGCACGCGTCGGACCTTTTGACGAAGTTATTAAAATAGAATTTCAAACGATATTTCGTAGTCCACGTTTTGGAATATGACATTGTTTAGGACAATCGCTAAATTTCTTAAATTTTTAAGTCCCTGAAGTAAGAATTAAATTCAACGCATCCGCGATTAAAAAGCATCCATATTTTAGATGGATAAAAAATTTTTTCTCTTTTTGATGGTAAAAAAATTCATAAATTGTAGATTCAACGCGAATACGTGTTTCTTATCGATTAAAAATCCCGTAAAAACCTAATACGTTAACTTTTTGTAATTAAATATATTTTACGCGTAACATAGTCGTATTTCCCGACGGCAACTTGAATATTAAGTTAAATGAATATTAAGAAAAACTTGTCCTCTCGTGCTAACTCGAATGAGATGTTTACTTAGAATGCGTTGGATAAAATTCTTAATTTATGGTTCGAGAATTCATTTAAGAATTGAAAATGAAAGCGGACGTCGATAATTTAATTGCTTAAACTGTAATTCTTAAAATATGAGCTTTTTAAATATAGATTTGCGTTATTTTTGTGTTTATACGTCTACTCGAGGGGTTATAAATCTATAATGATTTATATTAAAACATATCTCAAAAGTTTTTGTGGTTATAAATAATTTCCCTAATTAATTAATAGAAACATACGACCACCATTATTTTTTTAACTTATGGCTTTTCTAATTTTCTGCCACTATCAAGAGAACAATGTGATGTATACACTGTCAGCGTTTGATTGTACGAAAAGACAAAAATCAAGAACTTTTCTCCAAACGACGTTGCAGAATAATAATACAAAGTTATATTCGTTAAATTTAAAATATTCACGAAAAAGTTATCTCGTTTTTTTTCAGTTTTTTACTTAAAATTAAACAGAAATTTTGTAAAATTAATAAATTTCTCTTTAAAGTCAGAAATTTAACGAAATACTAATTAATTAAGAAAATATTTCGAACTATCTTTCGAAAATCTAAATACCGATGAATGAAAATAATAAGTAAAATATCTACAGAAGATTAAGTCTTATATGAATCTATTCATCTCGCGATAAATGCACTATAATAACTTAAATGAATCGACAAATATTTCGATATCACATTACGAGTATTAATTCATTTTTCTAGTTATAACGCGACATAACGAGTTCGTTATGCGTTCGATAGGTAGAAAAACAAAAATACTTTTAAAATAAAAATTTACTCTATGATTTATCTGGTTCTTATCCAATTAAAAAAGATTCATGCATTTTTCTAATGTACCATTGAAGATCGCATTAACTTCATTCGATCGATAGATAAAAACATTAGTGTATTATAAAGAACTAAAAAATGTTATTTTCAAATACTTTTTGAAAGTTAGTAGTTATTATGTAAGAAAATTACAATTACGACCTCATCTCGTCGAGCGATTTGTTTCGAGTTTGAATAATTAATTCTGGTAATAAGAAAATTAAATATTTGATTACATAAACATATTTTTTAGGGTTTTTAATGATGTATATACGCATAAAATAGGTGAGTTTATAGACGGGGTTTAGAATTTTACGAGTAATAAAAACATGTAATATACGACTACTTTTTAATATTAATTTACAAACTTACTTTTGAAGAGGTTCAAAATTTCGTTAAATCTCGTGACTTTAAAATTTCGAACGCTTATCTTTTGGTTAAACTATAATAATTTCCATATAAATTTCATTTTCACGAAAAATTGAGACAACGAGGTTTACTTTATCGTTTGGAAAATGATTCCAAATGAAAACGAATGTTTAAACGAGTAACGATAATTCAAATTCTACATGGAAAATAGAAATAGCGATACAAACGCAAACCTCAAAAAGGAATACGTTTTCATGAAGTCGCTAACGTAAAATCCTCCCAAGTACAACAATTAGCTGTTGAATAAATAGTGAAAGAAACTTGTTTATAGATAATAAGAAAGGACCGAGGAGCATATATATACAACGACCCTCTCCGGATACCTCATCAGCCTTTATTATCGTTTTATCGAGAGGAGGCCGATCTGCGCCAAGTTTACGGTCGACTATTAATGTTGTCCTCGGGGAGGAAGCAACTACCGCTAAGGATATACGCGATATTCCGCGATCGGTAATCGCCCTTGGGAGAGTTGAGAAGAGAAACGTGATAATCGTTAGTGACAAAGAAAGTACAAAGTGAAGGATGCAGAAGCGATGGCGTCGTGCGATGGCTTTAATGAAATGTTTTCAGTTGCGGTAGACACGCAAGTGCGCAAGTGGCAGAAAAGTCGATGACGACGTCCCTTCCTTATAAACTCTTCTTATTACCGAGACAATTAAGATACCTCGCTTTTAGAGTATCAATGCCGAGGCGTACGATACGCGTGCCTTTAAAACATTTTTTCAACGCGTGTCGTACGGACGTTTACAAACTTTTTGCTCCACGCGTCCTCGAAACGGCGTAAATCGATGTATCAACCGTAAGCATCGACCGTCCGAATTTGTAATTATTTACCGTTCGTCGTTGGTCGTTCTTCATTCGTCGCTGCGATAAATGCACGAATAAATATTTATATTCGATGAATTCTATTGGAAATAAATCGATACGAATGTACGAGAATAAAGCTCGGAAAATTAAGTGCTGGTAAAAATCCGTATTAGTAATAATACGTATCGCGTGTATTAGCCTTATCCTCGAAACTTATCGATATCGATAATAATATATCCGAAGCAAGATTGCCGCATTATTTATCGAAGGTGATCAAAATACGGCTGCGGTTGGACTATCGTTTACAAGTTCGCGAGAAGTACTTTTATCGCGGATCGATCGAGTTAATTTAAGAATTTTACGCGTACCGCACCGCATTATTTCGAAAATCCGATTTGACATCGTTCACCCGTTTTACGCGACGAAAGTGCCCGGTTACTTTTTCGGAGGAGCGAAGCTGCGTCGAATCCGAAATTTTGGTCGCGTTATTTTCATCGACGAGAGCGAAACTCCGCCCGACGACGAGCTTCTAAACCGTCGGAAGAAGTCGAAAGCTCCGCCGCTAAACTTGGAGTGGATATATTTATTATAATTTTATAAGGCGCCCCCTGGCGGTGGCTGTAGTACAAAAGAGTCAGCGGTCCAACGGAATACTCGAAGAATTATGCTTTTACACGAGGCGATGGGCTCGAACGCGATAAAAAGCGAACGGCATTGAAATAAAAGGGAATATGGAAGGGGCTTTCCTCTTTTCAATGACTCGAATCCAATCACAGAACTATCTTTTATCGGTTATGCCGATAAAAGATCGACCGTGCATTTATCGCGCTGAATTAACAACCGCGTTCAACAATGGTCCCCGCGCCAAAAAGGACGCGCATTACTCCGTCAAAAGCACTGCTACGCCCATCGCAACGAAGCGCGAATCATTTGCGCAACAAAGCCCCGCGCCCCTCCCTCACCCGAGTCTTCGTAACGAAATTCTATTTATGAAGAACGGAAAGAAGCAGAAAGAAAAAGTTTGTTAATCGACGCTCGGAGGTGATCAGTCGCCAGATTGTAACGCACCGACGTACGAGAATCGAGATAACCGAAAAGGTGGAATATAATCGCGATCGGCATAAATCGACAGCGAATACGCGACCGCACGACTACGTACAGTGCGAATAGAAGTATAATTGAATAGACATGGCCGTAGTAAATATTCCATTGGCCTTCTTCATCAGAGCATGCAACTCGGCGCATAATTGGACGGTTCCTTCTCTCTCTCTTTCTCTCTCTCTCTCTGCCTTCGTTGAGGTGTATTCATCCGCGGCAAAAATCCCCTTCAACGCCACCACTGCTTTTGCATAGTAATCGCTTAACGCTCATTTTGCTTCCCTTGGAGCTCGAACGAACGCGAACACGGACTCGGCTATGAGTGTGCAAAAGTTCATTTGCCGAGAATCTCCGCACTTTCTTTTTCTTTCTCTCTTTCCTCTATTCGAGGTGTGATATTTATTTTTTTTGCGCCACGTATTTAAGAATAACGCAAATACGAAACCCCTATTTTTCAGCCAGCTTTTTTCCTCGAGTCCTTTCACAAATTTGACGTACATTCATCCTATCGTGACTCGATCTTTTTTATTACTTTGTTCTCTCGTTGTAACGTTGATACTTTTTTGTTTGTCGTATTCGCTTTCGCCGCGTCTTTCGCAAATACGAATCGAACGATAAATTTTTCTACGACGAACGACCGATACGTACAATTTATTATTACCTCCGAGTATATTTCGCGCTCGTAAAAGTATCCCGGTGTATATTTCTATACGTGTATATATCGGTTTTTGTCAAGATAATCGATAGGTAAATATAAAATTTCTTTTGTGTTCGAAAAAATTATGGTAGAAAATAAATCGAATAATTTAAAGCGTCTACCGTCCGAAAAATGGTGGATACGATCGAATATTTTTGCTTCTTTATGCGGTATAAATACGATATAATCCGTATAAATCTAATAAATGAAATTTTAATCGTTTTTAAAATAAATTTTTACAAAATAAATACGTTCAATTTATGTTTCGTAACGCGGTACGAGCGAATACATTTTTTTGTCAACGTTGCGCGGATTATTATAAACCGTGAAGGAATTAAAAAAATATATTCGTAAAATTTGTATTGGAGATACCTTAACTTTATTTTTATTGTACGTTAAGACTCGTTTTAAAAAAGTAACCTGTAAGAACTGAAAAACAAAAAATCAATTTGTGATAAATATTTCGTATCGCGCGATTAAAAAAATAATCCTACCGCTACTCTGCCATAGTTGGACAATACAAATTTTAATAGAACGAACGATGACAGCTGACGCGATTATATATCGCGCGCGCGTTACGTTCAATCAAAAAAACTTTCACGATATGGCACGTGTGACGCAGCAATAAAAAACAACCAAAATCTGCGCGCGATACTTTTGTTTTGAAGCTTGCGTACCATGTAGTCATTTTAGTTTAGAAATATTTTCTTCGTTATAAGTTCGTTACCTTTTAATAACATTTCGAATTTGAATTTTTGTCGTACTTATTATTTAAAAATAAATAAATCACTTTTATAATGCAAATTACAAACGCCGAATTTCAAGTGCTATGTATCATGAATAAAATTAATTGTAAATAAAATTCTTGATTCCATGTACTATAGTTTTAATTATTCATAATAGAAAAATAGTGGAAAGAGAAAAATATTTTTGTAAAAGTTTTTTTTTATTAAAGAAACGAATTAAAGGTTCACTCCAACATATCGACTCTAAACGATAATAATCGTCATTCAAAAATTCTTCGTTCGCTAATGTTACTTTAAAGCAATTGTATAAACTTTTGTTTAAGAAAAAGTCTTTAACGCATATCGATGATTGAATTATTCGATATTCAAGTTTATTTAAACTCTGTTTATTATCTATGTTACAACGTTGCGCTATTTTAAATATTTCAACAATTGCTAAATTTACATAAATTATTGCGTAAAACGCCGTCGATACGATCGTAATAAATTATCATAATATTTGTTTAAAATCTAGTCAATATTACTCTATTAGAGTTTTCATCTTAAATTTGATTGTAACTATTACCGATTAAATAAATCGATAAATCATGTATTTAATTTATTCCTTGGCGTTTTAACGATGCAATTGTTATCCTCTACAACCATAAATTCTCGTTTATAAATAAATACAAGGTTACAGCTCATTGCATTTTATTAATAAGATAAGAAAAAGTATTTTCGTATATTATTTCATTTATGTATTTATAATAATTATTTGATATAATTAATTATTGCATCGTAATTTATATTTAAATATTATTTTTGCAATTGTAAAAGGGTAACATTAATTAAATATTAATAACATTAATTGTAACTAATAAACATAGTTGTTCAAATAAAATTTTGTTTCGCACTATCTAAAATTCTAAATATAATTAAGGCAAAAGTATCCGTTTATATTTTTAAATATAAAGTATCGATTAACGTAAACTTTGAATAATTCGACTGGATGCACTTGTAAAAATATTATTTATTAAAAAAATATGATAGATGATTATAAATAAAGAATTTTTATATAAGCTGATTAAAAGCTGATTCGTATAAAACGTTGCATATTTTTCCATAATGAGAAGGTGATTTTTATTCACGTACGATGGATTTCGTCAACTTAATCAGATAGGTTATTATAGTCTTTTCTAAACGACTTGTATCTTATCGAAAAATGTACGGGGGACAAATACGAGGAGAGTTTCGACGATGCAAAAAATTTTGTCGCAGATATCAGTAATCAAGAAAACATGCGAGACAGCAACCGTCAAGTGGAGAAACAGGTAAATTTAATATTCTTGCCCACGATAATTTGCGCAGATATACACACCCCCGCTACATCATAAACCGAGTGAATGAGTGGTAGGGAGGGAGAGAGGGATAGAGAGAGAGAGAGAGAGAGAGAGAGAGAGAGAGAGAGAGAGATAGCGGATCCGGTGATTCTACGCGTGATCGACACACTGGAAAAGTAGAAGCGAATACCGATGGCAAGGTAAATACCTTCATTACTTTGTAAGCTTAAAGTGCTGTAGGCTCGATTTTTCTCGTACCGTAAAACTGAATAATCAAGTATGAGACTTAAAATAAGGAAATATGATACTTTGGTCCCGAATACAAATTTCAAACTTTCGTAACCGATTCATTTATACGGTAATTTAATGCAATATTATTTATAACGTTTCAACATGTTGTTCAAGGTAATGATTTCAAAGTTTACTTAGATCTTGAATAGATAAAACAATTTTATAAAATTCTTTTATCTTCATCGAAAAATAAAATTGTTTAATATATAATAACAGTACAAAGATTTTTTAGTATACAGAAATTACATTTCCAAGTATAATGCTTCAACTTATAAAATAAGGAAAAGTAAAAATAATTTTAAAGGAAGGATAAAATCTTGATTTCGTTATTTGTTTAGAATTGTATGCGAGCAAAAATTAGATAAATGTTTAATCGATATATTCGTACGGTAAAATGAGCTTTTATATATATAATTTTAAATTATGTAAAGATGCATATATCAATATAAGTAAAAAGAATAAATATTAGAATATTATTCGTAGATTATATTTATCTTATATCTGATACAGCTAATAAATTTTTTCTTTTTTATCTTTTGTTGAATTCTTTCTCTCTTTCTCTCTCATTCGGTATTTTATCACAACGATAAAATCAGGATAGAAGTGTACTCGAATAAAGCAATATTGCGAATGTGTAATATTTTCTTATTTAAAACGATATCGCATAAAATGAATACTGTATTAATTATGCGCAAGTAAAAATGCAGTAGCAACTTACGTAACTAAAAATCGGTGAATATTTACTTCGGACTCGCGATCGCATATTTTCAAATATTCTGATTAAATTTGATTTTTCGCATTAAGTTCTCACCAACGATTAGACGTTATCAAGCGTTAAGAAGCTCCTGAAATATTTGAAAGTGTCGACGATGTATGAACGAGGAAACAAAATTATCGATCGTCTAATAATCAGGCTTTTACTTATTACAAATATTTATGCCTTATACAAAAATTATTTATCGAAACATTCCAATATTCGTATTTATAAGAATAAATATGAATTCTTCGTAAAGTACGTTATCGCGTAACAAAAACATTTATACTCGTTCGTTATTATTAAGTAAGCGAACAACGATCGATTATTCTCGAATTATATTTTTATCTTATTGAGAGGCGATTGGAAGAAACAAAATGTATTTACGAATGTACGGCAATCCTGATTCCAACGTACAACACCTCGTCGATTCGAACGTCCGCGTTTAAAAAAAATAAAGCGTTCGGCTAAACCAACTCGTGTCGGATAATCACCGAGCCACGGACTTCCGGGAGTCATCGCGCAAACGACCTTGGAAGTAGGGGTTTGGCACCAGGTGCATCGGCCACCTCCGGCCAACGTCATCGGGCAAATCGCGGGGAACGTTATTATCAATTATCCACCCACCGGAGTCGTACGGACGCGGCGCACCTAAGCAGTTCGGTGCGACATTCTAGGGCGAGTAAGCGAACGCATGGTAATAATAATAATTGTAAATCGCCTCATCCTGCATAGTTAGTTTTGTATTAACGGTGCGCGACGTCGAGTAGCGGCTTTTTCCTTCTCCACGCGAGCGGCAGATTTTTATGCCTGGTTAATAAAGTCTTGTAAATTAATATATTGAATTTTATTTTTGGAATGTTGCCGCAAACTTCTCTTTCATTTTTTTCTTATGACTCCTTTTCGAGAACGCGAGGCTCAACGAGCAAATCCGAATTTCAACTTACGTATTTAAGATTACATAATGGTATACATCGTGAGTTAGGAAAGTATCGATTAAGAAATTTCGAGTTAAAATACCGATACGGTAAATTCAATGTTAAAGTACAAAAACATTTATGGTATTTCTCGAGCGTTGTTTATATATTAACAGTGTAGGTAGAATCGATACAGAGACGAAAAATAGAATAATAAAAATTTGAAATAATTCTTCCAAATATATTTTTCAGATTACAGTTTATTCGTTCTTTTCTTCTTTGTTTATCTTTTTTAACGCGCTTTCATCCAGATTCTACGAATATTATTTACTTGCTTACTTATTTACGATTTATCAAAGTTACGATTCTCGCAACCTCAACGAATAAAGAAATGTTGATTAAAAGTGCGCAAGTATAACAAACGTTAAATACAGAAATAACTTTTTTAAAAAAATTACCTTTATCATCGAGTCTCGTAATATAATGTAAATAAACTACCGAAAAACGGTACGGTAATTTTTTTTTAACTTTTTGTTTCTTGAAAAGTATAATCTCCTTTTATATAAGGCCTTTTCAGGACCTCGTCGTTTAATTACGCATCCAATTAATGACGCTTTTAGTCTCCATTAGGAAACTTTCCTTGAATGTTGATTCTCGATTCGTTTAAAACTATCAGGGTGTTTTGGAGAAGACAACTTTTATTTGTAAATTAGATGAGATTTAAAGTACTTAACTATCCATCGATCCTAGATTTTCGAATATCGTTATTTCTACATTAGAGTTTGATTAAGAAACAACAATGTAAACGAATAAAGTAAATTTAGTAATAAAATATTAAAATTTCTCCTAAGCTGGTGCGAGCAATAATTAGCATATAAATGAATGTTCGTAAAATCGTTATTTCGACAAATAAAAATAATCAACGTTTAATTTGAAAGTAACGGCAAAAGTGATAAGAATAAAATATCATATACGAGGAGAAGGATAATTTAAACAATTACTTTGAATAAATATTACACACTGCGTTAAATTTAATTTTCTCCTACCGTCTCATTGAGTTTTATTACCAACGAAAGAAAAACAAAAGAACGAATCGACTTCCCGTATCGACGCGTACGCAAGGTAGCCTCGAGCTTTCCGAATAAAACGACTCAATCCGCGGAACAAACTTTCCGTGTACGAGTCGAGAGACTCGTCGAGCGACGACGAACGAAAATCTCCGTACGGCCGTTGCTGGTACCGATTCTACTTTTCGTTACGGTACAGCTTATCTCTCCGGTACTAGCCTACTTCCCGATCACCGCTCGGGAACAAAAATCACGGATCGGTTGTTTTCCGCGTGCGAGACATTTTGAAAATTGAAACGGAAGAAACGCGAGAAGAAACGAATGGAAAGCGTTCGGAGCTGATAAATACGAAAATATGGAGATGGAAATATCGACGGGTATCTTTGATCGATGCGGCGAGCTCGGGGTAACTGTAAAAACTTTGATCTCGCGTTGCTTTTTAAATCCAGTATTTTCGAGAACACATTAACTTCCGAATTGTATAAATATTCGTTAAGTATATTTACCGCTGCGGCTAGTTGGATTCGCGCGAAACAACTTACGTCCGTTTTAACGAGACCAAAACTCGTTAATAAGTTTTTTTCTTGAATCTTACTTTTAGATATTCGCAAAGTAGCTTACAGTCAACTTCTCGACGAATCTTATTCAAACTTTTACGAAATATCGCGTATAAATTTACCGATAACAACTATTGTTCGTAATGGATATATTATCGTATAGTTAATTAAAAAATAAACCGAAATTAATGCTTCCATTGTAAATGTCGTACTATTGAAAATATTTTTAATTTTTAATCTCTTTCAATTATTTATCCGAGAAACGTTGATATTTCCATCGTATCAAAATTGAACGAGTTCAAGGAAAATATTTTATTATTCTTAACGTATTGAAAATCGATAATTGCAATCGAATAATTCGTATCTCAACTCGTTACAAAGACCTTCAAAATATTAATAATAAGTATATCATCGGAGGTAATTATTTCCTAATCACATCGATATTACAAAACCTGATTTATTATTTTATTCGATGAGAACGAAGTATTAATTTTCATTTGGTACGATATTTATCAACTTTTTCAACGAAATCATTCGACTCGAAACGATGCGTATCGAAATTCAAAAAAAAAGCAAATCAACGATTTTACAAGTGCGATTTTATTAGCGCTCCGTTAAAGTACGCGTTACATTTCGAATACGTAGGACAACTCGTTTACCTAAATCGTTTAAGTCGGCATCAAAAGTACAGCTCGAACTTTTGGTTGAGAAATTCAAAAGCGCTGTAAACATTAATTTCCGGTAGCGACAACTCGTAAAACGTACCGCGAAGACACCATCGTTCCACATTATCAAAAATTCGGGATCGCGGGTGAAAATACGGCTTTAGTGCATTTGTCGCGAGTGCCTCGAATTCACTCGGGAGGACGCGAAAGACGTTAAAGAGTCGAAACGATCGGTAACCAATCAAGAACGATACGCGAACTCGAAGTACGAGTCGATGACAAAAGTAATCGAAGTAATCGACTGGACATCCAAATGCATAACCGCAGGCTTCGACGAATTATTTAGAGAAGTAAGGTTATGATTATCGCGAGCCAAGATTACTCCTGCAAGAACGTGAAAATCCGTGACCCATTTCCCAACCGTCGGACACCGGCCGCGAGCAGAATCGGAAATCAAAAATATAGCTCTCGTACGTTTACCAGTCACGTCGGACGAATCAGCATAACCAGGTTAGGTTATCGGACTACGCCCCTCGCGAGTTCAGTCTTTAATTGCAGCTCGTACAAAGTATCTCGCTGCCTCCCCGGCGGACGACCGGCTGTAATTTAGCGGCATTATCCCGGTATGCGGGGGCAAGTGCTCCCGGTTCAATCAATGTCTCCCGGCTGCGAGTCCGCGGATACTTTGCGTGTGCGCGCCTCGATATGCTCAGGGCGCACGAGTCGCGCCGAGACTCGAGCTGCCACCGCATCTGCTTACTCTCCTTTGCTCGACTCTTCCCTCTCGCTCCCTCTTCCTTCCCCTCCACGGCCACACGGCTGCGCGCCTTTTCCCTCTTCCCCCCGAACTTCGTCGCGCGCGGATCCTTACCGAGTCGCGTACAATTTATCCAAAGATGCTTTTTGTACGCGAGACGGTCGTCTTTCCTTTTACACGGACACGCATTCGTTTCTTTATTTCCTTTCCTTTATGTTTTATTAACGCGAGCCATCGGAGCGTTCGAAGGCTCGATTCTTTCCTCTTTAGACGGAATCTTGTGTAATTTGTAAATGCAGTTTTTAACTCGAACGTTGAAATTTATTTTTCTCGACTTCTCCGGCGATCGGAGGAGAAGAAAAATGTTAATATCTCCATTTAACGAAAACGACGCGACGCGCGAGTATTTTTACGAACGAAACGACTTTGATATCTTCCGTCACGATGTACGGGTGGATAAAAACTCTTTCACTTTGTAATATGCCTCGCGGGTCGTTGGTTCCTTCGACGCGGGATGCGAAAGAGTCGAGATCGATGAGAAAATCTAGCTTACCGCGTAAATCGTTATTTTGCGCGAGGGATTTGGTCGAAACGATTCAATGATCGCGATGACCAACTTTGCAAAAACGCATCGAGCGATCCTCGTTCGAACCGAGTCGTTATTTATTTATTTATTTATTCTTTTTTTCGATTCCCGTAAACGTCCACGGACGTCCGACGCATCCGCCAGATTTATAATGAACGTTACGCGTCGAGGCACGGAAACCATCTTTGCGCGAACGCGAGATTTTGAAAAACTTAGCTTTTTCCCGACGATTCCGAGCGGTTCGAGCATAAATCTCGAGCTGGCACGATAAATAGCACCGCGAGTCTCTTTCGCGCAAAACTTATAATTTTAACGAAAAGAAAAAAATAGCCAAACCACTTCATGAATGGAAAAGAAAAAAATTCATCCGTTTCTACTCTTTGGTTACTCGGGCGCTCGGTTGCTCGGTTGCTCGGTTGCTCGGCTCCTCGGCTCCTCGGCTCCTCGGCTCCTCGGCTCCTCGTTGAGGGGCTTCCACCGAGCCGACCGACCGCTCGAGCGAGAGATGCAAACCACTCAATTATAGCGTGGCCCGCGGCGTCGGTAGCAGCCGAGAATCGCAACCACAGCCGCGAAGTTGCCGAGAGAAAAAGGAAAGAAAACTCGCGTTGCCATACTTTTTTTATTCGCTCTGTTTTTCGCGACTCGCCGGAGCTGTCTACGATCTAATTGAGTAAGGCTCGTTGATTAAACGCTTCTTCCTCGGTATTTTCTCTTCACTCATTTTCCTTCTTTTTGCGGCCGCGTGATGATAGCCAAAATGAAGTAATCGCACCGGTGTTAATTTTAATGCGATTTCCAATTTTCTCGCGCTTCGTTCGAACCATCCGAGTAACCCTCGCTTTTATCATCCGCGAAGTTTACCCGATTTCACCTTATCGATCGACTGCCTCGTTCGCTCGTTTAAACGAGATTAGAACGGGAGCTATGTTAATCGAAGAACAATTTATTTAGGTGAGAAAAGAAACCTTCGAAGCCTTCGAAACCATTGTCCGGAATAATTGCGTGAAACTGTAATTGAAATTGAATCGTAAGTGTACGATCGAACGTATTTTGAGAGGATAAATTTTTTATCGCGCTCTCCGGTATCGCGATTACAAAATAACCTACCGATTAAACGTTTAAACAAACGTTCGAATATGACTTCTAATTTTCGATCGAATAATTCGAAAAAAAAACGATCCGTTCTTTTCGCGCGCTTTAATAGTATAATCTTTCGTAAGTTTGTCGCGTATAAAAACTGACATCTTATCCAGTGTTTTATGTACAAAAAAAAGTCTAGGAAACTTTTCAAAGTTTTCAGTGGAAAATATTTTTTAACGGTATATGTAAAAATGAACTAAGATTATTAAAGTTTAAAAATTCCTTAAAAATTCTTTTGCTGGCTGTTTCGGCATTATTATTCAATCGGTGTTGGTGTTTTTAAAAAATTTATGAATTTTTTTATTTTTCGTAACGAACTGTTTTTACAATTTTTTCACTAAAATGCGTACCAACCATCGTATTTAATTTATCTTACCGTAACGAAATATTTTGAAAAAACTATTTACATTCGTTTTAATGTATCTTGAAATCCTTGATTTTTTATTTTAAACGAACTTGGAGATTTCGCGACCATCGTTTCAATCTCTTTCAACCCGAGATGTGCACATACTATTTTTATACCGCGGAGCAAGCAAACAAATATTCCAAAATATTTTGACGTGTATTACGATGTCTCTGTAATTTTATACGTCTTTGCACAATGTGCTATTTATACAAAACGTAACATAAATAATTTGTACATAAAAATCCATAAAATTAAATTTCCGTTCCGTAAAAAAATATTTAACGGCTGATATTTTTTTATTTCGATAACTATATTTACGTTTCTACTCCGTCAATAATCGAAGAAATAATTCGATATATTTATAAATAAAACTTTTTAGCGATTTAAAAATAATTAACTTACATAGAAAAAATTTACTATGTGCGTTTGCGATATTAAGAAGACAATTGCCGTTTCATCGTCCAATCACCGAAAGCACATATACGTACATAGATAAACTATTGTGCAAATTAAACCTTGATTGAGATTAATTTAAAGTACATTAAGCCTTGACTTCACGAATGGAATTACTCGGTTGAAAAATTTGCAAAATGAGTACAAAGCGACGGAGACAGTCAGAATTCGATTCCTCGAATGTAGTTCACGAACGTTCCGAGAAACGAAACAAAATGTGTAATTAAGCAACAGTAAGGAGAAAAACATTCGTATTTGTAAAGAAAACTAATTGACGTATCTTTACGTATAATTCGAAAAAATGGAAGAGTTGGACAAAGGAAAAAGGGGGATGATGAGGGGAGGAGGAGAAGGAGGAGGAGGAGGTACGATCAGGCTCGAGGGGGGGGCAAAAGGAGGTTAAAGGAGGCTAAAGCAGTCAAGGTCGGGGCCCTGAAGAGCGCGAACCGCCGAATAAAACGCACGATGAAAGAAACGAAGGGAACGCTCGTCGAGGTGGGTTAATCGTCTCTTCCGAGAAAAGAACTCGCGGCTTGTCAACGGCGCGTTCGTGTCCTTGTAAATTGCATCATCATGCAGCGTGATTTTGGCGCGCGCATACCCAAGTACATTGGGCATTTAACCTCGAAACCGGTACTCGAGCGGAGGAAGTCAACGAAGGATTGCGAAGCGATGGCGACCGTACAAACCATGTGGATTAATTTCGCGCGAGCGTGCAAAGTCTGTCGAGGATTTATCGGGGAAGATTTCTGACCGCTCGCCTTTAATGTAATAGTATTTATGTATTTATAGTATACACGTTCCTCTGGCTGCGTAAAAAATGCACCGAGGAATCAGTGTTCCTTTTATTGCTGCCGTGAAAAATTTTAAGGAACCGCGAGAGGCGAAACCGTCGTAGTAGTAGTAGTAGTAGTAGTAGTAGTAGTAGTAGTAGTAGTAGTAGTAGTAGTAGTAGTAGTAGTAGTATTAGTAAAAATAATAATAATAATAATAATAATGAATATACTCTTATCTCTTTTTCTTTTACGAAACTCGACCCGCCGAGGTAGTTTTATCTATAAATTTTTTTTTATAATCTTATTATACGAATAAACTGCTTATTTTTATACATGCTTTCGTCCATTACGATGATTTATTTTATGCCGGCATAAAAAACAAAGTTACTACCGTTTTTCGATTGACTGAATTAATCATTTTACGGAGTAACGTTTCAATTAAAAACAATCCTACGTGTACTATATTTTTTCGAGCCCAACCGAGCTATCTTTTAATTATTATAATTTGCGTGTATTATCGCTACTCGCATCAAAATAAAATCAATATTCTAATTAAATATTTATATTATATCCATCGAGGAACCGATTACTTTTTATCGACTGCAATATTTTAGTTTTACGAAGACCTTTATTAAAATAATATTTTTAAATCGTATATCTGCATACACATATACGCGCGTGAGCACACGCATATACACACATCCATATAAGCATCAATTTATATATTTCCTATCGTACAACATTAATAGAATATTTTTCTTGGAGGCAAGTCGATATCTACTACTGTATAATAAAAAGAACATAACAACGATATATTCTTGTTAGCATAGGTTTTCTTCGAGTAATGACTAATATTTGTTCTAAAAAATAATATCAATAAATAAATCAATTGTTTTATCGATAACGTAATAGCTTTTAAGTAGAATACAACTTTTATTTAAAACTTCTTTTCCGTAAAAATCGATGCTTTTTATTCAAATGCATAACCTGATTATTTTTCGTTCGTTCGTTAAATAAAAGATGTTTAAAAAAATAGTACCAAGATCGCAAAATCGATTCGAGTATAACGGACGTATTTTTTTACTTATTTATCGAGACGAATCTAAATATATTTATATATTTATATTTACTTCTATTTTGAGCGAATAAAAAAAAGTTCTCCGATTATAAAGTAATAATTTATCAAAGTTGATACATCACTTCCATAAAACTATTTTTGTTTTACTAATTTTACGTAGTTTTCTTTTTGAAACAATTAGTAATTTAAAAGTGATTAAAAGGCAAATTATCGGCATTACTTATTTATTTCTATCTCAAGGGAGTTTTAGTTCGGTACAAGAACGAAGCGTCGTTAAAAACAATTAAATTAAAAGTTATTTCTTCTACTCGATAAACTTTAATGGTAATTCTAAAGCTTTCGTATTTACCTTTTCTCCGAAGTGGTCAAATATACGCGATAAAAAATGCATGCACTCGACGTTAACGAATGTACGACGTACGAGTAGCGTAGCTACGTTAACATTATCGCATTGTTTACCGTGTTCGACGTTTCATCGGCAATATCATATCGATGTACTCGACTCTCGCGCTCTTGACACAAGCTCTACACTCTCGCGATAACCTGCTTTTGCATTTTTTAAGGAGCAGTGACGTAACTACGTTTCGACAACTTTCAAATTGATTACCTTCCCTGCGCCTAGTCGAGGTCTCAGCTATAACTCCCTATCGGATTCCCCGAGGAGATTCGGACTACGTGAAAGTTCACGGCTGAAAACTACCAAGGAAACATCGAAAGCAAAGCGCGTGTCTAGGTGAAAAAAAATCGATCGAGCGATCAATTTTAACGCCCGAGCAGCCGGCAAATACCCGATAAAACTAACGATAACGTTCAACGTCCGTAATAGCGGATATCGCGCGTTCGTTACAATATTTCACTTCTTAAGGGATATTCTCTTTAGCGATGTTCAACGGTTTCCTTCGTGGAAATAATAAGGTATTTGGACAGAGCAAACAACGAAATAAATAAACGGGTTACGCGTAAAAAGTTGCACGCACGATCGAATAAACCGGTACGAGGCATTAGATTTTAAATTAAATTTTGTATTATGTACTCTAGCGTTTTACGAATTCAATTACTCGTGAGACATTTCTACTTTCCGAGGGGTTCATTCGTGCAAACCGTACGGTTCTATTATTTCCACATTATTCGCGATTTAAAAAAACAACCAACATTTTAGCGCCTTGTTACGCTTATCCGGTTGAAAAGTCGAGAAATCACATCGCGGATAAATAAAAAGGATCTATGGCCGATAAAAGAGATCGGAAGCAGTTAAGTCGCGAACATTTTCGAGAAAGATGTTCGTTTTAAAAGTAGAAAACTCGGATGAGCGTGAAAACGCCGATAAAATTACGTTGATATCCCAATTAGATCAGAGTATTAATGCAATCGGTAAGACAATGCTTTGCTTTAGATTGAAGGAAAAATTACATGTAATACGGGTAACGTGAAAGAAGACGTAAAAGCAATCCAGTCGAGGTAATAAAAAGAAGTACCGGTGCGCGATCTCAGCGGCCACCCGACGACATCCGCACCTTTCGTTCGCCCCGTTGAGCTCGAGTTACCCGGACGCGTCGACAAACCTCGGGCTTGTCCCCCGCAAAACTCGGGAACTGAAGGAGGAACTCCTCCTCGGGAAGCGGACGCATACCACCGCCTGAATTAGAGGGCGGACATTGTTACCGCTGATGGTAGCAGGGACTTCTCGCCCTCGTAGTTCGCGTAATCCGTTCGGACGCGTTTCCCCATCGTGGAATCTCGCTCCTCCCACTCGTCGGGGTCGGTATGTCCGCACCGCCGCCGGGGAATCTTCGAATCGTGCCACCGAGAAATTCGAGCGTTACCCGGCCGCAACGGGGATGAGGCAACGCGAATAAAGCTGGACGTTTTAATGGAAGCCTGGAAGAATGCCCATCTCGAGAGAGAGAGAGAGAGAGAGAGAGAGAGAGAGAGAGAGAGAGAGAGAGAAAAACGCGATCATTGCTCTCCTCCGATCCAGCGGTGAGTTTCCCATTGCGACGCGGGACTGGACATGTATGATTTTGGATGAGCCAACGCGGAAGACGCCGAGGAAAGCGTAACGCGAAGCGAGTCGATGCCGCATCTGAGGACGAAATGAGAAGTGCGCGCGTGCGGATCTACGGACTCGGTGTAGATCGCGCGGCTTTGCGACTTTATTGAAGGCGGTATCTTGGGTATCTGGCTGTATATCGGGGGGATATCAGGGGGATATCGGGGGGATCGACGGGGGGATCGACGGGGTATCGACGGGGTATCGAGGGACGGCCACGGTTCGATCGTACAAGTGCGGATGAGTATAGTCGAGTCCGGCCACCTCGAAGAAATAATCGTAATGGCCCATGATTATTTCTTTGAAATGACCGGAGCGGCATACGCGATCGTATTGTCCCGGTATCTCTTCTCTTCGGTATAACCTTCGATCCGATTGTATAAGTGCATCGTCGATCTACACCTAAATAAAACACTCGTTCGTCGAGTCTTTGTACGAAAACACTTTTTTCCAAGCGAACATTTTTTTTTTTTTTCGACCTTCCTGTAACCTTCCTCTACACATATTTTATTTAGTGGTTTTTCAATTTCTCGGCGATATCGACGCGCCGTTATTCGACTCGTCGATTATTTTATATCGGATATCGAACGAGGGTTTACGAGCCTCGAATTTGAAAAATATTAAAAAGAGAATTTTATAAAAATAACGATCGCTATTCGCGAGAGAATTAATTGAAACGTATGTATTTATATTCTCTTTAATAATTATTACATTGCCTTTCTTCGAAGAATCAATCTTCGTTGTACGTATTTACGATGCAAAATGTCCGACGCGATTTTTGTTTTTTGTAAGGCTACACCAGTTTTGAATAGTTTAAATTGAACAATGGCTACCTTGCTTCCATTAAACGGAGTAACCAGCTATGGATCCGTTCGTTCTCGCGATGGATTTGGCTTTTTTTGCTATCTGAAATCTTTGTAAATAAATTTACCTACTATGATATGAAATGCGAAAAACGTGTAACAGCGGAAGATGCATTAAAAATAAAATAATCGTTGTTTTATATTTCGAATTGTAGGTATATACCATAGTGTATTTTTGAAAAGAGAATTAATTTGTCCCGTACTCGATAATAATATGATCGATGAATCGTATTTTAGAAAAATTTGTATGAAATATTTGCTAAATAATATTTGTATCGGAAATTTTAAACTGATTATGAAATACGAATGTTTAAAAATAACTAATGACTATCGTTACGTTTTATAATACTTTTAATACTCCTTAATAACTTCGTATTTATATTAAAACTTTATATTTACGTTTATTAAATATCTATATTGTCGCGTATCCTTCTATCTAAAAAATAAGGCGACATATGTAAACTATATTTTTCTTGAGTTCATTCATCCTTTTGTCATTCTATTAGTTTAGTCACTTTATTATACATTCCATAATCTAGAATTTTAATTTCCTCTTTCTCCCTTTCTCTCTCGTTTTCTGTAAGCCAGTAAATGTAGTATGAATAAATAATACACTCGATCGATAAATACGTTAGATTTAAAAGCGCAAAAATTTTTTAACATTTTAAATAGAAAATTTTATTTATTAATTTTACAAGAATGAAATCAAACTTGCAAATATACTAATTATAAAAACTAATTAATGTCGTTTGTACACAAATTTTTACATTACGAAGTTGCAGTATGTATAATATATCTTACGTAGCGTATAAAGCAGTTTTTGTATCGAACGTTGCAGGAAATTAAATATTTCATTGAATATAAAATGAAACTTGTAGGCGTACTAAATATTATAGATAGTTTTATGAAGAATTATTCATAAGAATTTATAGAATATTGAACCTAGTTCATAGCATTGCTTTCATAAAATATTTATGTGGGAAGATATGAAACGTAATTAATTTATCAGTCTATTAAATACGAAATAAGACTTATAAGTATATTGAAATAATTATTTCCATGTTATTCTAATAATAAATACTCTAAATATCTTCGGGTCTAAAGTACAAATATGATTGAGAATTTTAATATCATATTCCTTTTTAATACTTTCAATTCCGATGAATATTTTAAAAAAGCCTAGAACTTTTTGTCGCAAAAAACTATTATAAAAGATTTTGTTAGACTTGATAAAAGTTTTGATAATCAAATTTTACTCGTGAGAATAGAAAGTCGATATCTGTTTTTGTTTCATTATATAAGTAATAAAATACTTTGAATTTAATCAAAACTCAATCGATCGGTAATCTTCCATAAATATTTGGACGTTACGAATTTTTACGCATAAATTTAATAGATACGTTAAATTTTTATCCAATCATTATTTACCGTCATTTTTATAACTTGTAAATTTTACTTCAAATTTTTTTTAAACGTTGCAAGGATCGAATATTTTGTAGAAAAAAAATTTTACTATAATTTGTAAATTTGACATCGTAAAAACATTCGATTTTAAAAGTTTAATATTTATATTTTGTAATAATCGGCTATTTTTATATAAGTTGACTAAACACTCGTGCAAAATGTCAATACAATCAAGAATTTTCTCGATCTAATCTGTTATACGCAAAATCAAATTTAATATCGTCGAATGTCGATCAACGAGTATCGACGTATCGAAAGAAAACGAGTAAGAGTCGAAATACTTTATTGGATATAATTACGTAATAAACGGTAAATAAAAATTAAAGTTTCGAATAAGTACGATTTTGACTATTTATGGTTTGCGAAGTATGCTATCTGCTACTGCAGATTTTTGAATACCGAAACGAAGCATTTTATATTCGCAACGTTCGATCGTAAGAGAAGCGTACGGCCACTCGAAAAAAAGTTGTTCGCGTTTCTTCTCATAATCGATACTTTACCGAAGCGATTCCTTTTTCGATCCACCGCTGCATCGGGTTTCGTTTCGGTCTCCGACCACGCGATGGCGCGCATCCAAATTATTCATTTCCAGTTTGTGAATACGCGAACGTAGTCGACCCAAGGCGAGGTTTTACATAATATTAAGCGACCTTCTTTATTTACGGTACGTTTTAGAATCGAGTCACGGGGGATGAAACAATGCTCCCGAACAAAATCCCGAGCAAAACGTTATTCGCATTGCGTTAGGGTTGTTTTATAGCCAAATGTTTTCCATTGAAATTATACGCTCGGAACTTCGCCTTTTGATCGTATATACAATGGAACTGTGTACGATACGGCGATATATTTATAATATTGCTCGTCGCGTTCGTGGACTTCAAAGACGCGCTTTAATTTTATGTTTACGATCCGTGATTTTTACCACAGGTCAATTTTGTTTCGATATCGTACCGTTTGATAAATCGATTCGAGCTTACGATACAAGATTTGCCAAAAGTACTATCAAAAATTAAGCATCCGTGATATATTTCCACGTAACGCATCGAATAAATAAAGCGCGCATTTATTCGATGAAGTTTCTATTATAAAAACGGTAACTATGTACAAACTAAGTTAAAGAATTTAAAGATTTATTTACAAATATTTGAACATGGTAATACAAAATTTACGCGCGATCCATGTTTCGTTACATTTTATATCCTTTGTAAAATACCGGCTTCCGTTATCGATAAAAGACCAAAAACGCAAAAAAACGTTATCGAAAAAGTAACGTTAAAACGCTATTTTTGCATTTTTGCATTTTTGGAAAAACCGTCGATTCGCGTTACATCGTTCGATAATTTTATCCTTTTATCATCGAAGCGCCAACGATAAAAAAATTAATTGAATCAGAATCAACGTTTATCCGAAGGGTAAAGGAAATCCATTTACTTGTAAGCGTTCGAATTCAATTTTCCAATACCGTTGCGACGAACGTTGCATCCGAAAAATGGTATACCCCGCGCCTGTCTCGCGAGAAAACGAAAGAAAAAATGAGATCCCGTCCAACCGAGTCGATCGAATCGGCGAAAACCAAACACGACGTTACGATCACCCACGTAGAATCGCTTCTCGATTCGCCACCGAATAATTCGGACCGACAGTCATTGTTCTCGGCTCGCGGTGCATCTCCGAACGCGCAGGTGAGAAGCGAGGTCGGTCATGGATAAGCGATAATCCACGCGCGCCTGGGCAAAGAGGCCGGGACCGACGGACCGGTGAAAAGTGGGAGCAGAGGCGAGGAAACAAGTCTCGCTGGAAATTGAATCCAGGAACGAAGCGATAATGCGCCCAGAGCCTATCGATCGCGAGCGAACGCAGCCTCGTGCACAATGCTCGTCATGTACGAGCGAGCGAGAGAGAGAGAGAGAGAGAGAGAGGAGAGAGAGAGAGAGGAGAGAGAGAGAGAGAGAGAGAGAGAGTGGAAGCGGACAAAAGGTTTTGTTATGCAAATGCGCGGCTCGCGTCTGCGTGCGCGTGTGCGTGTACGTGCGCACGCGTTAACCGAGTCAAAAGCGGCAGATTCGCGAACCGGCGCGAAGGGGGAAAATGGTTCTCCCTCCTCCCGAAAATAAAAACTCACCCCGATTCCCTTTTTTCCGCCCGTGCTCGGTTGGACGTTGAAAAATATTTTCCCCGTTCGTCCAACGGAGGCACGGCTCAGCGTCGTCGACTTTTATACCTCGTTCGATGGCTGGAGGCGTTTGCTCGGAATTACCGAGACCTTCCGGTAAGGTGATACAAGTGGTCGAGCGTCGAGCGTCGAGCGTCGGGCGATCTTCGGAATAAAAAATATTGTACAACCCTGTTTTCTTCCCCTTTTTCGAGGGGAACTGTTCCCTTTTTTTGAAAATTGAAGGAACGTATCCCCTTTTTTCCTATCGATCGCGCAAACTTCGGAATAGCGCATCCGTTGAATTTGAAACTAGAGGACGGAAACCGTTTTTTTTAACTTGCGGAGTCGCGCGATGTTAGAGGTTCCAAATCCATCGACTGGCTTTTAAAAAATGATTCCCACTCCCATCGCGTGATCTAGGATCTAGTTTACGAATTCGAGTTGGAACAGTGGAGCCCGCTCGATAAACGCGATAAGACGAGCGAGCCGGCGATAGGGTGGACGAGGGGGAGGGATAAGGGAGAAGAAAAACACAAAAAGGAGGGAAGGACGACCGAGTGGATGACTTTCCCTTCCTTCTGTCGCTCAAGTTTCAGTTACAGAACATTTGCGAAATAAATTTTGAATTAGAATTTTAAGTGCGGTTCCGACTTGTTCGCCTTACGTAAATGTTTTATTTTTATATTTATAAAATCTTATGTGCACGTCGGTATTTAATTCCTGCACGTCCGTGTAACTTGATTAATTGGATATAAAGTAAGCGTCAAAATTCGCGCGAAAGTGCCAAGTCCGTTAAAACTTGTACAAATATTCGCTGAAGTTACGAAATACGTTAAGCTGAATCTTTCGAGCGCTATTAAAATGTATAATCGTAACGAAAAATCGTATAAAAACAATTCAAATTACAGTTTCACTATCTCGCTGTTCGCGTAAAATAATATTCATTCTTTCATTGTTGATTAAAACGATAATTTTACATAGACACGAAGAATATTAAATAGTGTCGTGCGCAGTCTTTTACGAATGTTTAAGATTTTGCGTAAAATTGAGGAAACGGTTGGAAAACGTCGGAAGATTATTTATCAAAGAGAAGGAATTGAAATTTCCTTCTTCGGAATACAAGAATATTTTTAAACGAAACGAGCATTCTTTACTTAATCCGTATCTTTACGTATTAAACGTAATATAATTTATTCGCGTTATTAAAACACGCTGGAACGTATAAAATTTCTTTAATCCGTTGCTGTTTACAAAGTGAATTTACGCGATTCCTTTCGTTGCTCGTACTTTAATTGCAGGATAGAATTTTTCCCGACCAACTTAAAAACAAAGAGCACCTCGGGGTGAATGAGTAACGTTAAGTAGACAGACGAGTAAATTGCGAACGAGCGAAGAAACAGCGAGAAACGGTTTGCACGGGGCTCGACGAGTCGCGATTCGCGAAATCGAATGCAAAGCTCGAAATACACGGACCGGATCGAAAACTCGGCGCTTGAAACCAAAAAGTCCACGTCGGAGGCCTAAAAGCGGCAGTCTTAGCCAGGAAAGCACGAATTTCCGCTCGACGAGGAAGAAAAAGAGAGAAACGAGGCGCGAGCAAGACGAGGGAGACCGAGAAAAAGCGAGAAAAAAAAATACGAAGAAAGGAAAGGATGACAAGAATAGCCGGCCGTCGGATTTACCGCTCGGAAATCCGCTCCTTTTTCACGAGGAACGCGCCTTGCGACAATTACTTATCTCCCTCACGGAGTGACGGTTCGACCCACTTTTCCGGGGCACGGCCGCGACGCCGGGGTCAGGTCGCGATAGCCGCAGGGGCGGAGGTGGAGGCGGAGGCGGAGGGACAGTTTCCGAGAGAAATGAGCGATCTCCGCGAAGCGAATCGAATGGCTATACGTTCGTCAGTTCTCTGCGCCTCTTGACTACCGATCGTCAAGCTTCGCGCACTTGGTTGACGAATGTACCGGATTTCGCGTCGGGAGACTCGAATTTTTAGACGCTTTAGACGCACGCTCGGTTCCGCTGCGCGCGACCAAGTAAACGAAAATTATTTCATCCGAGGGAGGACGGCAATTTATTTTTCGTTGATTGTAATTTACGTTGATGAATGAATGTCGGACGCGCGAATCGCCGGATGATAAGACTCGGAGGTGTTTGCCGTCCACGACGCGGAAGGGAGTTACGATGCTCGAGCAGCGATCCGAAAAACTTGGCTCAACCGAGACTTATTTATGGGCATTGTTCACGGATCGAACGGAGACGAGCGAAAGAGCAAAACGAGTGATTCGCTCGGGGTGAATAGTCGGTTGTCTTCCCATCCACGATCGGTAATAATCTATAAACTACCCGAGAGTTATGGGCTTTATTCTTCTTTTCCGCATAAACGGACGTCAACGGTTCTTTCGAGTGCAACAGTACTGTCTGTACCGTACGTTCAAACTTTTAGACATTTAACAAATATTTCGAGAGAAAGTCAATTTTATGTTAAAATATGAGGTAGTAGTTTCTAAACTGAAAAATTCGTCGATTACGGTAATGACGAGTCGCGGATTGGGATTACTCGAAGAAACGGCGCTTTCGATTTAAAAACAACTATTTTAAAATATACGAAGTGAAAACGTTAATTTAAAAAGTAATTTTTATCCAAAAAAGACATCCGAATAAAATAATAAATTTTTGTACATAAAATTTTCTTACTGACTTTACAATTAATTTCTCGAATGTTTTGCATCCGAAGGCGTTCGTTTCGTTTAAAAAGTATTAACTTTACTCTTAAAAATATTCTTCGTTTCTGAAACAGTTTCCTCCAACTACCTTATTTAAGATTATTATTTTTAAATAAAATACGTATTATTCTATACAAGTTAATTATGTTTTATAAAAGCATATGAAAATAAGGAGAGACTTATTTATAAAATTTTCAGATACTACTTTTTTATTGCGTATAAAATCAATTAGTTTCTATTTGATAGGAGCGAATAAAATGATTTATGAAATTTAATCTACTGATATCTGAAAGTTGCGTATTTTCTCATTATAAAACGTTGATATTTATCTTATTATGTATCAAAGTGTTTAAAGTTTCAAAGTATATTATTATAAGAAAAAAATATTCTACAATAATAAAATTTAAATACTTAAATTCAATTTTTATTATAAGAATGCATTTTTTAATTTTTACCAACTCCTGGTGGTCGATAACTGGTAAATTGTTAAAGTATAAAGATATTTTATCGATTTAATATCGATATATATCTTTTTGAAATTAGATTAACCATATATTAATATAATAGAAGATGATTTTAATTATAAGACTACTGTACTCAAAATAAATGTATATAATTATCTGTTTTTGCGAAAACTTACATTATTTATTAACTCTGCGTAATTTATTAATAATTGTATATTAAAGTATAAAGTATATTGAATAGTTTAAATTTGTAAACGTAAATTATTAAAACAGATTAAAAATTAAACATTTGATTGAAATATAGAGCCTTTGATATTTTAAGATACCACATTTTTAAAATATGAAAATTTTAATAATCCTTTTTATATGATAATTCTGATAAAATTTTGATCGAAATGAAGTATGTATACAAATATGAAGGAAAAAAGTGAATAATATCTAGTAAAAATTTGTTTGAATACTTATTTAACACAAACTTAACATATTATAAACGGAAAACTTTAAGATAGTTTATTCTCGCATAACGAAAAATTCCAATAAATTCTTTTATACTTGTTCTTTGTGCACAAATTTAAGTATTTTAAAAAACTAAAATCTTTATAAAAATTATTCAAAGTATTCATAGGTATCATATAGATTACATTATAGTCTTCTATATGTTCACATCTATATGCGACACATTATATTGGATTCGCCACTTTAACTCTTTTAACTTAGATATTGAATTCCAATTTAGCGTTCTGAATACGTTTCCATTTAATTCAATTCATATTAATGTTATTAAATTTAATAGAGTTTTTGTTATAAGTGGACTGAATTAAATTCGTGATTTAAGTAATATCGTCAATTTCATTTTAAAAATATGCTTTTTTCTAGGTCATAAATATAAATTATTTCATATCGCTTTATACGATTGCCAATCAAAGAACTAATAAATTTTAATTTATAATTCAGTTAATCTCATTTTGTCACTTCTTTTGGGTTACCAAAATATGATTCTGGTAATAAATACTTATGAGTGTAAAAATAGTGAAAAATTCATGTAAATCGTGTAATTGGTTTTAAATAAAAATCCAATTTTTATCACTTAATTCTTACCTTTTAACTAAGTAAATTTATAATTGGCCAATTTTTTTATTACTTACAGATTAAAATTAAATCATTTTTTAAAAGACTTTAATCGATATCCACGCTTTAATCTTTAATGATAAAAAGACAATGTATATATTGGTTTTATTTAACGAAGGCTTTTTTTGATACGTCAAAGCGAGTTAGTTTTGACACAGGAAATTTCTATAATAACTTTTACCGTACAATTTAATCATACGTCAATTTAAAAATTTTCATTAGCCCTACGAGTAATAATATAATTAAATTAATATCGAATCAACAATGTTCAAAAAAATCAGTTATATTTTCGTTTATTAAATTATAAGTTATAATATATATGATGGAATGCTCTATGAAATTTACTAAGTAAAGGTAAAATAAATGAAAAAGATTAAATTAATTTTATAATTCGATTTTTTCTAAAAACCATTTTATTAAACAATAAACTACATATAAAATTTATAGTATGCAAAAGAATATGTCTAAAGATTTTTTCTTATTTACCGTTCACACGTAAAAATCGATAAGAAATTTTACAAGAATTCCATCAAACTACGATTATCGAAATTTTCTAAATCATGCATTTCAACAATTTGTAACCAGAATGAAAATATTTTCGAGAATATATATATAATTATATACTTATAGTACGTAGAAAGTACGTATATATACCTTTTTGTATATAATATGATTTATTCTAATTTTGAATACTCGTTCTGTAATAAGAGTCGAAATTCTTGTATAATAAAATTAATATCTTTTTGAATTGGTAAAAAGAGAAATTTCTTTTGTTGGAAAAAATACATCCTCGTAACTTACGGTACCTATAGAAAATAATTTATTTGCCTTAATAACGCGATTCTTGTTGTTCTCATGACTACATTTTATCTCAAGTGAAGAAAAATCAATCTCTAACGAATACGTAGTTTATCTCTATGGATAATACAAACAAGACTCACATTTAGAAATTTAACCAACGATAATTTATACTTTTGCTCATTTTTTACGATATGACAAAAATTACCGCAACTTAACTCGAAGATGGAAATAAGTTATCATTTTTCGGATCGAAACAATAATGACACTGACAAAGCAAAGAGTTTTCCGGCCTCGTTTAACACCCAGCTTTCCCTATTTTTATTTTGTCGATCCTGTATTTCTCGTTTTTCATTTTGTATCCAATGTGAGCTGGAAAGCCTTCATTTTGTATATACCTGTAGAGGTAAATGAAAAAGAGAGACTGACGAGAGTTAGAAGTGGAAAAATAACATTTACAATCTAACGAAAAAGTTCGAAAGTAATTCCTTTGTTTCGTGCGCATTAGTTGTGCACAGCTTTGTACCATTGTAAGACAAGTTCTTGAGAAATATATTGAGTATAAATTTGTTTAAAAAGTTGCGTAGAATTTTAAAACGATATAAGATAAGTCTTCTAGATATTGTGCATTATGGAGACTTTTGATCGAGTAATACAATAACTTTCTTGAAACATAAATATAACAAAGGCGTGTTTAATTTATGTTTCAGAAAATATGAAAATCGGCCTCTCCAATGATTTATTAATATTTTAAGTTATAGCATGTATTTGATTTTTTAAAAAATCCATTTAAAAAGTAATTTTTATTTTTCCGTAGAAAATAAAATGTTTCTTAAAATAATTTCTTTTGTATTAAACATTGATCTTAGAAGTAGGTACGAACATTTTCAAACGATTACCATAAAGATAAATTTATGCTCGGTCTTTTATAATTTATAATGGAATTAAATTTATGAATAAAATATTATTATTAAAATATATTTTTTAGCAACAAAAGATTCGCACATTTAAATATTTAAACGGGTAAAACTTTTTGCGTATATCTTAAATTTTTAGTATTTTCTTTTTGTACTAAAGTTTCTTTTAGTATTTCATATTTACCTAAGTAAGCAAATATGCAAAATAAAAAGTTTATTTTTAATTACTTAAATAAATTTTATTAATACAGAAAATAATATTAAATTTTTAATAACATTCAATTCATAAACTTTTCTATTTTTTGAATTTTCACAATTATTTAATTATAAAAGTAAAATTTTAGAAGTCATCTAAAACATGGTATTTTATTTTTTTTTGCAAATTTAATACCCTTAATTACTAAAATTTTACTAATTATTCATGTTGGAATAGAAGATAAAATATATATAAATTTCACTTTTAAAAGTTTTTAACATATTATACAAAGCTATACAAACATTTAAATATAAAGTCAATATGTCTATAAAAATTCATGATAAAAATATTGTAATACCTTCCCGTCTAAAATATTGTCCCTTTTACCATCCATTTTATGAAAAATGACTTTTCCTATTTCGTAGCACGAGTGAAAATCAATACATAAACGTCGCAAACATGTTTTTAGATAAAAAATACTTTTCCAAACTAAATTAGTTATAAATTTTAGAGTATTGTTAAATTCGTTTAATAATCACAAAATATCTTTAAAATATTAAAAAATTGTATTCTCGTTACATATTTTAAAATAATTAAAACTTTTAAAATAATTAATATACGTTAAATTACTTTACCATGAATGGAACGTTGATAAAATCCAATAATTCTACTTTCGTGTACAAAGAAACAATTCTTACCTGCAAATGAAAGAAATTGGTAATTTGATGTTTTTTAAATATTATTTCACAGATAAAATATTTCAAAGCGTTGAAATAAATAAATATTTTTATTCAATAATTTTAATACATAATATATAAGCAATTATTATTATACGAAAATAATGAAAATAATGAAAATAATACCGTTCTTTTACTTACCGTAATCATCGTACTTGCTGTTTTAAATAACGAAAAAGGGGAAAGAAATTGAACTTAAAATAAAGAGAAAACTAATCTCTAAATGTAAAGAAATGATCCCTTTCCCAACGAACAAATCGTGATCCCTTGTACAGGCATACCTCGTCCGAATCTTTCATACTCCGCATTTTTAAATTTTCATTTCAATATTTATATTTCGTCTTAAGTCCGTTCCATGTCTAAGCTATAACTGAAAAATTCCCGAATATTTCAAACTAGCGTCGAGAGTTTCATCGAAAAGAGACTCCTTTTTAGCGAACGACTTACGATGAATACTAAAAAAAAAGAAACGAAAATAAGGGTCGTCGATCCACTAAACCTACGGCGGAAAAAGAGATAAGATAAGACTGAGAACGAGTTACGGGGAAAGACGTTGAAATGAACAGGAATGGCGACGATAGGCAGTTTGCCAAAAAGTACTTGAAAGCGCTGCGTCGCTTTGGGGAACGTTACTCGGTATAGGGAGGAAAAATAATAACAGCTTGTGTAGGTTCGTGTGCGTTGAAGAAAAAGCAGAATATGATGGTAAAGGTACGTGAGAAAGAGAGAGATAGCGAGAGAGAGAGAGAGAGAGAGAGAGAGATAGCGAAGAGAGAGAGAGAGAGAGACGGACAGACAGACATTGAAGGGAATAAGAGATACATTTATTATGAATACTACACCGAGTTCCGTTAGCTCTTTATGGGCAGATGTGCTCCACCTATTTCCATGTGAAGTGTATCAGTACTTACGCCTAGTTGAAAATGCCTTTGTTCTTCTTTTCGGATAAATACACATGTGCATATGTATTTAGGTACGTACATGAATATGTATATTTAAAAAAATATAACGTAATTAACTTGTTCTCAAAAACATTAAATAATTTAAGAGTACACTCTTACTTGAAAAGTACGTAACTATAGTTGGAATCATATTCATTATAAATATTAATGCACATAATTTATTTAATTAATAAAAATTACTCCTCCTTCGATTTATAGAAAAATACAAAGAAAATTTTTCATGAACTAATGGTTAACTTCAAAATTAACGTATTTTACTTTATGAACGAGGATACGAAAACAACTCGAAAAATCAAAATATTTGAAATAAAATAAAATGAACGTTGATATCATTTGATGAAGCTTTAAATTTATCGTTCTTAAATTAAAAAGAAAAAATTGTGGAATTATGTTACGCTCTTGAATAGATGGAATTTGAAATATTCGATAAAAGTAAAATTTTTTTTAATACCAAACAATAAAGAGCTTGAAACGTCGCGATGATAACAATATTTTGTAATTAAAGAAATTCTCGAAGAATTTTTATTATTATTTCTAATAATACGAATTTAACATAGATAATTATACTAAAAAAATAATAACGTGGATGCATTCCATCGATTATACGTACGATAAAAAATTATTTTAACTCTCCGATTAAAAGATTACTTATCGTTCCAACAAAAAGGAACGAGTCTTTTTCCAAGACAAGTTATATTCGATTCGTGTTCAAAAAAAAAAAATTTAAATTCCGAGTTAGCAATTATAATCTTACAAGAAATCAGTTTTAAACTTTTCAAAAGCACTTTTTGCTTGGAAACTAGAGCAAATTTTTAGAATACGTTAAAAAGATGATTTTAAAAGAATTTTAATAAATTTTCTCATTCAATATTCATGCGATTTATATTAATTGGCATTTCTATCGTAACGCAATATGTTTAGTAAACGTTGATAATATAAAAATTAAATTATACAGAGAAATAAAATTTTTATAAGAGTAATTTAAAATAACAAATAAATGAATTTTAAGACACGAATATAATACAATATTTCCAGTTGGCTCAAAATACCGAGGAAAACTGTTAAGATTCTCATCCGTTACATCGATAGGCAAGTACCTATCACGTTTAATAAAAACGTATTTATACGCGAATTTTAGTTAGCGAACGCCTGTCACAATAATAGACAAACGCCTTTATTTGTTTATAACAGACGTTGTCCGTTAAGATTTCTAGTCGCGAAACAGATACTTAAATTAAAGTTTCATACTTGTATTTTCTACGAAAAATATCTTGATAATTGGACGTTGAGATTTATGCAATGCGAGAGGTTTATCATCTTACTATACATTTTAATGATGTTACACTGTTTATGACGGCGTAAAAGGTGATTTCATAAAAATTCATCGAGCACCGTTGTAAATAGTATATCATTAGAAAATGTACTGACGCGATAAACCTTTTGTATTACGTAAATCTTAATGTACAAACGTCAAAATGATTTTTTTACATAAATGTAACTTCAAGATTTAATTTATACCTAGTGTACTTACAAATTTTTACACGCGCATACTTTAACGTGGAGAATATGGGGCGTTCCGTATACAAGGTAACCGAAAAATTCCCTCGCGATACTTAAATTGTATATTCGTATATTTAATTAAAATACTTCTCCGCGCGCAGATTCCGTATCAACGATAGATGTACGTAAAAGTTCGCGTGCACTCAATTATACGAAAAACAACGGTCGGATGTTTAGAACAAACAAACGAATTCGTCCCTTGAAATGGAGCAACGACAGGTAACGCGAAGTTTTTTCAATGGAAAATATAAAAAGTCGAGCGAAAATAAAAAAAGGTTTAATATTATTACTCGTTCCTTTATTGAAAAATATGAAAGTATTGCACGTAAAAATGAAGGAAAAAAAGAGGAAATACAAAACGGATGCGTGCGGATGTGTAAGTATAAAAGCCCGAAAATTGTTGTTTCCACTCGACGTACGTACAAAAGTGGCGACGGAGAAACGAACGTAGCGGGTCGACTGAGTTCGATCGAAATGACTTTGTACAGCCAATAACTCGAACGCGAGAGAGGAAATTAAGGGTCTTGCCGAATCCAATTTTGTTAAGTGATCTGTTTTCCCCGGTGCGAGTAGTCTGCACTTGTACGGTTTTCAGTAATGGAACTTCGATGACCCGACTGAAAATTTTTGAGACGTACAACGTGTGTGGAAAACAAATGGAAACCCGGATAAGTTGTAGAGCTCGAGTTTCGTTGCCGCGAAAGTGCTCAACGTCGAAAAAACGATAAAGAAAATAAGAAAATAAGACGTACTTTAAAATTATAAAGTCATTTGGAATTTCGTCTTAAAGAGTTTACAAAAATTTGCATAACCTTGCTAAAAGCATTTGAAGCACTTTATTAAAATATGGAGTAAATAGTACTCTGACTTCTAAATAGATAATGCAGGGAAGAAGATGAAGTCCGTAAATTGCGAAAAGAAGAAAGTTAATACTTTTTATTTAAGTGCAGGTTGTGATAAATTTAACCTGCAACATGAGTTCTGTTCTTCAAGAATGAAACGAATTGATCTTCAATCGCAATTTATGAGTAAGCATTACCGTATATGAGAGAAGTAAAGAAAGATTCAATTTCAAATAATTTCAGGTAACTGTTATTCGCTCGAACAAGGTCAATGATATTGACCGACGAAAGTTAATTTCCTTTAAGAAAGTTAAATTCATTTTACTCGAACTGCATGTACTCGGAAAAGTTTTAATGAAACTTAGTTTAGTCAGGTGTTTGCAGTTGAGAAAAATACCTAGCAAAAGAAAAGAAAATGAAAATGAAATAAAAGTTGAATAAAGAAAAGAAAGCCTGATCCTTTAATTTGGGACTGCGTTTTATTTTATTAATGCCTTTTTTTACTTATTTAAATATCGATGCTTTTGAATTAATTAATAAGCTCCGATAATTATTTTCTATTGCAAAATTTAAATGGAACGAAAGATCTTCCGACTATATAATCTCGGAGTACTCTAATTTTTAAATTTAAACGCGTAAAACGGATAGAATTGGATTTAACAAAACCGTTTTTTCACGGGAAAATTTTAAACGTGTTTTATTACCTTGAATTACATTTTTAAAAAGAACTTATTTTAAACTAAAAATAATCATGGATCATCCTCTTCATCGAAAAATGCTTATTCGGATAATTTTTTTCCAATAATTTAATTTTATTTAATACAATTGCCAAAGCTTTAGATAATAATTCACTATTTTGAAAATACAACCAAAGCTTTGTAAATAAAATTTTTTTTCGGTCATATTTCTAACCATTCTCAGTTCTAAATCATATTTTTTAAAATTGCATTTTCTCCTGGCGATTTAAATTTTCTAGAATTCTCTCGCGAAAAGTAAAATCTTCCATTTCAAGACTTACCGAAATGAAAAATTTAGCATCTTAGCGGAAGAAATATGTAGTCTATCAACCCATAAAATTATATTTTCATTTTTTAAATCAGCGAATACTAGAGTTAACATCTATTTTAGTCAATGATTTACGTACGTCAAAATATTACGCGTTAAAGCCATATTTTATGAAATATTTTTTAGAAGTCTCGTTTATAATTCTATAATTAACGTAACGACTAAATCAAACCACGAGTAATTCAGCTTACGGCATCGTAAAAAAATTTTTATATATTAAAAATTTACATACATTTTACAAAATTGATACAACTAAAAGTTTAGTATCATTTTCGAAAATAATATTATACACCTTTCGTCGACGTCATTTTTTAAAAACTACGCGACTGACTATTTGCGCTATCGAATTTTTCAGGATACGATCCTTCGCTGCTCGTCCGTTTCTAAATTCATCGAATTCGTTAAAAATGATTTCTAGGTATCGCGTAACGAGACACTTTCTCTTCCGGAGATTCGAACGCCGTAAAAATTTAACGAAAATCAAAGAGGTAGGTATTTTTAACATCGTCAAATTTTGACACGCGAGCGATTAAGAAAGAAGACCCCCTAGTGTTTTCGGTAGCCATTGATCAAAAGAAATAAGCTCGAGCGGATCGATAACAATTTCACAGCACCGACGCATGCAAACAGAAAAAATAATTCCCGACAAAGGAACGATCGCGGCCGACATCAATCACGGGCGCATGTACACGCGTCCCCACCTCCGAGGCGCGTGCACGCACGCGCGCACACCTAGAGAGAACGAGAGAGAACGAGAGAGAACGAGAGAGACCGGGAGAGAACGGGAGAGAACGGGAGAGAGGAAAAGAGAGGAAAAGAGAGAAAAAGAGAGAAAAAGAGAGACAGGTGGAGGTACCCGATCCGTGCGAGCGATCGCTAATCAGGTGCAAAGTGCACGAGACCGTCGCAAAGCGAACAAAAGATCCGCCTCCGCAGGTAAAGAGTGGCAACCGGTTTCCGGACGCGAGCCGATTCGATCCGATCGTTCGAGTATCTCACCGCGCAACACGTGTCTCGGAGCCCGAGCCTCCGTCCTCCCTTCCTTCCTTTTATTCTTCCCGGTTAGGTCTGTTCTCTGCGGAACCCATTCTCCGCTTTTTCTTCAACCACCGCGACTCGCTCGAGGATTTCATTCGCGGTTTCTCCCGAGCTCGCGCACCGAGTTTATAACGACCAGGCGAGTTTCGAACGCCCCATATATGCCCCGATCTTTATAATAGTTGACTACAATGCAGGGCTATAAGCCTTTATACCACCACTTTGCCGCTAGTGGATCATGGGAGCGATCACCGTGACACTTCCACCGGGTAATCAACGCGCATCTACGCGAATCTACGCGAATCTACGCGAATCTACGCGAATCTACGCGCATTCCAAAGTTACCCGGAAAAAACGCTAGACTTTTCCTCTCCACACGCGCATCCCAACAGTCTTTCCCGAAAGAGATTAAGGACGGGTTGCGTGCAAAGATCTTATCTGAAAAGTATGCGTCTATCTCGTTTACATCGCGAATCTGGAACGACCGGGTGGACCTATCTCGAACGGTAGTTCGATGATCGTCCTCGATCGCAATCTAGCGGATTCGAATTTCGTTCAATTCGACGATCGAAAGTCGCGACGAGATCCTTGATCCGTAAATGCAACGATAATCGTTCCATATTTTCACCCGAGGATGCAAATTACGTAATAAATATGTTTTACGAGACGCGAACGAAAAGGTCGAGTTCGAAGCCTTCGAACGTCTTGCTTTACCGTAGTCTATCGATACTTAAATAAATGCGATTGTAAAAGCGTGTTTCGCGACTATGGACGAAAGGTTTCGATTCGACCGCTGCGTTCAATTACGATCGATTAAAAAATTTATTGCAAACTACTCAAGGTCGAGTAAACTTCGATTCGCAACAGATTTATAAACCCTCGCTCAATTATCGTTGATACGAAATATTTCTTCTACGTACGCATGTTTTAAATTATCTTAAACGATTCAATAATCGCTTGACTCGTCTTTATTGAGCGTTCGCGTAATATATCCAAAGAAATCGGATATCGATTCACGTTAAATTAATTTTTATTCTCGATCGATTCGAAGTTCGTAAAGATAGATGATCAAAAAATAAACGAAGGAAAAAAATGTTACGTTAATCGTCGTTTTTTCGTATTCGAATAGTTCGTTAATGACCGAGAAAAACATTCGTCGATGCTCGAGAAAAATTAACGAATTAAAAAAATTATTCCTCGATAAGATCTTCAATCACTAGTAATAGGCTGAACCATTAAGGCTTTTAGCTTTCGATACGATTGTATTATTGATTCGCACTTGCCTACGATATTTTAGTGTCCACGTTCTAATCACCGCTTACAACCTTATTTTTAATAATTTTATTTCAAGACTTTATTTTATGTTTCAGCTATTAACGTAGCTATAAAATAGTCATATTTGTTAAGATACTTGAAAATATACGATAAGAAACATAGTATTAAAACGATTTTTTAAAACGATCAAAAATTATTATACGTAATAAAGAGTTGAAACTAAAAATAAAGCACAGAATTTAAGTATCCAAGAGTAAATATTGTAAAAGAATTCAAATACTCTTATTTTTAGTTTAATTAAAATGAACGGGATAAGCGTATTCAATGTAAGACTGGTGCAGTTTTGAACGCGTTGGCAAAACTACTTTGAATGTAAAAGATACGAGTGTCAGAATAGGGAAAAACAAAGACAGAGGGAAAATGTGAAACAGTGACTAATATATTAAGAAAAGCATTATTCGTAAAAGCGTTATTAACGAAAACTATAACGTCTTACGATTTATTTTACGGTAAGTCTTATTTACAACGCGTATCGTTATATCGCGTTGATATTTTATATCGCGCGACAACATTTTTTTTAGTGGTAGATATCGTTAATAGTTCACGGTTAATTTTCATCGTTATTATTTAAGAAAATTTTATTTTCAAGATATTAAAGATATTCATTTATTCGTAGCTTGAAGCCTTACAAAAACACGGGCATTTACAATAATTGTTTATACGTTAAAAATTCGAAATACTTACGATACAAAATAAATAAATATTAATTTGAATTTTCAGAAAAATAGTGATTTGTAACCTCTAAAAGTTCCGTACTTCTTAAATACATAAGCAAAAACGAATCATTCGTATTTAAAATGACTCGTTTGCGTCGAAGAAAACATTTACAATAATTAATTTGATAATTATTCCGCTTCGGTCTCGTCTTTGGTAAAAATCGTTGGTAAGAAACATAAGAAAAAGAAAAGAACAAATTATTAAAGTCGTTGAAGAACAACGAAAAGAATTACGTACGGTAATTAACGCAACGACAAATCGTTTCTTTACGGTAACATTTAAACTCTGTATTTCCAAAAACTAAAACATGCAATTTACGTAAATAAGCGAAAAATGCGTGGCACGAGTAAATAAATGGAATTAAGAGATAGGATTATTAAAATAGCGCCGACGTACAGGCTGGTATTAATATAACAGAAACAAAAGTGCGAACGAGTAGGAAAACTCATTCCGAAAGAGTTACATTGTTATTTTATACGAACATTTCGGTAGAAAGTAAAGAGAGTCATAATGTACAGTAGAGGACGTCATAACGTACTTACGCGGTTAGTAACGAATCATCGGATGAATAAAAATATCGGTGTTGAATGCCGTGTCCTACAAATGTATAATTATTCTATACACGTCTAATTTAAATTTGAAAATATAATATTTTGAATTTGTAATAACTATAGTCTCGATTCGAATTTACGTCCTTTCATTAGAGCTGGAAGGAGCAAAACCAAGTCCGTAGCGAAGATAGTCGGCTAACTGGCAGCTTTATTATCGGCTCTTGAAAAGTGCGCTCCTCTATCCAAGATTTAATAATACGAATTCCCGATGAAAAGCCCGACAATTTGCTCGAGCGCTCAGTCCTTGCAGAAAACCACAACTACGTCCTCAACCCGGCGGAAAAAATAAAGAGAATAAAAGAGGAAGAAGCGTACGTACATACGTACACGTGTGGTTTCGGTAAACGTCCGCGTATACGGTGTATGTAAATTCCATTCCAGCATCCTCCTCGCTTAAAATAAAAGAAAGTTTCACTTCGTTCTCAGCACCGTGAAAGATTCTTCGCTCCTTTGTATACACCACGAAAGAGAAAACGAGAAAGGGAGAGAAGGAAGTTTTAGATTGGGAGGGGAGGGGGAGGGGGAGGGGGAGGGGGGGTACGAGTGACGCGCGTTACACACGGTGCAATAGGTACGAACGACCGGTGGTGCTTTATTACTAATATCTTACACCGAGCTCCGGAGGTTTATAATTCCATTGTGTGCGTTAAGAGCCAAAGTGCGTGCATTGTTCCGCCACTGCTAAGAGAAACCCGTAGGGCTGCGGACCATTGTATCAATGGCAATGCGAAATGCAAACTTGAGATCCTGCCGCCGTTGTTTCATCCTCTCGCCATCCGCGCTTTACCTCTTTTGTGAGTCTCGGTCAACGCGTTCGCTCGTCAAACTCGATGCGATGTAAGTACCCGAGCGAACCTCGGTGCTTCCGATAACGCCAACTATTCGCGCGTCGAGAGCGGTGCAAGCTTCCCACACCTACGCCCACGTTCGAACTTTCGAACGCTGTTTCCCGAAGCGCAACGTCCCTTGGAATTTCACCGACAACGGCCTCCTTATTATTTCGTGTATTCGAGTATTATACAATTAAAGAATTTCATCGGCAACTGCCAATGAACAATGACAAACTGCGCAATTATAAGATTCTAGGAAAGATTTCGCGTAAACAAAGGTTTCAATGCCGCGTGATGTACAATGGTGATACAACCTTTTAACCATTGTAATTTAGTTGTACGAACTAAAAAAAGAAATACGATATAAAAGGCTATTTTGAAAGCCGAGGAAAAGTATTTAAATGTAATTCGCTTTAGGCGTACGTATTATTGCGGACTGTCTTCGGATTCGCTTCAATAAAAACTCCCTGTATCTTTATACGATTGTTTGCTTTTTTTATAGATCTCGTCTTTCATTGTATCGGCTTCAAATGTTTTCTTACAACTTTCTTTCGATAAAGTTATCGATTTAACGTTCGTTATGCTTTTCATAAAATACTCTGAAAAGATAAACGAACCTTTATCGTGGATCGCGAGTTAAATCATCTCAAATAAAAATTCAAGCTTACGGTAATACGCGGTCGAAGAGATTTCCAACGTTGGCGCTTCCAATATTTTTAAGCGCATAAAATTAGCGCGTAATATTTCCAAAATATTAGCCGGTTCAAAGTTTACCGTGGCGCGTTCGCGATACGCGTCAAAACTTTCGAGTATTCGCTTCGAAATTACCAACTTGCTGCGATTCCAATGTAAATTGCCATTCGCGTGACCGAATCGGAAGAGATTACATTTTCTGGGATGGACAACGCACCCGATAAATCCGAGGATTGGATTAATTATCGAGTTGACAACGCGACCCGATAATTTCAAGATGTAATACTTCGGTTTTAATAAAGGAGCTTTTGATACCATTGCATATCAATACAAATATCGGTTTATATTTGTAATTTTGATTTACCTATCGTTTATACATACCGTGATTAACGAATTATTATATAATTATGAAATGATTTAACGAAACAAGGTAGTTTGGTTAACTAAATTAATTGATACGGACAAAAATAAAATACATCGTTTCACGAAATATTCAACGAATTCAAGAATGAAAATTACGACGATGCATTCGAAAAATTATTATTTTTTAAACTCGCTTTAAAAACCAAAATAGATGTATGATTCGTTAAGCAAGAAAAAAGTACTATTAATAATAGATATTTTTTAATTTTCAGTAATTATCGAGCGCATAAAAGAGATTGAACGCTATAGGATAAATTAAACTCGAATCATTATATCCGTACTTTTTAATATTAAATCCGCTAAATTAAATATCTTCACGGATTCTCGAGTTGTGAAATAAATCGCGTAAGTCAACTATAATGGGTTAGCTAGCCGTCTTGCCACATGCTGGGTTCATAAAAAATCGTTAACTTTTTGATTTATGTTGAAAAGTTTCATTATTTTTTGTTCAACGTGTTCCCATGCGGTGGAGTACCCATTTTTATCAAAATAAAATTACATTTAGATAAGTAATTGGAAATTTTTTAATTATTCGCTTGGAAGGAAAATTCTAAAATTAGCTTCCGAATGATTTGATTTACGAAACGAAGCACTTTCAGCGTACGTTTCTCGAAATAAAAAGTTCCGCTTAACGCGAATAATTCAGCTATAAAACGCTCCTGATTCGTTTCGTTTAGAGCACTCGAAACTACCGATAACGACCTCGAAAATTATAAATATTAACGGAGACTTCGATCCAACGCTGTTTAAAATGTTTTGATATAAAACGAAGGAAAAAGAAAGGAGAGGGTGGAAAGTTTAAATTTTTTACGAAAGTCTCCAAAGTTTCTCGATCTTTAACCAAAATGACAAATGACTTCTTGAAAAATATCATCTCGAAAAATTTGGCCGACGAATAAAAATGCCAAGACCTAAAAATAGACGCGCAACAAACTCGATACAATTTCTAAAAATTAAAAAACAAAAAGGTACAGGAAACAATTCATTTGGTTCTTCCGCGATTCTTGACTCGACAAAAGCGGAGGCGACCGCTGCTCTCGTTTAGAGCAACCGACCTTCGTAAATAATCGACGGGTGCCAGCGAGTAAGAGTGGGAAAAAGGGCTTGGATATCGTTGGCAGCTGCTTCGGTCCCACTCCTTTACTCCGCTCCGGGACTTTTTGCACCCCTCGACTCTGTTTATCACTGGCCTTTCCGCTTTGCTTTTTGCGCGTCATTCTATATGAATTAAAAAATTTCTTAAACTTTCCTACAATTATATTCTCAAATAGCGAAGGCACATAATGAGATATACGATCACCACGCAGATTTCCTAAGACTCGTTTACAGCGCTCATGATTCTGCGTGAAAATACATCCTAGTGATTTTCAGAGCGATTATGAAAGGATGTCGTTAAATTTGCTTCATTATAAAAACTTTCATGTGCTTTTTTAAGGATGTATTATTGCTTTTCAGTTTCAGTTTCGCGGAATCGGGCGATGAACCGTAACAGGTTTCCAGGCCTCGGAATTCCTCTTTTTCAATAACGTTTCAAATTAGTTTACTTAACTTAACACTTCGATCTCGTAGTTAACGCCTTTTCAAACAATTTCGCAGGCTGAAAACAACCGTACGAATTATACCTCAAATTGTCTATATTTTCACAATCGAATACCTATTCTGTAGTATTAAATTTTATATCGAAACTTTATATCCGTAATACAGATTTCAAACTTCACTCTATTACCAACAGCTTCCACCAACTAATTGTAAAATGTATTATAAAATAAACAGGTAATCTTAAAGATATACTCTGATCCGCGAATCCGAAGAAATATAAAATACGCTCATAAATTTACTTCTAGGGTTCACTTTCGTTCGATCTATAAATTACCAGTTTGAAACGAATCTCGGATAAGAATAATTCCAATTGTTTACATATTCTTTTATAAAAACATTAAAATATATTTAATATATAAATCATAAAAACACGATTCTATTTTTTACGTACGTTATATTTGAAAGGGAATGAACGTTTCGTAACCCATTTACAACGTAACTTGCAGTTTCAAAATTAATCGAATCTTATTTGAATATTAATGATAAATCATTCAATCGAATAAAACGTTCATTTTTTAATTTAAAAGATGTCGTTAAATATGCGTCGATCGATAAATGTACTGCAAACATTTTGTAAAACATAATATTAAAAAGACGTTTCTTGTACATCACGAAACGACATAATAATACGATTTGATGAAATAACGAACGAGCGATCCATTAATGACTAATATAATCGATTACCTAAACACAAATAAATATATAGATTTTCAATCCAATTTTATTTTAACATTTTCTTTTCATCAAATTTCATCAAATTTCAAAACAGCCTAAAAATATTTTACGAATCACATAATTATCGAGTACGTGTCCGTAGTCGTAAAAAAATTGTCAAAATTTCACGGTATTTAATTACAGCCAAAAATTTCGTTAAAAACATATTTTCTTCGAAGCGGCTGAAAACGAAGAGAAATTTTCCGTTACGCTGCTTTATACATTATTACGAAAATTTATTAGAAATAATACGATTAATAGATCCTTCGGACATGAAAAATTGTCTTCGCGATGGAATGTTATTATTGCTATTAACCCAGAAAGTTTTTGTACGTAATATTAAAATCACGCGATGAAAAAAGATAATACAACTTTTTTGCGAAGGATATCATTCTATAAATTTTCAGTAAAACCTAACTTATTACAAGAAAAAACAATTTATCTTCGAAGTGAAAAATGATTATTGCTTAGATTTCCTTTCCGGCTTTACGACTAATCCCTAACGCGCCGACAAAAGACATCCACTCGTTTCGCGATAGGTTGTTACAATCAACGTACAGCTCCACTAACGACAACCGTAACGACAACGTATTGCTGTCCCCTACCGAACGCGTACCATACACAACAATTATCATTATCTTCTAGTACCTTCAGCCCCTCTGTCTCCCCTATGTTCACGCCTCCTTATTCGGCGCGTTAATGTCCCACGAGCACCGAACCACCACCAATATGGATTCCTCCGAAAACAGCGGCCATGCTGTCGACGAACGGGGGTATAACCCTGTTTACTCAAGGTGAGCTCTCCCCCTCTCGTTCCTGCAGTCTAGTTAACTCTACATTTGGCTTTGACGCAGGTACACCGCGTGCCCTCGATGGAATTGCACGGAAAGGTAGACAGACTATTTGGAAGTTAGGGAGGAAACGTCGAGCGTTTGTGTGTTTATATCGTAGAAGCTCTGCCATTAGACTCTTTTCGAATAAACAATTTTTTCCAACCGTCTTTACACGGAATGGTATTTAAGGTTACTGCTATTAAAATGTTAATAAAGGAATATTAATGTTAGGTTTGTTTGCTCAATGCAAATATTTTTCAATTTTCTCTTCCTCTCTTCCGCGTGAATTCTGTCTGCGTGTCAAATAACCAACATTATTAGTTTTTTATATAATTAATAAGCAGTTGTAACGCGTGTAATTATTATCGATCAAACAAAAAATTTATGTTCTTTGCACATTGCTACTTCAAAGGGTTACGAATGAATCCAGTTATGGAAGTACTTGGTTGTTCCATTAATATTATACTCGAGTTTTGTTTATAACGCTATATATGTATAATGTACGACGAAATTCAATGTAAACACACACACGCGCGCGCGCACACACACACACACACACACACACAAAAATCATCTTTGCGAAAATAAATACTAAAAATACTAAGTATTCGATTGATATGTTTCTACCCATACGTTGTTGCAAATGTTTATACAAAAAATAATGAAGTATTATCAAAAGAAGACTTTTAAAATAAAATAAAATTAATAAAATGGAAGTTTGCACTGAAATTGGTATTTGTCCAATAAAGACTGTACAAATACTCGTTATGATTAAAATTCTTGTAAAAGAGACAGTTATCGCGTATTTGGTTAAGGAATGTCAAAGAATGCATGCAGGAGCGAGCGAGAAAAAGAATGTAACTTTCGTAAAACAGTCTTTGTCGCTTATGAAAAACTCAAATGTTTCTAATAACCGAAAGTTTTTCAATGCCCTTTGAAGTTTCTTTGATCTTCAAAGATTTAAATGTCTCTTCCGTTCTCTCTTTACTCCATCCCTCCATTTCCCCCTTTTCTCTTTCTTTCTTTTTTCCCTCTTTCATACTCGCATACGTATATAATTTTTTTAATTACAAAATTGATCTCGGTTTTTTTTATTAGAGTTATTAAATCCGAGAGTAAAAAATTGTCGGTAATATGAAATATTGACGATAAATAAAAGTTAATTCTTTTATATGAAAAATAATATCGATAATTAGTATTGCTTTTACGAGTACCATTTTGTATCATAAGCGGAAAATTTTTTTTTGGCTATAAGCCTTATAATACGTGAAGCGAGGGAAAACCTTTGAACATCGAAAACAGCGAAACTAGGCTTACGGTTAATACCATTTCTTAAAAATTGTCACAAAGCAATAGTAGTGGTATAAAATGAATTATAACTTCTACAAATTTTTTTAATAAAATACAATTATATCTCATTCCGGGGATTTCGTATTTTACAGTTATATTTACGACGAATTACAGAAGGTTAAATTTAACTTATACTTTATTATTTTTGCACTTTAGCGAGTTTCATTTCCTTTTCTTTTTAATATTACGAAGAAAGCCGGTTTAATTCTTAATTAAAAGTGAAAATTTTCTTAAATAGAAATTACGGTAAGCTACTCGGCATTACGGAAACATTCGAGTCGCGTTTCGATCCGTTCGTTAGAAATAATAATACCGCTACGCTTTTAATTATAAGTTTAAAATAAGTAACGTTAACGGAAAACGATGATTCGTTCCTTGGATTAAGTATCAGAAAAATCGCGGCACATTTTTAATTCGGCTCTCGGAGCTATAAATAAAGAAACGGAATGCTCGAGCCTTGGAGGAGTTTCCTTCCAAGCGTTGCAAACGATTCGGTTTCCTTGGCGGAAAGTCGACGGAAAAAGAAGAAAGCCGAGCTTTCGAGGCTGTCGCTAGGCCCGCAAAAAGCACGCAAAGCTGCGCCCGAAGCGTTTCGCGGTCACTTTCTATAACTCGAGCGAGAATCGCGCAGCCACCTGCCGCCCCCTACCGTCGACGGGTAGGGATCGAGGGAGGCCAGCCGCCGGGGGACGGACGAGGAACAAACCCGAGCGTACCCTCGTTCGTCTTAATGAGAAGTGACATCGGCACGGCTGCGTCAACGGCACGTGACAGCGTCGGTATCCGAGGCTTATCGTAGGTCGCATCTCGGTTGACGCGTAGGGGCAATCGCTCCGCAGCTGCCGCCATTGCAGCCGCCGTTGCAGCCGCCGTCCCAGCCGCCGTCCCAGCCGCCTTTGCTGCATCGTGAAAGCCGGACGGGGAAAGACACGACACGACCGCCGATACGAGGTTTTTACTGGGAGCCGGTACGATGAAAATGTTGGCCACGTGCGCGTGAGGGACTGCCGAGCTCTACCGGAATCCTGACCGGTATGCGGTGAATTTGCGCTTCTCTCAATTTTCATTAAAGGAGTTCTTTGTCCGTTTTTTGCTCGCGCTGCGACAACTGACTGACGGTCTTAGTTTGGATGTATCTCGTTCGGAGAGACCGACGAAATGCAAATCATGTTTTCAGGGGAATTCAGGTTTCCGAGTCGAGCGACTCTCGGAGAATACCGCCACCACCGCCGCCACCAACGCCACCACCACCAACACCACCACCACCAACACCACCACCACTGCTTCGATAAGTTGCAGAGTCGCGTAAAAATAGTTTGACACTTTTTACTTCCGAGTATTAAGCCGTCGTCCGAACGTTGGATAAACTACGCTCCGTCGTTGCAGGATTTCAATCTGACTTTCCGTTCGTCACGGAGCGCATTTGTCGAGCGATGCTTACAATTCGTTAGAAATAGTCGTTTGATTTAATTAGAAAATTCTCGACTATCCGGAACGATGGCTTTTTCCGCGAGCCTCGGTCGCACAGATAAAAAGGTTAAAATTAAATTATCCAGTCGCGTTACAAAAAATCAAATAGAAATACGAACGTCGTACGAAACGGATAATCTATATAAATTATTCGATAACGAATAGTGGAAAACGTTTACTATACCCTATCGAACGTATCGCGTTACAGGGAACGTTTCAAATAATTATTTTATCCGAATACTACGTAAAGAGTAAGTAAAGAATTTTTCAAACTTAATTAAAAATGTGCCAACGTTAACGAGTGACTTTCTCGAACAATGGACCAATAATGAACAAAGTTGAGATAATTAAGACTCTCGATGCATCGATAAAAATTAAAAAAACCGATTAACGTATATAAATAATTTTCCCTCGATGAAAGTCGATATACCCGAAGAATACGAACAAACGGAGATAATCGCCCATAGTCCGCTCAAAATAACTTTTCGTCCGAACGATTCGAGCAAAATAATTATTAAATGGATAAAAATTCTTAAATCGTTACAAGTTACGATAAAGCGAGCGCGGATAAATGTATCGCGTTTTTACATATCATCTTTGAAAAACGTATCGCTTACGTATTATTAAATTCCATACGTACAATGTTACGACATTCATTTAAGTCAGAGTAACATTGTATAAATCGCACGCCGAGTTTATATTTTTGTAAATATAAACGCGAACCGAGCTCGAGGAACGAGCGGTTCTATTTATTTCCGAACGCGTATCTTATTTGTAGCAACAAAATCTAAACGAATAAATTTTAAAAGTTGAACCCTCTGAACATCGCTGAAAAAAAACAATTAAACGAAAGGATCGGGAGCCCTTGAAAAGGGACGGAATTTTATTAAGTATTACAGTGTAACGGAGTAAATGTAACCGAGCGGAGTAATATAACCTAATAATTTTTAAATGACTTGTGCCACAATCTAGTCGATTCCACCGAGCGTCCGGAGGTCCAGCGCTCGTTAATAAAATTTTCAGCTTCCATCTCGTACACCGAACTAAAAGCACATCCAAGAGTAATGTCGGGGCGCAGCGCATACTCTATTCGCATCGAATAGCCCGGATAAAAGGAAGCCGGAGAGAAACGACAACCGCCGTCTTCAAAGGCACGATAATACCGGAGCTCGGTCTTGCAAGAAACTACATCTAGTAACGAAAAAAGCAAGGCAAAAACGCAAAAGCACAGGACAAACTCTCGGGAGAGCCTCGAACGTAAGGTACCAGCGGCAAAAGCGGCAAAAGCGGCAAAAGAGGCAACGGCGGCAACGGCGGCAACGACAACAACGGCAGTACCGGCCGAGGTTTCTCCTTGCTCCTCTCCAGCAGAGTTCGCAGCGGCGACAACAGCAGGAGCACTCGCGAACGAAAAGGTGGAAGTACTCGGTGCTCGTTTCAAGGACACACGCTGTGCAGTACGTCTCCTTTATCTCGGTCTGGCCATTGTCGCGGTCGTCGACGTAACGTGCCCAAACGAGAACCCGGACTCGAAACAAAAACAGGCACACGAACGATTCCTCGGCGTAAGCTCTTTGGTGGAACGAACAAAGGCCGAACTCTCTCTCTCTCTCTCTCTCTCTCTCTCGAGCAGCAGCGAAATTAATATTCCCTGAGAGAAGGAGGCTCGGGGGGAGCAGGTGAAAATGAGAGGGATCGAGATACGCGTCCTAGATATTACCGTATTCGATCGTAACCATTTTCCCTTGCCTTATTTCTCTCGGGTTACGCTTTTATCAGCATCGAGGAGCGCGACCACATTTTCGGACGAGCTAATTATTCGAGGTTTTTTTTATGTCTTAAGCCGAGATATCCCTCGAGCTCCATTCTCAAAAATGTATCGACAGATCCTGGGAAAATAACATCTGATTTCAACAAAATTTTTAACTTCCTACGTGAATTGCATCCAAGAATTCTCCCTTGGGAGCTCAAGGTTAAATTTTATCTCGATTCGAAAGATACGTTTTCATTTATAAATTGTTTTTATGAATTTCAAATACTAATGTCGATGTTGAAACAATTAATTAATTTTAAGATTTCTATTAAAAAATAATAATAATACGAATCGACGCTATCGACCAATCGAAAATACGAAATCGAAAGCTTCGAGTCGCGATTCCCTTCATCGAATAAATTCAATTTAAATACAATCTATGAAACGATGACGGAGAATAAAAATTAAAAGTACGTTAATTAAAATTGTCGAGATATTCGATATGTTGAAACATCGGATATGCGATAATTTTATATAAATTATTAAAAGTGAATAATTGCGCACAAGAAAAATCACGACTTTGCTCAAAATTTATTAAAATCGCGATCGAATCAACTTCTATAAACAAATGTTTAGACTATGTCGATGCTTACCAATTATATTCGTATCATAGGCTTATGAATTCTTATTAATACGAAGAAATATCTGTATAAAAGAGATTTATTTAATCCGGATGAAAAAAATACGCTAACGAATGCTTTGATAAATCATATTTGAACATCGCCGGATTAGTGTATATAGATATATATAGTTGCGAAAGGAAAACACTTTGATAAACAAATATGATTGTTTTGGTAAAATAGAATCATTTTTATTTTCTCGCAAACTTACGAAATAGCTCTCGTATATTTTTTCGCGAGTATTGTATTGTACACGCGCAGAAATAGAAGCGAATCGTTGGTTGAAGGATAAGTTCCATAAGTGGATTATCGGAAGCCCATCGTGCCGGCAAAAGTCAATCGCTGTCGACGTAGTTCCAGTGGTTTATCGTCTCGGCCTTAGTACGAGACTTACTACCGAGTTTAATCGATTATGCTTTCATACGATACTTATATCGATTAAAAGTATTATAATTTTATTATAAATTTTGATATTATCGTTTAAATCTTGGCTGTTTAAACAAATGCAAATTATGCAACGATTCCGCGCGTGTTTTTGGATCACGCTACTGATATTATTTAAAAATAATATCACGCTTCAAATTAGATCCAAATTTCAAAACCTCCGATAAAAATAAATTGACTTAAGGCTAACATAATATTATTCGTTGAAAATTCTAAACAAAAGTAATACAAAACGTTTGTTTTGGTCGCGGTATCCCAAGTGCTATCGCTGAATTGCGCCAATGTATACATCGACGTTCGGAAGTCGAAACAAACAAAGAGTGCAAAGACCCGAGCAAATCGAAATCCGATGAAAAGAGACGAGGATTCACGGACAAAACTGATACGTATAACGAAAGAGACACGAATAACGGAGAACAACGCGACGAGAGATGAGCGACGAGAGCCGAGAGACGAGAGACGAGAGACGAGAGCGAAAGGAAGCAAATGTAAGGGATCGACCGAATGAGGCTGAAACGCAATTCGTTTCGCCAGGACACAAAAGCTGATGCGGTCATTGCACAACAAATGGGCTTTCAATTTTCCTATCAACTAGTCCCATTTTATTGCAAATTCTTTCACGGGATCAACCGTTCAACTTTTATGTATTTTGTGCCTGCAAACGCATACTCGAAATTTCCGCGATTATGCGTAATTATAAATTATTATTAAATTAATTTTGACATGATTATAAATTGCAATTAAGTTATTTATCTTTAGATAATTTTCTTCATTTGCAACACATAGTACAATATTATCTTTTTTTTATTGGATAAATTTATAACTTTCATATAAAATAATTTTCATTTTATTACCTGTTACAGAATTTGCGTAACTGTATTTCATTAAGCAATAAAAGTAGTTAATGTAAGGATTTTCATGTTTTTTCGTAATTTTTATTAAATTTATTCATACGCGATTATTTTTAAATTCATGAAAAGTAAAAAAATTAAAAATAACGTTGATTAAGGTTAGTTTTATAATTAATTTAAGTGCATTCAACGTTATTTTTAACACCTAATCGTTTTGGAATAAATATTTCACGGTAACTTTATATTTTTACGATACGGCTATGTTACGTATTGTATTATAAACTTATAAATTATTTACGTTTTGGTTTGACTATGAAACATTGATCCATTTTAAGGCTTATACTCTTTTACATATTATATTTTTAACGAATGTTATTAATTTAATAAATACTTGGAAATTAACGTAATACTGAATTTTATCGAACCCGACAAAACTACAAACGCGTTAATTTAAAATTTAAAGTAAGTCGAATAAGGAAATATCGAATAGTAAAATTAAATAGCGTTACTTTGTAATTCTCAATTTGGAATACTTGACGCTTTTCTCGCTCGAAAATTCCAACTATATTATTCTCCATAATTCGAAATCGACAAACAGAGTATCCAATGAATCTATCAAAATTACATTTATTTACAATAGTTTTACAATTAGAAAACTTGAAATTTGGTCTTATGAAAGCGAGTTGCAATTCTGTTCATTTGCAATTTAGTACCACGTCGTTAAAACGCTTAAGACTTTATTATACATTTCAATTTGAATACGTCTGTTATATGTCGACCTTTCCACATTGCATTTGCAAATATAAGAGAAAAATATATACAGAATTATTTGACGTAAACATTTACAATTTTTAAACTTCGTTTAGCAGATTTTATAATATTAATAGCAAAGTTTATAAAATAGCACGATAAAATGTATTATTAGAAATTTAATTACAAGTGTATACATCCGTGTATATCGAATTCTGGTATAACGTGTTGGCTTAATAAATATTGACCTAAAGAATTAATAGTTATTGCTACGGTTACGGCCGATTATAATTGTTGTATCATCGATCGTTTTATTCAGTAAAAACAATGTATAATGGAACTACTTGTTTCGATAATACAGAATGAAACATATGCGTATTTTTCTTTTTGTTATAATTTATTTTGCTAACTTTGTAAAGAAATTATTAAATCGATTCTTTTTACAAAACTAATAGTAGTGTTTAGATTATTATTACCAATGCCTTATAAGTCGCTATAAGCTTATAGAATAAATTTTTTCTAGCTTTTATTTATTAAAACTGTACGTTATGAAAAATATCTTTGTTTAATAAATGTTATATAAAAGCCATTTCTATAATTCTATAGAAAGGATGAATTACGTCTGTCCATATTGGATGAACTTTTAAAAGTAATTCCCTCTATCCCAATGTAACGATCCGTAAGAAACTGCGTAATCAAAATTCAACATTTTATTTATATATTTATAAATATTGACCTCGAAATATTCGTTTCGTTTAAATAGGGCAATAAGAATTTCTTAGTGCTAGATTCGTACTTTAATACTACATATGCTTAGATACGTATATTTTATAGTCATTCTTACGGATAGTGGATAATCCGAGTCTTCGCTTCTTCGTGTGGTTGTTGCTTGGAATTTCTACGTCGTTTAAGAGTTAATTGGTTCATATAGACCATTTAATTCATCTGCGTATATTTTTATGAAATAACTATGATCGTAAGAATTAATGTACTTTAATAAAGAAACTGCGCAATAAAACGCCACCGGCAAATTTACTATGGATTCTAAAAAGGTCCGCAGTTAAACTACATCCTGAAATAAAATTAATTTGTCTTCGATGAGTCCGTTGATTCTCGAGCAGCGTCACATACTCGACTCCAAAGACAATAAAATTCTATGTACATCGGCCAAAATTTTCTTACCATACTCAAAGGTATGCAATGTCATACCACGCGTTTCAATACAAATAATAGTCTTCTACTTTATTAACTTTCATTCGTTCGGATCGATACAAATTATTATCGGATAATAAACGCAGTCGATGCGAATTACCGTTGGATAAAGTTAGAAGAAAAAGTACAAAGATGCGACGAAAATTTGATCTTTCTGGAAAAGTACGAAAAGGATGCGAAAATACGGAACTTCCGGAGATATTACTTTTGGTACAAGTGGAATACGACGAAGCAGTCGTCGGAATTATCCGCATATTATTTTTTAATTAACCAATCGCATTACATCAAAGAGTTATATCCTCGTTCAAATTCCTTTTTATCGTTCACGCTCGTATTTAATATGTACTTCGGTACGTCCGGTCCTCGAAATACGAAGCTTAAATTACAATTATGGTTAAAGATGAACTTAACTACGTACTTGTCAGAAATTAATTTTTTTACGCAAACGATCAAAATAATCGGTACTCGGTTTTGTCGGATCTCCGCAGAACGTTGAATAATACGAGTCGTAACTACAATTAAGGACCGATCCTCGAAGCGTAAATAATGGACTCGACCGCAAGTTTTTCCGAATAAATAAATAACACGGTAAATAACGTAAAAGTTCGGAAAAGAAAAACGCGTCGTGCGCAGAAACTACACCGATTAGAAATGGATAATGTAACGATCGTTCAAAGGAGAAGGAAAAAGAAAACAAGACACTTTTTCGTACATTTTCATATTCCGAAAAACAAATATCCGTACGTTATCGGTCGCATAAGCGTACGAGCATAGGAAATGGCTTGGTAAATGGGAAATAGAGCTTCGAGCTCTTCTGGTAGACATAAAGGGAAAAAGGAGCGAAGACGCGTTTCGGAGTAGACAAGTTTATTCAATATAGATAATGGGACATCTTAAATTTAACCAGTTTTCAGGAAATTTGAGGAGTATCCTAAAATATACAGTAGCCGCGCTAAAATAACGTTAGTTGGATGAAACTTTTATATAGAAATATTCAGCGAATTAAAAATATAAAAATTTAAATAAAAGTATTTTAATTAAACAATCTGAAAAATTGTAAAAAGCGTTTAATAAAACAATCTAGAAAATTGTAACAAATCTTTTTTTATTTTCGGTTCTTTATTTTCATCGTTCGATTTTTTTGGTATGTAAATTTAATTAAAAAAAAACTTATCTAAATCGACAAAGAATAGAACTTTAAAACCTCGACGAAAACAAAGCCATACTTTTTTTTGGATAGAATTCAATCTAAAAGTGCACTTTCCTAACAAAATTAAAAAAAGGCCGATCTATAGTTGAATTTCGCTTCATTGGAATGGAACCAAGCGAAAACTGCGAGGACAAAGACCGTGGAAAGGTGGAGGAAGAGGAAAGTTAAATCTCCCCGTTAATCAATGTTATCGCGGAATTAAACGCAGTTGGCAACGTTCGAAATGGATGGGAGAGAACAGTGAAAACGAGCGAAGCTGCAACGGGTAAAAATGAAGCTGCTACGTTCTTTTTGGTCTTACGATTATAAGCCGCGAGTCTTGCGTAAGTTAATTTACAACTCAACGATTTCATCGTAGATTTCCGGGCTAGAAACGTGGCTAAAACTATTTTCAAAATCTTATTAGAGCAGGTTTTGTTCCGTCCTTTAAACTCGATTCTTTTGCGAGTATACATTTTTAAATTTACGAATTACTTTCTCTTTAATTATTTCATACGAAAATTAATTACTAGCCGACAAGCATCCGTTGAATTTTACATAATTAAACACGCGGGTATTATTTTATTTTTATCTTGCGTACATTTTAAAGGATGCTACATTAAAAAAGTATACACCGTACCTTTCATTTTCGGAACAAAAGTATTTTTTTATATAAATAAAGCGAGTTTTTTTTCCATCCGGTAATGCCACGAACGGACGTAAAATATTTCCGTCCGCTCAACCAAAGTGTAATTTAAATAGGTTTCGATTAAAAACTTTTCGGCTAAAATCTCAGTTTGAAGAATTTTTATCAAATCGAAAGAACTTCATTATCGAGTATTGTCGAACTTGGGTGATACGCGTCGAAACTGCAAACTCACACATTTGCGCTTGGAAACGCTCAGGTACAGAAACCGGAGGATACTTTTTGACCTGTTTTTAACGCAGTCCTTTCCTACGTTGAAGAAAAGACAAGAACAACCCACGGACAGTTCGAGAATAGCCACCGCACACGTCGTTACAGGAAACGAAAGACCAAGTTTTATATGGGTTGTTATCACGATATTAATAACGTTCTTTACATTACGAATAATTGCGCAATGTTTATCGATTATCCGAATCGTGTCCGTGATATTAAATGTAATTTTAAAAATTAAATCGAAAAAGATATCGTTTTGATATTCGAAAAAAATCCATATACAAAGTTTTAAACGCAATTGGCAATTTCCAATAGATATCGTAATTACACGATAGTACGTTACTTATTAAAACGTTGAATTTTAGAATTCTTTAAAAAAAAATTTTACGCATTAAACTTTTTATAATTACGTTTTTATCTTATCAACGTTTATCCACGCAAAATTTAAATTTGATTCGAAGCGTTCGAACGAAAATTTTTAACGCTCGTCTCGAGATAATTTCCTAATTTTTACAAGTTTTAATAAACGTCGTTCGTTTAAAGTACGAAGGGCTTATCTTATGCAAACGATGTCTATTCGTTCGAGTTGAAACAAACTTTTGGAAAAGGTAAAAAGAAAATAAGAATAGCGTCGTCTATAAAGTTTGAACATAAGTAGCGGAAGTTTATTTGAAAATCAAAAGATTTACATATTTCGGGACAACCGGATACCAAAGAAGATTCGCAAGTTTCGGGAGTAGCGCGAGTCGAACGATACGACAACCCCTTTTCACTTTTCAAATAAATGCCAACTACCCAGAGAAAAGAGCAAAACAAAAGGACTTTCCGTTTGCTCTTTTTGGAGGGACTCTCAGTCCGTGTCTTGGAGGTACGCGTCCAACCGTTCCTCCGTTTTCTCTTTCTACTTTCGCTTTCTCTATCACCGCCGGGTTTCGGCGTATACCCCGCGCTCCTCCGATACCCAATCCCATATCCGGTCGAGCCGAACTCTAAAACGCTTCGTTAGTGCGCTCGTTAATGAAAGGGTCGCGCGCGGTGTGTTTTTTTCCGGCTGCTGTTTTTTCGTTTTTCTACTTTTCTGTTTTTCGATACGGCTGGCGGTGCAGTGGTAAAATCCAGGCACGAGCGTCGCTTCGTAGCGGGAAGTTTTTACGTTCGCATGCACGTCCGCGATCGAACCGAATTCAGCAGCGTGATTATTATTCGGCCTCGCGTAACGTCGTGGAGTCGCTCTTTGCTGGTGCGAGAGATGCATTTATTTAATTAAAAGTATCGGCTTTTCGTTGCCGTGTAATTGCGAGATTTTCCGCGAGATCGTGCCCATTGTATTTTTCTCTTCCTCCGCTGCTTTTCTGTTTGCACAGTGTTTATAAAGCGAGGAAAACGCGGAATTGGAGAGCGAACGTACTAATTAGCGAGTATAATTTTGTTTTTCAGATTGTTAACGGGGTATTATCCTTGTAATTTAATACATATTTTTTAGTCCTCGAAATATTTCAGTTAGTTTAATAAAAATGTTCGTTCGTTTTATGATAAAAACCATGTTACGATCGATTCTTCGATGGATACATATTTTTAAGATTTTTTTGTACTGTAAATTTAGTCGATCTTTGTACGTATCGTCATCAAGCGATTGATTTTTTAATGAAAATTTTTAAAACTCGGGTTTATCGTTTCATTTGAAAACTTCAAAGAGAAGCAAGCTCTCGAATACTATACATATTTCTAATTTGATCGTCCTCTATAGTTTCATACTGCATTGTAAATGTGTCGCGGCTTCGAACGATGATCTCTCCTTGATCGATGTTTAAAATTGAAGAACTTGGTACATCACTGGTATTATATTTAAATTTAAGCAAATGTTTGAACGCGTGAACGTGAAAGGTAATTTGGTAATTAATATTTTTGATAATTTGATAATTTGTACTATCGCTCATAAAAATTTCGAGTAATAAATGTCAGAAATATTTGTTAAATCTCTGTTATTTTATATTAATTCCTTGTGATTTTGTACTTAGATATTTTATTCTACTTCCAATTAAATTATTATGGAAAAAATATTGTTTCTTTCAACGTTATCGGTTCCTTTTACGTGTATTAATTAAACATATTTGAAATTTTATATGTAAACAAAAATGGAAATTCCTTTATAAAGCTTTCACTTACAATTTATTCTATAAATTATGAAAGTTGATTTCCTTTGATTGTTTCACGTATATTCTTTTACGCATATTCTTCATGTTAACAATTAAATTATAATTTATTTATTTATTTACATAAATAATTCATAATTTATAATTAAAAGAAATTTACGAACCTTGATTTCAATTACAGTTACACAAAGGAACGAACTTACTTTTAAACGCTAAACACCGTTGCGGAAAATGTAAAATTATTTTTAAATATTTTGAATCGATGATCCATTTACCTTCGTTATACCTTACACTTTACTAAATATTTTAAATAGAAAAAACTCTTTGCTAAAAACTGTGTAGATACGGTAAAACATTGCAACGTATCGCAAAGCGTTTTCACGGCAATGAAAAATCTTTTCATTTATTCAAGCTATATTAATCGCGTACGCGACTATAGAAGATAAAAGGTACAAATATTTTATACGCATGCAAATTACAAAGGCTCGAAAAATGTACAGGACCCACGCGAGACTAAATGTACAAAGCAACGTAATTCATACAGGACAGATATTACGAATAACTGTTGTACGTATCGTCGAATTCACACTTAAGAGAATAAAGGCTTATTGCAACAAAGTAACAGAGCGAGCGTAGCGCTTCTGTTTGGACGGCAGCCTTTGAACAGCGAAAGCCCGAAACTGCCACCGAATCCTTTCGGGACGTTTCCTTGTTCACCTTTTAAAACAATTCTGCACGACGACCCTCCGCGCGTTCCACATAAATCTTAGATTTCTCTTTTTGGGTCGGTGCCTCATTAATTTCGTCTTCTTTGGTTTCTCACGTACTCTTTATCCACCGCTGAAATATAATGGTAGCGTGCCGATGATAATATTTGAATTGAAAATTTCCTCTATCTACGGAAACGATAACATTTTAACAATAAATAATTTACAATATCGCAACTTTATCTATCTATTATGTATCTACTGGATAAATTAAAAAATTATAGTTATTTTTGCCTTACTCTATTTCGATTTTTATACTTTCTTACAGTTTTAATACGCACTATAAGTTATAAAAGAACAATAGTATTTACAATTTTATTTCTAAAAAAAGTATCGTAATTTACTCTTTGACATTTACAGCGTTTTATTATTTATTTTACTCGAATTAGAAAATGAAAGTAGAATATAAAAAACGACTATTTGTACTCGTAGAAGAAAAAATGCAGCGTCTACGGTTTTATATATTTATATAAAATAATTTTATGAGTTTACGATGAAGATTAATAAAACTAAATATTAAATTAACTAAATTACGGAATTATGTTCCGTATTTTATTTTGCACTTGTTATTTATGCATCGTTGTTGAACGTCAAAAACGACAATTTTTTTTACTCGTATGAAAAAAGTAGGCGGGAAGGAGAGACGGAGAAGCGAGAGGGAAACCATAAGCTGATACGATAGTTTTCGCATATATGGGAGATAAAGGTTATATTATCCTCGAAATATGCTCAACGTAATAGCTTTTCGAACTCAATTTTATTCCAAATATAGATGCTATAACGCCTTGATCGAAGGAACGAATAGAGAAAAATATATTATTGGTTAAACCTTGACATAAATTTATCAACTTGCTTCGAATGTATTTATAATACTTTTATTGAAAATAAACGTAGAATAACTAAATGATTTGCTATCGATGAATTGAATTTGAAATAATATTAATGCCGATGGAAATTTTTGATTTATTGAAAAAATATAAATAATAATATATTTGATTAAATATTTATAGATTTATTAAATACAATATTTTATTTATAATTTTAATATTCTTTTAATATTTGTGATTCTATTTATAAAAATATTATACGATATATATTTTATTTAATAATGTTATTCAGAAAAGGAAAATAAAAATTTAATTAATTTAATAATTATGTAAAAGATAAATATCTTTTGAAAAATACCCTTCAAATATTTTTTGAATCCGTTCACGAAACAAATATTTTATTGCAAACGGGTAAAAACATTCGTTCCTTTTCTATTCATAAGATGGTACTTTTAATAATAAGCTTTTTCAAGAATGTACCTTTAGTTATACCGATAAAAAAGTAGATAAAGGATGAAATTATTAAAGCTTTTCAAAATCACAATACGTTAACCAGTTTTATTTTCAACTAATATATATGAATTACAGATTAATTATCTTAGAGCCAATGAATCATTTTTATAAACATTTTTTAAATGTCTATGTAATATTTTGTTGCGAATATAAATTATTGTTCGAGTTGATAAAAATTGTAAGTACCGTGTTTTCATAAAAAGTGGATGTTCTTATTTGTCTAATCTATCACGATGCATATACAGATTCATTTTTGATCTCAGACAAAAACATTATTTCTTCTTCGCTTGGTTCGACCGATGAATACTGATGAATATTGATGAATAATATTAACCAACAAAATCACACGTGTTCGAAGGTGGCTATGTAACAAGTAACCAAGTTTTGTGCTATCTGCTCTTACCGTCACTGTTTTCTCATGCAGAAATTTCAATAGAGCGTAGACATAATGGGAGGATAAATTATACTTATGACAGAAGTGGTAGTGCTATATTAACAAATAACTCTTTATTTGTAGAAAATAAATCTTATTCAAAAACTTTAGAGATTGTTGGACATAGATAATTACACTGTATTTAAATTACAACAATGTGTGTGCGTGAGCGCGATGATATGAAAAATAAAAATTGCTTATTGTCTTCTTTTGATCGTCTATTCTAACTATTTAAATTATTTAATAATAAGAAATTTCTCAACGGAAAATAATTTCTTGGATCGCGATGCTATTGTGTACATCTACATTAATGTCACGTATCTCATTTATCGAATTTTTATAGAATTAAAATTTTTGGCTGAAAATGAAAATTGCTTAAAAATTTGCAAGTAAAATTGATCAACGATTTAAATATTTAAACGATGTAAAATGAAATATTTCATTGTATTGTAATGCTAATAATTTGATAATTTTCTTTTATACAAATTTATATTTCATATCAAGTTTAAAAAGAAATGCGTTCGATTATAAAATTTATACATTGTAGAAATAGTTTACCGTTATCCAAGGTTTTATTATTTTTCCAATTAGAATTACCTTATTTCTATAAAACTTTTTTTTATTTTACGTTTACAAAAAATATTTATATAATAACTTATAGTTATTCTAACCTTCTTACACTCGAAATTTAAACATTTGATATTTTACCGTACGTAGGGTGGATTATCAAATATAAATATATGTCTGTTCGGAATATGCGATAAAAAGATTTTCCCCATTTTTTTAGTTTTATTCATTATTGCCTTAATATTACACGTTAAATTAAAGTTATCATCTTAACGTTTATGTATCAAAATTAAACCAGTTACGTTACAGATTATTATTAATACTAGCGATCAATCTTATGAATACTTTATAGAAAGGAATTTGCTGTCTTTACTTATCAATTTTAACGAAGTGTAAATATAAATATTAATAAATAAAAAAATAAACGTTAAATTTAATACGAAAGTTATCGCTAATTAAATGATCGATAAAAGGATAAAATCTGTTGAAATTATGTAAAATATTTTATGGAAGCTAAATAATTAGTAGTACATCGTAAATAGATGGTCATGTCAAAAATAAAAATAAAGATTTTAGGATCAAATGAGAAATTTAATTTTAATTCAAATTTAATACTTTTTGAAAGTTTAATGAGTATTTGAGAAAATAAAACTACCATCACACTTTAGTTTTATAACATGCAAAAATGTTACTTTATATTAATTGATAAGGTGTTTAAAATAAAAATATTTTTCAAAATACCAAATATTATAAGATGTACCGTAATTTTTTTTCACATTCTAATACTAATTCTAATAATCGTGGACTTTGTTTCATGATTATTTTTCAAAGGTTAATTTTGATATTTTAAATAATGTTTGAAATTTAAATATTTAAAATTAACGAAAATACGTAATTAAAAATTATAAAGAACGTAAATTATTTACAAAAACGAAAATTAAATACTCGGTAATTTAAATAAATGATCGAATGAAATAAATGTAAAAGAATAAGATACTTTATCTTGTTTTTTTAAATTTTTTTAAATGCAAAATTCGTTTGCTCGAATGGAAACTCTAAGTTAGGTTAGGATTTTTCTCTTCCTTTTAAAGTGTAATTCTTATTAACTCATATTCAAATGTTCATGAAACGTTCGTATATATTCTATACACGCACGCAGCGTCTAATGCAGCCCAATTTTTTATCCGGAATTACATCTCTTCGTGCTTATGCAGAATTTTAAAACGACACTTTTCTCGAAAGACTTAAGCGAACCAAGTCTAACCAAGGTGAAGATGGATAGTAGATAGATAAATAGATGGATGGATCGATATAGATAGCGTAGGAGGGTGAAAAGAGAAAACACTTCCACAACTACGAGGATTTTTTAGGGTTCAACTCTTTACCGTGGAGCACGATTTTAAACTACTTTTTTCACGGCGACTAGAACTCGATAGAGATACGCATATCATTTCGAACGTACGGGAGATCAAACCTACCAAACTATTTAAAATTGGAAGGCATATATGGGTAAGGAAAAATGTTAGTATTTAATGTTTTCTTTCTTACTCACCATGAAAAATAAAATTTAATATTTCTTTTCATTTTCATCTGAAGGTGGACAATCGTTTGTTTATACACGTACCTGAAACATGAAAATAAATAAAAATTAATTATCAAAAAGATTTATATCCATATTCTATTCATACTCATATTCATATTCATATTCATATATTTACAAATATATATATATACATCTACGCGGGTAGTGTGAAGATTCGTGTGTTTTATTTACAGGAAAATTTTAGAATGCTCATAGTTTTGATAAATAAGAAGGTTGACGTAGATTTTGTATTTATATTACAAAATAAATGATTAAATGCCGTTGGTAAATAATTGGTATCTAATTTTAGCTCGAGTATATTTTCACTTTACACTGTAAGGATTTATTTATGAATAATCTATGCATAGTCCAGCATTTTAATTTGTTAATAGTTAACATATCAGATTTTAATATACAAACGAGATTGCTGTAAGGTTGACAGATTTGGAGATTAAAATTTTTCGATACATGGAATTATGTTTTCTTAATATGTTCGTACATAAAAATGAACAATTACTTATGTCAGGAAAGATAGAAACTTCGTGTGATATTATCCGATGAATATGCGATAGGGAAGATTGGATCGAGAAAGAAGGAAAGAAATATAGGAACGGATATCGTAGAGATTTTACGTGCGATATGTTAATTATAAACAGACATTTAGTAACGAATAAAAATCTTATAAATTATCATCGAAAATATCCATATTTTGCGAAAATGAAAAATGTGAATGTTTATAATAGTAGATGCGCGCAAATAATATCCTGTTATCGAGTATCGAATAAATATACGATTCATTTCAAATTATATCGTTACGACGATAAAAAGTCAAAAGATATTAGTTGACGAATTAAATATTTTTTACGTGATTCGGTTTATACGGTTTATAATGGCAATTAATAAAATTATACATAAATATAACGTTTGAGCAATGAAAATAAACAACGAAGATTACAACTTTATATTTTCGTTGATATTTACGTTATTTTTAATATGGATAAAAATCGTTTATAATACAACGCATATCGACATCGAATACAAGTAATCGGTAATCGGTAACGCAGGGTAAAATTAACGTTTGATTTTAAACATGGTTAAAAAAGATCGTCCTAAAATTTCGTAACGATAAAGAATAAACAAATTAAAAAAATTCTCTACCCTTAAAATTCCTGAAAATGGTAGAAAACGAAACGACGGATAGAGTTATCGAAGGCAATTCGATCTCTGAACCTTCTAGACGTTACATAAAATTCTGTCAAAGTAAACAAGAAAGAGTGATTTAAAAATGTTAGAGCTAAAGTAGGAAGAAAGTAATATCTCGTATTTCTTTGAAACACCTAATTATCTCGTGTCCTATAAGAAGTAATAGACGTGTCACAGTATAGATTATAAGTATACCGCATATCTGCATTAACAAGACATTGTACTTTAAGATCCTTGTACCATGAAATATTATTACATAGTAGGAAGTATCGTCAATATAAGAATATGAAAGACTAGAGATTGCATAACCAGCTTCAGAGTATCGCGTGACAGCAATCAATCCCTGTGTCTCAATTTATATAAAACACCGTCATCTTTACAAGCTGTAGCAGAAATATGAGAATTCCGCAAGAAATTAAACGACGGCGCAAATTCAAGATTTTTGACCGTTCATTTATCACTAGCGGTAAAAATACCCGTTTTCGGATAAATATATTAGATAAATTCATATTAGATAATTATTTTTATTTCATGGATATCGAGCTAAGTTTAAGTTTTTCAAATCAGGGTATACTTATTTGCACAATCGTGTAGTCGCAACAAAAAGTCAATCCAATTATTAGAGTAAGCGGTGCTCGTATTTGATATATATAAGTTCCGAAAATACACGTCCGCGCAATTTTCTAGAGGAACGATCGAAACGTCTAAATGTCGAAGTAGTTATACATTTTAAGTTAATAGTCCGGTTAAAGTTAAGCTTCGCATCTTAATAAGACATTTGCCGATTCTCCAATAATTACATAAATTTGTACAATTAGTATATATTAGTATCCATGTACGAATACAAAATATTTAGCTGTAACGATACAAAATTTTAGAAAAACAAATCCAAAAGTTAAAATATACATTTATTTCTTGTTGCGCGTTATTCTTGTAGAAAACTGGAACGTAAAATATTATCTCGAAATTTGCTTGCATTTCCTTCGTCCATATTTGATTCTAATAAAGAATATGGAGGAATACATTTTCCTTCGCAAAGTTAAGAGAGAGTTTGAGTCCATTTATCTAGATTATAGCGTTATCGGTAAAACATCATCCGATAAATGTTTGTTTCGTATTTTGAATACTCTGTGCACACACACACATACACACACATGCGCGCTTTTAGAGAGGTATTAGTCAGACCCGTTTCACCGACTCACCGACTCACAGCCGAGCTAGACACCATCAACAAAGGAAAAATTTTGTCGTGCATAAGCTTCAAAAGGAATTAAAAAATCTAAACTGATGAACTAAAAGTGTCGTTCACGTCGCCCGCGGTTGACGCGTAGACTTCTCGAGTCAGTCGAGAGAATCGAGTGCTTCCGTGTCCGTTGATGAAGCAAAGATGGACGTGAGATGTTCGAGCGACGCAGACGCTTCCGTGCTACAGGTGTCATCTATCCAAGTACCGACGGAGTCGAACGCTGCTCGACTACCCACAATCTTCCGTCTCTTTGCTCATTACGATATACAAATTCATGCAAATTAATTTTATTTATCGAACGAGATAAAATTCCAACCACGAGGGTTTCAATTCATTGTAAATTTATCTATTTCGTATTAGAGTGGTACTCGAATAATCGTAACACGCGACACATTTTCATATCCCTCGTAAATACGAATAAAGGAAAATTTTACGAAAAATAATTAGGTATTCCAACTTTTGATTACACTCGTGTAACTACGGATACCTTTATCGTAGACGCATCGATAATATAAATTAATAATAATTGAAAATTATATTGTATATCACTTTTTGTATATTAAATTAATAAGCACTGCTATACATTATGATTTTATAGGTTAATTATATTACTTATTATCTTTTTACATCGTGCTCAGCTTCACTTTTTGTATATTTGGATCAATGCTTTCGAAAGAAAGATTAATTGGGTAATGCTCGATAAAAAATCAACAAAAATATTAGCAATTTCCTACGGTAAATAAGTTAATAATACATACATCAATATTCTCTAAACAAAAAAGACTCATACGTTCTTTAAGAAACGTTAACTTTTTCAAAATATTCACCACAAGATTGTGTACATACTTTCGTACGCGGAAACCAGTTATGAAAATAAGATGATTACGCTTCTTTGGACATATTGTTAATCGCTTCGTATAGACGTCAACAGAAGTTTATTTTACGCTCGAATAACTTTTTTCCAAAAACATTTTTTTTTATCCCGAAGATTAACAAGAAAGTTCACGTGTTTCTATTTAAATACACCGAGACTTGGATAAATCTATAAGCCAGACACTATCGGACTCAATTTAAATTTGACACGCATGCAAAAACGTACATCCAAAATAAATTACAAAATTTAACGAATTTCTATACGATAATTAAATAAATTTTAAATGTAACAAGATTATGCGCTCGATGCGTAAATATCTCGAACGGCTAACGGTAATATTCGATCGAGCACGGTAAATTTAATTTAGAATAAAGTAAGGATTTATGGAATACTATTCGAGTACGGTCCAGTTCAACAAACTGCAGCGTCGTTCAAATATAAAATCATCGAAATTACGAGACACTTTAACGCATTAAAATTTTCACCAACAGCAATGGCGGCACAAGCAATGGCCTCGGAAACGATTAATTAGTTTGACATACGAGAAATATTGAATTTCCTGCAGCGTAGGTTACGTAAGAGTACACGTGCTCGATCATTTTGCTCGTTCCCTTCGTCTTTACTGCGCGTATAAGTGCAGCGACGCCCTACTCGTTTTTGGTGGGCACGCATGTATAAATCTTGTTATTTCTAAGAGGTACGTTTAATGCTTTTTCACGACAGAGGGACGATGAATAAATTATAGTGACAACGACTATGGTAAAAGTAATAGTGGAGGAAGCGCTAAACGAAAAAAATTATTTACGTACTTAACTATAAAACTTGGCAATGATTTTTATCGTTCGCCTTTCTTAATACCAAACATTTCCAAAATCATCAATTAATAAAAGTTATGCGCACGAGTAAAATGTAAAAGGAACTTTAAACGCGTACTAAAATAGTTTGTAAACGATACGCGTGATATTAAATGTACAAGAATCCGCGTAAAATTTATGAAGCGGTCGAAACGGAAAATTAAGTTTCGAATGCTGCAAAATTTTAAATAAACTATTTTCAAATTTACAACCTATTTTACTCGAATACACAGCGATTAAAAATGTATTATATCACACGGTATATGCCTTCGTCGTTAAAGAGTAAATAAAATTCGATTGCAACGCTACGAGCAACGAATCGATATCCAGTGTTTTCTATTTTAATCCCAATTTTATTCTTTACATCGAAAAGCCAAGAAGGAATCAGTTTATTTACTTAGAATCCGTTCGCAGAAAACACCAAAGAGAAGATCAAAAATATTGAAAACATAAACGTAAACAATTCGAAACGGAATTGACAAGATCTACTCGAAAATCGATAAATACTTCGCTTTGGTTTTTAGCATAATTTGTACCGTTCGCTCCGACTGGTTTCGGGCATTCGACGGTAACAGCTTTGCATTTTCAACGTTCGTCGTTCCTTCCAGCGATTTTTCAACGTCCGATAACAGCTTGCGCAAATTTATCGAGTACTTGGTTCGAATCGCTGATAAATATCCAATTTCGTGCACGATTGTTTCGAATCTTTAAAAATTTCGACCTTCGCGCTTCGAACGCCTCGAAAATCGCTCGCGTATTTTTTATCTTCTCGTTGATTTAACCTAAAATGTTGGGGTGTCGGCGTCTGGGTAACGATATCGCGGCTCTTCTCACCTGCGAAAAAGGCGAGCGATCCGAGTTCTAGTATTCCCCCGCAGAAACGAACGTAAGAACACGAGCGACCAAGAAAATTACGCGATATCAAGGTTCGTCGAATCGCTCGGTTCGCGAGCGGCGCGTAACAACGATCGAGCGAGGCTCGTCCTCGTCATCCGGCGGCGAGCGCTGATAAATCTTATCGCGCCCGCCGCAACGACGACGACGGACGCGTATCTATGGGACTCGGAACATCGGTTACGCAACGACGAGGCGACCGGGAGCGGTTATCGGGTGATCGCGCGCACGCACCTACGGCCCCCGGCGGAGATAACGCGGCTCGAATTTTACGGGGATCTAGGATAGATACGCGCGATCGATAGCCGGCTCGATCGACGACTTCCGGACGAAAGAGTTTATACGTTTAGACGTTTACACAGCGAGCGACGATTGTAAGCGCGTTCGGAGAGCGGAGAGCAACGACGCCTCCAACTGGACGGAGCTCGAACGAAGTTGTCAACGACCGAACGACGACTCGGAGCAGCCCTTCGGTAAATCGATTTTCAAGCGGTTTCCGAGGTGCTGAAAGTGCGCCGCACGTTTGCGATTAGCGTTCGAGGCTCGAAGAAAGGGGTGAAGAACGAAGCTAAGCCCTACCAAATACTTATATCGGCGAGGTTTTACGACGATCGATTCATCGGTCGATAACCAAACAGCGCACCGACGCCGTCGCACTCGCACGGAAGTTTTAGCCGTAAGGAGTCCCGTATCCCCGGGCATTACGTCATTTCGGATCGGAGCCCTCCTGTACTTAGAGGCGTACACGCGAATCGCGCAACGGTACACGACTCGACGAGACTCCTGCGCAGGACGAAAAACATCCGATCGTACAATGTCGTATCGACGTGCGTTTTCGTACGGATCCACTCGCTGTAAATACGCGGTGCCATAAAACGTAACAAAGAAACGTCCGCAACTTCCTCCTGCGTCTGCGTCGTGGCTTCCTTTGCCGGTTATAGAGCAAGCGTTACGGCTTGTCGCGTACGCGAGCGAATAGAAGCCGTAAAATCCAAAGCCGTCCCGTCCCGCAGCTCCTTTTGAGGAATCGTCGTTGCCGTCGTCGTTGCCGTCGTCGTTGCCGTCGTCGTTGCCGTCGTCGTTGCCATCGTCGTTGCCATCGTCATCGTAGTCATCGCCATCGCCGCCACCGCCGCCACCGCCGCCACCGCCACCACCGCCGTCGTCGTCGTCGTCGTCGTCGTCGGCGTCGTCGTCGTCTCGCCCAGCCTACGGCGACGATTTACAGGATAGGTTTCAAAGTAACAGGAGAGAACCGGTCTTCGTCTCGCTTTGTGCGCCCCGCTCTTTAAAGAAAATGAAACGCGAATACAACTTCCCTTCCTTCGATCCTCGCTTTATCTTTTTCTCTCTCGTTCTCTATCTAGGAGCGACCGTCCGCCGCGCGCACGCGGAAATCAAATCAGGGGGCGACGAGAAGGGAGCGACGTCGGTGACTCGGTTCTATCGTGCCAAACAGGTTGTCTCGTATGCATCGCATCCTACGCACGTCGGGTAGTGAAACTGGCCCGCGTCGACAATTTTTGCAAGATTCGATTTGCACGAGTGCCATCGGGAGTTCGGGGTAAAAACTTCCCTGTAAATATAACTTCGGATTCCCGACACATTTTATTCGACCCGGACCGAAAGAAATTTTATTAAAGTTAGCCAAATTTTACTTCCAATGTATTCTTTCGACTTTCCTTCGCTCGCGCTTTTACCTCCGTGCCCTTTAAAGAGCGTCGGAATATAAAGCGACGGTTGATTGTACGCGAGACGAAACACCCACGAGAATAAAAAATTTTCTCGAGAAATGGGTATACACCTGTAAAATTTGCGCGGTTGTACGAGGCACTGAATTTTACGAATTTCCGAGAAAAATTTGATCCGCTTTAGCGAGGGATCCTAGATTGAAGAATATCTCGTCGAATTTTACGGTACAAAGTACTTACTCGTCTCTATTGTCTATATTTGTATGCAAATACGAATCGAGTTTGTATAAAAAAATACGTATATCGCGTACGTAATCTTGTCAAATTGTTCCAACGTTGGAAAAATATTCGAAACGATAAATATTATGTACGCTAAAATATTTGAATTAATAACATCGAGCTTGGAACGAATTAACTTTTATAACTTTTGTAACAGTTTTATTTTACAAATAATAGTTTAACGAAAACTAAAACTCGTTTGTATCCACCGATGAAAGATTTTTGCGAAAGTTTATATTTTACTTCGAATCGCGATAAACGAGGATCGAAATACTGGATAGAATCACGAGGTGCAAATTTTTGAAATTTCGATCCTCCATTCGAATCGGCTCCGTCGCTACGCCATAGTAAATTAATTAAAATAACGCGAAACGATACAATGGCTCGTAAATTGCGAACGGAATGAAAAAAAGAAGAAAAAGGCAACTATTTTTGACGCGGATTAAATAAATACGAGCAAAGATAATTCTTCGTCGCAGCGCAAAAAGTATATTTAAAATGGTTCTAGGTAAAATAATATTTGTTAGCAGTCGGTTCGAATGATTGCATCGTTCCCTTGTATCGGGTACGAGTCGCCCGCAGGAAATATAACAATAGCCTTGGTGTGCTGTTATATGAACTTGCTACGCTATCGCTTCATCCAAATCTCTAGATTTCTACTTGATGACCGAACGTTACGTGCGCACGCAGCCACGCAGCCACGCAGCCACGCAGACACGCGTGTACCTGCTCTCACTCTTCGAGCTTTATGGGCAAGCGTGCGTTTTACGACTGTACGGAGACATAACACAACGATCCTTAAGGATGTTTTTGGATACAGAGTATATATCAAAGGTGAGCTTTGCGTTCAATGTCGTAAATAATTAACTATACAACATGCGTTTCAAATTTCTTATCTAATACTTTTTACCTTTTAATGCGAAAATTTTTAACTTCTCGGGTATATATGTAACGACGTTACGACTGATAATAACGAGAAAATTATAATTTTATGTGGAAAATTTATTTTAGTATTACTCGTACAATACACTTCGGTCGATCGTCGCGGTTTGCCGCTGACTTTTTTTTATAACGATTCGAGTAAGAGGGACGAGTAATTACATTCTTTTAACACGGTGTGGGATTTTTATGTGCGACAGTAAATGAAATTTTTGTGGTTATTTCGCTTCAAAGTAATTTATGAATTATTATCGGAATTATATTTTGGTTTTTTTTATTGCACGTGAGATTTTAGCAAGGTTAATAGAATTCAAAACATGAACACAGAAGATGAATACGTTGTGGTATTGAATTTTTATTTATTAATGCGAACGGTTTATAGTTTAATAGTTTTAATCATCCGATACGTCCAAGGATATAATTTCGTTTACTTTACTATGACTTGTATTTTTTTATTTCGTTGAAGTACGCGGAAAAAGTGTATACGCTTACTTATTTGCTAATTGTACGCGTTCGATCCAAGTTTTAACCAACTAATCTTTATTTTACATTTAAGTATTCGATTAAAAAATCGAAAGTACTTTAAAAAAAAACTATCAAATTATCCGAGATACGCGGTTTAAAATATACTATAAGTTAAGACTTTGTTTTTTTTATAAAAATTATAATTTTACAATTTAATAAAATGCGTTCCTACTCAAACTAATGTAAAATATTTAAATTTCGTTTCTAAAAATTGTAAAAGGATTAATGTTCTTATATTCCAATGTAATCGTGTCGAATATAATCACCCGAGCTAACGAAAAGATAGAGAAAAATGCATTTTAAATATATATTGTGCCGTAGTCTTCGTAATCGCAAAACAAATTTCTTTTCCATGAAATTGAATAAAACGAGACCGAAGAAAATCAAACGAAAGGAAGCTATATAACGTAAAATAATGCAGATGAGAAATAGCTTAAGTCGAGGGCATACTATATGTATGATAATAAAACGTCTCATCTCAATTTAGTTTAATTCGCACATAAGATGCGTTTTACTCTTAGTTAAAACAACAGCACTTAACGTCGACAAGACTCATGAGCAATAAAAGCGAATAAGAGAAAGGTGCGACGAAGATAAAAAATAACTAATTGCGCTGCGTAAGGAAAAAATTATTTCCAAGATAACGTTTGTTAATAGAAAATTCGGAGTACGCGACTCGATGAAAACGCTTTGTTATTTTTAATGATTATACTTACATTTTATTTTATTACCGCTGAGCGATTGTTATAGAAATTAACCAGAATCTGAACCGTGAAATATCAAATATTTTACCGTACTTTTCAATTACAATTGTTTTTTTTTTCTAGCTTGTAGTTATACCGACTCAACAGGTGACTTTCATGTTAACACTGTCTTCGCTACGAAAGGATTTGACTTCAAGTTCACTCTTTGAGTCATCAAACTATAATAATAAACTTTCCAGTCATCCCAATCAAACTTTCGTTCCGCATCGTTGTCGTACTACAATAAATAGAGAACCTATACAATTCATAGAATGAAAAAAATGTCTACTTAATTGATAAATATTATATCAATCTTTAATTTTTGTATTTGAATTTGCGCTGTACTCTAAATTTAGTTGTAATATTTTATGAAAAAGTAAACGAGTATTAAATTTGTAAAATCAAATGTTTCTTTACATCTCTGTAATATTTTGTAGTGTACATTATTCGATCGTTATTTATACTTAATTAACAAAAAATTGCTGCAACAAATGTAACTTTCTTTCAGGTACGCGTAGGATCAATTTTTTCGAAATAATTTTCTCCCTTTCGTTACAGGGAAAATAAAAATTAAAGATAGAACGTTTTTCAACTATTTATATAATCATTTCATTATAAGTCTATACGAGAGAAACAACAGAGAACGAATATCTTGCGAGTGTAAACATTATACATGGCGTTTAAAACGACTAAATCGATTCGAATGAATTAAATTTATTGTATAAATGTTTACTTTCTGTAATACGAGGAGTATTACTCGAGTACATACATCGTAACGAGCACTCGAGTAATAGCACTTTAGCTTCGTAGTAGGAAAAAATGCCGTATCGTCGACGTTCGCATAAAAGGATATTCGATCATAATTTGTATACCAGATTAGACGATATTTTTTCGTTTAATACTTATAAATCTTTTTTCCTCGTATCGTAACAAAAGCTAAAAGTCTCGAATAAAAATAAAATATAAACATAATAATATGACCGAAAGTGCTCGAAAGCGCCGGGTTGAATAAAAAGTAGAGTCTAAACTAGAAATTAGTATCGAATTATACCGTTTTATCTACGTGCTCCAAGTATATTACGATCTTTAATTTAATTTAATCATTCTCCATCTCGTCCATTTTGCACAAGTTTCAATATATTCGATCGATGAATTTCGGATTCAATAATATCCTTTTAAATTCACGCGCTCGATAGCCATATATTTTGAAAACGGTATTCAAATTAAAAGCGTGTAATCTCTTAATACAGCTCTTGAGTAATGCACAAGATTATTCTACCGTGAGGATAAAATTCAATTTTTCAAAACCCTTGACGACACATTATGAAAATTAGATCAGCCGCTCGAGAGAATCACTTTAAGCGAAAGAAGGCGAGAGAGTAATTCGCTAAGGCGGAGTCACGATAAACGCGCGTAAGATCTCATCCGTAACTTTACCGTAGCCACGGTTTTGAGTTACTTTTAAAAAGAACGTTCGGGAGGTTCGTTAAAGGGAGTCCGGATGGGAAGCTGCGAGCTGTTCGATCGTTTCGGAATTCGTTACCGAACCTCATCGCACGACTAATATGCCCTGCAGTGTTTTTGCGTTTGTTAGATTTTGACGCGCGTTGACGCGAGGTTTTCGGTCGTTACGTCGTCTCCAAGAAGGCATAGGGGGTTTTTACAAGGTCACCGTAACGTAACTCGTTACTCGCGCTTTCGATCATCGACAACGTCGGTCAAATAAGAAATTTGGTTCGATCGAACTAAGTCCCCCGATCGTTCAACGTTAACAACCTTTTACGTCCTTTCGTTCGTTATTCCCTTGGTCGCATCTTGGTCGCATCTTGGTCGCAACTTGGACGCAACTTGGTCGCTCGAACGAAGTTTATTATTAAGCTTTGGTTGCCGTTTTCCGTTGTCGTATTTGCATTTTATAAATTAGTCGTTTCGGTACGAGTAAGAGCGCGTGATCATCGAATGGTTTTCTTCGCCGTTGAAATTAGAATATAAAACAAGCAGTGTTTCATTTTTTTACTTTAAAAATTTACGCGAAGGATGATTATCGTTGAGCTGCGCTATCTTTACATTTCTGTCCGCCTTATCCGACGTTTTACGATGTCAAAGATACATGCCACCGAGGCTAAGACAAAACTCCTAATTCTTGCGGCGAACTCTAAAAAATGGTAAAACGAGCGCAAACTAGGGAAGAGCTCATCTATAAATTCGCGTTATAAAATTAATGGAGTGTGGTTAACTTCCTCGTAATACGTATTTCTCTCTTATATGCTGGCGTAGGTGTATGTATATAGAGCTCGTGACTTATGCTAAAGCAATTCCACGCGTTGCTTTTCTGTAGGCTATGTTTTAACTCCGTTCGTGCCCACAACCAAAGATCCGCAGAAACATAATCGTCCCGTCACGTCACGTCACATCAATGCCGCCCGATTTAATGCGAATTTGATGTTGGATGTTACGAAGCGAATTCTCAATAACGTCGGAAATTATCGCTCGTTGCTCATTTAATATGGTCCAAACGAGTTTTCTTTTTATTGCGGAATTTTATCGATTCTACTGAAATTCATTGATCGATCGATCGTAAGCTCTTACGAATATAACTTCGAATAAAGGCCGTTTGAGAATAATTTTATAAACAAAAGAGGGATTCATCATCATCGATCTTTTCCTAATTAAAATATTTACATTTAGTCAACTTCGATAGCGTTAAACTTACGATCGATGTACTTATTGCTATAATTATTTTACCGATAAAAAATATTTTACTTCGGAATGGTTATACCGATATAATTTTGATATAAACATAAATTTCAGTAGCATTCGTTATTTTTGTACGATACGCCTTCTTTTGCTACTATTTTTATTAACGCGATTGCAATTTAAATTATCGAATATAAAAAATTTATATAACGGATTTATAATATTATTAATTTTCCAATCAAATATCGCGTATTTTCTGTTTTTTTTTATATTCAAAATATTTAATTAATTTTTATTTTATTGTGATATTATTTTGTGAGATCGATTAAATGCAATGTTTCATTTATATTTATATATTTTAATACGGAATTTTGGATAAAATTATATTTTATAGCCAACAGTTCGGTTTGTCAATATTTTGTATTCTCAAAGTTACATAACTTAGAGAATTCGAATTACAAATTTTTGCTTATATTATTAATATTCGAGTTTAAAACAACGTATAAACGAAAATCGATCTTTCGTATTATCTATAAATAGCCGTATGTCGGAAAATCATTACTCTGGAAATAGGCAGAAAAAAAATGAAAACATAACTTTATTACTTAGTTCTATACTAGTACTAAAATATCGCTTTGAAAAATTTATAAAACCAGAGGAAAAAAATGATTTAATGTAATGCATATTTACCGCAGATAAATGGTAATATTAAAAATTTCATTAACATTGCAATATTTTATATATTTATTTACATACTTCATTATACTAAGAAATACGTTTTTGGGATTGATGCAAAGATTTAAATAATTCAATGTTTATAAAATTTTTAATATTTTTTATAATAAATTTTCAGAAAATAAAAAAATAGCTTTATAAATAGGAATTTATATTTAAATAAATTTCGATCGAGTAAATAAAATTTATTTTTATATGTGTATATATTCAAAACATTTTTTATCAATAACGATTATAATTTAACTAATTTAAATTTTTTTTAACTACTTCTTAAGGTTTAACGTAAGTAATTAAAATAAATTGAGAACCACAAACTTAAACTTGTACAGTAAGATATTCCACGTTTTCCTTAATTTTCTTGACTGTAGTTTATCTTACATCCTCTTCATTTATTTTTCTAAAAAAATTAATCGAATAATAAAGTAATGATATGAAAACATTTTCAAACCTCGATTTTTTTTTATTGCTCTCGACAGTCATTCGGTCACGCAACCTTTTTACTTTGGCATTATCTTTTCCAAAGTTAATCGTAACGTCATCGTTATCGCAATTACAGGCTTATTTATTTATCGATAATTTTATTAATTTAAAAAAATTTTTACGCAATCAAAAGACAAGTAGAAACGTTAAAAATCATTTAAATTAATTTAATATTTAATAGTAAAACCTATTTGTCAGAATAATTGAAATTGCATAGCGCAATTTCGCTATTACGACAAATATGATCGAATTTTAATATACGATTTTTCACAGAAAAATTCATTTATTTAATTTTTATCTTAATTTATTTACAAATTGATTCACCGAAGAGGTTAAGGTTATACTTACCTCTCATTTTTGACGTTAATACCGTAATCAGTAAAGTGGAAATATCCTATAATTTCTAACGAACGTACTCATGTTAAATCGTTAAGATTTCTCTACCGTTGATAACGTACGTATACGAGATAAGGAGTTAATGCAGATTTCTTTCCATAAATCAAAATAATTGGAAGGCAAGTATTGGGGAATATCGCATTGCGGAAAACATAAAAAAAACGGAGTCGCGCGTCGTCAAAATAGATTTTCTTAACCCTCGTGCACGTATATTGAATCCTAACCCATTATGAATTATATTCGAAGCAATCCAGTTAGCGAATACTCCGAATATCAAATCGCATTATACCGGCTAATAAGCTATCCCAATCCAATTTAGATATCGCAATCGAATCTGGCCGTCGAGTAGCGGTTCTGAGTTGGAGATATCTCGAATCGACCTGTGCTTTCCCCTTTTGCCGTTGTTTCCCCCTTCTTCATTTAAAATGAAGAGCAATTCTTGAGGTGTGTCTCGAGGACCACGTAGTCCACGAATCGACGAGATTGAAAATTTAGAATTTGAAAAGGTGAGCTTATCGAAGATCCGAACTCCCTGAGATTATCAAATGCGTTACTTGCATCACGTTCGTTTCACTCAAACGTGCCATCGTTATTAAGGGAGAGCTTATATAGTTTTCATGCTGAGTTTTCATTACGATCGAATACATAAATAAATAGATAAATAAATAAATAAATAAATAGATAAATAAATAAATAAATAGATAAATAAATAAATAAATAGATAAATAAATAAATAAATAAATAGATAAATAAATAAATAAATAGATAAATAAATAAATAAATAAATAGATAAATAAATAAATAAATAGATAAATAAATAGCTAATATTTTTTGCCAATTCAACTCTGATAATTTAACAAACATTTAAGATTATTTAAAAAAATGTTTGAATTACGTAACTATTAATCGTATTTGTATTAATTAGATTTTAGTTTTTAAATTAATACATTGACTACTTGTTATAAATATTGTTATCGAGTAGATAAATAATTATATTATATATGAAATTATAAATTATAATAAATACAAATTTGTCTGCTTTTATATATAAGTTTTTAAAACTGAAATGGTAAAAATCAATATTATTTTCGGATCTTCGTAACGAGATATATTTGGAAAGAAGCTTTGATATTCGCAATATAATCATAATATTAAAAGAGAAGTTATACTAATAAAGTATGTTTTTATACACGAAAGTATCTTAAATAAAGTTTGTAGAAGTTATTTGTATTGTAAAAAAACTATAGAACTTTCTATGCATTTACCAGAAACAAACGGTAAACTTCTTATATTTCTATTAATTATCACAATTGTTCAATTGGTTTCTTATAAATGGTTATTTCGAAACTTTATAATTACTTTTATCGAATATAATTAAATTATGAATAACATCTTCAAAAAATATTATTTCGCGTAAAGCATTTTTTTATATCACCATCGTTTGACTTTTTAATAATAATAAATACTTTTTTACTCTTTATTTGACTTTATTCAATTAAAAAATTATATAACAAAAATTAAATTTCTATGGATGAATAACTTTCTAAATTTAAAATGAACTACAACTGAGTATAATCGAATATAAAATAACGATGCACGTCAGAAAGAAAAAATTATTTTGCATAGACAAAAGAAAATTATGTTCGAAATCGAAATATAAATTTAATAAAATAAATTTATCTTGTATAATACGTCAAACAAATACCAATACATAAATGAATTACGTTTTTTAAACTTTAAAAGCTTCTGTATTTGAGTGACTAGTCAACTTTTTGCATTATAGTTTATCTCGATAAAACGTTGGTTTGATATCTGAAATAATAATTATTATTTTTAAAAATTTATAAACGATTTCACAGTATACACTATTAAATCTTTTGACAGGTGTACGTATGTTAAGCAACACATGTGTTATAAATATATACATACATATAATATAAAGGCGTTTATTAGTGTGTTAATTTAATAGATTAGATTTTGACAGGTAGAAATATAAAAATGTTATTCTTTTTCGATGGCATTTTTTAAAGCGTGAATTGCTAGACAGAAAATCTATACTATTGTAGGTTGTCCGATGTTATAGTGCTGCATAACGCATCCGGTTAAGGTCAATGCTCGGTGATGTCTGAGATCTTTTACTTTTTCATTTTTACGTCTCCTTACAGATAATATAAATGTCAGAAAATCTCAAAAAGGTAACTGAAATCTCGAATAAAGTGTGTCGAGAAACAGTTTAATAAAGATAACATATTTTGAATATTATAATTAGACAGCGGTTTGGTACACTTCAAGTATACTGGAAACTTAATCCGAATACACGATTCATTTTGATAATTTTATTACATAATTGTAAGTACTCGTGAAATTGAAATGACAAATATTTTAAAACATGGAAAATATCCAAGAAATCATATTTAAATGCAAGAGTATGTTTAAAAACAAAAGTGTAAAACTTCATATAAAAAATTCATTTTATAGCATTTTACTAATATTACTAATAATCGGCTATTTTGGAATACTTCAAAAATATTTTGCGAGAGATCGATACACCAATTTTATATTTAAATTCGTTTATTTCTTATAACCCATTTCAAAGAATCGTAAAAGTAAGTTTAATAACTTAACAGTTTTACTTATACATATATTATTTTCTCTTGGTTCTTTTTCAAAATCTAAATTAATTATCGTTAACAAACAAATTCGTTTCGAGATATCGTATAATACGTGCGTATATTTATTTGATTTTACCGCAAGATATTCACCGTTTGACACTTGTTACTTATCAACATCGGTTAATCGTTACTCGTTATTGAATATCGCTTAACAAGCGATAATTAAGAATCACAACACAATATTTTAGCTTAAAGAATAAAAACAAAAAAGATAAAACTGGTCATCTATGGAGTTATTCATTTAATATTAATGCTGAAAATGCAAAATCAAAAATACGAGTAGAAGAAAAAATTACGATGGAAACTTATACGTATAAATGTACGAGCGCAGACGGATACAAAACCCCTTTCGATCCTCGCATTTGCAAACACACGGAAAAGGACAAAATCGAGTCTCGTTGATAAAATTAACAGCGGACAAAATGAAAAAATAACGATCGAGGGTCACGTTGTTCTTCTAAAATTAAACGAGAAATTAATCAATGTGTAAACGTTCAACGGGTGCAAATATTTCGAATACGTGTATCAGTCATATACGGATATGACTACGTAGTATAGTACTATATTCAATTATCTATTCGATTACGATTATAGAAGACTTCGTTTCTATCTCTCTTTAGTTTGTACTTGGCTAGTTTTTTGCTCTTATCCCTTCTCTCTTTCTCTTGTTTTTCTATCTCCCTTCTCCGCATCAGTATCAGATTACGTACACGTTATCGTTCAAACAACGCTGACGTTTCATTCATTTGACAATTCGAAAGTATTACAAAGAAAAGAATGATAAGTGGATTCAAGACTATTGACGCGTTTCTTGTATTTCAATATTTGATTATTATTTTTATACAAAAATTATAGTAGCCGAATAATTTTCTACGCAATTTAGTTTACAAATTTTCAATGTTATCGTTCGTAATGTGACAATTGTGTCCTACGGTAATTTTAAATAGAAAAAATTATTGAAAATTGCTTAAATTATATTTAATATTTAAAAATTCGCGGTTGTTACATCTACCATGATATTTATATTAAATATTAAAATTATAATTTCTTATGATATTTTTTAATAATTGTTAATTTCATCTACAAAAATATAACGGCTCTCGACCTAATAAGATTAGATTTCTTTTAATACCATTTTAATTTTATTTTTAATTTAACAAAGTTAAATCCGATTTGCGATATAAATTAAAATACATAAATTGGATATATTTTCTCACAAGTAGATTAAACCGCAGAGTAGATTCGAGAATTGATATCTTTATTTTACGCGCTCAACATAATTCCAACGAATAGAACAAAGCTAAAAACTAAAAGGCATATTTTTACCAACTGCATCGAAAATATTAGGGAATCGAACGTAGTTTTCTGTATACAAACGAACATTTTAGCTCGGTTTCAAGAAAATGATTCGATTAGTTACGCGCACACTCTTGCATAACGCCCTCTTTACTTTGTTAACCATTGGCCGATGTTGTTGCAATTATGACCGATAAAGTCATAGAGATACACGTGGGTTCCGTTAACTTCCGTACTTATATCGAGTGTCGATCAGCTCGGTAGTATATTTAATGAAGTAATATAAAGCGGTGCAACGATAGCGGTTTCAATCCTTTGATAGCGAATTAGAATTTTCCTTAATTAATTTAAGTATAGAAAAAATATTTTAAACCAAAGTACATCCTTAAGAATTTATAATTAATACCGAAAGAAAGGAGAAAAAAATTCTTTTAAACGTAACTTTTACAAGTTTAGGAATGCAATAATACTTCAAAACCGTAGATCGACTCCGAGTATTATTTTTCCCGAACAATGGAAAAATCAATGTCATGATTAACTCATCGGAAGAAGTCTAATTTAAATTTAAGCAGCTCAGCTCAGCTCAGCGCAGCTCAGCGCACAAAGATGATTTTTCCTCTTCGTATTTATTAAAATTCTCGTGTAAATCAGAAAGCACCGAAAGCTAAAAAAAACCTCTAAAAGCAAAGATCAAAGAAACGTAAGCGTCTGGAATATTAAATTTTTTCCATAAAACATCTCTCTACGCAACTTATCATTTTTCATCAAACTCGATGGTACTCATTATACGTTTTCTTCTTATTCGAGATAATAGATTGTTTTCATAGGCGCGGAAGAATCGAATCTCCTCGATATATCAAACCATTAGGCTTCGGACGAAAATCACCCTTCGCGATCAATCATCGACTCGGAGCCCACCTGCTGTCATTTTAGCCGTCGGCCACGTAAATACTTTCAAAAGCAAACTCGCAACGAACGAGGCTTACTCGTTTACTACTCCTCTCGATTCTGCATGATATATCGAAAATATCGTTACAAAATACGTTGTTAATTTAAAACGCGTTTAAGGATTACGAGAGTGCAGGAATCGCGTTGACAGCCGTTATCGTGGAATCGAGGCTCGCCGAAAATTTCCATATTCCAAAGGTATCGATCATCCGGAGGAAACAACAGCCAGGGAAAATAAGTTTAACGTTTAACGCTGTTTCGCGATATCTTTTCCACGCTTCGGTTTTTCGATACGGTAACGACGAGCGCGAAATAAATTTACTTTACCTCGAGCAGTCGAGCGAACGATTCTCGCGGCGACGGTTCACCGATTATCGATCGCGAAGCTCGAGTACTTTTTTACGAACTTACGCCCATCCGCAAATTCATAGGTGCGAACGACGATCCTGCGAATTGCGATCTTACGTAATTTTTTATTTCGAAAATACGACCTTTCCGAAGCAAACCATTGGAATTCGGCCGATAAAAACTCGTTTTTCGTAATTAATACCGGAATAATTCGGATAGACTTCGTAACGTAATACGTAAAATTACTCGGCTAGAAATAACTAGAAATAAAAAAATAAAAAAATAAAAGGTCGGTTTATTTAAATAATCGACGATGGTAAAATCAAAGAATCACCCGAACAAATAGCGTAAATTTGAAATTTAAATTTTGGTAGAAAGCGTGGATAAATTTATCGCGAAGTCGTCGTGTACTTTTTACGCGATATAATCGTACCGAGCTTTCGAGACGAAACGAGGGAACCAGACCGATACGAAAGTCGACAAGAAGGACAAAAAGGTTGAACGTTAGTTTCGCGAGAGGCTTCGGATTTCGATAATTGCGATGCGCAATAAAGAACGGTGATTCGTAAATTTCGCGAATTACTTTTAATTAATTTTGCTCGTCCAAGCTCTCGAAAAGGCCAATAAATATCGAGCGCACCTCTAAGGACGTTGACACGATCGGTATTTTCGAAGCGAGAATCGGCCGTCCCGAAACACTGGATACGCGCCGTACATTCGATATGATAAGTATCATCGGTAAGTCAGGACCGACAAAAAAATTTCCGTGAATTCCTCGGTAATGTTCACCGATGGATTCCTTCCGCGTGCCACCGCGGAACGAACAAAACGAATTTCGCCCGCAGGTTTACCGACCCGATTTTTCCTCGATCTCGATCGCGCGCTTCGGGACTTTTTCAAGACTTATCCGCGCGTCCGAGGTCATGAGCGAGGCACGTGCCGTGCGTGTAAGGCCTGATTAATGGTCCCGAGGGGCTGATGCCCCTTCGTTCGCCTTCGTTCGCCTTCGTTCCCTGCGCGACCCGCGGAATCGACTCGCGGATCGGAGCCTCGAGCGCGAATCGCCGATCTGCGCCTCCGGTGGTTTATTTCGCCATTTTTACATTCTTTTTTTTTACAAACGCTCGTATCCATTGTTCCGCTCGAAACACTATTTCGTGGCTCCTTTTCTCTCCTTTTCGCTCCTTTTCGCTCCTTTTCGCACCTTTACAATTTTTACCTTTTTTATCATTTTTTTTTAATTATAACCACTCGTGCGTCGTTTTACCTACTTCACTCAACTGTTTCAAAGACTCGTTCGAAGAATTTCAAACTATTCCAAGGTTTTGTTAAATGCGCTCTATTTTCGTACGTAAAATTTATTAATACGCTTCTAAATGTAGCAGCGTGTTAACATCGTTCGCGTAATATTATGAAATATTTTCTGGATATAAGTTTAAAAAAACAAAAAAAATTATATATACATTAAACGATGGTAATATATTGCATTTAGAAATTCGATCGATTAACGCTCGACTTTAACTAGATGAAAAATGATTTTAATGCAAAAATCATATATTATTATATTATGTAAAATTTAATATTTTACATTAAATTTAAATAGCAAAGACAATTATTAAAATCGAACGATGCTCGGAGAAAAGTTTGGTGCATAAAATGGAAGTTACTTTTCCATCGATCATCTCTAAGCTGTTTGTTAAAATCAATTACAAAACTAAGATGGGAGCAAAGGGAGTCGACGCAAATAGCAAAGTACGTTCGCGATGGAATTCAGCTGTCCCGTCGTTTATTTCACGAAACGACGATTCTTTCGAATAAATAGACTCGCAAATGTATTATTAGTAACGGCGCTTCTCGAAATTGCCGAAAGAGACATTTTCGCGTCGGAGGCTAAATCTAGGCGTTAAATCTAAGCCGTGACGTACTCTCCGTTCTTAATTCCGCATTTCCGAATGAAATTCCACTTTAGGAATAATAGGAGGACAATCGCTCGATACAGATCTGAAATCCATTGTGCTCCGAATAAATTTTGACGCGGGGCAGCGCAGCCGTGGCGCACTTACGTACCGCGAAAACAATGAGGAGATATCGATTCCGATAGCGATAGACTCTCCCGCAGCGGCACGTAAATTACATCGGAGCGCCGGACATCTCTATTTCTCGGAGCGAAGAAGGGGCACCGGAGCTCCCAGGAGGCGACCCGCGAGAAATAAATGACAGGGAGATGGACGTGGGCCGGGAGAAGTTTCGTAGCGTCGTTAAAAATCTTAGGCCCGATCGATGACGTCGTCGTCGTCGTCGTCGTCGGTGGCGTCGCCGCTCGGCAGCTGCTACCGCCGCGTCGTAAAACCACATCCACCGACTCGAGAAAAAAGGGTCAACCGACGAACCGAAGCCCCGGCGATTCGCTCTCTTTCCGCTTTCTTCCGTTCCCTCGTGTATTTTTATATTTCCAAGGTGCGCGCGCGCGCAAACTCCTCTTTTTTACCCGCTCGCTTCGCGCGAGTCCGCGTTCGATAATTCGCACGATATCTCTCTTTCGTTTCGATTATCGCGTGCAAATTAGTTTTTCATTTTTCGCTCGTACGCTCGGGCCTGCCTTTTTTCGTCAGTTTAAGCTTTCCAACGAAGCGATAAGAGCGCTCACTAATTTTCCTTCTATCAGCTTTCTATCGACGCGAGCAATTTCAAATACACTCGCTCGCGTTCGTGATAAGGAACGTTAACTTTCGTACAGCGCTCGCGGTCGCGGTACGCGGATCGAATCGCAAACGGGAAAACACACGGATACCTTTTTTAAACTATTATATAACAAATGACTTCTGCGTGTAAACTCGAGTCGAGAGTGTCGCGAATCCCAATGAATAAACTCATTATGCTCGGGTCGAAGCGAGACTTTGAAACATATAATGCGAATTAGATATATTCCGAACGATTACGCGTACAACGTTCGCGGCATCGGAATTCGCGAAATCGATCAACGACCGAATCAAAAGAGAACAATGGTTGGAAATTTTCGCAAAATCTCGAATGCGCGGGATCGACGTTCGCCTCGATAACGATCGTAAACTTTTTTCATCTCCGTGCATAATTAGGAAAGCGTTTTAAAAATCCTCGAACTCGTTTTTCGTTCGAAGGATTCGATGCACGGCGATTACGACGGTATACGCATTTTTTATCGCTTCCCTGTTTACGGAACGAGTTGCGTCCGGGATCAACGGAGATCGATAAAAATGTACCGAACGTCGATGCTCGTGGAGAAAAGAAAGACCACCGGTATTCCGCGGTATGAACGGATCGATCGCAGATATCGAGACGCGGGAAGAAAGGGAGAGTGAAATTGTCGGGCGCTCGCGACCCAGTAGCTAATAAAACGGAGTGCGAACAGCGATGCCTCGACGCCTCGACGCCTGGACGTCGTAGTTGGACGTCGTAGTTGAACGTCGTAGTTGGACGTCGAGCAACGAGGACAGGATAGATTAAGAGTAGGTGCGTGTGGGCTGCGTAGCTGCCGATCTGCAAACTGGATTTGGCATCCGGTGATTAACTATATCTCGCGTTGTCGCGGAGTCTCGGTCCCAATATCCGTGCGCACATGCGCGATCATTTCATCGGACGATCCACGCGAGCGATCGCACGCGGTCGCCTCGTTTTCGACGCTCGCTTTTTCCGTTCGACCGTCGGTATACGTGTCGTCGCGTCTTTTTACGCTTTGCCTCCGTAGATATCCGCATGGCTAATTAGTTCTATACCTTATTTCTGGACCTTATCACTGGAAAATACGTGTATTATTTACGAGCACGGTGTCGGATATACGCCTCTAATTGAATGAAAAGCCAGAATTGGAGAAGCGAGAACCGATGCTTTTTAAGATTATAAGTATTACGCGTATGATACGTTCGATAGCCGTGAAGTTCTAAGAAAATTTTAATTACCGAGACATCATTGGAATGCCTGATTAGTTAATCGTGTTTATTATTTATAGTAACCGATGCTTATTAGTTTAGCCTAACGAATAATTTCGTAGATAATGCGCGAGGGTACAAAAATCGGAAACAGCGAACCTACTTTCGATGCGACGATACGTTGCCGTACTTCTACTTTTATTCGAGTTCATCGAAGCCGTCCTCTTCGCCAAAAATAAACGCAGTCGTGATTCCTATAGAAATTTTACTTGGCTTTTGAACGATAAAAAAAAAAACGAACGGAAGGTGTAACGTCAACGGCGACAACAAAAATATGACAAAAACCTGTGATTTATTTATCTTCGTTTTTAACGAGTTTTGGATCGAGATAATTTTTACCCGAGGAGGTATTCGCGCTACGTACATCGAATAGATTTCTTATTTTGATCGCATCTTGAAATTAAGAATTTCTTCGAATAAGCGAACCTACGAATGTAAAATAATTTAAAAATTTTCATTCGAGGTATCGAACACGCTACGTTTATCGATCTACTTCTTTTTTAACAAATTACTCGTTACACGATCGACATATTTGTTATTCGATACGAACGCGCGACCAATGGAAATTGTTCCACCGGTCGTTACGTTGGCGAGTTAGTACCAAGATGTATCGCTTCACTCTGCCTTTTATACTCAGCCCTTTTGCGAAAAATTCTAAATACTACTATAAGCGGATCGTAGATAAGATTCAGACACACGTGTTTTAATCTGCGAAACTTGTTTAATGCGAGATCCAATTAGACCTTACTTACAAAGATTTCTAAATCGTAGAAGTCACATAAATCGCAATCGGAGATATTCGAGGATTCTTTTTAAATTTCTTAATTGAAACGATGATAGCTTTGTACGTATAAACTCGTACATTATGCAAAAGAAACAATTTTATCGAGGCGTGATATATTTAGGTGCGGTATTATACTGTAACTAAAGATCTCGGCGTCCGACTGCCCGGCAAAAGAAATTCCATTTCCATATTGCACGAACGATCTCGAGTCGCCGTACAAAGATAAATTAAAATTTTAGAATAAAAAGAGCATCCATAAATTAAAGGTATGAATTATGAATGATATTTCTTACACTTATCGAATACTCCCTCGACCGGCGAATGATAAATACGCGGAAGGAAACGAACTCGCCAACTTAACAATGACGATAAAATACGGACGTAAAACTAGCCGCGATAAATAAGTAAAAAAAGATGGAGCGCGAAAGGTGACAGGTGCGTAACCTCGACGAGTCTCCAATTTCCCGGTCACGCCTTCATAATCCAACGAAACCGGACGACGCCGATATATTCCCCTGCTAGGGAGATAAGCCAAGTTAAAGAAAAGACCGGTCGTCGTCGTCGTCGTCATAGTCGTCATAGTCGTCGTCATAGTCGTCATAGTCGTCGTCGTCGTCGTCGTCGTCGTCGTCGTCGTCGTCGTTTCACAGCGCGTTCGAGGGACGCTGGAAAGGTGGATCAGCGCGATTTTAATTGAACGCGGGCTGAATTTACGGTAATGGGTGAAAAATTTGAGAGGTGATTTCTGGGTGCGTCGCTCTTACTCCTTTTTCTTGTTCGCGAGCAAAAGTTATCAATTTTTACGGATCGGCGTAGTTTACGGGTTCCGGGGCAAGTCCTCGATTTACGAGAGGCAGAGGAACTTTGGTTCAACGACTCTCGAGTCGGGGCTTATTGGAAATCGTAGAAATTGAATCTTGTAGTTCATAGAGTTTCTTTTATCTTCCTCTTCCCGAGGATACGAAATATTTATGGAATTACGCTCGGCTGCGGTAAATATCGAATTACCTTCCAATTAAAACGAATAAAGCATCGAAGCGATTCTCGGCGGTGAGTAACGTTCGCGATTCGAAACTTATAATCGAGCGATTCAATTTCGTCCGCGATCTCGAGGCTAACGTCGCGACTCGGGAGACAACGAAATCATCGAAAATCGGCGTGTGATCCGATGTGGATACCGATGCAGACCAGGGTCCGATGCTGATGATGCAACCAGGGAAGGTGAACGCGCGAGCTTAGAAGAAACGTACCAATGAAAACGTAAACGAAAACGTAAACGAAAACGTAAACGAAAACGTAAACGAAAACGATGAACGATCGGGCGTTATGTCAAGGAAGGCCATTATCGCGAACCGTCCCTCGACCGAGCGATCGGCTCGAAAACAGCATTTATATGCAAATCCCGGGAGCCCTGAGCGGTCCGAGGCCGTAAAAAACGAGCATAAGTGTGTCAGTCACGATAAGCTGTCGCAGATTTCGAAGGCTCGATACCCGCGGGAATCGAGTCACACTCGTCTTCCTCAACGGGAATCCTCCCCTGTAGTGTCTCCGCTCGGTCGTTGCGCGCGAAAAAAGAGCAGAACAAAGTGGAAAAGCGAGGAATCGATCCCGCGTCCGATACAACTCGGGACATTAATCAGCCGCGGCTCGACTCGCGTTAATTCCAGCCTATTAACCGCCCCGCGTTCTCGTACACGCCTATCGCGCACCGCGCGCCCGCGTGTGCGTGCGTGTGCGTGCGTGCATTATGAATGGCGATTAGAGCGCGGCGTGCATCTGGAAAAAGGAGTGGTTTCCGCTCGGGAGAAACAGAAATAAGAGACACGCCCGGTTTCGCACTTGCGCTTCTCTCCCCCACCTCCGCTATCCTCTATCTCTATCCTCTATCCTCTATCCTCTATCCTCTATCCTCTATCCCCGGCGAATTCTCATAAATTTCGCGTGCGCGCGCACCCGAGATGACGAGATACCGACCGTCGGAGAAAGTGGACTTTTTCTCCATCGCCGCTTCGTTACGGTCCTTTGACGCAGATTCCGCTTTGAAGTTTCGGTCTCCCGGAGCTCGTCCCTCCCGTACTTTCGTTCGCCGGACTCGACGATGCTTTTCTCTTTGCTCGATCGCCCGGGACGAGTTCGGGTGACGCGAAAATTCGTTACTCCGACTATTCCTCTTATCTCCTCTTTTCGCGAGTACTCTAATGGATTACTCGAAACGCTCCCCGAAGTCTCTCGTTCTTTCGCGACCTTACGCGCGTCTAACGCACGTCTTACGCGCGTCTTACGATAGTTTTTGCTCGTAAAACACCGAAAGAGCTGGAAACGCGACCGATTATACGTCATTTTACGACGATAGTACAAACCTCCTTCGACGTCGCGTAATTTATTCGACCTTTCGCACCCGTTGAAACACGAGCCAGTATTGTTTTATAGCTCGTATCTCATCGTTTCCCATAATATGCTACCATTAATTCGATATTTACTACTTTATTGTCGCGGATCGAAGGAATAAATAATACACCCTTGATATTTTCCAAAAACTATCGCTTCGTTTTATTATTGGTGTAAACCGCTTCGTCAGAAAAGTTGCGGAGACTCGACCTTTAGAAAAATATACGCAACGTTTCGTGCTTGTAGTACTAGAAATAAGAAAGTTCAAATAAAAATATTGTTTTATGTTTCTGATTAGACTTTATTCAAATGTAAATTTAATACATATTATTGATAATTTTATAAAATTTCATCATCTATTACTGGCTTTCTTGCAATTTTATCGTAATTTGGAACATTTATCACGACGGTAAATTAAAAACATTTATATTTATTAAAACGAATAACTGGAAATTAAGTTTTATGAGAATACTATGCTCGAATACTCATTCCTATCGATAAAAGAAACGCGGAGTTCTTATAATTTTATAGATTTGTCGATTCTACGACTCTTCTCGTTGCGTTCAAAAAATTGTTTATTGGTTCGATAACGGTGATTAAACGTAGAAAAAGTATAAAAGTAAATTGTCGCGCAGAATAATATTCTCGGTCGAAACGAGTCTTTATCCGTACATTGCTTCCGTTAAAACATAGATCGATTATCGTTTTCTTCGGGAGATCGTAACTTTGGAAGTAAGGTAAAGCTTAAGTATCCGTTCGTTCGTTAACTTTTGATTCTGGCTTATCGATTTCCTAGCTTTTTTCGTACAGTTTATACGCTTATAGCGAACGAGTGCGACCCAGTTATTATAAAAATACGGAGAGGTGATCATTTGCTCGAACGATACGCATTTACGCATTTGCATCGGCGAGTGCTTACAATCGCTTTGATTACACGATGACGGCGCAAAGAAGTGGGGGAGGTAAAAGTTACGCGCTACCGATAACCGCAGTTTCTTTCTTGCGCCCCAACCTCTCTTTTCATTTTTATATTTTTCTTCATTTACGTTTTTTCTTTCGGGGTTTCGGATACTTTTTCTTCGCTTTCCGCTTCACCTCGGAAGAAAAGTTTTAAGTTTCTTAACAGTCGAGGTAGGTAACGTATTTACGAAGTGAAATGTATTACGGTAAATATACCAAGATTTGTAATGGTTATCGGCAGCGGCTGCAAAACAATCGTCCAATTTATTTATTTCGAACGTCGGAAATATCAGAAACACGGGCAAATCAACGCTCGGAGAAACAAGAATCGATATCCAATTCGAGTGGCGTCGCGTAATTACGACGATTTTTTGCTACCTGTTTACAAATACGAATAAACTTCGATTATAGAAATTTTTCACGACTGATTCGTCAAATCATCGCCAAGGTGTCAGATATCTCGCGTTCGATTCGAAATTACGATACAAAAATGCTTTTTCCCGAGCGAATCCGACTCGTTTTCTCCGGATTTTCGGGTATTATTTACGAGCCGTTCGAGGCAAGCATCGTTCGAACTCGGACGTGTAGAAAATAAGGAGCGTCGAAAAGGAACGGGTGAAATATCGGTGCTCGTTCGAGACTCTTACAAACGAGTTTCCTCTGCAATAACTCGCGGAATTGATTCGGTGAGGCTTCGGGAGGCTCCGCGCTTTCCGCGACGGAGGAATTGCGGAGGAACCCGAGGCGCCAACAAAAATGAAGGAACGGCTCGCGGCGAACCGTATGGAACGAGCTGCAGTTACCCGAGACCGGGTCACGTCGATTAAGCCGCCCCTCGTCCGCTCGAGTTCGGGGGGAGGGTTTGAGAAAAAGTCCCGCGCGATCACCGCGGCGCGAGGCTGAAAGTGCCGCTAGATAAGAGATAATAATAATTGAACGTCGCTGACGTCAGCGGTAATGACATTGTTCCGTTACGCGGCACAAAACCGACCGATGGAAGCCTCGGCCCTTTTTAACACCGGCTGGAGAGAGAGCGAGAGAGAGCGAGAGAGAGAGCGAGAGAGAGAGAGAGAGAAACAATCGTCCGTGTCCGCGCGGATGTGTGTGCCATTGTGCGCGCGAGCGTATGTGTATTTATACAAGCGCGCGCGCCTTGAAATTTATGCCGCTATACGTGAAAAGTAGTATCGGTTCGTGCCACATTTACTCGCAATCACCTCGACGCGATGGACAACAACAAAATTACGAGAATGTTTTTTTATTTTAACGTTGAGGAATTCGAAATTACGTGTAATTTTTTCGATTACCTTCGCTTCGTTTGTCAGCTATTTCGTACTTCACGGATAAATTTCAAGTCTCGTTTGTAATTGAGAAATTTCGCGCTAACGCGAACATTTTTTTTTTTAAACCCGTACACCTTCGTACATTGATACGTCAAAGTCAAACAGCTATCGATTTATAACGTAATTCTTCTATTTACAAGAAAATTTATCTTATAGAATTAGACAAAATTGCGCTTCGAATCAATTAGTTTTGATAAAATTCGATATAAATAATAATAATATACTTGAATCGATATAAATTTAGACCTTCGTAGCGCAATTTAAGAACAAACATTTTTATACATTGATTTTTGTGAATAATACATTTAAACGTTAAAAAAGATTTTAATCGATAAGGAAGGTGAACTGCTAGAAAAAGTAAACAACGTTACGTTGTTCTATTTAAAAATATTAAAAATAAATAAAAATATTGAATTTTCTTTTGAGTTCAATATTTTTAAATTAATTTAAATAAGTATTAATGAGTATAAATGTTTAATAAATAAATTTGTTTGATTATTTAATGCGATATCGTACCGAAACTTATTCATTTTAATTTATGTATATATATATATATATATGTGTGTGTGTATAGCGATTACATATAAGTTACAAAACAAGTTTCGAAGACCAATGTCTGACCGAAAGATATTAAGTCTATCGATTAATTCGAAACTTTTACAGCGTATAAAAAACTGTGAGCCTATTTACATATAATTTTTTTCAATTAGCCGAACTTTAACGATAAAAAGCAAATGAATTTATAAAAATGTACCGTCCGAAACATCGGACTATGGGGAATAAAAAAAAATAATTATAGCCAGCGCACTTCGAATAATTATCTTTTTTATTCGGCATTTGTATCGAGCGACCATCGCACCAACGAATTATCTTAAGCGTCCGATGATCACCTGTCCACGCGTTCGCGCGAGCCCATAAATTAAATGATTTTAAGCGAACGCAGGAGAGAAAAACTGACCGATGCTCGAGTCGAGGAGCTTCGCTCGTTTCGTTGGTTGGATTACGCCAACTTTCATAATGGAAGAGAAGTCTAGGTTCCGCGATATGCGATGGTTCTTAAAATAATGTTACATATTATTCCCGATAACGATTAGATACTGTATTAACGAGATAAACGTGGTTATACTCGTATCGCACGATAAATTATACGAATGATCGAACGACGAAAAAATTAACTTACCTAAGAAAGTATTTACATTTTACAGTGTTCTTTTCCAACTTGGAAATTAATATCGGAAATGAAGGGTCGTTAAATGTAAAAACAGTCGAAATTATTTACATGTCGACTTTAAAAGCACCGATGACTTAAATAACTTAATTCCGAATAATGATACATTATTATTTTTATATGCAAAATTTATTATTAAATAATGCAAATATTTTCTCATAAATATTATTTGTACTAATTTTAAGTATGTTAGGTACTTCGAGACTTTTACACACACGTATGCAAAATTCTCGGACAACATCTAATAAGTATTTAAATTTTAAATTAAAAACAGGTTTCAAGGAAATTGAAATACACAAATGAAAAAATTAAAATAATCTAACCATTTTTTGAAATGTGTATATTATTTTGATAGATATATAATTTGGTGAGAAAACTCGTACAATTTTCTACAATTTTTCCAATGAATTCTGGATTCGAATTTTTAATAATCAGCAAATTTTAAGTAATACGAGTCATCTCTGAAAACCAGCTTTTAATTTTGAATAAGTAAAACTCCAACACTAGACATCTACAAACCACTTTGGTTCTTTTACTACTTTCGACATTTTGAAAGCTTAATAACTACGTTCCTCATCAAGGCTTGAAAGGAAAACCAATGTATTTACACCGGCCCGAAATAGAAAAACAAGCTTACAAAAGTTCTGTTTTATACACACATGCAAAGGCATATGTGTATAAAATGTGCGCGCGTGTGTGTATGGCTTTGGTAAACGTATTGTTTTCTCTTTGAAATTCTGATAAGTAACGTAGCTATTAAATGTTCAAAACGTCAAATGCAATAAGAAAACCAGGCTACATCGTTCGAGTATAAAAGTTTTCCTTATTTTTCTATAAATTTAAATTTTTCATCGTTGATAAATAATAACTAAGTATATTTTTGAAAGCTCCGATCGTATCGCGCAGCTCGGCACTCGGAATTTCACCCGGTTGCTGTAAAAAATAAAAATTTACTTCGTCAAAAGTATAATGTCGACGAGGTAAATTTTTAAAGAGTCGTTTATCTGGTTTTGTATTTGCGCGTTACATTAGCTTACCTTAATCCATAAATAAAATAATTCGAAGAACGAAGCTAATTTTTTATACACACTTTTAGGAATTCATAATTCTTTCGAAAATATGGTTTGCAGAGTAATAAAAACTTTTACTTTCGGTTGATATTATTTTTAAAACGTTACAAAATTGAGCGTAGAAATAAGTGCCTTCGAAGACTGTAAAAATGTAGTCGATATTGAAAAAACCGATAACGATTTTATAAGATTAAGATTATCGAAGCTAATCGTTCCAAGTACTCGTTAAATATATTATTCTCGAGCTTGATACCCGCCTAAAATCTAAAAAATTAATCCCGCGAAAAGAATATTACCCTGAAAAAGGTGAATCGTGTATCAGCCAATTCTCTAAAATTTAACGATCTTATTTATTTTGGCGAGGCATCCGCTCGTTACGATTCATTAAGTGGGACACGAACAACTTTGACGCGTTTAGAAAAAAAAACTCGAAAAAGATATCAAATAGCACAAAAACGCCGTCGTTAATTTTGTTGGACGCAAAATATGAAACTTACGCATCGTAGCTGTTCGCCAAGTTCATCTCGTAAAAATTTTTTTCTTCCGATCCGAGATCGATACGTTGAGATGAAACTCGCTATTCTCACCGGCGGTAACTATAACGGTCAATAAAATAAGAATTTGTACCCTCCAACTTTTCGTAGCCGTGCTCCAAAAGATGTATAAACTCGGGGGAGATTTTGCGCTAACTTACCAACCGTATCTTGCGTGTACGAGCTTATATTCGAGCGATGGAGCAACGCCCTCAACGACTTTGGAAAAGCTGCTTTGCTGTACACACTTGGTCGTATCGAATGAACTGCTCTTTGAGACGCGAATGGAAGGTTATCGAAGCCGCGCGTCTACTCGGCGATGCGAATGATTATTGATTTTGTACCGAAGGTTGCAGGGGTTCCTCGCTTTTTCCTCCTTATTTTTTCTTTAAAACAACCGGCAAAGCTGAAACGCGCCTTAAGCCTCAATATTTGCTTTATGATTTCTATCGAATTTTCCCATTCGATTTTTCTCTTTTTCTCGTTACAATTTATCGTGAAAAAGGTACCAATTACCGTTTTTCACCAAAGACTACGATTGCATAGTTTCGGGATCCCTGGAAAATTATTATTTTAATAATATACCAATTTGGGTAAATACTTGGGTTACTTGGATTACTTGGGTCACTTGGGTCGAAAATTTTAAGCAAATACGATATTTTTCCATTTATTTGCTCCTTGAAAATGGAAAATTATTTTTTATTTAAAATATTGCGTTTATTCATTTCGGAACCGCGAACTCGGCAACGTCGTTCGGATAAATGGTTTAAAAAAAATTCACGATACTATTTTATTATTATTTTCAAGTGGATATTGAACTAATTTTAATAAAAGCATTAAGTAAGATAACGTAAATACTACGTTTCTGACTAATTAAATCAATAGCCTACGACTCGATGCGAATTAATACACAGCACTAACGTTATATTTAACCGTACAAATTAAAACCGATAATATATTTATTCGAACGTTTGTAAAATAAGAAATAAAGAAAAAATTGACTTAAAATCAATTTTACTTTATAAACTGTGAAACAAGTTTGTCTCGCTCAACAACATATCTTATCAATTTTTCAAACACGCTCTTATCAAATTAAATATTTAAAAAAATTACTTTCTCGATTACAGCGATTATTTTTATTGTGATACTATTTGTGTTCAAATATTTATTATAAATATTTAATATTTAATTTTCAATGTTCGCGCTTATCAAATATTTACTCGATTAATACCGTATTTATATTTTAACGTTAATTTATGCGCGATAAAAATTGGATGTAAAATTAATCTCGCGTATAACATACCAGTAGAAAAACAAAGAAGAAAAAAGATTAAATTTAAATAGGATATAAGACAATGGAGGAGTAAGGAAATATTAAGTAAACAAGAAAGTCATTTGCATTTACAAACAGTACGTTTATTTCAGAGTTCACTCCACTTTTTTCATACTGGCTGAGAGAAGAGTTTACACAACACACTTAAGTGATAAAAAAAATAAAATAATAATAATAATAAGAATAATAATGATGATGATAAAGAAGGAGACCGCGTATTCGCAAACGCAAGCGAATTTCGACGGGCCACGATCGAAGTGCGCGCTCGGTAATTCGATCGCGGTCCATATATCGGTTGTTAATTTTTTTCGTTGTTGGTCTCTTTTTCGTCGTAACTTTTGGAGCTCGTCGATAAAGAAAATCTATCGATAATCTCTCCCCAAACGCACGCTTTTAGTTTTCAACCTTTAGTCACATAAATAACGCACACCTGCATCTTCTCTTCTCGGATCGTTCGTCTGTTCGAAGATAAGTAACTTGGTGCGAAAGAACGTTCGATCCAATTTTTCGGTAACGCATATTTATTTGATTTTAAGAGACATGATATACTTGAGTTTTCAAATCGAACAAATATGCTTCAACGCGGTACATTTTACACTGTTCTCAAATAAGTATTTAATTATGATTATTGGAATCTAATCGAATGCAATCGAGTCGAATCAATCGCCATTAAATTTACTACATTTATAAGGTTTGACTCTAAGTTCGTTTACGTAGTTCGCTAAAAACAAGGTGAAAATCCATTCAAAGGCGGTAAAAGAAAGGAGTTTTTTAATTGCACGGGCGAAATATCGCCTTTAAAAATTTTAAGAAAGCCAGTCTAACGATTCAAATAAAAGAAGGAAATTTCGTTAGGCATCCTTTCTCGAACTCGGCTCGCGATAGACTTTCACTTTAAATATTTTCCCGTCGAAGAAAAATGCGAAAGACAATTTCGCATCGAGAGACGATTCGTTTATATACACAAGTAACTCGAAACGTGGATAAAGTATACGTGAGTTTTTGTTCGACGTGCACGTGTCTAACGATGTTGTTTTCGTTAAGGCGAATTCCTTGGTTCGCTTAAGTTTCTCCTTTTGCTGCATCGAACGTTCGATAATAAATAAGCTGAAACATAATTGATGCGCGATTCGTATTCGGCTGCACCAAACTTGACTTATTTTTTAATTCGAATTTGAAACGAACATTCGTAACTCGATATGAATTCACGAATTCACACGCGTCGTCTTAAAATTGTCCGCCTGTATTTTAATTCGTATCGAAAAATTAGGAATTCGTTGGTACATGCGATACGATGCGAGGGATAGTCGAAATGTAAGGACTTAATTATTTAGAGTCGACTTTACAAAATATTACATCTTTCTTTTTTCTACGACGAACGATTACAGCGAGTACACGCAAATTTATGAATTTTACAAGAATTTTTATTACGGCGAATATCGTGAATTCGTTACGAATATTATAAATTCAACTCGTCTCCGCATCAAGAATATTTTATAAAATTAAAATTTTCTTTGAATTCTTTAGATATCGTTCTAATACCGCGGATTAATAAATCACAATATCTTTTTTGCTCGTTAAAGGAAGTCTTGACGGTCTAAGCTTCCTTTCGAGATTACAACCGATCCCTTCGGTAGAGCCAAGACTTTATTCGCGTTTGCTTAAATTGTCTCTAATTATCCGCTCGAAAAGAATCCCGACTACTTTCCGTAAAATTAGGAAAAAAAATTTACGAATAATTTCTTTGCAAAAATTCTTCGAATCGCTCGCGTACGACTATGTAATTATGTATATGAACGCGAACTAAAAGTCCGACGCTCTATTTTGCAAATCCCCGTGCCGAACAAATTGTCCCACTATTGCGACGTAACGATATGCACTCGCGAGCACATCGAAACAACCAACAAAAGAAAAGATCCAGTCGATGATAAAATCGCCGAAGAAGAGAGGAAGAGGGTAGAATTGCCTGAAAACGGCACTCTTGGGATAAATACGTAGCGCGGCTACGGACACTTGGTCGGGTGATTACCCTATTCGCGTACTTATGTCATCAATATTTTTTTGCCAGTGCCGTAACGAAAGAAAAGAAAAAAGAACGGAACTCTGGAACTCGGGTTTCTTCGACGGCTAACCGCGTCGGAAAAGTTAACGAGTGCAATTTTAACCAAATTAATACGTTGTTGCGATATTTATCGATTATTTCAAATGGAAATATTAATTAGGGTTTCCGCTCGAGAGTACACTGAAAATACGTCCTTGTCGATTCGCATAAACGATTCGAGTAAATGCGTTATTTCGAACGTTAAAAATGCTTAAATTTTAAAAGAACCGTGCAGAGAACCGAATCGAGATATTTATTTAATAAATTATAATACGATACACATTGCTTCCAAGGTATTGCAGAATTTACCTTTTGTAAATATTCTACTGCGTGAATCGTGCGCGAAAATCGAGGGAACTCCTTTTGCGTTTCGCACCGGCGTCGCTCGTTACTTTTTCTGGAATCCACGCGATCGTGCATAAAGTATTAAAATCGAGGACTCGATTCCCTCAAAAGTGTAATTGTGCAACCAAAGGAAGAAGAAAGCATATGGCAGGAAACGCCGTTCGCTTCGATCTTTCCTCTCCTTTACAACTTCGTGCTATAATCCTACCGCTATCACAGTTCCTACCCGATATCCGCCCCCTTTCCACCTCTCGCGCCGCAAAGTCGACTAGTTCCAAAATCGCTTTTCGTCTCTCCCCATCGCGCGATATCTCGTGTAAAATGAAAGAGAGGTTCTCCGTTTTTTCGCTCTTTTCGCGTTCGAGTTACAAGACACACCCAACCCACCCGAGCGAACCAACCATCGACAATTTTAGTCCTTCGAGAATCCGGAATTTCAAGAATTTGAACATTTTTTAATTTTTTAACCTTAATTAATTTAAAGTTGGTTCGATAATGTGCGCTAGTGAACGATGAAATTTTTAAATTTGTAACGATATTTTACCTCGATACGGCGGATGTTCCAATTCCCAACTAAAAGTTTTTCTCTTACGTTCTCGTTCGATCGAATTTTCATTTTATAAAAACTGCTCTGATTTCAGTTGGATTCGTACAGCGGAATACGACGAACGAAACGAATATCGTTAAACATAAAAATTACATAATATTACATTCCGTAAGTTGAATACTTCGTTTCAAAAATTTTAGAAAGTTAGGCGCCTAAAGTTATTTTTCGCAATATACAGTGTGGTGTACGTGTCTTAGCGAAAATGAGAATCAACGTTTCTATACGTAATCATCTTTTTACGCGGATATGTAATTGTATAATTGTATAATCGTACCGGTTTCGACAAAAGATTTTGACGCTGGATAAACGAAATGCTTCAGCTAATATTTTAAACTGTTTTACGTTAACATTTATATACAGAAGTAAAATGTCAACTAGAATATTTTATTGCACGCGTACAATCAATAACAAAGTTACGGAAACGTTTAGAATTCAATTTCTCAAATTAGAAAGTACACAGTTATATTTATCAAAATTTAATATCGCTAAACCACATTCACTATTTCGAATATCCGAACGTAGAAAATACTTTCGAAGACATTGGTAAATAGACGCTTAAAATTTATGGATTAAATTGACAAATCTATCTTTAAGTAAAGTTAAAAAATCGATAGTTTGTCCGCTTTCGCGAAACCAAAAGTCAAACGAGCACGAGACAAAGTTAAGAGAACGAATAGAATTGAAGCCAATAGAGAAAAATGTTCTTTATCTCGGTAGGACATTTTGTATAAATTACATAAAGTGTAGAACAAATGGATCGACGTCGACGAGGACATCTTCAAAGGGGTTGGTTGCCGTGGTATTATATCTCTTGCCAGTGAAAGAGCGATCGATTGCAGCAGGACGCTAAAATACTCGAAGAGAGAGAGAGAGAGAGAGAGAAAAGTGCGTGGACGGTAACAGGCCGAACCGGGGAATCATCCAGCGGCACGAAAATACCCGAGAACTTGTCGCGTCGAGAGAAACAAACCGAAAGGAGTGACGGAAGATTCGTTCCTCGATCGCGAGAGTAATATCGAAACACTTTTTTCCTCATCCACCCGAGAGCTTTTTTAATCGAGGCAGGGTTAAGAATACGAATATCGAGTTACGCGTTACGGATAAAGAAATCTAACGGTAGAAAGTTACGCAATGTCAATCGATTATGCATCCATCCTATGAAAATCGTCTCAACGGAAGTGCTAAATTAAAAAAACCTAATGTTTTAAAAGCTCGAACAAATACAAAATATCCTCGATTTCACAAGTTTCTCAGAGTAATGCGATGAACTTTTACACTTATCGCGATATACTTAATTTAGCTTGAAAATATCGCAAAAATTATATTGCAATTTATCGATATATCGATATTTTCTAGAAAATACTCCAGAGGTGTCGTTAAAAACATAAATCTAAGAATACGCTACAAGTTTTGTAAGAAAAAGACACGTTTGCGTTGCGAAGATAGACGGAAAATTTTAATTATAAATTGAAGTAAAAATTACGTTATACGCGGGTGCGTTTTATCAAAAAGAGTGTCATTGTAAGTCGAACGAATTTACGAGCGAATTAAGATTCCATTTCCGAAAGAACGATCAACGGAATTATGAAAGTTAAAATTCCTAATCGATGGCATTATTTATCTTCTATAAAGTCTCGAGAATCGTATACCTACGCGTGCATAAATAAAGCTTTAAACCACGCAATTTCCTTTCTCTTTTGATCGCCGCTCTCGTGCACTTGTATGCGGCTATACCAATTTAGCGCCGTCTCTAAAACCAATGTTAACGATCTGTAAATCGTTAACGAAATGCGAATATGCTGCTTCCCTTTCTCTCTCTTTCTCTTTCCCTATCGCTCCTCTCCCCCTCGAACGACAGTCGTTGCTCCAAATGTTATTTCCAAACCCAATTTTCCCAAAGAATCCCAAACGACGAACTTGACACCGCGACGATCATCCGCCACGAGAAAAATAACGGAAGGATGAAGCGCAAAAATAAACTAGATTTCGCGATTGTCGTTTTCAATCTGAAACGTCGCTTAATCGGTAGCGCATCGCACCGAAAACACGATGCCGCAAAATTAAATGGAATCGCGAGTCACGCGTGCTTCGTGACCATCTTCCTCTCTCTCTCTATCTCTTTCTCCGAGAGTCAGTTTGCTTCTTTCGCGGCACCGAAACACGTCCGCTATCGACGAGCGACGTTTCGTTATCGCGTCGCCGAGAGCAGCCAACAAAACGATACCCGTACTTAGGTAAATAGAAAAAACGAATTATCATAAAACCCGCGTCACACCGCAAAAATATCCGTCGCGCTTCACTTTTCTTAATATATAATTGGATTTTAACGGGATTTTTGAGTTTGGTGAAGCGTGGTAAATGCAGAAAATAAAATTTAACGCGTAAATACCGCTCGGAAGGAAAAATTGCTAACGCGTCGATCGATAGAGTAACCGAGAAAACGTTTTCAGTATTACGCTGTAAAATCACATCAGGATTTCTAATTCGATAAATGTGCGCGAATATATTTTTACAAACTAATCGTTTGCTTTGACTCCTATCGAGCCGAGAAATTGATCCCGCGCAAACGAAACGCGTTTCTTTCCTTTCGATCGTCCATCCGGCCGATCTTTGGCTCGTCTCGCGGGGACCGGAAGAGAAAGTCTCTCGCGCAACGAAATTCGAGCGGAAAAAGTCGCGAGTCGGAGAAAAGAAGGAACGCAAAAAGGAGGAAACAGCGGATTTGGTACTGCTCTCCTTTTCCCCGTATTTGGCGATTCCTCTCTGAAATCGAGCGAAAAGGTAAAATGCGGAGACATCGAAGGAAAGAACGTCGTTTCGAGTTGCGGTGGTCGGAGAAAACGGGAGCGACGCGCAAATGTACGAATCGCGTTTCTCCGAAGCGCGAGAAGCATAGCCGAGTACGGGATTACGATCGAGGGTTGGCGTGGGATGGCGTGGGATGGCGAGGGTTGGCGAGGGTTGGGGAGAGTCGGGGAGAGTCGCGGAGGGTCGCTGAGGGTCGCTGAGGGTCGCTGAGAGTCGGGGAGAGTGGCGGAGTCGATAAGACGACACGTCCCTCGAAAATCGCAAAGTGAATTTCGGTGGAGGCGTCGGGTTAACGGGGGAAGGGGGTTATAGTTCGCGCGGGCGATTCACGGGGGCGGTTCGCGTCTCGACGACGGTCGACCGGGTGAAATTAGTATGTACATTATGCATCGCGCGGATGCCGCTGGAGTCGAGTTGCTCGACGTACATGGCGGGGAGATAAAGAGCGAACCGGCCGCGCGCTCGGCTCGCCTACGCTCGCGATTTCCACCGGCTCTCGGTGCAACGAGGATAATACTACCACGTGTTTCCGTACGTATATGTACTTGTTTTCTTCCCTTACAGCTACGTGCGACCTACGATCTCCTAAGACGCGATTTTGCAAAATTTACTCGTGTTCCATTTTACCGTTGTCGTTTCAACGATGCGTATACGTATACACCCGCGCATCGTTCAACGTTACTCTACTCTCAGCCCATGATTCAAGGAACGAAAAAGAAGAAGGCTTTAAGGATTTGCGCCTCGAGTGGATCATCGTCCGATTCGACGATAACGATACGTATCGCGTATGTGGCGATCGATTTCCTCGCGCGCTGAGAAAAATCGCTCGCGACGTCGGTTTGCCGTCAATGCGTACACACAACTGCGAATCGGACTTAGTATTAATCGGTTTTAGTATTTTTAGTATTCTTCCTCTTACGATCGATCTTCCCATTTTCGCATCGAGTTTTTTCATTAACGGCGCACGAAGTCGTGACTTAGCGAAATCGGAAACTATTTTATTCGGTTATTTCTCGTTGCGTCGATGCAGTTACGCGAGGGCTCGCATTTTTCACGGCCCAGGATCGGTTTACGGTCGCGCGCTCGGAGCAACGAGAAGACTTTCGGTCGAATCGGCAAAATTTTCCGCTTCACCCGCGAGGAAAAGGATAACTTTCGTCTCGCTGGGCGAAAATCGTCGTGCTACGATGAACTTAACGAAATCGAGTCGTCTACGTTAAATATGTACAAATCGTGCGAGAGTTGATCAAAGAGAATTAGCGAGGCTAGGAATTGGGTGAAATCGGGTGAAATTGGGTGAAATTGGGTGAAATTGGGTGAAATTGGGTGAAATTGGGTGAAATTGGGTGAAATTCGAAGTTCAAGGTTGTAAATAAAATAGTTTGACTTTCGCCGTCCAACCGTCTCGCCGCTCCGTCCGCGAACGCAGAAAACGCGGAACAAAGTCGTAACTCGTTCGAATGTGTACGACGCTTGCGAACACCATCGTCTCCGTCCTCGTCGGAGACGATCTGGATCTTGGTCCTGTGCGCTCCGGAGATAAAATCGCGATCGAAATTCTGAATATCTCACACGGTACGCTCGCGGAGATGAAAACGGATCGTCGTTACACAGTTGGACACTCGCCGGGGCGTCGATTCGTTCGCTCGCCTGAATTTTTATTCGTTCCCATTCGGCGAACACGTGCGAACGCGCCAATCGAGTTTCCTCTCGCTTTCTCTCGCTTTCTCCCCGTCTCCCTCCCCCGAATACAATGTTACGCACACTCCAAATTCACAAAGACTCGTTCCGTTCGGTTTTTCGTTTTCTGGAAACGTTGCACGACCCTCGACCAGCTGCTGTCGTAGCCGCTGTCGTCGAGTATCGGAACGGCGGCGATTCGTCCTCTCCGCTACTCCTCGGCCTGCAGTAACGTGCGGAAGTCCTGCTGGAGTTTGGACTCGTGGTAACTCCAAATGTCGCTGAAGTCTTCGGAATCGTTGGTGGTGTCGTCGTCGGGGAAAGCGAAGGTGCTCTTGACTTCGTCCGGGGTCGCGGCGTAGGAGGTCGGCGACGACGAGTAGAATTTTATTTCGAGATCTCGGTGCCCGTTCGGCGACGTCACTATCTCCGTGGAGACCTCGAGGGGACCCTGGACTCCGGGACTACCGGCCCCGCTTCCCGAGCGACTCCCCGGCGACGTCGAGTGACTCGCCGACGAGTTCGCGCCCACCGTGGAGGCGTCGCCTCGCCACGAACTCCGACCCTTGTGCGACTCGCCGCTCTGACCCCGATCGCCTATGACGCCGACGTCGCGGTTCGGCACGATCTCGTCGCTGAAGTAGCTCGTGGGATCGCTCCAGCTGCGTCTGAGTATGGCTGCGCCGTCGGTCTTCTCCGTGGCCGCGTTCGTCCTGACGCGCAGGCACTGGTTGTCGGCCACGTCGAAGAACTCGATAGCGTTCGCGTGATCCTGACAGATGAAGGGTCCCGTCGCGGTCAGGTAGACGGTCGCCGGCACCTGCGAGTAGCGATGGTGATGATGGTGATGGTGATGCTGGTGAACTCCGTTGAACTCGGACGGGGAGGACTGGGCCAAGTACCGGGGAGAGTAGTTGTTCTGGTCGTTGACGTCCCAGATGAACGTCGCGGGGTCGCAGTAACGACACTGACACAGCGAACCCTGTATGCGATCGTCGATGTTGACGCCTCCGTCCTGGTGACAGGCCAACGTCACCGGGTCGTTACACTCGTGTAGGAAGCGCGCGCTCGTCATCGCGGTCGAGTTGTTATTGATAGCGTTGTTGTTTCCGTTGCCGTTATTACTGTTGTTATTGTTGATGTTGTTGTTAATGTTGTTGTTAATGTTGTTATTGTTGTTGTTGTTGTTGTTGTTGTTGTTAACGTGGCTGTGATTGTGCCGGAGATAGTTCGCAGCGGCTGCCGCCGCCACCGCCGCCGCCGCTTTCGCTTGGCAGACGGGTACCGGCAAAATCACGTTCCGGTTGTCGTCGAGCACTTTCACCTGCACATGCCGATGCGCGTAGCTTCCGTTACGCTGAGACTGTTGCTGTTGTTGCTGTTGTTGCTGATGTTGCTGCTGATGTTGCTGCTGTTGTTGTTGTTGCTGCTGTTGTTGCTGTTGTTGTTGTTGTTGCTGTTGTTGTTGTTGTTGTTGTTGCTGTTGTTGCTGTTGCCTCGTGTCGACGACCTCCTGTTGCGGATTGGAGGGAACGCCGTTCGCGGAAACCGAATTCGCGGACGCGTTGCCGTTGGACGAATTCGCGGCACAGTTGATACCTGGATGCAGCCGACCGTAAGTATTTTCCCTCGCGTTACTCATCGGTCTCCTGTGACCCTTGTAGTAGTTCTCACCGGGATATCGCAGTCCGTCGTACGAGTTGCTCGGATACGGTTTTAGCTGCTGCATTTGCTGCTGTTCCGATAATCCGCTGGGAAGCAGCGCCAACGGAGACGACGCGTTGACCGATACCAACAGCGGTGTCGGTTGCATCTCCTCCATAACTTTAACGTCGTTCGTCGACGAGGTATTAGCGGGATTGACCACATTGAGTAATGGTGGTTTGCGGTCCTTCTTTCTCCTCTTGCGCGGTTTGATGATCCGCGGCAAACTATTCTCCGAGTTATTGGATCCGGAGCTCTCGTCGCTGGCGATACTCAACGAATCGATATTGGCTACGTTGGCGCCGGATGCCGTCGTCGCGGATGCGTCCTTACCCGCTACTCCACCACCGTTGGCTGCATCAGCGGACTTGACGGTCATGGACTGGTGCTGGTGTTGTTGTTGCTGTAGTTGCTGCTGCGATTTCTTTTGATCGAACATCGTAGACTTGTTCAATCTCGGTGGGGGATGACATCTACTCGGATTCGCCGTCGCGTTCGATACGTTATTATTGTTGCCGATCCCGTTGCCGACGTTCGGATTGTTACCGTTACCACAGCCGTTGAGGAGGCCGTTGACGCAATTTACGATCGCACCGGTAGTCTGCCCATTCTGAATTTTGGCGCGATTGTTGTGGAAACGCCCGGACAATATCAAAGGCGCACCTTGCGTGTGAACGGCGAGCCTCGACAAAGGCAATCTGTTGTGCAAATGAGCCGGGATCTGTTGTTCGTTCATCGACTGATGATTAATATCTTGCAGCTGCTGTTGCGACGATTGCTGTTGTTGTTGTTGCTGTTGCTGCTGCTGCTGTTGCTGTTGTTGCTGCTGCTGCTGCTGTTGTCCCGAAGGGGAGCGCTGATTGTTTCGGCGAGGATTGGAAGCCATCGATATAAGCGGCGCTCCACCCGCCCAAGTGCCCACAGGTCCGAACTGATTCTGACATTGAGGCTCGCGAAGCTGCTTCGAGTTTCGAACTCCCCCCTGCTGTTCCTGCTTGCGACACCCACCGAGAGGCTTTTGCAGCATCGACCGGCCCGTCGACGATATCAAGCAGCTACCGATGTAACGCTCCACCTCGAGAGCACCCTGAGAAGCCGGGCTCATCTTACGCCGTCGCGTCTGTCCTTGCGCTCTCTCTCTCTTTCTCTCGCTGTCTCGGAGACACTCGGCGAGGCGTGCGAGCCGTCGCGGTCCTCGACAGCCTTCGCGAGCTCTTCCCTGAGTCGACTGTCCGCCGAGGCGAATATCACATCACTCCCGAGGATCACTCAACTTCCTCGACGAAGTATCTCGTGCGACGCGGTGCGACGAGAGACGACGAGGGGACGAACGAGTCCGACACTCGGCTCTCCCGACCCAGTTTGCACCGCCTCCAAGCAAATGCGAAACGGTGTCCGTGCGCACAGGGACACGCGGGTAACCGCGTCCGTGGCGCGTACTCGCGGCGAAGGGCCGACGCAGCGGGAGTCGAAGCCCCTGGTCTCTGGACACTGGCTGTTCTCGACGCACAACCAGATGTGCCAGCGGCCGGAGCGACACTGGCGGTGTGCCCGTCTGCTCCGAGCCCGAGTGGTTCCCTCTTCCTTCCCACTACTGCCGCACCACATCGGCGCACAAGTGCCGCCGTCGCCGTCGCCGTCGCCGTCGCCGTCGCCGTCGCCGTTGCCGTTGCCGTTGCCGTTGCCGTTGCCGTTGCCGTCGCTCTACCTCCTACCCCGGGCAGCGGGGAACGCGCGCGCGCTCTCTCTTTATCCCCCACCCTTCCTGTCTTTCTCTCGCGGCGGCGTTTCTCCTCTTTCCGGCGACTCGACATCCTACTCCAAATACGCGAGATCGCGAGAGACTTTCCTTCCGCTGACGCGCCGAACCACGCGATGCGGGGGAGGAAGGGGGACGGGCAAACGGGAAACGGGGAAACGGGGAAACGGGGAAATGGGGGAAACGGGGAGTCGAAGAGTCGGGAGTCGGGAGTCGGGGAGTCGGGGAGTCGGGGCGACGAGACGAGCGATAGCGCGGCGCAGTACCGGAGGGACGCGGCGGATATTTATTTCGTCCGTACTTTCGGTAGCGCTTTCGATTCCTATCGAAATCGGGCCGCGGGGAAAGGAAGGGGCAGACTCCGACAACGCGCGCCCGAGTCTTATGATTAAGGCGGACGATAATTATTCCGCTAAGTGCGCATCGTTTAAATTTTAAATTAAACATTCATTTAAATTTAAATATTCGTTTTTATTTATCCTCCGTGCGTGCGAAAGGAAGAAAAAATGTGGAGAGTCGGGCGCTTATCTTCTCCCTGCGTATGTAAACAGCGATTAAAAAGGATCGAAAGAAATATATATTTATGCCTTTCGTTGAAACTGCGCACTTTTTTTCAACCTTGATTCGCCGACGGCATATTTTCATTTTATATTCGACAAATATCTTTTTTCCGTCTTTTCTTTTTTTTACCTACCGACATTTTCGACTGGGCGATAAAATTGTTGTCTTTAAACGAGAGCCCGACCAAATATCGTAGTACCCTTGTTACGGTACAAAAAACCACAGCGCCAATGCTCGGTTTATCGAATGCAAGAAAGATCCTAACGCGAACATCGTTTATATTAACTTTTCGAGCACCGAATGGACGCGTACGCGTTTAAACGGAAATTGTTTACGGTCCACGCGCGCGAAAACAACGCGGATGCGAAAAAATTTAATTTACGTTCGTAGATTGCGAGCGACGCTCCTTTCGCGAGCAGCGGACTTTTTTCGCGTTGCCCTTTTCAAGCCGATTCTCCCGAAGCTAGGAAACCGCCTCCGTCCGGAAGCGGATCCCTCAAAATCTTGATTTAAAAAACCAGTAGCCTCGACCGAGAATCGAGTGCAAGGTCTGATTTCCGAATTCTCGATTACGATGCCGTTACCTTCTCGGCGCTGCTCAGTGGAAGGAGAACCAACGTCAACGCTCGTCAAGATGGCAGAGGAAAAGAAGCCGAACTCGGCCGAAGGTTCCTCGTCATCCCGAATATCGTAAGCGCCGGCGTAAAAAATAAAGCAAGGGAGTGCAAAATCGGAGGAACCGAGCGAGACCTCGAAAGCAAACCCCTCTTCCAGCATCTATTTTGCGCTCGCGATATAAATCACCCGGATTCCGCGATAAGGGTGGAGTGGATCTTCGGGAAGCCTCGCCCACGGCCGCGGCAGCAGCCGCCGGAGAAAGTGAGGGATCAAAGACGGACGCCCTCGCATCTGGGGCACGCGAGTCCACCGGAAAGTGGGTCGGCCGACTCATCGATCGGCCGTGACTCGAGAGAGAGAGGCGTCGACTCCCGACCGCATGGGGCCGCGTGAGGCCGCGTGGGTCCGCTTCGGGTCCGCTTCGGGTCGGTGGAGACGAGCTTCCGGGGGCCGAACTTCGCCGACCTTCGAGAGCGGGCGTCGGGACGTCGACGCGAAACCGAACGTCGGGATTTCCAAGCGACGCCTGGGATCTCCCTCCCCCCTCCCCACCCGCCGCCTCCACCGCCGCCACCCACCGACGCGTAAATCGCCTTTGCGCTCGATCAATTTCTCCGGCGACTCTACTTTTACACGTGCATCCATGCGGTGCATGCAACGGAGACTAAAGTAGGGCACGCCTTGACTCTGGACGTTTATAAACAATATTCGGAATCGAAAACAAGCAGCGACGAACGTCGCGGGCGATGCTACTCAAAATAACTATTTCACGAATTGAATCAATTATTTACGGTGCGCGTTCATTCGGATATTATAAACATACCGGAAACACTCGCTTTCTATTCCGTTTCATTCGATAATAAACAAGCTATAAATATTTTATATTTGGTGCATCGTGAATTTGAGTATTCCAGAAGAAAGCTTCATCATCGAGAAATATTGGTTTGGGCGAATGTAATTTTCAATAGTTTCGAGTCGTAAAATTCCTCCTTGTAATAAATAACGTAATATATCTGCGCAGGTATAAATTTTATTTTTATGGATACGGTAATCATTCTTTTATATAATATTAAGTAGCTTTAAACTTTATGCAGTGATTATTTAAACCCCAACTCGTAACGGGCGCAAACTTTGCGCTAATTAATCGAGTAGCGAAACGAGGTCCGTGAAAAATAAAATATGTTATTTGATCGAAGTATCGCGGTTTCCACGGTGCGACTTTGGTATTTCATAAATTAATTAACCGAAATCGTTATTAAACGTAACGTATACTCGATAAAAAAATGAAAAAATACCAAAAATACGTAGAAATATTAATTATTATAAATACGTGCAACGAATATTTATTTATCCGTTGTCGATAAAGCTTAGCCTCGCGACAATGAAAATTATATGCATACGCGGACGGTGTGACGCATAAAAACCTTGATAGTTTGAAAGGCTGCATCGAGACTCTGTTTATTTAAATAATTAAATAAATTACCTCGTCGAATGCGATAGATTTATTAATTGCGTCAAAATTTATACTCGTGTGTAAGGAACTTAAAAGAACTGAAAAGAACGATTACCAAAAATTGAATTATAAATTCTCCTTGATTACGTACCGCTCCTTTAAAAACTTTAGTCGATAAAGAACGAATTCGTAGAAAAGCAACATAGAATCGAGCGAGTGTGTAATGTAATAATTGACTTAAACGCGTGTTTCGGTTCAAACGACTAATTAAAATAATTATCTCTCGAGGTTTTACGGTCTTACCTACGTAGAGTTTATCGCACGAAAACTATGAATCGGCCCGACCCGTTAATTAATTCGAAAATTTAATTCCGTTAAAATTAGATCGTAGGACCGTACGTCGATGCGCAGAACAAACATTATTCTCCGACCGAAGCGTAGATTTTTAATCTCGCATCGATCGAAAAGGGAATAAAATGGGACGGCGGAGGATGGGAAGGTCGAGATCGCCTACTTTGTAGTTTTACACACGAGGTACTTTTTCGGATACGAAAACTTGAAAAAATGAAACAAAAGGTAGAAACTGGAGATAAATCGAGAGGAGCTCATTTTTCACTAGCCGCGGGGATCTCTCGACTCGTTTATCCCTGAAAGGCCCAACACGCATTCGCAGTTTCCCTTCTTGGCTCCGGAGTAACACCGGCAAAACCTCTCCGGAAAATGTCGCACATCTAATGCCAGAGAAAGTTCGTTTGGTTTATTTTATCCTTGGTTCGTTCGCCCCCGCCTCCGTCCTCACTCTCATCCCCCGCGACCTAAAACGAATGGCAATTTCATCGTAGCATGACTTTATCGGAGCCACCCAGAAGAAAACTTCCAGAGGCGACGAAACCCTCAAAAATTGACTTCATCTCTCTTCACCGTCCTCGTTCCTTCTTCTTTGTACTTCTTTCTCCTGTTTGTACACATTCTGCTTCTCTCCCTGTTTTCCGTTCGAAAGAACAAATTTTCAATGTTGTAACTTCTTTCATAAATAATACATTTTTGTGTCAACTTCTGCACAAATTTTCTACATATTTAAACTGCGAATCTCGTGAAATATTTAAAGTGAATCCATAAGTTTCGACTTATCGAAACCAAATTATCTGCTCGTACAAGATAACTTGTAACAGTCTATAAATAAATACTTATTTACGGTAAACTTATCGTGGTCCGTCAAAATTTATATCGACATTTATAATTTTAATGATTTTCTAATTTATAACTTGAATTTTACCGAAGTAGATTATTTAAAATATCGGATAGGATTTAATACGATAATTATAAATTATTATTCAAAAGTTTTTATAAATAAATACTGTATCTTCGTATTATTACAAAAATTATTTGCGTAAAAATTAAAACTAAAATTAAATTCAATAATATTTCACGATTTATCAGTGAAATATAACTACCTTGAAATTTAATCATTAAATTTATCGTATATTCCGATAATAAACTCATGTAAAAAATTATAACTTGTTTACAATGTATCGAATAATAATTTATAAAAGTGTTTATAGAATACAATGAATATTACATTCCAAGTTTTTTTTGATTATTCAAAAGTAAAACTATTTTAACGAGTTACTTGAATTTTGTTTAAATTCAATCGAATGTCGATCGTCTTCTTCAAATTATACAACCTTAATCAATTCAACGAAAATTTATTCGAAATGAAAGTATATCGTTTAAGATTATAACTTTAATTTTATTAAAAATTTATACTTACTTTGAGTAATTTCAAGAAACATATTTTTCTCCTACCGATTCAAGAATATCCGAATAAAGCAATTCATAACTAATTTAAACGATGTTAAAATGCGTATTACTTAAATCAATTACTTTTGCCTCTTACTTACAATGGTGTCAATAGATACATAAAAATTTTTTTAGATCATTATCTATCGAATGCGTTTAAAAATAAATTAACGATCGAAAATACGAGCTGCTTTGATATGCTATGAAATATAATTAAATTACGAAACTTACTCAAATAAATTTAATCGTTATTAATTTTGATGAACTATATTTACGTCTTTGTAATATGAAAAAAATCTCGTTATAACATTTACAAAATCTAGCCCACGATATAATTTTATTTCAAAGTCAGTTAATTAAAATTTAAAAGAATAAAAACATATTTTAAATTTAATTATCAAAGTTATACCAGCGAAAAATAAAAAAATGTCAGTTTTAATTATTTAAAAAAATAAATATATTTAAGTAAAAATTTTAATTAAAAAAATATTATTCAAGATAGATAAAAAATTCACCTGTTAGATATATAAAATTTTATTATTTATTCATCATCGACTATTCTTTGTATATTTTTCATTTGCTTCTTAGAATTAATCATTTTTTTAATTAAATCCATTTGAATATCTATTATTATAATTGAAAAACTACGCGTGTAATTATACGATCCCGCAAGGTCAATGACGAAGCAGAGATAAAAAAATTCATAGATTTTTAACTCATGGTTCAATCTCGAATAATAAGTGTGTCTGTGTTTGTCCATTCGTGGTACATAGCTAACGAATTTTTGATCGATCAACGATAGATTTTCCGTAATGGTATAAAAAAGCGTTTCAACGACAAAAAAATAATTCTTTTAATCGCAAGAAAAAAAAATAAAACTAATAGAACAATAATAGATATTTTTTTTATTATTTATCAGATACGGATATATACGTTTAAAGTACAATTTATATTATAAAACCATACCGATTATACTAAAAAAGAAAATTAACATTTCTTAAAAGTAAAGCTTTATTTGCAAAAATATTACATAAAGTAATAAAAAAATATATTTATCACGTTTTACCCGATAATACAATAACGGCATACGTTAAAAAATCTATTAATTTTATTCGTGATAAATTTGTTCTGAGAAATTTATAAATATACAATGAATTTTTAACAACGACAACAACAATAATAATAATAATTATTATTATAATAATTCGTACATCAATAAAAATTTCTTCAATTCGTTACAATAGGAGGAAGCAACGAGTATCAACGATAAATATAATTAACGCATATTTTTTTTTACGAAACAGGGATTTCTAAAAAAAATTTACGGTGTAAAAAATGAGAAAATTCGACGTTGGGAACGAGACTGATAAAAATAACGTTTTCTCGAGCTTAAGTTCTTCCATCGGTAAAAGAAAAAACTTATGACGCGCATCTTATAACGATTCCGGTCTTAAGGAATTTTCAAACGCATAAAACAAACCCCAAACGTCTCTCTTACACTTTGGGAGAGAATACAAAATCACTCGTAACGAAAATATATCACTCCCCTAGACTAAAAGCAATCGTCGTTCTTCTCGTCTCCATCCTTCTCGTTTTCCATCTCATTATCTCCCGATTTCCCTTAGCGATCCTTCCACCTCTGGAAAATCTTCGGTGCCATATGGCATCCGACGTTTCCATCGAACGAACCGATGACACCTCCCGGGATCCTCGGCACTTCATCGAAACCTCCCGCCTTTTTTCGTTCGCTCTTCAAAATCTCCGTAACGGCGAAAGAAAACGAACGAAGAAAATCCTCTCCGCGCTCAAAATCGCCGAAGCGTTAAACATCGCGCAACGATGAACGAGAGCTAAGAATTCGTCGAATCGCTGACGCGTTTTCTTCTTCACGTTCTCGAAAAGCGCCACGTTATTAGCCGTGAGCTTTTCGTAAGTCGAAATCCAAAAGGAAGAGAGACGCGTTTCTCGAGCTATTTTTGCGCGTTATCGACAATCGAACTCCGTTCGACCAAGTTCGGACTCTTTATCGCAAAAATTAGTCGATAAGAGGAATTCTCGACGAATAAATACAAACGCGAAGAAAAATAAAAAATGAAAAATACAATACGAACCGAGGGAATGTATTTCCTAGAACCGACGATAAAATCGACGATAATATTTTCGATGTAACGAAACTTTGTTATTCTCGTTCGGCAATTTTAGTCGTTAAAAACAATATTAGCGATCTCGATTCGTACGCTAATCAAATTTGCGAACGAAACGTACGAACGTTCGTTACATTTCTCTTATTACGAAATATCGAGACGAAATTTACCACTGTATTACGCGTTATTAGCGCAAAATATTAGAAAGAAAAAAGAAAATAAGAACGAGGCTGATCTTGTAACATGGAAAACCAGCTTGAGTCCAGCAGAGCGAAAAGTGGAACCATTTCATTACCGAGTAGTTATCAGCGATCCGCGAGTGTAATCCGAATTAACTTACGCGCGGCGCGTAAGATATTAAAATGCACCGCTCCAAAAATAAAACCGTAAAATACTTAATACTTCTAGATACGGATACTCGGGAAATATTTACAAATTAATAAAATTGCTGATCGTGTTGCGTAATGTCCGAGCGGCGTTTCAAAGCGCGTTAACGTCTATCGTTCCTCTTTCGTTCCTCTTTCGTTCCTCTTTCGTTCCTCTTGGAGAGATTCGGAGGCTCTTCTCGAGGGAGGGAGACAATGAGAATCGTTCGGAAAACGTAAGCTCTACGATGTCCGCGAGGTTAAGTGATTTAAATCATCGGATTACGCCCGTTTATCTTTCACGCTCGCGTACACCTCGATTCAAAATTATCAAAGCGTTTCTTTCCGAGCCTTTTGTGCGCGCATCGGCTGAATTCTAGGAAAGAAAAGACACTCGACTCGCGGAAGCCGACGTCGGGGACGCGGGAAGGAGTCGAGCGCGACACGCCGGGACTCCCGGTGTACAAGGTACAAGTGTAATCCGTACGAGGCCGAACGAGGCCGAACGCGGTGCATTGGACGTTCGCGAGGCGATAACATTGGTCATAAATCGAAATCACCGGATAATGGAGGCGAGGATGGGAAATGCCGGTTGCGGTCGCGGGTGCGCGAGAGGCGCATGCCCACACACACGCGCACACCCACGAATCGGGAAAGGCCGACACCGCTGTCGCGTAAATCCTTCTTAGGAAGATCCTCGAGCCGATGCCGCGGCGCGGACCGTCGGTAGCGGAAATACCGCGGAATCGGAAAATACGCGCGGTCGCGAGTCCGAGGAAAAATCCGGCGCCGCGCATAAAGGGACTTGTGCGTTATCGGTTGGGTTTTATTTTCCTTGATTGTGCCTCCACCATCCCCTCCGCCTTCCCCTCCTCCATCCCCTCCACCATCCTCTCCACCATCCTCTCCACCATCCCCTCTACCATTCATTGTCTTGGGCTTTTTCCTTCCGACGAGAGCCGGTGAATCGAACTCTCGCTCGAATCCGCGGAATTTTTGCGTCGCTGGCTACGATTTTGTCGCGCCGACGTATTTTTCCAGGGCACGCGTTTGGTCTCGGCTATGCGAGGCTCCTCGTCGACGAGGATGGAAGCCAAAAGTTTCTCGGAAAATTTATAAATAAAGTTATCGCCTCGTTCGCGGGACCTCCAACGACCGCGCTCCGGATTTTTCTCCGTCTCTCGCTGTCGGCGTTCGTCGAACGACGGCGAATCGGCGGCGAATCGGCGGCGAATCGACGTAGAGCGGATGGGCCTTGAAACTTACGATCGCGGAACGAGACCTCTTTAAATATCCATCAGCTTTATAAAATTAAGGTCAAAATTAAAACGATCATCGCTTTGCATTTCTATATATTTGTTGGGCTACTCGTTCGAATTAAAATTCACGGAGTTTACCGCTCGTGCCCCGCGAACGTTCGCTTCCTGCTTTTTATTTTTGCACTCACGCGCGATAAAAGGAACGAGTGGAAACAAAGGACTTCGACTTTTACGCGGATCTCTCTCTCTCTCTCTCTCTCTCTCTCTCTCTCTCTCTAAGTAAGTCTACACGCAACTCCGACGAGCAACTAAATTTCCCTAGGCACAACGAGGTCGCGCGTAGAGAAGTAAAGTAGCGTCTACGCACTACTAAACTCGTTTTTTTTTTTCTTTTTTTCCCTGTTCCAACAGCGAAGCGATCCGGGATTCATTGTAAATAAGTTCGATGAAACGCGATACGTACCGTGATAATTATGTACGGATCGCGGAGGACGGTCGTTCTTTGTCGAGCGAACAATGTCGCCGATAAATATTACAAAAGCGCATTTTTACCTTTTATTTTCGAATAAAATTCGAAAAGTATTATTACTTCGTTTTTTTAATTACCCGTACGCGCTAATAATTAGCGTACATTACGTACATAGGCGTACGAGTGTACCTCGCTTCCATAATAATTGCGAGCGAAAATTTTAATTAACAAAGATGATTAATGCAAAATAAAAATAAGGCACTCGTTACGTACCGGTAAATACTGTGATCTTGGATCTTTTCAGCGATTACTTTTAACGAATGTTTATAATTGATTTTCAAGTATTCGTCCAATTCAACCAATTAGAAAACCATTAGAAAAGCAACGATATTTTTTAACTATTCCAAATACCTTTTGTAACCTTAAATTTACTACAATGGATAATCGACTATGGAACAAGTAGTGTAATTCTTATTTTAAAAAAGCCAATAAGATGGGTATCGATAACGATCGGAGCATAAACGGAGATAACATTGAAAACGCGAGGATCGACGACTATTGATAGATACGATAACTACGCGGTACATGGTAATGAAAACCAATCGGAAGGAGAATTGAAAAAGTTTTTAAGAAATTGGTAAAGGTACATCCAGTCGGGTAAATAAAAATCCGAACGTATCGATAACGGTCGAAGCGCCAACGAGCGTTACGTAAAAACACGGGAGATGCGGATCAAAATATATTCGCGGAGATCGTTGCGAGGAGATGCGAGACCGAATTTACGCGAATATAAAATGGAATTTCGAGTATTTTCGAAACGCAGGAAAGTTCATTTAACGGCGGAACTCGTTTGGTAAAACTTTATCGTAGCCGATCATCGATCCGCGAGCGCCGCAAAGATCACCAACCACGAGGTGGAAGTATCCTCGCTCGAATCAAGATGGGTCCTTCTCCTCGAGGTCGGAAACGGGCGGACTTGCGCGATCCGAGCTGGAGGGTCGACGCGCGGACCACAAATCCGCGGACGAAACGCTTACGAAAGAGTCGACCGGGCGAGCGGAGCGTAAGAAAGAGAGACCGGAAGAATCGAGGGAAGAACCGAGGGAAGAACCGAGGGAAGAGCCTTGGATACCAATCAACGCCCCCATCGGGTGGGGCACTTTGCGGTTCTCTTCCTCGTCTTCCTCGTCTTCCTCGCGTTCCTCGTCTCCGGCCCACCGCGAGATCCCCGAGTACGCCGGCGGTGCAGCTTTTTGCGGGCACGCCCGATTATCGCTCCGCAGTCCGGCCTAGGCCGTAACTTTTCCTGGAAGGCATCCATTACCATGAGCGTTGGCGCGAGCTCGCGAGTTTATGGTCGCGCACCGGCGCTTCCGGGCACCGCGCGATACCCTCGAGATACCCTCGGGATTTCAGCTCGCTCTCCTTTTCCTTCCCCGCTCCCTTGACTCGCTCCTTTTTTACCAGTACCCGCACCTCCAATTTTATGGATTTTCCTCTTAGAGAAGCAGCCTTCCGATTTTCGGTGTAAGATTCAACCGACTACTGTCCATCCGTCGATCGTCGTCGGCATCGATCGCCGTGACGACCGAGACGTTCGTAAGCGATCGCGTCGAGGAAGGCGCAAAAGCAGCCAGTCGAGCAAAGATGCCGAGTTGGATGGAATCGCTCGGGGGGGAGGGGGGAGAAAGAATTTTTGATTGTTTTTCGTTACCTCGATTTTTCGTTACTTCGGCCGTAGCGCGAATGTCGCCGAGCCTCGATGCCAACCGGTTTTCCGCGGAGCTCCGGTATTTAAAAGTCTTACCTGAAAGCAAATTAAAAAAATGGCATAATTATTAAATTACATCGCTGGAATTCGCGCGAGAGTCGGTTACAACATTCCGTTCCGAGGCCTTCGGATTCGTAAGACATTCGATAACTCGCGATAACTCGTTGACCGCTCCTTCCCGACATCCGAGCGCAACGGAAATTTACTTTTTGGCGCGGTGTAATCCTTTTTGGTCAATTTATAATTATTTGCGCAGGATTTATACATTTTAAGACAAATTCTTACGGATCGGTAAATTATCGGTGTAAAGTTGAGCGCTCGGATCGAATAAATATCAAAACGTAAGGCGTCCAAGTCGAAGGCTGAGAACGACGGCCATAGAACGACGGCCATAGAACGACGGCCATAGAACGACGACCGTAGAACGACGGCCTCCCGTCCGGTTGGTTCGAGGAACGTTTTTCGTAACGTGCGAATAAATAAATTCCGTGCGAGCGTTTCACGTACGAGCTGAAACTAGTCTCGGAGAACTCGTCGCGAGACGCGTCGAACGGTCCGCTCGTGACTTTCGTCGAATGCGCGACGATCTCCGAGACGGACGGACGGATAGCAAAAAATTTTCGAACGGCGAGATTCGAGGAAGCGACCGAAAGGAAATAACGGTACGTATCTTCCGATCGAAAATTTCCCCGGTCGACCCTAAACTCGAGATTCCTTCCTCCGAACAGGCGACCGAACCGCAATCGTCCGAAAACCAAAAGCGAAGTCGAAGCGTCACTGCGGAACCTCTCCCCCTCCCCTCCCGCCCAATCCTCGTTCCAGCGGAGGTACACGGTCTCTCGGTCGTAAGGGCGGACACCGACGTCCTCGCGAGTCCACGGCTCGCGAGAATTTACGCCCGAGGTCCGAGGAACGTTGGCGAGTCGTCACCTGGCACACGTACGCACGCGTGTGTGTCCATCTCTTTTGGTTCGGACGAGGCAGTCGTTCGCTCGAAACCGAGCGTACATGTTCAGGGCGGGGAGGTAACCTGTATAATCTCTCTTTCTTGCGACGGGGGATAAATAACCCGAGTTTGCAGAGAACAGCGGCTCTCGTCGGTACGAGGATCACGTCGACGATGGTCGATCTTTGTGCGGATTGTCACGGATTTCGTGAACTATGCTTCGTAAATAGCTGAATAGAGAAACGGATGAAGTTCGGCTTATAAGGTGGACAAAAGGTTTATTTTCGAGGTTACACTCGTTTCGTTATTCGCTGTAGGAAATGAGCCGATAGACCGTTGGAACTTGGATACAGGTTCCGTGTACAAAAAGAAAGTTCGTGTATTTTGATCGAACGATCTTTTGCTTATCCGCGAGGATTTAAGAATTTGAAGAGCATTGAAAAGAGATTACGCGCGATACGTAATTAAATTTTTCCTTTCCTTGTACGAGCTCCGATTCCGAAAACTTGGACGAATGCAAAGACAACGTTGAATATTTGACATCGCGTCGTCGAGAGTTTACCGGTATTAATTTACATATTTATATATTGTTAATTAAATTTAAATACGACGCGTACCAGATTTCGTATTCGTGAACTTTAAAGTACAAAGTAAATGGAGGGTAGTTTGTAAAAGCGATTACTTTACTCCATCGATCGTTCCACTTGGAGTGAAACGTCCTTCTCGATGAACGGATCTACAAATTCATTCTTGAAATGAAATCCTACTTCGAACGAGTGAAATTCTAGTTCGAGCAATTAAACATCGACTGCCGGAAAGTAAACTATTCGCGAGCTTATCGAGTGACATTTTCACTGATTGAACATTGTTGATGCTAGAAGCATACGCGAGTCATCGGTCATTGACCATCTTTTTGCCTTCGTGTCGAGCGATGGACGACTTCGATAGACATTGAGATGGCTTTGAATCACGAACGAAAACCATTTGAGAATTTGAAAAAATTTTTATTCAAAGTCAAAAATCTTGAAACTACAATTTATCAAACTAAGAATGTAATAAAATATGATACCGAAAATTGAAACCATAAAATTATAAAAGGGATGTTATAAAAAGGATAAGCGTTTCCTGGATAAAAGTATTTTTAAAACTTTAAATTCTGCCGAATCGTTCGAGCGCAGTTTCAATTGTTTGATTTGCAGTCAAAACTTTGATTTTGACTTACGGAACTTTGAATAAATTGCGGATTCAAATACAAATCACCTTCTTTCGGGTGATTTAGCTTATCAAAATTTTATTTCGATATCATTTTCCGCGAGTAAAATTTTAAAGATAACTAATAATTCTGTAAGAGTCAAAAAAAAATTTCAAATAAAATTTTTTAAACAAAAATTTTATTTTAAAATGAAAGTATTGAATAATTGAAATAAATTTTATTAAAAAAATGGTTTTTAATTAAATTTTATAGTTTCACAAATACATTAATATTTCTTGCTTTAAAAGTAAACGTATTTACATTATCTAATTAATATGATATCAACTACTTACGTAATTTATCTTATTAATAATTTTATTAATAGCGTGTAATTATAATTATTTATAACTTATACGATAAAATTGATAAATGCAATTACATTAATAAATGTGAGTAAATTATCGACTGTGTATTTTAAAAATTAAAGTTTTTTTGAACTACAACGAATAAAACGTACAAATTAAAAAATATTGACGGATATTGAAATGGAAAAGGTTAACGAATATTCTAATTTTGGTAGAAAGTGATTTATAAAAGAGAAAATAAAGGTGTATCGGATGTTTCGAATAAAAATTAATTTTTAACGAATTATTTATTTCTATAAAAATAAATACTCATTTTATAAATGTTTAAAATTATAAAATTAAATTTGATATTATTATATAATATTTATAAAGTAAATATAATTTATTGTCAGTTATCCGTGACATAATGTTTACAGCATAACGAATATTATATTTTAAATAAATGAAGGAAATATACGATTCGATTAATTTTTAGATAACTAGATTATAAATATATATTACCAAAGTAATAAACTCAAAACTTTTAAAAAATTAAAAATTTTTTCACGAAATAAATGAATCTATTACATAAAAATTCAACGATTATCGAATATTATTAAATAACGCTAACAACGCTGAAAACTTCGGTTTTACGCAGTTCTAGTTGAACTAGATTAGGAACGTATCGTCGAACGAAAATAAAATAAAAGAAAAGAATCTCAGAGTTGGAACGCATTAAACACTGTATTTCGTTATATTCGATCGTAATACGTCAAATAATTACGTACGAACAATATATTCGAAAAATACTGATAATTTTTATACGCTTTTCCTAAAAGTCCTCAAAGATAGGCTAGAGTACCAAACTCTAGAGATAAACGGCCTTTGTGCCAAAAATAGATAAAATCTTATCTAAGCCAGAAAGTTGACCGAGCTCGGGTAATGCTCCGGTTTCGACATTGTTCGATCTTAATATTTACAAGCAGTTTTGTATTAAAATTTCGTTTACTCCACACCCACGTATCTCTCGTTCAAATTATTATAAATATTATAGAATCATCCGTTGAATTATAAAATAAAAGCTCGATAACGGAATTTTTTGGGAATAATTAGGTAAGATCCGTATGTACTAGGACTGGCTATTATTTCCATACTTTTCTTTCAAATAAATCCGATGATCGAAACGTAGTCGATAAAACTTCCCGATCAGCGATGCTAATTGAAATTGCTATAACTTTTACGAGGTTTATTAAACCTTCAGGAGAGTCCGCAAATCGTTTCGTAACCGTGAAAGATGAAAAGCAATTACGGAATTCGATACAGCGAAACAATATCTGGAAGATCAACTTTGCTTTTCAGAATAGAGTGTAAAATGGAAACACGGAGTGTCCTTCGGTTCGAATTTAGGAATCCACCCTTCGGCCTCGCCTGAAATAAACACGCGCGCGCCTCCAAATACACTCAGGAAACACGAATGTGGATGCGGACGAAATGCGTCCCAGCGTTGCGCACCGAAACTTTATCCCATAAGGCTGAAGCTGTCCGTCTCTCGCTCGTCAAATTTAATCCGAGCCACGAATGGTGTATTCCCTTGCGTACGCGTATAAGGTAAATAGCACATGGGAAAATGGAAACCTGTGCCGCGTACCGAATTTACCGAATCGCGTCGAGGGTATACAACTTTATGAACACTTCGTAACGAATTAAACTTTGAGTTTGCGTTCAGCGATTTGGGGAGGAAGATACAAAACGGAAAACAAAACGGATCGACATTTTTCGGTTATAGAAATAAATACCTTTTCTTTTTATTTTTTTCGAGAAAAACATTTATTCCGATTTCGTCGTGTTTGCAATTCTTATTAAAAATATATTGAATAATATATATACAAATATATATATATATATATATATATATTTATTTAAAATAAAACTAACTTTTATCGAATTTAAAGCGGACAATGTATTTAAAGAGAACAATTTTTAGGACGACTTTTTAGATTTTATTCACAAACAATAGTGATTTATAAAATTGGTATTAAAAATGTATCTTAAAAAATACGCAAAAACTTATATTTAAATTACATGGAATTTAAACTTGGTTTGATAAAAAATATGCTTCTTAGTTTAACCGAAAGTAGAATACCGTGTTTGAAATAAGATTTGATATGTCAGTTTTAGATTACTGAACGAAAATTTCATATTTGAAGGAAAATGTTAAACATTTTAGTGTTATGTACATCCAAACAGAATTTTATTACTCGAATGTCGGTCAAGTACATTTGATACAATAATCTATCCTTTACGAGAAAAACTAATGCAACAAATGATTCTAATACACACACATACACACAGTACTTACTTTATGTATATATATATACTTTTCTAAAATAATCGTTACGTAAATAATTAATCCCAAATAGATTTATTGGAAAATAAATTTAAATAATGTATATACTCTTGTTAAGAATGTATTTTTATAATACTATTTATTAATTTCTGTGATTTATAAGAATTTTGATCAAATTACAACAACAAAAATAATAAAAACTAAAAAGGTGAAATATATTTTTAAAGAAAATTATAATAATGGTATATAATTCTTTTATATAATTTACACACATTCATTAATTAATTTCATTAATACGATGCTACTAAACTCGTACATTATCCATTGATAACACCGTTAATGTACAGATTGATCTTTGAATTAGTATGGATTTGTTTCACATTTAAATAATTATCCAGTTTCTATTGTCCGGAAAACTGGTCGTAGAGTCTTCAAATATACCGAAATACATAACGAATTTTGTTTTATCTGATTATATAATTTCACTTAACACATTTACTGGTTGAAATAAATTATTTTTGCAAATCCTGTTGATTAAATATTTAATGAAAATAAACTAATAAATTGATTAAATTACAAAATTTATCTAAATAACAAAAAATTTTTAAATTTTTAAATTTTTAATGTAAATAATAAGAAACAATCAATGAGGTTATTGCCGTATTGATACCAGTAATGCTGATTCCATTAGTTTCTTCGGTCTATTCTTAAAAAGCTACAACATATATGAATGAGTTACAATTAAAGTAAAAGCAAAACTTTCACTAACAAGGAGTGTACATTTTCCTATTAGTTATCGATCGGTTTCAAAATACACAAAATAACTTTATTGCAATCGAAACATAAAATCTTACAATTCCCAACACAGAACAAGTGCACAAGAAATTAAGAAAATATAGAAAGCGTCTAAAATAGAGTTACGCAACTCCGTGAGATTTTAAACATTTCATAAAAGCTTAATTCGTAAAAGATCAATAAAATAATTTTAGTTTTAATGACTTTTAAAAAATTTTGAAAATGTATAAGCATACTTTAATCATAGGAAAATTTTTATTTAAACAATTTCAAATAATAATTTTATAAATACAAAATCTATTAAATCCTTACATAGAATTGTGAAAGAATATATTTATACATCAAAGTAATTTTCCGTAGTAAAATTAATTATATACATACGCATTGATATTGTTTATAAATATAAATTTATGATGGATGCATTTTAAAACAGGCATTTAAAATATTATGCAATTACTATCATCGTAGAATTTTCTTTGTAAAGAAGAATATATTAATTACGTAACGTAAATTTCCATAAATGCTTAAAATATAAAAATTACTTACATAAATGCAATATATCACTAGTTTTGTCTGGTTAGTTATGTTTTTAAAAATATTTTTCTTAAATTATATTTTGCAATTACATGTTTCAGTTAATCGAGTTTCTAAAGTAAATTAACCGGATTGCGTAGAAAGATAATATTTAAATAACTTCTTTTAAATAATAGTTTTATATCTTTATGTATCAAAAATACATTTTTATTTACTCTAAAATAAAATATTATTTTTAACGAATTTTAATTAGTTAACTGCAATACAGGTATCGAAAGATAAATAAATAGAGAATATCGTACCTAACATTAAGAAAACTAAAGGAAAATTAATTTAAATATTCGTTTATTTCCCATAAACATCGATGTTTATTTGACTACCGTTTTATAAATTGAGGGCATTAATATTAAACTTACAAAGGAATTAAATATTTATCATTTCAAAGCAATTATTTTCATCTTCCATATTTTGATATTGAAAAAAAATATATAAATACGAACCAATAAGCGTATAGCGTAAGCCTATAAGTTTCAAAAATAAAAAATATCATCGGACGCTTCGACATCGTGTTTTAAAAATGCATCAATTAACTTATTTCTAAAAAAAAGTTATAAAAACGGCGTTGTATAGAAAATAAAGAAAAGACATTTGTTAAAAATTATTTTCTATTTTTTTTCACCGAAAGAACGAAGCAATTTTTTGTCTAAAATGAAAATCCTGAAGCAAGTATTGTATTTTTTGTGAATCGCTGGGCTTCCATAAGCCATAAAAATTTCCAAGTTGCCAAGGCTAATAGCGCAAAGGGAGAATCATTAAAACAGAAAATTTACAGCTTCGTCGAGTATTATGTGCAGATGCAAAAAGTCCAGGACGAGAGCGACGGAAAAAGTTAAAAGTACGCGAGGCTGCGACGACGGTGTGTATCGAATTTTGATCCGAAATTTGATCGACGATAGAAATTCAATTATAGGCGCTCGCCAACACGGGACTCGTAAAAAGTGGCGACATGCGAAAATCGATCGATTTCACCCTCGGGACTCATAGCCCTGCCGCGAGAAAGATAAAAATATGCGAAGGAGTCGAAAAAAAGCACAAGAGTAAACGAATACAAATACGCCGGTGATAGATAGACAACAAAAGACGAGCGAAAAAGTGAGGAAGAAAAGTGGATAATAAAAAATATATAAAATTGTTAAGAAGGGAGATAGCGTCGACATTTATGTATTTTTATGTATGCAGAGCGAGATAAAGTAGCGTTAGAGAAATAGATAACTTTCCGTTACGAGATATTTTCTTGAAAAATTCACGAAACACGCGTATCGAGCGTTCAAAATATTTAAAGTGAAAATGGACTTTTTGTTTGCTTAAGAAATTGCCACTCAAATATTTGTGTTTGGAAGAATCGTACAATTCGGAATACATTGTGTGCTTTCAAAAACTACAGTTTAGGTAAACTGGGATTCCTGCTTTATCTCTTGTTCACCCAAGTATTCGTTTTCACCGGGTTTAAAGAATTAACCTTATTATTACGTTGGTGTTACAATGTTGTTGCTTCGATCGAAATATTTAAATAAGCGCAAATTGTTCGAACGTTGGTAAACACAATTTGTACGTTGAAAACGTTCGGTACGAAAAAATAAAAATAATAACGAAAAGTCCGAGATAATCGATTCGTTTTATACGATATCGTTAATCATAAATTTACAATTTACTCGTAATAAATTTTTACGAATTTTCCACTAGAATATTTCTTATTATAATTTTTCTCTGAAATAAATAAAAGATAAAATACCGAAGCCTTCGTAAATATTTCCGAGTGTTCATCGGAAAGCTTTAATATCGAATGTTGCGATACCCAACTTCTTTTGCATATTATTGTAAAAATAAACGTATTCGAGAAGAATGTGGAAAAATTATAAAATTGAAACGTATGAATAACAAAGAACTTTTAAAAAGTGAAATAAGAACTGGTAATGCAGAATAAATAAAAGGGAAGCGTAAGAAATACGTCTAAAATGGTGAAAAGATAAGAACAACTTTCATATGTAAATGATATTGATGTGCGACTGGAAGTTTTCTTTAGCTATTACTAGACTTCCCAGTAACGTGTATCCAATAAAGAACATGTAATCGGAGGAAGTCTCTATTGAGTGCTAGACGTCTTGTTTATTATACTTAATTAATTTATTTTCTTCTATACTCTAACTACTAAATAATTTATATAGATAGTACTGAGTTGCAAATCGTGTTGCTTAATTAAACTTTGTACTTAATTCTAATCTATTTATATGCAACTACACTTTTTACATTCGTTTCGTACGAGATTAGATATAACTAATCCGTTCGAGCCAAATTTATCAACAATTATTGTTCTTTCTCTATTTTACTGCTTCTTTCTTTCGAATTCGTACGCATTCTTTTTCCATTTATCAAATGCGTTTCTTCTATGCGTTAAAATATTTTTTACTAATGTTTCACATATTTTATATATTTTATGTGTAAAATATATTCTTGATATTATGTTCAAATGATAAATCTTATAAAATTTTAAGTTAATAGTAGCTTTTTTAAATTGAATCCAACATAAATTAATGTCATTAACGATTAGAATTATCGTAATTTATAATAAACTTTTAACTATCATACCTGTACAGACCTACCAATTTTATAATACTTAAGTTTACTTAGGTTTTTAAAAACGTATTTGATAGTCGAAACTATATGAATAATAGATATAATAAAATTAACAACCGAGATGAATCGTAAATTTTTGTTTTAATTTTCATAACCTTGAATGATTAATCGATGCAATTCTTATACTTATAATTTTTATTTTAAAATGTTAAAACGGCATGATTAAGGAAAGTTTTAATTTTTTGAAAGCATATTATTCGCGACGATTATTAGATTTGGAGAAAAGTTATTTCTCTGTGAAAATGCGTTTGAATTAATTAAAGAAAAAGTGGATAGTTAAAACTATCAATCGACATCGAAATATTACAGCGAGACTGTGCTAATAGCAAATAACTAAGATAATTTGATTTGGAGTTTGTAATGAATTGAAAACGACAGCCATTAAATAAGTTTAAAGAATCTTTTAAAATCGTTATTAAATTGAGTACACTCGATTCTCCGGGCATATCTACAATTATCACTAGTGACTGACGCTAGTTGCTGTTTACTTCGTAAATGAGTATCCGAACTGGCGATATCAGTGTCGGATACTCCAATGCAGGTATATTCTTTTTTCGTATATAATATTCTAATTTTCCTTATAGTCATTGGAAGTCGAGTTGTACTAAAAATCAAAATGACCGTAAGCTCGTTATAGCTCATTACACTTATACGCGTAGTAAAAAATTGCTAAAAAAGTAAACTGTTATCTTTTGTAATTATTATTGTGATTTTATTCCATATGTTACGTAAATATTATTACTTTATCGAGAAAAAAGAACTTATTTTCACAAATTTGAAGAGCTTTTTTAAAGAAACTAGTTCAAATATTTTTGTAAAATAGAGCTACATTAAAAAAATAGTATCGATTAGGAATCGTATATTTGTAATATCGCATAAAAAATTTGTAATATGAAAAAAGCAAACGAATTTTTTCATATGGGCATGGATAATTTTTCATTGTATTCTTTTCGCGATCGATATTATTATTTTCGAGGTAAGTATCTTCGTAAATAATATCTTAGAATACAAACGAACGAATCCTTTCTAAAACAATTTTTAAACGTACTTTTTCAGTATATGCGAACGAACAATTCATCGCGTTACTTTAGCTAGACGCGATTACTATTAGTATATCGTATATCGGAATGAAATTGGAAATGATTTTATAAGACGCTAAAAATTAACCAGTTTCTAACCAGATTTCCTCTAGAAAGTATTCCTAAGTAATATAGTTTCTCGTTAGAACGTAAAATATTAATTTTGAAAAAATTTAGTCACCGCTAACCAGAAACACATTAAAATTTTTAACAAGGAAGATGTATTAAATAAAGAAACAAGATGCATAAATAAACATAACCGTATTAATCTTCAATATTTGAATAATTTAAAATTTAATATAGAATTTTATTACTGCTATAAATTAAATGTATGGTGTACCATATCACTTAATACTCTAATTTCTAATGATACAGAAAAAACTATGATTAATAATTTTATTAGGTTTACATCAGATAAGTGTAATATTATTTTTTAAATCACATTAATTTAAAATTTGGCGTATTTTGATTTAAAATATGAATTTTAAACGAATAAAAATGAAATAATACAGTTTTGATTATATCTCAAAAACGTTAAATATTTCAAAGATACATCGAATGAAATAAAATAAAATAAAATAGAATTGATTAAAAAAACTTTTATACCGAATGAACTACTCAATTTTAGATTATATATATATATGTTTTTAAATTGATAATGGATATCAAGGTGTGGCTTTCCATAAAATTAACATATTTTTCAAATTCTAAAATTGTATTCAAAATTACAATACAAAGAAATATTACTATAAATTTAAACTAACGAGATGATTAAAAAGTTACTTTAAAAAATTGAAAGCGTAAGAAATATATATTTAGTTCAATTAAGAAATAACGCTATAACAATAATAATAATGAACATTCGAAACAGTTTTTAAGCTCACTCGTTAACGATCGATGTTTTGTCTTGCATTTCTCAAGAAAATAAAGGGATAGCAAATAAAACTCGTCAAACAGAAAAGTATCCGGTTTTTAAAACGCTATATCGAACAGCTTCAGAATTCAAAATGATTTCCTGAAGTAACAACGTCCGTTAGAATAAATTCTCGAACGACTCATTAACCAACTTTTTATTTATACCAAGATCATAGCTTTTTCTAATCACTAATTACTTTAGGAAGGCGATAAGTACGATCGTTAAAACACTTACTATTTGTACAATTTAGCTTTAATATATATATATGTATATTACGTTTTTATCTAATGTATATTTAAAATAATTTTAAGTTTAAGAGATTCGATAAGTAATTCCTAATTATCGACCATAAATTACTCGTTTTTATTAAAATATTAACTTTATCTACGACAGTCGATGATCAGATACAAATGTATGAGAAGCGCTGAAACGTTTAATTCGATAATATTCCAATAATAAAACTCGAAGTTCATGGCTTTTCTAAATACATTGTAGAATACTAATTAGAAATTAAATTTATACCGCGGAGTTGTTAAGAATCTTTCTACATAGAAAAACACGAGAAATTCTTAAAAGCATATACGTTACTTCTGGTACGATCGAACCTTTCCAATAAAATGGATATACGTCTATTTAAAAGATACGTGCATTAGCGTAAATAGAAGTCGGATTTCTTTGGGGTGCAACAACACCTGGCACAATGGATGGGATCCGCGTTGTACGCGTGTATCGTAAACATCGACGAGTAAGGGCCTCTAAACTTTTCACATTTACTTTTCAGTCCTTAAATTTAAAGACTAGGCTTTGTAACTTGTTTATTTTCAAAAATTCAGAGCGTGCTTTTATGAATCGAGGGAATAAGAGAATAAGCGTACGACATCGAAACGGCGTTTTCGTTCCGCGCCGCTCTTTTTTCCGACCTCAAATTTTCAAAGCCGTTACGCAACGCCGCGCGTTACTCCGATACATTAAAAAACGCGACGCGTAAAATTTTCAGAACTATTTTACAATGTCCGTTACGGTGACGAAGAGCTAAATATCGGGGAATTTTCGTAAATGCGTCAAAGGTGGAGCGAGTCGAACGCTTGTCGTATGGTTAGTAGGTTTTAACATTTTCGCGAACGGCACTCCCGTAACACCCAGATAGGAAAATTTCTCTTCGCGTCTTGCCCTCGCGAGGACCGGTACCCAACCTCCTTGATGTCTTCATAAATTTATTCATATTGGTATAAATGATTTTAAACGCATTAACTATTCGAAATACACGTTTAGTGGAAGATTTTTTACGACAATCAATGAACTTCGATGCTATATGCAAGAAAGTTGCTTAGCGCATTCGAAATATATCTCGGAGATCATTTTCTCGTTACCGAACGATTATATTTGGAAAAAATGCATCGATAGCGCTTATTTGGTATTTCAGCGTCATATATATCCGGTAAAAACTCAGTCGGTAGTCAACGAAATTTTTACAAAATTTTATACGTTCAATATTTTTATATAAGGGTGAATATTAAAGCGAAACTAGTTCTTCGATGTACATCCAAGCGTACGTTAGAGCAGAAAGTAGTGCAACTTTTAAAAAGAGTATCGAAGAGACCGATAATAAAAACAGTCTTAACGCTAATTTCACCAAACGAATACCGATTCAAGCTTTCGCGTAAATGGTAAGAAACATTAAAATAAAAGAGACTTCGAATAAGAGAGTCAAATGAATGCTCGAGGAAACCGAGAAAACCTCTTCAAATAAATTAATTAAGGATTGTATATATACGTATATATAAATACTATTAAAACAAAGTTGCGACCCTTCGCTTAATCGCGGTAATAAGTGAGACCTTCGTACCGAAGCATAAAAATCGGAGACGCGTCAGAAGAGAGTCGCTCGTGATTCGCGCCACGTTTTCGTGCGTAATACTTTTTTTATTACAGTTGTGGTTCAATTACTCACGTACTAGAAATCGAAGGTTGCGGAGACCAATCGGCTTGTGCTTCTAAATAATGTAGAAACCATTTGAGTTCAACATTTTTGCAGCTGGTAGACTTTTAGTTTTTAAATTTGAACAGTTTTCACAATTTTCTCGAGGTTACTTTTGGAGCGGTTAGACTTATAGATTTAAATAATAAACGTAGGACAACTGTCTTTGATATTTTCAATTTTATGCATTATAATTTGGTACTGATCGTAATTCAAGAACGTATTTTGTTTATTTTTCCAAGATAATGTTACGCGATAAATATTAGATTTCCGAATAATCGTTGTTTATTAAAGTTTAAATTTTGTAATAAGAAACACTATAAAAAATAATGTTAATCGTATTACGCTGTTCTTTTTCAAGAATTAATGTACGTTTTTGTATAATTAATAGCATGTAATAATAAAGAAAATTTATGATAAAACAAAATAAATTTCATCGTTATAAAGATAATACAATATTTTTTAAGAAATATAATAAATATAATCGGAATTTTTTCCCATAAAAATTATCTGAAGCAATTAACAAGAGAAAATTATGCTCTTCTACGCGAGAAAAATTGAATCTCTATAAAATGGTTATATCTTTACAGTATAAAATTCAATATTAGTGTTTATAATGAAAGAAAAATCTATAACAATTAAATATATAGATTTATAATTACTAAGAACTTAATTAAAAATATAGAGATACATAGTGATACAAATAATTCTAAAAAATTAAATTTAAGAATATAAATGAATCGCTTTATTAGAACAAATGACAAAGAAATAATAATCGATAAATTATGGATTATTCTATAAATATATTCTGAGAAAATAGCATTTAAATATTAACTAATATTCATATTACTTAAAATAAACTTAATTGCCTAGTTATATATTGGCTAAAACTATTATTATTGAAATATTCAACGTACTTTAATCTCTGAAATGAAAGTTTTTTTATATATAAATCTTATATATTTAAAAAATTCTTTCGAATAAAAATAATAAACTTTACAAAATTATTTATAATTTATCTATAATAAATTGTAAAATACTGTACTTTTTTTATAATTTTTATAGCAAACCATATTTTCAAATAAAATGTCTTCATAAATATTTATGAATAAACGTGTTAATTTATTATTATGTACTAATATTTTATTGCTGTATTGAGATAATGTTAAATATCAACTTTTATACACGAATTCACTATTACATTTATAAATTTGAAAATTTTTTTATCAAATAATGATACTAGATATTTTATCTAATATCATTATCATGTAAATTTTTATATATTCGTATAGCTTGAAATATAATTGAAAATAAATTAATCCTATAATAAGAATCTTAATAAAATTAAGTTGAAACTTTAATTAGCATATATTTAAGTAATCAAAAATTGTGAAAACTTACATAATATTATACAAGATTTACAATAAGTTTATTTATATTGCAAGTTATATCAATCTTTGATTCTTTTAATAAATGCAAAGAATATTTTTAAAATAAATTTAAATTTATTATTGTATAATCTTTATATTATTTTTATTTACAAACAAAAATACCAATTATAATCTTTTGAAATAATTATTAATAATAACAAAAATTTGGTCATTGGCAAAGGTATTAAAAACAATAAAAGAATTTATAAAAGATATTTTTATAATATTGATTGCACGTATTATAATCTATGTAGTAAGCAATAACTAATATACTATTTTTAATAATTTACAGAATATATATAAAAATTATGTATGAAAAATATAAAACAAATAATTATACATATACGTGTATAATTATTTAAGTGAAATTCACAAATTATTGGCTTCTTCCTATATAAATTTTAGAGCAGTAAAACATCAAAATATTTTTCAGTACTCAACTATATAAAAATGAATATTACCGAGTATAATAACCGAAAAGACTCAAGAATACGATTATAACAATTTCACTAGAAATGGTATATTTTTTGCAATATTGTATCGGTACAATTATCGTAAACATCATAGTTTCTTCCTCACTTCAAGTTCAGTTTACAATTTTGCTATTCACCAATTAATTTTGTATCAACATTAAAAACTCTGTCGTTACTTTTGCCTTGTAAATGAAATTCTTAATTATACTTTCACTGGTAATATGAGTGCATTTATGAAAACAATAATAAAATGAAAGTAGAACAGGTGATAAAAAATTATTTAAAGAAAAGTTTTCCATCTATCGGTAGATAATTAAAAAATAAAAAATATTTATCGGTAGGTAATTAACAAATTAAAAATAGTTTATTACTTTTAGAATTCTAAACTCGTATATTCGAATAGTAATTAGCGGTATATTTTCATTAAAAAATAAAAAATAAAAGTAGTTAAATATAGTTGTAGTGCAAAATAGAAAAATATTGGAATCGTGTATCTCTAACAACATTCAGTTATTTAAATTTTTATAGATATATTAGAATTTAGCATTTCACTATTAAAAATCTATTAAATTTTGTTGATTAAAAATTTTATACGAATGAATTTGTCCTTAATTTCCAAATATACACTGACCTCTATATATAAGTAGGTGTGTATGTATGTATGTGTTTATACACGGTCATTGTAATGTACCGATAAACTATATAATAATTCAATGAAAAATTCGATCGAAATATATTTATTTAACAATATTTGACATTTTCTTTTAAAACTAATTTTTAAACTAAGCTGATTATAAAACGATTTACGGCTTATACTAAAGCTTATTACGATACATCGTTTGAAAAATAATTTTAAAAAAATATCTTAAAGCTTATCGAGTAAATAAATTTCTGTTTGAATTTTCATGGGCACAAACGCATACATAATATTATAAATAAATCTATTACGTATATCAAGCCAATAATCATAATTAATATAGATTAAAAAATGCAGTATCCCAATGACGTAAATAATTAAAACAGAAATTAACTTGAAAATAAAATTTTTCCAACGGTTAAAAACATGCGCCTCAACGAATCCAAATATCTATATCTAAATACTTATATCATCACGCGTTACCTTATTATTATCATCCACGAAAATAATGGATGCGAACAAACATGATTTTTCTATAGCCGGAGATTCGAAAGTACTTTTCTACGTATCGAGCGAGTCACTGGAGAATTAATGAATTCTTAAAAGTAAAAAAGAAATTAAATATTTATATCGCAATTAAAATTTTGAATAAAAAGTCTAAAGGTTAATGCTGCAACGACGAGATACGGACGTCGTTACGTTTATCAATTTTGACGAAAGAGAGTTGCGTAATGGAAGAAAAATATTGTTCGTTATTTTTTATAACGAGTTAAATTTTTTCATAATCTTTTACTTTTTAACTTTATTGGACGATTCAAACTTGATAAATAATCATTTTGATATTAAGTACATAACATTACGTTTTCTTCTGTTCGTATTACCATTGAATATTTAAATTTAAAATCATTTTACCGGCCACTTTAAGATCGAATATAATCGAAGCGAGCGAATTTAGATATTTGTCTTTTAGGGTACACGCTTAAATATTATTTCCTTAAGAGACTTTGGGATCGTGGTTCGTCGAAGGGTCTGGAAAGTCGGCAAATTGACTGGAATTCACTCTAGCACCGAACTTTTACGTAGCTTCGTTAAAAAATGTTGGGATCTTCCATCACCGTCTCTTTCCTCTCTACTATTCTCTTTAGTAGTGCCCCGTAAAAACGAAACATACGCGTCGAGCGTGATTTCACGCGAAACGGGAACTGCCTCGGGGTGAAAGTCTGAGTGGTGTTCGCCCTCCGTTTTTTACGAGTTTTTGCATACTAAAGCAGCCGAGGACGCAGCGACGTGTCTCGGAGCACGAGATCACCTGTTGTAAGAGGTCGGGGCGTCGGGGTCGGCGAAGGGGTCGGCTAAGGGGTCGGCTAAGGGGGCGGCAAAGGAGGCGGCAAAGGAGGCGGCTAAGGTGGCGGCGAAGGTGGCGGCGAAGGTGGCGGTGGTCGTTTCCAGAACGCGCCGATGAATTTTTCACTCCGAGCTGTAAATACGAGGCGAATTGCCATCTTCGCTCGGCTTTCGTCTTATCTTATCTCTTAAGGTAGAGCCGCGAGCGGGTGTGCGAAAAGAATCGTGGGACAACGAGGATAAATGTTCAATGATATCCGAGTCTTGTGGCATTTTTTGCTTTTTTCTTCGCTGTGCTTTGTTTCGTCGATGTGTTCTTTGTTCCGATGGCGATACGATCGCCGTCCTTACGTCATACTTTTCAACATTCTAACGTATGTGTCCGTGGGTTAGCTTTTTGTAAAATTCGAGGACGTTGTTACAGGTTTAAATATGAAATGGAATCGTAGGATGCAATGTACTCTATTCTTTTGCAAACGTCGTAAGCGTCATTGTTTGAGATATAAATTCGTACACGTGCATTGGTTACGCTTACTTTCCGTAAGAAGGTATCAAAAAACAAAATCACCGTAAATAAAATTGTCAATTTTATCGAATTTCATTACTCTTGATGTTTCTATTCACTGCGCACGACGAGCGTTAAATCGAGTGTGCACAATTTTTTCCGATTACTTAAATTTCAAATCTAGTTTTCTTCCGATATCCAAGGATTTTTTTTGTAACTAAAATATATTTAAGAGTATATAAATCTAAACGTTGAGGTTTTACAAACCGAAGACTTAAGCAAATCACCGCATTTACAATCCGAAAAACTACTATACCGATAAACCGAGTCCGATAAGATTTACATCGCATTTTTTTTTCATTTCACGATGTCGACTAAAAACTATACCATAATAATATGTATGTTTTCGTAATAATTAAAAAAAATATATTTACATATATTTCAAATTAATTAGTTTCCTCCGATTAGATACTCCTAATATAAATCAATGATAAGTACTTAATTAGATTAAAATAAAAGTACTTTAAATGAATATTTATTGCACCAAACATTGTATTTATCATTATTCATAAGAATAATATTCAATATAATATAGTACGATCGTATTACAATGATTCTTGATTAATAAATGTATTTACTGCTACACAATATCTTTCTATTAATTATATAAATCTATCGTTGAAAAATTTATGTGCATTGTTTATTTCAATCGTACAATATCTATGTTATTAATTTGTAGCCAAGTTAACACAATTTAAGTATTATTGAAAGCCGTATTCGATATAAAACTTTACTAATTAATTGATAAGAAATCTTAGTTTGCTTTATGAGAAGTCATGTTTGGTAAAAGAAATTTCAAGTCATCACATCACAATCTTGGTGGCCTAATGATTAGGTAATCGTACCATGTATAAAGAAACTTCTTTGTCAAGATAGAAAGTTTAAAAATCTTTTGTCAGGCAAAGAGTTAGTTAAATTTTTTATATCGAAATCACCTAGCATTTAAACGATTGATCTAATGAAATGGATTACAATTATTAATATGTAAAAAAAAACATGATCAGAATTACAAAAAGATCTTACAAGAATTTATAATTTACTACAATAAAAAATAATTGTAAAGCTGATAAAAGTTATAAGGTATAAAATATCATTTGTTTAATATTAATTACATATGTCATACTTTATTTGTATTAAACATTTTCTTTCGATACAAAGAATGTTATTTTTATTTATTAAAATATCTTTGATTTTTTTTATAAATTCTATAAAATGTAAAATCGTAACATTTTTATTTAATTTTTTATTAATTGATTTATTATAATTTATTTATAAAGGTAAAATAATTACTAAAAAACAATAAATCGAATAAAAAATGTTAAAAAATAATTCATTTGAAAATATTTCATATTTTTTATACGAAATTAAAAAAATTTTATATACGTAACAAATAAGTTAGGAAACATCTTTAAATAAACAATTGTGGTATAAATATTATATTTAAATTAAGGAATTATTAAATTATGTTTCAATTACGTCATTGGATAATTAATTTATTTCTATAATTTATTTTCTTCCGTGATTTATTTATATTTCGAGATAATTAATGCGATAAAAGACGATCAAAAATATTATTAGCATATTTTAAAATTGATAATTGCCAAATGAAATAAATTGTTTTTAATTCACGAATGAAAACGTTATCTAATCAACCTAACGAAAGATTCAAAGCAATTATATTTTGATTACCAACGAGTTATCCAAGGAAGATTGTTTTCCTACAAGTGGAAAAAGTTATCACCCCACCCTGATCTTCCATTCGAATCTTCCATCTCTCACTATTTCCCACAGATTCACTTTAGCCGAGCGTTTTAACTCAACAGTTTAGCACAAGATGAGAAGCAGATAAAACGCGATTTCGAAATTTTACGCAACCTTTTCTACCGTTAATAATAAATAATAGCAAACGTAGCGAATGTATCGTAAAAAATGTATCGTAGACGCAAGGATCCCAATATTTTTAAATAAAGAAACGCAATAAGATGAAAACGGTTAACTCAAAATTTAAGGTCAAGATCGATTCAGCCGGGATTTTCTTATCGATAGTTTTAAAAAATTATTATAACAAATTATACATTCTTAATTTCATGGAGTAAAATCATCTCGATACGAAGGCACGGTTACATGGTTACACGGTTACACGGTTACACGGGTACGAGAGAACATTGAGCGCTATTAAGCCATTAAAGAAAATTAAAAACTCCACGATATCTGAAGAGGACTAGCGGAAGTAAGAAAGTACAGAGAGATCAACCAAATTACTAGCAAAGTGTTCAATTTTAGATAGGTGAGCTCGTACACATCCGATCTCGCGAGAAGCGAAAAATATTTAACTCGTTACAATCGGCGTTTGGAATAGCGGCTCGGACTCCGACTCCGACTCCTTCTCCTAGGAGCTAAGGAACCCTCGAAACAATTTCCGCGCATTCGAGCGCGTTCGAACGCGTTCTCGCCACTAGGAACGTACATCGTACGTCCCGCACACCCATTAACGATCCTGTAACGCGATAAGGGAAGTCTTTTCGGCGTCTCGAGCCTCGGGGCGCGATTTCTCCGAAGGCTGCGCCTTTATTTCCTGAACGGTGGTAGCGGGCACGTTAACCTTTCCCCGGCAAGTCGCACCTGTGCCTCTCGCTCGCATCGAGGCGCGCGCGATTCGAGGCAATCGGCCTCGAGTCATCGATCATCCGCGAAATCGATTGCTTCATCCCTCCTCGGAGCGCTGCATTAAGTGGGAATTCACGCGAGCGATAACCTCCCGACCGTCCATCTCGCTTCCTTCGTTTTACAGCCAGACGGTGGTTACAGCTGTAGCCGTAGGTTCCAAGCCATAGGTTCCAAGCCGTAGGTTCCAAGCCGTAGGTTCCAAGCCATATGTTCCAAGTAGTAAGTTCCAAGCCGCAGGTTCCAGGCTGTAATCGAGGCGAACACGGTTCGGTCTACGACGTTGCAAGTACTCGCGTTAAGGAATCGCAATTTCCAGGACCGAGTAACGTGCGACTCGAGAACCGGTAGCTGGATCGAGTTTACCCGGTTCGTACGACGGCGTTACCGACGTTCCCGGGTATTAGGAGCGCTGGCCGAACCTGGGATTTATGAATTTTGTAATGCCGGACGTCGGCCGCTGAATCCAAGCCGAGCCGTGATCGTGTACGTCGGTTTCGAAGGTCGGGATGTCGAAAGAGGATGCGCCCAACGACGAACGCACGTTTAACCCCGACAGACTCGAAGTAATAACGAACGAACCCGACGTTATCCGATCGGTGATCGAGACGGCAGATTCCGTGGTAATTTCATCTGTTACAAATTCGATGTCGTTGACTTTATACTTTCGCATTCTACGAATGCATCCCATTCGAAATTTTGCTTTAGTTTGTTCTTTGCCGTTCCGAAATTTGTTTCGAATATCCGTTTTTTAGCTCTAGAAAAAAGCTTCGTTACAATTACACTCGCGCATTGGTACAATTACCAAACTATTAAAAACGGACTGGGACAAAAAGTAAAGTGATTGCGCTCCGGGTATCGAAAGCGACGATTTCTCAACGTCGAAAAAATATTTTATTCGATCGTCGTGACTCAATGGTCGGGGAATCGCATTATTTCCAAATTAATATTTTCTCAATGTACCTCGACCTACCGTTTTCTATTTAAGCCTATATTATACCGACGCGTGTTTAATATTTTGAACGCGAACGAGAATTCTAATAACTGTAATTTCGAATGAAAGAAACAAGAGACGTAACTTAGACGCAACTATCTTACTTTGAAAACATTTTATTGATTTATTCGTATATTTATTCTTAACTACTTATATAAGTAATGATATATTACAACTTAATTATTTATCCGCAAAAATAATAATTCTAAAAGAATCCCTCTATAAATAGATTAGTCCGATAAAGTATTTTATAAGAAAGCAGATATCGCGAATTTTACTCCTTAAAACTTAATATAATATTTAAAAACAATTTCAACCGCGATTAAAATCTCACGAATTTGTCGATCCGAACTATAAATATAAGAATGCGGTTGAAGATGTTACGGTTTATTAAAACCATTGGCATTTCGGAAATTTTTCTGGAAACTACTTGCTTTGAATTTAACACGGTATAAGAATTAACAAGTTAGAAAGTTTTCGATAACATATTTTTTGAGTTAATACTCGAATCGATGTATTGCGATCACTTGCGGTATATAAAGTGTAATCCGTGTACAAGTGTTTATACGCACGGAAAAGCTTTAAGTAACCATTTATCGCGAGGTATTTACGATCTCAAAATATATTAATAATTGCGTCCCATCTTTATTCGAGATATTTCAAGAGCGAAAAGCTTAACATTTGCAGCTTAATTTATAATAAAAAAATAAGTAGCAAACGTCGCTTTAAGAAATGTATTATTTGTAATATAGATACAAGGATAAAATTAAAATAATTCAACGTTTTATTGGAGTAAAAACAGTCGTACCTTGCGCGAAACATCGAATTACAAGTACGAATCATAATTCTCATTTTTTTACAATTGTACATTTCTACGATACTTATTCTTAAATGAAAGAAATTCTTTTTGTTTTTCAGTTCATTAAATGGAGAAAGAAAACCGACGCGGAAGCGCTTAATTTATTTCTTATATTGGCTTTCACTCGTTGGAAGTTGGGAAGAATCTTCAATTTCCATCTTTTTTTTTTGCGAATTTACGTGCCAAGACGGTATTAAACAATAAGGGAAAAAATTAGAGATACGGAGACTGGAATTTGCGATAAAAGTGCAAAAAAGGATGCGAGTGAACGATAGTTCAAAGCGAACGACAATCTGGAATTTTTAATTATGAGTTCCGAGAAATCGAATGCGAAAGGCGATTCTTCAACGATACCAAATAACGTTAGATTCGTTTCTTCTTTCATGTTTTTTTTTGGCAACTTCACACGATGTAAGGGTCCAAACTTTAAAAATACCGCTTGGAGTCAAATTCCTTAACGCGATTCGGCCTTAACAACGATACCCGAAATCAAAGGAACAAAAATAACGTTATTCGTTATTCGTTATTCGTATCAAGTGATTCGCCGACGTATCGTTGACTCGACGGCGTTCGTCCCTAAAACCGAACGTAATAACGCTCGAGCGCTCGTCTTGGCCGGATTAGTTCGCCGGTGGACAGATCGAACGAATAGGTCTAAAGTTGTAAACGAGCGGGTTTCGAGCGGGTTTCGAGCGGGTTTCGAGCTTGGGGTTTCGGGGTTACGCTTATTTTTAGATCGGGTGGTCCAGAAAAACGCGGCTCGGCTCGTTTCGACTCGGCTCGGCTCGGCTCGGCTCGTCTCGCGTTTGTAAGCGGCGACCACTTCGCTTCCTACTTTGAAAGGGGCGAGGTCGGCTGCCGTTTCAACTGCGCTGCTACACATTATTGCCCGAAGCGCTGCTTTATCCCCTTCGTCTCGCGCTCGCTCTCACACTCACTCGCGCTCTCCCTCGCGTTAATGGAAAGCCGTTAGCGAGGGCGTTTTAATATCGGCCGCGGTAAAGCCTTCGCTCTTGCTCGTATCGCGCCGTAATTCCTGTGCAAGGGAGGGAAAAAGGCATCCGGTAAACCGCACGAACGTTGCCTATACGTTGCGCCTGCGACGCGGGCGGATGAAGCGCGTGTGTGCGGTTTTAACGCACGGGATTTTAGCGGTGGAAGGCGCGCCAACGAATAAGAGGCAGATTGTGGCACTACGTTGATCGGCTGAGTTGCGTATAAATACGAATGAATATTGAGTGGAAGAGAGGCCGAGGATTCCAATGGTTATCCATCGGAGCGTGAGCTTCTAAAAACGCTCGCACCCCCGGAAAAAACTCGCGCAGACATTAATCTACTTATGCTCGAGATTTTTCTTATCGATATCGTTGATATCGTCGATGTCGTCGATGCAACGTTATGCAATCTATGTTGTCCGTGTCCCCCGCGATGTGTCGGTCCTAAAGCTGCGCGGATGCGTTGTTAATTATGATTTTCGAATTTCACCGCTTCTACACGCAACGTCGCTCGAATCTTGTAATTTTATCGCGACTCTTGTTCGTACGCCCGAGACTCCGATACGCAAAAAAAGAGTTCCGACGGATCAAAAGTCATCGAACATCGTAGCTTCGCTTTGATCGAAAGCAATATTTATTCGGATATCGTTCGATAAATTTTACTTTCGCGATCGAGTCATCGTACAAAAAGGTATAAATAGCGCGATAGATATTTGACTCGATACTCGTTACCGAAATTATTGAAAAATGCCCTTTTGCACTTTCAACAATCAGCGATCTCGAAAAAAACAGTTTTTGTCCTTAAAAAATAAATTAAAGAATTAGTTTAAAACACCAAAGAACGCGATTCAAAAATTATCGCCTTGAACGTTTAGATTATTTCGATCCAGGAGAGTCTGTCTAATTTCTCGTTGAAAAATTCATCCAACGCTCCCGGGAAAAAGGCATATCGTATCCAATAACTGATTCCTAATATTTGTAATTTCTGTACGTTATCAATTATTTTATCAAGCTCCGATCGCTCTTAAAATTAACTTACGATAGCTCGCAAAGTTTCCCTTCAAATATCTCTTCGCTGACTTTAAGATTTACTTTCGTATTCGCCAACTATTCTCGATAGGTGGCATAAAATATTGTGTATAAAACGGTACACCTTTTATAAAATGAACGAAGCAGAAACGATGGATATCCTCGGGGGGATGCGCTACAGAGGCGCTACAGAAGCGATACAGAGTCTCGAGTTCTGCCTTTACTTTGATATTCTCGTACGAGTTTGATTCAAAGAACGTTTGCTCGCGCGAAAAATTAAAAATCACCGGACCTCCGTAACGCAACGGTAAATCGCGTACGCATAAATAATACATAAATAATTTTCTTGTAAAAATATAATTTATCGCAAAAAAAGGAGAAGCGAAAGCAACGAGAAATAAATATTAAATTGATGAAACGCTACCTTTCAATCGTTGTGAACAAAAAAAGTAAATTGAAAATTTCGGGTACACGCGGAAGGCTCGAAAATTTTAAAATAAGAAACGATCGATGTCGCAGATGTATTCCGAATAAACGCGATATAATTTTAAAAAATATTTCTCAAAAAGCGACTGTAGGTAAAACGGTACATTTTTTATTTAAATGCACGATCGCGTTTCGTTTAATAGATATAATTTTAATTCGTAAAAACTAATATCTTGATAAGTCGAACGCTAAAACGAAGATCTTTTCGTTTCATTCGTCGTAAAACTTAATTTATATTATTCCGTTGGTTATTGGAGACATTGGATCTATTGAAAATAAAATTGAGGGAAAAATGTTTTTCCGTATTTAGAATATACGATCTTACAATACCAACTATTTCCGAGACGTCGATGAAAATTCTTTAAATAATTCTTTTTATTTCCTGCTCATCTTTCCGTGAGTGATATATTTCGTAATAATCCTACGATGTATCGTTTACATCCGTATATTTTATTCGAGATGTTTGTTTGTTGTTTTTCTTTAATAACGGCTCGCTAAAGAATAAACAAGGATGATCCACTGGTTGCGACACGAGTTAAATATATTGTCGGTGAGTAATAGGTCAAAGGGTCGCCTCGTTTACGTTCGTTCGTTCGACGCGTTTATCCCACGGAGCGTCTCAACGCCCTTGACGACTATCGACGTTTCTTATCCACCAACGTGGATGCTTATCTACTTACCGGAGCGCCTCGATCCTTCCATTAATTATCTTCTTTTAAAATTGACTCTCCTAATTCGAACGATATCGTTGGTTCGAGTTTCCGCGAAAAGTACGATACACATCGAGAATAATCGCGATTCGCGTTTATTTCGAGTTTACGTTTCGTCGGCGTTAAATTACCTTTAAATTAAGACAAAGCAATCGTCTCGTTGATTTTAATGGATGAGCTCGGAACGGCATCGTTTCGTCATTCTTCTTTTCAACTTTGCAAATATTTCGCGTTCGACTCCGTCGGTCGGGTTGGTTAAGGAGAGCGAGAGCAATTATTTACTCGAGGAAACTAAATTACGTTGTCGTATTATTCGATAAGAAGGTTGGCTCGGTGCGTAAGAAAAGAGCAAATTACTCGGTCGCTCCAACTAAAAATATAGGAACTCGTAAGTTGCGGATATCGAAAACTCGTTTCGAAGAGTAGAAAATCGTTACAAAGTACATTCGTAGTTCCCGAAGATGTAAATAATAACTTTAACGATCCGTCTTACGTAACGAGCGAAAATACTTTCTTCCAGTGATTATCGACCAAAGTTGGAAAATAATTGGAGGCAATCGCTCCTGTTTATTAAAATTCGGAGGAAAGAAAAGAGAAGACGAAGAGAAAGTAAAGGAGAGAAGAACGCGAGAGAATTTTCGCGGAAGCGTATAAAAGTCAGCTTCCGTCCATCCGTCCATCCGTCCGTCCGTCCGCCCGTCATTTTGAATGAGCTTGTAAGGGAACGGGACACTTGGAGCTTATAAATCGCAACGATTCCAACGAAACTATCGATCTTCGGAGAGAGAGAGAGAGAGAGAGAGAGAGAGCGGTTCCGTTTTTCCCTTTCGGAAGACGCACCGCGCGAAAAGAGGCGAAGAGACGAGAGCGATCGCTTTACGGATTTACAGCTTTAATCAGGGAGGCCATTATATACATCGTTAACTCGTAAACGACGAGAGGAAATAAAGAGCGCGTGCGCTGTAAATATCGGCGAGCCGAGCCCCGCGCGTAGGATACACGTAGGATACACGTAGGACACACGTAGGACACACGAGTAAGAGGGGCTTCGATTTTATGTGGACGCGTTCGCTCGCTAAATCCCGGGGGGACTTGAATTTCGCTCGTAGCCTCGAAAACGTCGGCGAGCCTGAGCCATTGGAGCTTTAACGACTCGCGCCCGCGTCCTCCCTGGAATTTAATAACGCAAAAAGGCGTCGTGTGCGCGGATACCCTTTTATGGCAGGCTTTCGAGTATCTTGCGCTACTTTATACTTCGATAAACTCCCGTAGCAGGGCGCGATAAACCTTTGGCTTTTCTACGCGGAGTCCGCGCGATCTCGAGACATCGAGACATCGAGATCTCGATCTTCCGAGCTGCTTGGGTTCGTCCCTCTCTAATTGCACGTCGCCGCAGTCGATGGCTTTTCTCTTTTAATTAAAACTTCCGCGGGCTGCGATATTCGCTTTAACGCACGATTACTTTCCCTCGTATTCGCGAACGAGACGTACAAAATTCTGATTTATTCGGGCGCTTCCAGTTTTCTTACCTCGATACGTTGCGAGTCGCGCCAAACAGTCGCAGCGATATTTTTACTTCCCCCTGTCCCTTCGCGACTCGGCTCGACCCGAGCGTCGGAAACTGAATGTCGGATCTAAATTTAATTAGGATTACGCGAATTTTCGTTCCTTCGGTGGAACGAATTTGGTCGGTTGTTCGTTATTTTTCGTTCGTTCCGCAAAACCGAGCGTACGATTCTTTTATTTTACTTAAGATTACTCACCCAACGCGTTAACTCGGTTGCTTCCAAACTATTATCCGATCGATCGTTGCCGATACGATAGTACTTACGTTTGTATCGTTAAATATCCTTAAGCGATATCATCGAAGAAAAAAACTTGCGTACCTGTAACAAAAAGAGCGAGTTTAAATTGGTAAACGCGCTGATGGAAAATTTATTTTTCATCAAAAACGAATAACCGTACGTTTTTTGATTCGGAATATTAAAATTAGATTTCATTTTTAAATAATGTATTCGTTCGACAATTTTCCACCGATATTGAAAAAGCTTCTTATTCGATAAAGTTGGATAATTTTTAACGTTGTTCCGATACTGCGATCGTACGTGGAAAATCGGGTTTATTTGATAAGATTAAAGGGTTCGCGATGATTAAGAAGCGCACGTCGTAATCTTGCGATCTACTAAATTACGTAATTTTATGCTATTTTGTAAGCCACTTTCGAAAAACAATGGTTGTACCGTCTCGTTATTTTATTTAACACCCGATTAAATTTTATTCCAGCATAAATATCTTTTGGAATTTCACCCACTCTTTATATATCATTGTTTATTTCTTTAATGTAATATCTAACTTTAACGTAATATGGGTACGTACACGAATATATCCATTCCTCGTTTACAATATGAGCCTTTATTTCATTCGAGCGATACTATATCTAAATTAACGTGCATTGTTTTATAATACAAAAGCTTATAAGTTATTTTAAAGATATTTTCCGCTTTATCTTTCACGAACAAAAATAGAAATAAACATTTTTTAGAAACGTGCGTTTGAGATTCCGAGGTATTAGAAAACAAATATTTACGTAAATCTCGCGTATCTGATATTTATTTCTTAAAAATCCATTGTAGAGAAACAATTTTCAAACAGAAAAAAAAATACGAAAGCGAAAATTTTACTTGGCTGGTATAGATCTTATCGAAGTTTGTTCACGAACGGATTTACACATCCCGCTATTGAATTAGCGACAACTCGAGTACGTTAATTTTATTGAACTTTCTTGTGCGGAGTTTTGATCGGTTCGCAGGAACTTCGTCTCATCCGATGATTATTGAGGAATATGTAATCACGATGCAACGTCGTGAAATCGAATTTTCAAAGCACCGAATTGTGAATCGATGCACGTTAACTTTAAAATTGATTAAAACTAATATAGTTTGTTCATTTATTAAAGGAAAGTTCGGTAAATTGAAAAGTTCCGCATCCGAGTTTTGGATAAATTACCTGTACTAAAGATAATGAAACAGAAATACACGTTTATCAAAAATATATCGATCAACGTACATTTATTCCGTAAAGTGTTTTATAAATATTCGATTAAATTTATAACTTTATCAATTAATTATGTATAACTCTTATTTAATTCCTATCAAATTCATCTTGATTACGGTGACATAAAGAAATGAAATACGTTAAATATTTAAAACTTTATCATAAATTTAATGGGATTAAAGGATAGCAATTATTAAGTTTTCGGAACAAATTTGTGTTTTCGATAGATTTGAATATGTGCAACGATAACGATATTAATTCTTATATTTATTGTGCAATAATGAAATTCTATTTTCATTGATATTTATTGAAATATAATTTATTTTAATATTTGAATAATAACTTGAATGGTTATATGCAGCGTAAGATAAATACGATGGAACTGTCAGTCCGGAAAAGGATTAAATCTTTATTCGAAAATCTAATTTACTTACCATTTACAATACACGATATAAATACAGCTTTTTCCGGACTGTATTTATTACATAAGAATAAAATCGCGCAAACGACGAGTAAAGCGAGAAAATAACGTTTCAAACCGCCTACGGATTTTTATTTCTTATATTTTTCTTCTTCATTGTACTTTGAAGAAAACTACGAACTTTGGTTGATGCGTGTATCGGAAAATCGTAACTTTGAGTTTTCAATCAGCAAATGAAAAACAGTAACCACAGAAAAGAAAAAAGTATATTTTTAAAGGGTTGAACGTCGGTTCGTACTTAAGAACCAATAGCGTCTCGATACACTATTGCTAAAAGGATTAAAGGAGACAAAGGTCGAGTCAAAAATTCGGATAAAGCTTTTCGAGCGATCGCGAACGAAAGCACAAGTATTCAAAATTTGATTGCAACAACCCTTTCGACTTTTCAACGCTCCTTCGACCTTTCAGGGGTCACTGGCTCGTGTACTTCTAAAATTAGCAAGCCGTCTACCATTCGAGTATCTAATTTTACAATTTCCATAATGGGCGGCAATTAAGGGCGTAGTAAACGTATTCCAATTAATCATGGTACTTTGGTTATTTCTTTTCCAGAAAATACAAAATTATATTTCCAAGAGAATTGAAAGAAGCGCGTAATCGTATACCTGTACTTTATAATGTTTTATCTAATACTTAATACTGACCTAATAAGCGAGTAATTTATATTATCCGAGCGGTTTATCGATTTTCACAAAAAAATTTAATACTCTTCGATATTATACTAATAAGTCGTTGTAAATGTTTCGAGCGAACGCATCGAATGGTGTCAGAAAACTATTAAAAGCGAATTTAAAATTTAAATGAAATTTTATGTGCTTTAATTTAATTTTATATATAAATAATCGTAGCTATCGCATTAACTTTGAAAAACGATAAGAACGAATATCGTTCCCGAACGAAGTTGAGGTAATTTTTTACGAAAAAATTATAAGGTGAAAAAATTTGCGATTACTGCAAAATCGAATACGAGATCAAAAGTTATCGATGTTAGGATAAAAATCTGACGTTAGGATACGTAAGCGATTCGTACAAAGTCCGAACGATTAAAATAATACATATTTATTATTAATAAAGATATTAAATACAAAGACGCGAAGAACATTGTTGAACGAATAAGCTATCGGGATACTTTTACGTCGGCGAAATGTAAATTCAACGAATGTAGAATAAGTCGGTGTATAATTATGAATAAGGCATTTCAATGTAACTTGTTTCGTGAAAAGTGATATACACGAATACCTTTGAAGGAATTGTGTAAGCTAGAAGAACAAAAAGCCATGAATGTAAATGATATATGCGAGCCTCGAGTATATCTACGTGAGAAAATCATATACGACGATCGAAACTATAAAGCCAGAAAACCATTATAAAGATCTCTCTCGCTCTCTCTCTCTTCGTCTCCATTTCTCTCTAACTTAGCACACACATGCACGCGCTCTCTCTCTCTCTCTCTCTCTCTCAGCCTTTTCTTATGCACCTGCAATTCTCCCGGTTCGCTCTTTGATTTTCGCAGAGAGAAACACCTTCTTTCCATTCCGCGTGACGCGAGATACTCTCGACTATCGCCGTCGTCTCGCTTTCTCATCGTAAAAATAAAAAGAGCGTGACGCCAGTCGAACGGCGATGACAGTATAAGATCGTCGTTCCTCGTGGTATAAATCGGCAGTAAGGCGAAGCCGCGCGTAGGCAAATATCCGTCGCGGGGTCGTTACGTTCGCTCGTGAAAAAGAATCCGGATGCTGCGGGGAAGGACTCCGACGACGAGAAATGTTAGCCCTCCGTCAAAATCTCCTCGATGCCTCGCGCCATTTCGCCCGAAAAAAATAAAAAAAACGAAATCAACTCGCGTTAACTCACGCACACCGAGTTCCGTCGTTATAAAAAAAGTTTCGTTCGAAAGTTCTCTCGAACGTTAGAATTTTGCTCTTTACGACGTCGAAAGCATCGTCCGTGTCGTCCGCGTCGTCCTGGATGCGGAGACCGACTCGAATTATCTTGAATTATCACTCGTGTTTTTCTCGCTTCAATTTCACTCGAGATTAACGGCTACGTCTGTTTTCGTTAATCAGCGACGGAAGCTTTAATTACGAAGTAATATAACGTAAACTGTTTAAAATAAAAATTCGATTTAATTTTTAGAAGGTTGACTCGAAATAAAAACCGCGTTCCGCTTTAATTAACGCATAACAATTTGACACTGCGCGAGAAGAAATTTAAAAGGCTGAAGCGTCGTTTCGAACGACGGTGGTAAATAGAAAAAGTGCTCGCTCTTCGACTTACGTAAACAAGTATCGGGAGGAGAGAGAACGGCTCTCCTCTCACGAGTTACGCTCCGACAATCGTCGATGCTGCGCTGCGTTTTCCCAAGCGTCACTTTTTCGCCCCGTGTATACCAGTACCGAGCACTGATATGGTTTCTGTCCCTTTTTTATCGACTGATTCTCTCTCGTTCTCGCTCGCTCTCTTTCCCCTTCGACCATACCTCTACGAAAACAATACACTGAAACTTTAATTACCGTCTCGGAGCTTACCACCACTACCGTGACTCGCTCGTCGGGGGAGAGACTCGTTTTTCTCACGATTCAAGCGCGGCCGTGTCTCCGGAGATGAAGGCGAGCCTAAAGTAAACAGACTTCACAATGCGCCGTAATTATACGATGGTACGGTATGATTATATCGCAACGACTGGTTATGTAAATAATTCTTTCTAACTAGTTGGAATACCATTTAATTTTTAACACTACCGACAAAAATACAAATCGTCGATCGATTTATAAATTCAAGATCTCCGAGCTTCTTTTTCCTCTTTCTTCGAGACTCGAGAGCTTTGGCCGTTCTTGTTTAAATTTGCTTCGAATTTAATTTTAAGCGACTCTTTGATACCTAAGGAGACGTTCGATTAAAATTACGCGAAACATACCGAACTGACTTTTAGACGCTGATCCCAAGATGCTCGGTTCCCCCGATCCAACGCCATAACGCAGTTTTAATTTAATACAAATTGACGTTTTTGACGTTTAAAGGAATCCAAAGGCGTCGCATTCTTCGCCTTTGTAAACGATGCGTGGAAAAGAACGGACACCTTTCGCTTTCGAGGCTTTATCAAAGTTTAGGATTAGGCGCGTTCGCGATTAGAATTACTTTGAATTTAAAGCTGGTTTCACGAGTGCTAAAAATACTCGCTCTACTATGAAATATAAGTTCACTGCCACGCATAACATTGCGAGTCCAAATTCACCGACTAAGAAGCAATAAACATTTCTCGCTATCGTAAAATCTTGTAATTTAATAGTTAAGAAATCTCATTAGACGCGAAAAAATTCCTATCTGCGTGATGAAATTGAATAGAGTGGAAAACGAGGCCTTTCCGTTCTCGCCAGCGAAGGCATCATGTGTCAATGAGATATCACCACGGCTATCTTACGAAGATCGACAGCGTACAATATTGGCGATTGTAACGGCATACGTACACGAGGATATCCAAATGGTATTTGCCGAGTTAATTTAACCGAGATGAAAATCACACGAACAATGATACGCAAAATGTATTAGTTTGATTTATTTAAATTCGACTTGCGAAATGTACGAGGGCTCGCGATCGTCGGGAATACTAATGTGTCGATATAAATTATCTTTTTAATTCAATTGTTTGTGTCATTAAAGGTGATAAAGCAAGAAGAAGAATTACGGCATTTAAAAAAGCAAATCCGATTCGATCCGAAACTTTTTTGCGTTGAAAGATTCAAGTTTAAATTTCATCCGCCTCCCGCTTAAATTATCCGTTTCTTTCTCATCGTTTTCATGATTAAATGTTTAACTAAAGTTATGAATTCTTACGGACCGATTTAGTTGTAGAAAATAATTTTTAAAAAATCCTCTTTTTATATTTCTTAACTTCGATCGAATAACTTCTTTGAAGGAGTAGAGAAAGAAGATAAGTGCATTGATATATTAGCAGTACGGATGATCGTGTAAACGTACTGCAACGTAAGATATATGAAATAGTAGGTTTGAATGAATCATTCCGATGTATAGATAGGTTTAGCGCAGATTGAAGATGAGCTCGTACGCGATACTTCGTAAAGCCTTAATAAAGACCTGAACTCCGGGAACGTTGAGCATATATTTTGAAGTCGAAAGAAAACTCATAAAGATTATACGTAAGTTTAGGAATTACAATAATTGAACCTTTATGAAATTTATCATCGATCTCAAAAAAAGTATATTTAAATTACTCAAATACTTCAAAAATTAGCGAGAAAATGTTATTATGCACCTTTTTAACTTTTATATTATAATGTGGGCGTAATTATGAATGAAATAAAGACATCGGTGTAATAAATAATAAAAATCGTTTTTCCTGTAAATTAATTTAATTATTTTAATAATTAATTAAAGTCGATATTTAATACAATCTCGCGTAAGCTCATTTAAATATAAATATATAATGAGTAATTTGATCAAATAATTAGAAAATTGATTATAAATATTAATGTGGTATAATATTATTCACGCGACTTAACTATAATGATTTAACATTCAAAAAAGAGATAATTATATGGATAATTTTTCAAAATTTATAATGTAATAATAATTTAGATTATTACTTTATACGCAGATAATTATTTCATATGCTTTAGACAAATTTTTTCAAATGATTTTTACCCACATCGTGATTAAATAAAGTGCTTCACTATAACAATATATAACTGGTATCAGCGTCAATATCAAATATTGCTCTTTCGCAAGTAAAATTGATTCGAGTATAAAAACTATTTTCTATAAATGTATCGAAAAAAGTTTTAAGAAATCAATATTTTTATCGTACAAAAACATATTCGCTGATAAAAATTGTCGAAACATATTATAAAAACGTATCTTGTCATTACCGCACGTTAAAAAAATGATAAAAATGTAAATAACGACGTAAATAATAATAATATTAATAATAAGATTATTAATCTGAATATTTTTTAAGGAGAATTTAAACATCTAATATTTACAATAAACTATTTCGCTATATAACGTAAATTTTATGTATAAAGTGCTAAAACTTTATTAATTTTATTAATCTGTAATTTATATCCAGATACATTAAATGTCAATCTTATTCTTTCGATCTTTATGACCCTATTTATGTATATTTCTTACTGTTCAATGATAACTTATAAGGTCATCATTAAATACTTCACTTATTATATTATTAAATAATACCATTAAAAATTAAGCTTAAAAAATTTAATACTTACAAATATACGTTCATAATAAATATGTTTTAAATAATTTAATTCATTAAAGTTTTCAATTTAAATTATAATATAATCAATGTTTTTATGAAACCAATAAAGCAACTGATCAATTTTTTACAAGAATTAAAGTACTTAATATTTAATCAATCATAAATAAACGAATGTACTATTAAAAAAAATAGTTTGAGAACAAAACGTAAATATTTTCCATTAAACGCGATATGTATATAATGCAGAGATAGAAGACATTGATAAGACGTCTATAATTTTCCTAGAGAATTTTAGGTTGATATAAATGTCATAATTAATACAAAGTCACTTAAAGTCTTCAAAAGCTCGGTTGAAAGTTCGATCGGAGCGATAATATTTTGTGTGAAAAAAGAATAAGCTTAATCAAAGTAAATCGAAGTAAAGATAATACTCTAAAAAGAAAAGACTTTAAAATATCTTTTTCATTGCATCGCATTATTCTTTTATTATATTAATTTATGATTGTTTATGTAGATAAATTTGATATTAAATCGATTTTGTATAAAATTGTTCTCCTAGAACAAATATACGATAAAAATTACGAAGAATTATTTATCCCATCAATTTCATATTCGATGGATATTTAAATCCAAGAATAAATTTTAAAGGCTGTACCTAAGATATAAAGAACTTTCCTTTTTGATACGAGGATTGCGATGTATCTATTCTACGAAATTTGAATATACTGAATTTCAAACTGTCAATATAGAAATTGTCTACCGTAAAAGGTTTCTCGGGAAAATACGATTTAAAATATCAGGAAAGTCTTTTTATATATACGTTGATATCTCGATAACTAGATATTTTCGAATTGAGAAAAAGCTTAAACTAAAGTTTTTCGGCATATATTTTAAGACAATTTTTTTCCACAATTATTTTCCTTTTAACGACAATTGCTTGATCTATAACGATCAATGGTACATAATCAAATTTATTCGTTACTATACAACTACGTTTTATTTATTTTTATCTACAATCATCAAGTAAAGAAAAATATTTTAAATATAAACTAATAGCTTTGACTTACAGTAGTGTACAATAATAATATTTTGTACATAATTTGTTACGAACTTTACACGTATCAATATTTCTCGTTACAAAGTATTGGTTTATATCGAATCAAAATATATTCCGATACCACATATAATTTAACAATGCGTTCATTTTTTAAGAAAAATAATGAAAAAATGCGAATAGACGTAGCAATTTTTTAAACGAAACATTTTGAAACAACGTAAAAATCATCGCATAAAAGTAATTGCATAAAAGTGATAAAAATTTAGGACAGCCTAATTCTCATCAGCTACGAGAAAGAGACATCAAAACGGAAAGCGACTTATCGGTTGATTTCTCACGAGATACAAACGTAATCTTTGGAGAGTAGTTGCCAACTTCGGAAATAATGAAACATGTGGGAGCCAGATGCCCTTTGATGCACTCGGTGCCAAACATATTACAGAACATATATCATGCGGTTTTAGCTTTAACCCCTAAAATTATAAAAATGTTATAAAAATTTTATTTAGATGCATCCCCGATGCACCATAAAACATTCTCTCGATAATTTATTTAAAAATTTGCTACTTTGATTAGAATATGTTTTGAAAAAATATTAAAATATTTTCTATTAAAATATTACTATTTTCCGCGATAATCGCGTCGAACAAATACGTTTAAAACGTTAAACTTTACCGAATTCGTTATTGAAAATGTATTAGTAAAAGTGCCGATGCATTACCCGTAAAAGCAGAAACTTCGTTAAAGCAATGAAAATCTCTGTTTATTGGTTTTCCTTTTTTATTCGTTAAATCCGATCCGTTCATTTGTCAAAGGTCATTCGCTGAAATACTTACCCCTACCGATCCCGCATACCAGTGATCAAAGCTCCTGCATTCGATAGTTGATTTCAATGGCATACAACGCGCTACAATTCACCCCTTCATCCTCCAAATATTCAGCAGCTGAACAGAAACGCTGCCAGCACTCGCAGAATACGAAATAGAATCCTTTGACGGCGCAACGATAGGGGCGACCAAATACATTGAAGTTGTTCAGTGGGTTTGAAAATTAGATAGCGATGATCATGCGTTGAAAAAATCGAAAAGCGCATACGATTTCTCTTGTTTCGATTTCAATGCATTTTCACAATAGCTGTACGAGACCTTTCCGTTGATCAAATAAAGTATTTTCCGAAAGCTTTTGCACTAACAACGCGTCTTTCCGTTCTGGATTTATAAGCGATATACTAATTGTAATATTTGTGGCGACAACCGAGATTAGCGTAGAAAAGAAGCAGTTCAAAAGACAGACCCTTCTTATGAATACAGGTATAAAAATACGCAGTGCAGATATTTTTAAAGGGACTCTTCGTCATTAATTACTTTGGGTATTCCGTTCCAAATTTTAGATTCATTTAAAAAATCCTCGATCGGATATTCCATAATAATAATAAAAATACTCGAATAAGTTTTACGAAATAATAGAAAATTAGAAATATTTTACGTTAATAAATTAAAATTTTTTATTTGTTTTTTAAGTTAACGAATTTTGAATGAAATGAACAAAAAGATAATCGTAAAAATATATTAATTTTTATGCGCAAAACTCTCTATGCAGAGTTTTTCAAGATCCATGTGTTTAATTTTAAATTATTTCCGTAAAATTTCTATATTCTTATAAAAGTATAAATTTTTGGTATCCATTTTTAATATCATTCGGATAAAAATTTTATTTAATTTTTCCGTAAGACGTGACATTTCATCGAAACATCGATATAAGGTACAAAATATTCTTTTTCAATTCGATTTCACGTTTGTGACAAGTATTTTTCGTACAACTTTTGTGAAAATTTAATATTTAAAAAAATATGTTTCGTTCGTATCGTGGATAGTAACGTCTTTATAATTTTAAGGTTCGGAACGGAAAATTAAGTATAAGTTGCGCATGATTTAAAAAATTACGACTCGATAAATCAGTAGTCCAATCGAAGGAATCGAATATTTCGGAATAGAAATTACGACCGCGAATTATGAATCTATTTGTATCGAATATAAATGATATTACATTACGCGTTCGATATTTTCGAAAGGAAAATAATTTCTACAAAGACGCGTATTCGTATCAACTTTACGTTTCGCTCCTTCGAAATCGTGACACGAGCGAGTGTAGCATATTTTTCGTACATTTTTCCAAAAAATTTTATCGAAAGATCGGAACTTACGAAAGGATGAATTTAAAGTGGGAAGCCTCGGATCGCGACAAAAGTCGCTAGAAGATAAAAAAATTTCATCCTTTCCATCCGTAGACATTTATCGCGCGCTACGGCATAGAAGTCGTATACGGTGGTGCCTAATCTAAGTATTAAAGAAACAAAAGGCAAGGTACATCAAAGTAGAGGTAAAGTAGATTTTTCGCCGCGAGTCGACGCGTGGGATCCGCGAACTCCGCGAGAGATATCGAACCAGCGATGCATCCTCGAGATTTGAAATATCGCAGGAAAGCGGAGCGCGGGACCGCGGCTCCCGAAAAAAGCGGAATCGCATTATGAACGACGAAGAGCGGCGCGTTCCTTTGGATCTCTGGAGATACGATCGAAACGTCCCGTCGGCGACGGTCCCGAGGACGAAGACGAGGTGTCCCTCTTTGTCGAGGCGCGCGAGGCACGACCGGGCGAAAAGCGAAAGTAGGGACTGCCGTGCCCTCGCACATATCACCCGGGATACACAGGTGCGCGTCGGGGTTTCAACAATGGCGACGTACACAATACTTATCACCGGTGGCGACGCTTTTGTTTCTCCAAGCCCGTCTCTCCGACTTTCGCTCGGCGCGGAGTCGACTCGAGCGTTTTTTCCCCATCCGAGTGCTCTTCCCTTCCGTCTTTTCGCCTCCAGAGTCTTCCCCTTGCGACTCCGCAACTCCGCAACTCCGTGACAACCCGACAACCCGACAACTCGAGACGAGACGCGCAATTGTGGGTTATTCATCGTCGGCCCGAGTAAGAAACGAGCTCGCGCAGCTGGAAAATGTTTCGTGCCTCTCCTCGTGTTTTTAGCTTTTCAGTCTTTTCAGCCTTTTCAGCCTTTTCAGCCTTTTCAGCTTTTTCAGCTTTTTCCGCTTTTTCCGCTTTTTCCGCTATTTCTGCTTTTTCGGCTCTTTCGGCTCTTTCGGCTCTTTCATCTCGGTGATACCAAAATTTCTACGTCCCGCGGCGGATGACGAACTCGCGGACTCCTTTTACCTACTCTCGACCAACTTCGACATTTTTTTCCAACGAACAAAGAGGTTCCGGTTAAACGCACCCGCCGACAACGTTCGTTCCGCGATGACGCACGCGCCAAAAGTATTTCCAACGCTCCGACGTTTCAGCGTTTTTCTCGCGCAACGCTGCGACGAGGCGACGATCCAAGTTCGTTTTCAGGAGTACGGGAGAAGGTAAGGAAACGGATAGGGGCGAAACGTCGATAACGAGTATAAATCGATACTCTTTTCCGGTCGTGCGAAAGACAGCCGAGCAAAAGTTGGAAAGATCGCGAACGCGCGGACGAGATGAAATGATCGCGTTATTCTCTTTGAATAAATTTCGTGCGTTATATCGTGATAAAGCAATCGCCGGGCTGTTATTTGCGAGCGGTCGTGGAAATAATTGCGGACAGCGACGTCCAACTATAATTAATATATTCTCGAGCTCCGGTACCCCGAGATCCATCGAAAGATTATATCGCCCGGATAAGATCTACCCGGCGAAAGAGAAAGCTCTTTAGATAAAGAAGATCGATTCGATTCGATGATCGAAAACTCGGTTTTCGAGCATTCGTACGAATATATCGGTTTCGGGAGGGTTGAATTCCGATGCTCGGGCGAACGGGTGAGCGAGCCCCGAAATAAAAGGAGCGCGAATGCGCGGAGAGACAAAGGCCGAGGATGCGGATGCCGGGAATGGCAGCGGAGATACGCGCGTGGATTTAATATATTGCACAATCCCGTCGTTACGGACGCAGGAGAAATAGTCAAAAGTCGAAGAAAAGGCAAAGCCTTTCGCCCCTCGCGCACTTTTCCCTCCTCTTTAATTCCTCCGAACGTATACGGGAAGAGCTAAAGACGCCGTATAAATCAAACGTAATCGTCTTTCGTTCTCTCCTCGAAATATATCGCGATATTGGCCATCGTTTACGAATCCGCTGTAAATATAGTACACGCCGCGTAGATGCGGGTACGTGCTCGAGGCTACGGATCGTTCGTTTGGAAAACAGAGCTTGTTCAGAAGTCGGTGAAAAGTTTGTTGGTTTGAATGTTTTTTCGGTAGTTGCGCTTGCCAAACAAAAGCGAACGATCGATTTTAATTCTACGACAAAATTTTAATTCTTCAAAATCTCGAGATACTTTTCCAACGTATATTTACGAATATGCTTTCGGGATGCGGATCTTCGATAAATCAATATTTTTTCAGAAAATTTGCTCCGCGTTTTAAATATTTTCATTTTTATCTTTCCGAACTCCCGATCCGATTTTTTAACGCGTAGAAATTTTTTTCTCTCGTCGTAATCGCTAACATCTTCGTTATACTCGCGAAAAGAATATAAAAATAGAAAATAAGAATTGAACTCTTATCAAAATGACGTATCTTTTTTCCACGAGGTAAACGCGATTATAAAATTTTTGACCTTGCTCTTTTACCTTTTAATAAAACTTTCCAAACGCGATAGTAATTTCCACGTTAAAATAAAATTTCTTGCGTGGATGTACTTAATAACGATGTTGACAATTTTATAGAGCTACGCTATTTTCTTGATCGAAAGTGCTCGAAAACTATTTAATCGACAATTTTACTCATCGATTACTTTAGCAAGAGAAACTAAAAATCTAAAAATTCATCCGTTACAGTCTTACTTACCTTTCCTTTTATTTCACGGTAAAAGTGTCGAGTACTTTTCTTCTTGTTTAAAGACGCGTTAAACTCTACCCTACCAACGCAATTCGGACATATTATCGCCGGGTGCGCTTTACTTTCTTTTCAACTTCGTACATTTGTATCATCTTCTTGGGCTTCGTATCGCGACGTCGGTTTCTCTTCGAAGTCCTCGCTGCGAACGATATCGGAATCGAGCAACGATTAAGCGCGAGAGGCAAGAAGGCGACGAAGCAAAAATTTTTCCAATACTCGGAAAACCGCCTCGTACCTCGAGGCAACGAGGAACGATACCCTGACCGAAATCTCGATCGCCGCTTTCGACGCGACTGCGGAGAAACAAGGATGGAATTCAACGACGTCGTTCTTCGCCGACTGGAGGAACATCGTTTTATTTCCTCGAACACCCAATATGTCCTAACAACGGTAAACAAACTTCTTGACAGATTCGATTGTTTTGGGTCGGAGGGGTAAAAGAAATTCATCGTTCGTTGCCGTATAACGAAAACTTGAATTCACGTTACGGTGTGGGTTCTAAATTTAATATATAAATCTCGAAGTGAACATAATAATACATTAATTTGAAAAAAAATATGTTATGAAATATTCTTCATCTAGTATACGATGATAAGAATGTTTTTTAAATTTATTTCCTTATTTAAAGTGAAAAAGTTTTTTTTATTTCGTAATAAAAAACGCAATTATAAAAATTTTTTATTATACACGGAAAAGTATTTCTTGTTTCTAATACATTTAAAAATCTGACTATTCGTTAAAATAAATTTACTTTATAATTATACAATTAATCGTGTACGCTTACACAACAAAGAAAATAAATTTTAAAGTTAAACGTTCTCGAAAACAATCGGTTTTTAAATTTATTTGTATCATTGTTATTTGTTCATCGTAAAGTAATAATAAAAATATGATAAAATACCTTTATATACTTAATAAAAACATAAAGAATTAATTAAACAATTAATATAATAAATAATAATACGATAAATGGATTGATGGTAAAATATAAACCGCACGTGCTATAAAAGCTTTTATGACATTATATCGAATAAAATATACTTCTTTCTTCGACATTGGATTGTATTTCAAACTAGTTTAATATTAAAAATATTCTGCAAAATATTAAATTATTCCAGTTATTTTGACGTATCGCTAAGTTGAATTTTAAGACATTAATCACGCATATATATATATATAAATATATATGAATGATAATTTTATAGTTTCGAATTAACGTAGAAAATAAAAGAAATGCTAAATTTATTCTCGTTAGTATTGAATAAAACTATTTTATCTATTTTCTTATTTGAAATTTTTGTAATAAAAAATTCTATTTTCTATTCATGATTATATTACTAAAAAACTTTTTCACCTCTTTTAAATTTTATAATTTAAATTTAATAAAAAACGCTTTAAATTATTTCAATTTAACGGAACAATCGAATTCAATAATATATTCAAAATTTAATACCCGTGCAATAATTTTTAGTATAAATACGATTATAAGGTTTATAGGAAAATTTGTAGCGAAACGGGAACTTTATTGTCATTTATAAAGAGAATCGAACGTTATTATCTATAATCCAGTTCATGGGATGATACGCGTAACAACTAACGGATCGATCGATGCTACGAGATTTACGTCATTGGTCATTTGCTTTCCGGTGGCACAGACGTAAAAAAGATAACGAGATTTAATTTTTTCTCTCGAATAGTTATCGAAAACTTGAATTAGAAAGTACATATAACATCTTTTTTCAAACTCTTTATCGGTAACTTTGCGAAAAGGGAGTCAGCAGTTGTGCACTCATTTATTAATCGAGTGTTTAAACGAACTTATAAAGTTAAGCTTTCACATTTTCGCTCGTTATATCATATACGTAACGGTAAGTTAGAGTATAATTTTTTTATTTTAATTTTGAAGCTTCTTTAATCGATTTATTAAATTATTTAAAAAATTCGGAGTTTGAAAAAATCGTTATTTTTAAGAGTATTATCAAACTTTAGAAATTTAATCAAACTTCCTTGAACTTTGAGTTGAAAAAACCAGATTAAGCAAGTTGATATTTTATGTATCATAGAAAAGTGAATAATGAAATCTTTATAATATCTTGATGAAACTTTGAAAGCATGGTAACGAAATACAGAAGTTTACATTTATATTATTGAATCCAAGGGTATAAGTGCTTCTTATAAATTACAAACCAAACTTTTTTAACCAAAGAATTATAAAGGGCAAGTCTACTTTTAATAAGAGAAAAGATAATTCCAAAATAATTTAAAACTTTTTAAAAATTTTCCTTTATTAGTAATAAAAAAAATGTATTCGAGGCAGTACAATTCCTGTTTCGTATAAACCCATTTTACCGATAAAATATATAAACATTTAAAAGAGATATTGGAAAGCTGATTCGTATGTAGCATCGAATTTTTTTTTTGCTTCATTTTACAGCATAACTTTTATATATAGATAATTTTTTAAATACAAAAATAAATTTTTCTGTGTAATACGTAACATCGTATCTATATATTCAGCATATATCATTTAAAAATTTGATATAAGTGTGGTATTTCATTTAAAATTGTTATCAATTATCATTTATATTATAACCTTACCATATTTTTCTTTCTTTTTTTCTAATTATAATAATGTACAAATCGATAATACCGTTGAGAAAAATATTACTATAAAAATTAAAAATAATAAAGTTAAATGCGAGAAATTAATAAGAATCTATGAATTACTATTTAGATAAAATAAAGATAAACCTTAATGAAACGCATTAAGTATATCATGATTTTAAAATTTGAAAATATGGGTATAATTTTAAAGTGTGAATATTCTTAAAAGTGTACTTTTATGAAAAAATTAAAACTTACTTTTTGAATACCTCATTATAAAACTCATTACCAAATACCATTAGTAATTAAAGTACCTTTCTCAAGTTTAATGTAATAAAGTAATCGTAAGCATAACTACTTTAAAAGATGTTGCTGAATTAATAATTTTCCATAATATCGTCGTGATAGTACTTGACACGGTTAAATTGCATCAGCTGTATAATAGATACATTAAAAAAATGTATAGCCACGTAGTCGATAAAAAAATTTTTCAGAAACAAAATTTTTTCATTTGAATCGAAAATAAAAAGTATTAACGGTAAATACCGTCAAATACCATAAAATCAATTTACTTATGAATATATATCGGATAAATACAAATGAAAATATAACGACAGATTTTGCATTAAAATATTAAGCCAATGACACACTTTAACGATTATTTTCAGTTAAAGTACGAGAATAAACCAATAAGCCAATGAAGCTATTGAAAAAAGGATTCGATTTACGCATTCGTTTGTATGTAGTCGCTCGTCTATAGAACGAATAAGTGAACTTTTTATCAATAACACTTTGACGAGGTAGAAAAGCGTATCGTTAATTAAAAAAAAGAGAGAATAAACTGTTTATATAAGATTTTACTCGGTGATAACATTCGATTCATTTTCTCTTTTGAATTTACTTAATCATTTGTCCGAAAAATATAGCCTACTTTAATAACTTGTATTGTGCCGAGTAGAAAAACGAATAATTTCTTTCATAATTCACGAAATTTATTAATTTACTCTTACTTATTAATTTACTTGTAACCTAATATCAAAAATTTACTTTCAATGTCTTCGTTATACTGAAAATATTGTTCGCGTTATTAAAAACAGGGTTTTTTACTTAACTTGTTTCGAAGCGAAAGAGTCGCAATATTCGTTAAAAATCTGTAGCTTTCGTTAAATTTTCTAACTTTTTGTTGATATTAACTACTTTTATGCAGTTAAAGTTTATTTCGACATCTAAAATAAAATTTCATCAAAATAATTTTAGTCGTTACGAATATATGCTAATGAAATTATCGTTGATAATTTTTGTTTTGCCCTTTATGATTTGGTTCCATAAACTCGTTATTTTATAACTACTTTTTCAAAGTAATTTGGAGTCACGGTAACTCGTGAAATATTATAACGCTATTACGAATATTAAAGCGACTAAAATGTAATAACTTCAAATACTTAATAATTTTTGTTGTAAATTCGAGTTATCGTTTCGGATTATTCTAATACAGTAGAATATTGCCTATGCAAACAACGATACGACACTTAAGGTTCCTATCATTTCCTGTCCTCCTTACGTTAAAGCTGAGGAATATTTAAATTATAGTCACGATTCCTTCTGTATACTATATCCGTCCATAATAATTTTCCACATTACATCCGAGTAGAGGACTAATGTCTGTACCCCACTGACGAGTCCAACAGATGGTCACAAGACGAAAAGCATTTAAAATGATTTCAATCTAAAATATTTTCATGAACTCCTTTATGGACGAAGTCGTGACTATAATTTAAATAATTCGTTTCTACGTAAAGGGAAGAGAAAACGATATTAAACTTAAGACCAGTTTTCTTGTTTATACATCCAACGGAGTCTATCGTTCGTGGAACGTTCAGTTTTATTAATTTAAATAATAAAGCATTTTAATTATCTCCGGTAAATCGTTCCAGCTAAACACTGCATTAAAGATATATTTATTCAGCGCTTGTTCGAATCTTTTCGAAAATTCAATTTCAATCTGTATCTAATACGTAATAGAGCTTAATGTCGGTAATGTAAAAAAATTTAATTTTCCTGTAAAGTTCGTGGCTCGTTAACAAACGAATATGATTAATTTTGTTCGATAACAAGTTAATTTCAGGCTATTTTAATTGAAATACGATAATATTAAAACTAAAACAACGATTAACCGTCAGACTTTATTTATGATCGCACAATCTATTCGGTACTGCAAACTTGCCGAGTTTTCAGTCGTATATTGGACTAAATCCAACGACCCTTATCAAAGCACTAAACTTGCGTACAATACGCACGCACGGTACACCATTACGCGAACGATTAATAAATTTACGCTATAAAAATTTCGTTGGGGCCGGGCCGTACGGTTACTCAAAAATAAGTATGTTTAAAAATTGCACATATACGAATACACGTGCAAATATCGGGAGCGAGATAAAGCTTCGTTTTGAAATCCGCGGAGTATCGGGCAAAATTTGATTAAATTTATTACCCCGAGTTACAATTTTTGATACGCGGTAAAAAAGTGATGTACTAAAATTAGTATGCAGTCGGTGCATGATTTCTCGTAAATCTTTGTAATGTACCAAACTCATTTTCACCGATCCGCGTGGCATTTTTACTATTACCGATCCCGATCCCAATGCGACCATAAATTTCACGATAAATTTTACGCGACAATTCGGCTCGCATGCTTGAAAAAGATTTGAGAAACTATAAAAAATCGACTCTTAAAAACACTGCGATAAATCACCGATCGTGCCTTACTATTTTGAAGAAATTGAAATTTGCTTTTAAATTTTGAAGTCGATGGAGCGAAAAGAAGCAAACGTTTCACGGTATCATTTCCCGGCCAAGTTTTTAGCGATCCTCGCATTCCGGCCTCTTTCGGTTCTCGCTCCATCGAAATCGTCCAGGTCCAATTCCGTATTGCGCTACCCTTTCACGAATTCGATATCCGTTGTTCACGGCTCCGCCACTTTCCCACGACCATCTTTCTCCGGGTCTTCCTTGGTCCGAATCTCTGTTGTTTGCCCATCGAGTGTCCCCGGTGATTTTCCACGTTCAGTTTCCACGTCCAGTTTCCACGCGTTCCGCCGATAAAATAAAAACAAGAATCGGAACGTTACCAAAAACAAAATCGGACCTTCGATCAAATTTTCGAGTGACGCAACCTGAAATTTTGTTGCACGAAGAGAAGATTTACGCTTATCGCGTAATGGACGAACTCGCATCCGATCACCGATCTCGTGTTTCGCGAAGCTCGATCTTTCGACGGACCATCGATTACCTTTCCTCCGTCGTCTCGGCTCGGTGGAAAAATGCAAAACGCGAAGGAATAATTTTTTGGCTGAGAAGGCCTCGAGTTTAAATTTGCGAAGGGGGAAACTCCGATCCAAGTTGTAAAATAAAATGCGAGTAGGGACTCGTGTAACAAAAGTTTTTCGGTAATTACGGACTAATCGGTATTTAAACCCTCGGCCTGCCAACGGAACCATCGTCGGTAGTTACTATCGCATCGTTACTTTTCAGGTAGTTTCGCTTCGTTCGCATCCGGCCGGAGGTTTATCTTGCTTTGAAACTTTGCACGTTGCAACTTGTTTGTGCGTAACGTTATTAAATACTTGGCGCATCAACCGATGATCCTTATAACACGAATACTTTTTCATTTTGCATATTTATATTTATCTTATATACTGTTAGTCGATATAAGTATAAATGACACGAAGGATGATAAATTATTAAAGCGAAGTCAAATTTGTTCGTACCGTCGGTTTATTTGTCTGAAATATTGGAAAAAAATGTCGAAAATAAATTATCCTGCGTACGATTCGTATTCAAAGATGTTTTGCATCATCGAGCAAATTCTTTATTTTAGCACCGGTTGGATTCTTTACATTTTCCAGGCTTACATTAAAATAAAAAAATTGAAGTTTTGATATTCTAACAATTGCCCGTTAATACGAACATGACAACGCCAATCTATTAAGCGAAATATAATTAGCGTCATCGCGGGATGGCATTCATTACGAGTAATTTAAGCTCTGCTAAACATAAATCTATCAACCGGTATGACTTGCAGCTTGCCTGAAAACAATAAGTTCTAACAGTGACACATCTTTAGACACGATAGGATTAAAGACTGTTCCGTGGAACGATTCATTAACAAATTTAATACACTTTAAAATGTATCTTTAATACATTATTTTTCGTACAAGTTTCTATCCGTGTATTCATTTTTATCGAGGTTGCAACAGTTAGGGGGATAATAAAATTCCGTTTATTTTTTAAATTTTTGCATTCATACATTTTGTAATAATCTTTAATTATCAACGTTATTTTCTATTTAATCAATCAACATCGAAACAACCTTCGTGTAATAGACTTTTACATTATCGAAACTTTTTTGATGATAAATAGAATTTCGTTTTACGAATGATTTTTATCGAGAAGCGATCGACCAACGTATAAATATAGTTTCATAAATAACTTCGCAAATCTAATTTATATTTTGGAGAAAATTAAAATTACAAAAGTTCGAACCTTGCGAAACGAAACGCTAACGTTATAAAATAATGGGAGCTAATCGAAACAAACGTTAGAAAATTAATTTCGCATCGTATAAAATGTAAAACGAACCAAAAAAAAAATGGACCAAAATGATAAATATTTTCAAGAGCAAACGTTTATGTAAATAATGACGAAGGTGAAAGAACTCGAAATTAAACAATACTAGATACATTATTATTAATTATCATTCGAAGTACGAACGTAACGTTAATATTAAAAAGCAAAGAACCCTGTTTTACTTGCGTGCGCACACAAAATGTTCGAGTCGTAAAGACGTTTCTCGTGCACAGAATACTAAGTCCAATCGATTTTTCGAGAGCGGACCTCTCGAGAACCCGTACGAAAACAAAAAAAAAGGAGAAAAAAGAAAAAAAGAAAAAGAGGAAAAGAGTAAAAAGAAGAAGTAATACCGACTGCCGTTCTCACGAGCCTCGAAGAAGTTCTTCGTTCGTACATATGTACACGCATTATATGTCTTCTCATCGTCGGTAACGTCTTTCTTTTCTCTTTTTCGCGAGACACCAAATACTCAATTCCGAAGGTTTTTCGTAAGGAACCGCATCTGTCGTGACTTGATATATACCGGAGAATTTTAACACTTTGCCATGCCAAGGTAAATCTCAAGAATGCGTAATTACTAAAATACAGAATTTTTTCATCGCGCGAAGCAACTGTTTACACTCGTATATTTTAAACCGGAAAAAATGTATTGACATCGGCACGAAAGAAAAATGCGTGTACTCGGATTCATTCGCATCGCCAAAGTGGAATGCGCGGACATTCTTTTCACGAGCGTTACAATTTTTGCAATTCTACAATTTCGATCGATATTTATTTTATTTAAACGCGTTTTTACTCAATTTAAATATTGCAATATTATTTCTTCATGTCGCGAATCTATTGAGATATATTTTGAAAAATTTTCCAATTTCGAATCGCGGAAAAATGTTTAAATTCGAATATCGAGAAAATACCGGCACGTAACAAAAAATATAACGCAGAATGTACGATGTATCGCAATATTATAATTGCATTGAAAAAATAAAACTAATATTTTAATAATACTGGCGTTGCGTGTAAATTTAAATGAAACTAAAACATTCATAAATTTTATTATAATTCCCAATTTGTACTTATTCCTACGATAACATTCTTTACAAAGATCTTGATTATTCAAGAAATTAATATTCACAAATATTAATGCGATAGTACTTAGTTTAATAAAAACTTGGATACTTTCTTGTGAAGTACAGTTTTTAAAAATAAAATAGTTACGAATAAAATTCACTTGGCGCATTCGGTAAAAGAACGTAAGGTAAACACCAAACAAAAACATTGGACGAGACTCGAAAGGTTTCATGGTTGGAAAAAAACATTGGAAATTTTTTGAACTAAATAAATTTCTCGCTTTTGAATCAAACACTTTTATACACCGTTCATGCAAATTTGGATTGAAATCGGCTTTAATGTATGCGTTCTTAACAAACGCTACGTTTATTAAATTCGATGAATGTAATTATCGAAAAATTTGCATCGTATTTAGGATAAAATATTTTTTTTAATTTACGCGTAGGTTTAACGATAAACATTTACACGTTCAATTTTATTTATAAATACGCAGTTCCTTTAAAAGAAAAAGAAAAAATTGAATTTTATTATTATTTATCACTGGCGATATATCAATAGCTAATATAATATATTTTAATTTTATGAAATTCGACGTTATACATTCGCACACTTGTTTCGTTCATTTCTCATTCGATCCTCCGTAACTTAAAGCCACTGGCTTATTTCTTATCAAATTCCTATCTCTTTCAAAATTAATTATTGACTTGGAGCATAAGCGCATAAAGACTTGTAAAATACCACTTATCGAACGATTTAAATCTCTCCTTAATTTTTCTTTCCAAATCTGTTAATCTTCGCGCGGTTGGGTTGGATCGTGCATTCGTCTATTAGATACGTTGCCTATTAAGATATCCGTGTTTTATGGTACGACATAGATAAGTTCATAAAAGATAAATTCTTCGCGTAACGTAATTCATTAATGTTTGCACTGGAACTAAAGATTAAAAATTAGGTAGGAGTTTTTTATTATAGTTAGAATTCGTTGCAGGGGAGAGGTAAGCGTAAAAACTCGTGAAATATACACGGATAATAATTTCCGGGACTCGCGCAATTTCAATTTCGAATATTAAGCCATTCGAATATCAACGTTAAATACGTAAATATCCCATCGAAATATATCTCCGGAAAAAATCTCATGGGAACGTAACCCAGCACTTAAAATTAACGTTCCTCCGCTCGTATCGAAACTTACTTCGCGGTGCGCTCCGAGCGTTGCCCTTGTTCCTAATTAGCAACGAAATAGAAAATAATAGTGCACTTATAGCGCATGGACACGTAGCGAAAAGTCGAAAAACACGAAGAGTCGGTGAAGAGAAAAAGAAATGGAGTCCATTAGTTTGCGTCAAACGCAGTCACGGAACCTTGGATGAACAACGCACGAAAATGCAACAGTAACGGCAGCGCAAACTCTCGTGTAGCTGAACAGTAGAGTTTAGCCAGTCGAGTGTTTAACCAGCGGTATAATTAACGCACTTACACACTTGCGCATACGCGTGCGGCTCGAATATTCATGAGGCCGTCTGGTGCGCGGCACAGGAACGTACGTGGGACTAGGGAGGCGAGATAAAATTTATGAAGTAAAAGTAACGGACTTATATACATGAAAATTTCTAATGTCCGTGGTCTCGGATAAGATATGCAAAGATAAATGCTTCGAGAACTTACGATTTTCAAGGAGAATTTTTCAATGTCCAGACCGAGTAATTTCCTTTTATTTATTTACTTTTTCTGGAATTACGTCTTACCAGAATTAACGAATAGCGTTTCCAACATATTTAGAATAATTAACAAAAGACGAAATGGCCATCCGATCTCGTTTCGAGAAATTATTTATTATTGGAAACGGATAAGATATAACGGATAAATGGGAATCTTGCGTACGTTTTTCATTAATTATTAACTCGCTGGAAAGCACGAAAATACGTATCCAAGTCGCGCGATAGAGTTTTATTTCCGTTGATGCTCGATTCACGAGAATAATAATTTCATTATACGTATAAATTATACATTAAAGGTTGGAAAAAATATTTCAAGCGGTTTTTTATTTAGCCGATCCAAATTTAAACCGAACCGATCGAAACTCGAATAAGGACGAATAAGCTTGAATTAAGAGTAAACCAATCGTGTCGTCTGTAGCCTTAAAAAATTAAATGATATTTAAAGAAAAATTCGCGGTGATTAAAATACTCGTAATTAGATATAGGTTAAAACTACTTGGTGAGTAAATTAAGAAATATAATACGTGTCGCGTTAATGTATTAGTGGAATGACTTATTATTATTATATCATCATAATTGTATCGATCAACGAAACCAAAGCTGGCGTCAAGAAGTACGAAAAATTTTATCCGTGCTTGATACAAGGATAGCAATGAATAAAATGAATATTAAATATTCTTTATTGAATAGTACAGAAAACTCTTTTAAAAGCACATCAGCTAATATCTTATGCTTGGCTGTATACGCTCGTGTAAGAATACGATTCTATTGTCTCGAAATATCAATTAATTTATTAATCCTAATACTAAATTCAACGAGAGATTTTCGTTGAATTATAATAATACAAAGTTATGACCGATGAGGATAATTTTGAGTCTTAGTAACGCATTTTAATCGGAAAAGTGTGACTGACAAAAAAAATTAAATAAGTAAGATTTAAACGAGAGCATGAAAACATATTAAATTTATAATAGTCTACATTTTCATCAAATCTTAATTTAATAGTTCAAATTCATTTCTTTTTTCTTATATTTCGAACATTAAATTTAGTATACTCAATTTAAAATTTAAATATGAATATTTGCAAAATAAAAGAATTTAAAATATTAAATTTAAATACTTAATAAATACATTATTTAATTAAAATTTCCGCTACTAACAAATAATAAATTTTAATTAATGTATAAATACTTAATAACGTTTATCTACTATATTGAATGTTAACCATTAGAATGAATTTGTTCGAAAATCCTTAATAAATTTATAAATAATGTATTTTCAATATTTTTAACCATATACTTACTAGTTCGTAATAACTTATTTATTTTAATTGAAAAATAAAATAAAAGCAGTACATAATATACAATTGGAATAGTATTAAACGATGGTAATTTTTAACAACGTAATGCACAATGGAAAATAATTTTTGAAATAAATCTATTTCACTAATCACTTATAAACGTATTAAAATATTTCTGCTAGATGTAATATTATTAAAAGAATTTTTTATTTAAAAAATATGATATTACGTACTATATTTATTTATTTTATTTATTTTAAACACACTCTGAATTTAGTAATCCTGTATTTAAGAAATTTTTCGTTAATGATATTAATCGAAACGAGTGTACGCACAATTTTTATGTTATAAACTATATTATTCTAAATAAAACAAACATTTATTAAATTATCTTAAAAATAATGCTCGTTGTTGTAATTAAATATGCTGAAATGTATGTTTAAGTTATGTAAAATTAAATTAAATGGAACGTAATAATTAATAGCATAATAAAATGTTTAGCAATACTTTGAATTCTTATGAAATCACGCACTAATGATTCGAAAATACATATGCATTCGTATTTCAAAAATGTGTTTTTCTACTATTAAAATATTAAAAATTTCTGATATTAATATTCGCATTTTGTAGTTGTTTCTCTTATTTTTAGAAAGCTCGCAATGCATTTTTTTAGATATTTTAGCAACTTGTACCGTACACATGATAACGACACGTTGATTCTCTTATAGAGTACCACATTCAGAGAAATACGTACATAGAAAGTAAATTGTCAAGTGGGATAAAAACATACTATCTCGAAATTTTATAATAAAATCATGCGATATATGAATTTCGCTAATAAAATATGCAATGTCAAAGATAAAAATTTTTCATCCAGCTTTCAGATCGTAGCACAATTTAAAAATTCAAATTTATGATAATTATATATAATATAAGTTTCCTGTAAGATATTTATGCTTTCAAAGAATTTGAACAATTTATTAATATATATTTATATATTGATTTTTGAACTATATATTATAGTAATACTTTATTAGGTATGTCTTTTTTCTCGCGTCAGAATTATTACCTTTTATATCTCGTCGATCAAAAAATGAAGTTATCTCGTAAAATATTAATAGCGAATATTAATATTTAATTTTACAATTGACGTTAAAATCGAATGCTTTATAATTTATGCCAATATAAATGATTTATTTTACAGTAAAACCATTTTTAAATTTGCGGATATTTTTCTTAATCATCGAACATTAAACAGAGCGAAGTATTGTACGTGACTAAAATAGCGTACAAGTAATTTTTTAAGTAACTATTCACTCTGGAAATTTATATGGCATTGGAATACGAATTTTTACCATTGCTGATCATTCGTAGTAAGGAAGTAAAATTTGAAATTTAAAAAAATAGCGAATACATTTTTTTTTAATAAAATTAACGAATAAAATTTTCTATGCCGGAATAGAAAAATTATTTTTTTCAATTATAAGATGAACAATAATTCGAAACTATACTCGGTGATTTGGAATCGTAAAATGTTGGAATTTAATTCATAACTAAGGAATTTGTTTATAAAATTATTATGCTGTTTACTAAATATGTGGTTTTTGTTATGTAAGTAGACATAATAATAAAAATGCTGAGAAAGCATAATACTTTTATTACGAAGCATAAAAATCTTGTTCCGAGTTTTATCGTATAAAATATTCTAGTCATCTATCTTAATTCCCATTTTTGTCTTTGTCATTACATTTAAATGGAAACAATTTCAGATCGATTAATTTAATATTTTGGTAGCGGTGAATTTTTTTTAATTTTCGGAACGATGCATCGATGATAAATGAGATTCAAACCATAATATTCGAGTACAAAAATATTACTTTAAAAGAATTGCATTTTTGTTTGTCAATAAAGAAGGTTCTTGAATTTACAGTTATAAGATAGAAAAAAGAATTAGAAATAACCGTTTGCATTAAAAATAATCGTCTTTAAATTAGCGTTAATATCTTAAATTTTTCGATACATTAGAAAATGCAATAAAGTTACTAGTTGAAATCGTATAAATAGGTATTGAAATCGTGCCAAGAAATTCGATTTGTAAAGATAGATAAGAATATTGTATAATACATATAATAAATACTATGTTTTGATGCATAACTATTCGGTATTTAAGATGTATTTACTTAAGTATGTAATTCTTTATATGATTGACTGCATTATAAATTCTAAAGCTGTAAGAAATTTCAGGTATTTCCATAAATTTAAAATTATTTTTGGATTAATTCAAATTAATCGCTCGGAATCATAAATGATGACGGTATAGTTTCATAAATCTAAATTACTAAAATAATTCAGCGAAATGATAAAAAAATTAAAAAATATTTTTGAAAATATTTATTCTTATATTTTTTTAAAAAGGTTTTATTACCAACGCGGCACATTTTGAATATAGATGAAACATATTTCCGATGAAATATTACAAGATCTTGCCAAAATAATTCTAATGCAATGCCATATAATACCGCAATACTCCTTCCAACGAATATCACATACAAGATTATCGAGCTAGTTTACAGTTTCATACACTGGTCTCATTCTTTATATCAACGTGATTTCCAAAAATAAATTGCTGAACTAGATCGGACTTTAATCGTAAAATATGCAACCTGCATAATTTAAATATTCGCATTGAATTCTAATATTAAAAAATGCTTTAAATACATTCTAAGAGTCTTATTAAATTCGTTAGACGGCGAACTTAGAAATATCAATCTTAAAAATTATTTATTTCAAACGAATAAAATTGTTTGATTTATAGAATCTTATTTCGTAACTGGTAAATACGCGTTAGCTCAAAACAAGTGGCTGCAAAGAAGCATTGCATCACGCATTTCATGAATTTCAATAAATTATTGTTTTAACTTATGTAAACGAGTTATTACGACTAGCGAACATTATTTTCGAATCTTTTATCGAAGTTTGCGATTAGCAAAGAGTAAATCACACCTGATATTTCGTAGCGTGCTTTGATTAAAAGCCATTCAAAGAATAATGGACAGCGTTTCATCACAAACATAAATTAAAATAAAATCATAAAGCCCGAGAGAGGAGAAAATTTACGAGCCCTAAGCTTCTAAAATATCGTCTCCTTAATCTCTGTGCAAATAAATAAATTAGTTTCATTGTCGAGGAAAATTAGCGCGAGTACGGGAGTACACGAATAAAATCTGGATCCGGTCGATCACTCGCGATCCCTTTTCCGAGCGGAAAAAAAAATGAAAAATAAAAAACAAAAGCAGGAAAGTCTCGGTCGAGATCGCAATTTCGACTCTCGACCTCCGTATAATTATCGCGATAAATCGCGCAAAGTACGAAGCGCCGAGGCGCCGAGGCGCCGATTCACCGATTCGCCGATTCGCCAAGAGGACGAGGACAACGCCCGGTAACCCGAGCCCTGCAGATTATCCGTCGTGGCCAGGCTTCCTCGTTCACTTGCTTGGGACTGGCCGGGGATGCGGGGGAGGAAGTCGAGTCGCGTCGATGATACACTGTTTGCGATTGTCGTTTTAAAAACTAGGAGGGAGTATTCCCTCTCGACGTTTCTCTGGATTGCGTTGACTCGGCGAGATCCGACCGTCGCAAAGCGCATCTTTTAATAATTTCTATACCTCGGCGGCGTCTTCCTCGTCCGCTCCCTTTTGAGACGATCGATCACGGAGACGGTGAACCTCGCGGAAAATAAATAAGCGCCAAGCATCTTCGTTACCTTTGCTTTATATTATTTTTTTACTCGCGAGGTACTGAATTTTGAAAAAATTTGGAGAGAATTGCGCGCATCTTTTTTTCTTTATTCAATTTAATGTAGGATAGTTGTGGCCTCTCGAATAAAGTACAACTCGAATTTACGTTAGACGAAGCCCAGGGGCTATCGTTTCAGCTTCTGATTTTAAGGGTTCGATTACCTTATGATTAATCATCTTCCTTACTTCCTCGTATAGAAAACGTTTTGTAGAGCTTGAAAATGTTTTTATAGATAATATCTTAGAAACGGGTTACGAGACCGGAGGAATCGAGATATATTCTTTTACGAATGTGTGTCTGGGCGTGTGTTGGAGCGTGTGTTGGATCGTGTTTAAGCATGTGTATGTACGCGCACACGAATTTCAGAATTTTCAAATACTTTTTTTTAAATTTAGTTTGGCGGTGAATCGATAACTGGAATAAAATTTCAGTTTCGGGAGCATCTCGTTCGATACTTCGTCGAGATTCGACCTTTCTATGTATATCGAACGAGTTCTTTACGCGACAACTTCCGTATAGATGTTTTTGGAATTTCAAATTATTTTCCGAATTTTTTAAACGCTGTTGATCGTACCAATTATATCCTATCAACCTTAAAATATAACGTATAATATCATCGTCCGCATTAATTTACATTAATCAATTTACATTATTCGTATTATTCCGCGCGTAGCGAATGATCTATATTATTTTTAAATATATTTTAAACAATTGAAAATATAATAAACGCGTGATTATAAATGATTTTTAATTTAATCGCAGAGTTTTCTTTTTTATTTAATTAATGTCGTTGTCACCGAGTAATTAAGGCTCTTCTCGTCTAGTTTCCTTTTAGCGTGGAATTCGGATTAGATCATTCGGAATCGTTTAAAGCAAACAAGAAAAAATTACTTTTCGTTCTCTTTTAATTTGATTTACAAGAAACTGTCGCGAGATAAATTAATTTTTTTCCATTGCATGTACGATTTTTTAAATCGAATAATAACGATTCCAATTTTATTTATTTTACTGAAAATGAATATAAATGTGTACAATGAAATTTTATTGTGTCAACGGTCGATTGAATTATTTTGAAAACTGCAACGATATTAAAAATGAAAACAATACTTTCAAATATAAGATGAAATCTATTTCTTTACTTTTACTTACATTGTTATAAATAATGATTGTATTTACGTTCGTAATAAATTAAATTTGAAGAGTAAATATACGTAAAACAATTTTGAAAATTTTAGTTCAAACATCTCATGATTAAATAATTCATTTCATCCAAAAAAGTCTAAATACTTTTTTAATCATTATTCGAATACTTCTAAAAATTTTATAAAATATTATTGATTACCATAAGAATTTGAGAGATGTTTCTAAATAGTGAAATATAGAATAAGTTATAGTGAATTCATACTTATTGATATTACTTACAAAAATATGCTGAAAAAAGTTCTATGTAATCTTATTTGAAATTTTATATTTTATAATATTATTATTAATAATTACAGAAAAAACAGAATATTCAAATAAATAAATTACTTTGAATCTTTGTTAAAAATTAAAGGCTATATGATTTTAAATCAATTTTCACTTTTATTTAAAATTTATAATGGACTTATAAACTTATAATTAATTATAATTTTGAAATTTAAATTGTTTTTAATTGAAGTTGATATTGTCAATTAATATAAAGTATTTAGCAAGTTAATATTAATTTGAGTTACGGTAACTAAAATGAAATTCACATTTTATTGTACATTGTGGTAAAAATATTAAAAAAGAATTATATCTCATAAAAACGATTTATTAATAACTATTAGATTTATGAGAATTACGAATATATTTTGTTTAAAGACGTCAACATGGAACTGAGTTCATATAATAAATGACGCAGTTCCCTAATATTACAAAGTGACAATTGAAAAGAATAAAAATAGGAGATCCAAAAATACGATATTTTCTTTTAATATTAATACAAAATGGTCGATAAGTTTATTGAAAATCAAAAAGTTAATACACTCTGTTTTCTCTAAAATTATTGCTAATATATTTACAGATATCATTTTCAATATGCATTATAAAATTAAATTTTAAAAAAGATCAATCAGACTAATTAAGCGATGATCGTTGAAAGTCGGAGTACCAATAATAAGGGCTAATGAACGGTAATATATCAATACTACATTTTTAATTATTTCAGTGTTTTCATTTTCAATTTTTTTATATCGAATTTTTAACGCTTATTTTCTAAGTTAAACGTACATTCGTTACAGATTAAAAATTTAACGATATCAAAGACCTTTATATTTTTAAGAAATAAGTATTTCTTTACGACTTTTTTAAAAACTGTTTGTAGGTAAAACTAGGTTTAATAGTTACACTATAAATTTATACGTAGAATTAATAATGTGTGTTTCGTAATGGAAATAAAATTTTTGGACATAAAGTATTTTTAAAAAAATGTATATTTTGCGCTTAAGAGTATTTATATATCTTCCGTAAAGATGACTTTTATTAGATACTTTGAAAAAGTCTGCTTTTTCTTCATCTATTAATTTAAATCATACAATTTAATTTCTATTAAAGCAATATAAAACATACGGTAAACAAGTTATACTCCGTAGACAAAACTTACGCGAGTTTCGTCGGCTAAAATAAATTGACGCAGTGTACACAGGCAACTTAAAATTTAAAATTGATTAAACCATTTCCTTCTTCTCCTTGCGTATAATTTATGTTTTTTCGTTGAACGTACGAAAATAAAACAACGTTTTTTGCAACTCGAATAACATTCAACGCGGACAATAAGAAGGTAAACAGAGCATCAAGCGATTAAAATCGTCGCGATAAGAATTCACGAAACACCGAGACTCGTGAAAAAGAGCGAGAATCAGCGATTACGGGAGAAAAAATACGAGCATCTTGTCCTTCACGAGTGCACCGATGCGCTCCCAAGCGTAAATAACCATCAAGGGCTACGCTCGCATCTTTCCTGTTTGCACAGCGGCGACCGCCCGAAAATAATACTCGTGGGTCTCGAGAAAAAGTTGCACGCACCTCCTCCGCCTCTACCCGCGGGTAAGCGCACGCACACGCGCACGCACACGCGCACGCACACACGCACTCGCATACGTGCACCGAAAACAATACCCAAGGTGCCACGGACACATGCGAGTCACGCGCCTCATTTTTATAGAATTTTAATAGAAGATGAAGAAGTCACGTTGAATACGAGGCATTCGATGGCCGAATTACTCGGCCCGACGATAAACTTCTCGGTTTACGAGGCTCGATGGTAAAAAACGGAAATACCGAGAAACTGTTACAACGGATTAAGACTTTTTTCTACGAGTTTCGTCAAACGCGGTTGTTTGTTCAAGCGATAAAAAATGAAAATGAAAAAATATGACGAACCCAACGGTCCAAAAAACCGTACCGCAAACAAGTTTCTTAATAGATTATTGTTAAAGTATGGGAAACTCGACGTAAAAAAACATGATTAAGCTCTTTCGCGTACTCCGAGCTGATTCCCATTACTCGTGTGAATTCGAAATTTAACGTAGCGCGAGATCGTCGTCATCTCTGTCCGGCATTTTTCTCGATTCCATTATCATCGGTGGCGGTAGCGTCCAAATTTTCTTAACTAAAAATACTTTTCGTCAAAAATTCTCGAGACTCGTTACGAGAATATTTGTACCGTCTACGATGATCGAACTATATTACGAAGATAAACAAAAAAACGGTCGCCTTTAATTCCAAAGAGTTAAAAGAGATGGAAATAAAGAAACGCTCGGTGATATCTTCGATCGCGTGTTTTTACTCGAAGATGTAACTTTGAAAGTTTCTTTTTAATTGCCAGGAAATTACGGTACAACGTTATTTCCCGTCTACACGGAAAAATCTAAAAATCTCCGTTTCTTCCGTATAATTGAAATTTCAAATATCGATGCAAGCTCGAGCGCAAATATTCGAAACGAAATACGTTTGTCCAAACCATTACAACAATATCTGTTTAATAAAATTTTTAAATATGGACGTAAAATGAATTTTATTAATATTAAATTCTAACGTCGCATTCACTGCGTTAGTAACGGTAAGATTAATCAACCGGAATCGTCGGAACAAAGTTTCCATAACAGGACAGTGTACTCGACCCCTACGGTAAGGATTTTAATTAAGACAAATTTTTTAACGTAATTTATTTAAATTCATTATGTAACCGCCGTACGTTTATCGTTGGATCCATATATTTTTACGATGTCCATAAATATCCGAGATATCCCGTACAAATAATCGACGTCGAATCATTTTTTATTATTATGGCGTTCGATGTACGGGGACATTTACAATTATAGTTACCGACAAAATATAATCCTCGTTTTTAAAAGCGAATCGCGTTACGCGAGAGGTTAAATTAATTTAAAATGTAAAGGAATATCGAGCCCTGGATATCATTACGTTATACGACATTATTCGAGTCGAATCAACGCGAGGGAAATAAGACCGATCGCGTAGCGCCATCGAAACGCGCCGAGAGCTCGAATATTTCTTGGTTCGCGAGAGGAAGGTGGTTGGCTGCTTCGCAACGAGAACACTTTCGTTGCGGGTTGGACGAAAGGGAAGAACGAGCCGCGAAGTAGCGGATTCGTGTAAAAGCCGATCAATAAAGGTAGGTCGGACGGTCGAGCGTGCAAAACAAATAGGCTGGAATCGCGCGACAAGCGATCGCGTACGGATTACTCTTTGCGAGGGATACGACCATTTTCAACCTCGTGACCGTTATTACATTCGGGCCCTTGAACGATTTTTAACGCAAGGGTGCCTACCGGATGTACAAAAATTGATGGACGGTAGGTCGATATAGATGGCGTTTCGATCGAGCTTCGAAACCTTTCCCGAAACCTTTCCCGAAACGTCGCCGAAAATACTCCCAACGATAATTCAAAACCCACTTTGCGTTCGAGATTCTACAACTTTGTCTCTATATTTACGTATTTATTTTCGGTGAAAGCTTTCGATTCTCGCTTACATCCGATCGCTGTACTCAGGTTCGAAACGCCGTTGCATTTCGATACGAATTCGAGAACCGTCGAGTTTCCCTTTCGTTTCACCGCTGCTTCGAAATGTACTATAAATTTCAAGTTGATTTTTAGAGTTTGATCAATGAAATAAAAAGCAGGATAGAAATTACGCTAATTAATAATGTCAATTATTATCAAAAAGCGATCGATTAAATTCATCCAAAGTATTATACATTTCGCGATCGCGATAATCAGTTGTAGCACGTAAAGTTTGCATTCTCGTAGATTTTGCATTCGGTACGATACCGTTTTTCCGTGTACAGGGATTGATTTATAAAGCGCTAATTGTCGTTTACCATTTAAAGTGTGATTTCTATAAATCACGATTAGAAGAGAATCCCGTGTACAAATACAAGCTGTAGGCGAAAGTTCTCTATTACTTAACCAATTACGTCATTCTCGGCTCCGGAGCGGAATAGAATAGTCGAAAGGGGGTATGTAATCCCTGTTCCGAGTAAATCACGCTCCGACCTCGGTGAAATTTGTAAAAGCGTTTGCGATCTTAATCTCGAACTCGCAGCGCATTAAAATTGTCGTCGAACGATGACAGCAGAAAAAACAAGAGCCTCGCTCGGGAGCGTAACCTTCGACCCTTCGGTCGGAGCGTCACCTCAGAGTGGCTGACCAAGCGCTGCGTATCGAAACGACCGAGCACTCGTTTTCGGTGTTGTTAAGCTGAGACGGCGGTTTACTCGGAGCTTCGACAATGAGAGACCGAGAACAGGACAGGCGACTGTGCCAACCTGTGGAAGCCGAGCTGAAGCCGAGCTTTTCTTCGAGGTGATCGCGTAAACAGGTTATTCCGCTTTCTCGGAACTTACGGAAGATTATAAGCTCGTTAACTGGTTCCTTCGTCTTTGGTCTCCTCTTGTTTTATTACGATCACTTTTGCCTTCCATAAAGGTTAAAAAGAGCAGGGGATATATTCGAGTGGATTTAAGCTGCCTTTATATACGATCTCTCGTTGAACTGGGACGCGATAAATTTTCAGCACTTTATATAAAGCTCTTAAGTGCGACGGCCGAGCAAGAAAACTAGTTTCTTATTGTATTAAATACGCAATAAGTGTTTCACTGTAAATTATGTATTTTTCGTATAAAAATAAAAATAAATTGTGGCTTTGCTTCTCGCTATTCAACCGCGAGAGTTTCCGTGAATTTTTATTTCGAATACTTTGTAATAACGTTGCACGTGAAATAAACAACGAGTAACGAACTTTTAATATCTCGAATTTTTAATCATTTTAATTTCATTTTTAGCAACGTTTTGGTATCTCTCTTTTTCGTTATTATTCGGTACTTGGTTAATGATTTAATATAAAATATAAACTGTTTCGTCGCATTCGATTTATCGTTATAATTTTGACGGCTTAAATCTTTGGAATAAACAAAATGCTATAAATCTTGATTTATTTGGTATTAAAATTATCGCTAACGTTGGTTTTACTTTTATTAAATTAATTCTTCGTTGAATATTGATTTATTTTTATTCAAATTTTAAAACGTAAATCTAATTTGTAAATACGAATATGAACAACGATCGGAGTATAATTTTGAATATTGTAAAATATAAAATAATCTTCCGTCGATAGTAATAAAAATATTCGAAATAAATTTCTTTGGATAAAGAGAAAAAACGAGTAAAATAATATCGAATATTATAGGTAGAAATTTTTAATATGTACGTAATAAAAATTTTGTCCATGCAAGTAAAAAAAGTCTTTGTTTCAACAAATAAGTATGGATGAATATATTAAACAGGATTGAACTTGGCTCGAATTTCTCGTTATTAAAATTTTTGTATTCAATTTTTCAACAAAGAACAAAATCTTCGTTTACTTTATTTAAAATTTAAATTAATAAAATGTAGTACGTATCTACATTCATCGTTAATATTTACACATTTCATCGAACTTATTAAAATTCGTATTTCAAATTTTTTAGTTCGAAGAATATATTTCTTTAAAACGTGTACTTTTAAATACAAATAATGAAAAAATAACTAAACTTCACTTTTAATTTTGATAGTTTATTACAAATTAAAAAAATTTTATTATATATCGTATTTGATATCCCTAAAGTACTTAAAACTATTTTTCGATATTTCGAAAAATGTTACGAATATACAATTTAATTTTTTGCGATTTATCGAACGTTGTAGGAATTTCGATTTAAGAAATGACCGATCATTTTTCTAACGCGGATTCTAAAAAATAATTAGACGATTCCTCGTTTTCTTTATTTCCTACCAATTTTTCTTTGCGTTCATAAGCTTCGCTTTAATTCTTTTAAAATCAAAATGTCAAATACAACGTGCAATGTGATCGGTTACTATTTTTTATATTTTATTATCGTTTTAAAAAAATCTTTTTCAAAATAATTTTACCGTTTGGATTAAATAAGATTATACGTTTCATTTCATTCAATTTAAAATTAATATTTATTTTGAAATAAAATACAGAATGCGTTAATAATTTGATATCGCTATTATTTAAATAAAGATCTTTCATTTGATTTACAACTCATTCGTTTTTTCGTTTCGTTTAATTATTCAAAATCATAATTTGCGATACAGGTTCATTAATCCATTCTATCTTAACTAATTTTATATTTTTACAAAAGTAATTTAATTTGGTTACAAATAATTTATCGCTGTATTACCATCATAAAATTTCTTTTGTGCGTACAATAATTTTGTAGCGACTAGTTATACAGATCGTATTTTATACGGTAAATCAACATTGTGTTGTTTTTTTTAAATATAATACGTAAATAGTACACGCTAAGTTCCTTTTGAAAATAGCTTATATAAAAAATACACTGTAATCTTTCGATACACGTATCAATCTTCGTAATAAAAGATTATACACTTCGATACCTCGAAGAAAAAAAGATATCTTGGAGTGAAATTAAACATGCACCAAACACGATACCCTATACGTATACGTATACATTACTTCGAATTCATCGTTTTAATGTTATATTACCTTGCAAATATCGCACATTAAGCTTCTGCTAAACGACGACGTTCGCGCAAAAGAAAAGTGCACCTAATAAGAATAAAAAAGAAAACTAATTAGTATTTTAGAAAAAAATTTTCTTATTTATAGATTAGAAGAAATTGCCTTCGAAATGAGCTATAAAATTCATACTTCAGAACCATTAAAGTCTTATTTGATTAAACCATAAATTTATTTCTGCGACTTTCCAGTAGCAGCAACAGTGCGATAGGTTTACTCTTTACGCGTTGTACGTGAAACTCGTGTACCAAGCGACCGTGTAATCTTACGCTGTTCGCAAAATTAACGAAACTCCGTAAGTTCGCTTTGCGATGTATTATGAAAACGTAGAAGATCGGAGAGTTTAAATGGTACAACCATAATATCACAACGCGGTACAATGAGAAACCAGTCTAACGATTATTTTACTGCGAGATGCTTACTTTTAACAGTTTTCGCAAATATTCTGTGCCAGGAATAGAGGAAAGAACACCAAAAGTTCGATAAGACAATTATATACGCACGAATAAAAGGAGGAAAAAGCGAACTCGGTCGCAACCGGATATTACAGTTACTTTTCGAACGACTCGCTCGAAGAAAGCAAAAGGAAGCAGGTCAATCGTATATTAGCCGCTCGTTATCCAACAAATGCCAAAATTCGAAGTCGGTAACGTCTTTTCCCGGTCGTCGAAAGCTCGGACGCGCGTGCGACGATGATAACAGCCGCGAGTCTCGTTCGACTCGTGCATCCTTGAATAATATGCGGTGCCGTACCGAATTGTGTAGCGGACGCTTAACTGCTCGGCACTTTCCATAAAACGCCGCCGAGTGGATGCGAGGACCATCGAGTGTCGACCACCGAACGTCGACCACCGAACGTCGACCACTGAACGTCGACCACCGAACGTCGACCACCGAACGTCGACCACCGAACGTCGACCACCGAACGTCGCGACCACCGACCGACGACCACCGACCGACGACCACCGACCGACGACCACCGACCGAGGGTTTGTTTTTGTTTAGGGACCTGGACGTTCTCGCTCCTGGCGATCCTGGAGACCTTTGATCTTTTACAATTTTTCAGTCGGCGTTTAATAAATTCTTTGCGCTGTCATTACGCATTGTTATGGGATCCCATTGTTGCCTTGCTCCGTATGGAAAGCAGCGATCGATGCGAGCCCCCGACTCGAATCGTACGCTTACGGATTAATAATGGACCGAGAAATATCGACGGATTGCGTGACCTTGCGCTTGCTCAGCTTTCCTTTATTCTCTCGAGATCCTCGTAACTGCTGAGGTGGGATTGTTGCAGGACTCCGACTAGCCGTGATAATTGGTCGCTCTGCTTTATCAACTGCTACTTTATCAATTGCGCTAAATGCAAGGCTTTGTTATTACAGCAAGTATCATGTCCACGTCGTTACCGATATGATTTACACACCGCGTCATTGGCGGTATACGGAATTATCGTGGCGACGTTGCTTATTAATTCTGCGATATCGTATTTCTGCAGGTACGAAAAGATAACAAAAGAAACCAGTCAACGAATTCATCATGTACTGAAAAAGTCTTCTTCGCAAACTTCTAGTTTAATTTTTACCGAATAAATATCGTTTAAAATAATTTTGTCCAATTTTAGGGGCGTACTCAAGGTTGTAACGAAGCTTTAAATTTTTTCTTAAATTTTCTTGAATAATATAGCCTTTTATTTATAGAATGTTTTAAGTTCTAAAGCAGCATGAGACGGTAAATAATAATATTAAATTAATTTTTGTTACAAAGAATATAGTATGAAGAAAAATATTCAAATAAATATTTTAAATATTTTATTACGTATCATTTTATGGATTAAATAAGACAAATTTATAAACGCGTAAAGTAATTGAACTAAGTGTAATAATTTAATAGCTTTTAGTCAATTCATGTATTTGTAACTTTATGTATTGACTATGATTTTTTTTTTATTTTCTTGTTTTTCTGTTATTATTATTATTATTATTATCATCGTCGTCGTCGTCATCGTCGTCGTCATCGATCGATGATACGAACTCATCGATGTCAGAATACAATTTTGCTCGATTTTAGACCAAAACGAAAGAACCAAAATCATATTATTGTTTTTAAATTAAATATAATTTTGAATATTATATTTCCATCTTCGTTTGTATTACAGAAAGGTTTTTTCATTTATACTATTTCTAACAAAATTCTATACTTTATATTCTAGCTTCATCCTCGGGTCATCTTAACTTATCTGATTTAATTACGTTGACAATATAAGGTAAACTGTAAATTTCTTTTATCGCACGATTATACGATCTTTTATATTTCTTGGTTTCCTTGTTCTATTTAAAACGAAATGTTTTCAAAGTCCTTTTTCAAGCATTTAGCAATTATTTTACTTCGTTACAGTTTACATTCCTTTTATACATAACTATCGTACAAAACATTTTGTCTTTACAAACGTTTACTTTTAAATGCGTAACAATAATGGTGATATCGATAGTATTGAGGTAGTAATACAATTATTGAAACGCGTAACAATAATTTTGTTCATTTATTTTATGTAGATTTTAATTTATTTAGCGGATTCAAGATTTTACCGATATTCGAGTCGCTTTAATAATCGAAATACTGTAAGCCATCAACGATCGATATACTTTCCTACTTTATCTTAATAAATTTCAATATTTTCAATTTTTTATGTTTCTTAGGTGATAGTCTAACGAAATCTACATTTAAATGCAACTTTATTCATGTATACTAAATATTAGATGCTGATTTATTTCAAGATGAAGACCTAATTAGACTTAGAGCTTTGAACGATTGAAATTCTAATATAATAATTTTGTAGAAAAATTACGTTAGACCAAAATGAAAAATTATTTAAAAAAATCATAATTGTTAAAATAAAATGAAAAATTAATTTTTATTTAGGTGAGCATTCGTTTTATATTTTTTGATTCTTTATTTTCTGGGATTGTAATTTAGAGCATTTTAAAATATTTTGCTTAACGATGAAATTGTATGTGTATTAGATTTTTCAAGAGGTAAACGAAACTTTATATCGCGTAGGATATACGTGCTTAGTTTACCAAATCGGTATTTCCGTAGTATACCGGTGAATCAGATTGCGTTAATGGCTTTCTTGAATTTCTGTACAATCATAATTCGTAAAAAATATTAAAAAATATATTATTTTTTTATAAATCTTTATAAATTATCGCAAATACGATGTTACACGCGAATAAGTTTGAGAAAAATATTTCATAAAAATATTCTTTTCCGACTTCAAACGATACATGCGTAAAAAACGTACACGCAAATTATTCATTATATTGCTTCATGATGTAGACGCAGGTGTGTCTAAACAAGCGATGTAGGATTTTCACAGACAACTAAACAGGTTATATCGGTTGTCTATTTATTTAAATCCATTCACGCATTCCACGAGCACGGAATTTGCGAAATGCTATAAGCTTAGGCATTAATATGTAGAATTTATTCGTTTCCCTCCGACTTCTGTATAAAATGCGATTAAATATAAAATTGACTGAAAATTGAAAATATCGCAAATACAATATTTATATTCGTGTACGCATACGCAATATTTTAATGTAGGTTATTTCTCTAGTAACAAAGAAAAATAGTCGTAAAGCGTAAAGCTTACACTAAACTATACTACATTAATCGTTTCTGCACATTTTGAAAATTGTAATTAGGTTTAAGGAACGTAAATAAATTATACTTTATAAATTATCGGTATATCGTAAGTCGCTATTAATCAACATTTCCAACCGTACTCTTCAAAATTACGAGACGAACATTTTAATTTATACAGAAACTCGAGACTTATTTCTAAAAATTTGAAATGTACGGAAAATTATAGTCAACGAATTGTATTTAGTTTCTAGTAAATTCGCAACGCTCCACGAACAGATTACCGATACGAAAAAAATATCGCTCGAGTCGCCCGCGAGTTTATTCCACTTCAACTCGTTGCCGTATCGATAACTCGAAACTATTTCCTTTGAAATTTTTGTTTCCGTTCACGTACCTTTTCATCTTCGCGCCACCCGACAGATAAGTGCGCGCGATACCAAAATATGTAACAAAAAACATACGATATCGGAAACAGAATTTTTCCAAACAGTTCTTTCTCGCGTTCTAGCGATGCAAATTTTAAACTCGTGATTTACCGGTGATACTTTTACGCGTGCAGAGGTAGGAGTTACTCGCTATCAGTTTTCGAGACCGATCGTAAAAAATCCGATAACTCGAGCGGATGATCGACGAATGGAAAGGTTGAAAAAACGAATCGTCGTTGCGTTCGTATTAGGCGAAATAACCGTTGGAAAGCAAAAATTCTAAAAACGAATGCATCATCACCGGTGACGAGTGCAACGAAGCCCCGTTTTATTTATTCGCGTCTTACTCGTGTGAAAATCCCAGGAGCATCAATTTTGTCGTTGGAAACGAAGTTTGCGCAACCATTTCTATCCAATTATTAATCCCGAGTCTTTGTAAAACCGACGCTCTAATAGTCTCTCCGTTCCTCGACCCGTTGTCGCGTTTCCTCGAGATCCTCGACTCGCGAGCGAAGAGGACCCGATCGGAAAATGTTAACGGGAAGCCGCGTAACGATCGGTGGGGAGAAGCTTTTGTTCCGAAGCGACCGCGAACGCGAATGTAACGATGAGGCTGTGATTCGTACCGAGGAAACTTGGTTGCGTAAATATTTTAATTATCCTGGTGTCGCGCGCCTCTGCGCTCGCAAAACGCGCATAATACAATTGCACTTATGAAAGTCACTCGCACTCCTAAGACTTTTCCTGCCTCGAGCCCTCGTTCCTCGATGGTTTACTGCCTCGTTTCGTAACGCGCGCAAGGAGAGCGAAGTAGCGAGAGCCTTCTAAACGCTTTCCGTCTATTGGCCGTAAATTACGTAACGACTTCCAGTGCTTTAACATCCAAATGCCTCTCCTCGAGCAAAGGAGGAAAAGGACATGCCGAGGAGTAGAGAGAGAGAGAGAGAGAGAGAGAGAGAGGGAGAGGGAGAGGGAAGAGAACAAGCTTTGCAGAAGCTCGCTCCTTCTCTTACTTACTACTCTCTCCTTCTTTCTTACCTTTAAGTGCGCGAGCGAGTGCATTTATTTGTCGAGTTTTTAATGACTCGGATCTATCAAGTTGATATTCGGTATTTCACTGTAGACGTATTTTCACTTTCGGTCTTGCTTCGAGATACACTCTAAGGAGGCATTCGTAAAGAGAAAGGAAGTGCTTTAAATTGTATCATAATTTATACGCTTATTTACATTTGAAACTGTGTGCTTTGTTGTTAATATTGTAGAAGTCATAGAAAAGGGCATCGACGCAAATTCAAAAGTAGTTCCTTCGAATACCTCGTCACTGTACTCGTATAAATAGCAAACAAGTTTTTATTTTTATTTGCTATAAAGAATATTTAACTACTCCGTGGGTCCTTATCATTATTTCAAAGCGTATCCTCGGGTTCTACTATAAACGGAGTGATAAACGATGTACAACTAAACTAATAGCTCTAAATTATACGGATGAAACAGTGTTAGAAAAACATTGTAACACTGGCAACCGTAAAGATAAAATATTTTCAACGAAAAAAATCGAAAGTCGAAGTCTGTGGGTATAAGTGCACAGGTAATCAAAAACCATTTTCAATTTATATTAAATCTAGCGTAGATTAAAATACGGGAATATTATCTTAATTTTTTCAAATACAAAATGCTGGATAATAAATATCGGGATGTAAAGGATAATATAAAGAACTTAACTTAATTAGCAACTGGACTTTAATGAATCAAATACAACGAAATAATAATGGTTTCCGCACTTTATAAATGCACAAAGAAATTATAATTTTAATGCAACTATTATTAACAGTATCTCGCTATTTCAATCGATTCTTTTAAAAAAGTTATTTTCAGGGGTTCTATTTTTCGTATTTTTGAAAATATCGATGTCGACGAAACATTGGTATACGATCAAATGTACGCTCGATAAGCACAAAGGAGAGAAAATTAATTAAATTTTTAAATAATAATAAATAATTATTCACTGATTGAAATGTTACATTGATTTGAAAACGTTAACGAATGTGAATTTAAAAACAGTTGCAGAAATCGAAAATTACATACATAAAAATATTAATCTTCTATAGTAAACGTAAAGGTATAATCAAAGAAAATATTGTACAATATTTATAATATAAATAAAAATTTATCTATAATGTAAGTTATTTTATAAATTATAAGAATTATGTATAAAAAATATAAATGAACATTCAAAAATATTTCACAATTATTGGACAGTCTTTTGGATACAGACAAATCTAATCGATAATAATTGCGTAGGTCGGTAGTAAATAAAGCGAAATTATTTTAGATATTAAGAACTGTACAAGCGAAGTATCAAGTCTATTATTTTCAAATTTATGTAATACCACTTTTATACTATATCGCTCGAAGAGACTCGCTTTATCAAATGAAACCCGAACTACCTGACTTTTCGAGATGATAAAGTGTAGAGGTTACTTTCATCATTAGACAGATATAACGTTAACTTTTTTAAATTTCAAACTGAAAAATGCATCGTCAAAAATTTCATGTAATTGTACCAAAATCAAATTGGTTTCTGCCTCGTGCGCAAAAACATATTTTTATCTACTTATAAAAGTTATATCTTTTTTAGGATTATTAAATTTTATTCTTTATTCCATATATTTAAATAATTTTTTTTAATTTACCATTTTATAGGAAATTACGTTTAATATCTTTGTAGCACTTTTTAATAATTCATAAGCTGACGTAGGTACTATTCGATTAATAACAAATTTCATCGGGAAAAAATGTCGGAAAATCTTGATTTTGAAAAAAATTGATACGATCGAACATCGTTAATAAAATCGTCCATAAATAAAATCTAGAGCAATGGTTTCATTTTTCGAAATAAAAATAGTGCATTGTATTCGTAGGTGATGTATCGATCGATCATCGATTGTCCGTGAAACTTCAAATTTCCATTCGATGAATTTCCATAATGTCCTTTTCGATCGGAAATACGTAAAGGACATTAAAAAGAATATAAAAGACGCGGGCAACGCACAAAAAATAGCGGTTCACCGGGTTCGGGAACAGCGCGAGATTTCTCGTGAAAAATCGCTATCAAAAATGTTCCGATGAGCGACGCGCGCATTTTTAATCCCAGTGCGGATCTTCCATACGCGGAGGGCGGGAAAAAAGTCCAGCGGACGTTGATTAATTATGCAACGCAAACTGTACTCGTAGGATCTATATAAATGCGCCATTACCGCAGCCACTCGCGTAAATGATACATCGGCGATCGCGTCTAGTAGGCGACGGCTGAATTATTCGACGCGGTTCTAGAAGAACTCCGGATGCGCATAAAAAAGAATTGATAATTGCAAAGCCCGTCTATGAGTTGGATACACGAGTCTGCGGTGCGACAAAAGCGACTCGCACACCTGGAAAACTCGGGAAATTCGAAATATCAATGGATTCGTTTCTCTAAAAATTATTAATGAGAGGTTAAATAACGTTTTCGAGAGATTATTTATGTAGTTGCGAGGATGGGAAGTACTGGATAAATTTGAAAGGATTTTCAAAGATCGTTTATGAAACACTGAAAAATACGGTAAATAATTTTTCAAAATTCTGGTCACTTTGTAATTTATGAAGTTTACCATTATTTGAACCCTTTGAATAAATTGCACATTTTGCGTCTATGATTTATGGCATTTCCAATATTGAAACTGTCAAAATTACAATGAAAAATAAATGAGTAAAACGCGATACAACGTACATTGAAAGGCTAAATAAATAAATGCATCGTTTCGATTAATCGTTAGAATTTATATCGATAACGATTAAAAAGTTAAAAGTTGAGGTCAGTTAAAAATATTGGTAGAATGATATCGCATTGAAAGAGACGTAATCGACTAAAGCACGAATACGATGTTGAAAATGAACGATTAAATTAAAATTTTTGTTCATAAATTTTAACTCTTGTGGAGGAGTATGAAAACGATCCATAAATTTATATAAATTTAATGTTAAAAAAATTGAAATTGTTCAAATGTGTCTGGTAAAATATATAAAGAATATAATTCATTTAATTAACCCGAGCGTTAATGAATAAAACGTATAATTTATAATTATTTTTTAAATATAAAATTATGATTCGAGTAATTATAACGATATTTTTGAAATATATACCATGTTATTATTTTTAGGCAATACTTTCACGCGAATTCTAGAAATAAATTTCTAAATAAAAAAACTCTACTTAATAGTATCATTCCTAAATAATATTAAATTAAGCAATAACTTTTAATACAAGTAATAAAGAAATAAAAATGAATTTTGTGCATGTAATCATAAAATATCAATTTGTATTTACATCCAATCTATACTACATTCGATACAATTTGATAAAAGTAATTTATAACGTATCCTAATACCGTATAAACTTGATTATTTTATAACGGAAGTCGATGTTTTCTTACTAAAAATAATTAATTATCTACAAAATTATCATATTTTCCAAGAAATTAAAAAATTGTAAATAAAAATTGACCTTGTCATAACTTCGTCACCAGCGCGTTGTACATTAAACATATTACAAATATCCGTTGCAAAATATTTTGAATTTTCAGTATTTTACCTTATTTATTAATTAATACGTCAATGAATTATTATTATTATTAAATATTAAAATTACATGAAATAAGATTTATATTTGATAAATTATTATAAATAAAATTACTGAATATACCGTAAAACGGTAAAGAGCGTTGAACCCAATTTTTTCTGAAACCATCCCCGTTTTAGCTAACTTTTTAAATATTTATATTTTATCGACTAGATTTTTACAAAAAATAAGATATTGCGTACGACTATAATATAACTTATAATTTTTTCCATATCTATAATAAGAATTCTAATATAAAAAATTTAAAAATCTAGTTGTAGTATTTTATTGGTTTTAACTAAAAAAATGTGAATAAATTGTAGATAATTTCGATCAAAATATTAACACATCAATATTTTTGAAAAAGTACGTTACGTCGATATAGAGTTATAGTACTACTGAAATATTTAACGAATAGGCTGTAAGTTTATTTGAAAATTTATAGCTCCATATTGGAATGTAAAAACGAAAATGGAAAATTTAATGGTCTTATTTATACTCGTAAAATTTATCAGTGTAATCTTCTTTAAAAATGAAGTTTTTTTAATATCCTGCTTTGTTTGGAAGTTAACTGATATTACTCGGCACACTGACGTAATTTTGTTTATTTCATTTATTTCGTACTTTAAGCTATAAATTTTTGTCGCTATTGACACTAAACATTAATGCAGGAAGTACGTCGTTTCACGTTAAGTGAAAGTACAATACCAACAAGGCAATATTTAATATAAAAGCAATATTTTCATTTACGCAAGTCAAGGCGTCTCTCGATTCTCATCGTATCGATGCGATATTTTGCTAAAAACCTTTCGCAAGTATAAATTGTACAAGTTATTTTTCTTCGAATAAAAAACCAGAAAATAGTACGAGACTCATATTCGGTTTCATGGCCGTGATATAATTTATCCGAATAATAAGTTTATCATTTTCGATAAAACTGGATCAATTAAAAGATATTTTCTCTTTCCAGAAAGAGAATACGCGTAACAGATATTTTACGGATAATCGTGTGATTTTCCAGGTAGTTTTTTTTTAAGCTTTAACGTTCAATATTGCTAATCATTTTGTTGCGTTTACATGTGCAATCGTAGATACAAATAAGACTTGTACCATTCGCGCGTAATAGAACACAATACGTTTCGTTGAAACGGTTATAGTACCGAAGTTGTCTCGGTTCCACATTTTTACTTTCCCAAGATCTTTCAAAAACCGATTTTATAATAATTTTGTAGGGATTTCCAAACTCGAAATCGACCGACCGATCATTTTTATTCGGTGAACGTGCTTTTGTTAAAAGAATATCGCCCGTTATTTTCGCAGAGTTTCTCGTATATATTGCAGCTCGCGTAATTAAGATAAATGCTACACCCAAATAATACGATCAACTTACGAAAAGAAACACTCGAGTCAAGAATAACGGCGATGAAAGACTGATGCGATTTCGAAGTATTCGTAAGATCGGATTCTTTCTTCCTTCGAGTCTTTCTTCAAACGGCTCGCAGCAAAGTTCGCAAGAAGGAACGTAAAGTTCTACTGTTCCCGAACGTCGTCGTCGAGGTAAAAAAACAAAAAATTGAGAAAAGCGAGAAAAGCGAGAAAAGCGAGGAAAGCGAGAAAAAGAAAACGAAACGTCGAGGTATTAGAAATCAGAGGAAGTCGATTCTACCGGGAATCGTCGAATCAGCTTTTGAAACAGCGTGAAAAGGCCGATGCCTTTGGCAACCAGCGGCGCTAAACATCAAAAACATTAAACGAAACGCATCGCGTTATTCGACTGTAACCGCAGAAAAGCATAGCAGCGCGAGCTCTGAAAGCACCGGGTCGTAAAAGCTCGCGATAACGGATCGCCGGGACTAGAAAGCTTTGGAAATAAAGGCGAGCGCGTGCCTCAAAAACACCATCGTCGTGACCAGGTGGCCACAAAGAAGCCAACCTTATTGCTCGTAGCTCCGCGCGATTCTTTAACTATGGATTCGCGTGTTGGTTCGCTGCGCCTCGTTATAACTGCGTGGTAAGCTCTCGCTCTGCATCTCCCTCCATCTCGCTCCATCTCCTTGCCCCCGCCGCCATCACCCCGCGACTCTTACACGCAATTTGCATTTTACAACGATAACGTAAAACGTACCGAACGCCTTCTATAGATGAATTTGTTGCGCAAAGCTCCTGCGACTAACGATGCTCGCGCATAAATGCGTAATATTCGAGATACTTATGGAACCGAACGAACGGTCCTTATCTTCGTTTCTTTCATCGATACCGGGAAATGTAAAAATCTGCGACTGAAAGTGTCCGTTAGCGGTCGAGATCTACGGAGAGTGCTATTATTTGCCTGCACTTTGCAACCGCTGTGGAATCTTTCCTCGTTACGAATAGGCGTTAATTTATTCCCTGACTTTTGAAAATTATTCGACGGTCGTTCGAATTTTAAAACGAGCCCAACTTCGATAGTCAACCGCGTTATCGTTTATCGGTCCTCGAGAAATATCGTAACTGCGTTATTCATTTATTTTTCACGTAATCTACGCGATCCTGTGTTCCAGGTAATCCGCCACGGGGTTTTGTACAGCGATTAAAACAACAAAGTAAACGGAACTACTAAAGATAAACAAGGAAACACTTTTTTCAACGCTTTAAAAATACGTTACGTTATCGACGTAAGGCGGCCATTCCGAGCCACTTGTTTCGCAATCGTTAATGAACAATGCTATGCTTCCGAGTCTTTACCGAAAAGTTTCGAGCGGGAGAAACTTAACTTGGAAAGCGCCTACATATTTCATAGCGTTTTCTTAAAACTAATCAAATGCGTTAATTCTAATTTGCAAGCGGGATAGTATCTTATAAATAGCATCGTTTCGTATTAGCCGACGTGGATAATGTAATGAAAAGGATTAAATTTATCGCGTAACGCGTCGGCGAAAATACAACCTAGTGCAACGTACAAGGATGATCCGAAGAAGGTACGTAACGAATTACGATAGTGCGTTCGGTTATCCGTTCGGTTATCCGTTCGGTTTATCATTGCGCGATGATCGTATTTTCGTTTTTAATTATTTAATTATTAAAACTTTAATTATCGCAAGTGGGACACGCGCTACGAGTATAAAAGACCAAGTGCAAGTACCGCGATAAAGTCTTTTTAAATGCAGCGCAGTTTTCTTTTCAAAAATAGGCTTTTAACGCTCGCTTTGTAAAATGTGGTACGCGTCGAGTCTCGGAAACGTTATATTATAATAAATAATACCCGTTACCGCGATAATCAGCGAATTAAATACAACTGGATAATATCGAAATTAAGTTTCGTGAAGTTTCGTAAGGAGCATTTATAATAGCATTTACATAAAACGACAATAATGTTACAAAAAAAAAGAAAGAAAGAATCTAGTTATCGAAACAACTATCGATAGAGTAAAAAACAGCAAAACCACAAATTTCGCGAGAACGTTTTTATAAGTCTGTCTCATAATACCCGATAAAATTAGAAGCAATTTTTCTCGTACACTGTAATTACGCGACTAATACTATCCGATACATTAAAATTTATAATAGCGAAGCAGGTCATTAAAATAAATTACAAGAATCGAAATAGGCTGCGCTAAAAGGGAATGCACTTTTAAAATACACTTTATCCCCATGAGACACTAAAAATCCATTCGATCGACTTTGAAGTCGTTATTACACAGCGAGAATTCAACAGTAAGGAAATGCCTAATCACGAAGTAAAAATAAGAAGAAAACGCAGTCAGGAAACCGTTAATAATTGTAGATTTATAATCTCGAGGGGCCTCCAAGTCGATGCCGAGAGAACCGCACCGAGAAAGAGTGAAAGAGGAAGGATGTCAAGTGCGCGCGCCGTGAACGAGTGACTCGCGAGCTTTCGTCCGATTGCTCTACTCTCGTTCTCCCGAGAGGAGCCACGATAATTACGAACCTTCGCAGTCCTGGAAGGACACCTCTCGAGGCCAGGGGAAGAGACGGATGGATGGACAGAGAGAGAGACAGAGAGAGAGAGAGAACTACAGAAAAAACGACTCGAGAATCCTCCGCTAATCTTTTGGCCCCGTTGCATTTACGCGACGTCCTCTCTGACGTTTCTCAAAACGACAATTATATTATCCCGTAAAGATATTGCTTATTCGTTGCTTCGACGCGATTCTTTTTACCGCGTTATTTTCATTAAGCGCATTATGGAAAAAAGTAACGAGAGGCGCTCGACGGACTCTCGAATTCGCTTGTCCCGATCGTTCCATTAATAAAGTCGAGAGAACTCGTTTTTATTATATCGCTTGTGAATATCACCGCTAAGAAACTTATATAGACCGAGGCACGTACGGCGGTTCGATTCACTCGTGAATTCTCCGCGAATCGTCCAGGAAGAAATTCGCGCCCGATAACGATTACGGCGCCGAGTCGAACGAGCGACGAAGACGCTAGAATTTGCACCTCGCGAGCGCTAAACGAGACACTGCTCCAAATTCGCAGACTTCTCACGCTACCAAACGAACCCCGACCATCGTAGCAAAGCGTTCACGAGTTTCCGAGGTTGCGGACTCGAGTAGACGCTCCAGCGATTCCCGCTGCGATCCTTTTATTCTGGACGAGTGACTGGTTACGAGCGAGCTAAGGCCAACGATATCGACGCTTGGAAAATTCGAGATAAAGGGAAAGGGACTTGAACTTCTCCGAGGTGATCTTCCACGATTAACTTTGATTCAAGTCCAATATATTCAATCGCCGATGATAAATATCGGAAAGTTTTTCATTCGATAAAGATACGAAGCGAACAGGATCCGTTTTTTCAACGGCCAAACGTTCCATGTATTTTCCTAGGAATGGATTTTTGTGAACAACAAGATGTAAAATATCCCATCTGTACTTAAAACGGCAGACGCGAATTTTAAAAATCACGTGATGCGTTTCGTTAACGAGAGAACCCACCCAAATTAGTCGGCGTTTTTCGTTCGATGATTTAAAATCGGTGGGTGATGTGATCGACGGGCGTGTAACATTATTTTTTTACATCCGCGTTATCCGTACGCGCGTGAGTTAAGTATTTCAACCCCGTTCCGGTTTAAGCAGATAAATCACCTGCGGAATGTACACCTTCTATTTTTAGTCGATAGGTAGGATATTTAATCGAAATCAAGTTTGTCGATAAATAACGTTAGAAATAATAAATAAATCACAAAATTTCTAAACTTTTCGAAATAAAGAGAAATGTACGCGTAACTTTTGATAAGCTACTAAAGTTAAATAAAAAAGGTGACTAATTTTTTTTCGAAATATAAACAAATATTGAATATTTCTTTCTTAAAACTGGGAAACTAAGTTTTCCGATAAAACTCGATAAAATCCATACATTTACCGGAGAATCTCTTCCCCGCATTGTACAGGTAAATTATGTCACTCGTAACGAGATGTACCTTATATACGCGTTCGGTAGTTTTTACTTTCTTGGTCAATATATTCGTTGGACGTTCAGCGTGGATGAAGTAGGTTAACTTTGACGAGGAAACAAAAATGTAATTAGAAAAGCGCGATGCGCGCCCCGAAGGTCCCTAATTAAAATAAATAACTCACCAGTCTTGTGTCGGAAACGATGCGAGTAAACGAGGTTCCAACGTGAAAAATTGATGGTCTTACCTGCGAATAAAAAATTTAATCGTTATTGAATTAACTTGATAAAGTTATTATAATTATTTTTAATTATTTATGCAAATCGCTCAGTACTTGGCTTTTATATTTAAAATTAATATAAATGTTTTCCGAGCTCATATTTTGAATGTCGCTCTGAAATACTTCGTAAATTATGACATTTGGATCGGTGTATATCAAATGTAAAGCGCTACATTTATACAAAAATCATTCGTTAAGCTGGTAATACCTATTTTTACCGATACGATAAAATATTTTATAACGAACGATGATCGAATATTTCTGGATAAATAAAATATCGTCGAAATATTGGAATTTATGATATTTACCTATCAAGATTAAAAAAGACTCAATTTTGAAGATTGCAAATATATGTACATATATATATATATGTATATGTATATAAATAGAACTTATAACTTAATAAAAATATTTGAGCGATATTTTATTTTAACTAACTTTATCCATATACGAGTTACTAATATTTATCGAAAAATGTCAAAAATAATGTAACAAAATTAAGATAAGATTCTAAAACTTGTTTACTATAATAATATACATATAAATGTATATTTTTGTAAAGTTTTATCAAGTACATTATTCAGAATTATTTAATTCGAATAACCGATCCGTAATCGACAAACCGCAAAACCATTTTGCAGGAAAGAGCGAAGTTACGAGATTAGTAGCTTACTCAACCTATTTCCAATGTTTTCTGTTACGTGTCGGTCAACATTACAGTTTTCGGTTGCGTGGAATACGTTAAAAACATGAAAATATAAGTTCTCTTATTTTATTTACGCCAACGTTGATCTGGTTAAAAATTATTAAGCTGTTTTTATAGGATACGAGACAAGGCAATTTCTGCTCTACTGGTCAAGGCACTTTTTTAAGTTGTCATTTTAAATATTATTGCGAGTATTAAATTAAATTTGCGCAATAGCTTAAGCACATTTTATTCGAAACATAATTTAACATAGATTTTTAACAACACGAATAAATTTGATTATTTATAAAATACGCTATAACTATGTAAATTATTTTTTGACGTTGTTAGATTATTATCGAATAATAATTATTGAATAATAATCGCTCGTTGCTCGAATTTATATTTTATAAATTACATCCGACAAAATACAAAGTTCTTTTATAATCGGTAAAGATATTCGAAGACGCTTCGGCTCTTTTCCTACATCGCTACTCGATCATAAAAATTCATATTATTTCTCATAATATTTTGCATCCGGGTTTAGTAAACGTGTGTTCGAATCATTACAAACAAATATTTTCACTTTCATCTCGATTTCGCGCTTCGCACTGTAAATATTTCATCGAATACAACCAAAGAAGCTTCAACTAAAACAAAGATCGTACTCGAATACGAAGATTCAAATCAGGTAACGTCACCTCGGCACGGATAAACGTTCTCTCCGTCCCATAAGGCGAAGCATTTACTTTGATGCGGTGGCTTTGTTCACCGAACAACCACCGAATATAGTAGGAAACGGTTGCGAAAAAAGTTCCGTGCAATGTTCGCGAAATCCCGCGAGCACTCCACAAAGTTTCGATAAGCTTCCTCGGCAACCAAAAATAGTAATAATTACGGAGCGAAGTTTGTCAGCCGCAGCATCCGTTACCCGTACGGAAAGGTTCTCGAGCGCCACTCACGGGTGGCAGGGAAGACGACGAGGGGGAAGGGAAAAGTCGACCACCAGATGCGATACCATTGAAAATATTTTCGAAGAGCGATCGGTAGTGCTTAGGGATGCGTGCCGTTGCTCGTAAAACGTGGGACGAAAGGTTTCCGTGTGGATGTTGGTCCGTCGTTTAGGAGCCTGGGATGCGAAAGCGACATCGAAGGAACTTCGGTCTCGTCGTCGTCGTCGTCGTCGTCGTCGTCGTCGTCGTCGCTCGAGCTAAGAACTGGCCGATCGACTGGAGACGCCGATGGATTTCCCTTCTGTACTAACTCTCGCGATTTTTCTTCTTTCGAGCGATCGTGACGCGTGGAGAGTCATAAGATGGAGAGAGAGAGAGAGAGAAACGAGTTAGAAGTACTATGTATCTTTGCGCCTTGCCAAATAGACACGATATATTCGCATACATTGGGAACATAGGTAACAGTGTTTTGCTTCGATTGCTATCTATTTAACTTTCATTTCATTAAAATATATTCATAGCTTGCATCTGTATACTAAAATATATCAGTCCTTTAAAAAACGGTTCGTAGAGTGCCCAAAAAGCGTATACAGTTTTCGCGAATACGACGTTGTACAGCAAAGATTGAAATGTAATTATAATTAAATATACATTTATAGAATGTATAAATTATGATGTACTAAAAAGGTCACATTTGAAAATGATAGGTTACGTCACGTAATTGGAAGCACAATTATGAGAGATCTCGGTGATAATGTTATTAGTGTACCAGTAATCTAATGCGTCTTGTTTCAAGAAGTCAATTTTCCGTCTCGTCGATTCGATTCCATTTCATATAATAGTAACCTAGATACTATCTTTGGTTTCACTTGTGAAGTACCATTACAACTAATTTGATCTTACATTTAAAAAAATAGTATCAAGAAAAATTTTCTACGTATTTTTAAACTAATGGATTTTATTATTAAAAAAATGGCTAACCATTAGCACCGAATTAGTTATTTAAAAAATTGCAAATGATTGTTATATTTTATATACCAGATTAATTTAGATAAAGCGCTATTTTATTTCAGATCTTATACGATGCCATGGATTATTTTTTTATTTTAAGCTCGATCGATGCAACCCACGTTTCGGCTATTCGTAGTTCGATAAGTCATTGAAAAACCTTTATAAAAAATCGATCTTACTCTATATTTAGACATGGCACAATTTATATATATATATATATATATATATATATATATGAATGTACGTACGTACGTACGTATATACATTCAAGATAATTTTTAACCCTATCAATAATATAATTGATATAATAGTCTATAATATCTCTAACTACGATTGATTTTATAAATATCCAGCGTTAATGTTTATTATTACTTTTCCATTCGACCCGTTATATAATTAATGCAAGACGCATACGCTATTAACAGATTATTTGACGCTTATCGCAACAAAATAATTCCAAATTAGACTTCATAAATTTATGACATTTTAGTATTTTCTCTTTCATCCGTCCGAGGGATGATTACTCCTTTCAAAGGGTAGTAAATTACTAATTGAAGAATGCAGCAAACTTCATGCAAAGTGAGTATCTACTAATACCAGTAATTTTCACTGGCGAAAAGTTAAAGTCCTTGTTAAACTGGCCAAACCTGTTCCAAGCAGATTATCGACGTGTAGAAAACTTCAAACGAAAGCGCCATTTAATTTGCTATCGGACATCATCTAACTGCACGGCTGTAGTTAAAACCCACGCGGTATGTTCTTATCTTGTAGAGGTATGAAAAATAGGTGATTTTAAGTAGTACGGAAAATTTTGTTCGCTTATTTATATCGCTCGTAGAAAGTCCTTGAGATCGGTTACAGTTATCGAGAAGAATTTGTGCTTAAATGTACCCGTGAATATAGTTTTTGCGACCTTCTTTAGAACCAAAGACAGGAAGTTGAAAGCTCCATGAAGCGTTTTAAAAATTATATCACTTGTTTCGTCGCGCGAACAGAAGTAAAAATACTTTACGAAAAGGACGAATCCGTATTTAAATTGTTGTCTCAACATTTTCGCAAAAGCAGATAACTGTGATCAAAATTTTATTTAATTAATTTCCGTGCGCTCGAATACGAAAAGCAGCGAAGAGTTGATTGATAATGAAATAATGATGATAATAAAAACAATTTCTTTGCAGGATATATTTCTCGTTCGAGTACGTTATACTTATAGAATCGCATAAATAAAAAAATCGTTTCGATGGCATATTTATAAATAGTTCGAGTTCACGTTTCGATAAAATAATTTTAAAGAACCAATGCAAGAATATATAATATATTAATTTGCGTCAACGATTCGACTTCGAAGGATCGAGACGTTTGAGCTCACGGAAAGCGCAAGATTTTTATTCGGGAATCGCATGAAATTATCGCTTCGATGTCGAGGAACCAATTAAATTTCATAATAGAATCGTAAGCCCTCGAGGTTGATACGTTGTTTGCTATTCTTTGAAAAATTCCTTTTCGACCAGTGAGCAACAAAAAATAAGAAGGAATAATACGTTCTCGAGTATTTGCTCGCTTCAATCAAGGATTTTTGCAAGTGCTCTCGTGCGAATAGAAGCCAAGAGCAGCCGCAAGGATTTCGAGCCTCGAGCGAGGGGCCAAGGACCCTCCGACGCATAAAATCAAAAGCTCCTTGGGGAACAATAGTCCGTCCGATCTCTTTCTCTTTCTCCGACTCTCTCGCTCCCTCTCACCCTCTGGTTTATTCCGTTTGTTCCCTCGTCCATTATGGAGAGAGAAAAATAAAGGAATCCCTAGCTCACCCCGCACCAGGTGGGCATCCCGTTGTCTCCTGGACGGACCTGGAGAGACGGTCCTGCGAGAGGGGAAGATATTCCCGAGCAAGCCACCGAATTAGTTATTATTCGGTTCCGAGATAACCGTTTTTTCCTTACTTTTAGGCATCGATTAGTCGAGATCTCTACTCGTCGAAAGAAAATACAGATGAAAGATGCTGGCTTTCTTTTCTTTGAGTATAATGCTATTGTTTCGCGTGTATTTTACCTCCTCCATCCCACCGCGATTTCCAAAAGGACTCGCACCATTTCAAAGTCCGGGAACGGTCCACCGATCATCGGATCGTCGCAATTCCTGGAACGTTTTCTTTTATCTCGAGTGGAAAAGCAAAACGCACGCCGATAAAGTTAGATCTCAAACACCAACGAATAACGTTGACGCACATTTTCGAAGGAACGAGATCCCCAATGAAGCGACGATATTCGCGCGGGAACGAAAAATACACGGAAGGAAGGAAACCGTACCCGTAAAGTATTTTCCCTTGCTGAATAATAAACGCCCCCCGGAGGACTTTTTTTGGAGATGTGAGTTTTTAACATGGACGCGTACACGGTATCAAAATTTTCCCGCGGGTGGCGCCGGGAGAAACGAATGTGAAAATAAAAATGAAGTTCCAACCGTCCCTCGCTTGCGTTGCTAGCCAATGATGAGCGAAGGAAATAGCCTCGACATTTTTACGCGCGCAAATGCTCCGATATACATTATCGATCCCGTTTTCCTCTTTCCAATGCTTTACGATGAATATTAGTACAATTTCCTTCGTTATTACATAAACTGCAACTTCCATAAATGTTCCGCAAGGTCGATAAAGTAATCTATGCTTTTATTTAAAAATGGTAATAAGGTTTTGCTTTAAAAATCAACGCGATACGCGAGGATTGCAATTTCGCTAAAATCTGTTTTAGAACATTTTCTACGCAAAAAGGTAAAATTGGTTGCTTCGATTAATCAGTGTAACGTACAAACTACGTTACAAACTACATTTAAGATAAACATTTCCGACAAAAGCGCGTCCGTTAATTTATTTGTGTAAGGAAATTCTCCCCCGCACCCTAAAAAAAAAAAAAACGACACACGTTTAATATTTCATGCGCAAAAGTAAATTGTCCGTTTAAAAACAAAAGTCTTCAGCAAAATGCTGCGCCGAGAGTCGGTACATAGGCGAACCCGGGAACGATAAAGTAAGCGCCATTGCAACTGGAACGGGAAATCGCAAATGGCAAGGAAACTCGAAAATTTCGAGAGCTGACCCATTCCCTGGTGAACGAGCTCCTACACGTACAAACGTCTCCGTGTTCGCGATTGTATCCGGGATATAGTAGAAATGTGCGCATGACGCGCCGGAAGAAAAACAGCTCAATTTCTCTCCTCGGGTCTCTCTCTCTCTCTCTCTCTCTCTCTCTCTCTCTCTCTCTCTCTAAATAGCAAATGTTTTTTTTATACTTGCATTGGTTGGATTTTGTTCGCTAAATTCGGATATTATCATTTTTTCATTTTTATACAATTTACAACGGTTTTTCGCTCGATTACGAACAACAACTTCTTTTAAATTTCTATTCGTCCGAATTCGTATCGCTCGACGAATCCAACGCGTATGATTCGCAACTTTTGCTCTTTCTTCAATTATTATAATTAAAAGTGTTTATTATAATTAAAATCTGATTTGTTCTCGCGAAATGATTCCACTTTCAATAGTTTCAGTGTATTTACCGTAAAATAAAATCAAGATATAAAATCTTAATTGTAACGCGTACAAAGATGATAAAAAATGTATTTTAACGGTTCTTTTAAAACCTGCGATGCGATGAATATTAAAATAAAGATGTATTTTTCAATCGAATAAAAACCTAAAATATTTATTCTTGGATAACAAATATATTTACAAAAGTATTTTACGGAAAACGATTCTAGTAACTAATTTTATCTACTTAAATTTTTTCAGCTACTTTTAATTTATCAGCTTTACCGGTAGTTACATTTGATAGCTTATTTAAATATTCATTCTCATTTCCATGCACTTAATTGCAAAGCTATAATCCACTAACCATTACGCAGGATTACTTATAAGTAAAATAGATTAAGGAACTTTGCCATATAAACTCAATAGATTTAAACAATTCTGAAATTAGCACATATAATATTGAAACACACCTTATTTTTACATTACATATAAATATAAAATTGTTTATTCAAATCACTTTTATAAATATCCTACATTTTTATTTTCTATTCGTATATACATTTAAGATAATGTTGATTTATGTGCTATAATACGAAACGAGTTATTTGTATTCATTAAATTTCAATGAATATAATTAATAGTTAAGAAACAATATTAATACTGTGGGATTATTGTATGGAATAAAATTTAATATAAATAACCCTTTTTTATTATTAAAATATTAAATATTTAACGGATTTAATATTTTCCGTCCTATCAATTGCAATTAATTTCGAACACTAATACTTATTGATCATTGAAATTTTTGTTTCTTTTTATATTAAAGCTGAATTTAATTATAATTATATAAACTTATCGCGCTATATTTTATTTTCCATTTGAATGTATTCGTCGTCGATTTTTGCTCGCTAAAATTTTATCTTCATCTTGTAAAGCGAAAGAATCGAAAAATTTTGAATAATCCAATAGACTAGTTAAGTAATTCGAATAACTAATGTTTTACTGTCGGTATTACTGTAATATATCCCACGAATAACTCGAAATCAAAGTCTCGCGTTAAATTTTAAAGACATAAACAAAGAACGAGTACAATAGTTTATCGGAATCGAGTAATTTATGCATTCACCTGTATTTCTTTCTCGCGTCGCACAAAAAAAATGAAAAATTTAGTTTGCACGGCACCGAAGAACGAGAGGAAAGAGAAATTCTGGCAATGAGTACAATAGGTGGAATCTATTATAAGATGCAGCCACCATTGCCAAAGTAAATGGTGTGGCTTCTAAACGAATGTTTTCAGAGGTGTACGAGTCGCGTGAACCGCTTCCACTTTTCTCGCTCTCTCTTCCCTTCCTTCCCTCTCTATCTCCTTTCGAGCTTCGACGCGAGTTTCGAGCTTATTATAAATCGTGTTCTTTATTTTCGCTCTCTATATCGTTTGCACCCTTTCACTTTCAAAGATGCAACTAACAAAAAAGACAATGATATATACGTACGTGTGATTTATTACGAAACGTCGGTGGTTGGAGTATTTTTAAAAGAATTCGCATTCGCGTTATTAACCGTTACAACAAAAGAATTACCGAATACAATAAAAATATTAAAATTTTATGTTTGGACTGTCGGAGTCGTGCATCCTGCAATGAAGCGTTCTAATTTTAAATCAAAAATCAAAAGATACACGTACCAAATCCAGTCATAAATCTCTTTCGGAAGAACCGAATTCAGATTACGAATAAAGTGTTTCGCGCGCGATAAAAACTCTTTTTTACTTTGTATATTTTTCATAAAAGATCTAATATCCAAGTAGACAAATAATTTATTTCGCATTCGTGAATCGTATCTCTATTCTCGATAAATCTAGAAAATATCGGAAACGTCATAAATTTAATTCATAATAGATTTATAAATTTTTCGTACCGTATCGTCTTATTATCAATTAAATTTAAATAAACGAAATTACTTATAAACTAATGTGAAATCTCTAATTTTTTAAAAATTTTATTGTAATAAATTGTAAATTTTCTCCTCGAGTTTCACTTGGAAAAAGTTGGATAATCAACGATTTATTCAACGCTTTGAAGGTGAAAAAATATTTTACACTTTTAAAAATGTGTTTTTACGTAACTCAATTCTCGTGTAAAAGTACACGCGATGGCTAAAATTGTGTACATTCACCGAAATATCGTTTGAATAAAAGGAGCAAGGATGAAATTATTCCAAAATCTTGGAAGCGAAAACACCGCTAGTCTAAAATTTCGATCGAAATATCATCTTAACGACGCTACTCATCTCGCTGGTTGAACCGGAAGTCACTCTAATTGTAGCGAAAGTCAATTGTAACTCTCGCGCGTGCAACGAAGCGTAAGTCAAGTTCGCCGCGTACCGAGTTCAATCCAACGAGAGCTTTGTATTCAACGAGACGGAGACGAAAATACGACGGTTTGGTAAATTCCAAAGAAGGCCAGAGCCGCGTATTTCACAGTCGCTAATTTGGAGGTTCGGCTTAAACCAAAGAGACTTTTTCCCGTGAAGGCGAGCTCCTTCCCAAGCTCCCGATTCGCCTCGACCGTCCTAGCGAATGTCACGCCATTGTTCTCCGATTTCGTCAGCTTGACAACGAGGGGCGACGAAAAGTCAAGCCCGACTCGGCGTGTGGCGCTTGCGAAAGGCCAGAAGAGAGGCCAGAAGAGAGGCAGAGAGGCCGAGATTTAACGAGGAATAATTCGCTCCTGTGTTTTGTCATTGGTTAGCGGAGGAGGAGGCAAAGGAGGCAAAGGAGGCAAGCAAAGGAGGCAAAGGTAGCGCGGAGGCGGCGGGGGCTTATCGGTCGGGGGCATCTGCCTTTCGAAAGGGGCCCAAGTTTTTTTTGCGTCGCCGAGGACGCGAAATGGGCCAATTCCGGCTGAATCCGAAGCCGGGGAACAATGCCGTTTCCATTTTTCACGAGGGCCGTCTGCTCGGTCCCAAATTAACTCTCAGCGGTACCTGACACAGATGTTTCTCAATTCCATTCGCAGATTAGTGTCCGTGCGTCTGTACAAATTTACATTGTTCGCGGGATGAGAATTTATGACGAAACGACACTCCGGTGAGTTACTTCGTGAAAAAACTTGCGTCTACTCGAGGACAAAGGGCGTTAACGTTTTGCTTACCTGGAATCGTCGAGTGGCTTACGTTGCATAGGAGCGTATTTCATCGCGGTTGCGAATCGAACAAAGGAGTAATTAGGACTAATAAGCTACCTTTAGAATTGAGAAAGTGTACGAGTTAAAAAGATGCCTCGGGTATAGAATGTCTTTTCGAGGCTCGATTAGCGAGTTCTTTTCGTTTGCATACACGTACGTTTGCTTTCATTTTTCCCGAGGATCCATATTTATGATTACGTTGTACGCAAATAATTTTTTATACTAAAAAAATAGTAAAGAGGTCACACCTTGTACATTTTTTTATTTAAACTAACCTCGGGTGTTCAAAATTAATTAATTCCAACAAAATACAAGCTAATAAAAATTAAATATTAAATTTAAGAATTTTTAAAACTAATATTTATTTTAATCAACTTTTTAAAAGGTTAATTTGCTCGCTACTTAAGGATTAAAATTTTTTTAACAAAATTTGTATTTTCTTTTAATATTTTAAAAATATTCTTTTAATACTTTCTACGAGATTTTATATATTTCAAATAATTTTTCTTATAACGAATAATTAAAATACGAATGATTTTTCATAAGTATATATAGAATTGAATAAATAAAAATTAAACATTTCACAACTCGAAAAAAATCGCAATTCCATGAATATTCGTAGAATATTCAACGCGAGAACTTCTTTACCGTATTTAACATCGAATTAGCTACTATTTTCTCGACATTGGCTAATTCGAATTTTTCAGTTATGAAAAAAGTATATTAAATAGTTTACGTATCTCGATACATTCTAAAGATATTTAAAAACTCGGAGTGAATTTTCCGCGTTGATAAATTAAAAAAGAAAATTGAAATGGGAAACGTTTACTTTACGTATCGACGATATCCACAAAGTTCGACAAAGTTCTACGATCGCGGAAGATCCCATTTATAAATCGTAATTTAGATGTAATATACATTGGATTAACAATCTACGAAGCGATGCATCCGTTAGAAATTTACACCGGCGACGATCGGATAGCATATATTTATCGATCCAGTCGTACACAAATTAAAATTTATCTCGAACACGGATGATCGAGTCTCGATATTTTATGACTCGATTGTACGAAGATAGTTTCGAAAAGACTTCGTCAAAATGAAAACGAATTTATAATAGATAAGCCAAAATGGTGTCTCTCTCGTTTCTTACAATTTAAATTTTCTCTTCTTTTCCCCTCGTAAATGATAAAATTCAGGGATTCGTTAGTTCGTACCGCTCAAAGTATGCTGCCATGCAATATCAAAGGCCAAAGCTTGTTTTTCCAAGAGGATGCATTTTATACGCAACCGTTTCATACTAAAAAAATACGTACTTATATATACATATTAGTGGCTGGATACGTTCTATATTTTTTCCTCGTTCGGATAACTTTGTAAAAAGAATTACAAAATTCAAAACGGTATGCAGGTTAAATTGTACAATATAATTTACAAAATATTTTTAAAGTGTACCACTGCCGTATAATATTAAAGTTACGATACGCTTAACGATACAATTTTTGAAAAGGAAATATTCGTTTGGAACAAAACATAAATTTCTTATAAAATTTTGAATGCCATTTAAAAGTTTTGCAGAAAAACTTGACAAAACAATGAGAGAATATTTTTACAAAGTGTAGCAAACTGGAAAAGTTTGTTAAATATAGCTCTTCTTCCAAATTCCGCTTTATTCTTCTTCTTCCCTCGACACAATGAATATCAAATGCAATTTACGGAATTTCGTCATAGTAAAGTACTTTCAACCGATAGTCCCTACCGATGTATAACTTTATACTTCTTTCGGATTCCAAAAACGAAAAAAGAGGAAAGGAGAGAAAGAGAGAAGTCAATGTAAGCAGAAACAGAGAGAATAAAAGATAAGAAGTTGGATAAGAGACTGGTCGAGTCGGAAGGTCTCTCGAACCTTTATAATATATACGCATCCACGATAAAAGTAAAGGCCGGAATAAAGAAACCATACGCTTTCCGAAGAAAGCCAACTGTATAACGCCGGTAGGAGAGAGATCCCGTGAATGGATGTGAAAGCACACAAAGAAACTACCACTCGGTCGCTATACCTTTTATTTTCCGTTCATTTTTATTCCAATTTCATGTTCTATATTTTATTTGGCTTGCGCAAGGTAAATAATTAGATAAGAATCTTTTCAAGAGGCTAAGCAAAGAATTATTATTGGGTGCTTCTATTCGATTCTATTTCGAAGGGGCGAAGGCAGTCGAGTGGTTTATTAAATAACCCAACGAAACTTATTCACGCGTACTCCGCGACCCTTGATTCGCCAAATTGAATCGTTCGTTATTTGGAAACGTCGAACGAGTGACGGTCGATATCGCGTATACGAAATAAAACTACTGGAAATGGTAGTATCGCGCAAAATTCGATACGAAACTGCTCGAGCAGCTTACGAGTACGAGTATCAAGATCTACGACTTGTTTCCAAAGTACGCGGATTCGTATTATAATTTAAAAACTTCTATCCTCGGATGTCGGTCACCGCGACGAGTTAATTTTCCAGGTTATCCGTATCCGATCGATAAACCACGACCATTGCCGTGACCATTGCCGCGACCATTGCCGCGACCATTGCCGCGACCATTGCCGCGACCATTGACGCGAACTCTGCGCTATTCCAAGATTATCCCGTGCACGTACGTAGAAGATATTTCAATTATGTAATCATAAAGGCTACGCGTTAACGAAATTATTTATTTAGCTCTGAAATATTCCATAAATGTACAGGGAGACATCGAATGTAAAATGCAATTTATTCGAGTTAGAGTTTAAAATATATTTTTTGTTTAAAAAATTTGTTTACGTCACAGTTTTTATGAATAAAAATATATTCGCAAAAATGTGGACTACGTAAATAAAACTTCCGTCCGAGTTTAAATTTCATATTCAATTTTTATTTTTATAACCAGGCTTAATTTAAATCTTATGCAATTTAAATATAAAATTTTGAATAACGCAACGTTATTTTTTAAAAAATTATTCTTGACGCAAAATTCGACGAATAATATGCATAAGTTTTTTTACAAAATCATTATCGTTTAAGCTTTGCGAACGAATGCTTCAAAAATATTTTCTAGATTTTCCGTTTTAACTTATAGTCAACTGCATTTTTTAAATATTGCTTAATTTATGCGTATTCTACATTATTTACGCTTTAAATCCTCTATTTAGATTAAAAATAAATAATAAATTTTTACGCTTGCTTAAAATTGTTGACTCTTATCTAGTTATTTTAAAGGGAAAAAACGAGCTTTAACAAAGCTGTGCGCACGACAAAACAATAAAAACGTATAAATTTCGTTGAGGTAAAAGTTTTGCGTCGCTCCGTTTGGCTTCTACGGAACAAATTTTATTAAAAACGAATCGTATCCTCGCGTCCACGTTCGACGACCGTTCATTGATTTTGGATAAAAAGCCTTAATTCTGGATAAAGTATCGACGCGGCGACGAAAACATCGTACGCGAAACGAATCCGAAGCGGGCGAAGAGGAAAAAGAGGAAAGAGGGAAAAGACGAAAAAGAAAGAAAGGACGAACGCGAAAATATTTTAGGCGGAAACGTCATTTTTGGTAATAAGTTTTGCGGTTGAAGATATTTTCGGTTTGGTTTTAGCTCTGATTTAAAGCTTCCGTCTATGAAAAATCTGCCTAATAATCCGTGGCAACGCAGAAACGCAGATATCAATGAGCCCGTATTTAGCAATGAATAATGCGCGGTATAAGCGGTAGTGAATTATTTAGAACCGTACCTTCCCGTTCCTGAAATTCTCTTTCGCTGGATATACCGCCTCTGCATTTGCATTTAAATTCGGAATTTATTAAAAAATTTAATAGAAATCTTATTGTTCGTAGCGAGCGCCTTAAATCACTCGGATACGAAGAATCCCACGTTTTTAAAAGTATCTGGAAAGGAAGCGCATTTCGTAGATATACGAGCGCACTTATTGCGCCAAGCATACTCCACTTTTCGAACGTTTCCTTCAAATTTCACGCCGCTCAAACGTTATTTACGAACAATAAAGTCAATGGTTCTCCTCCGCCTCACCTCCGCTTCGCAACCGCCTCGCAACCGCCTCGCAACCGCCTCTTCCCTCCCCGCCTCGCCGTCCGCGCCTCTTCGCTCCTCGCGACTAATAAATAAGCTCTTCCCGCGAGCAAATTAATGCGCTCGTAGCATGCGACCTACTACTGCAAGGTGTGCAGCTCGCCCAGCGCTCCGGATCACCGAGGATAAGAAGAGACTCGGTTGGCGCGCCTCTGGGAAAGGAGGACGAAGGAAAGCGAAAAGAGGAGTAGACGGAAGAAGAGGAGGAAGAGGAGGAAGAGGAGGAAGAGGAGGAAGAGGAGGAAGAGGAGGAAGAGGAGGAAGAGGAGGAAGAGGAGGAAGAGGAGGAAGAGGAGGAAGAGGAGGAAAAGGAGGAAGAGGAGGAAGAGGAGGACGAGGAGGACGAGGAGGACGAGGAGGACGAGAAGCACGAGAAGGACGACGAGCGCGGATCGAAAATGAAAAGAAGTGGAAGAATGCAGAGACTGAAATAAAAGAGTGCCGGACGAGAGAGAAACGTTAAGGGGCAGAGGAGCGGAAGAGCATTATGGGATTCCGGGAGGAGAAGTCAATTACCGTTGCTAAATCTAACTATATATACGTGTCCGCCGTCTTTTACAGCTTTAGCGCGTTTACTTGATGCCTCTTTGAATGCCCTGTTGTAACTCCCGAGTCTCGGTTCTCTTATCTGGCACTTTTAATCCGCAGGGCTGTCTCTCGGTGCGCTATTAATTAAGGCTCGCTCGCCCGTTGGGATCGTTGACAATATTGTTTTATTATACGCGGAAGTCCCGGTTGTTCCGGCATTCGAATAAAGGGGAAACGTCTCCGAGTCGAGACCCGAGTCGAGACCCGAGTCGAGACCCGAGCCGAGACCCGAGCCGAGACCCGAGCCGAGCGTTCGAGTGGAGGGACGATTGATTCGTCCCGTACGTTTCTTTCGTCCGACGCTCGAATTAATCCCCGGTAATTTTTAATTTTCCTATCCGTCTTTGCGTAGGCTGACAGCGACGGCACTCCGACGAGTCTCCAACGAACGACGGATGTTCGCATTTTTCGAGTCGCTGCGATTTATTCCATCTTCTTTTATTCGCTCTTGATACCGGCGCGTCTTTTATCGCGTTTTGCATCGAATGGTCTGCAAAGTAGCAGCGCAACTCCGTCGTTTTACGTCGAAAGACGAACGCGAAACCTACTAAAACGCGTCGCGCGGTCGACGAAATAAATGAAAAGGGTTCGGATATTCCGCTTCTTTCGACGGGATCGCAGGGCATAAAATTTACATCTCGTAATCCCGATGTCGTACGCTCGGCTTAAAAAAAACTAATTGTTTGATGTAATATCGTAATTAATGCTCCGTCCTGAAAACTCGGTTATTTACTCGGAGGAAAATAAAGTTTAATAATCCGTTGAAAGAAAACTACTTTGAATCGTAATTATTCACGGTGGAGAAAAAGTAACCCTTTTCGAGTAAAATTATTATTTCCCGACGTACGTAAGATTCTCTTGACACTAATTTGTTAAATATTGAATTAAGAAACACTGATTTTACATTAACGTATTTCTTTTACTCGCAAGAATTCTCGTTATCTTTCTCAACGAGTTTCTTCCTAGTATCTTATTTAAAATTATTCCTTTTGAACCAAATGAACAATTATTTAAGCGTACAACGACCATAATTTTCTCATCGTGTACAACCAACAGTTCTTACTTTTAACCATGCAATTCTTTTCAAAGATGCAACTGCCTCCAATTTACATCGTTAAAAAATGTTAACCAAGGCTTATCTCTCTCGAAATAGAGCAAATGTTTTTCGGTAGTACCGACATTTGCGTTCGTCGGCACGAAATCGTCAACGACGATTCATTCTTGCGTCAAAATATTCGAGCACTAGGTGTTAATCGTTGGGGTAAGTCGCAAAAATTTCAAATACAAATTAAAGTACTGCAGAATCTCGCATCGATGATTCCCGTACACTTCGACCTACTCTTATTTTCCATTCGAAGCGAACCACGGCTTTTATAATCACGATTCACGCTCCATAGATCTTGCGTACGCGAACAAGGCAAATAAAGTATTCGAATGCCTTTTTCTTCTTTTACTATAAATTGCTTTTTCTCTAAGCGTACGTCGGAAGTCGAGTTCCGGTAAGATAATATTCTGTTTTAACGTAATATTATTTCTCATTAAGTCTTTCCCATTTCGTAGAAATCGTACAAAGCTTTGAGAAATTACCTTTTTTTATAATAAAACCCGAGAAAAATAGAATAATATATTAAACTCGTTCGCCCAACGCGTTAAAAACGTTATCGTTAACGAATCATCGATCGATTCGCGGTTAATTACGTTATAAAATATACACCTACGTAGCAAAATTAGCGATACATTGAAATTGTATTTGCATAATCTTAGGCGTACACCGATCGTTATCTTTGCGTAATCGTAAAAGAGCTTCGTTTCCTTTGTATAAATAAAGAAAGGTACGAGGCGCCGGTTTACGGTAATCGAGAGGTTAAAAAATTACGGAGCGTTTCGGTGAGAGCGTCGCACCGATCGACATAAACGATAGAATCAAGCAGCGGTTACTCATTTTTTTGCTGTCTCGGGCGATAATGGACTCGGAATTCCGCTCGCTGGAAAGACAGACGATAAAACGACGCTTCGCTCGTTCGGATTCCACGAGCCGAGTCCCGAAACGAATTTATAAACAGTCGAGAATAGTCGAGAACAGTCGAGAGCAGTCGAGAACAACCGAGATGATTCCCAGTGCAACGAAGGACTTTCGTTCGGTCGGCGCAGAATGTGTCCATCATTCTCCGATCGGAACACTTTCGATTCGCGTGGAATAACGAATTCGCGCCATAAACAAGAAGCGTAACACGACGAGTAGCAGCTGCGAGCTGTGCACGACCAACGACGAGTCCACGTTCTCCTCTGCTCCAGGAGCCGGCACCGAAGACTTCTAGCCTCCTTTCCCTTTGTTCCGAACCTTATTTAGCCATTCGCGCATTTTCCATTGTAATTTCCCGTCACTCCTCGCCTCGACCCTCCGCTTCACGTTTCTTCTCCTTTCTCCTCCTTTCTCCTCCTTTCTCCTCCTTTCTCCTCCTTTCTCCTCCTTTCTTCCTTGATGCGTCTGCCTCCCCCGTCGATCTTCCTCCGGATTTCTTCTCGCTCGATGTAATTGCTTACTCCGACCGAGCGATAAACGCGTCTAAACTATCTCCGGTCCTCCTATTCCTTATGCTTGCGAGCTGAGATTTCCTGCGCTCGGTCGAGGATCGAGATCGACCGAATTCTATTTATCACGGATTTTACGATAATAATGGCTCGCCGCATCTCGGGCTTACCTCTTCTCGAGGGACTATCGTTTATCATCGATTGTCGAAACGTTCATCGATCGGAATTCGAAACTGGTGATTTCGCGCGACAACGAAAATATCAACAACGAGATTTTCCGCTATTTCGAAATGTCCGAATCGGTATAAAATAAGGTATCGCGTGATACTCTTGTCGTCGGAACGGCCGCGTCAATTATATATAATGAAGACTGAATTCTAGCGTCGAGTCGTGTTCAACTTCGTTGGCTTAAACTAGGGTTTACCGACTTGGGAAAACTTTGAGATAATTAAATTTTATTTCGAATGATTATTCGAGAGTAATACCGTGTAATTAATAATAATTATAATAAATAGCAAAGGTAAATTAACGATCTTTATGTAACGAAATTCCAAGTCCGTGATTTTTTTCGAAAGAAATACGAAGATAAAATATTGCAAAACGATAATTTCGTATAAAAAATAAAATTTGATTCATAATTTTCCTTATAATTAAATTTAAATCCTTGTTTCATCGATCGAACATCGTGCACGTGAAAAAGTTGTAAGATTATTGACTATTATTAATTTTTAAGAATAGATAATTCTAAAATAATACTAGTAAATTGTAAGTCTAATAAAAGGTAATTGAAAGCTACAGAGTAGTTATTAGTACTGCGTATTCCTTCTTTGAATGGTAGATTTTTTTAATATTCCAAAGAAACGTACTATTATAGATATTGTCTATTCTTTCGGTAGTAATTTTACTGAATTTGTGTTGTATTAAGGGGCTATTCAAAACGATTAACTAACACTTGATAGAAAATTATTCAAATAGTAAGATAAGGCATACTATGTTTTTGCCTATATTTGCCAGCATTCGTTGCACTCGAACTGGCCTACGAGTCTAAAGTTCCCAATGTTTTTTGCATATCCGGATAGCTGCGTCACTGTATACGTAGATCAGTATCCAAAGATAAAACTTTAAATTTAAAAGATAAGTCCGATAAAGAAATATTCCGTAATTTTCTTTATTTAATTTACGTTATTTTATTTTTGGTCACCGAGGCGAGGGGCAATAAAAAATAAAAATGAAAGCAATTTAAAAAATGGTATTCGTGGATTTTTGCAAAGAAATATATCTCGCGCGAAAGTTTGCATAGAAAATTTACCGCCGTCTCCGACTGTTTGGTTGACCGAGTAAAAATACGTAAAAATAAAATGTGTTATAAAGTAATTCCTTTTTGGAAATACCTTATAATGTAATTAACGCAGGAAGATCACGATACAAAGAAATAAATAATTCCTCGCAGTTGGTAAATCATTATTTTGCGCATATTCCTCTTTAATCTCATCGCGAACGATTAATTCCCTAATAAGAACGACATTGTTCCCCTTGACGCGTCGTAAGAAACCCCTTTACGTACTGCCGAGTTCCTCCGTGCTAGAAAACAAGAAATTTAATGAATAAAATACGCAAATTTGAATCAGCGTATAAATAATAAGATATTATATCTCGCATCCATGTGAATATGAAGCAGTGTAACACAAAAGAAAGCGAATATCCGAAGAACAGTGCAGCGAGTTGAAAACGCTCGTTAATCCTTAGAGGCATTGTAGACGAGTCCTAAAGTACCGTCGGCACCGCCGCTTCTATCTCCCTCTTCCTCGCACCCTCTCTTTCCGACCATTTCTCTCTCGCTCCGCAATTACAAATTATACGCTGTTCAGCCAGTCTCGGAGAGGCTAATGTGTAACCATCGCCCGAGCGTTTGCTCGAGAGGCGTAAAGGCCGACGGGGGGTGTAGCGGTGAGCGGCGTGGGGCGAGGGGCGAGGGGCGAGGTGCGAGGGGCGAGGGACGGGGAACGTGGGGCGAGGAACGTGGGGCGAGGAACGGCGCGGATTGCTATCCATATTATCGCGAAGAAACTGCAGACTCGTGAGCAACGGTGGCATTTTACTTTCTCACCGGGGCGGACGGTTTTCGGTCCCGAATATTCGACCAGACGAGGGGATCCAATATATCCACGGGCGCTCGTCACCTTCGGTCGCTCGCATCGAATTAGCGCACTTTTTTAGAGGAACAAAGTTGCGTACCCCGGACTTTTACTAACTCCGTCACGCGGAATACAAAAGCGCTTCCTGAAACTCGATCGAACACTTTTGTTGGTGCGAAATAAGCTTTTTTGCGCTACCCGTGTATTTGCTTCTCTATCTTCTTTCTCTCTTGGTCTCACCTTTCATATGCAAAATTCAAGTTCTTTTTTAGCAAATTGAAGAAGAAGAAGAAGAATAATAATAATAATAATAGTGAAATAGTCAGAGAAAATAAAAAATCGTTTTACGGAGTTGCTTTGAAAGTGAAATGCAAGAATCAGTTTGGAGAAATTAAATTTAAATAAATATCAAATAATATTTGGTCAACCATCCGGCGAATCTTTTTAATCCGCTAATTTCGAAGAATATCATCGTTCCTTCAACCGTTCGAATTAAAACTAAAATGCTTTATTTATACACCCATATTTAAATTTTTGCCTTTCTCGTTCGAATGGGTTGTTCAAAGTCCAAGGAAAAATCATAATAATGTTATTTATACGCAAACGATGAACTTTGCAAACGTACACGAATGAAAATTTCTTTGGTTCTTTCGTTATCTTTCAATTATTGTTTAAATTTTAATTAAGCCTTCGGTTAGTGGAATTAAAAATTTTCTTTCGATCGCAATAAAAATTTTATATTATTAATAAATCATGTTCCGATAAATCTTGACTAAATTGTGAGAATTTTATCTTCTTGATTGATAAACCTTTTGATCGCTTAGCTAATACGAATGTATAATGGAGATCTTAATCAGGTGCTGGCACAAATTACATTAATAATTATATACTCGAATCCCATTAGTAGTAAATTAATCTGCGGAATTAATTTTGTTATTTCGTCTTTAAACGGAATATAGATATCGCATAAAGATAGTTTTATAATTATTATACAATATTATAGATGACGTTTATTAATCGAAACGAATAAAATTGATGTTTTAATGTAACGAAATTCGATTAGGCCAATTTCAATCAAGGATTTTAATATCCTATTCATCCAAAATCTATCCTTTTTATTATCAATTTAATTTTTAAGGTATCTTAATTCATACACCCGTAACCCGTCGCTGATCCAACAAAGAATTAATTTACCGATAAATCGTAGCTTTTATTCGCGCTCAACGACGTTTCGAACTTCGCCTATTACACCGGAACATTAAATTTCCATAATATTCCCGCTCCCCTTCGCGGGAAATTTATAATCGCATTTTTGCGATTACCGCTCCTTTTTAAGCGGCATCCAGTTGTTACTTCGAGCATTTGGATGAACGATATAAAAAACGAGCGTTTAACAAAAACCTCGATAAATAATGGAAATCTTGTTTCCGAGTTGCGTTTTTCGGTTTTCATTTTCTTACTATACGTTCAATTTGATAAAATCAATAAATAATCGCGAACGCAATCATGAATAAACTACGAAGCAACGAAAATTATAACGAGATTTTGTTCGTTTCTATTTCTCTCGTAAAATTCGAAAAATAACGACAACGTCCAAAAAGTATACGCGCGTTTTGAAAGTTTCGTACTCTACTTTCCACGTTGATACTCGAACGCGCGATTTTCAGAGACAACGTCATCTTCGAACTTAAACTCGCCGTATTCGCCAAATAGATAACGACCCAGAAACGAAACGAATTAAAAATCTAAATTGAAAAAGTATCTTGGTCTCTCGCTTCGATCGAGTTTTGAAAAGTGCCGGGAAGAACGAGGACGACAAACATGGAATCGCGGAAAGAGCGATACTAGCAAATTTGAGAAATCGATAAGGTAAAATTAGTTAATATTCGACGCATAAGACTTTGGAAAATCTTCCTCGTTGGAAGAGCGAGCGTTGGGTGTCCGAGATGCCGAATGTCCAAGATGCCGAATAAAACGACGCACCGACGAGACTCGCAAATTCTTGCCTTCGGCACTTTCGTCGGTAAATACTCGGTTACGAATACTTTATACATTGATTGTCCGCTCGTTCACCCGTTCTCCCGAGGACTCCATAACCGCTATCGTGTGTCCGCATACTCGGCCAATTTTCCTCTCCGTCCGTTTCTCCGAGAGTTTCCGACGGTCCCTCGCGAACGCCGAATTATTACCGTCGCGGTTTCTTCGCCTCGGAGATGCCGATCGCGTCTCTCTCGAGTCGGAGGCGTTCGAGCGGCGCGGAAGTACGGAATCCCCTGATCGATATTCGATTATAAAACAACGGAGCGCCAGCGCGTCTCACTTTACGATAGCAATAAGAACGACCAATCCGAGATGCCGAGAACAGTCCCCTGCCCGCCGTCGCCTCCGCGGCGCATCCCCGAGAACAAAGCAGAAGGAGCCCAACTTTGGCGATCCGTTGTCTAGGCATCGGTGAGCCTCGCCGCTTGCCTACACCTTCCCGGACTTTCTCCGGCGATCGGCCCACTGACCGCGATTATTGAGGGACCTCCCGCCAAAAAGTCCGAACAGTCCCAACCGTCCCAACAGTCCCAACAGTCCCAACCGTCCCTTCTTCGACCCCCGCTTCCCTCCTTCACGCTTCCGTCCTTTGTCCTTGCGCTCGCTCGCCTTTTTTTCGTTGGGCACTTTCTCCCGCGCGACTACTCGGGACAGGAGACGAGAAGCGTCGTCCTCGTTTTTCACCGGCCCAGAGCTGCATCCGGAGCTCCCGCAATTACGCTCGGTCTCGGGCTGCAGTCGAATTTCCGAGTTCGGCGCGTGTACCTTTCCGTCATCGTTATAATTAACGAAGAAAACGCAAGGCGAATTCGAGGGAAGCGAGACCGGAGCTAACAACGAAACTATCGACCGACGAATTACTCTAACGAGGCCACTTTTTCAAACGATCCTTATCTTCGTTTAATAACAGAAATATCGTACGGCGCAAACTCGAGAACGCAACACTCGAAAGAGTAATTAAGAGAAAACGCGAGCGTTGAATAAACACCTACGGTTTTCCCCGTAGGAAGTTTAATTTTTTAGAAACCGCGTCGGGGAAATATTCGTTCATTTAAAAACTAGCACTCGTTAAACTTAATTCGCGATATTTCAATTAAAAACTCCCGGTGTAATTAAGCGAAGAATCGGCGAGAGTCGCTGCTCGAAACAAACGTTGATCGAGAAAGCGCCACGAATATTGTCCAACGAGCGAATTATGCCAACCGCTTTAGACGCGCATTTGACTAATCCGAGCAACGCACGCAACGACTCGGTGTTATTTCCGTGGGCATATTGCGATGTTGCACCGATTTCCGAACGATTACCCGAATAAATTTCACCCGAGCCGCGAGTCGAAGCTAACGAAGGCGAGAAAAATCGAAAGTATTCCTCGCCAAATTCGCGATCCGGATGGACGTCGCAGTTAGTTTTTGGTGCACGCGTGCGTCGAAAGCTGTCGGCGGGATCTCGTTTCCGTCTCCTCTACTCTCGCCCCGACGGTTCCCCGAGAGACGTAAGATGGCGCGGGGCCGATGACCTTCGTGCCCGGATAAGAGTCCGTGATACGAGTCCGAAAGAACGAACCCCGGACGCGCCAAAATCCGACGTGGATTCCCGCGCGGTCGGTTTAATTGGAAAAGTCCGAGCGATCGAATTTTCCGGGTACGCGCGTCGCGTGGGACGAAGAGAGGAAAGAGTGGAAATATCTCCGCCTCTCGCGCCCTTCTTCGGAGCTATCGCAATTTCTAAGTCCTCGCGAGCGATCGCCCGAATTTTGGCGTCGATCGTAGCAGCGATAAAGTAGCGATGAAACTATCGTCGCGATTTCTTTTTTCTCTCGGCGTACTTTCCTTTTTTACTCGTAACGAAAACGACGCTTTCCAAAAATGTGCGAAGAAACGCGTCCAACGTTTTTCTCACCAGCGTTCCATCGAGTCGTACGTTTTCCGCTTTTAATTCTCGCACTCGAATTTGACTCGCGAGCGTTTAAGCGTACGACCTTACGAGTCTGTCGAAAGGTTTACAATTTAAAGGTATAAACTTTATCGTTCGCGTATAAAATCTAAATAAATACGAGTGTCTTTTCGAATTCCAATACCAAACGTGAAATGGAATTTCAAAGTTAAAAATGGCGAGTCTAATATCGTCGAACGAATCTAAAAAAATTGATCGGCGTTTCCTCAACGTAAAAATATTACATTTTTTTTTTATTCTTGGCTATGAATCTGAAACAAAACGTAAATTTTTCTACTGGAAAATCCGACGACACTTTGTTTTTCGATGCCGTCTTAGCTTTTTTTTTATCCGAAAAACGTATTCGTACAAACCTCGATATTTTTCCGACTTCTTGACCTTTTTACGAACATCGATCTCATCGAGAAAAGCATCGTACGAGCGAAAGAAAAAATTTCCGAAAAATATCGTTCGATTCGAGTAACCGCTACTCCGAAAATCGTCGTCTCGAGCAGAGATTTTTTTTTACCAATCGCGAGCACGATGACGACGAAAAAAAAAGTACAGCAAAGCAAAGGATAGTCGAGTCGATGAGTCGCGCGATCACCGAAAAAGTGTCTCCGGTGAGAAAAAGCGCGTTAAGAAAACATCGTAGCGGTTCGACCGGAGTACGTTTACGTCGTCCTCGTTCGGTTCGTCGGGTCACCGAAAAGCTTCGCTCCAATTCTCCTCCTCGCGCGAGCACACGAATAAAGAAGCGGCTCGCTTCTTTATTTACTCGATTCGCGGTAGGCCTCGAGGAAGAGGCACGAGGCATGAAATCGCGAAACTGGGGCAGCCCGAAACCGCGGATACCGCGATAAAAGCGGACAAGATACGATTTCTTGGTCGATGAACTGAAAAAGTCGACGCAACGAGGAGAGCGAGACAGCCGGATTTACAATGCCCTGTTGGAGGTTTAAAAGGAGCGGTCCAGATTCGCGCTCGGACGTCCAGATTGACTGGAGGCACGTGAAAACGAAAAACTATTTTCAACCGCGTTTCGCGATGTTAGCTCCTCGTTCGGTTCCGTATTCCTACGTAACGATTCGTACCGATCGAACGATCGCGTAAAAAGCCTGGGCGATCGTCGAGACCACTTTTTATCGATTTTACCATCGCGGGAGGGGAGAATAAAAAATGCACGCTTCGTCTATTTTTGATACGTCGAATCACGCTCCGATCCTCTCGATACGTAACGCAAAAACACGTTGATGCATCACGCAACAATTTCCCGATCCGGAATCGCGTTCCAAGTCACGATAAATTTACGCTGGCGCGAAAAACTTACTCTTTCCGAGTAAGGGTTCGGGACAATTTTAGAATATCGCTCGACCCTCGAAACGTCGACTCGAAAGGCCGACTCGAAAGGCTGACCCGCGAAAAGTTCCCTTCGACGGGCGAAAGTGCGCGACGCGGAGGCTCCGAGACCGCTCAAAGATTCAAAGGATTTCTGAGCGAATCATCTTCCGCGATAAGAGACCAAAATACGTGACCCGGAGCCGAACTCCGATTCACGCATCGTCCGTGGCAGCTGCCGAGTTCGTAGTACCGTACGTCCACCCGCGCGTACTCAACATCAGCGGGTGATTTACGGCCTGCATCTCGACTGCCTCGGGGATGTCTTATCTCCGAGAAACGAGCGAGTCCGGATTACTTCCCGCTCGCGACAGTGGGAAGTTCAAGTACCGACGGAACCGGAGCGTGCGAGCGAACTTTTGCCTCGAAACCCGAAATCCCTCGTGCTTTCTGCGATATCAACGATTAGCGTCTAGGAATTAACAAAAATTTTGCAAAATTTCGCTCGTCGAATTTATAGGAACGAAACCGCCCGACCGAAAACGTAAGCCCGTCTCGATCGAGCGTCGAACACTGAACACCGAAAGCAGCTCGGGGAGATTCGAATAATCGCTCGACTTTAAATACTGAAAGGGGGAACGATGATTTTTCGGATCGAATGAACGAAGCGACGAGTCGACCGAGCTTTCGCGTTTCGGTACCGGGAGGACGCCTGGAAGAAAAAAAGAAGAAAGAGCGAAAACACGGGGGAAGAGAAAAAGGGAGCCGAGTCCGATGTTCGAAAAATCCACGCGGAGTCGAGCCTCCACCAATGAGGGCGCAGTTCGAACCTCGCGCAAACTGTCCTTCCGGGTACAACGTGTACTGCACTTTTCCAGGTACTTTTCCAGGTACTTTTCCGCCTAATTGCGGGTGATTCGCGGTTTCTTTTTTGCCCTTTGCTTCGTTTTGCGCTCTTTTTACTTGCACCCTCGAGGAACTCTCGCCTGGAATCGTCCGCGACTGAAATTCACCGACGATTCCTACGTTTCCTACGTTTCGTACGTTTCGTACGTTCGTACGTCGGTGTAACATATTTCTCGGTATACTCGCTTCGAGTTATGTATTTGAACAACATCGGGTAATATTGATTTATACCGGAATGCGGTGCAGCTGTAGCAGAATTTTTTCGATGGGATTTTTTTAAATTAGTTGTTTTATAATCGTTTTTCAGCGCATTGCAATTAGAAGTTGAAAATTTTGTTTTTTCTTTTCGAATGCTCGAATACGTTTTTACGAACTGGTTTTATATTTACAAATTTTAGGATACGTAATAAATAATCGATCGACGCTCGTATATCTGCGGCGCCAATATATTCATTTTCATTATGCTGCGAGTGTTTTATTTTATTAACGTATATAATAAGTTTAACGATAACCATATTATTAATCGTGATTAAAGTTGCCTACGTTTCGATCAATATTTATTTATTTCACGATCTCTTTAATGCATAAATTTTTAATTTACGAAAAATGCCTCGATGATATTGTTTTATAGAATGAAATACAGGATAAAGTAAAAAAATATTCCTGAAAATTATTTTCAATTTCTACATTTAAAGCTTACCGAGTTATAGTCTCTATTTTATTGAATAACGATTACTACTGTATAACAGTCTATACGGAAAAAATAAAACCGTTATTAAAAAATATATTTCATCGTACAATTTTATTTTCTAAAATTAGATTTTAATTACGCGTAAACATTTTTAAATTTGATTTTAATGGATTTAAAAATTTGTTTGTTAAACTTGTATGAAATTTGTTACATTGCGCACTTTTTAAATTAATTTGCTTCGATATAATGTTATTTCATTCGTTAAATTTATTACGCTTACACGCTTATTAAATTTTACCGCGAAAAGAATTCTGTTCTACATACGGAGGAAATTAAATAAAAATTTAAACTCAACGACGGCATAGAAAAATTATTTTTACGTAATCACTGTATACGAGTATTTGCAAGCAGATATGCCTGGAATATATTTTGAATTACATTTGCTTTTTGCCAACTAAATTCTAAACACATATACGTCTGCGCGTATAAATATCCACCTGCCGTAAACTGGAACTTTCCTCGACTTTATTTGCATTTGAGAACATCAGATTTTTCTTCCAAGGTTTTCCGGAGATAATATTAACTGTAAAGGAATTGTGTATTTTTAGCAAACTTATGACCTTAATATACAAAGATACAAAGTTAAAACCTGTTAAATACACCTGCATAAATTATTGATAATGATAGCTTATTATATAATCATTTGCTATCTATTTTTAACATAATGTGTGTGTGTGTGTGGGTGTGTGGGTGTGTATATGTATACAGTCATACATATATATTTATTTATTACATTCTAATGAGAATGCAATATATTACATTTGTACATCATTTTTGACAATTATTATTTAAAAAAATTAATTTGACATTTAATAGTCGTACTAAATATTTCAGTCTGATAACAATTTTAAAATATATGCATCTGCGTCTTTAAAATTACTAAACAGTACATTTCCTCATTTATAGAGCGATAAGATAAAATGTGTTGTATAAAAAACTACCGTTTTATATTTTGTTGTAAAATATGAATTCTGTGACATAAAAGTATTGTACTGCATTATTATAACTAGCTCGTATTTTTTCTTTCAAGAAATTTTAAAATATATTTATCATTTTGAAAAATAGTTTCGTAAGGTTTCTAACATACTAAAAAATTATTATTATAATTCATTAAGTATTTAATTTGATTTATAATTTTTTAAAGTTTTAAAGATAATTCCTACAAAAGTGCTTTCTTATATTTTTTTATAAAATTAAATGTTATCTATTTATTCGAGTCATACGTTTAAAGCATCATTACGATAAATATATATTTACTGAATTTCTATTCAAATTAATAACAATAACGCCGGTAATGCAATTTTTTATTTTTCAGTTTACTATGTTTTCTTCTAAGTAATATTTTTTACAAATAAACTTGAATTTAAGTTTCTGTATTAGCGATCGTAGTTTATCCGATATGTACCCGGACTTCAATAAACCACGAACCCTTTATTCCAACTTTATGGAGCAAGGATACGTTATTTTTTCCTTTTTATCTGAGTAATACTTTAAAATTAAATCTCTGCGCGTACATTTTGAGACCGAAAATCGAATGTTATTTTTCTCTAGAGTACTCGTATTTTTTTTTACTACTGCAATACTAAATAATACGGTTATTTAATTTATGTATCCGTATGAAATATATACTAAAGTTCATAAATTATATTAATTGTATTTAAAAAGTTTGATAAACAATTGAAATTTAAAAAAGTTATTATAAATGATATGATTATGTTGTATATAAAATGTATGTATTTTATCCAAAGAATAAATGAAAAATACTAAATCCAGATAAAGCGCAACCAAAAGTTTTTAAAGCGTTAAAAAGTTCATTGTTATTTCCTCCAAATATTATTGCATTATGAATTTCAAGAAAAATTCATATATTTAAAATAGGTGCATTATAATTTTAAAATAGAATACAATGCTCTTATCAACGTAACATTTTTATGCAATAAAAATTTATTGAAAATTGTTTATGAAAAGGATTGTTAAATTTCTTTTATAATACCATTGCAAACAAATTATTTACTAAAATATAGTCATTTAATAATTTAATAATTTATAATTTATCGGTAATTTTTAATATTTATAAAGAATAATAATGTTTCATCAATGTTTTAGGATATAATGTATTAAAGTACAATAAATTCTTTTTTAAATGCGAGTTACACTTTGTCACAATCTGTAAAGCTCACAACTATATTCGAAGATATTGTTATTTACGGAATAATAATTTTTTTAATACTCTTCAAATTTATTTAAATATTTGTGTTTATACGTGAGTAGACTCAATAATAAACTTCTTTTAGCAGATTAAAAAAAATCTTGTATATTATTTCTTCATTTGCTTCGATTATGAATTTCAAAATTTTCCGCTTTTCCTCGAGTAGAGTAAAATTAATCGAGCTGTAATCAAAAATATCGATAAAGAATTTTAAAAATATGTAATAAAATATTCAAACAATTATGTTATTTTTTGCTTTTATCAATTAATTAATATAAACGCTAAACATATTTATTTATCGCATTTAGTCTAATCGAAAGGAATTTGAATACATGCATATATTCTAGTATCATTTGTAAAGGTAAGGTAATAAAATGTAAATTAATGTGGTTAATGCATTCGTATTTTATACACTGCGTTTATTATACATTAAGAGTGAACTAGTCGAGATATTTTAATAAAATAAAAGTCATCCTAGCGCGTATTACCACAGCGGACGAATTTTGCAATAACGAAATTGAAATTACAATGCATATAATAATATAAAAAGAAAAGGACATTGCTTTTTACAAATGCACTTTTTATAAATATCGCGTTACGAGATAATCTCGATAAAAATGAGCGATCGATTTCTACTTAATATTAAAATAATCGTGTCCACGGAAAATTATATTTACGTATACTTTTTGGAACAGAGCGATAAATCGGGAAATACGTCTTTGAAATATAAAATAAAGCACATAATCGAGTAAAAGAAAAAACGGCATACTACGGACGGACACATAAATGCACGTGTGCAAAATTTGAAAGTCACTTACAACGCTGTTTAGAACTCGTATAGCCACGAATGTAAACAGAGTTTAAAATTGTTTACACGCTGGAAGAATCAGAATATTCTCTAAATATACATAACGCTTTTAGCGCGGAATAGCTCTTAAAATTTTATTTATACGTATGTATGACTTTATACATTGTAATCAACTCCTTTGATTTATAACTCGTACTTAACGCTTTGCAAATTTGCGAGAGACTTTATCGACGAACGAGTGTAAATTGAAAATGTGAAAAATGCCTATGAAAAATTTGGATATTAATTTTGCCGGAGAGAAATTACGAATCGGCGCTCGCGAAAATGTCTGGAACGCAAATTATGAGTTCTGAGGTCGGCGGCGGATCGAGTCGCTCGAATACCTCGAAACATCGCTGTGGACATTTTCGAAAGATTAAAAAGCAGCTTCGGCGTTAGAACGAAGTTGGTACGGCGATCGTGAAAATCTAAAGCAGAGGTTCGCGCATCGACGCGAGTCTCTGCGAGAGTCTCGACGCGAGTCTCGACGCGAGTCTCGACGCGAGTCACGGCGCGAAAGGGTCGTAAAGAAACGGAGCAGTTCGAGAGAAACGTTACGAGCACTTTAGTGCAAAACGCAAACCACCGTTACGTCATTATCCCGCGCAAAGTATCTGCGCGGCTGCTATCCTTAGGATTTAATATTTTTCTTTCGCGATTTCGTAAAAATTATGCAAATAAAAATCCGGACGACTTTGCTCGTCGCCTCGTAATTGTCTTTTAAAACCTACCTTTCACCTCTCCTCACGCGATAACGAGTACTATTTTCGATATTAATGATTCCGTTTACGTAAACTTACCGGGCGTTAGTTATAAATCATCCAAATACAAATATATATTTATCTTTTCGGATTACGCTTTTTTTCTCCGGCGCGGGTTTCCGAATGCTCCGAATGCTCCGAATGCGCGTGCGCGAACGAATCGAACGATCTCGCGTATAACGAGCGTTCGGTTTTATTAACTCGGCTATTTTAATATTCTAGAAAACGTGCGCTTTGAGCGATAAATAAACGACGTCGGGTATTCGCGTAATTAACCATTTGAAAATCTATACATTTTTTAATTTTATCGTATCCCGTGCAATATTCGTTTGGTATTTACGATGTCAGGCAGGCGTTACGAACGCGACGTAAAATTCTGAAAATTTAATCGGAGTGATTTCAGAGCATAAAATTCGATACAAGCGATAAAATTTTTATTACCGTTAAAAATCTATTATATTTGTGAAAACTTGTTTTTTTTAAAAAAGATGTCACTGTGTCACATTGTATATTATTACCGCAAGATTAAAGGCAATGTATAAGCGCTTCTTACGAATTTGCATGTTGAGAAATTGTAGAAAATAATAGCTATAATATCGTGAGTAGTAAAACATAAATAAGTAGCCCGAGAAATTATGCGAATACGCTACATGACGAATTTACGTTCGTAAAAATCAAAGTGCTACGAACGCGAAGCCAATGTGCCTCTACCCAACTTTAATAAGACTCTGCTTTCAAGCATATCGTCGTGAATATTTTCTTGACAGCTACGGTCGGTTCTATACTACTGTGATTGGCTCGGGTTACAAGCGATTCAAGGATGCTGATAACGGGCGAATTTCGGTCCGCGCACGAGGTAATAAATGATCCTTGTAATCATCGCGTACTCGGTACAAAACAGTAACCTAACGATTTCCGGATTTCCTTAACGACTTAATTTAACCGAGTGTTTTTTCCTTAAACTTGCCGCATATAATTATTGTTTTAAAAGTTTGCGTTGGAACGTATCTAGATGAAAAATTAAATGCTTGGATATTCGACATTTTTACCATTTATCATTCTTTTATTCTTTGCGATCGCGGAAATCATAGTTTTCAAATTACTCTTGTGTTCAGCGCTCGAAAATAGCGAAAGTATTCTTGGAAAAATAGAGACAATAAACAGGAAAATATAACTAATAAGCTCGTTACAACGTAACAGTGACGTTAAAATAGATGCGACTAAGTAAGCTTATAAATTCATAGTTGTTTGATTAAATAATAATTATTAAACGATAATTTCAAAAATACATTAATCATTGCTTTCCTGTAGTTTTATAAATTATCCACTCGTTAATAATTAAGTACAATTTTGTTTCTTAATTCGTTATAATTTAAATTGACAAATGAATAATAAAGCAACATCGTAAAAAAATTAAAAACATTTGATAGGTATTTTAAAATTAAGATAAAATATCTGAATTAAATATTAAAAAAAAGAAAATTATAATTTACATAATATTTTTGAAATTAAAATGTGCTCGTAACGATCGTAAAATGTAAATTCAAGTTGTAAAAAATTGTCTATTTTCAGTACAGGCAATTTTTTTCTATATTTAAACTTGACACGCTTCGATAAATTAATTTATGTCCTGAATATCCAACTGACGCGTGAAAAACTATATGACCCGTAAAAAAGATTTTCAGAAATAACATTTTCTTTTGCATTCTAATGCCATAGAGTTTTCGATCGTCAATATGTTTACTATATGAAGTTGGATATTACAATATTCGATAAAAATTTAAAAACTAATTGAAAAAGGTTTTTATAATTCAATTGAAATCTCGACGACAATAGCAATAATAACCAAGAATTAGTTAGAAATATGATTAGAACTCGTTAATTTTAGAGTTCGAATTTTACAGTTCAAGACTTCCGTAGAAAGTTAAAGGTTTAAATTAAAAAAGATATATGACTTAGATTCTAACCTCCATCACGATTCCATCGTAAACGGTTGAAATTTATAAATCAAATCGAGATTAACAATATAAAAATATAATGTACTTTCAATTTTAAGTATACTGTAAAATTTAAATTTTATTCAAAATAATTAGATATAATCAAAACTTTCTCTACATAATAAGTGACGTAAATCATAAAACAAGGCTGTGAGCCAAAAACCTAATTCTATCACAAATGCAATTATTCAACACTTCCATCTCTCCTCGCTCCCGTAAAAATCCTTCAAACTCTTTCATCTGTGTAATTTGCTAATAATCATTGTCATCAATGTCAAGGATCGCCCGCGCGAACGTAATTAAAGAGCTCCGGTAGTAACTTTCTCTTATTTCTTACTTCTCGAATGAATAAGCAAGCTTAAAAACATTAGCATATAATTATACCTATGGTTGCATGTACCGATGAAGGAACATATATTACAGTCTTAATTAGGAATCTTTATTTTTATTTTCAACTGTAAATATGTATAAAATGTTCTAAGGCACCGTTCGATCCAAACGAATAAGCTTTTAAGAGTTACTTAGGCCAAGTTGACGAATAAGTTCGAACGCGATATCGTTAAATCGAACGTATAAAAAACAATGCACCCGTTTCACGACTAGAACCGATGACTCTTTCGATAACATTCGACGCATAATATTCCCGTATTAATTACTCCAACGATAACCTCGCGAATTCTATGTATTATATTTCATCGAAGGAGCGTTAGAAGTAATTGGATTTATTTTGTGGAAAGATGAAATCCTCGGAGGAGGCGAAAACTCGCAGCGTCCATGAAATCGTAAGCGAGAATGTAAATAAAGAGGCCACACTTTCTAGTCGTAGCTTTTCGACGAGCCTTCCTTACAGTAAATTTAATCCATTGGAGACTTTCGTACGCTCGCTGCTACGTATACGTGCACTATTATAGACTTTTTAATACGAATTTCAGTGTAGGAGTTCTTCCGGGACCGAACTTTCTTTCGAAAGTTTGACTCGCACGTATGCGCCGAATAACGTTGGCACCGAGTCGCGAGGTTCGCTGTCGTGTGCGCAGTCACCGTTCGCGTGAACACCATTTACACCTTTCAACGTACAAATTCATACTCTTACCTTGACACTGATTTCTTCGCACGGGCGTTCGTGTCTTTATTTTTCGTCCGCTCGTTCGAAAAAAAAAACTTACGACGCATGGGCGGGAAATAACGCGTCTCGCGAAAAGTCGTGAAAAAAAGTTACAATCGCGAATCAACGACGAGGAAAGTTCGCTTCGTTTTTTATTATCGAAAGACGTATTCTCGCCGAGTAAGTTGGATCACCGAAAAAATAAAAAAGAAATTGCACCCCCGAGTAAGTCTTGTAAGCAAATCGCGATTCCCTACGTTTTAATTAAACGTAAAAATTAAAAAATTAAGTACAAGTTTGGCGAATTCGCGGACTTAAAAATTATACGCCTTCGTTTTTCGAAAGTATTCTCTTTAAAGAAGTTGTCATTTTTTAAGAGCAACTTCGCGCGCAGTTACGAAGGATAGTTCGCAAGGAAGGCATAAATCCTTAGGGTAGGCGATAAAAAGAAAATTTAATAAACGAAGGTAAATTTTCCAATTGCATTTCGCAGCGTAGAAAACACGAGCGTACGGGAATCCGTTGAGCAGAAGCTCCTTTTCATTAATTCTATTAAAGCGAAACCCGCATTCAGGAAGCTGCGAGCAAAATTTTAAATTATTTGAGCGCGTTTTTTACGGTCCGCGGAGAAACACGTTAACAAAAACGTAAAGTTGCAATAGCGGAGAGCAGCGTGGCAATAGGAAGCCTGAGTCACTGTGGGAACCGCACGCACCATTTGGTTTCCGCGATAACATTGAAGGCAGCTTAAGCTGGTAAATAACAGTTATACTGTTTAAGGGATTAATTTTGATACGATGAAAGTTTGTATTTTTACGCGCGTGCGCGTTCGATGCACGCGTGGCCGCGTACTTATCCGAAAGGGGAAACTTTCATTAATTATTTCATTCGACTGTAATACGCGTTCCGATTCTCTTTAAATTCTATACCTTATATTTTAGCTCGCTGTAAATAATGTAATCGGCAAAACGATTTTCTCCGATATTCCGCACAACTTGCGTATTCGGTAATAAGTGTAAGCTTAATAAGTATATTTTGTAAATGTTACCGTAACGTTGGACTATTTATTTGCCACGGTACAAAGGGCAAGCTTTTTTTATTTTTGTTTCTTCGGAATTTCGAATTTCGAATTTCATCGAGATAATCCATTAACGTCCAATTTTACGGCGTTAACGTTTTTATTTTACATTTCGTTTTAGTAAATACGTTTAGAAAAAAAAAAATTTTATTTCATTTAAAATATTTAAGCGAAATTTGGTTCGATACTGTAGAAAGTTATGTTAAACGTCGATATTTGTATCGCGAGTAACGCGAAATAAATAGAAATTGAAAACGACGTCCGAAGTTACGAAAAATTAAGGACTGCCGGTCAAGATAAAATAATGAGATCGTACATTTATTCGATACGTTCCGCTGAACCTGGTAAGCAAATATCCACGATCCACGTTCACTTTTTCAACATCTTACGAACTTTTTTTTACGAGTATTTTTCAAATTTTATCCCACTCTCCGAGATCAAATAATTTAAATATCGACTTATTAACCTCGTTACTTATTAAGATAGAGCTTTCAAGTTTTTCTGCTCTGATAAAAAAAATTTAATTTTACGCGTATTATTTTTTCGGTTAATTTTTAAGTAATCGCTATATTTTAATAATTCGGTAAGCGAAGATTGTAATTTTTAATCTTTGTGGTTCAACGCTTAAAACGAGAACTTATGACTAAGTCAACGAGAACGAAATTATTCGTCGACCGTTCATTTTTAATAATTTATATATATAATGCTCCATGAAAGATAAAAACTTTTAACGTATTTCAATTAATATTTTTTAAATATACCATAAAGCGGTAAGTGTATATTCAAGATCATATCTTTATTAGTATACAGCTTTATAGATTAAATACTCAGTAATTTACTGTAATTAAAATTCATAGTAAATTTATTTTTTACTTTTACTACATAGTTTAAGTACTCTTTTAATTCTTTCCAAAGCAAATAAGCTTAATAAAAATCGAATAAGGCTGCGTTGAAAGTGTTTTTATTATATAAATTTAATTATTTACTCTGAACTTTATTTGAAAAAAGACTGGCACAATCTGGAAAATAAATAAAAAAATTTTTATGCGAACTCAAGTTTTGTTTTGGTCAGAAGCTGCACCGTAATTATAAACTTTTCCTTCTACGAAATATTTTTACGATAATAGAACCTTTTATTATTAAAAATTACCAATTAATATTCACGAAATCAAGTATTATCGTTTTTAATAACATTTTCGAAATTTATTTAGCAACTTTTATCACTTTAGTTAGACTTTCGGAATAAATCTATTTTCACTTTATCGATAGCCATCCTTAAATAACAAAGACCATTAAAATGATGGAAAGAGCAAATATCACCGCTCAGACGGCGAATCAATTATCCGCGTAATGTCAATGAGCTTTGCGAACCGTTGAAAGTGGAGCGGCTAACTTCGGTCAACTGTCACCGCTTTGAAATCTTAATGGCAAAAAAAAAAGAGGAAAAACGTTAGGAGCGATTTAGCGCCGTTGTCTTGATCAACTTGACTTCTTCCCACAAGACTCCGCGAAAGACGACTGACAGACACGTCAGAAGAGAGGCAAAAAACGAAGTAAAAAAAAAATTGAGTTGGAAGGGAAAACCGCGCGGTGTCAAAGCTGCTACAGCGAATTTCAGCGAACCAACGGAAAAGGACAGTTTCTGTCCTCGTGGAATAGAGTGGACGAATCAACGATTAAACTACAACTTTTTCTGACAAGTAATTTAGTTATTAATCCACGCAGCCGATATTTAACTATCGCCTCGAAAATTTATCTGTAATATCAGCTTACAAAGGTATAATAAAAAAATAAAATAAAAACTACATTGTTTTCGGCACGAATTAATAATTACGATGTAAGTAAGCAATTTTTTTCACAACTGTATCGTTTTTATCTTTCTTATTTATAAGGAATTTTTTTTTAAATACAATTATGTCGATCAATTTATATTTTTAAATACTATGCGTTTGTTTGCTTTGACTCTACCTTGTTTTAAATCTTATCATCTTATCATCTTAACAATCTTTAGTCAATTTTTTAATACAGTTACGAGATATTTTTCAAAGAATAAAAGTTTCTATTTATAAACTGCTTTATAAATGCGTCGATGTTTCGTCGAATTCGAATAATCATTAATATCCATTTGTAAAAATAAGTTTTACAAATATTAAAATTATTGAATCAACCCGAAGAATTTTCGTTTACAATTAAACGCTTAGTATATATCATTCGTTATTCGATGCATCGAGATTATAGACAATAAGTATCCGCTTTCACTCACCATTGTTAATTTCTTTGGAATAGAAACGAAATACAAAAGGACCATTACCTGTAACAAAAAAATAATATTAATGAATGATAGAACGAAGAAATTTCTACAAGTAATATTTCAACTCAGCTATTATTAAAATTTGTGCAATTGTATTTTATAATAAATTAACTGAAATTTTTTGATACCGTTAAAACTAACTTTCATCATAAATCGAACAATTTTTAGACGTATTAAATTAATTTATTTAGGAAAAATAATTAAAATAAAAATTCGTTTAAAAAACGTTACGATAAAAATACTAAAATACAATACCGATCTCAAATTGGAAAGAATACAGTAAGTAATTGAAACATTCCATCGAATGTCGCAATTACAATTTTCCAATTTTATAGCACCGTCCTTGCATTTTAATTATAAAATATAAAATATAATTCGATCCGTCATTTTTTATCAAATTTATCGAAATCTTTTGTCATTTTGTCACGGGTAACGAAGGTTACTTTAATTTATAAAAATTCAAACGCGGCGTTACGATTTCACTCGTACGATAATAAAATTTAGACTCGAATGACTCGCGTAAAATTCTCTGTGCATTAAAATTAAAATATCGTTAAAAATAATTTGTTAAAATAAGGAACAATCCGCACGTGATAGGTTTTATCACGATAAAAGAGACAAATACATCTCGAGTAATATTAGATTAGTTTTAGCTTCTCGAAGGAAATCTGCTCGCATTTTTTTCGAGATAACTTGCAAGATTACCCATCCACCGAATGCATTTCCTTAAATTTTCGAGCGTTTACGCAAAACGATACTTTGCGAACTTTGGAAAATATACCGTATTTCAGTTTTTATTGGATGAAGTTCAAATTTTGCAGAATCGCGTATCCGCGCAATACTCGGAGGAACGAGAGTATTTTTTTCAGAATTGGATTATTCGAATTAACTTTTTTATTCGCTGTTCTCGATGAAAGCACGAAGAAACGAAATAATAATCAGAAATATTATTGGAGCAGAGCCACGAGTTGATTAAAGTGGTTCGATACAAAGCCATTTTAAAAACATTTTAAGCGATTGGTTTGAATTTTTGGATTATCGACTTTTCCGTCTTCTTATATTTCTACGTACGATATTCCGATTTCCGATTTTGCTCGTCGGCATTTGGCACGTGGGATCGCACTTTCTCAACGCCATTTTATAATTTCGAGATCACCGGGCTTTGAATGCTGTTGCGCGAGTGTTAACGGTCCAGACGTATCAAAAACGCTTTTCCATTTATTTAAAACCCTCCGAGACGAAAACGCACCGTCGGCGAGTTCTCGATACGCGTCGATAAAAAGCCAATCGGTGTCCTCTTCGTTACTTGAAAAACGTAAGAGCTCGTAATAATTTCAAGAGAGCGCCGAGAAAATAAGAGTAACGGGGGGAGTAAAGGGGGGAACAAAAAACGGAGTCGGGGAGTATTAAAAATTTAATTCGTGCCACGTGTGCGTGTTTCGCTTTCTTTTTTCCCGCATCGCACCCGGTAAATTATTCCTCGTGTATGGACCTCCTCCTCTCCGCCTCTCCTCTCGCCGCTCCACTCGCCTCTCCGCTTGCCGCGCCGCTCTCCGCGCCGTTCGCCCCTCCGCTCTCCCCACCGCTCCTCGCTCACCCGGGGAGTTCGTTCCCCTTCGACTCGGTGATTTTTCTCTCCCTCGACGTTTCCGAAAGCGCCTGAATATTTCAACTTTCGGGGATGGGCGCACGCGAGAGCAACTCGGCTTAACTTTCTCTACATAATACAATACAATTTCGCGTCTCTCCGCTCAGCGATGCGACCGTTTCGGATTCTCGTGGCTTTTAAATTCCCCTTTCTTCTTCTTCGACCTCCCCGTCCATCCTTTCCTCTTATTTTATCGATTAGCCAGAGAAAAGACAGGACTTTGGGAAATAATCTCGACACGCGCTTTTCCTTCGCTATTTTAGGCGAGCGACTTTGTTTTATCGAACGAGACAACGATCGCAAAGACTTTTAGCTCGACAAATTTATCGATTCTTGAGAAAACGGTACGTAATTACGTTTGCGAACGAAAAGTCACTTCGACGAAGTAACGAAAAACGCGAAGTAACGTCCCCGCGAAGCCATTCATCGGGGAATACTCGTATTTGAAAAATCCGTAATTCGGTATCCTCTTCCATCGTACGCGTAAACTCGTTCTCCACTCGTAAAAAACGTCGCTCGCTACGAACGAACGGTACGAAAAACGTCGCTGACAATGATCAACGATTTTTCGAGAGCAGCGTAGTCCAATATTTGGAGAAAAGCTAAGGATGCGAAAGGGAAATAAAGAAAACGTTCAACGTTGGTCCAATAAATATTTAGATTAAAATAATTGAATCGCTCTTCTTTCAATTTTTCTTTACCGAATAGAAAACCAAACGGTTGGAGATCCTTTGAACGCTCACCGCATCTCCAATTAGAAGTTTTTATTCGAACTAACTCCCGTAAAAAGGAACATCGGGGCTAAGTAAATAGACATGCAAACTCGCGTTGGCGTTTGTAGCGCAACGGTATTGGAAGCCACAATCGACGGTTTTTGCGGCTTCTCCACGTCTTCGGAAACTATTCAAAGCGTACGCCATCTATCGCGTTATTGAGCCAATAGACATCGGCAAACTCCTGTTACGTATCGAGCACGATACGATGGATTTTGATAGCGATGGAAAATGGCGTACGACGTCTCGCGTCTCACGTCTCGCGTCTCGCGTAAAATTGCTAAGCTAACGAGACTTTTTATCGTTCGTCCATTTTTCCTTTGCTTCGCGTCTCGTGCAAAGACGTTCGTCCAATCGAGAAAAAAGTTCTATTCTGATCCGCCCGAGCCGATAAAGGCCTCCAGCGACTTTCACCCGAGAAAACGTATTGGAATATCCGAAGAAAACTTGATATTTCGGCAAATATTTAAGCGGTATTGATAAATATGCGCGAAGCGATCGTTTGGAAATTACGCTTTTTTTAATATCGCTCGTCGCGTTTATTTTGAAAAACCTATCATCCAATTTCCGAAGGTTCGTGGTCGACCGTTTTTCTCCTTGCGTAATAATAATTGCAATCGTAATTAAACGACTAAAGTCGACCGTGCGAGTCGTTTTAAAAACGGATCGATAATTTCTTACAATATTTACCGTATTTTAAATATTATCTTTACGGCAGGATCGCGTTATCGAGTGTAGCGCAAACACGGACTCGTACGCACGAAAACAAAGCTTCAGTGCACTTAACTTTTCAGCGAACGCAACCGCGGTTAAAGAGTACTTCGAACGGAAGCTTCAAAGGTTTTTTAAAACGTTTCTCTCCGAATCGCTTTCTCACGCGTTGGCCATTAAAACGATCGTTACAAATTTCGTATCGCGATAAACGGAACATTAAGAAACTGCAACCGAACTCGAGCTTTCGAAATCGAAATCTTATCCGTAATGTAAATCAATTATTTATCATTCGGTTGATAAATCGGAGGAGCGATAGATCCGGCTTTTGCACAGCTTCCTAAGAATAATTTGCAGCGGTTGTTCGTTTGGAGGTATAAGAGCGGAACCCGGTAATCGTTGTACGTTTATTTCTCTCGGTACAGGATAAAACGCAAGATTGAAACAACATCCTCTCCATCCGCGGTAGCAAAGTGCGCGTAGACGAGAGCTTCGAAAAGAAAGGGAAAGAGAGGAGAACGAGTTTGCACGGATGCGAGAATCGAAGCTCGAGAACGATAACCGTTGACCGACTCAGCCTTTGTCGCCTCGCGTGAGAGGCGGGGCGTGACCTTTCGCATCGCGGAAAAGAGCGGAATAGTGCGGAAAAGTGCGGAACCGAGGAACAAAGGACGAGACGAGCGCCGCGAAATCGTGAGGGGAGGTGACGAGCGAACCCTTCGCTCGCAAAAAATCACGATACGGTTGACGGTGTATGCGACGGGTAGGTGGAGGTTTTGGACGGGGGGTTCGTTTTCGAGGGTGACTCTTACTACCGCGTAATCACCGCTGCCTGCTTCGATATACGTAGTCCGTATTTTATCGTTTATCCCACTTACGCGATCCGAGTTCGCTTATCCGAATTTCTCCTTACCTTTTTTACGGTTCGTACGTTAGCGTTTCACAATATTGAAAATCAAAAATGTTGGGTTCGCGCCGCGATTGGGTTTGTCCGAAGCATCGACAGCTGCTGCGTACGTTTGTCTCCTTCAATTATAAGTTGTATCTTTTTCTCGAACGGAATGATATTTACGTTATCTAACGCGGCCACCTTATCTCAACTCCATTACGTTTCAACGTTGCGCTAAGTATTCGATATAACAAAAATAAATATCGTAATGTATCAATAAAACGGATTACCCTCCGCTTATTCATTCGCGCGACTTTTTTTACAACGAGCTTTATCGATTCCCCTTAGCTTTTATAAAGTTGTAAACCCAAACAGTTTTTACTAAATCCTTTATATCACCTTCTTTACTTTGACTCTCTTTCCAACTGGTTTCCTCTTTCAGCTTTATCTCGTTCTGACTTTCCGCGCTGTAATACTTGGTGTATCGTCGACATTTGTTCTCCGTTTTCACTCACCACTTCTCCATATTTTATTCTCTTTCTCCTATTTTCTACTTTCTTGAAATACGTGTTTCAATATTTCTTCTTTTTTTTTCTTGCAGTTTGCGTTCCTTTTCAAATGTATTTTTTAAATACGAGGCTACCCCAATCGATAAGTTTTTATATTTCTCTCAAGTTTAGATTTTCATATTTATTTTTTGTCCCGTTATTCTCCCTCCCCTCTCTCTCTTTATATATATATATATTCAAAGTTTCGACTATCTTTTCGGCTATTTTTTAACTAGCCCACGTCGATCTTTTCTATCGACGCTGATATTCCTTTTCTTTTATAATTCAGAGTATAATTTCGGTTGATTCCATCGATCGCTCTTATACTTTCCTCTATATACTTTGCACTTTTATAATTTATACCTTTTTTATTTTCGATATTCTTCATTTAGTTTATTGTAAATTTAAAATCGATTTTACATATTTTTCTTTTAGAAATGCGTTCGAACCGAGCAATTTTATTTTGTCCATTAATATTTTCCGTTCGAGTATCGAATACCCTTATTCATTTTTTCCAATTATCCTTGGACCATTATTTATTTAAGCTCCACTTTTTTCGATATCGAAATTCTAATTTTATTATTTAAATCTTTATTTATTTATTTATTACTATCTTTCAATATATAACAATTTTCTTCTTCTCTTTTTATTTAATTTTCATTTTCATTCTTTTTCCACGGTTCTTCCTCCGTAAGCACAATTTAAAATACTAACGCGCGATCTCTATCCTTTTAGTCAGCGAATTTTTAAATTACTCTTCGATGTATAAGCCCAACTTTACGTAAATACAAGTTTTTGGGACTATTTTCTGAATCCTCGTTAAGAAAAAATGCTTACAATGCGATAACGAGTCGCGCAGCTCGAATTTCATATTGAAACCAAAGATCTAAATTCCTCGCTACTTCGGGCATATTCCGAACGATCCACGAAGACTTTTACTCTCCGTTCCACCGACGTAATTCGTTTCTCGTGTCATACCTCTGCTCGTACACAACTACACAACGCAACGTCGACAGCTACGCGAATCGCTAAGGAAATCTATTTTGCATGTCAAAGACCATTTATCGCGATGCATCACGCCTTTCGGCGAAAAGCGTGCTTAAACCTAAGCTTTACAACGTCAAATTATTCCCCATAAAGTTAGCGCCTCGTTCACGGCCCGCAAGCTCTCTCTATCTCTGTCTAACTGCCCCCTCGCTCTCGCTCGCTCTCTCTCTTTCTTATTCTCTTTCTTTGCTTGCCCTATCGTCTTCCACGATAAATTCTCCACCGACAAGCCTCGTAAAAACAACCAAAGAACCGTCGGAACGTTCTATAGTCTGTGGGAAAAAAGAAGGAAAGTCGTAGCGCTCAAAGGACCGCGCGATAAAATCTCGTGGCAAAAATATGAAACTCAGAAGACGGCAGTCGAATGATTCTCTTGGAAAGTGACTGAAACTCTAAACATTTTTATCGTACTATGTGAATTAGAGCTGTTATTGCTCGCTCGAGTATGCTTATTAATAATGGCTCGTTGAGTTTTACTTTGTATTAGCATAGAATTCTATTTTCTTAATACTAATATATGGAATATAGGTATAATTTTAAGTAACTGTTTAACCGGATGGTAATAGTCATTATACTGGTGTTTTATACTTAAGGATCCTATCATTACAATGTTTGTTTCGGTACGAAATAACTACTCTTTCGCAAAAACACTTAATTGATATCACATGTTAAATATTTGAGAAAATTTAAATCCAACGTTCGTGAAATTAAACGTTTTTATACATATTTTAAGATTACTAGTTTTTACTCTAACGTGTGTTTAGCTTTTTTGTCAAAATATTTACCATACGAACGAAGGAACCGTTGCTTAGAATTACTCGGTAATCGGTAAGCAAAACATTTATTATCGATAACTTCCGAAACTTTAAAATGAGAATCCGATCCTACTTTTAAAGAAAATAAAGAGCTGGGAATCTTTCGACCAACGATTCAGCTTATAATCGCGAGAATAATTTAAAAATAACTTTACAACGATAACAAATAGATATATTAAAAAACGAGAATATCCGCAGCGTTGGACGAAAGTTAAAATGAATCGAAAAGAAAATTCTTTCAAATTATTGCTAACAAACTCCCAGATACGTATTTAAAAAAAATGTAAAATGCCCAAACTCTAACTAAAGGCGTATTTACGATCGTCGTTACTGCGCTGCTCGTATGAAAAATGAGAGAGAGAGAGAGAGAGAGAGAGAGAGAGAGAGAGAGGTCAGTGAGAAAAGGAGAGTGAAATAGCTGACCAATTAGCTTCGGACACAAGTTGACATTACTATTCTCTAACTAAAGTAGGCCTAGAGGATTGTCCGACTATGATTTGAATGTGCATCAAGGGAATAAAAAAACACGCCGAATCCTCCTCCCTAATTTTTTCGGATCATTTTTATTTTGGTGCTGATTTATCTTTTATTTTCGATCGCATGCGTTTGAAAAAATTTTCATTTTTTCATATAACTGACGGTACAATCATTCCGAAATTTGCGGAGAATCGATACTTCACCATATTTTCGTTATTACCTATAATTTCGACTCGTACATTCGAATAGCGATTCTTTATTAACGAACGCGAATCGCAAGGTTACATCGATTTTTTAAATATGTAGTTATTAATTTCAATTAAAATACAAATTACAATATGCAAGATGAGAAATAATGAATCGTAAGTCATTGAAATAAGTAATTACCGAGAAAACCAACTGATGATTATATTTATTCTTAAATAATGCGATTATTTCATCGTGATCGAGGACAAAAAAAATTATGAAAATAGACGTGTCAAATACTATTTTAACTTAAATTTTGGATCTCTTATTAATATTTTTCTTAAAAAACAATTTCAATTAAAAATTTATTCAAATATCGATAAGATTTTTTTCACCATTGTACATTAAAAAAAGTTTCTAGAATTTGTAGATATTTACGATATACAAATGTGTAATATATTTAGGTTTTTCTTGATGGGCGAGCAAAGAAAAATCAATTGATATATGTATAGCAGCAACGAGGAAGAATCAATTCCTTATCTATCCTACAAACTTGAATCGATTCCAAAGATAAAATCAGGAAACTAAAATTGTACAATAAAGCTATTCTTCCTTTTATTTTTATTGCGCAATATATTTTCTTTAAATTTAATACGATAATAAAAAATAACACTGATGCTACGTATTTACTAAAATTGTACGTTGCTAAATTTTTATTATCGATCAAGCGCATGTTCCTATTAAATGTACACATAAAAGTGAGTTTTTGTCGTATCTATGCAGACGCGAATAATGAGCTTATGAATTAAGCATCAAAATGCAAATATAAATACAATAATAGTAATAAATACAATGACACCGATGCGAATACGTTATTCAATGAAATGCCTTCATAGTTTTGATTTCGTGTAGCCAAATCCAATTCAAAAGACGATAAAATCACAGGCGAAATCTAAAAAGGGAAAATATAATTAATAAACGGATGATTTGTGGAATATTGGAATTTAATTCTAAGTGTCGACTCATTGAACGTGTAAAATACGAATGATTTACTGCACGATAATAAATCTTACTGCGCCTTCAAAGACTTAATTACTCGGTCCGTTTTCTCAAGCGCAATCGTAACAGGCCACACAAACTCATCGAAATTAAAAAAAAATCATAGCGTTCCTTAAAAATCAATGTTGCGTTATTGTGCAATTATGTCATTCAACAAAATGAATTCAACAAAGGGTGTTAAAATGAATTTTTGCTTAAATTTTTAAAGCTAAAGTAATACATTCAATTTCAAAATAATCATGGAAATTGATATTCCTGAAATTTCGAGTTATTAGATTTAAATATCCCAGCTAAAATTAAAGATTAAAAAGGACGCGTTTGACGCTGCGAATATAAGAATATTTTTACGATAAAATATCGTAATCTTTCAAATCATAATCAAATTCAAAGCTTAAACGATGAACGTCATTCAAAGTGAACGCTATAATTTTTTTATCCTCGATGACATTCAAAATACCATAGAGCGGAAGAGTCTTTTTTGTTGTTTTCATCTACTTTGTTTTTGCTGTTAGAAAGTATTTTCAATGCAACGAAGGGAATCGTTTTCTTTGTTTCGTTCGTAGAAGCAACTGAAAGTATTATGTATGAGTCAGATGAGAATGGTAATAATAATGGAATAATCACCGAAAGGTATTTGGTTTGCAAAGTTTACGTTGTAATTTCAACATCTTTTTCCATAGGTACTATCGGAAAATCTATGATTAAAAACTTTATGTACCTTGAATGATACGTAATTGCAACGATACAATAATTTTACAGTTTTGCTGTATCAATACAAAACATTTTAAAAGCACAGAAACTAATAAAGTAACATCTAATACAGTGGTCAAACGATTGCAAATAAAACAAAAAAAACAATAATTATAGCTTCTAATCAACTAGAAAAAGTATCGTAATTAGAGTGGATAATTAATTTTAGAAAATTTGATTTTAAAATTAATAAAACGAAACCAATAAAATTTCCTAGTATATGCCGTACTTGTATTATTTTTGCCGTAACGATTTTCCTATAGAGTAAAAGAACCAGATCATTATTTAAGAGCGTAATTTCGCTAGTGATTTAACGGCATTCGTTGAAGAGTTCATTCTCTAATTATACCATCAATATAGATATTTCGAAAAGCAGTAAGTTGAAAACTGACTTTCTACCCGACGCATAACTTTCGTTCAACATATTCATCAATTTATATCACGTTGTAAAGATTGCGTTTCGATTGTTTTATCCGAAAGTGACCGAAATAAAAATTTATTCGCTGAAAGAAGAAACAAATTTACCGATTATCGGCGATTCGGAAAATATTTCGCACCACTCCCATCAAAAGTCTACATTTACAATCTTTCTTAATAGCACGAAATTCTAGATACGAATTTTATCGACGTCGACTTCATCTCACTCGTGCGCTATTAAAGCGCATCTTAAAAGCTACGGCAAAAAATCAAAAATTACAAAATTCCATTAATTTGAAAGCTCCGTAGATCGGCGAGATCGCTGTTTCGTAAAAATCTCAGCAGCGGTTGCAATTTTACACACACACACACACACACACACACACACACACACACACCAAACGCACGCGCGCGGGGCAATCACGCAATCTTAGTGGAAGGCTGTTATTTACTTTGAAAATTGGCGTTTCGCAAAAGTGACCACCGCTTCTCCGTTCGTTCGCAGCAAACTGTACGCCGAGCACACCAACGGAAAAGGTGGGCGAAACGTCCGACACCCACGAGTCTAATCCTCTCCCACCGACGCTCGACGTCGCGGGTTTCGTCAGCGGATTTCGTCAACGGGTTTCGTAATCGGGTGAGCTTTTCATCGCGCCGCGATATTTCCGCGACGGCGAACTCAAAGGATACGAGAAATGGAGAAGCGTTTCTATTTCCGACTCCGCTCCTTCGCTTTTGTCACGTCGACACGACGATGATATTAACGCGCGCCTCGACTGCGGATTAGGAGGGCTTCGAAGAATCAAGGGGTGGTCGGAAGATATCCGAAGATATCCGACTGCCCCTCGTCGGGATAACCGGGAAAGCTATATTCACCGAGGTAATCCGACCGCGTCAGCGTCTGGAAACTAAGGAAGACAAAAGAGGAAATTTCACTTTTCTCGAACGTCGAATTAGGAATATGAACGAGATTATTATAAAACGACTTTGCGTCAACCAATTGCCAAAGATTTATTCGAAATAAAATATAATCGTATAATTTTTCTTCGGCAATATTTTTCCGTAAAAATTGATTCTCTCCGAAATTAAAATTCGTATCAGCCTTTCAAATTCGTATTCACCCTCTGTTTTATCTCTCTCGCACATTTCAACTTCAGATTCTAACGAATCCCGAAGACCAAAACGAAAATGTACATGGAAATTCTTGTCCTTTTGTTCGTATGTCGCAAGACATCTTTTCGTTTCACCCAAATTAAACTTACTTTATTCGATCGCTGCTTCCACTTTTCATTGCGAAGGTTTCGCTTTGACTCGAATCTCTACGAATTAGCAAAGACACGAAATGATTACTTTTTAAATACATCATCAGACGTTTAAAATTTAAATTAGTTTCCACGTTTGTACGAGTTGCTTAAACTTTGGTCTCGCTTCGTGATTAAAAATCTTTGCGTCAAAGTCACGGGATATATTTTAAACGTATATTATTCGCGCTTGGAATCATTCCCGAGTGAAATCCGATATTAAAATAGTTGAACCTTATTTTAAAAAAAGTCAACATTTTACTTTACGTGTAAACACGAACGAAAACAAAACAAAAATACCCATTCAAATTTCATTGTTTCCCGTGACTCGGACGGACGCGTAATGGATGAGCACAACATTGCGCAATAACACTTAAAGTTGCTGGCACGTTCATTATTGCTGGATAGTCGAGCATTTCTGACAGAGTTCGGTTGATGTTCATAGTTTAAATCCCAAGTAAAATTCGCTTCATTTTCTTATAGGTTTTACTAAACTTTTATTAAGCTAATACTCTTAGCATCAACGCGATAAAACTTATTACGCTTTTTTCATTCCATGGTAAAATCTTGTTCGACGTAAAACACGTGTAAAGCTACCGTAAAAGTTGTTAGTTTTCTATACACGAAAAAAAAAAACGAAAAACCATCGATGGAAATTTATCATTATAATTTAGCGTTCAACTATAGTTTTTTTTTTCATTTTTTACACATATTTAAAATATATTTTCATACGAAATACGCTGGGAAAATGCACTTTAAAAAATTACAATTTTCGTCGATATATTTTGCATTGCTTTATTATACATAGAAATAATCGAGGTTTTAAATACTTTCTTGTAAAAGTGTTATATTTTATGCCCGATACGTAGATAAAATGCTGTACAAAAACCTTATTCTCCGCGTATGAATGCCTTTTCATGTATTCAGAATCAATTTAATTGCATTGGCGTGTAAATCGTGAGCAATAAATAATTCGCCCATAAATAATATTTTTACAAGCGGAGGCAATTTCGCTAGCAACTCTCAATTAAGACTCGAAATTTTCTTAATAAAAAGGCTGCTTAAATAGACGTCCAGACACCGAATGCTGCTTGACACGTTCACGTTTATTTATTTTTGTTATGAAAATAATCCTTTAAAAAACACGAATATAAAAATAGAGGGACGGTCGGCGAGCGCGCGATTAAGTGCAATTTTACTCTGTGCAAAAGTAATTGCCTTTTATTGTTCGAGAGGCAATTATCGACGATATTAGGTAGGTTCGCGACCGCCCTCGTATAACTTTCACATGGAAAATGTATCGTCATTGTTTAGCGGCTGACGATGGAGATGTACAAACTGCGAATCTATGTATGCAAAGTTGAAAGATCGCGATGAGATCGTTTATGATTCACGAGTACTCCCAGTAAAAATAATTTCAAGTCCGAGTCCTTTTCGCGGGGAACATTAACGCGCGATACTTTGATCCTTTTGGTTCCCCACGCGTCGATCGTACTTTGTCGTAAAATAGTGCTCGAATTTCTATGTCCAAGGCCCAATTTACCCAATAAACCCTTTCTTTTACTTATCGTACCATTTTGAAAAATATTGAGATTCGATAATTTTTTTCTTATCTCGACTGGTACGTGTCTCGTTCGATAATTCGGAAATAATTATCGTCGCATCTATCGTAATAACAATTAACGAAATCGTTCCGTAACTTATACTTTGAGAAACTTTATCGTTCTATCGACATAAATAGCTAAATAAAATATTCGAGACACAATTATATTTACAAAAAATTACAGTTACAAAGAAGTTGTCTCTGGTATATAAATGAGTTTAAGCTTATATTATCGCTTTCTCTAAACTAATCTTATAATCTCGCGGCTAAAGTTATCGAACTTTCAAAGACAGTTCTATATAATATAAATCCTTGCTTAAAAATTTATAAAACTATCGTTATAAATTATACGACAAACTCTTTGAATAAATACTTTCAAAATTAATGACTCGAAGAATTAAGTACAAAAATCTCCGTAAAATCGATTTTTAACATTCTTAGCCGCGAATAAAATATAATTTGCTTCAGCGTACTGTCGAAAATAATGAAAAAAAAAAAAAAAAAGAAAGTCATCGACCCTCGCATCTAACAAAGTTAAAAAGGAGTTACGAACTTAGCTTGTAAGTTAAGATAAGAATAATTTCAAAGTCATGTATTCGATTACATCCCTAAAAATGTCTACGAAACGATATTGGGTTGAAAAAGATACTTTGATTGATATAATATCGAAGGATACTGCTTGAAGGAGCCGCGCGCTTATTAAATTAAGTAATTTCTTAAAACCCCTATTAAATAGTCGTTTGAATGGTAACACTTTGGGTCACAGAAATTACAATTACACTCCTGGACGATGCTGAACGTGTTCCAACCGGTGTTCACCGTAAACACTGACTCGCGGTATATTAGACAATGAAAGGAGATAAGTGAGAACGTCGAGTCGCTTTAGCGGTTGGTTATATTCAGTTAAGAATCTTTAACCTTTTGACAACACCTCCATCGCGGAAGTAGACATAGTTTATATTTTGATAGAACGTAACTATTTTGTACGGATAATTGGCGAACGTGAGTTTCGCTTTATTCTCTTTACAACGATAACAATAATTATAATAATTTTTAAAACAAATATTAATTAAGCCATTGATGTACACGGGTGTAACGTCGTAGATTAAATTACATAGATTGGCGAGTAAAAGGAATCGATTTTTAGAAACGTCTCGGTGATCGGTCGATCCTGTTCGGCTCGACGCTCGGCAACATTTATCCCGATACCGGTACCCGTTAAAATTTGAATATCGGTTCAAACGATTCGAATAATTATTTTCGAGTCGCGCGAGTATTCGGAAATTATAACGACCAATATTTTCTAATAACGCTCGTATCCCGCGCGGTAAAGATTTTTCTTCAAAAGCGTTTTCTAATTTTCTATAGGAAAGTTAATCGCTCGAGCGATGATAAAAGTTTTTGATGTAACGTCTCTACACATAAAAGTTACAAAATTATATTCTTGTACCCCTGCAGCGAACCGGAGCTGATAATTTTACTTTACAAGATGGCAGATATTATAGATATATGAACAAGCAAGCGCGCATAGATCTACGGTTTAAATTATCGTAGCTTATTCCTATCGGAGAATAGTCTTTAGAAACGATTTGCTTTTTGCGCGATACGAAAAAAGGATCGATAGGTTTAGGATTATTAAGAAGGATTAACGGAACTTAACAGTCGTATTTACATCCGCGATTTTTGTCGTTGTATCGATAGATCGAGAAATATAATTTTAAAGGATCGCGGAACGCGCAATTATATAGTTAAAAAAAGGAAGAAGGTACAAGAATGTTCCTCGCTGCGAGATAAATGACCTATATAATTATTTCGATGCTTATCGGTATTTAATTACGACAAATAACGCGAAAAGCTTACAAGAAAAGACACGTTCGATACGATAATTCCATTCCGCGTAACGGAAGACAAACATCGTGTAATAAGGCTTACATTTTTCTATTGCGAGCTTCGAATAAATTTTGGCAACGGCTATTCCAAACGGAAAGGAAATATCGATACCGATGACTTTTCTTTACGCGATTTTTTTGTACACGACGCGGAAAACATCGAACCAAAGGAATACATCATCGAGCTCTTTTAAAGAGAATAAATAATTGCTTTCGCAACAAGAAGAAGCATTTATAATAGTTTTTCCACTTTGTTTTTTGCTCGGGCTTTCATCGAAGCCAGCAGCCGAGACAGGATTCTGTAGGCACCCACGCAGAACACTCGATTTATCTATTCGATCGCCGGCTGATTTTTATAGAAAGTGAAGAAAACAAGACAGAAGCCTGAATATGCATAAGAAAGTATCGGCACGTATATGAAAAACGGTAATTCAAGCGGACCAGCGCAAGGGGGCGAGAGAGCGAGGTTGAATCCAGTCGAAAGGTCAATCGCGAGTTAATTGCTTCGAACATGCGATTTAGATGTGAACGGCTCGGCGGCTCGGCGGCTCCGTTGCCCTGGAACACAATCGGAACATCCGTTACGGGAAGACAAGCGGTCGCCGCCGTCGATGGGTCGCGTGCAACGATCGCAACTACGTCCGCGATAGAGTCTAGCGAGGGTCACCCCGGATAACCGTCCCGCGTCACTCGGTCCCTGGCTTTTCGGAGGCGATCGCCAAACGGGAACCGCGAAGCCTCGCGCTAATTAAGATCGTAGGCAGACTCCCGGCGCATCGTTTAATAACGTTGGGAAACATCGCTGGGTATAAACGGCTGTGTATAAACGGCTGTGTATAAACGGCTGTGTATAAACGGCTGTGTATAAATGGTTGGGTATCGTACGCGAGTCGAGTCGAGTAACGCGAGCTGCCAACTTTTTTTGAAACAGGTTGCAAATTCGATCCGAGAATCCTCGGACTTTTTTTTTCGAATCGTAAACTAGAAAGCGAACGACAAGGTTCCTTGCGTATCTGGATCTTTCGTATCTGAAAACTAAGTTTTTGTCGTTAACGTAATTCGTGACGATTCGCAAAATTGGCTCGTCATATTCCGCGCGCTTCCCCCGACGTCTTAAAAACTCGGACCGCTATTTGTGATTTGCGATCGCGCGGACACATATATCGTCGTAATAAAAAACCCTGCCGACATTCCTTCACCTACCGTGTTGACGTACCTTATCTATAATCTTCGCGATCCGAGCGAGTAACGCCGAGATAACTTTAAAATTAACTTTTGAACTGGACTATATCGTGACAGCCAACTCGACGCGTTCTCTTGTGTATCTTCGTTTCGCTTTTAATGCCCCGATATCTTTTTACAGATCCGAGATACGTGTAGATTTTGCGCGCGCATCATCGTTCGTGGATGAGGCGCATTTTTCTCGGCGGAGCACGATAGTAAATTATTATGCCCGAGATACTAAACGCCAAGGGGAAAGATTACGGCGGCATATCGCGCGTCTTATTACGCTAGTGTAGGTATTCAGCGAAAATCGAGAGACGCTGACACCGAGTGTAAAGTACTCGTGTTGATGCGAGAAATTTGAATAGTGGATCGTTATTGGGATGCGTCGGTTCGGGCGGCGGAAATTTAGCAAGAATCCGCTAAGGGAACGATATCAACGCAATGCTACACTCGCGGGATGGACTCTACGGTATTCGATGTACGCAACGATTTATCTGCAAATATTATATTGCAAACGTTGTATTGCAAATGTTATATCACGAAAAAACACGAAACGCTAATGATTTTTCGAGATACCTGCACCGAGAAACGATCCTTTCTACGAATCTATTTCATTTCGCAAGACTCAAACTTTATAGAATACGCGTGTCGGGACGAACTTTGTTTACAAATAATTCAAAACTATCAACGGTTGAAACGTTACGAAGCAAAATAATTTATATCTCGCGATGATTTTCCACCGTAGATTATTCGCTGTTCGCGAATGCTTTAAAATTAATACAACTTGGGTTAACATCCGAGTTTCTATATAAAATCTATAAAAGACAAGAAAAACGCTTTCCAACATTTTTTTTTAGAAAATAATTGAAATATTACAATTACGTACGAGTCGAACTCGTACGATTTTTTACGTCGCTTCGAGATGCAACGAAATAAACATTTTATAAGATAAAAGGATAAAAGGATAAATTTATACTAACCGACATCAATTATAAACGAAACAATGGTGATTCGAATACGCGAGTTTTATTAAAAAATAAAAACTATATTTATTACTCGCGTTATATCGTTATAATTTTAATTTATAATTCGATGAAATCAAAAACTTACCGAAAGGAACGACGCGAAATCCCTAAGCTATTAATAACGGTACTCATAATTTATCGAACGAAAATTCAATCGAAGGTAGAGAACAAAACCAAAACAACGGAGATTGGAAAATACCAGAAGATCCTTTCGGACGTGCGAATATCAGGGGGCAAGGAAACAGCTCGATATCGGTATCGATAACGAGTTATCGACACGAACGAACGTTCGATTCCTCCCGGATTTCTCGCGAACGAACGAGTCAGAGTTGACGAACTCCGACGACTATTGCGTTCGTCCATTAAAACATCCCGAAGCCGAAGCGTCGAGCCCATCGATGCCCGTTACAAATTAACGATCGATCCGCGTTCGACCGCGTGATCGACAACTAACCGCCATTAGGGGAATTAATTAGATACAGCGGTGCTGTATTATTCAAAAGCACTGGCTCCTCGCAGAGGCGATATTCGATTCGATTGAGCCGAGACGCGACGTTCAATCTGCTTGTACGACTATCATAGGACGCGATGCTTTCGCCGTTGATCAATCCTCTCCCTCGCTCATTATGGCAGCGATCGCACGGAATCGACAGTCTGTCCCTCCGTCTCTCGACGCGGAATGCGATGATTTATGCGAGAGGCGTTGAAAAACGCGCGTCGAAGAATATCTCGTGCCGCGTTGGACGCGAGGCGCCATTTTTATCCGATTAGAGTCGGTTCGAGTCCCGCGATTTTCGAGAGGACGAGAGGACGAGAGGACGAGACGCCTATTAGCTCGGAAATGTACCGCTCTTTGTTTTTATTCCGAAACTCCATCGTTTATTTTCGAGATTAATAAAAAGTACGGCATGATTGATAAATCCTCGAGGACTCCGCAACCGTCTATCGATCGAACTTTGTTTGATGTCGGCATAATCAAGTTCTAATAGGACATTGATAGACGAATCGCGGAGATAAATTGATCTATCATAATTTTTATTTTCTTCTTCTGGCTTTGGCGGCGATACTTTGTTTGACTTCTAAAAAAATTTATCATTTTGTTTTGTATTTTGTTTTTTATTTTATTTATATAATCTCTTATTCTCTGCAATAGTTCGTTTTTAAAAATTTGAGTATTTTTTTAAGTACTGTTTAAGTAAAGATTTATCGTTGCAAATAGTGAAAGTTACGTTAAAATAATAAAAAATGTTTAACGTTCTAACGCTTTCGCGAATTGTTTTTATTTTTTTAATAAGATTTCTCCGACGCAAAAATTTCCTTGCGAAATTATTGTGAAATTCGCGATAAAAATTATATATTGATCGTATAAGATATACGATAAGACCTTGTCGTTGCGGGAGACGTTACCAGCGATGCGAAGAATAACAATTTTACCATTCATCTCGGTAATTTTTAATCGTTGTTAGCTGGAATTTCTTACATTATTATTTTATTAGAAAAAATTTATGTAATTTTGAAAATGAAATAATGAATACACGTATACTTTACGATCATTTAATTATCTACTCTAAGTTAAAATTCATTATATTCTTTCTGACTGAAATAACGTTCCGTCGATTTATAATTTACCTTCGATATGCGCGAATAGCACAGCTAGTAATTATAATAATATTAAAATCTAAATTTATCTAAGAATATTTGCGATATAAATCTATTTATAGAATATAATATCTTGTACAGAATACATATTTTATTTGTCAAAATTTTATGGTACTAATCGTAATTAATAAATATTTATTATCTAAATTCATGTAACTGTTATTTTATACCAGAGTAAAATAGACATGTTTACTCGATATCTAAATTTTATACTCAATAAAATAGTTTTGCTTTAAATAAGTATTAATAATTATCTAAATATTTTATAGTGAATTTACAGCTTTTTTATCATTATTGTTTCAGACTCTTGATAAATTGTCAAGAGAAAACCATTAATCCGTCTGGATTTATAATTGCAATTTTGACAATCTAATACGTGAAAGTAACTTGTACCTTGAAACGCGAGTCCACTTTTTATCTATTTATTAATAATGAATTTATAGCATGTGAAATTTAATTAAAACGCTGAATAATTTATCGGTCGCTACAAATGCTTTTTAATTGTAAGCGTTAATATCAATTTTTATCAAATAAGTTTCACCGTCTCATACTCTTACTGTTCATTGCATACGATACGATAAGAATTCTTCCTTACCGACCCTTTCGAAACTTTTTAAAATCAACTTCACACTAACTTCAACGTAAAATTTATAGGGGTTGCACGATAAAAATTCAAGATGTATCCGTACATTTTTTATTCCACTTCTTAACACATATTACGTTATCGGTAAATTTATCATGCAATACGATAAAATTTATCGTGTCGTATAATACATTCTCTATTGACTATGATAATCATTTTTTAAAATATACATAAAGACGGCTGAAAATAATCTTTGTTCATCGCTAGCAGTCGTTTCAACATTATTCTTAAGAAAATTAATTTTATGAAGAACATTTGTAAATTATATAAAAAATAATTCTAAATTAATCGTAGTACTTTATAAAAATAATGAATTTCAATTGTAAACGGAAACTGTTTGTATCAAGACAAATAACCCGAACGGAGTTAAATACGAGTTACCAAAAAGAATATAACTACCGAGTCAAGAACAAACCAAGAATTAAAAAGAGAGAGAGAGAGAGAGAGAGAGAGAGAGAGAGATGACGTAAGTGTAAAAAAATAATAATATAGAAATCGAAGAGAACAGCTTACAATTGTTGGACAGATTTTACAAATAGACCAATTTTGACAACGTCATTTAAAACGCAGATAAACGTAATGAATAACAACTACGTTATTCAACAACAGTAGGCCTAAAGCTAGACTTTTGATTCGACATACGCATCTTCGATACATTTGCACTGGATTAAGTTAAGTCGCCGAGTTTACGAAAGAAAATTCATTATAATTTTGAAATACTCGTTTAAAGATAAAACTATATACACCAACGATAAAAAATAAGAAACGTTTAAACAAATAATATTACAACATAAAATAACAGGATTAATTTATATCTTTTTTGCTTCGATAACCTCTGATAAATGTGATTCGTTAAAAGCTTTTCAGTTGTATAAGAACTGCTAGAAGAAATAGAAATTAATATTTCTATGTATTCCTTCATTCTCGTAGTAATTTATTTCCTTATGATTATTAATAACTAATAACTACATATTCAAGTTATTTCAATTTCTTTCTAATTGAATTCGTATAGAAATATTTGTGTCAATTCTTTCCTTGAGAAAAGATAACGTAATTCTTACTATTAAACATTTTCCCATGTATATTTTCATTTTTTCAATTATAAAGGAAAAAACTATATTTATAGCAAAGTTGTAATAACTACTTATAAAGATAATATTTTGAAACAAAATTATTTTATCACTTTTATGTAATGATAATACTTAATAAATCTTCGTATCCGTCTACCTTTACACTTTTTTTTTATATAAGTAAATTATGAAATTCATTACTTTTACACGATCAATTTCAAACTTGATAGACAAATCATTAAATGTAAAATCTAAATATTTGACGAATTTTTCAATTTTATAAAATGAAAAATTTGACATATTCATCGGTGATAAAGTTTACAATGTATTATGAATGTAAATTAAAGAAAATAAATATTTATATATTTTATTTTTAATTATTAATAAAAAAACTTGAATTACTTTGAATGATTTTTAGATATATAAAATAATGACATTAATAAGAATATGAACGTGATTCAAATTTTGATATATCAATAAAAGTAAAATTTTGATTTAACGCTTAAAGTTATACATATAATATATTCTTTACAATTTTTAAACGAAGCTATAATTTCATTTTCGAAGTTGTCGGAACGTGTCGAAAAGATTGCAAATGGAAAATTAAACATGAAAAAAGAAACTTAAAATCAGCTAATTTTTAAATATAAATATCTAAAGTTTTCAATTAGTTATAAATAATTTTTATAAAATATTTGGTTTATTTCTGTTTTTTTTTAAAAAATATTAAATGAAATATCTTATTGAAAATATATTTCACTTCCATGTCACTCTTTCCTACGGTACTACTTTACAGTATACTTTTTTATTCGAAAGTAGATCAGAATAAAATATTCGATCGCATGAATAGTTCTCATAAATTATTTAAATATTTTTTTACAATTCATAATATAAACGCGAATAAAATCAAAGATATAAAATAAAAAATTCTAAATTTCTTAAAATATAATTTAAAGATCATATTTTTTATTCTACAAATGTTCCAATAAATACAAATTTACAATGCTATCGTTTTAAAATAATTCTAAATTTTAATTTTTTCTTTAAATTTTATCAAAAATTCATTTTGGACTTCTTTATATTTTATTTAACTTCTTTTTAAAGGATGATGATTTCATTACGCAGAATAAAATTTTTACCATCCATCAGAAAAAAATTGACATAATTAAAATACTAAGTGGTTTTCTTCTTGGAAAAACAAGTACAGTATAAGAATAAGACAATAAAGACTTTCGGATTAAATAATAAAATATATAAAATTAGATCGAATAACGATATAGATATACTCTCGATAAAGATGATTCGTTCGTACGCGTATATTATAAATTTTTATCGATTTAAAAATTTCTATGATATTGTAAATTTGGTTTTTTTAAATTCATATTTATTTCGGGAAACGTCTCTGACAAATATTTTGATCGAATAATTTTATGAAGATAGATATTGTATCGAAAAAAATATTTCTTCAAAGTATATTTTGAAAATATTTTAAAGGAAAACGAATGTATTTTAAAATTAAAGAACTTTCGAGCATTTGGCGAAATTAAAAAATATTGAAAGATTAATAAATAAATGTTTAAAGATTTCAGGAATATGAAGAACCGTTATATTCTCTGTTTTCGTAATGTAGGTCAACTGATTTTTTGCTGTATCTTAACTTAGTACGCTGTTACACATAAAACGTACGATATGTAAAGATAAATAACGAAATAAGACGAAAAGAAAATTAACGATTAATGCATATCGAATATTAAATTATTGAATATATAACGTACACGTGGTAGTTATATGCATTTGAAAGAACGTCTTGAATCCATCTCGATCATCTTGAGTTGAGAGACTTGGTGCGTGAAATTACAATACAAGCTTATTGTATTCTATTTAGCCGTGACTACGATGCCAGTAATCGAAACTAATCGAACCTTCTTAAGAGATAGTGTCGAAGAACCAGAACCTTCTTGCAAATACGAAGAAACAGTCTTTGAACTGAAGCCGTAGTTAAAGGGAATTCGCTTTGTAATAACGACAAAAAGGTCGGTTACCTGTAAATTTTAATTAGGTTGTTCTTAAAATTACTTCGATAAATAATAATATACGAGATTTTTACGACTAAAACTGTGACTCGAAAAATCAATGTTTTAGATATATATATTTTTGTCCATACGTACAAAATTGCACCGGAGTGTTATTTAAAGTATTTAAACAAACTGCAATTTTTTGTTGGCTTATTATTTAGTTATAGCGAATATAACATAGGATAATAGATCTTTTAATCGTATATTTTTAAACGTAATGAATATAAAGTGTTTTATACTATAAACTTCGATCGATAATCCTGTAACTTTTATAAATAATGCTATATATTTTTTTCTTACTTTTTATTATTTTTAATTGAAAATGTAATCGTTATTTTTTACTATTATACGTTTATACAGATAATTAAAGGACTTTAACTGGATTTTTTTTAATTATTAAAATGATAAATTGATGAAATAATATAAATTAAAATAGATTGTGCTAATGTAACGATAAAAAATAGTAATTGTTTATTAAATTTTTTAATTTTTCAAAACATAATCTATCATTTTTCCTACATTTCAATACATTTATTAAATGACATAATTTCTAATTATCATAATTATTCTAATTAATCCAAATTTGGTTAATAATAATTTATCTACATTCAAGAATGTATACAAATTAAAAATAAAGATTTATACATATCCATAAACTCATGTATAAAATATGTACCTAAAGAAAGTTAAAGAAAAGAAAAGTGAATAATAAAATAATAACTTTTTAACATAAATTTTTTTAAATAAATTCTTTAGAATATCTTTTATCGATTAAAGTACTAAAACATCTTTTATTACGAGTAAATGAATAGATAATGCTGATATTCGTCTTTATTGCATATCATTCTTTCAATAAATATAGTTAAATTGTTTTTAAACGTACAAATTTATCGTACTTTAAATTGTATCATAAATTTTAGAATAATATATTTATAATTTGCAACTTTTAGATTCAAGATACATTCAAATTGAATGTATTAGAATATTTGTAGATGCATCATACATCTATGTAAGCACTTGTATCGATGTAATATAGACAAGTGATATTAAAGCCAAAAAAACTAATATCATGGCGACTTCAGCTTCTTATATTTATATATATATAATATATTGGCTATTTTAAGCTTTTAGATAAAATATTTGTATGTATGCATATATGTATACATATATGTATAGAAAGAAATAAACTCGATTTAATCGTTTAGCTATAAATATGATTTTATTATATATAAAACAGATACACGAATTGTGCATATGTAAAGGTTCACTAAAATCAACATCGTGTTGGTGTTTTTGCTTCACTTAGGTCACGTATCCATGTTGCGATGGTCCAGACTCGCCCATATAATCGTGATCTACACCTTAACCGAATGGATATTTATGTAGCACGAGTATTTAGATTAGTTTTTTGCGGAGTAAAGGATGAATAACAAATTTAAATTAAATTCTATATATTGAAAAAAATGAACATAAAATATATTAATAAAAAAATCATAGATAAAATTTATTCGTTATTAGTTGAAAAATTTATGTTATGATCTATTATGAATTTAAAGTATTATTTACAATTCATCAATAATTAATATATCTAAAATTAGTCAAAACAAGATTTTCAGCAATTTTGAAAAATTATTAATTTACGTTTATATATATATATATAAAGCAAATTAAAAATAATAAAATAGATAGTTTTACAATAGTTTGAAAGATTTATCTCGCCTACAACCGTGAAATCACTATTTCCGCTTAAAATTTGTTGGTCAACAAAATCTCTTTCTCTTCAATACATAAAACTAAGTAAAGATAAAGAAGAGGAAGAATGAAATAAAATAAAAAGAAAATACAGAGTATTACAAACAAAAAAAGGAACTATTTTAACTCGATACATCATTTTACGTAAAGATAATTGATTCTTATTACCAATATTTGCTTTTTAAATGAAGCCAGCTTTATTCGATAGAAACGGAACAAGCAATCTTTACTGGAGTTTAATATGCCTTTTCGCAAAATTTATGAAAGGAAATAAGAAAAAAGAATAAAGAGAAAAAGAGGAAGAAAGATTCATATCGCAGTTCAAAACCGGTGTTTAATCTCGGCCAATAGGACTGAATGACTCTTCATTTTCGGTACAGTGATTATTTAAAACTAATGCTTTTATTTTTTACTCGGCGTTTCTGCCGCAAATCAAGCCATCTATTTACTTAGCAATCGAAATGTAATAAAATAAAGCTATCAAAATGATCGATAGAATTGTTTGTATGTTTCAAGCTTTATTACTGTTACAATGTTGTATCTATATTTTTATATCCGATTCTATTTTTATTCATGCCTAGTTTTCTCTTTACTTTCATTAGTACTTACTTATCGATTTTTTTTTATTAGTTTTTATTCGAATGCTTTTAATGAACTAGTCTACAATACATACTAGAGACAAATACGTAACTTTTGATCGAATACTATGAATAATTACAGCAAGTGAATATTTGATTTGTGATTTTTTATATAATTTTAAAAGAGTTATACATAAAAAATAATGTAGCATTTTATAAAACTTATTATATTATATAATACATGAGTGTAAATATTCTACAACTAATACTAGTTTTAGTTTTACTTATTAATCTATGTAAGGATTACTCGTTTCATTTTAATATAAATTTTGCGATATTTAATATGAATGTAATTAAAATCGTTTCTTAATTACTCAATGTAAATCGTTTAAAATACTTAATAAATCGAAATATACCTTATAAAATATCAGAACCCAGTAATTATTGAAATTGATTCAAATTCCAATCGGAAAATAAATGAAAAATGTACATAAGGACTTTAGATTTTGCAAATTTATTAAAATTATTGAAGTAAAAAAGTAAGTTTGCTATTAACTTGTATGTATATTAGTCAATTTAAAGTTTGAAAGAAACTCACGAATACATTCTAATGATTAAGTGCTTTCGTTTGTAAACATACAAAAATATAAATGGAACACTGTATAACATATGAATATACTTTCGAAATTTACCTCGATAAAATATAGGTCAGGGACATTTTTTGGTTATATACCATTTGCGTTTCCCAGAAGCAAAAGTATATATTCCATTTTTAATTTTTTTAATTTTTTCAGAAGAAGAAGAAGAAGAATAAATGATTCTCACCATCGTAAATATAATCTAACCACGAGTTCTCGTACCTTCATTCGTTATCTTTTCTTATTATTTTCTTTTTAAAAATTAAATTAAATTAAATTGTTATTTTAAATTAACTTAAATTATTTTCCAATTCTTCAATCTTGTAAAGAAAACCTTACGATCTAAAAGTTCAAAACTAAATACAATCAACTGAAAACGATAGTAATCGATATTATTTAGCTAATTTATTTATCGTGTTGTTTCGTATCATTGCGAACGATACAATATTGCGATTTGCGACATCGTTTACCTTCGATATAGTCATGTGTTAATTCAATTAAAAGAAACATTAAATTATACCCAACCAAAATGTTTCTCGAACTCTCGATACAATATTTAAATAATATACCGACAGCGATAATCGAAAAATTATGTTTACCCGCAGAAAAATACGTGCATCAAAACTCAATCATTTCTACATTTTTCAAAGTATTCCAAAACAGTGTTTTTTGTATCGTTTCGTAAAATATAAAATATTATTTTTATTTCCTAAATTACCGACGTGTAATCTATGCTCGGTACACAAGTAAAAAATACAATAAAATATAATACGGTGAAATACGTGTAAGCGCGTGCGATATATTACGTATTCACAGAACTCGGCGTAAACTCTAGTTTCCATGTTGGTACGCGAAATGAAATATGCTATCGATACTTGGAGAACATAATAAGACGATGAAATATAAACGGCATATTAATTCGCGTCAGGTCATATTGGATACTAACTTCGAAATCGCAAAAGAAATATCGATAGGTTTGCTATACTCGTTATTACGTACGATTATTGCAAATTTGGATTAATATTTACGACCTTTCAGAAATCTTAAAATATGTATAAGGTGAAACGTTGAATAAATAAAAACGCGAAAAGAATTATGGGAATGCATAAGCTATTTAAAAACTTTCGCAACGAAACAAAAAAATTCAATTAATAACTACCTGTTTCATAAAATAAGGCAGCAGAAATTTTTGCTCCATTATTTTTCAGAACGAAGGAATTTATCTTAAATTATATTATAGTGCAACGAATGCGGCAAAGAAATTCTCGATGCTGTATTATACATTTCGCGTGGACGAGTTGACAGCTGCAATTCTTTTGAGCCGAGCAACCGCCATGGATACACGGACGTCGAGTGTTTTTCGAGCCCTCGTATCAAAAATACAGCTTGCGGTCCTCTCCGAGCCAAAAAAAAATTATTGCCAGTGTCAAGGTGCGGTCGAATGCGATAGAGCCTTCCTCGATACTTTAGAATGCTCTTTGATACGGACGCGGTGCCTCGCAAGAGGCAATGCCAAGAACGTTGGAACGACTCGACGTAAAGATCCGCGGACGTTTTTAAAAAGTGCTCGATAGAAGAATCGAGAAAGTTGTAAAGCTCGAAAGTGGAGCATCGTAAAGTTTCGGTAATGGATTTATCCGTTTCCGAACCCGGAACGCCGAAAAAACAAGAGCAGATATTTCTTTCGGAATCAAAATTTAAATTGTGATTGATTTAGCGAGCGTCTCGCCGATACCGATACCAAAGTTCGAATAAAGACATCCGCCGCCGATGTCCCAAAGGTATCCGGATTATTTCAATCTCCACGAATCTCCTAGGAATTCGCATCTAGATGCCGAATCATGGAGAGAAGCCCAACTGCACTCGCGTTACGTAACGCGTGATTTTCTCGACTTTTACTTTCTATAAATCTCTCTCTTCCACCGATCCCTTGTCCGTTTCCTTCGTTCCGATTCGGGAAGGAGGAAGGAGAAAGGAGGAAGGAGGAAGGAGGAAGGAGGAACGGAAACTATTCCGCGAGTAGAGGAGATTTCTCGGTGGTCGCGTTGTAGCCTGCAGGGACCCTTTTCCCATCCCTGCCATCTCGATACGACGGTATCTTTCTGGAAAATGTCCTATAAGTCATTCGGTGACTATTCGACAGGCTTGATTCTTAAGCTGGAAATTTTATTGGAGCTTTTTGACATTTACGATCGCCGAGGCTATTTTTACGGTGATTTTCAGGACTAAAAATGCGAATTACTTTAGTCGGTTCTTTCGCAATATAAAAGCAGCAGCGGATCCAATCGTACGTGCGAGCGCTTTCTCGATTTTTGTATTTCGAGGTAAATAATAAGATTACGAACAGTAACTTGGGTATTTTTCTTCTCTTCCGAGAGATCGTTTCTTACGAAAGAGATACAAATTTACCGTTCGACAACAGTACATAAGCAACGCTTCTAAGCGTGTAAATAAAGTACTTTGCCAAGTGGACTTTAAAAAAAGTTAATGAATTTTTTAAGTGTTCGTAAAATAGTTCGATATATAAATAATGTGTAACTGTAATAAAAACTGTAGCATAATTCCTTTAAAAATTGACGTTTCCATAAAATTCAATTATTCCTTTTCAATTTTACAACTTTTAATTATAGCCTATTTTCCTATATTTTTATTTCAAAACGCTTATCATTTTCTTATAAAATACCTAATTATTTAAAAAATAATATGGTTTTAATTAACGTAAATAATTACTTTTGAATATTTTAAAGAAAATACGTTAAGTTACGCAGCTTATAATTTACGGATTTCAATACGAATTTTATAAACTTTAACTAAATAAATAAACTATAATTATCTTGGAGTATCATCGGAAAACTCGAGACATAAAATATTTTCCTTTATACAATCATAAGATAATTATACGTACGATATTCCAGAATATTAATTAATATTTTTATAGCCATTAAATTAATTAAAAATTTATTAACATTATTACAATTATATCGTAACGTAATATTCTTGTATAAATCTTGTAAATTAAATTGTCGTTAAAACAAGCCGATATCTGATTTTATTACTATTTAATATTTCTGCAATTACATATTTAAATAAATATGTTATTAATATTTCAGAGTCTAAAATTCAATATATCTTCTTTCGAGGAAGCGCTTACATCTACAAATAGTTATAAACATGATGAATTATCGTCCGTATATCGTGTTTTTATGAATCTGATTATATTTATTATGAATTAATGCATATTAACCTATCCGTTTCTATGCTACCAATTTGCAAATGTAGCCATAATTATAATGACTGCGTAAAGTACAATGAATTGTTACGGCGAACACTGGTACCTTGTTCCTTATAATAAATCTAGAAGAAATTGCACGTCTTCATTCGAACTCTTAACATTAAAGGTAGCGAATCCATTAATTCAAGCTTTGCTCGCGCTCGTATACTTCTTGTTTATGCTTTTTCATACGCGTTTGTCCAAATCGCAACTATACGTTTCGCTATTTATAAGTTTTCGCGCATCCATTTGCTTCACCGATACAAAAAAAAAGAACACACTATCCCTTGAGCTTACGATGCGATACTTCGTTCGCCGTTAATGGTCGTACTCTAAAAAAAAAGAAGAACGAATACGTTAGCGAATGATACAATTACTCCTGTATCGCTTACTACTAGCCTGATTTATTAAGAACATTATGATAATAATAAAGGTAACGTAATTCAAATTAAATATACATCTCATACATAGGTACAAGAATATTATAGTAATTGGATATAAGATTATCAAATTATAATAATATACATTATAAATGGAAATTGCAGAGTCTAAAACATAAACGGTTTATGATAAATTCCATTTGAATAACGTTATGTAATAAACATCAGCTTATATAATATCCATCGGTAACGGGTACAATCTTTTAACGCTTCTTACAAGTTCCGATTGTGGTTTTTACCGTTGCTACTCGAACAATATTGTCTCCTGCTCGAACTGTAACAATGCGTCCGGGGTTCCAATACATAGGTGGTAAATTATCATCCTCCAGGTGACCATTGTTCCCATCTTGATTATATCTGCATAACCCAAGTGCCATTTACAACGTGTTTGTAATTCATTCGAATAATCCTTCCACCAACAGTTTCAGAAGAGAAGTTTCATTTTTTACAGTGCATCGACAAAGACACTATTTATTTACTTTCGTATCTTCCGAATCGTACTTTGGTAGATCTTTCAATAAGTCACGCGTGAAGAAGTGACCAAGTATGCGACGGAAAAGCTTTCCGCGATGAAAGACGAACGATTTCGAGGGACGTCGATAATTTCTTCGATTTGAACAACGAACGGATAAATTTTTTTACGACTAGATAGGTCATCGTTAACTGGCTTATATAAATGATATTTAAGGAGTTTTATCGACATATCGATATATCAAATATTATAATAATTTAAAAATCGTTGTTACGGTTTTTCGATAATATTTATCTTTTATGGAATTAAATTTGCTTGGTATTCGAGAAAATATATTTTTATATTTACATATTGAATAAAAATATATCGTATCCGTATAAATGAAATTAAATTATCATATTTTTAAATTTACATTAAAAAAATTTATTTGAATTCTTATTATTGAAACATTACTCTTTTAATAAATTGTAATAAAGCATCTGAAACGTATCCTCGTATCACCGTAAATAAGTATCGTAACGATATTTATTGCAAATTCTGTAATTATAATATTTATAGCATTATCTACTATGTTGATTTATTATTATATTTTGTATGATAAAATTTTTTCATAATTACGAAATTTAGAAATATATTTGTATTTTATTGAGAAAAGTCGAGTGTGTTCAAAAGAATTTACATATAATTTTCCTTTTCCGATAAAAATCGTTCATTTGCAAGTGTGCTTTTTTAAACATTCCAAGTAATTCTATAAATAATTAGTCGTATAGATATTAAATTTGTAACAGCTTGTCATTTTATTATTTCCATGAACTCTGCTCTATATTTTAATTGTTCTTAGGAGCGTTCAATAAAACAATGACGCAAGTTCTTTGACCACAAGTATTTTTTTTCAATATTAAATTGCATGTACACTTCGCTAATGAATACTAATGAACTTAATAGATACTAAAAAATATACTTACTAATAGCACTACATTTTAGTCTATGTTAATAATTTTTCACTTATTACATTGATAAATTTTTTAACTAAAGGTTTCGAAATAATTATTTAGAAATATTTATTTTCTACTTTGCATAATTCCTCGTTCATAATGTTTCATTCTTTTTTAAACATTTTTTAAAAATGAATAAATTCATTAAGATAAGTTTAATAAATATTTACGTATATTTTTATTCGAATACCTAAAAATTTTTAGGTATTTTTTTCAATTATAATTTTTTAATTTTTAACTTATTATTGCTAAATATTTTATCCGAAATAGAATTTCATTAGACATTTTACAGAAATATTTTAACTTTTTTATTACATAAATTAGAAAAATTGATATTTCTATGAAATATTCTATTTATTATTGTTAGGTATATAAATATATAATATAATCGCATAATATTTTTAATTTGTGGCTAAAATAATCTGAACGAACATTTCTAATTTAAAATGGAATACCATCTGAAAAAAATTGAACTTTTTATCTTAACTAAATAAAATTCTTATTCGCGAGACAAAAGATTTATTCAATTATTTTGCCATTTCAGTATTTTATTACGAATTTGTTTAACGATGATTCACTGTCCATTTACTCTTTTAACAATGACTCGAACGATATAAATTTGTTACATTATTTACCGAAAGAATTAAAGTTTATTCAAAATCAACTTATTACAATATTATTTCACAGAGTGCACAATATTTCAAATATGCGTTAATTAATCGATCTCTTATATCCTCGATCTAACTTATTTAAATCTCAATACCGATGTAAATCTAACTTGAATAAATGATGTCTTATGCTATAACTTCGTATTCGTACGATTTACATGCTTAGTTACTATTGTTTGAATATGTCGAAGTACTAAACCTAAATATATTGTTTTGTATATATACATATATGCATATATTCTTTTACATATTCGAGCATAATACATGCAATTTATTTAAATCCAGATAAATATTTATTTAAATTTTCAAATAAGTTCAATTACATCTTGTTAAATTTTAAAACAATTTTTATCAAGACAAAAATTCTTATAAAACTAAATTGTTAATTTTTAGATAAATTCAAATATGCTTTCATAGGAAGTATCATTAAAATTAACACTTATATCTTGTTTTAAAATAATTTAAAAAAAAACTTTACTTATTCATCCGAACTCTCAACATTAATGCAGCGAATACATAAGATACCGGGTGTATTCGCACCTGTATCCTACTTTATGATAATTTTTGCGCGTTTGTATAAATTACAACTGTATTATTCAAATAAAAAACAGGAAAAATTTTCAGGCATTGCAATGCAACAATAATTAAAATTAACGATAATAATTAATTAAAATATTTTCTTGTTCTAATACTATAAAATTTTATAGAAAAAAAATTGAATTTCTATGAAAATAAAATAAATTATAATATAATTAGATTTAAAAAGAAATACGCGAATATTTATTATTAGATATATCGTAACTGACTACAAATATTTTTACACGCTTCATTCAAATAACGAAAAGATATAAATAAAAAATTAACATAACCGTTAATTCAAAATGTTTTAAAAAAAAAAACCGTTAATTCAAAATGTTTTCGTAAAAAAATTATTTTGGTACGCGTGAAACAATTTTCTAAGTAATCGATTCTATTCATTTTTCAATATTAAACAAAATATTTACATTCGAATCCTTAAAATAACTTATGACGTCGTTAAAGCTGAATTGCCGATTATAATTCGAACGATGTTAATTTTATATATATAATGTAAATTTTACATGGTTTAGTAGCTGTAAGATATTTAAAAAAAAATTCAAGAAAACTCAGTTTGATCAAGTATACAGTTATATACATTTTTAAAACTATTCTATAAAAAGATAAATTCATTGTGCTATAAAAAATTGTTGACATTTACGTTTATGCAGATATATATACGTTTATACATTAATGACTTATAATGACTTTCATTTTTAATAAACGAAATGGTAGGCGAATAAATTTCCCGTGAATTCCAATGTAAATAATCGGAGACAGAAAGTTGAATGCATTCTTACGAGGAGTCGTCGTTCTTTCAAGTATAAAATCCTTACAAGTTACAAAGATATTTTCTTTTTTATTAATTTTTTTTCGTAAATTTTATACATCTAACGCGTAGGATTTACAAAGTATTAGATACATTCGCGAACGCTCGAGATTAAGATGGCATTTTAGATTACGGTCATGAAATGGTCGTTAGAAGAGTCCAGTAAGTATTCGTAAAAGTACTCTGGAAATATTCTACGCAAAGAATTTCAAACGATGCTGCAATTGACTAATCGCGTCGGTGGATTACGGCAATCGAGGACACGTATTATCGCCTTTACACGGCGAAATTACTGTTAATTTAAGAATTTTTAATGGTGCTTCGAACTCACCTATCAACGAGTGAAATCCGGAATAAGCACTTTCGAGTTGCATTCTAATAATATTTACCTGAAACAATAAATAAGAAGTTGTTAGATAATCATGCAAATTAATTATGTTCCGAGTTACTTGATTATTCGTTTTTATATTTTTAGGTATGCATCACAAGTTTAATTTACATTTAATTTCATTTCGTTTCATTTCATTTCATTTACATAATAACTTGAATTATACATCATTTACTCTGTATAAGATTTCGAATCCGCTAATTAAACTAGTTTTAAAATGATAAAGGATACTTATGAAAATTTATTATACAATTAATTATAAAAATAAAAATATATATATCGGCATTTCGCTGCTTGACTCCTACGGACTCGGAGTTACAGGAAATTTTAAGTTAACCTTTATTCGCATAAATACGCGCCGTGAAATAATAATTCAAACTTTTATTCAAAAGAAAAGACTGAACGTTATATATTAAAATATTTAATCCCGTAATATGAAACGTACACCGTCTAAACCGAAAGGTATGAAAAAATAAATATGAAGTATGAAGCTTTGAAAGCTCTCGTGAAATTCATAAATTAAGTATACGAATGTAAAGAAGTAACAACAGGTGGGATACGTTATATGCGTTTGTTTAAGCCAGCAGTTTAAAGAGCCTATGAATCTGCTAAACTGACAAGGATAATTGTTCCACTCAACGATAACAGCTTAATGGTTTTCCCTTTATCCTCTTTTTCATTTTAACATAGATAAGTATTTATATTTCATAGAATTAACGATAGATGAATTTTTAACAATATTATTTCATGTACAACGTATAAAATCTATTTATCGGTAATTCAAAGAACCGTAACAATGCAATAACAATTCAACATTTTAACGGTGATACAGCGAAGAGCATTTTTCTTGGTTTCGTCCAGTTCCCGATAACTTTTTCGCGCATTCTACGCATCGATCTTTTTATATATATATACACAGTTTTTAACAAAAATCTCACAACAAAAAACTCGTGCAGGTATAAAAGCTTTAGTACGAGGTAGAATATAAATGTTTAAAGGAATATTTGTAAGAATTAGTTCTTTCGTTTAATGGAAGATTAAAGAAAAATAAGTGTTAAAATATAAAGATGGAAAATTGTAATAAATCAAACAAATCCTCTTATAAAATTACTCGCAACAGTTTTAATTTTTGTTCAAATGCGTCGGAAACTTTTTTTACGCATTTTTCTTACGGATAGAAAATAAAATTTGTAATAAAGGTTGATTTTAGAAAAGTTTCGGTACTTTTAACATCCATTAGCGAAATGAAAAATCCTGTAAAAAGAAATATAAATGCACTTCTGCAAATGAAGTTGGAACGAATATTCATTTTCAAATTAAATTACGAAATTGATACAAGCTTTGAAATAAAATACACGTGCTCGGTCGAGGTTAATTATTCAAAACCGATAATTCAATCCGAACTCTACTTTACATTAATTTCTAAATTATAACTTGGTTCGTACATGTAAATAATCGCAATCGCTGTAATGAATCACATCTTGGATTTTAGAATGTACGAATGGATATTGTACCGCGTGAGAAGAAACGTTTCATAAACTTCGATTGTACAGTCTCGATTTGCAAATTAAACAACGGCCTATTATGAGATCGACCGAAATCGGTTCGAAAACATTCGGAGAGCGGAGGCAAAAACGAATTCCGAATGTGTCGCTCGTTCGGCGTGTGACATCCCGCGCATGCGTGAATCGCGATGCACATTTCCCGAAGGCGAACGTAACATAACGTAACATAACTGTGCCCGAGATATCGAATAACGGTCGGCAACAAAGAGCTGCAGGTGCCGCGAAAAACGCGATGCACGCGCTACGCAAACACGTGCACTTCCGTTTTACGAGGCAGGTGAAACTGTCCGAAGCGAGGCCGCGATCGCAATACGGGAATCGAGGCATCGCTTATCCTTTTCCAATTTTATCGTCGCGCGTAACGACTCAATCGATGTTTCTTTTTCTCCCGACTCGTTCGGGAATTCTTTATTTTTATCCCGAGCGAAGAAATTCGGCATTCGGATGCTGGATTTTGGTCTTCGAGGTCAAATTATACCACCGGTGTTGTTCAACGATACATTCGTTGAATGCATCGTTGGTGGCGACAAATTTTTACATTCGCCTTCTTATACGATTTTACGGGGAACGGAGTATCATTGACTCGAGGTTGTAAATCATTGAAAAGTATGTTACGCTAATGGCTATTACAACCGGCCCGCTTAATTAATTTCAATTCCTTTTCTAACTATTAGTATTCATTGAGAATAGTTTTTCAGTTTTTATGCGAACGCTTACAAAATTCCGCATGTATTGTGGAAATTTACGTAACTGATTTATATTAATTGAAATAAGATTCAATATTTTATACGTTTTCGTAACTATTTTGTGTTCGTTTTTAATTTAAATAATTTTTAAATTATCAAAAAAAATGTAACGACCCTTTTACGATACAAAAATATGAATATATAAATTTAAGCAATCGTAAATTACGAAGAAGTTGATTAATTATCGCACATAATTATAATATTACTTTACACATGCTCGGGCATTTACTCCAAGTATACAAACGATATATAATGATAAATATGTTAAAAATTTATAAATAATATTAATTAATGTACGTTTTCTAACTTCTTCGTTAAACAATACTTTCATTACACGCACAATAAAATTGATTCAGTGATGAATCACTACGAATAAAACAATTGGCGCGAATAGCTAAATAAAGATACACACACGCTAAATATTCGGCTCATTGAATTAGCTATTATAGAATTCAAGGAAAAACATTTTAAATTAATAGAAAAGTAACGATAACCTATTAAAATAATAGTACTTGCTTGTTTTTCAAAATTTTAATTTATTACGATTTCAATCAATTTTGTAAGATACTTGTAGAAATATCGTATGGAAAATTGCAACTATTTTTAAAAATATTGATCAAACGTTTGCTCTTCTTTATTAAAAAAATATATGATAATAAACTTTACAAAAAAGATCATCTTTTCCACATTAGTATTTTCGAAATTTATTTATGTTTATAACGAATTTATTGACAATTATTTAAAAAAATATAAAATTAATGTAACCCAATTTATGAAATAAAATTTATCGAGTTGTTTAAAAATTAAAATCTTAAAATAAACGACATATCGAATAAAACTAATTAGTTATCCGAGACAAATTTGTCGTAATTAGATCGTATTATTGAGGAGGATAAGACTGAAATTTTTCAAAAATTCAATTTTTTAGTACCTAATTGGTTTCATATATTAAAGAAAGAATTTATTAATGATTTTCTACTCCATTACTTTAAAAAGTACTCATAATTTATATTTTAAACGAGGGAAATTTTTCTATACGAAAAATTTTAAACGATCAATCTCAGATATATTACATCCATTTACAGCATTAAGTAAATCTTAAAAGCTCTTTCGTTTGATAAATATTAAATTCTTTATAATATTTATATTCGAAAGAAAAACATTTTTTATATAAATAAAATGTTTTAATTATTAATATAAATCTAGTAATCGATAATATCTAAATATTATTTAGTTGTAATACTTCTGACAAAATTCGATGATAAAAAATCTTTCAATAACTTGCATTGGTAGCTCTTTTTTAAATTATCTCTTAATTCTATTCGAATAAGAAGTTTTAAATTATATTAAATAAAGTAGAAATTCTAGATTTTTTACTTAAAATGAAAGTGTAAAATTCAAGGAAAAATATTATTCAATACTCATAGATATTTCGTCATGTAAAATGTTTTTAATATTTAATTTGCAAGTTATTAAGATAGTTCAAAGTTATTTCTAATATCACTTAAAACAATATTATTAGCTTTACTGAGTTTTTACGTCAAATTATATATTACATAAAAAAGTAGTCATCTAAGAAAACGTACGGAGACGCTGTAATGGAAAATTATACATCGTATGACGTTAATTTACTATACCATGTTTCTGAAAGGGCGTAAATTTTAACTTCAAAGACAGTAATTATGTACTAAGCTAATTAGAGACCGTCCAACCAGCAAAAAATACTTTAGTATATTTCTGAAAAACTTTTTTAAAGAGAAAACTAGTATGCCGGAAAAGTTTCTCCAAAATATTTAAATTCATGTATTGACTGGAGAACTTGAAGAGATACGAAACCTTTTCGACTCGGTATGATATAAAAATTCACTTCGATATAAAATAAATAAATAAATAAATAAATATTTTAATAATCTGAAACCAAATGTTCTAAAAAATGAAAATTTAAACACAAAAGGGTTAAAAATTATATAAATTATAAGAATTGTGAATACAAATGTTAAAACATCAAAGAAAGTCATTTTTACACAACATAACTGAATTTTATGCTTTCAAAAAAATAAAATTGTTAAAAATAAGTAGAAGTTTTACCAAATAAAATCCGAAGATTAAATAACGAATCACACAATACAATATTTCAAGTTAAAAATCAAGTTTTTTAATTTAAAATTCTCAAAAGAAACATTTTTCACGATCTGTATTTTATAAAATGTTCTCTTTCAAATCATTCTGTGATTGTACGAGGTAACCGAATATTTTTAAGTTTATTACATTTATGATAAAAAATAATAATTGAATTGAAAATATACGGATGCAATAATCAATATTATTTATTTAAAATCGTAAAAATCGTAAACAGAAGGTTGATTCACTCGTTCCATGTCACATTTGAACATTTATTTTTGTAGCCGTAAACGTTATTCTTTATTTAAAAAAATTATTTTAAACAAAATTAATAAATACAAAGTTATTCGTTTAAACGTACAAAACATGAAAATAAGTTTTTATTTAAAAAAACAATGCGATAAATAACGTTTGCTCGTCGAGTCATGCTCTGAAATAAATTTACAAATTTAATATGTCAAAGCTAACACGCTTACGATCAATGTGTTCAAAATTCATATTACAATTTAAAAAAAAACGGAAGAAATCGGCTTAAAACAACTATTTATTCTCCGTGAATAATAACGGAAAAGCTTTTATAATTTCAGTCTCATTCCACTCGAGCTTCAAAGAAAGTCCTCCTTTCTTCCTCTCTTTCGCTCTCTCGCTCTCTCACTTATTATCTCGAGCATTGCGGTTTTTCGATAATAATAATAATGTTGGAGTGGAAAGAGTTCTGATACCACCACGTCTAATTTTCAGAAGTGGACGAAACCGCGGGCAAAGCAAACTTAATGTGCGTGTAAAAAATAAAAAAGGCGTTGATCTCTAAACAGAGAGAGGGAGAGAGCGAGAGAGTGAGAGTGCGAGAGAGAATTGAAGCACCACGTGTACACGCGTTTCAATCTAATGAGTGCACGGGGTACGGGATGTTGACTCGGTAACGAAATTTTTTCCATGATGTGCGCGACCGCGACTGTGGCCAATTCTCTATTGTGGTATGCGTTATGAACTCGAGAGAGCCAACATTTTTTTATGGAGTCCTCTTTTTTTTTTTGCGCGCGTGGATGGCACTTTGAGCGGATTAAGGTATTCCGTTATATTTAGAAGAATCTCTGCAGGTGGTTCTTCTTGTTATACTGGATCGTTTGAATTTCTAGTACGCGGTAGTATTGGTTTTAAATTTCTTCGAAAGCTGATCGAGCGAACCTTCGGGTAGGGACTGAAATAAAATTTTACTGTGAAAATATAAAAAGTTGATTGACTACTGAGTAGACATACAATGTTTTTGTTTAATTTTCTGCTCATTTACAATAATACTATTTTAATGAAACTAGTCTGTGAATTGTTTTTTCTTCGATTCTGCAAATTTCGTATTCCAGCTAACTATTTTACATTTTACGCATTGTTTAAAAATACTTAATAACTATATAAAGGAGAAATCTAATGGAAACTATTTTATGGCAGGATAGCGACGTTGTTTTAAAAATTGAAAGAGAAAAAGCGAATGATTGATTTAAAAAAAGTATTGGATCGCAGAAGAGATTGCATATAACTGTTTTGTAGTGCTTGAAATATGCTATCGAGATATTAATCTTACTAAAAGATCTATTATTCAAATGCTTAATTTAAGCGTTTCAAATATTTTCTGTTAAAAAACACTCATTTTTATAATTAGCTCTATTACGTTACTTTAAAATAAACCCAATATAATTAACAAATTAAAGATACGCGAATATAATTTTTATTTCATTTATTATCAAAGAATATGGAACAATGGTGTGCCTCCAATTCTATAAACTGATTAAAATCAGTTTAAATATTTAAGAATGATGCTTATTATACGCCATTCGATCTATTCGGATAATCTTACGATAGCGAAGAAATTTTAATTTAAAATTTTTGACGCGTTGAATAAGAACAAAAATTGTTGATTGCGACTCGGTGAAAAGGAGAATAAAGTAAATCGCGCGATCGAGTCGTGCATTATCAAAGTTTATATATGTTCTATTAGCGAATAATTTTTCGAGAGTAAAGTAAATTTGATAACGCAACCGTAAACAAAAATCAAGAAAAAAATACGATTAACTTTAAAATTTCTCTCGATCCTCGTAATCCTAAAAAAATTAACGTTATAAAAAAAAGAGATTAAATTTTCATTTCGGTAATAATAAGTGATTACTCTATCGTAATAAAAGAAAAGTTACCAGAGCCTCGGAAAACTGCTTTTATAAGAAGGAAAAAGAAGCGATAGGAATGAAAAGACTCGAAGTAAAAGTGAAAAGTATAAGAAAGACACGAACATTGATAATTTGAATAATTTCCAACACTAAAATTTATCAAGAGTAACGATTCGAGCCGATACAAAAGTTAAGGAACAATCGCAATTATTTTTGAATCGTAAAGGAAGAGCGTCGTTTTCGTAGTTTCAAGTACGAACTTTAACATCAGCCCAGTCGCGTCGGTTTCAATTTGTTAAAATCGGTAAAACAAAAGCAAAGGAAAAAGTTTTGCATTGATGCATTCTTCGAGCTCGACGGAAGAAAAAAATCATCCGAATCAAAGTCGAAAGCACTACTTCCCACCGCTCGAACAACGCACTCCGAGTTATTTCGAAACCTTGGTTTCGTACTAAAAAAGGGTTGGCGAACACGGTAAAAATAAAGAACAAAAACTCGGTGCTCCCCGTGGAAGAACAATCCCCGGTGATCCCTCGTAATCGGGCATCAAAGCCTCGGATCTCGAGAGCGGATCGCCCCTCTCGATAACGCACGAGGCGGAAGATCTCCCGCGGAGAGAAGCGGCTCTCCGATGATAAATCCGGGACTCCGCAAGGGAAACGCATTAGAGCCGTGGCCAGGGGAAAAAAGTCCCACTTCCGTAATTAAATTTCACGCGGAAAAGCCATTTGCCGGTTCAGCCGTCGGCGTCGGCTTATTTTCGCGTTCCGTTCGCTTATTTTCTCCCCCTCGTCACCCCCCTCGTCTACCCCTCGTCTACCCCTCGTCGTCCCCTCGTCGTCCCCTCGTCTCCTCCAAAGCTCCGCTCCTCCTTTGTTACGGTCGGCGCCGCTTAATGGAACAGAACGAGTGGCCCGAACTCGAATCCGAGTTTCGCGAGACGACGTTCCCTTGTCGACTTAATGCGGACGCGTGTAAGCGAGCGAGTAGCGGAAAACCCGCTGTGGAAAAGTCGCGCCGAATGCGTTACTTAGCCGCGGCTTTCTCGAGATATTACCTTTTATCCGTTGATTAAGTGTATTATGCAATTTTCGTGTTGCGGGGATAGCGCGAGTTTCTTTCTCCAAATCGAGAGCCCGACGACTCCTCGGCCGAGCCGAGAGGAAACGCCGCTTCCAATTGCCCCGGACAACTTCCAACGAAGTAAAATGGAGATTCGAATCTTCGAAAGAACGCGTAATTCAGTTTAATTCGAAAAGTTTTACTCGGAGTAGGAAGTCGTTTCTCTCGCGGGATAAATATATCACGGGTATGGTTGTACCACCGTACACGAGATATTTTTTACGAATCCGAGAATTGCGTTCTACTCGTAACTGGGCCTTGTTCGATCGATTTTTTACCATTAAACTAGGCTAAATGGAGGTATCGCGTCGATCGCACCTACAACCTCGCTCTTACGCGATTACGGGATATCAATATTCATCCAAGCTCCGATCCTCGCCGAGCGAATCAACCGCCTCGGCTCATAAAATATCTTCCGATACGCTTCGGATCTCCGACTCGAATTTTTTTAATTTTTTGCGCGGGCCGATCGCGAAAAGGGAAAAAATGAACGGAGGACGCAGCGTGTAAGACGTAAACGTTAAACTTAACGTCCCGCTCGGCGATTGATAATTATAATTATCAATTATAATCCGATACGTTTGAGATGCGTAATTCCCGCGGTCAGCCTCGACGTTCGAGCGTTCCGTTGCGCTACGTTGCAATAACGCCGTAATTAAGAACGCGGCCCGTCCGTGAGAGATAGGGGGTGAGAGGGAGAGAGGGAGAGAGAGAGAGAGAGAGAGAGAGAGAGAGAGATAGGAAGAGAGAAAGAGATGGCGAATTCGGCGCAGGTGTCGCTTAGGCGCCTCGATTCCGAGCACGAGAAAGACGCGGGGGCAGGGGAAAAAGGATCGGGCGAGTTCGAGTCGCGGCTGCGAAGGTGCCGCTAGAATAATGACGCAATCCCTTAGCACGAGCACAATGCAACGTGGGAACGACTCGCGCGGGTTAATAATCCGCGAGCCAAGGATGGATGACGCCCGTGGGTGTGCGAGCTGCGCGTGTTTACGCGTGCGAGGCACCGACCCGACCAATGGACTCGTCGCCATCTCCTCGCCTCGTCTACCCGCGATGGACGGCGTGCGGGTGACGGTCATAGCCGAGGACTCTGGTGTGGACTCTGGCGATTCGCGGGCTTAAATTGCACGCCTCGATCCTTGCGAACTTGACCCGGGAGTGTAAGGATCGCCGATGAGACAACCCGATGCGACAACCCGATACGACAACCCGAGGCGACAACCCGAGGCGACAACCCGAGGCGACAACCCGAGCCGACAGCCGATGATAGTTGGCGTCTCGATATAGAATCGAGGCAAATTTTCGAACCGCTCCGAAATTTTCTCCTTCCCGATCGTTCCTTTCCATTTCGACATTTTTTTCTCGCGTAGCCCTCCCCCTCTCCCCCACCCCCGACGCCGCTACCGTTTGCCGACCTCGAGAATTCGACGACGCGTCCCACTTACCATTTTTTAAACGATGCTTAATTTATCCCGGAGTAGCCGGTTCGTATTTACGTACGAATAAAACTAAAAACGCGCTTGTTTCGAAGCGATTATTTTTTTGCGCTCGAAAGCGTATCGATTATAATATCAACGGCTACTGCAAATACGCGTACGATATTTTAATGAACCACGAAAACAAGTAATTAACTCTTTAACGACTTTGAAATTTCAAAGCTCGACGACTATAAAAGAAAACCGAATTATATTTAAAATTATTACGTAGACTTCGGAATTCTATGAATATATTTAACTGGAACTAGAATGAATTTAAATATAACTTGAGCAACGGAATCGTTTAAAATGTTTTCTACATTTACAACCAAAGTCGCGAATTCTAAACCAATTATACGGGTAATCGTAATACGCTGAAATAAAAACGAACCCTTTTCCGACCCATTGAAAACGGAAAGTTACCGTGATTTCGCTGATCTATCGTTCGTCGTTGGTATTTCGAATACGAGCAGTACGCGAACGATCGATCGCATTCGAGATACGGGTTTTTCGTTTTTACCCGATTTTCACGAATTTAATTCACCGAGTCACGGTTACGCTTCTCGTTGGTTGAGAAATCTTCGGGAGAGTTAAATAAATTTCGTACGCGAATCGCTAAAGCCACGTTCCTCGGACCCGGAGAAATTCCTTTTTCGGCGCGCAACTCGTAATCCCATGCGAAAAATTTCGAACGCCTCGTTACGAATCCGAAACGCACCGAAATCCCGCGAGTCCACGACTATCGATCGCACCGTTGCCGAACCTTCATCCTCGAATATCGAAATATAATTTTCCGACTCGCGAGAGCTTTTCGATTCCTCGGCCACACGCCGCGACTTCTCGAGGCGAACTGTTGTCCGACCGGTTATTAACTTCCTACCGAGAGATAAAAAAAAATCGAAAGGACCGAATACACTGGTGGCTTATTTCAAAAGGGGCCGAGAAGAGCGAGACGAGGTTGACACTTCGTACAAGACGTGTACAGCGATGGTCCATGCAGATTAAAAGAGAGAGAGATCGACTGCTCGAAGAGACAGAGGAAAAGTCGAGGAGACTCGTGTCGGGCACAAAAGACCAGATGCGACATGCAAATACTTGACACGGACTTCTTGGACAACTTTTAAGAAGAAGAAGAAGAATTCGACGCGGGACGGAGAAAAGATCCGCGTAGATTTTATCCTTTCTTAAAGTTGCGCATCGTGCGCAGCCAACCAGAGATGAAAAATGTTGGGTGGCATTGTTGTCGATTTGAATTAGCATTATTAAACAGCTAAATATCGTTTCGCTTTGAAACTTGGTACTTGATATCGCTGCATCTGTATTCCTATATATTGTCGCTTTATTCCTATATATTGTCGTAGGAAGTAAGCCAATAAGTCTTAACGTTTTCAATTTTTAACTGCATTGACGAACGAAATAAATTGATGGATAATTCGTTCGTATTAAACCTCGACGTGAACTGCAATGAACGCAAACTTTGATATTGTAGTTGATTTTTCAAATTTTGATCGGTGTTGTTCGGAAAGATTATTATTGACTTTAAATCGTTTTAATAATAGTTTAAAAGTACTTATTCAAGCTTACGATACAATGTTATAAATATTTAATAATCCTCGAAATAGAAATACATCATTTTTATCCATCAATAAAAATTTCCAAGAGTTTATCGAAGAAAAAATTATCTACAAATTAATTTTTTATTCGTTATATTAGGAGTATCGTACTTTTGATTGTCTTTTTTATAGCCGTGTTTGTTAATTATTAATATTATAAAGCAATAATGGGATAGGATTATTTTCTCGAGGAATATATAAATTACGATACAACCTATTTAAATATAGTAGAAAATTATTATTATCGATATGATATCATTCGCATTATTGTGATATTGTACACTTTCATAAATTACGTACTTTACGCTACGATGAAATTTTTCAACAGTTTAACGTAATTATTGACAAGTATTGATAAATATTATACATGATAATTTTGAAGCTATACGACGTTTAAAGTGTTGATAATCAATCAATATATATATATAATTCATTCGGCAAATTTAATCTATAGAATTTAAAATAAATTAAGCGTAAATACAAGAATATAAAAACACATTTTTAAAAACTATATTTTTTTATACAACATATTTTCTAATACTAAATATTTTATAAAACACATATATATTTGATACAAACGTTATAAATAAAAATAAATGCAACTCGAGAATTAAGCGAATAATTTTCAATAATTATAATTTATTAAAAGCTTATTTTGTTATTATTTATTAAAAGTTAGTTGCTTTTAAAAGAAGATTTCATTTTTACGCAAATAAAATATTAAACAAAGTTTGCTTATATTTATAATATTCATTAATATAAGATATTGAAATTTTAAACGTGCGAATAACGTTTCGCGATCATTCATAACGATAATATAAAAATACGATAAATTTTCAATGCAACCTACGATAAATCTTTAGTAATGGGTTGCGTTAAAGCCTCCAAAAGACATTACAAGAATGGTGGAATATTCTGCATTTTACAACTCCGTTAGAAGTTTAACTAAAACCTAAATTGGTAAAATTATCATATTTTTCCTAATTTATAAGTTTATAAATTACATTAGTAGCACAATATAATTTTTAGTTTTTTACCGATCTAGCTCATTTATTTGAATGTGCTGCGTCTATAAAATTTGTATTAAGATACAACTTAAAAAAATACGATATCTTATAATAAATATTTTACGGTATAATACGTAGACGCGATGATTGTTCGATTTTACCGAAGATACTACTTAATCGATCAAGTCTCTATGCTGCGTGAAAGTTAACATCGTATTTTGCAACGAACCATACATCAAAAAACTGATTTCATCCGGTAGAAAATCGTACGCTACGAATAAAATTCAGATAAATAAACCTAATTCTTCGGTATTAACCAAAATTAAATATTTTTATCTTACGATAATTACGTTCGTAAATAACGCATTTATTACGCGAACGAATGAAAATTGGATAACGCAAATCGAAGTACAATCGATAAGAAATGGCCAAAAACGGAAAATTTTAATCAAACGCTTACTTTTCCGAAACGCTGAAGCGACTCGTTCGTTTCGAGGTAAAGTGACGAACTTGTATCTTCTCGATAACTCAAATTCCGAAACGCGCGTAATTCATCCGTACACGGACTCGCGACTGTGTAAAGTTTCAGACAAACACTCGTCGACAACCCATTCTGCTTTTGCTTCCCTTTTAATCCGCCATGATCCATCCGTCGGAAGCTACGAACGACGTCGCGCGTCCCATCCAATCTCGCGACTCAACGCCGACTGATAAGCCCGACGAATACGGCGGTGAGCGGAGGATGGAACCGATTCGTACGTTCCCTGTAAAACATCAAATTTTATTACCCCGGAAAAGCACGGAGTTGGTGCCTATGGACCCGCGTCGCGAGTCCGGAAAACCCGACGGATAAATCGAGAGGTCGCTTACCGAACGCGGAAAATCGCTGCCATCGTTGTTATCGCGCGAATTCGGAGGCGAGCGAGTGTACCCGATACCCAGGTAATATCTCGGCGCTCGATAAAAATCCTGTAATTATCTCGGTATTTATCAGCGCATCGGAAACCACGACTTCCAGCGGTTCTCTCGTTTTTTTCCCCTGAGGCGTTAAATCCGCGCCGTAAAAGCGCAGCTGCGCGTTCCGAGAAAACGGAAGCCGGCGTCGTCCGCAGCGAAAAAAGCGGCTGGAAAATGAAGGCGGTCGGGTCGATTAATCGAAGGATCGCGTGCCCGTACGAAAGCGGCGGTCGCTTCCTTTTCAACTGCATGGGCTTTTTCAACGGCACGCGAACGCGCGAAACGTCGGGAGGTGCGAGTCGCGAGTCGCGAGAGTCGAGAGATTCGAGAGAGTCGAGAGAGTCGAGAGCCCCTCTCGAGCGAGAGTGTCGATACCGATGGAAATGGATCTCCCGAGCGCTCGTTTCTCGTTTCCGGGTGCGGGGAAACCGAGACTGCCGCCGTCGCCGATTTTAAGGAGGTCGTTCCTCTCGGGGAACGCGCACTTGAAACTTGGCGGGCTTCGAGCCTCTCGTCGCACTTCGTATTCCACGGATGGAGCTTAGGCGCACTTTAAACTTGGCGCTCGGTGATGTGCATTCCGCTAAAAAGTACTACTTAGAACTTCGCTTTTTCGAGAAATAATTTACACAAAATGAACTTTCCTCGCCTTTTTTTCCCCCTCGATTTTTATGGCTGGATCATACGAAGCGTAGCGCAAACGCAAAGTATTTTTCAAGTTCATCTTATTCGGGATATTTTTTATTGTCGGAGATAATGAAATATTATTATAAAATTCGATGCGTTCGCTTTACTTTTTGCGAATGTTTCAACTCGGGAAACGGGAATTGGATGGTCGCGCTGTTTGGAAATTACTTTTAAAGAATAAAATATTCGCTGTGTTCCAATTACTCGAGGCTCCAACGCGTAAAAATCCGAGTTCTAAATAAATAAATATCTTGTTTGGATATTCGCTCTATATTTTTCTCGTGTTTATATTTTTGATAATCGCTGTAATACGAGCGTGCTCCTTTATAAAATTCCATTTCAACGGATGTTTAATATTATTCAAACTATTATTTTACCATTGGGCGATTCTACGATGTAATCTTTTGGTTCGATTGCGATTCGGAACGTGAATTTTACTTTTCGTTTAACCGTATTCGAATGGTATAAAAATCTCATTTATGTATTACTTATAAATTATATCAAATTCATGCCGTTTTTTATCTTTTCTATATTTCACGAAATTAATTTAACCTTTTATATTTACCATTGTAATTTGAAAATTATTTTGAAAGATTACATTACCGTAAATTTTACCGACTGTCTGCATTAAATAAAAATGTTTTAATTTTTTAATCGATACGTTCTACATAAATAAATATATAAAATTTCAAAGTTCGTGTTTTATTACAAAATGTTAATAATGTAAAATTGTTAAAACTATTTAAAAATTGCTCGTATATTTAAATTTTAGAAAGCTATTTAATATCACATATCAGTGAAAGACGATAGTTTATATTTATAAATTTGTAAATTAAAACACGTATCGATTGACATTATTTTAACCATTATAAAGCAAAGGAAAATCTTTATAAATATATAAATATGAATGTAATTTTAAAACTTTTTATTTTTCTTGCGGTTATTGTTGAAATATTTTTTTAATTTAAAGAGACTTAAAAATATTTTAATTTAAAATTTGTATATTATCAACGACACGGTGGAGGGAATCAACGTCTCCTAGATCGAAAATACAAAAAAAATTGAAAAATCATCGAGTAGTATTTTTAAAGTAACTTAGAATTCAGTGACCTAAATTTTGATCAAGACGATAGTTAAATTTCAACTCAAAGAGAAAAAAGATTTAAGAAAAATACTGAATTCTTATACACCATACATTCTTAAGTTTGTACAAGTATTTTACAATCGGTGAATTTTCAGGTAACGCAAAATACATCCGCAAAAAATGACAAAAGAAATTTAATAAATTTATCAAATGGAATTACACATAGTAAAATCAAAATATAGAATTTGAATTTTAAGCTTGGCTTAAAAAATTGTACGACTAAATTTTTTTTACTTTTGCGTCGTAAACTCGGTATAGACATTTTTCAAATTATTAATCTGAAATGAATTTCTTGGATATCTGCAAAAATAATTTAGAAAAATAAATAGTCGTAAAAAAGTATGGACTTTATATTGGAAATATCATAAAATATGAGACCGCCCGTGACTGTCGCAAATGAAAAACAAGCTTACAGAAGGCTTTAATGAAAGAAAACCGATGTCGAATTTCCAGAGTATTTGCTTTACTTTAAGAAAAGATACGAAGTATAAGAAACTTCACTCGAAGCACGGTACGAAGAATTACTCACTAACATGTAAATCTAAGTTTTTACGGTAGATATTTACTACGAGAAAAGTTAATTTAATGATTACACATTCGCGTACAATTTAATTAAGCAAATACGAACATCAAACATTTTTATTTTGAATATAATAATTATATTTCAGTCAAGATTTACTTAAGTAACCAATTTACAAGTTTCGTTTAACATCTTCGTGCATAATTATTCGTTTAAAAACTTAACATAATATTTTATTGACCATTATACTTTCATTTTTTAATTTTCTTTATCCGTGTAAAATCATTACTCTTTATAAAATGATTATTTTTTGTAAAGACTCGTAAATACGATAATTATATTTATTATAAATGAAAAATGTACTTCTTTTGATATAAACGTGTAGGAATTTGTTTCGGCTTCATAATTTACGTGCAAAATTTAAACTCGATACGGTAAGTTACAGCAATTCAATTATTGTCGTATAATAAAAACTGCATGGATTCTCCACAGTACCGAATACTTTCAGAGTTTTTAATTCATGAGCAGTTTCACAATGTCTTTATAGTTAAGTCACTGGTACGTCATACGGAAGTTGCAACCAATGTACGTTAGTAAAGAATTATTTCCTCGATACACATATTATTTTTACTTTTTAAAGAAAGATAATAAGTAAAACATCGATGGGTTATCCAGAAGAACGATTTAGCGAATAAGAGGTGACTTTGAAAATATGAGTAAAAAATTTATCAATAACATTCAGCATAAAAAATAACGATCTAAAAATATATTTTTATAATTATGTCCCCGTAAAATATTCGTTCTCGGTGAAATTATTTCCAACGCTGATTAACCAAATATTTAAAAGGCATAAACTATATCGAACGACGACTGTATATCAAGTGCAAGTAGGAAAAATTATTTCCGCGTCGAATCGAGATTCGCCATCATTGTTTTATTTCTGAAAATTTTACGCATTATTTTGCGATCTATCGTTAACTTTTGGTCGTCAACTCCATGAACGATGACTGATACGGAAGAACGGAAAATGTAAATAATCGATGAGGCTATACCTAATGAAAACGATATTAAATGTTTTAATAATGGTCTGTGTATAAAAAAAGTGTGACATTAATCGACTATCCAAGAGTAGTAAATTTTTTTTCCGCATCTTTGCGTGCAACGATGATATCACAGAGAGATGGAGAAGAGGCATGTATCGTACAGTAAATGTGATTTATGATTGATACGATCGTAAGAGACTTTACTGGATCCGAGGAGAAATCAATAAAGAAAAAAGTCGGAAAAATACAGGAAAATTTTAAACACTTTTAATTTATTAACGAGTTCACTTTTTATACGTTTAATGGATATTAATAAATTGAAACTGTTTTTAACGCGTTCAATATTTTAAACCTAGTATTTAATTTTAAATAATAAATTTTAAATTTATTAAGGAGGTTAGAAATTATTTTAATACGAGTATAGTCACGTTCTTCCTCTTCAAACTTCTACTTAACTTACTTTAAAAACATTTATATACTTCGGCGTATAAATTTTTACGCGAAAATGAATTTTTTCACAACATCCGACCGCCGTAGTTAGCAGAATAAAATCAAATAAAAGAATGCTAAATCTTTTATACAAACTTTTGTATAATTTTTCAAATAAAATTTTAACAACGTATCATACATTTACGATGTAATTTAAGCTTTTTTAAAATTTATTAAACTTGATTTATACCATACAGTGTACAAACATTTAATTCGAATAAAGTTGTTTTTTAATTGAATAGAACAAACATAATTTCTTTATTTGATAATGAATTTAAAGATCAAGGCTCAATTTTGTTGAATTCAACCTGAAGCTAAAATGAGTTCAAGAGAGAGATTGAAAACTAATTAACCGAGCGCCGTGATATGTGCTAAATGAGGTTAATTAAAGGTATAATTAAAAGAATTGCAGGTGCAGTTATACATTTTGCCAGTTTTTAATTATATCTACATACAAAAAAGATTCAAAGTGATTGTAATTAAAATGTAATTGGAATGACATTATTGAGTATACGTAAATTACGATATACGTTCATTTTTTTTATACGCAGAGATCATATACGTTCGGTCACATATTTGGAACAAATATTTGAAATCATAAAATTCTCCGTTGAACATTAAAAGTTTGAATAATAATTTTTTTAAAACTCGATTCGAATCCAATATTCGATACATATATATAAAGCATTAAGTACTACGTTCGATTCAACGTGATATAGTTAACACCCAAAAAATAAGATAAAGAATTGAATTTTTATAATTTTTTAACTTATTCGATATAAATTTTTTTAATCTTTATTAAATAATCTGTTGAAAAGATTAACCCGTTTAAATTTTAACACTATGAACAGCATAAAAAATTTCAATCTACTATTAAATTCAGAAATATTGTTAAAATAAACTGATTATTTGTAGATAAATATTTATTTTTGTTTAAAATGGAATTGGAAAAATTTTTAATTCTTTATATTTTTGGATGCTAAATTAAAAATATTTTTGCGACTATTTGGATTTATTAAACTAACGTATTTGTACATTGAATTGAATCCATTAGCATTTTACTCTACAATAAAAGGATCCGGCAGTACCGAAGTTAAGTATTTTATTAATTTTTGATGAAATTGATTTGAAAGAAGTATAAAGTAAATAGGTATTTTATTATATGTAAAATGATAAACTCAAACGTACGGAAAGTAATTTTAATTAATAATATTCTTTAAATGCAAAATCCTTTGTTTAAAAAATACTTTTTAAAAAAGGTTAGGTTTTTAAAATGTTAGTTCTCCGACTTCATTGAATTTTTAAAGTCGTATTATAAATTCAACATTTTTCAAAAAAGAGATACAATTAAAATAAATCGGTATTTCAATAAAATTATTTAAAGTTAAAAAGAATTATTATTATACAAATTGCATTTTATAATAAATCTAAAAGATAAAGTAAAAATTATTTTATAAAAGAATAAAAAAGAAAAATATTTTTAAAAAAAATGCGTTTATACGTAGAAATATTTTAAAAATATTACTAAAAGTTACTCAAAGATTTTCTTTGTAAAATGCTTTTAGTCATAATAAAATATTTACTTTAAAAATAGCCACAATTTTATCACTGTACGTACCAGTCACATTTCATAAACCACACGCGTATACCTACATTCATACATTTATACGTCGTAAGCTAAGAGTTACGTTACATTTTCAAAGAATTCAATCGGAATAATAACGTTAACTGAATTCTTAATATTTAAGAGCAGTCGATTCTCGAGTATATCTAAAAAAATAAGCTTCAAGGTTTACCAAAGTACTTTTTCACAACGAAAAAACTCTTCACGGTGTTGAAGAGGAAACGAAGTGACCGCGAGTCGAAGTGATTGAAATTGAAACTTTGAAAGAGAAAAGATGAAGTACGGGAGAAAGTGACGTCGATAAAAAAGGAAAACGAAAAATCGACGAAGAGCCGTGACGATCAATTTGAATCCAAGACGATCATCGAGCAGATGGTCGGCGAATACCGTGACTCGACTTTTCAAGTAGGGTATTCTTTTAAGGTGCAATCAACCGGAGCTTTAAAAGGATGTAAATTTAAATTCAAAAACTAGAACGATAATGAATTTCGACTACCGAATCCTTAAATCGAGGTAAATGGATCGAAGAAGCGATCGGATCCACAATCGCATACGAAATTACAGCGCGGAGCGAATAAAAGTGCCTTTTTTCTCATTGTCGATTATTATGATACAACGATCTTTACAACCGATGCTTCCACCATTACACGGATGACCGACTCCAAAATGGTTTCAATGGCTCAACGTCGCCATTAGCGCGAAAATAAGTTTGAAATATACACGGCGTTAACGCTCGCGTTCGAACCTTATTCGAATCCAGTGAAAGTAAGCTCGTAGTTTTCTCGGTTTCGTTCAAAATATACCGGTGTTCGAGAATCGCGCGGTAAATAACGAGCGAAACGGAAGACGTTCAGAAAACGCGAGTCTCGGAGGTCACGGAACAACAACGACGCTGTAAACAATCTTGGGTTACATTCTCGTTCGAGTTTCCCTCGGGTTCGGACATCGACGAAAGACGGAAGAATCGCGACGCTCCGAGTTAAATAATTAAAAAAGGTAAACACCATTTGTCGGCGACTCGATGCTACGCTCCTTCAGAAAATGCAAAACTCGACTCGGAGGGTCGACATTTTTTATCATCGCGAGTTACAAAATTTCTGCCGTCGGAAATTTATAATACGTTCGGAGAGAAATCCCGCTTCAAAGAGTATAATACGGCCTGGTATAATTCCATCCGCGCGCGAAACGACTATTAATAAATGTCCCGTGTATTAACGGCAAAGAGGCTCCTCTCGATTATACGGCTCGTATATAATATGGCGGGGGGTCGAGCGTTAAAAAATTTAATATCGCCGATGACCTCGTTGATACGCGATACGCGCCTCTCCCGTGTTTTCGTTGCCTCTTGGAAGAGGAGGACGAGCGCGAGACGGTTGCTGGGATTACGTAACGATAACCGGGGGGTGAAAATGGAAAACGAAGCTACCGGCGCCGCGACTTCCGTTTTCCGGAGTCGAGCCGCTCCCATCGATGCGAGGCTGCTTCCGAATCTCGCCGGGACCGAAATCGAAAGCTCGGGAAATTCGGAAATTGGTCCAACGCGTCACGCCTAGATCGCGATGCATCCAACGAGACTGGTCTTTAGATTCGAACGGAGCTCCCTCGAATCGGGACAATTTTCAGCGCGTATTCGCCTTTTCCAATCTTTGCATCTTGCATCTCAACTCGTACTTGCGCGAAACGCTCTCTTCTTATAGATTGTCGCGTCGCTTGGTTCTCGAGGCTCTCGAGACTCGAGATTATCGAGAGAACGATATTTACTAGATATTTATTACGATCGTCCTAACAAATAATAACGTGCTCATTTATAATCATCGATAAACTTACCTTATATAATTACGGATAGACGCAAGAAAACTCGGGCGTACCTAAGTCTTTTATATTAAAATAAGTTTAAGATTGACAAAGACGTTCGGTTATGTATTCGAAATTACATCTTCGTACCTTGGTAAAAAATGAGATCGTAAACACGATACGCTCGTATTAAATTATGATTCGTTACATCTTATTAATGTAAATTACCTAATTATTTTATAAAAATGAACGCAAATAAAAACTTTGGTATCTTGTATTTTTCCTAGTTTATACTTGGAACATAATCTAAGTTACGCGTAATTAGTACTAAAAGTAATAAAGACTATCCGAGTTTTATCTCTAATGCGTGTAATAGTTTATATTAGCAAGTACTTATTATTACGTATAATTTTATATACTTTTATGTACTTTTATGTGCTTTTACGTACTTTTATATATGTAATTACGTATTATTTATAGTTTTATGAAATTTAGCGAAGCTATCGCGAGGAAGTAAATTAGTTCTCGATCGATTAAAAACAACTTTCTTTTTTCGATCATCCTAGACATTACGAGTTTAAGTACAACTAAAATGTTCTATTTCCTGATACAACGAATACCGTTTCCAGCAATCCAAATACACAACGATAATAAAGTTTCGTAATTTAACAAAATAATTAATTTATATTGTTTAGAATAGTTAACGCGTAATTTTCGATCGCTTGTTTTTTATGCGATCGATAACGTTGATTTACCATATAAATTTATGAAACATTTTTAGAAATCTATCGTTTATCGAGCAGAGTTTTAATAATACTGCAATTTACAGGAACTTTAAAAAGTTCCTTTTAATTATCTTAGAACGCCTCGGCAAAGTTTATCGTTATTAATTAACCAATAATTTACTCTTAGTTTATTTTCTATACTGGTATTAAATCGTTACACGATTCCATAAAACAAAGGTTGTCGGAATAAAATTATAGTTGTTAAATAAGATATTTCACAATGAAATAAAACAATAACTCGATTCATTAAACTGAGCTATCGAAAAATTAACGATTGTACGGAATAAGTTAAGAAATATTAGGAGTAAAGGAGTGATTTAATTGTTGGAATAAGTATACGAAATAATGATTTTAGTATCCGCTTGTCGTAATCGTGAAAGTTTATAAGCTCGTTAAAAATACAGAATCGCGAGATATTCGTTGCAAGATACGTTGAAAGTATCGATAAGTAGTTAGTTTGGTACAAGAGCGAGATAATAGTAATTCCGTTTCTCGATGTTTTTAAAAGGGTCGTCTTTCATTTCCAAGTTTTCGCCTCTCGTCCCCCCGCCCTTTTCCTCATTCGAAAATGTATCAATTAACGCGGCCTTCTCCGCGAAAGGAGTTAGCGTAAACTCGTTACCCGGCGTCAAACAGCTCGATAAACAAAATGTTTATCTTTCGCGATGCCATTAACGAATTATTAAAATGTCGAGTGGAGCTGAAAAATCGCATTTCTGGGAACTGGCACAAGCGAAGGCGTATTCTCGTATTCTCGTATTCTCGCTCTTTAAGCAAGGATATCTCGAGTGGCGAGAATCGTAAAAGCCACGAGAGAAGGAGCGATATATTGAATTTCTCGTATGAGTTTAGCTGCCGCGCATAAATCTTTTTAGGTTATGTTATTCTCTTTCTCAAACATAAACATTTAACAATTATCGATCGAACGTGCATATTTATACGAATTTAATTTTCCGAGCAAGTCCCAAGCTGCCGTTAAACGAATATAGGTTGGGTTCCGAACGTGACTTACGAAACTTAATAATAACGTGTAATTATACGAATATTGCTATGCTTCGATGAAAAATACGAAGTTAAAGATAAGAAAGCGGTTCGAAAGTGGCGTGGATTTTGGTGCGGATTTCAACATTCGACTATATTCCTATTTTCAGACGTCCGCGATTCCGATGCACCTCTCGTGGAAAGATCCACAAGGATCGTAAAAAGTCGGCTAATAGATTTTTCGAGTACTGAACGCGCTTTAATTTGCTCTCGTCGCGAGAACGTTAACCGTGTGCGACCAAGATCGTAAAATCTTGGAGCGATCGATCGAAATACAACATTTTCACCTGCGTCGTTTATTCGTTCGCGTGGCTTAATCGTCGTCGTCGTCGTCGTCGTTGTCGTCGTCGTCGTCGTCGTCGTCGTCGTCGTCGTCGTCGTCGTCATCGTCGTCGTCGTCGTCGTTTATAGGAAATTATTCTCCTATTAACACATTTTCAGCTCGATTGTGATTCCACGTTAACGAGTTCTGCGAAGTACTCGAGTAGCTTCGTCGGGAATAAATTAACGTCCGCGTCCGTACGAACCGAGAAAAGTGAGCGAGAGAGAGAGAGAGACAGAGAGAGAGAGAGAGAGAGAGAGAGAGAGAGAGAAAGAGAGCGCGCTGTTGAAAAAGCCAAGGTCAAGGTAAACTAATCGCCGAGCTGTTAACGCGTTAAAATGCACGTAACCTCCTTCGCGTACGTTATTACATATACGTAGTTGTCCATGGATCGGTAGTAAGGAGCCTCGTCACGAGCAAAACCGAAAGTAGTCGAGCCACTTAATTAGCGTCCTCGTCTCCTGCTTTTCGAGTCGCGCGCACGTGCATATAAATAATTCCGTTGAAATGATAAGACGCTCTCGTAGGGTCGAAAGTTTGGCCGTACACGTGAGCGCGTCCGTATCGAAAGCGGTTTAACCGACTCCATGCATCGGCTGCTCAATTATAAAGCTTTGGTTTATACGAGTGATCCGATAAAAGACGTCGATAGTTTCCTTTTTTGCTCCGAGCGGTGAAAGTTGTGTTCCCTTTTCTTTTTTCTTCCTTTTCGGCTGCGCTACAGTCACGATCTTTCGGCGGACGAACGAGACTCGCTGTACGTTAAAGCCGGTAAATCATTGCCGTGGTGGTTCGAATTTATAAAGCCTGGACCGCGAGAGAACGGATTTATAAAAGTTACTCGCCTCTTTTTACCCTTTTCTACCTTCTTTTACCTTCTTTTACCCTTTTTATCTTTCCTTCTACCTTTTTCCCCCCTATAAATTCGTCTCTATTATTGCCTAGTTTTTGCGTAGCTTCCCGCGTGTAAATATTTTCGAAATCGGCCGCGCTTTATTTTGCATAGTGGTTTTGCAATATCATCCGACATACCTTTCCCATTATGTAAGCTAATTAGGAATTTTTTCCTTTATCGAAGCTACACGCCTAGCTTAAAACTTCATATTTTACAGCTAAAAACGAGTTTCTCGCGATCCCGAATAAAAAGGTTACGTGCTCGATCGTTCGTATCGAAAAGTAGTTGGATACCGACGAAAAAGAATACACGCGTTTAAGAAAAACAATAATAATAATAATAATAATCGAGCGCGGCGAATTTCGATCGCGTTCCAAGACGATAAGTTGCAACGATGAATAAACTAATCGACGCTACGCCGAACGCATAAACGTTACGGTCGTTACGAACCGAATATTTCCAGCCGCGTCCGCGAACGAAGCTCCGATTTTCCAATTCATTTTAAAGCTCGAACGAATGCTGTATAAGGTATTTCGAGCTCGGAGATTCCGATAAAAATGAATGTAGGGATTACGGGACGTTGTCGAGCGTCCGTCCGTTAACTCAAAAGAGAAAAGTAATCTTGGATCGCATCCCAGAGACTCTGCAGTCCTCTCGCGACGACGTCTGTGAGACGATGTACGCGATGCCTCGGGCGAGTAGTTTCCGCCGCTGCAGACTCGGAGCGAAGATTCCCTCGGTGTCCCGAAAATCCTCGAATCCTCCGATGGCTCGGAAATCTGGAGATTTGTATTCGCTCGCGGGATGAGCCAACGCGCGTCGACATAAAGCACGAGAGGCGCGGAAGCACAGGTCGAGCGAAACCACAACCTCGAGTCTCGGACTCTTATCGCTCGGAGGCCATTAATCGTTGTACGGGAGCGCAAGAGTTTAGCGATGTCTCGCAGCGCTCGAAGCTCCTTCGAGATTTAGCGCGGACCGAGGAGGCGGGGGGAGAAGGAGGAGGAGGAGGAGGAGGAGGAGGAGGAGAAGATCAGTCGCGGTATTTCGCTCGTGAAACTTTTCTCTCGATAAACTTTTAACGCGTATAAGAACGAGCAAACGGCGGCCACCGAGTTTTTAATGAATTTTTCGGGACTGTTACTCGACCCGCCCCGAGCACCGAACGAGATAAAAGGCCGAGAGAATTTTTGTAACTAGGAAAAATGCAGTTAGAGGTATCGGAGGAGGCACTTTGACGGCTTGAAAGATTAATTCCTAGAGATTTTTCTTTTGCTGATCGGATAAGAGCGATTCTTGTGTATACGTGGATATGTATACATTTATACATTTATACATATATACATGTATACATATATTTATCCGCGCTTATAACGTGTACTTGATTTAGATATAGTCATTTACACTCAGGAAATTATTCTTTTTATAGCGACAGAATGCGCTCGATGTAAAAGGGATTGCCTCGAAATAGATATCTAAAAGAACTTTGATCGCGGGAAAAACGTATTCCGGTGTAGCAAACTTATATCTTACCGTGTTAAAGGGAATTATTTTCTTTGCACAAGCAGGATTCTATTTGTCGAAAAAATATATCGTCGTGCATTAAAGTTGTTTGCAACGACGGCCTTGTTTTTCGATCTTTTACGAAACGCTCATCGAATAGAAATATCGGTTACGTAATACACAAAACCGTCTAAGAACGATAAAAAAAAATTTTATTTTGCAATTAAAACATGCCATAACGTTTTATATGAAACGTCAAAACTTAAATACGTAATGCGCGTGGTTCGAGTTGTTAAAATATTTTTATCAATTTTCTCGAGACTTTCTTAAAATTTATATTGTACGTACGATGTTGCTGAAATTTTTTTGAACGCCTTAGAGAATATTTTATCGACTTTTATTTGAATTTTATACTCTGAAACTCGAGAAAAAATATCTTTAAATATACGAGTTTAAAATTGTGTTTTCAAATAGAAGAAAAAACTATTTTTATCTAATGTTTTTTATAAATACTTACGGACGCCTAATAATACATTTCGTAAAGTTTAATTAAATATTCCATTCGATGTTCGCGTATCTTATATTTTTTTCGTACAATAATGCTATCGCATTTCAACAAAAATAATTACCAAATAAATCAGTCCATGGCTTTGTAATCGAATAAATTTTCTCGCTATTTTTAATAAGGAAAATAAATCGAGAAAGTTTCTTAACGAATCGATTGGATATTTGTTATACGCGATAAAACCATTTAGATTATCAATTTAGGTACTTAAAAATAGCTTCGATTTTATTTACTATCGCAAAAAAATATTTTTCGATATAAATTAATATCGATTTATTCGTAAACGTTACATTACCGTAGAATTATATCAAATAAGTAAAAGTACCGAAGCAAACGTAACATCGAATGCGATAAATAAATAAAAAGAGCAAAAGAAAAGTTATTCTCCATATAAAATTTATGCACTTCATCTCGTCCTAAAACATCGAAATTTTTTACTTGCACATACAAGCTAAAGAATCGTAACTCAATTTTCAAGTTTTCATCATAGCGTTAACGATTACAACTTTTACAACCGCGAGTACCGCACTCGGGATTTCGCGAGAAAACGTAAAAGTCCAATAGAAGAAATACAGACAAACATCATTCGGACTTTTACATCCATAGTTGTCTAGCTTTTTACTCGGTTACTTTAAATCCTTCGAAATAAAAAAAAATCCAACACTTGTAATTCTCATTTTTAAATACAAGACCAACGATCCAACAATGTTAGTAGTCCACGTAGTTGTTTGTCTCATCTATTATTCAGCTGTGATTTTATATATGGATGCTAAACTTTCCAACAGCACCGGATGCTCTACGAATATTTGGATTGCCGTCTTCGACTAAAGCCTAAACTGCATTCGGAATAGAGGAATTCATACGGACTTGCTTATACATTCAATTAGAATTACGCGCGAACGCGCGATTAGTATGTATTAAATTTCACTATTAAAAAAGGAAACTTTTCATTTATGCAAATTTAAGCTCGCGGTGTGATTTTCAAAAGCGTTAATTAGTTTTTGTCGAATGGAACAAAGTGGTCCGTACTCGTAATAGAAACAAGGACGCTCGAAAAAGTTGCTTATCGTCATTATTCTATAGGAATAATTTAAAAACTCGTTTTTCGACGATTCTAAAAATACATCTACTAGAAAATTTTTCTGTAATTTTTCGAGCGTTCGGCGCGGTTTCGAGCTTCTAAACGATATCGTTAGACTTTCGGATTATTATTATTTTCGGAAATAAATGTTAATACGGCATCATCGATAAAAGTATAATATACAAAAGTTTCGTCTTCGAAAATAATCCGTGAAATACCTTTTACGCCGAAGAGATGCAGTATAATCACAGCGTATATTAATTTATGGGCCATAAAATATGGATAGCTTTTCTAAGTAATAAACTCGAGCGAATCATCGACAACGATTTACTGCGTAGAATGACGAATAAACGCGAAAAAAATTTGATCTCGTTAGCGATGAAAACTGTATAATCTCATTAGCGCGAAAACAATAATAACGAGGTTGACTTTCTAAATTTCTACGTACATAATAGACCGATAATTCGAAAACGATGTAAACCAATCAAAAAGAACGTCGATACCTTTCCCCTGAAAACATTCGTCGTTTCCGTGCAGTTATCTCCAAACGAGGATAAGCATTCTAGGAAGCTCGTAAATGCGAGGATACTTCAAGCATGTCTTAAATTCGAATTGCTTCTCTTGCGACAACAATGCGACCGATCAACTATGCGTTATTGTTCTCGCGGAATTAATTAGAAATATTTCACTCTTGACGTATTCGAAAAGCTCTACGTCAGAACTCGAACGACAACTACAATTATGCCGGTAAATATGAATTCGATTAAAATTATTCGTATCTGCGTGCGTGGATTCGAACGAATAAACGAACGCGTTTGTACCAGCGAAGAAGACGACGCATCAAAACTGATAAATATGCATCAAGAATAAATAAAAGTTGTACCGAACAAAGTTTAATTTTTTCATTTTAACGAAACTCTTTACCGAGCCTACCCAAAAATTTATATATTTATCCGATTCGAGTTGTCGGGATCACACGTTGGATACTCCAAATACGCCAATTTGAAATCGGCAGATTTTACTTTATTTATCTATTTACCAGAGTCACGCGAGTTTTCTTGAAAAACTATTTACAAAAAACGAAAGAGAAAGTTTTACAACGACTCGAATTCCGAAGAATTACGATAGTTTACGCTCTTTACAAATTATATTTATAGAAGGTTATAGACAAAGTTATTATTACTTTATAGCCTAAGAGTGCACAAATCAAAATCTTTACGACTTACCGGAGTCTTAATTCTATTTTCGGCTCTCGGTGTTGACACACCAATAAAGAACAATTGCGTTTCAGTTGTATCGCGTAATATAAAGTGTACATCATCGGTAAATAGACTCGGGCGTACGGTAAAAAGATGCAATAAACTCGACTCGACACGGACAAATTTAAAGGTTATAATTTCACGAGCCGAAGGAGAAGGAAAATATTCGTAACGCGATCGTTGATTTATTTCGAGAAGTAAAGAAAAACAATGACAAAATATCAAAAGAAAACGAATCGAGGCACGGATTCAAGGACAAAGTTCGCCTACTCCCGACGGCTGATTATTTCTTTATTCGCAGATTTGAGATGAAGCTAAATAAAAAACAGCTCACAATGGAGGTAGAGTATACGTTTCATTAAAATATCGAACAAAAACACGCATTACCATCTCCCCCTGGCTACGTCACCTTACCCCCGTAGCATTACGTGCGTCTCCCACCCTCGAAAGCGAAGCGTATTATCGCGATGTCGGACTCGAAACGAGCGAGAAAAGGAGCGTCGATGGGAAGGAGGGAAGGTGGGAAGGTGGGAAGGTGGGATGGAGGAAAGGAGGGAAGCAGCGTTCGCTCATTGTGTCTGCTCAAACTGTTTCACGAGTGCGCACGCGTGTGTACGGGAACACGCGTGTACGTGTCGTAGGAGCACGTCCCAGTCCAGTACGCGAGTAGGCACGTTCCGGACTACGATTCTCGCATAAAAAGAGTCGTTCCTCTCCCGCTCCCCATCCTTTCTCGCGCATCCATTGCTCCGTTGTTTAACATTCGGCCCGAGCCCGCGTCGCTTTATTACACCCAAGGGATACTCGAGAAGGGAAGGAATACAAAAAGACGTTGAAAATGACATCTGCTCCGGATGTTCCGGATGTTCCGGATGCTCCGGATGCTCCGAATGCTCCAGACTCTCCGGACGTCGTTCCGCGTTATTACAGAGTAACGTCCAAGATCATCAACACCGCTCGAACCCGGAGGCTGCTCCAGCTTTCGAGCTCGAATGCCCCGCTGAATTTTCATTTGGCGAATCGAGAGTTCGAGATGCGCCTCCGACTCGGTTAATTATCTCCCGGTTCCGTTACTTACGCTCGATGCACAGGGAAAACACAGCATCATCGACGCCAAAGAGATAAATTAATTACGAGTTTATTAGAAGCGATTCCAGTGTTTTTCCGAGAATATTATCGACGCGGGATTTTCATCGCGCGCAAAAAACGACCGACGGTTGCAAATTGAAATTATTTTACGACCCGATCGAACCGCCGTACAATTGCTTTTACTTTCCTATTAGACAAACGTCGTTAAGATACGTAATTTTAGTAAGCATCGATGCTACATCCTCGAACATGCGCCCAAGATGCGCGAAACCGATATATTTATTACGATAATCGCTGCCAACTCCATTTACGTTTTAAACGCTTTCGAGACTGCCATTCGAACGGATGCGTCTCGTTACGCAAAGTTTTTATTTGGACATTTTGGAATTTGAAAGGTTCTTACACGCGCGAGCCTCGATATACTTACATTTTCGATTCCTTCGAGACGCGTCGACGCAACGAAACTATTTGCGTCCGCGTTAATAACTTTTTTTCGATCGATTAACCTCGCGGTCGGAAAACCTTCGGTGTTTCCTTTTCGGTGTTTTCTTTAACTAACTTTTGAAAATTTCTTTTACTACCGAATTTGTTTTACTATTTTCGAATGAAACGTATTGTATCGTTTGCGTTGAAATAAAGTCGAAACTCTGTTCGGCTAAACTCCGTTAAACGCGAGACTCGCGTTTCCTAGGTTTCGTTAATTATAGATAAATTTAGCGTAAAAAGCCTCGCAGTTTTCACGTGGTTAAAACGACGCCGATGAAATTAATTTTGTACGTCTACTTTAACTCCGTCGGTGCTGAATCGTTTCGATTACGGACCGAATTCGACCAAATTATATTCCTTTGGTTACTCGAAAAATTTCACCGTTCTGTTCTCGATGTAAAGTCGTCTATCGATCGAAGACGGACGTTTTTATTGCTTTTCTGGGTATAAACGGAGCGCTTTCTAAGCGTAATCACCGAACAAAATCAGGTGAATTTCTAATAAGCGCAGCGATTCTCTTTACTTCTCTTGCAATTATTATTATAACGAAATTGTGAAACGAACAAATGGTAAATGACGTGTAGTTTATTATGCAACGTTATTGCTGTAGATCATCTAGCATCGGCATTGAAATATGCGAAAAAATAAAACAATTATTTATCGTAAAATAAACGTAAATTTTAAAGCCGACGTTGAAGTACTATTAAAATTAAGATATATCGTTATTATATGCGTAAATTAAGGAATGGTTTATCGGTAAAATATCTCGGAAAATAGAGGAAAATACACTTGTATCGGTAAAATTGACTACATTTAAAAATTAACCGTAAGAATCGTTTATATTTTATATTTTTCTGTACGCGTTCTATAAATATCTAAATTAGACAAGAGTCGAAGTATAATAGCTTGGCGATGTTTTCTAAGCTGACCCAAAACTTTTCATAAACACCGAGGAGAAAGTTACCTCTATGGCACCACTTAACCTTTTAACCATATGATTTTTTTCTGGTCGTTTACCTCAATCTCAGAGATCTATCGACAATTTCAAATTTAAAAGTTAATCGTTGGCTAAACAAGATTTATAATTTTAATAAGCAGCTATTCAACGTGTTATTCAACACATTTTTATGTTCCAGGTATACAGTTATAATCTTATAATCTTTGAGCCAAGCGAGTTGTTACGACACCGAAGATTGAATTTTGAAGTGTGTGTACTTTACCTTTAAAACGAGCAAACTAAATTTTCTAAAATTAGTGAGATTTAACGATTCTAACGCATTTGTAAAAATCACGTATATCCGTTAATATACGCGCTAAATATTCTCAACTATAATTACCCGGTGTAAAATTTTATTTAAAAAATAACACCCAACTTTTAGGGTTACACGCGAAGAAGAAAGTTTAATAACGACTATTTAACCGATTCGCTTTTATCGTTAACACGTGTTTTCCCGTTTCGAGTTCGAAATTTTATATTGTATTTTACGGTGGAAATTTTATTCCAATAAGAATTGCAATGAAAAATTATTCTATTCTATAAATATGGAACCAACAAAATATTTGGAAAAATTTATTTTTAACTTTTGGTCGATGAAAAACGTACAATGTTCCGAGTGTCTATCAGGTTATGTTTAAATTCTATTTATACTTAAATATATACAGTGAATAAACTCGTATCACTTTCATGCACTTATAAGTTGACAAAAAAATCCATAACCGAGATTATAAATATGTATGATAACGTACACTATGCGGTACAACCGGAACATTGTTATTTCTGCATAAAATATTATTTTAATATTATTATCAACCGCTCTTTTCGATAAAAAAAATAAATAAAATTTAATTTTTTAGGCTTTGGAATTAACTTTGGTAGCTTGAATTTTATTTTATACGGAAAATCTACTTTAGTTTGGCTTTTCTGTGTACAAAATATGCCAATACGCTTTTGAATTTTATTTTAATCTTTTAAATAATCGCGTTAAAAAAGAAGCATTAAAAATTAGTTATATGTTTATTCTACATTTATATATTTATTGAATCAATAACTAATATTTCAGCGTATTCCAAAAATTTGATCAAAATATTCCAACGATATTATTTTACCACGAATAAATGAATTATCTCGAATTATCAAGAACAAATATTTAACATTTATTAGTTTTTTTTACGTTTTTAACAAATATAATAATAATTATTATTAACGTAGCGTATGAAAGATATTTAGCATTTAAAAATATCACTCCTTTTAAAATTTAGATTTCATTTTAAATATAAAGAATTAGAATGAAAATCTTGAAAATCTTGAAAATCCGCTGAAAAATAAAATTCTCTAATACAATATTTTAACAAATTGTTTTTGAACCGAATTATATTTGAAAAAATATTTTCTTTCACCACCACGAATAATTTTGGCTCGTTTATTAAAAAAATCAGTACCAGGAAACAATTTTATTTATTATAATTTACAGCTATTTTTCTTTTCCGAATTTAAATAGAATAAGTTAACTCCTCAATAGCTTATAATTTACTCACACTCCTCGATATTAATTTGCTTCACCATATTGTTTATTACAATGGATAAACTAAGATTTATCTTTTTAAAAGACTCGCGCATGGTTAGTTTTTTAACTGACGAGAGAACGAAGTTTTTTGTCTATACAACAGTAGCGCGTAAATAATTACTTTACCTGAAAGAAGCACGCATATTTTCCCACGCAATAATAACGCAGAGCTCTTTAAATATTAAGTAATTTATATAAGTCTTCCATTCGATAAGAAAATGTTATTCATTCGAGATTCGCTCATTCAATGCGCATCGAGAAGTTACGTTCATAGACGGAAACAAGGGCCCGGTTCCCGTCTACCCGCATTCACACGGAAAAGTGGAGACAAGGAATTGCGATCGCAGAGTTTCACGAGTGAAAAATCAAGCAATCTCCACGATAACGCAACGGCAGCGCGGAATATCGAGCGATAATGGAAGGAAAGGGAGAGAAAGGGAGAGAAAGGGAGAGAAAGGGAGAGAAACGGGGAGGAATCGCCTCGAGGGGAGCGACAGGATCCCGCCTCTCCAAAAACGTGGAAGCGCTGAAAATTTCTCGGGGTTGGCTGTAATGTCGGGTCAGGATGACAAAAGCGCCAAAGTTTTTGCCGTGAAATTCGAGGTTTTAGTTGAACTTGGCATCAAAATTTGGCACCACTTTTTTATTGCCATTTTGCTGCTATACATGGCTGCATTACGTACAAATTCTTTGTAGAGCGAGACTGAGTTACGCGATAAAGCGTAATAATGGTCAACCTTAAAAATAAATTTCGTCAAGATTTTCAATTTACTTTAGTCCTGAAATCATACACGGCTATAAACTCCAGGCAGTCGACAATCTAACGGAAAATCACGTTTACTCCGTTGTCGTCGAAAATTAAGCCCAACGTTACCAAAGATTTTATTTATTAACAATTTAAGTTTTCTGTTTCGTAAGCGTGGAGAACGAATTGCAGCATCAACGCGATCGTCAATCAAAGTACATTTCGTAGGCGTAGCTCGAACATCTTATTTTCGCGCATCGGATTCGTTTCTGAAATTCATCTCTTATTCCGCGATCGAGTTCCGCGATCGATACGACCGAACACGAACGGAAGACGACTTTCGTTCCGAAAGATCGCACGTGATTCTTGCGATAGTTTTCCTACCGTCCGCTGAGTTTGGAACGGTTCGCGAGTGCCGTCGGTGTTTACGATAAGATAAGATGCGCTTGGAAAACCCGTTGAACGTCGATCGCGTATTTCTTTGAGTCTTTCGACTTCTCGCGCCGATGCGCCAAAACAAAAAAGTTTTGCGACGACGCAACGAGTCGCGAGTGAAAATGGCAAAATTAGCTTCCGGTTTAGGAGCGAAACTGTTCCGCGGTAAAAAAAAACGCCAAAAACGACAAATCGCAAAGACGCGAACGAAAAGAAGAGGGAGAAACGGAAACGTCCCTCGTATTTGAAAGCACCGCGATCCCCTCGACGCTCCCTCCGCCATCGGTCTCATATTATTACGAAAAGAGCGCATTCCGAGCGAGAGAATATTATTGTAAAAGCGTCCTTAGAACGTAAACGTATTCCCGTACACTTTCTCCTCGCTCGTGTACGCGCTCCCAATTACGCGCCGCTGGAGATCGCGCTGTTCCTCTTTTCGACTTCTTTTCTCTAGGCCGTTTTTTGCGTCTGCCTACCTGGAGCAACCCTTTCACACGCTTCTTTTGTGTGGAAACGCGCACCGGGTTTCCCGCTTTGCCGACCATCGCGCGTCTTTCCACGTTTTAAGCGAATGCGCGCTTCCACCCAAATTCGCAGACGCCTCCGTAGACGCCTCGTTTCATTTATTTTTACAGCTTGCTCGTTGAATAATGCCAAAGGAAGAGCTGCTCGTGGAATCGCGAAAAATCGCAAAAAATCGCAAAAAATCCTCGAGAGAGTAATTATTTCCGTGATTGCCTCGAATGCGAAACGCGCGATTCGATTGGATAGAAGCCGAGTTTTATGAATCGTTAAAGGATAAAGGATAAAATTCTCCAGCTGTCGATTCCCACACGATAAAAGGGTCGTTTTCCGAACGTTCGATTCCAAAGACACCGAGATTGTTTACGTGGATTCGGCTGTGAAGCGACGATGCGGTAGATGTAATGAGATAAACCATTTGTGGAGAAATTCAATTTAGTTACGTCGTTTTCTTGATGCAGCGGGAAACAGGCGAGTTTCCAAGTACGTTTCAAATTTATAAAAATTTTTATTCGCTTTTCGATTGCTTAAGACCGCTGGTTTATTCCACATTCGGCTACGGAAAAGTCCGCGATCTGGAATCGCATCGAGCGGTGATATTAAAGCCTACGAAATATATATAAACTCGTATTTAAATGAAATTCTTATTTATTCGGATTTTTAAATCGCAAAATTTATCCACGGAAAGTAATCGAGTCGTTTGTGAATTTGCTATTTTTTTACCTACTAACGATGCGAATCGCGTATTTTAAATTGTTTACATCGCTCGAGAGATGTTTTTATTTTGAGATCTTTAACGATCTCATCGTTTTTGACGCATTTCGATTACTAATGATAAATTTGTAGTATTGAATTATAATAAAGTACACGTAGATTTGAGAGATCGATCGTATCTAATGTAAACTATTGTAATTGTTAAGAATATCTATTGTTTTTTTTTAAATAATTTTTTTATAAGTTTAATATAAAAAAAGTCGAATTCATCTCCAAAACTCGTTCAACGTTTTTTTTATTATTCGATTGGGTATCGTCTTATCTAAAATCGTTAAATTTGGTCAGCGTAGTTTTGCATTTAGCATTCTATTTCGAAAAATCACGATTTTTTAAAGTTTCTTCGTAGCATCGTATACGGATTGCCTATATTTAAATTTTTTTGAAGTGATTCTAGATAAAGCGATAATTACCAACGTAAATTTTTCAAAGTTTTGCATTTTTCGTTCGTTTTTGATAAGCCTTTCGAGAGATTACATGCCCACTTTTTAATCAGTCGCTTTTATAACGTTTTAGTTAGTACCTTTTTAAGATGCCGAAATTGGACAAAAGAGTATAACATTTCTTTTATCTAAAAAAATTGAAATAAAAATGTAATGATAATAAATATTCAAATTTTTGTACTATATTTACAAATTAAATAAATTTCTGTTTAAACTGCTCGATAAGAAAGCTATTAGGATATGTAAGTGAGTAGTAACAATTTCGTATATTTATTTAACTAATTATATATTTTATTTATATTCCGTATACTTTTTACTAATAATAATTATTTTTACTTATTTAGTTTTTTTTATTCAATGTCGAATAAAATAATTTAATATCAACTTAGAAACTTAATTTATATAAAATGAAACTTTATTATTTTGGAAAATAGTTTTTTAAATATATTTTCTTTTATATCGAAGAAAAGAAGGTGTATATATACTTACATACATAGTTTTACTTATCATATTTCCAATTATTTCCGTGAATAAAATATACCGTGAAATAATGTAAGTAATACTGTATCAAAATACGTAAAATTTAACAAAAATTGTATAAATAAGAAATAAATGGGTAAAAATGATAGATAAAAATATTTAAAAATCGCTTAAAATGTGACACCAGGTTAAAAAATTCGGTATTTTTCGGATAGTGGACTTTTTTATATTATCGTTTTATAGACCATTTCACGTAAAAGTTCACGTAACTACGCGTAACTAAAATATCAAAAAAAAAACTTTGAAAAAATGAAAAAATCTTTATTAAAGAAGCACTTTATTATTCGAAAATAATGAAAAATTCACGATCACACCTGAAAAGGGTATTCACCGACAGCTTTTCAAATTTAAAAGTCTTTGAAAACAATCGATAATATAATTAATGCAATTGCCAACCTGCAAATATATTATTCGAATAAATAAAAGGAGTTGAGACACAAGATAAATTCTTCCTGCAGCGATTACTCTTAGATTCGCTAATAAACTTACAAAGTACAATTTAAAAAAATCGTTTCTTAACGTTCATTTCTCTTAAAAGTCATATTTATTTATCAAAAATAAAGAACGTAATGTTCTCGTCTCGCCGACCTACATTTTTTACTTCGAAAACACGGTGATATCGCTACTCTCGAGCGGGTCAACCTCGAGTCAACCTTGCTCAACCGAAAATCATTATCGTTGGGTTTGGATCGAACGTTGACTCAATTATCGAAGACGCGGAGTAAACGTTGGCTTAGCGAAAAATATAGCGTATGAAAATGTCGTATTTCAAATAACGAATAGGCAACAACGGCAACGATTGCTAACAGAAGCTACGAGTGTACGTTTCAGTTTCTCGCGAGCAATTATTTCTTATCAAAAAGGATCCGCGTATCCGTTAAAAGCGTGGCATCGCTTCGGAGCATCGCTTCGGAGCATCGTTTCCAATCGAATCGTATCCTCGCGAGTTTTCATCGAGCGATCGAATTAAATCGAAAGTTAACGACTTTTCACTCTTCCTATGCGTAACAGGCGCAAGAGGCGTCCGGTCCGGTCTCGTCGCCGCTCCAAGCACCAGCGAGTTGATATTTTCTGGCTAATGTTCGTTCGTCATAATCGCAGCGACTGCGAAAAATCGTCTAAAACGCCTTGCCCCGACCCGCATCCTCGTAAACCTCAGGCTACGAGTGTACGCGTTCGCGTTAGAAAGGGCAGTCATAAGCCGAGAGCTAGACTCGGTTATCCGCGTGTTTCCCTCGGCTTTCTAATCGCACGACTCTTCCGAGCGCCGACGTTCGGCTGACCCACATTCGACTCGCACGAGCCGAATCCCGTCCAAAATGTGCACGTGTCGAGCCATAAATCGGGATTAGCATGGTGGAGGGGAGCGGCGAATTCGAAACGTAGGTCCCTTGGGTCCTTTCGGTCCTTCGGTCCTTCGACCCTTCGCACCTTTTCAATCGCTGCAATCATCTCTCGTAAGAGATGTACGATACGCGTGTCGACCTCGGGCCGACGATCAAATTCGACAGCGCCGGTGTTTTCGTTCGCGAACCAACTCCGACCGTTCGATAATTGCCAATGACATTGAATCACGACATTGCGTCATTCGGAATTTCAAGGCGTACCCGGAGCGTGGAATTTTCCCAGTTTTATTTATTTCGCGCTCGTACTCGTTAAACCAATGTTTACGGAAAAGCACTCGGCACTCTCGAATAATATAAATGCCGCGTTTAACCGATTCGTTAAAGATGACGCGCGTAAATTCTTTCCTTTGGTAACGATAGCTAGATTTTCGAAACGAGAAAATCCCGGAGGTGAAGGTAATCGAACGTATTTGATTTCGAAGAGAAAGCGATAAAACCCGTTGCGTTGTTCCAAGCGCAAACGGTCTTTGATTAGAGAAAAAAAAAAGGAAAAAAAAAGGAAAAAAAAAGGAAAAAAAAAGAAAAAAAAAGTAAGAAAATGAATCGTTATCCTACTCATCTACGAAAGAGGGAACTAGAGGATAAAATCGATTGGATTTCGCGTTGCAGCGATCCGTTCGAAACGACGCGATTTTCGACGGGTAAGTTGCGAACGGCCTCGGGAAGGACTCGAAGCGCGTATCCGCGGATGGTAAACGCGAAACGAGCATCGTTCGCGCTTCCTTCGACACCGACGCGTTTGCGTTACGCAAACGAAAAGATGAGGAGCGGCGAGAAAAGTTGGAGAGAAAAGGAGGTCCGGGGATCGACGTTGATATTGGTTTCGAAGGCTTCCTTCGAGGAGCAAAAGCTTCTATTTAGTTTACCGCGAAACTCGATTAAGTAACGCAGCAGTTGCGACCTCGCCAAGTTCGAACGATAAAAGTCAAACTTAGCCGGCTAACCACCGGGCAAAAAAATCCAATTTGTATACTCGCGGTGGGATCGCACCGAAGAATTATTATTTTCGTAAAAGTTTAAGATTTTCGCAACCGCTCGGAACGAAGGCGCGTCCGCAAACAAGACCTCACCGGTAGAATATTGCGCGTAATAAAGTTAATCGAGAAAGATTTCGCCCGATGTTTTATTTTTATGCAGAACAGCCGAAAATTCCCGAGTCATAAAAATAAAAACTTCTCGGAATATCTTGCGGTACGAGTGAAAGTCGAAAAAGTGACCACAAAATCAGCAGTTATTTTTTAACCTATTTCCGATGATACTATTTTTTAAGCGCGAGGCCTAAATGATACGTTACGATACCTCGCGCCGAGCATAAAAAATTAAGCCGAGCCGAGAATTGGATTCAGAGAATTACGAGGGGTGAAAGTAGTAAAAGTTCGTTAACGCAACGGCCTTTGCTTTGAGAGCCACGCATTTTTATGTCGGCTCGATAATTTAAAATTTCGTACTCGGAGGTTTTGCGGCTTGCTGACGCTAATAATGAATTTAGAGTCGGATTTACAGCGTTCGAAACGCTTCCTCCCGCTTTTTACGCTCGTTGCGCTCTTTGCGCTCTGTGCGGTACTCGATCGCAAATTTAAACCCCGATCTTTGATACGAAAACGTTTTAATATTTACGACGCGTTTCGTCTTCGATTTCGATTCCAATTTATAATCGATTATCCCGAAACGCGTAGAATAGCGTAGAAGCTGCGTCTAATAGAAATCCGAGCGTTCGAACGTCGAGATATTCAACCGAGCGCATGGGATTTTTCAGAGGCTGGATGCCCACGAACCACGAACGGAAAATATCGAACGGTTCCACCGAGGTGCGAAATCTTTCGACGCGTCCAAGACATCGTTGAACCGTCTTTCGTTGACTCCCGAAATCCGTTTCGCCGCCGCGAGAATAGATGCAGCGGCGAGAATTTAAGAAATCGATACGAAGAGAAATTCCCCGTCCGTTTCCAGTTTCGAAACGGTCAAAACGACCGAAATTTGAGTTCTAACGCAAAACCCTTCCGAAATACGAAGCCCATCCTCTCGTTCGCGGTCGCGTGACGTAGTCTAGCGATTCCCGAGCGATTCCCGAGCGATTCCCGAGCGATTCCCGAACGATCGGCCGCGGGGATTTTAGAGAGCCGGAACCGCGTTCGCGAGCCCGAAAGTATAACGGTGAAACTTGAGTCGCGTCGACAATGGAAACGTCTACCTCTTTCGTTTCTTTAAAAGAACAACGATAATAACGAATAATAATAAATACGGCTCGAGATACGGACGGTTTCGAGGGGTGTACTCGTATGTCCGCGCTGGCACAGATTTTTTTTTTGGCCACTGCTCGGGCCGATATTTTTCGCTCTATGCCTCGGCTGAGCAGCGGATTCGCTTTAAATTTAAAACGTCGATAGAAAATACGATTTAGCTTGTAATTCTACGGAGCCTCGATAAATTTCAAAAGTATAAAAACTGCCTTCTCGTAAAAACTACATTAACGTTTGGATGAATACGAATGAAACAAAAAATGTGTGTCGATATACGGTAGCCTCTTAAAGAACGCAACGATGGCGTTCGATATTTTAATTTTACTTCTGGGTAAATAGACCGTGTATTTCTTTGCATAACCCACCGATCAAAGCTATATTCATTCGCGAGAAAAAATACGGATATTATTCTATATTTGGATCGAAAATTTATGCTAATGTATCAGGAAAAGAAATTTGAATTCAAACAGATTTTCATCGCTGGTATTTACGGAGAAAATGTGTCATTTTTTAAAAACGCGTATGATTAATCGTACTTGGATATTTCGTTCGTTTAAAATAATTCAACATACGTCGTTTTCTCGTTTCTAAAAACATTTTATGTACGCGTTGTTGTACGCGTTTACGTTTGGCGTAGATCTGGACGATCTCGCGAATAACGTTTCCGAGAATCGCGAGGTGGATTCGAATTGAATGGAACGACTCGGTTCGAACGAGTAAAAATCGCGAAATATCCGCTCGAGCGTTGAAGACTCGGCATACATATTTTTTATTTTACAAAAATAACGAATAAGCTACTTATCGATTTGGTAAACAAGGAGTTGCTTAACGGTTCGAGAAAATTTACCTCTTAATTTTTAAATAAGTTTAACCTACAACTCGACGTCGCTGCGTACCGACAGTTTCGATCTAATAAACCAGATACATAACAATTGAAAGTTCCATCCGTAAGGCGGTAGTTTTAGAAAATAGCTCCTACGAAAAAGCGAAATCGATGCTTCCGCGTGTACCGGTTTCAGGTCCTGCGCGGATCATCGCAAAGCGAAAGAGCGTAAAAGGCGTCGGTAGATCGACGAAAAAGAAAAATGAGACGCGATTCGATAACATCGAATTTATCGCGTTTGTAAATAAGGTATACAAATGAATATATAATTCATACGGATACCGAAGCGCGATACGGTTAATGGAAAGTAAATTCCATCGAGAGTCGACCCGCGTTATCTGCATTCGCACATTTAATAAAAATGTAATTTAACGAAATCGAGGAATCGTTTTTAGAAAACAACGAGGTCGAAGACGTTCCATTCGATACGTCGACGACCAGTGAATACAACCTCATTTCCGACTAATGCACTAAAATAAATCGAGTCGAAAAATAAGTTGAGCCTTCGGTGTTTTTAATTGTCCTGGTAAATGGAAATATCGCTCTTGCGGTCGTGCCATTACTTCCAATTACGATAAAAACAAATAAAACGGGAAATTCGATATTCTATTTACAGTTTTGTAAAAAATGCATGGATCTATTATTTCGACGTGTACGACGGTGCTTCGTTTCCGATAATGAAAACCCGATCGATTATCTTATTTATTATTCAAGGATTTATTATTTACATTATATAACATTACATTACATTACGCGATACTCAAATGTTTCCCATAGAAATAACAAAGTAAATTGATAAATCGCATTTCTTTTTCATCGATAGGTACAAATATTCCTTATAATATTTAGAGTCCAATTACGAACGCAAGAACATTGGAAATTGCAAAATTCTTACGAAGCTAATTTACATAAAAGGTTTAATCGCTTTCACCGGATCATTAGCCAATTGACTTAATGGTATAACCATTGCGGACCAAGTAATTAGATCACGAACGTACGACAATAACCAATAAACATTTATTCTCCTTCTGGATCTTAATAACTTTGTAGCTTCTTAACTTTTTCGGATTTTTGTTTTTTAATTTATTTGATCAGAAAATTATAGCATTCGTATACGCTCCGAGAAGTTTGGTCGACGTTAAACGTTGGAACGAACAAAAAACGGCAAATGCTTAATTTTCCGTGGACCGTAATCTATTTGCATCCAATCGATAAATCTGAATTTTTTAAGCGCTAAGGACATTTGTACTTTGATACGAATATTATTTATTCTCGCGTAACTTTCGATACGAACAATGCGAAATTTCACATTCGATTTCACATTCACCGATACGATAATAATTATTCGCTTGGCATCGATAAAACATATCGAAAAACAATTGTACAACGTTACGAACAAGATATTAAATACTCAAACACTGGTGAACCGTAAACGAAACGATTTTGAACGACGTATCGTAATGTAAAATTGCCAATCGCAATGCTTTTAACGCGGTATAATCAAGTTTCGGTCAAATTAACAACTTTTTCAACCGAAACCTTCTTTTAAATTACGATTTATTTCCAATACGATTTTTTAACGAACGACGAATCTCTTCTTTTATTTCAATGATAGACTCGTATAGGAAATTAATGATGATAAATAAAAGGAAAAAACTCGAGCGCTTCCTAAGTTTTTCAACGGACGGGTTTGCTCAGGAAGGAAAATATCGAGCGACATCGTCGCGAGGGTCGAAAGGGGAAGCCAATATTCTTTTTTCTCACGAGCACTCGGTATCGAGAGTCGATTGATTACCTGCGAATATGCAAACGAGCATCCGGAAAAGAGAAGATCCCCTCGGCTTTCGAGTCTCCAGCGCCGAAGGTCTCGAAACGAAATTGAAAATTTTGCGGGGATTTACTTCCTTATCTAGCCTTTTTTACTTTTATCTCCGCTCGGGGCGAGGAGAGGGGCAGACTCTTACGGACGTACACTCGTGACAATTCTCTTCCGAACGGCTACGCTGTACAGCCAACTAATATGATGGATTTCTCTTCCCTCTTTCGAATAGACTCTTGGAGGTCTGTCTGAGTTCCAGAGTTTCCAGGTCGCGTTTCGTCGCGTTTCGTCGCGTCGCCTCGCGTCGCCTCGCGTCGCGTATTATCCGTATGTACTTTCTCTCCATCTCTATCTATCTCCTCGATCTATAATTTTTCTTCGATTTTTGCGGCGCACGTGCGATTCGTTATCGCGCGAGCGAAGCAGTTTCTCAAAGTTTCGTATTGCCGCGTTAAAGAAGAAAGATTCGCTGTCGCGGTTACGATCATGGCTGGCATTTTGTTTAATTTTGTTTTATCAGCGATGGACTTCCGTCGATGTTGATCGACCGCGAAGTTTCAACGGATGTACGAGATAACGTTGCCAACGATTTCGAACGTCCAGTTGGGACTGCAAACGCGGAGGAGCCGAGACGAGACCTTCAACGATGTAAATATTTCAAACGCGAATTCAAATATGTAACGACGAAAAAAACTAATTTAACGAGATCGAATTCGAAATAAAAGAAATACAATTTAAAGTCGTATTACTTTCGCTTCGAATAACGTTATTAATCTACGTTGCTACTTTCTAAATTCGGTCGAATAAACAATTATTTTTAACCACTTGGCAAAAGAGAGAGTTTTTTACACATTAAAGTGAAATTTCGTTTAAAAGAAATCAAATTTTTCTAAATACGAAAAAAAAGGAATATTTTGCAAATTGACGCGTAACTTTGAATTTGATTCGACTCGTTTTTAAATCGGTCATATATGATTAACTCAGAAACAAAAACAACGAAGCGCGAAAATTTTTGAAATTCAATTATTCAGATTTGATATTTAAATTTAAATTACAATATCAACTACAATTTTCAATCGGTACATTGTACGCGAACACCATATTTAATACATCGGTACGAGAAACGATATTTTACCCATTTTTTTTTTTACAAAATAACGAATTATCTTTGACTTTGCGCGCTAAGTTCGAAAGTTATCGGCAAAACGCAATTTTTTGTAAATAAATGTTGGAAGTCATTTACCAAAACCGGACTTGCACCACGACACTGTTATCGGGCGTAAAACATTGTAAGATAGTTTCGCTCGTCTTTTCAGCTTTCAATAATGCTTAAATACCAAAGAGCAAAGCGATATAAAAAAATATTAAAACTGTAAACTTATCGACGATAGTTTTTTTTACCGCGACAAACGATAAGTAAACTACTAGGATTACGAAAATATAATTTCCTTTGTAAATCTTATCGTAACTTTTTCGTTGATCGTTACTTTTGATAAAAAAGAAATTAAAAAATTGGAAAAAAATTTTTAAACATGAGGAAAAAATGCTTTTTTTACGTTTTCGTTAAACTAGATTTTTCGGGTGCGTACAAACGCTACGCAAAATGGTAAACAAGTTTTAGAAAATTTTGATAGCATTAATCGCCCAAATTTCGACTATTCGAAATATACGAGTGGATACGGGAATATTTACGTTACTAGAAACGGATCGACGATACACGTTTGAAAGGTCGTTACGGACGTGAACGAAATTATCGTTCGAAAACGGACGACTCGAAGCCTTGCGAATCAAAAATTTTTAAAACTCGGAGCATCGGACGTTCGCTCGAAAGGTAACGCGACGATCGTCGAGGAAGCGAATTTTGGTGGACTCTCGTCTCCTTTCGTCGCTCGTTCGCGGCGCGACTTCCAACAGTCTTTCAAAGAAAAACTTCGCAAGAGGGCTGAAAAATGTCGCTTCTAAAGCGTCGCTCGTTCGCGAGAAGAGGCGGTTTAAAACGAACGAACTCAGCCACGAGTATCGCTCCGGGAACGAAGTCGAAGGACGCGGACCTCGGCACCGAGATGATAAACGCGAGCTCGGAAAACGGCGAAACGAAGAGAACAACGCCGTTACGCGGTTAGGTTCTCCCGTATCATACGATAATTCGCAAAGCCGCTCTGCGCTCTTAAGAGATGCGCCCGATACAAATGAACGAAAATACCGTGGAGAACTCGACGCGAAAAGGAAAAAAGATGGGAGGAAAGCAAAAAAAGAGAATTCCTCGGCGAAGGAGAGGCGAGAGCGCAGACAATCGCGCGACGGGGAAAAATGTCCCGACACAATGGAGAGAGGAAGAGGCTGCGAATCTCCACCTCCTCCTTCCTCCTCCGGACGCGGCAAGAGCGCGCGAAATCCAGCGCTCGTCCACCGAGTCCGTATCGCGAAATGCCTCCATGCCTCCGCGCCTCCCCCCCGCGCCTCCCCCGCAAGTCCACCCACACCGAACCCGCCGGTAAGCCCGGCACACCCATCCGTCGAGCCATTCCGTTTCCGGCTTCCAAGCGGACGGATCGTTTTTCGATCGAGCCAGAGGAAACGATACACCAAAAGTCCCGTGGAAGAGCGTTCGAATACTAATTTGCTCGACATTTGTGGCCGTAATTACGATTACAAATTTAGAGTTTGTTTTACGGGTGAGAAAGAGCTTTCGCCTTCTTTTTCCCCTTTCCTCGATCGTTATGCGGCGATCCCAATTGCCTTTTGTAAATTCTTTCGATTCGCTCGTTCCGGATATTTATCAAAGTCCCGGTACTACTAATTGGACGGTTGGAGCTATTTCAAAAATACCCTAAAGATTACTCTCGCGTTCTCTCTAATCAAAAGCGCGAAATCCACGCGTGCAACGCCACGAATTCGTAATTTTCATCCATCGCAGTTTTCCGAGCTATTCATCCCGAACGGCGCGATACGAACGGATTCATTTATCGAAAACGACGCGCGCACGCTCATAATGCTCGTAATGCTCGTAATGCTCGTAATGCGCGTAATGCGCGTAATGCGCGTAATGCGCGTAATGCGCAAACGAGGTTACGCGCCTCGACCGCTGCTGCGTTCCTCGAACGACGAACCGCGACTCGAGTGGAAACTTACTCGATAAAAATACTACGATAGAACCGAGATTCCACTTTGCGCGATTCGCCGTGTGATCGAGCGTTTCGATGAAAAATTCATACGTATGATAATGCGAGAATACATTTTCGTAAATATAGTTTCCAAAACAAAGAGCAACGATACGAGATATTGGTTTTATATCGAATTCAGCGACCCGAGAATCCCGAGGCTCGAGGCTTCTATTATTAACGTATAAAATGCGGATTTGGAATCTTCGGGTTAGAGGTCAAGAAATAGTTGTTTGTAATATTTTCAAAAGACCGATCGATCCGTTTCGAATATATTCTTTATTGACTTTCGAAATACTCTCAGATTTGTTGCGATCGTAAGAAGACGATTGGAAAAATACCATTACCCCTTTGAATCGTAAAATTTATCCAAATCAATCGGTAACGCTGTATTTTATCTAAAAAAAGTATCGTCCGCTTTTTAAGATAAATTATCGTACGTTTATTACGAACGAAATGTAATCCGTTTCTCGCAAACTATAAAACAACGAGGCAATGATCAACGAATAATTTCTCGTATTATAAAAACGATAATATCTATTTTAACCCATTTTCTCTCGTAAAATATTCATATTTATTTTCTCGCTTTTTCTCGGTAAATTATCGTTATTTATCATTGAAACTTAACGTAATAAAATTTTTATAAGGTTTCCAATAACGTAAAAAAATTAACTACGTACGCAAAAATTTAATTTCTTTATTCGAAGACGTTTATCGAGTAAAAATCATTTCGATAATAAAAGACCGGATACGAACGAAATTAAAAAAAAATGTCTCGATTCGAACTTTTAAACGAGCCGTTCGTTACATCCTGCAAAGATTTGCCTTTTTTTATTTAAAAAATACAAAATTTTTAAATTTAAATAATATATAAAAAAATAAATACGTACCATTTATTTATGAAATATGGACACATTCAAGGAGATTGTAAATTAATATTTATTTATTGGTTCAATTCAATATTTAATATCGTACACATTTCGTTACAAATAAATTTATCAATTGGTAAATTAATTCTAAAAATATACGATCAAGGGTACCGATAAATTTCTATATAAATTTCTATAAATAAAATGCGAAAAAAATGAATAACGTTAAAATAAAACATTTTATACATTTAAATTTCAGGATATTAAATTTCTAAAGGTACATAAAATAAAATATTACTAAAAAATCATGATTAAATTACATTCGTTATTATTTATTTTATTAGAAAATTATTTTATTCGATGTTTTTATAAAACAAATTATACAACAAGATTAAAAATTCGAAAACATAACGATGAATGAAATACATTTGATATTATTTCTTCTCGCAATTTTCAACCAATCTACAATTTGCAATTGTTAATTCGTATAAACTGGAATGACGTTAACGTTGCTTGGATGAGCGATCTAACGATGGAACCGGTGGCGACATCTCGCACAGCAACTAAGAAACGGAGGCTGACACCAGCGTCGATAAAAACAGGTAGCAACATTGCCGACTCTAATTTTAAAATACGAATTTTCATATCGATAAACTATGAAACGTCCTTCGCACGGATTTAAAAATTATCAAAGTACCTGGAATGCCTTTGCAAACTCTTCACCCGAGGAAATAGTTGAAAATTCTCTCGATATCGCTAGAAAGCTGTAAATAAACTCTCCGAAGGTTCAAAATACAAAAACAGCCTGTTGCTAATCGAGCTTACGTACGTTTACCAGTTTCGCTGGGAACAAGTTTGAATGCAGCGACCGGTGAGAAAGAAAATTTAATCTCATCTACGAACTTCGCTTCTAGGTCACCAGCAGCTGCTCAAAATTCGAACGAGTCGAACGACCGGCGAAGATCCGACTTGCGTTTTCTAATTTAAAAAACACCTTCTCGATGACAAGATGGAACGAAGAGACGAGCTTTGTCCATCCAAAGTACCACGAAGCTCCCGACTCGCCAGGAACGGAGAATTCGACGAATCGAACCAGAATCGTAGGATGTAAGTATTCTGTAAGCTTACCTTGTAAGTTGTCCAGCATATACGACAGCAGCTTGTGGATCCCCGATGGTTCTCCGTACAGCGCCATAACCTCCTTACTCAGTGGATTTCCTTGGAGTCCTAACACTTGCAACTGGAATAACTTTCCTAACTCGTACGGTAAAACGCGGAGGAAATTTTGGTTTAACAGCAACTCTCTGCAATGCAAAAAAAAAGTTAGAGTATGTTTCCATCGGATGCGAATGAAAATGTAGCGAATAGAGGATAAGGTACAAAAAGCTCTGCACAAAATATTATCTTATTTTGTTTTTTTCAGAGACCAAAGGTTCTTAGAGTTTTCATTTGGTACAAAGTTCTAGTTTCTAAAAAGAGTATTTTTGATGCTTTGTTTTTGTTTTTCGATACGTTTACATTTGCCGGCAAAGTAGTTTAAATACACGGATAAGAATACAAGAATTTTTTTTATTAAGCAAAGAGTTCAAACCAATGTAAGTATTGGAAAATTTAAGAAATGCCTGCCTCGGAAACGAACCTTTAATTTTAATTTTAAAGATTAATTTACGAATAAATGGATACCGTTACAGTGGTAGTTTTTCAGAAAACTTTTACCTTATATTTTGATACAATTTCTTTTACCGTACATTCGTAAGTAATTTCAGAAGTTATTATTTAAAATAAGGATAAAATTTAGAATGAATAAAAGAAAAGCTACGTTTGTTTTTAAAAACGTTGATTTAAATGTGGTTCACAAACTTTGAGAGAGATACTCGTAAATTTGGAACTTTTAATAAATTCTTTATCGAGACCTCGACGATGTCTTACTAGCGAGCGAATAAGCTTAAAAAATTTTGTACAAACGAAAAACAACCGAAACGTTCCGAAAGACTTTAGTTTATAGAAATACTTTGAATTATTTAGAGCTCTAGGAAAGGATTTTAAAGGCATTGGAGATGAGAAGCTTAAGGGAGTAAAGCTGAAAAAAGGTAGCAAAGTCACCTGAGGTAGATGAGATCCCCCAGTTCTGCAGGCAGACTGCGAAGTTTGTTGCTACTAAGATCGAGCGCTCTCAAATTTGCTAAGCGACCTATCTCAGCAGGTATCCTTTGCAAGTTGTTGTCGTTGAGATACAGTGCCGTGAGATGGGTCAACTGCCACAAGTTTGGGCTTAAATTTCTTATGCTGCCTGTTATCTCCAACTCCGGCCAATAAGATTTCTTGCCAGAGTTCGCGTCTTCCGTGGACATGATAGTGTGCGTACGACGCGGATTGATAGCTTCATACTTGTCCTTATGATTTCGGGACATCCTAAATCCTTGAAAAACAAGAGGAAAGAATCGATGAGCTTGGCGTTTAACAGGGGGTAAGATCCATCCAATCAGGTCCGACTAGCACCTGTATAATTACAACAAAACTCGTGAACTTACTCAGGACTCGGCGGGGTAGACTCGAAAGCTAAGAATAGAAGCAACGATGGGCAAGGTTAAAAAAAACTTAAGGTAAGTTCGAGCTTTGTTTATAAAAATACTCGGGATTGGACAGAAAAGCGTACGCGTTTACCAAAGTGTACCAAAGTCTAACCTACGTCGAGACTGGCGTTGAAACGTTTGGGACAGGTAGCACAGTGGATATCGACGACAGGATTAAGGGTATATCGTACAGGTGCGGTCTCTCGTCGGACGAAGCATTCGACGCACAGGGACATCAGTGAAGGAGCCATGTTAGGATGGGGATCCAATAAATCCGCATATCACTCTTAAGAAGGCTTTTAGTGCGGTATTTGGGATATCGACGGCCAACGACCAAGGAAAGGAGCGAGACCTTAAATTAATCAAGGATGAGCGGTAACTGGGTTAACGGATGGCAACGCATAGTCTCAACCTCCTACGACATTGAAAATACAGTGGCTATTTTCCAGTACGAACGAACCTCTTTTACCTCTTTTACCTCTTTTACCTCATTTACCTCTTTTACCTCTTTTACCTCTTTCACCTCCTCTACCTCCTTTACCTCCTTTACCTTCTTTACCTTCTTTACCTCCTTTACCTCCTTCGACTCTCGCCGCGCACCTCCCTCGCCCCCTTCGACTCTGTCAACAAAAGAAGGGCCAACTCGAACTCCGAGTTTACGAGTCTAAGAGTCTACGAGTCTACAAGTCTACGAGTCTACGAAGCTACGAGCCAACGTGCCGCAGCTTCCCGAAGGACGTCCGCGGGGAGAAGCCTCGGCTCGGTCGAGCGACTCCTCGACGATCGCTCGCTTCTCTTCGTCCCCGATCGACTCGCATAACCTAACCCCTCGACGTCCCCGTTCGACGTCCCGCTCGTCGTCCCGCTCGTCGTCCCGCTCGCCTCCGCGAGGACTCGGACCCGCTCTCGAGGCGAGGCTCGGGGTGCGCTCGGGATGCGCTCGGGATGCGCTCGGGATGCGTTCGGGGTGCGCTCGTCTCTCGAGGTGGCTGCACCTCGAGAGAGAGAGAGGTCGGAGGGAAAAGAGGTTCGCTGGTTCCGGACGGGCGCTCGGCGAACTCGCGTCGTCCCCGGCAGCGACTCCTCGCGCGAGTCCAGCCGCCGTCGGCGACGAGTCGCGAGGACACTCGGCGCCGGCGGTCTTAAACGCGACCTACGAACCTTCATCTACCTCTCGGCGAGAGCACGTCCGGACACTTCGGAGAGGATGTCGTTGGCTGGCTTATCCGGAGCTTCGAGTCGTGCACGCGTCCGCTTCCCTCGTCGCGCGCTCTCTGATAATCGCGTAAACAAAACTACTCTGACAAACACACGGCTACTCCATTTATCACGACTGGCCCCTGCACGCACCGAACTATAATATAACCCTCCGCCAGGGCCGCGATTGGCTGCCAGGAACGCGAGCTTTGCCGAAGAGCAGCCGACGTCCTGCCGACGAGATGCTCGATGTTTTGCCCGGTCGCGGCATCGCGGTCTTTACGGTCGGGAGACGGTACCGAGCGCGGATTAAGAGCGGTCACGTCGTAACCTGACCGTCCCTTTCTCGCCAATCGGAGAGAGAGAGAAACTCGGAGGCGCGAAACGCTTTTCGCGGGGCTGAACTTTCCCACCCCCCTCCCTTCGTGTGACCAGCGCAACCCCTTCTCGCTCCCCTTATCGCCACCTCGCCCCCCCCCCCGTAACCCCCCTCATCACCCCTCATCACCCCCTTCGCAGCCCCGACGCCTTTTCCGGCCTATTCCGACCTATTCCGGCCTTTTCCGGCCTTTTCCGGCCTTTTCCGGCCTTTTCCGTCGAGCACCGACCGAAATCGAGTCGCTCGTTATCGACGCTCTCGCCCCCTTCCATCCGGGGATCTCGGCTTGGCGCGACTCGCGACTCCTCGACGATCCTCTTCCTCTCGAGCGTCGAGTTCGCTCTTAGATCGAGCTTTTTTCGCTTCTAGAGAGGACTCGAACCTCGTGTCGCGACTTTTACCCAACGATTCGACGGCCCCCATTTCCCGGACCACCGACGCGGTCCATCGTCACGGTCCATCGTCGCGGTCATCCCATCCTCCGAACTGACGTACCTGGATTTTCTTGCCATTCTCGGTGCTCCAACGCGGTTTCTCCCGGCACGGAACAAAAAACGATCGTCATTTGTGTTACTTCTTCGATAGCACGACCAAAACTGCCCCGTGACCTAATCCTCGTCCACCCATACGAACAACTGACTTTTATTTACGTGTCGGTTTTAGCGGAAATATCCGACGTCGCTTGCACGCGTTATTTTTAAAGTAAAGGACACCTTGGCCTTTCGGAAGCGTCCGGTTGATCAACGCGTCAATGATTCGCGGAAGCTTTGCTTTTGCGCTTTGGACGTTTTGGGCGGTTTGGGCGGTTTGGGCGGTTTGGGCGGTTTGGGCAACCGAGCGGATACATATTTACCGGGAATCGAAAGTCAGATTTGGACTCCGAGTCAAAATAAAAATATTTACGTACACGATTCGCTCTTTAGTTTTTTCTCCACCGAGTACCCCAAAAGCTCTTTACCCGAGAAAAGATCGACGTTTCATTTTAAGCTTGATTATTTTCGATAATCGCCGCGAACGTTGGGATCGAAACCGATTTTAACGTTATATCGAAACGCTTTCTACGGAAACGTCCAACTGGTTTCACGTAAAAAGATTATACCTGTACGAATGCGTTTTAGTCTTTGGAAATGTTTATTAACATTTTTAACGACTCGAATTCTCGGATCGGAACCTTTCCTTTTACCGTGCAACCGAGGGAAATTCGAAATATCCGTAGTTTCTTTCTATTCGTTTCCTGGTCTTTAAATAATGGTAATTTATGCGCGATCGAAATACCGCGAGCTAAATAAAATCTACGCGCATCGAGGAAATAAAATTCTCTCGTCGCGTTGATCCGATTCGCGATAATTACCGAATTCATTGGTCGGTTCGTCGAGCGTATCAACGTACGAACGAACGAACGAACGAACAATGCGCTGCTCGTATCGCGATAAATTAAAAAATTATAATGCGTTTCGCGAAACGATAAAAATTTGCTGGATGTCGCGAAAGAAACGCAGACGCGAGACATGCGGGTTTAATTTGAAGCGAAGATCGGGAGTAAAGATCCGATAATTTATTCTGGAATTCGTCGCGTTGATTTCGTTATCGATGGCGGAAACGTTCGCGATGAAAAAAAGTGAAATTTATCTTTTATGATTTAAACTTTCTAGTCGATTTCGATGGACGATGGGAAGATTCGTCGAACCGATCTCGTTGAAATTTTAAAAAAAGGGGGGAAAATTTCAAGACCGTGACCAAATTACGTCTCGATTCAAACGTTGAAATTACCGCGAAAAAATAGATTCGAAAGAAAAAAGAAAAAATATTTGAAATAAAGTAAAATAAATAAAATAAAGCTCATCCTTGTTGATACTAATTTTGAAATCGATAAGTCGATGTTTGCGCTTGAAAAATTTTACGTTGACGAGATAAGACTCGAAGATTTTTATTAGGAATACAAAGAAATAACTTGTTATCGAACGACAAAATAAAAAATTAAAAGATACAATTGCCAAATACAAATATTTGGAAATAGTATTTAAGACTATCGTAAATTATTAAAGAGAAAATTTTACCGCATTGAAATATTTCCCTCGTTGATTACGTTAACGATTCGATTTAATCTATTCGTTTGATATTACAAATTTATCGCGTTCGTAATTTATACTTACTAGTTTATGAACATACATTTTATTAAAAAATAGTACTCACGTATTTGCCAATTTTTGCATTCATTTTTTACAATACATCAGCTATTTGTAAATAAGCTCGAGTATTTATTGTTCCCGATAGTAAATTGCTCGTAGCATATAATATACTATATCTCATGGTACGAACAAAATTGTAAAATTACGCTTCAAGATGTGAACGATGTGTAAAAATAAGGTTAAATTTATTATTTGATTATTTGTTAAAGAATTATTAGATTTTTATCGTAACGATCGATGAATTTCAAAGGTTGAATCATCTTTTTTACGCTTATTGTTTTATGAATGATGATATTTTTGTAATAATAAATTGAATTATATATATAATTTCAAGAGATAAAATTGTCGCGTATGAAACATTTATTTTGATAAGAGCATTTTCGTGTATCAAAAAGAAGAAATTATTACAAAATGTAATTAAATTCATGTTTTCATTAATAACAACAGACTTAAATAAATTAAAAAATAAATTTTTCGAATTATGTCAATACAAAAGAGTTTTACTTCGAATACTTGTAATCGAAATAACTATTTAACGTAAGCCTAAAATTGTACAAATAAATTTTACGTATAAAGATAAAAAGAAATTGTTACGATCGTTAAAAATTATAATTATAACCTACATTAATATATTCTAATTATTTTCAATAATTGTAATTTTAAATAATGTTAAATAAATTAGTAAGTTAATGTCTTTAAAACATTGTCTTTTTCGTTTTCATATAATTCAATATCGCAATGAATAGATAAAAAAATTTAGTTTAATTAAAAAATACAAAATTCTTAACTAATACTAATAATTTATTTTCCGAATAATAAAAATAACGATTAATTTATAAAAATTAACGGTTTGATAAGATATTTTTAATTATTAGTTTATTCATGTAGATCTTTTTTATATAAAAATAATCTAAAATTAAATTTTATTAAAAAATTGTAAAAATTATTGTATATTGCAATTTATTAATGACATCGTTTATTTATGAAACAAATATAAACATAATATATAAATTATAATTTAAAAATACATCCGTTTAAATAAAATTATTAGTAACTATTATTTTAACTTGAAAATTAATGACTTAATTTTTTAAATGGATTAAAAATTTAACATATGCCTTGTTGAAATTAAATAAGAATTCACACTTATTAAATTTTAAAAAATTATTTTTGGCAATAAATTGAGAATATTTTTTTAAAATATTGTCACACTGTTAGTTTTTAATTTTCACGTGTTTCATTGTTAATAATAAAAGTATAAAAATTGAGAAAATTTTTAAACTTTAAATTTTAACCATTATTATATTTAAAAAGTTAAAATTAACAAGGAAATGTTTGAAAAGATAAAATTTTTATGTTATTGTATTAGAGAAATCTAAAACAATGTATCTTTACAATAGAGTTTCCGTTATATACTTTTTTTTTTATTTAAAACTTTAATCATCTAGAATAATTATGTTTTATAAATATTACAAAAATAAAAACGGACAACCAAAACATAAAAATTATGTATGTAATTTAGTAATGTATTTTAGTATTTTCTTATCATATTGTACGAATGTAGCTTTTTATATTAATTCTAAAATAATTAACAAATGTGGTTTATTGTACTTATTTAGAAATCAGTAACATTTTTCTTCTTTAACACTAGCTATTAAAAATATAACTTTGCTAAAACACCATTTTTTTTTTTAAACTATTTGAAACTTTATATTTCAAGCTTTAGTTTAATAATTCTAATAAATGTTTGTATTTTCTAAATCTCTTATTTCATGAATTATAGATACAATAAATATTTTTACACTGTTATCATATTAAATGTTATAATAGTTATCATTTCAAATTTTAAATAAGAAATTTATTATAACTTTTAAATACGAAAACTAATGAATACATGTTTGAAGAATTTTCGAAGAAAAATTGAAAATATTGTTAAGTTTTTTTCAATGATATTACACTCAAATAATATAATAATGAAAGCACATGAATTTAAAAATAAAAACGCAAAATTATCTACTTTTTTCAAAATTTTTTTAAAACATGCAATCAATACATCTATAATTATTTTACAATTCTTACAAATGTTACCGAAATAAACTTGATAAAAATCAATCTATTTATAAATTCACTATTTAAAATGAAAATTTTTAAATCTTTGAATTTTTTAATAGGATAAAATTTATAACGAAAATAATGTTTTATTTTATTATCGTTAATAGTATATTTTTTCTCAATAAAATTTTTAATATAAGATTTTTTTATGCTTAAAAAAGAAATGTCTTTAAACCAAAGTCTTAGAATTCGTAACATTGCTGTAAAATTTTTTTCGAATAAGGTTGTATTTTATAAATAAGTATCATCTTATATTCAGACATTATTTCTAAATTCCCGACATGCTTTAATAATAAAATGGCATCTCTTATATGTAAGTTTTATATTTAATTCTATAAAAAGAATAATTTTGATTATTAAAACTCATTTTTTATTGACATGCATTTTATTAATATACTTAAAATGTTTTTTATAGGTTTAATTTATTAAAATCTATTTACGGCGAACGAGATAATTTAGAAAATTTAATAATTTCCTCGTTTCTAACCTCAAATAATTCTATGAAATATTGAAGCAGTGTTATCTATTTTTTATAACGTTGAAAAGAAGGTATATAATAAAAGAATTAAAATTTTTTATTAACAAAATAAATATGTTACAATAGAATTTACATTTATTAAACAGTACATTATTTGACAACTGAATACTGTAAAGTTAATTTATTTATAAATGGTTGCATAAACTTTATTATCTACAATTAATTATAAAATCAAATTTAATTAGTATTTTTAAAGTGTTTTCAATAATATTTATCAAAAATGTTGATAAAATTATTAAAATTTTTTAATAAATTTCATTTGATTGTTTAAAATTACGTATCTAATTTATAAATTACTTATATTTTTATATTTTTTACAACATTAATTATAGTATTTATGATTTACAGCTATGATTCGTAACACTATAAATTTTGTACATAAATTTGGTATGTCCTCTGTTATACTGCCTGAATTATCGCAAGTTCGACATTACGCGGCGAGGAAAGGTACAAGAGAAAAAGCAAAGAAAAAGAAAATTAAACAAATGGTTGAGAAATTAACATTTGCTGACAAAATGAAAATTGTAAAAAGAAGGTAATATCACTATAAAACAATGAAAGATTGATTTAATAAATCCTAGCTTATTTAAAAAATCAACTGAATATTTATAAATTAGAATAAGACAATAAACAAAGAGAAAATCTTAAAGTTTAAGTAACTAAAAAATTAAAATAAGATTTTTGTGTACATACTTATCGTATCTACTTTTATATAACTACTATTATATCTAACACAATTCACCACGAATAATATTTTTTGAAAACTATCGAGTTTAATAACTGTTTTGTAACGTTGATTATGTATCAGTTAATCACAATTTATACTAAATTTTTTTCTACCGATTACTTAATTTAGAAATATTTTATAACATTTTTCATTAATCGTCATTTATAATTTCAGTAAACTGAGTGCTCGATTCATAAAGCCTGACATGGTACTTTATAACAATGAAGACAAATCAGTAGCAACGGATGATGTTTATTATGGTAAATTTTTTCAATGGAAGAAGTATTCGTTTGCAGAAGCTATTTTAAGTCATAGAGAATATTTTCATCCTACTATGTACAATAAGGAAGATCCGTACGTCAACATTTTTGTAGAACTCAATATGAAGGTAAAGTTAATTTCGATCGCTAAATATTTATTATTAAATTTAAATTATCGTAAAGAAAATTTTTTGTTAAAACTTAACTATTTCAGATAGTAAATAATAAATATGCAGAAGCCTTTCGCAAAATGGTTATTATGAAACACAGTTTTTCATTAGAATCGGACAGTGAAAGAAAAATATTGGCTTTTTGCAATGAAGACGAGGTCAATGCTCTTTTAAAAGCAGGTGCTTCAGCTGCTGGTGGAACAGCTTTAATAAAACAAATTATGGTATCGAATTAATAACAGATTTTATGAATGTAATATCATTCATTTCTGATACTTCAATTATGAAATTATCTTACAATGCTCAAAAATATGAGTATTTGTAATGTAAAACGTAATGATAATAATTAAATCAATCTTTTAGAAAGGACAGTTTTCACTAAAAGATTATACTATAGTTATCGCGCGCTCAAGTTTAATGGCAGACATTTTACCTATAAGAGGCCTATTAAAAAGGAGATTACCAAATTATGCATCAAGTAAAGAGTTTTTTAATATTGAATACTGTAAAAATACATAAGATAATGAAACGGTATTATAAAAAATGTTTTTATATTATATATATTTAAATGTATGATTTATCTTTGCATATTCTGATGAAGCTCGATACACAATTATCTGTTTATATACTTAAGGTGACATTTCTTCCGAATCTGAAAATCATGATTCACCGTTTTTTATCTTTAATAATTTATAGATAATCCTAATATATATAATATATACTCTAACATTTAAAAAAAATGAATTAAATAATTTTTGTTTTTTATCAATAATAATAAACACAAAATTTTTGTTAGAGACGTTGGGAAAAGATGTATTACAGTTACTTCACGATCACTTGAATAGTATTCATTACGTTGCTGCACGCTACGATGAGTATCCACAATATGGTCATACTACTGTTTGTATAGGAAAGGTAGAACAAGATTTTTAAACGATCGACTTTTTTTAATTATAATTAGACTATTATCAAATATAAAAATTTTTTTTTGTTTTTCATTTTAAAAACTTTTTGATGCAATTAAATTTCATGAATTAATTAATATGTAAAAAAAATCGTTTTCTTTTTATAATATTAAAAGTATTTGTATTTTAAGAATATTGTTTTATTTATTGAAACAGGTACAATGATGTAACGATGTACATATCATTGTTCTGAATTGTAACTCGTCTTTCATCCATCATCGGATTATGAAATATTAATTTTTAGAATATCCTTCGAATAAAATATATTGATAAAAGTAAATAAAGAAAAACCAGATAATGGTAATTATATTGATTATATTAATTTTCAGTTGAATATGCCTGTCGAACAATTAGAGGAAAATATGAAATGTGTAATAAATTCTATTATGTCTGCAAAACCAAAGAGACTCGATAACTTTATTACAAGGTACTGTTTACATTTACATCTAGTAAGTTTTGTAATTTTTGAACATAAATTTTTAATTTATATAAAATTATACTTTTCTTTAGAATTCGAGTACAGTGCGCAGATTCGAAAGAAAAATTTCAAATTGACCATAAACTGTACATTGTAGAAGAGGTAACAGATGATAAAGCAAGTAATATAAAAGAAGTAAAAGTTGATAAAGCAAGTAATATAATAGAAGTAGAAGCTGAGAATGCAACTGAAATAGAAGAAATAAAAGTTGAGAATGCAACTGAAATAGAAGAAATAGAAGTTAATAAAATAAATGAAAGAAAAGAGGCCGAAGCTTTGTAAAATATTATGCTTTATAGTGTTATGTAGAAAAACATTTTTTATTTCACTATACATATTTGTATAAATACGTACATATGCGTATATCTGTTTTTAAATAAAATCATGTTAATTCTATTTTAAGTGCATTTTTAATTATTTTGAAAATTCAAAAATATCCAAAAATGTGTATTACAATTAAATAACTTAATATTTCATACATCTAGGAAAAATTTATGAATTAAATATTTTGTAAGACATCAAAAAGTCTATGTAATTACAATATGTATTTTGAAATAGGAATCGATGGTAATTAATTATTATGTAAAATTTTTTAATATTTTATTATAAATTTTTTCTTACGAGGATAAATGAAAATTTAAAATTTATTATTTAGCATAAAAAGCTTGAAAAGATAGTTAATTTGCAAATTTGAAAATATTTATTTTCCAATTACTTTAATAAAACAATTTATCTTTTATCGTAACAATATATGTATATATTTAGATGAAATAAATAAAAGATAATATTTACTCTTATATCTACTATATTGATAACAATTTTTTTAATCCACTAATAATGACTAAACATGTTGAATAATCTATTTTTATAGAGAACAAAAAAAAAAGCTTTGTACGGAAATTTGTAACGTTATAAATAATCATATTTTATTATTTTTAAATTTGTATTTCAATCTTAAATATAATATATTTTATTTCAAATTTATTAAACATAATACAACAATTAATATATTAAACAAATGTTGATTCGTTCTCGTATATTCATTTGCAGTCAACATTTCACGCAAGTTCAAATACATAAAGTATATTATAAATTCAATTCTTAATTTTTAAACAAGTTTCAAAATGTTTATAGACGTATTAAAAATTTGAGTTGAACCGTGTAAAGGTAAGGTTTGATTAAAATCCCAATACTTATTTTAAAATTTAATATACTTAATAATAATAAAAAGTTAGTAATAATCGATAAATGTTAGAATCGCAAAATGTTACGAGCTCGTGTAATTATAATATTATAATATAATTATAAGTAATGTTTTATGTATACGATAAATTTTTTAAGTTTAATCAAAACGATAATTGGAAAGGTTTCGCAACGATACGTCATATAATTTTTACAACCATGAATTCTATCGAATTAATTGAAATAAATGGGCTCGATATATTAATTAATTTAGATCGTTAAAAAGTAATCAAAATTAGAAACTAAATAACTTAAGTTTAAAAGTTGGGCTCGATGCAGCAATAATAATTAAATAATAATCATTATTAATTGCAAGCGCTATATTATATTCGCTTAAATTAGGGTGCAATTCGTTACCTAACGCTAATACGGATTCGATTCAACCAAAAATCTGTTTCAGCTGGAACGACAACTTCGATGACGAGATGTTCGACGAGATGTTTAACGATACGCTCGACGTTTCGGTCTGATGATCGACAATATTTATCGGATCTGGAGAAGTTGAATATTATCGAAGATTAGAAATACGATGCAGATTTTTCAGGGAAAGTTAATGTAAACGCAAGTGTAGATTTATCCGCAGGTGCGTTTGAAAATGGAGTAAAATCGACAGAGGTTTCTACGATCTATGTTACATTTTTAAATAAGCGTCTTGAATTACGACGGAGAATAGTCGGCGATTTTTAAAAAGACAACTTCTTTCGACGAGACCTTCAGAAAGGTTAACGATTTATTATCCGATACTACTGCAGAACACGTCATCACCGTAAGAATCGATAACATCAGCCGAAATTGAAATTCGACCGGAAGGAATCGCGAAGTATAATTTATAAAAAATGATGCCGATTTAGCTTTCTCCGAAATATAATTCCCTCCCGTTAACCAATTATTATCCAAACGCGAAAGAAGATCAGCGTTTATTTCGAAATTTCTGAACAATGCTTATGAACTCTCAACAAAGCTCCGCGAAATGGTTCCGATTCATCCGTGGCTTTGCGGAAGAACAACCGAATGGTAGCAATAGAGTCTGGGTTTAAAAAAAAATGCAGGCGAGAATCGGCGTGATACTTTGCTCGGACTTTACTCCTACCGATTTCTCCACCTTTTATCTCGCGCTCGCGGTACGGCCAAAAAATCGAGACCTCCTCGTTTCGCTCTCCGCAGCCTCTCCCGAAGAAGCCATTCGCTCCGGACTTGGCGAAAGCCCGGATAAACCGCGACAGCTCCGGAAGGCGCGAGGGTAACCGTTGGAATCGGATCGGTAGCCGTTGCCACCGAGCTCGAGAACCGCTCTTTATCGATAGCTCGAGCGATATCGTCCCGCGATACGTTACAAGCCTTTCGTCGAACCTCTCGGCGGGAAGTTCGTTTCGGTTGTACGGATTTATATCGGTTGGAAGGTAACGAGACGCGGCGCAGCGGAACGATTCGAGATCGGAAGTCGACTCGCTTCCGTCGATCGGATGCGGATGCGAGCGTAACGATAAAGCGCGACCGGGTATCGGATTCGTCGATCGATCCAAGATTTCCGAGATTTGGATGCGCGAGAAGTTCCGGATGCGAAAGACGCTTCGACCCTCGTTCAATTTTTTAAACGCGTTTCTCGCTGCGGCTTTTTCAAAAAGTGCTTCGATCCTCGTTCGAGATTTTTCCTCTCCTCGGTTTCTAGCCTCGATGAATCAATTTACAACTTGGTTCGAGAGTTCCAGCTCGAATGTAAGGAGCGTTTGCCGAAAACGGAACCGCGTCGAGTTTACGCTCGTTCCTCGTCGCGGGAAAAAAACTCGCCGCTCTTACGAGTGGACTGCAATTTTAATTAGTTTTTTGAAACGTGTGAATTTTCACAGCGACGGTGGTCAGCCGGTGATCGAGTCGTGTCTCGATCTTCGGTCGTCGGCGAAAAAGAGGTTTCGTTTTCGACACCGAGCGACGAATGCAGCGAGAAGGAAATAAAAAAAAGAACTCGCGCGAATCGGATCGCGTAATAAACTTGTCTTCGCGAATTACGTTTTGTAACTGGTCTACGGTATTGTTTATTTATAATAATTTTTTACGACAACTCGCCGCGGTGTTACATCGAAACGGATATTTTAGTTGGTCGATGAGAAATTTGTTACGTTTCTACGAGCGAATGAGCGAATGTAATATAAATACGTTGAACGCGCATTAAGATCGTTGAATAATTTAAGAGCGATTCGAAAAAACTCGTTCCTTGAATTTTTTAGTTCGAACTCCCGGTATTTTTTAGTTCTCGTTGTATCGTAGAAATTCTAATTTCACTACTGTAACGTAACGGGTAACCGCGTAATGGTCGCAATAAAAACTATACATTTTACCGCGCGTACCGCGAAGGTTTTTGTATTTTTGCCTTTCGTCGAATGCAAAATAAATTTTCGTTCGGATGAAAGAAGAAACGTTTGGTAGGATTATTGTTTTCCGATCTACCTTGCACTAAGACAAATATGTTACGTACCGTGACACGTTTACTTTGGGTCTTCGTTGCGACGTGTCGCTAGGAATGTTTGCGGTGTCGCCGATAAATAAACAAATTTAAAAAAATTTATAAAAATTTATAAAAATTTATAAAAATTTATAAAAATCGTACCTTCCTCGCTTACGTACTTTAAGCGATTAAAATTTTCGCGATAGATTTCGATAGAAAATTTACGATCGATCGATAACGCCATTACGCGATCGATAAAAAGTATTTATCGGTTTGCGTTACCGAAATAAATTACTCGACTCGTGCGACTTCTTTCCATTTTTAATAAAACTTTTAATAAATTTATATCGAAGCGCGAATATAGATTTTCAGCATTTTAGCAGCTACTCGTGTATGGATAGAGAGAAAATCGCTTTGAACGGTAGAGAATTATCATTGCGTATTAGGTGAATAAGCATTGTATAAAGTTTAAGATGCCTGCATAAATTTTCTTGGTTTGACGTACCTTCGCTCTTACTTTTTGAGCGTAAGAGAGCAAAAATTCCATTCTAGAAATTCTAAAGAACAGCACGAGCCACGGCGAATATAAAATATTCTTTCTGCATTATCATTGATAGCGCGATAGCGCATTCATAATTTACAGGCAATAAAAGTGGTTAAACGAACGATCGTATACATTATTGCTGAATAGTTCTTTCGAAGAACTTAGAACTAGAAGGACAGGCACCATTGAAAATCGCTTTCAAAGCGATACCCAAATAAGTAAAATAATTTTTAAAACGATATTTATAATGGTTTTTACGAGATATCTTGAAGGAATCTTCATCGAGGCTATCGAGAATTCTTAAACATTCTTAATCTTCTTAAATAATTATATTAAAATCTAACGCATTTAAGAATATCGGAAAATCAGCGTAAAAATATTTAGATGTCAAAATATTTCATCTAAATACAAGTATCGCGCAAATAACTTCAAATATTTAATATATCGAAAACGTCACTCCGATTTAACGTACCATAAATAACGATTAAAGTTGGCTGAACATTGAAAATTGTTTGAAAAGTGGTGTATCGATTTTTATATTTTGTAAATTATGACTTGGGAAATTGTAATTTAATAATGTAAATGTTATATATGACATAAAATGAGCCAAGATTTTTACAAATTTTCGAATGTATTTTAGACTTCAAACATGCTAATAGCTGAATAAATTAATGTAACTAACGTTAAATTTTATTTATCAATTTTTCTTCTTACGTTTAACCATTCATCATATCGTTGTCTCGATAACCTAAAACAATCACAAATAAAATTGGCTACTTTCACATCGTAAACAAATTAATAAGAATATATATTACACATATAATAAATTATTATAATGAAGTTAAACTTGGAAGTACATGATTTTCCTGTTCTAGAAATTTCCAAAGTCAACTACTCTGTAAACTCACCGGTCGAGATTTCCATGCAACGTGTTATTAATTCATTTTTTTTTTATCTTCTCTTCCCAAAGAAGAACTGTTTACTTTCTTAAATACAATAATAATATTAATACATTTTTTATATACATATTTTTTACTATATTTATTATTATTGATTATTATAAATAATAAATGCTTGTAAGGTAATAAGAAAGTAGAAAAAATTTATTTGAAATGTATGAATTATTTCGGTTAATTTTGAATGGACAAAGTCTCGGTAATTTCTGTTTAAATACATTTAAAGTAAAAAACAACAGCTATAAATTCGACACCTTTTTTAACAATGATCGAGCGTCCGATTTAAATACAATGTGGATAATATTAAAATCTAATATCTACCATTTAATGAATTAATTTTTTAATATATTAATCTTCGAAAATTATCGTATATAATGGATCACAAGTAATTTTGTTATAAAAATTATCGTCAATCAATTTTTATTCTATTAATATTTATTTACCGAAATCATAATTCATAAATGATACAAGTCCTTAAACACCATTAACTTGAATTTATTATCGTGCATAGTTATATTTATTAACTATAGATAAATAGTAACTTAAAATTGAACGAATTTATGTATAAAAATAGTAACGAGAAACATATAAAGCAAATCTTAGGTATTTATTTTTTATCGAGTACTGCACAACCATCGCATTAACATTCATAACAGCATCGATAAATTTGAATTATTAATATAAGATATATTTAGTTAAAAAATACAGAATATTATTAAATTTCCTCATTTTTAAATTTATTTATTATGTACATAATGTAATAAAAATACTCATAAGTCTTTCATCATAGATTTGTACTTGTATTTTTAAAAAGAATATAAATAAACTACTAAATTATTTTTATCTTATAAAATTTTTATTTATATATCTACTGCGTATATTTCACGATGTTATCGAATTATCGAATTCAAATGATTTCAAATATTTTTAAATTAAAATCGAAATACTTTATTACTTTATGTATCGTGGATATTATTTTCAATTAAATATATCTAAGCAAGCATTTTTGTCCATCGGATTTATGCTTTGATATATATATAAATAAGCTTCCAGTTAAGCACTTAACATAAAAAATTATCAAAACGGATAACCATTAAGAATTAACATTTTGTGAATAATGATTATTACAAATTTAGATGTGTATTATATATTTATACTTATACTTATTTAAAAGAGTTCGAAATAATCTTAATATTTTTCTTTAAATTTACGAAAATAACGTTCGTATATACTTCTAATAAACTGACATCAATTTCAACATCAATTTTTGAATATTTTACAAAAAGATAAAGATGTACTGAAAACATATTTGAGAGTACACACGATAAAACTTACCACGTATAATATTTACTTTGTTTTCATCGAATAGGATATATAAAAGAAAGAACTTGGCACGTTGAATTTTCGTCGAAACACATCGTCAAACGAGTCGACGATACAAAACGCCCCAATAAATAATAAAGACGGTTACGTGATTCGAACGCATTCGATAGAACCATTTCCGAAACGTTTCGCGCGAAACACCTTCTAAATGTCCAGCACCGACCGGATCAAGAGCCACAAGACCAAAAAGCGTTTTGCTCTCGTTTCTCGAGTCCTCAAAAGTTCGGATACGTACACCTACGCAAGGTGCGCGGATTTCCAAATCGATCCGAGCCTCGATTATCATTTCGATTGAATATCAGGTAAGAACGTCCCTCGAACGGAAGCTCCTCGTACAAATCATCTAAATTGGCATCGGAAGATCGGCGATAATGACGTGCAATGGTGTGGAGGCATCCTGACTCAGCTCCGAGTTGGATACTCGATGCTGATGCATATCTCTCGAGACGCGCGATCTTCGAACGTGGTCCATATAGCTTTCTTCGTGTATTCAACGGAGTCACACTTTTGCCTTATCCTCCAGCTGTAACGAACGGTTAATTTACAATCATTTTTCCTGCTAACTTTCCCTGGTCGCCGAGACCCGTTTTGCTTTTTGCACTCTGGTAATATACTTTCTATTCGTTTTTCGCTGTCGTTCGTGCATTTTTCAGTCACGAGGGTGTCACCGTCGCTCACCGAATATTCGCTTACGAATCTCGCGACTCCGTTTATTTCCGTTCCGTAAACTTAAGACCTTTGCAGGGAATTTTTATTTGGAATTGAACGCGTCGCTCGAAATACGACTTTCAAAGATTTACCATCGCAGCTAATTCTACGATTATTCGTTGATATTAATTTTTAAATGCGAGGTACGATGTCGCGGTAATCGATGATAAAATAAAAACATCGAAAATGAATTTCAAACTTATTCGGGAAGAATCGGATAAAATTAAAGCGCGAGAAAATTTATATTGTAAACTCGTTATGTGGCAGAATTATGACTTAAATTCGAATTATTAATTGAAATGAATTCGGTTTACCGGATAATTCGAAAAATATTTTTACGTAGATTTTTAACGAGACGTTTTTAAGACTCTTCGTTTTGTAAAATATACGATACTTATAAAAATCGCGTAATCGGAATATGAAGATATTTTATTATTAAGAGTACGTTTAATCATTTTAATTGTAAGATTTTTACTTTAAACGCTCACTGCAATTTAAATATTTCAAAAATAATTTTAACGACTGCACAACCAAATATTAACCATTAAATACGTATATTCATAATTCTAATATTTATTGAATTCGTTTTACGTTACTACATCTCATTTTTTCATATTATTTATAAATATATCTTTCGTTACTTTCTATTACAATTTTATAGGTTTAGTCACGATTTATTTTAAAATTTTACGATGATCGATATTTCTAGAATACATTATGAAATATTTGTTTAGACATTATTTTTCTACGATTAGCTTTTTAATCCAGGTATCGAATAACTGGTTTTATAATGAAATGTTACTTTTTAATAAATTCGAAATTATTTAGAAAAAAATCTTTTCTTTGATACAATTGTTTTTGTATATATAATAATGCATAATATTATAATTCAATGTATATAACATAGTTTAATGATATCTATCTATCCGTTTAATAAAAAAATTATTAAAAGACTATTAGTATTATAAAAGAATGTTGCTTCGTTTAATAAATATATATGTATAATAAATTACGCGTATCTCAATAATAAAATCAAGACAAGTTAAAATTTCTATTAATTATATCTAGTTTAAAATTAAAATTTTATCAACATTTTTATTGTGGTTTATTACAATTAAAAATACTTTTATTTAATATTATATATAACGTTATCCGTTAGAATTTAATCGTTCTTCTTAAGGAGTGTGTTTATATATTTTTAAAGATAAGACGGTTAAAAAAGCAAGTTTAAAAGAATATTTATCATTTGAACTATTTTATATTTTTCCTTTAATAAGGAGTTTATATTATTAGATAATTAGAACTCCAGGAAATTCATCGATATTGCTTTTAAAAATTGTCATAGAAAACGGTATAGAATATAAAATTAAACAATTTTATCTAATTTCCGTAGTTGCACTCAATATATTGGTACAAAATATTAATGATTAAAATTTAAATTTTAGAACAAGTGATTATTTTAATTGATTTTACAAAGATTTACAAATGATAACAAGATTAATTACTTTCATAATCAAATGTATTCGAAGATTAAACGATGCATTTACGTCATGATTAAGAATAGATTAAATTTGTAAAATAAAGTAATTAATCGGATTCAATTTAATACGAATTATCGAATAATTAGTTTAGATTTTATTTTTTATATAGAAAAAATATATGTAAAATATTTATAGAAATAACCAAGTATAAATTGTACTTATAAGTAAATTTTGAATAAAAAAATTATTTGCAGAATTATGTAAAAATAGATTAGTACTTATTTAAAAGAAAAATATTTATACAAAATTTTATATGATAATAAACACATAATAATAATAATAATAATAATAATAATAATAATAATAATAATAATAATAATAATAGATATATCCGTGGAATTGTCAATATTATTGCATAGTTTATACTTGTATATAGATTAAATTTCAATTCATAATTGTATTTATAGGAATAGAATATAATTTATCTATAACTAAGTATAAAGTCACTCATAGCTTTTTTAAATAATAATATTTTTGATCGTAATTTTAATAATTGATTATTATTACAGTACGTAAGACAATAATAATTTCAAAGCCTTTCACTTATTTAAAAATTATTTACTCATCAAAAAATGGCTTCGGAATATTTGATACAGTTAAAAATAAATAATTATCACTCGTAATATAATATAGAAAATTGAAAGTAAAAAATACTTTGTAAATTCATATTCTTTGACTTCTTCCGTATTAATACATCGATAATCTCACAACTAGATTTCCTAATCAGTTTCCGGATGTGAAAAATTTATCATACGTTTTCATTTTATGTAACTTTGTATTATTTTAGGATTAAAACTAGCGATGAAATAGTTAAATGGATTCGAATGTATTTAAATCTTACTATACATCTATAAAAGGTCATTGGCCACAGCAGCGAATTGAAAATACGTAATAGCTATAAGCGATATCAACCTCATCGTGTTTCGGTTTAAGAGTCCGGGTTCGATTCTAATCCACAGCTCTACTAGAATAGCATCTTCACGTATAGGATGTCCAATTTTCTACGTTCTTATATCAGAGAGTAAATCTTACCCGAACACCAAATTGAGCGGCAAAATCTCATCCTCGAGTCTTGAAGTTGGTAGCCAGACAAGAGTAAACGCCGTATTACCTTTTATTTCTTCATCGAGACATTCGAGCCAGTGAGTCGTCTCAATGTTTTTAAACATTTAAACGGTAAACTTAAATCATTATATATTACTTATTTTGACTTAATAATCTTTTGTTGCCTTATATATTCAAAATTTCAGCTCTTATAGTTTTACAAGGTGCAAAGATACAAACACAAATGGTAATTTAAAAAAAACCATCCAATTAATTTATAATTTATTAAATTTTCCATAGATCGAACGTAATAATCGTTTGAAATTTAACTGAAACTTTTATTTAAGTTTCTACTTTGTACACATTTTATACATTTTACCTTACAAAAGAAACTTTTTAAAAATTACTAACTTCCTAATATAAACCGCAATTTAAAACGGAATTGTACTTTTAAATTACCTTCCTTGTTCAACACTGAATAAGCGATTAAACTTTTCACGCCTCAACGAGTCATTAAATTTTTAACAAATAGCGTTAGGTAAAACGATTTTTCACGTCGGTAATTACTTCGATACACATTAAAGATATATTTATTCTTTTTGGATACAACGTTAGAATCGGAATCGAATTAAAAATTAAATAAAACGATATTTTTTCGGATATTTGTATCGAAAGAGGCACGAATTAAAAACCGTTGCTCGTTCGGAAAACTCGTAAAACTAGGCTTTTGGTATTCTTACGCGTACGCGTATTGCCGTGCATCAGGGGCACCCGATAGTCGGCAAGAATTCTCGGAGCTTCGAAGGAAAACGAAGGAGAACGAAAGAGAATGAAGAACTCGACGAGATACGCTATTCACCGTGTCGTCGAATTTTCGCATATTAAACGATAAATGTTGGAGTTACCGATCATACCACTCGCGTATCGTTACAAAGCATTAGTTTACGGATTATAAAATTCTTGTTTATTCTCCGATCAATATCTGGATTTTTTTTACAAGTTTTTACCTCGAGTACTCTTACACCGAAAGAGGTTAACGGTAATTCAATCTCTAATTTATACGGAAGAAAAATTTAGTTGTCTCCGACAAATGCACTTATGAAACGTATCGGATAACTCAGCGATCGATCTCTAAGGTTGAACGAAAATTTGTTTGCAACTTCCTCTCGCACGGACTTGAAACACGCCTCGTAGAAATAATACAAATTTCTAAAGTGGTTGCAATTATTTATCAATAACCATCTTCGCATATTCCAAGCGTACTCGTTATTCTTTAAAATTTTGAAAAGATGCGGCGCCTTTTCGCACGAAATCCTTCTTCCATCGATTTCTAATTACATCCATCGCTCGGTAAACGCAATCGCTTACCAATTCTTTCGAAAGTTAAAACGACCGTGCGAATGTTTTCCGTTACGAGCTTCGAAAGAATTTTTCGTATGTCGTTACTGGAACGATGATCGACGGGCGAACGTCGACACTGGTATCCCTGATAACCGTATCAAAGGCAAACAGCCCATGTCTTCGGTAATTAGTGCCCTAAAAAGGAAAAACACGAAGAAGAAGAAGAAGAAGAAGAAGAAGAAGCAGAAGAAGAAGTAGAAGAAGAAAAACAGCGCACAATTGGAACTTATTATCGGTTCCCGAGACACGAACCTAAGACAATCGTCGACGTGGCATCCGTGGTAAAAGCTCGAACCCAAGCGACCAGAGTCCGAAAAAAAAGAGTCAATGCAATCTTCGGTTAACCGCAATGCCTTTACACCGAGTGTAAAAGAGACGGAACATTAGTCCGAAGGTTCTGTCGCTACAACATCTACCGTCCAGCTTCTTTCCCCGTTCCTCCGCGCGTTAAGCCGTGCAAGAATGAAGTGCTATCGAGCCGATCGGTGGACCATTGCTGCGGTGTTGAAGGGATAACGGTGCTTTTAACACTGAATATCAATCTTTGTTTTTTGTCCTATAACAAACAGGCGTTACTGGATTAGAGCAATTTTCTCGTATCCCCGCAAAATAGCTTGTACCGCTTACGAGTTCGGTCGATGTAAATATCGATCGAGAAGGAGACGTACTCTTGAAAAAAAACTGATAATATAAATGGCGAACTTATTTTTTGAAGAGTAGACGAATACGGCTTATTAGTTTTATTTATCCAAAACTGGCTCATCGGTATCCTCGACAACTTTATCGTTGACTGGGTAAAGTAAGTTCCTTCTATTCGACGTGAGTAAAACATAAAAAAGTTGTTTCAGAGTTGCCGTAAGTTCCTGATATGGCTAGAGATTTTTATTTGTAACAGGTAATAACCGCTCGTAATCGTTTCGATAAAATACAACGGTTTCTTCATCAAAATACCAATTTCACTTTAAAAATATATTGTTTATAATGGATTTTTTAATACCGTCGAAAATTCAGGACTTTGTTAAGTCTGTACGTTTAAATATGAGCTTCGTGTAAAGAGTTTGTTATAATGTTTGAAACGCAACTTTCCGTAGGTCATCGAGAATTTCATATTTCCATAATAGGAATATTTTGATGAGGTACTTATTGGAAATTTTTTGTCAAAAGTGTTGGGATGCAAATGAAAAAAGTATTAATTAGTTTCCTACAGTACACTTCCAACTTTCTTGTACATTTGATTAAATACAATAATATACAATAACTGTCTGATCTACGTTGTAATTTAATTTCACTTGTATAAAGCTAATCAAATAATAATTTTACGCTTCTAACGTTAGGATTATAACGCTGTTGGAAATTATTCTCGAATCTATGACCTATTTCATAAATCACGTGAATATTCATAAAATACTTGTGTATTTAATACGTATGTATTTTGCTATAACCTGTTGTAATAACTAATAATATCTTATACGCGGTACAAACTTCGCCAATACCGTTATTTATATAATATGAGTGTTAGTTAAGTGAATTTGAATATTATAACGTATCAAAAATTAATTACATTATATTCCTAATTCTAAATTTTTAATATAAAAATATGAAGTGAAAAATTATTTATATAAAAATTGTTGAATTCTCTGAATATTTTGTTTTAAATGATTAATTGTTGACGAATAACATATAATTACAATAATGATTATTTTCCTTAAGTAGAGAAAGTAATCGATGGTTTTTAGATTTTAAGAGAAGATTTTGAATTATAGAGAAATTCAAACCTAATATAAATTATATGTACATTTAATACAATTCTATTGCAAAATGTATTTACAGCTACGCGTGTTTTAGTCTTTGATAATTATATAATAAAATTGTTTATTTTATGAATTTTAATGTATGTAATTTTTATAAAAAATATTTTAATTTAAAACAAATACTTATTTTAGCTAAAGGTAAAATTATAAAAATAACAATATTTTAAAATAAATTCTTATTCATTTTGATACTACTTAAAGCCCTAATTTTCCAAAGTAATTGTAAAATTTATAAAGAAATATTTATAAAGAAATCTCATATTTATATTTAATTTTTTTAGTTTCTTTATTATTCATGTTTCTCTAAAATTTATTTTTATAGAATATTTCCAAATATTGAGTTTTTTCTAGAAACTTAAATTTTATTATTATTATTATCATCATCATTATCATCATTATCCACATGATTATTTTATGATATATTATAATTATTTATAATTCTTAAAATATTTATAGAATATTTATTAAAATATTATTATAATATTGCTTTTCCAAATTTTCTTTCACGTAAATATTATATGTCTATTAATTACTTCCAAATTCAATATTATAGAAATAACTTTTAATTTAAACCGCAAATTTGTATTCTACATCTAAGTAAATTGTAAATTAGGTTCATGTCCGAGATTAGTTTACCGACTGTCTATTCCAAATTTAAAATTTACATCCTACAAAAAGTTTTATTATTATTATAATTTATTGAAAATTTATAAGAATTTCAAGTATACATCATAATTTCTCATATATTATTGTATAATTAAAAATTTCATAAGAATAATATTAATATTTTGTTCATATGTTAACAATGTTAGATTTGAAAAAAAATAATTCTTGATCTTCGATGTCTCTACGATACGATTAAATATTAATAAAAACTGATAAAATTATACAATATAAATCGATAATGGAATTCTAATTTGAAAATTAGTTTACTATCTAACTATTCATTGCTTTGAAAGTACTAATTCAATTACGATAAAACGAAATGCAGTTGATATTGTATTGGTCACAATTAATGATAATAATCTATTAGGATTTCTGCGACTACAATTAAAAATACTTACGCAACACTTTCTAAAATAGGAAAACTACATTAAACAGCGAAACGTCGTTTAATAAAATTATTAAAAATTATAATTTTGATTGCACTTATAATAATTGTTTAGAAGAAGAATTGCATAATATCATTCAAAGCAAAATTATATTCCGTAAGAAATGATGAGACGATTCGAATCCGACAAATCAATTCTTTTTCTACAACTTTTTATACAGCTATTTTTGACTTGAGTAGGAATTAGTGAATCAGCATGATACGATAAATTGAACCGATGAAAGCATTTTCTAAATTAATGATTGCAATAATACGTGGTGTTGTGATAAATAAAATGATAAATTTGATATATATATAAAAAAATATTTTATATAATCGTGTCGTTATAAAATTTATTTTGAATTAAATTTAAAATTGGAACATTATTCGTATTTATCGAGTAAATTAGCCAAACGTGACGCAGATATTTTTGAAAATATTTAATTTATACAGATCGATTTCGTTTATATATTCGTGATTTCTCGTATCAATATTTTCTTAGATACTAAACCGGAAAAATAATAGTTTTGAACGAGCGACCAACGAACGAACTGTTTTATTATGATGAAGAAATTATGACTTGATTTTAAAAAAGGTAAATAAAACTGAATTTCTAAACATCAATAATTTAATAGATTGGGTATTAAATATTTTTAACAAATATTTTTACGAACAGTTAATAAATATTAATATATTTTATACATTATACTTTTTTGCTGAATTATTTATTTAATATCACAATAACCTTTAGTGATATAAATCAATCGTTATATATGTCGCCATATTCCAAACCTGATATTTTCTTTAAAATTTCCTGTATTTAAATTTCTAGAATTGTAAAATATTTCTATTCGAAGTAACTTTAAACTTTTAAAAATCTGTACATGTATTCAGCCGTCTTCCGTTTCAAGAGTTTAGTCACTCGATGCATAATAACCGAGTATATATTGTATTCCTTTACGATGCATATTTTTACTCGCAAATGAATTTTAAATTTATTTAATTTATGATTTTCAATAAAAGACACAATCATCGTGTAATCTTACAAATAATCTATATTTACCGTATGTATTTTACTTGAGAATAGGAGTGGAGTCATAAGATACTTTTGACTTTCTACAATCGACGATATTATATCAACTTAGAATATTGCGTATTCGCAATATTATCACGAACCTTCAAATTTCTACGTACGAATATACTATAGTTATCTATATTAATAGCATAACCGATGAAGACAAGAGTGTTCATTCAAATATTTAATTAAGCACTCGATCAAATCAAGAATGAATTTTCAGATACACGTAATGTAGTCTTTAGAAAACCACACTCGCTTTTATAAGACTTTACGCTAATTCTGAATATAAAATTTAAGTTAGATAAAAATTCTCTATATACGGTACAGTAACGATATCTATAAAAATCAAATTTTAAAATATTGAAACCAATTTTCTATGTACTTTGGACAATCTTATTTAAATGTACCGAATATCGATATATTAAAACTTATTTCAAATTGCGACGTCTAAATTTTCATTATAAATGCTATTTTATATTTAGTCGTGCATAAACAGAAATACAATTGTTACTTAATATATCTTATAAATTCATATGGTTATTGTAGAAATCTTAATCGAAATAATTGTTGAATATTTGATTCTAAAAAACAATAAAAAACAATTATTCGATAATTATTACGAATCCCTTCGTAGTCCGTTGAGATAATTTAATATCTATATCCTACACATTTCTACGATTCGTATCTCGTAAGAAAACATTAACACGAATATACCTAATTAGAAATTTCTAATGTATTGTGAAAAATTATTTGCATTAAAATAGTAAATAAAAATCATAAATAATATGAGCCCAATATACCGTTAGGTTTTCTATTAACGTATCAACGACGACTGATTTAAAAAAATTTAATTAATCGAAGTACCAACGATCCTTGCATAGAAATTTGAATTTTGTAACCATAAAATATAATTACCAACGAATGTAGAATCTAAAAACTTCGCTTGAATCTAAAAAATAAATTATAGCCGTTCTTACGAGAAGAATATATATATATCACTTTCATACCCTAGAAGCAAAAGGGTTTGTCTTTCGCGCACAGCATTTTATAAGTAAATGAGGTAAGTCTGTAAAATAACGTATCGATCGAAATTGTGCAACGGACTATTCAAAGTAGCTGAACGTTCGAAACTTTTATTGCAAAAACCATTGTTGAGTTAGATCGTAATAAGAGATGTTGCTAAAGCAATACAGCTATAAAAATCTATTTATAGTTCAAAAGAGTAAAATTAAAATTAGCCATATTATTCGATAATCGATTGAATCGTTTAAATAATAAAAAACCCCTAATAGAAACCTTATTTGTACAAAAAAGAAAAATATAAAAAATTATATTTAACATTAAAATTATGAAACGTTCGAAAGATAATTTATTATAAAATGTCGATTTAACGTTTAGTAGAAAAATATTGGTGAATCATATAATATGTCGCTGTAACATTTTACAATTTTAAATTAATAGCGATTGAAAAGTGTACGCTAAATAAAAAAGACAAAAAATAGAAGAAACTAAATATTGGAAAAATATACAACGATTAGAGTACTCTTGCAGTATTTAACGATTACCGAAAGTGTAGCTTTAAGAAATTATGTTTTATTAAGATAATTCGCTAATGCAAAAATAATAATATAAACTTCGTTAAAAAAAAATCAATGGATTCGCTATTCAGATAAGAAATTTTTTAATTACAGACGCGTTAATGAACAAGAAACAGACAATAAAAATATATTATTGACCTATTAAATATTTTTTTAGATGCAAAAATTAAGAAAGTGACTAGAAATATATTATACATTACGTAACTGTTTCGCACATGACACTTATTAAGATTCGTAGTAGTAATAGCAAAATTAATTATGCAACAATAAAGTTGCGACAAACCGATTTCTCGGTGAAAATTATATAAAACAAAAAATCACGCTTAATTTTAGACAGCACGGATAGTTTTTAAAATGGATACGGATTTTTCAACGCAAAGCGGATCACGTATATCAGGTTTGAATTTACTTGAGATCAGTTGGCGAGATGAGTAATTGTTTCGTCTAATTAATATGTAAAAATATTAAAAAAACTTCGATAAAAAATACTGGCTACTGGATTTTCTAGCAAAACTTTTAAAGATCGCTTGAAAAAATAACGATAAATTATGGAATATAAATTTAAATGACAAAAAAATTTTACAACGCGTATCGCATTTTAACTAATCACGGTTGCAAAGTTTTCATTTTTCAAAGTCAAATCCTTTCAAATTTGATTAACGATACACTTTTCTTATATTTATTTACGTGTTTTCCTCAAAATGAAAACGAACATTTTCAAAAGACAGGTATAAATGATTCTTTAATTTTGAAAAAAAATTATTGTAGTGTTCTAGAAAACTAGAAAATTTTTAAATTACATATTGTTGCGCAATAAAATTAATTTAATAACGGTATCTTTCATTGAAATTCAAGATTAAATTAAAGTCATTATTTTGTTTAAACATTGAATAATGCCTTATAATTTAAAAAAATATATATATACATATTAAAATATCAAATATATGTAAGTATGTACACTTATGTAAATATAGTTTACTAAACCATTAAATGAATAAAACTACATATTTTTATGAGTCTTGTATTACTAAAGAAAAACTTCTGAAACGCAAGTTCAAACATTATTGAAAGCAAAGAATCAATTTTACTAGTTTTTGTTTGTTTCAGTATTTCAAATGTACATTGTTCCTTGCGTTTGTTTCATCGCTAAAAATTTTATTTTAGAAACGGTAAGCCTTTCAAAGAGTCGAGTAAAATAAGATAATAATTAGAGTAAAATAACTTTGAGACCAAAGTTCTATAGGTAAATAATTTTTTTTTAATCAAGTACATTTAACGCTCTGAAATAAAGTTAAAAGTAATCTAAGACTTTTAAAAGTATTTACGGATAGAATTTTGTTGAACTTTCTTGCGACTGATTGGTTCAATCAAGATGCATTACAGATATAACGAACAATTTGCCGCGATAGAAAATGTTTTTATTACCATAACGAAGCATTGTATTATCAAAAGAGATTTTTTGGCATTACGAGAATGACTCGTAGCTCTAATAACCATCCAGATATCCATTCCATTTATTATACTTCTTTGCTTACTCACGTATCATTCACCATTAAAGTACTCGATATAATTGCGCGTATTTGGTTCGGAGTCGCTGCAAATGTCGACGAATGTAAAAGACGCGTCGATCGTTACGAGCGAGCTAAGAAAATTTTGTCAGAAATATCGAAAAGCCGATTTTTTCGGTAGAAGATTGAGCGACGAAAAAATTACTTTCACCGTAAAATAATCGCAAGAACGATACCGAGAGAAACGCGCGTCGATCGATTCGTTTCCAACGATGGGTTGATCACCAGCTCAAGCACAGCTTGGACGTACAGACCAGCTTGGAGAGCAACGAATCCGCGAAACCACGTGAAAAAAATGGACGAGTTCGGCAGTGGGAACGATGGGGAAAAGTTAACGGTCAAATCGAAATCATTGGTATTGGACGAGAGAACGAAGAGAGGACCGTTCTCGTAGCAAAAAAAAAATTATGGATTCACGCACGTGGAACTCGATCGATCGAAGGACCATCGCGAGGAGCCGAGGTTCAGGAAAAGGGTCAGGTCGCGAAATCGGTACGAAAAACGCAACGAGGCAAGACCTCCCGCGAACCCACGGATAATTTTGAGGTTACCCCGGCGAAGGCAGCGCTCGTCGACGGCGGCCGTCCGAACTACGAACCACCGTAGCGAGGTCCCGAGTCCCCCGGAGACTCCCGAGCCGCCTCGGCCCCGGGTTCGGAGTTGGGTTCGACGTCCGGTTCCCGACGGCTACGGCCCTGACACTCGACTCCCCCCGTCGTCCGGCACCGTGGCGTCGGTCCCTCGGAGAGAGGGAAGCCTCGGTCTCGTTTGGTTGGCCGGTCGCGGAGCCGACGGGGCCGACGGGGCCGACGGGGCCGAAGGGGCCGAAGGGGCCGAAGGGGCCTACCTGCCGGTACCGACCGCCAGTCGCTCGGCGTGTTCGCCAGGTTCGTACGCGCCGCGAACGCCAAGAGTTGTTCTCGACTGGCGGAGCTGTCGCGGGTGGCCCGTGCACCCCCCAGTGCTTGATCCGGGCGCACCTGTCGCGCGCGAACCGGCGTGCGTCTGTGTCCCTGTGCGACGTGGTGAGTGCAAGTGCCCGGATTCGGAGCCTCTCGACGGGCCGGTCCCTCGTTTGTTTGTTTGTTTATTTATTTATTGGTTGTTTGGTTGTTGGCCGGTTGGGCTGCCCGACCGTCGGCGGTCGAGTCGGAGCGAGGAGTCGAAGCGAGAAGTCGGAGCGAGGAGTCGGAACGAGGAGTGGGAGCGATACCGAGGGCCTCGGTCCTCCGGATATGCCGGTTTCTCCGATCGAGCCACGCCACTAGAGGTGCATCCATCTGTATCCAGGAGCGGAGCTGCAGCAGCCATGGTGAGCTTCCTCCGGTCCCGCGCTTTTTCGTCCCTCGTCCTCGGATGGACTCGCTGCAAGGAGTTCGTCCAAGGACGCGATTCGGAGCTCGATTCGACTCGAAAGCGTTCCTGAATCCTTCCTCGGTGTAAGGGACTCGGAATGATTAAAATTACACGTTTTATAATTATCGCGTTGACTCGGATCGTGCGCTGAACAATGTCATTCTTAAGCGAAGAGGTTTATCGACTCACCGCTCGCTATTATTAAACTCGTGCGACGATAACGCGACCACTCGACGACGAGGTTCTCGTTCGGTTCTCGCGTTACGATCGAATGTACTCGGAGAAGATGAATCACCGGTTTTAGCATCGTCGGAAACTCTAGGCATCGTTGATTAGTCGGGAGTGAAGAATCGACGCACCCTTGGAGCGACTCTGGGTATGTTGGAGGGCGGTGGAGGCGGTGAACGAGGATGCAACCGGTAGCGGCGACGGCCCGTTCAAAAACACGTGGACGAGGTTCGAGAGGAGGATGACGCGGACCTACTTTTTCCTCTCAAAGATGCTCCGACGTCTCGACCATCGGTGAAAAAACCCTTTTCGCCTTTTCGCGTTTGCTTCGGTGCCTAGGCCGCTTCCATCGTTGGAAAAACGGAATGTTGCGTCCATCGAAAAAACAGACTGTGGAGATCGAGCGAGAAGCGTCGGACGATGCGAGATTACCTCTCGTACTTTTTCGTGCGTGCCTTTGCGAGCGTAATAACTTTTTTAAATAACCGACTTACACCGGCGACTTTACGAAAAATTGATTTACCTCGCTGATTTACATCGAAAGACGCGCGTTCGTTTAAATTGCTAAACGGTGCCCTGAATTTTTCATCTATTCACCTTTTCCATCGATGCGATTCAAAGGCAACGCGCTTCGCGTCAGGTTCGTCCTATTCGCTCGAGGTAGTAAATCTTTCACCCTCGATAAACATCGAGGCTGATAAACGAGGTTTCCTCGAATTTCGCTAGTCGAACGACGATCGCGAATCCGTGCGAAAAACTCTCGAATATGACTCGTCTTTCCCTACGTCATTATTTGATACGAAATTACTTTTGTTCCACCAACTTTGTCCTTTGCCTTTTTTTTTGTTTTTCCTGTTCCTTAAATACACGCGCGAAACTGAAGAATTTTTAAATCCCGTTTAACTGCTACTTTTTACGGCTCGGTAAACATCGAAGGCATTGAAATCACTTAAGTTACGGATACTCGTTTTAAATTGTGGAAAGCGATATACGTGGTATCCGTACAGTGAGTTTTCGTTTGACGTCGTCTAATTAATCCGTTGAAGAACTTTTGATATCTATCGATGAAACGAGCGCTATTAGTATAAGGTATCTTTATTTTTATTTATCGACTTCGTAAATTGTATTAAAATTTCCATTTTGTAAGAGTGGTGTAATTCACTAGGATAAAAAAATTGTACTCGTGCATTCTTAATAAATAAAATCAAATGACTCGTGTTTCGAGTACAAGTGTAAATCAATAACTATAATGGACGAGTAATACATAATTAATATCGAAAACGAGAAGAAAATCAGGCGTAAAGTATTTGTTAAAAAAACGGTGCATAAAATATCGGACTGATCCTTCCAAATTTCGAAAAATCCAATTTGCGATCGAATAATGAACGTGTAACGTTAATTTTATAATAGTTTTATAAACTTAATTTATAATTTTATATAGTTTTATAAATATATTCTATTTTCGTTTACGATTCAATGATGTAAATTTTGATAACAACGTTTAAAACTACATTGTATCCGTTGTTACATTATAATAAAAAATATTTTTAAAAATGTTTTCGCGATTAAAGTTATTAGAAAATTTTGTAATCGAGCGACTTGTTTTCTTAATTTATCGCGATTTGATTACAATTTTATTTACTACATTTTATTCGATAATAATAAAATGTTCCTGCCGCAATCTTTAAGATACATCGATACTTTACATAAACATTTAAACCGATATTTCTTTAAATCTAGTTAATTTTTTATGTAACCGATCGCAATTGAGAGATAAACTGTTTTTAAAAAAGTTAAACTGTAAAAAAGGTGTAATTAATGAAAATTTCGAAAAGTATAAACGTATGTAAAGAGTGAATTAAATCGAATGGATGGAAATCTTGTAAATGTAATTGTAACCTATCCCTAATAAATTTTGAAAGTAATTAATTTAAATCGCAATAATCTTATATTGTATATAAGATTCTTTAAATTAAAATTATTAAAAGAAATTTATTATTAAATTTAGAATATTAGAAGAAGACAGAAGTGAAACGTTCCTCGTTGGTTAACAAATTTATGGTTAAAACATCGATTCTAAGCGCAACGAGGATGAATAGATCATACAATCTTTATTATCAAAGCACTGTATGAGTTGATTCGATTGATTTTTAATTTTGTGTGTGTGTGTGTGTGTGTGTGTGTGCGCGCGTGCGCGCGTGTGTCCATGTAAGAATGACGCGTAATATAATACTATTAATAAATTTAAAATTGAAATACGTGTATGTAAAAGTCACTTTAACTCAGTACCACAGTTACGTTTGTCACGCAGATTTGCACCAATGTGGTTGCAATGCCGGTTTGACTTCCTTATCGACGAAATTTTATTTGATTTCTACATTATCCAGTTGTTCAAATTGATGCGATGATATATACGTAAATTCACAGCGGTACAAACTTTGTCGTTTACTTTCCCTGGAATTTTTAATTATAATTAAATCGAAAGATTTACATCCCAGAATTTCGCCGCAAAGGAATATTTTTAATATTTAAAGGAATATTTTCTCAAACCTGTAATCTAATGTACGACTCTTCTTAGTTCAACCGATAAGTCAACTAGAAATTTAAAGAAAGTCGAAGAATCGCGACTTGGAAAGAATTCGACGAAACGAAAAAAGCGTTCGTTTTTGTTAACGATGCGAATCGTATCGTTTTATATCGGCACGTAACGAGTAGATACAAATATGGTAAACTTAAACAAGCGTTGAAAAATCTATAACGGATAAGAGCTTATTTACGACTTTTCCGAAACCACCGACGACAATTCAAAATGATACAAAATTTGAATGAATTACCATTAAACCTCGTCTTTATCGTTTACGGTACAAAGTAAATTTGTTAAACTTTACGCCTTGGACCTTTTTTCGATTCGCGTATGTAGAAAACGTATTTTCAAACGTGAAATGTATATAAATGTATATATCCAAATTTTTGTTTCGATATCGTAAAAGGTAATAGGTATTTTTATTTACATTAGTAATAAAATCTAGTAATTCCGAATTAAAAGCGAGTAATAAAAAGATCCATAAGTCCGTGCTTTTTTATCGCTATAAAAATATTTCCAGAACATTCGCGGTCCGATGGTTTTAAAAAAAATTTAACGTCCATTTAGCGCGTAGATGTTATTTAGGCATTTTTTAACTTTAATGAACGATAAAATGCTCCAAATGACGAGAGTTTGGTTTCGAATTGTTTTCTTCTTATTCGAAATATCCTCGCGAAACGCGAAAAAAAAATTATTTCACCGACTTTTTAATTTTAATAAAATTTATTTTTACCTTAAAAATTATATTAAAATGCGAACGAGTACCATGCATTAAAATATAATACGCGTGTTTACGCGCGGTAAAATTATTTCTTATGAAACTAAGAATCGTTTCTTCATATGTATAATTAAGATATGCGACGAGTCGCTAACAAATTGTCGTCCTTTTACGGACGAGCGATAATCACAAAAAGGTATTTTAAAGACTATTCGCGAACCCCGTGGGAAAAGAAACTAATTTTTTTTAACTAATGTAAACAATAAATAACTGGGTAATAACGGATCGAATCTTCGTAGAATTTTCCTCTTTTTCTCTACGCGCGTGATTCACAAGTGAACGGTTGGTGGAGAAGAACGGCGACGGGAAACTCGGAGTCACGGTTAAGTCCTGAATCACTCGGAAGTATTTCCCGTCTTCTCTCCCCCGTCTCGGATGAATCGACGGGGTTCCGGGCCTCTTCGAGGGCACGCGACTCACAAAGGGGACCCCCTTTTCGCGGAGGCGCAACGTCTTGAGAAGGACGGCGATGGTAACGGGGAACACCCCCTCGGTGGATTTAGGTACGTCATCCGTCCGCTAGAGGCGCTTCCCCGCCGGATATTCATACGCGAGCGACTTTCGCGCCGTTGCTCCGAGAGAATGGAGGGAACAAAAACAAAGATCCGTTCGACTTTTATCTGGGTAACGGTTTTAATTCTCCCCGTCTGCACGGGATCAAGATATTCGCAAGAAGCGGCTACTGCTCGTTTCAACGAGATTTAAGCAAGCGTTATCGCAAATTTTTCTTCCCGTCGATCCCAGCGATCGATCGAATAAATTAGACTAGACTCTCGCGGTACTCGAATGCGAGTAAAAATGCGAGTAAAAATACGAGTACCCGCGACGTTTTCGCGCCAAACTGACTTTCCGCTATATTTTCAATTTCGATTTTGCGCTTGCACAGCTTCGGGTGCACGACTTACTTTGCTCTTGAACGAGTTTCTTGGCTAGAAGTATATATATATATATATATATATATATATTTATGCCACCGAAAGAAAACACCGTTGAGTTTATTACAATTATATTTCTTCGAAATAGCGTTAAACTTTTTCATCACGCGTGGAATTTAAATCGAAAGTAAACAGGATATCGAAAACAAAAGACATTGTTCGAGACAGTTTACTTTGTTGCGTTACAGAAATATGAATTTTAATATGAACTTTTCGTTAAAACGCGCGCGTTGTTGACTAAAATGCCGGAATTTTGCTTTCAAATAATCGACCTAGAAAACAGACCAAAAACAGACGAAACGCAAATATGCGCCGAAAAAATAAGATAAAAGATAAAAAAATTCGATTAATTTCAACGTTGAAATATTTAACTTTTTTTATTCTACAGTACCAACGGTAATAAATGTCTCGGGAACGTTCAAAATAATTTAAAAATAGATAAGAGGACAAGTGGAATGAAACGAGAGAAAGGTAAATAGAACACTCGGAAGAGAGATAAACGAGCGAGACGGAGGAGGACGGAAGGTTGGTATTAACAAAAGTAAAATGAGAATGAAAAGGGAGGAGATAGAAAAATAGAAGTAAAAATAGAAATAAACTTTATACACGTATAAAGTTAAGAATAAAAAGTGCGAAAAAAAGAAGAAAAATTTTATGGAAGGGGCAGTTCTGGAAAAGGATTTCTGGAGCGTGAAAGAGAAAGAGAAATAATAAAAAAAATAAAAGGGGAAGAGGGAGGGATGGAGGAAGGGAGAGGAGAATGTAAGCGAAAGAGTAACAAAGAGAAAGATTAAGATTTAGATCGAGATTATTTATAACCTTCAGGACAGCGAGTTTTTTTCGAGTAGACGGTTTATGCATAATGTATTCATTACTCAGGAGTGCCTTTTATTGATTACGTAAATAGACAATACACTACCATAGTTAAATATCATCAAATAAATTCTAAGCTTTTTCTTAAGGTGTACATTATTGTTATAAATTCCATATCATCGGAGAGATTTGAATATCCAAAGGTATTATTACCGGAGTTCTATTTATAAAAAATTTGCTGTATAAAACGGGTATCCAGATAAATTCGTATCCTTACTATGGAACGCTCGGTCGGATACGAGTGTGATACCGAACCGCAAAAATAGATCCTCGTTCGAAGCAAAAATGTCGCGCATCGAACAATATTTTACTCTTTTGAGTTCGTCGATCGCGCCTCGATCTCGCATAGAAACGCTCGAACCGAATAACAGAGGATAGACTCTCGACAGGGCTCGAGGATCAAATTCGGACGTTCGGGAAGACCGAGTTTACGGTAAACGGTCACAGGGCGCGGAATATTTAGGTGGATACGAGAAACGAATACACCTTATCGATGCCTGAGCGAGCCGTTCGAGTTTCCTCGTCCTTCTCGTCCTTACCGTCTTTCCCAGCTTCCAGTGTACCGCTCTCGAGAGCTGCGCGCGTTTCCCTCGCGTTCCTCCGTTTTATCGCTCGAGCTTCCGCGAGGATTCGAGCGTAGGCGGAGGAATGCGCGAGAGGAGCACGTCTGGAAGGGGATGCGGGATGAAAATTCCGAACGCTCGACGCTGTGGATGCGAAAATGGGATTGTGGTGGGGGGGAGGGTCGGGGCGGAATTTTTGCCGCGTATCCTCGATGAAATATACTGCGAACCGATCTTAAACGAGATGTTATCGATTTTGCCGCAAAAACCTTAGCGGTATGATCGATTACGAGGTGCCGGAGATACGAGGATGAAAAAATGCGAAAAAACTTTGAAAAATGGCGTTGGCACCGAAACATTAATTGAATGTTTCACTTCATAAATATTCATTCCGATTGTAAAAGCCCGATAATAAGGAAACGCGTTCGAAGAATAAGCCAAGATTTGCCGCCGCAATAAAACGCAAGGTATCGATCGAGCGAACCTTTTTAAATAGAATTTATGAAAATTAAGTTATCCGGCTTTCGAAATCCAAGGAGCGCTGCTTTAATATTTATATTACGGAGGTAGGACTCGTCCAATTTCACGGAGCTCGCGCGAGCTCGGCACCAACGGTAAAATACGTTGATTCGAGCGGTGACGCGAGGGCGAGTCGTAACTCGCGGACTCGCAATTTTACCGGATCCTATTGCAGCGGTCGGCTCCAAGGAAAGGACTCGATCTCCGGTCTAATTGGGTTGAAAATCCAGCAGAGGAGAAGACAAAGGCAAGGTCCGCTCGGCCCTCGGATCCGAGTCGGGGGAACGCGAGCGCGATCGTTCCGATTTTTCCCGGCGACAATCCTGTTCCAATATTCCGCGTACGAGCCTGTATGCCCACACTGCGCGGGTTACGTACATCCGCTCGACGGGCGAATACTTTTCCCGCCGTCCCGTCCCCCGCGGTTGGGTTTCCCCGGCCGGCGCGTGACTCGCGGTGGAGGCGAGGTGGAGGCGAGGTGGAGGCGAGGTGGAGGCGCGGTGGAGGAGAGTGCTGGCGAGCGGTGTCGAGGCGGAGGCGAGGAATTCCCGAGCTGAATCCCCGCTTCGGGGACCTTCCGCGAGCGTTGGCTTTTTTACCCCTCGGTCCGGGTCGAGGTGAAACCGATGCTTTCCCCTTTTCGTCTTGATGCGCGCGAGGACGAAGATCCACCGAGCGGTTCCCAATTTTTTCGGGCCAGTGTCCCGGTTCGTCGGTCGACTGCCCCGCGGGATTAATAATTAGGTTCGCTCGGGCAATTAAATAACGCGCGTCGGTAAAACGAGCCTCGGCTGCCGATACTTTCTAAACTTTTATTACAAGCGATTGCCCTTTGCGTTGCACTTTTCTTTAATTTCACGTTTTTTCGTTTTAACGAGGGTCGCGTTGCTTTTCGACCTTCGATGCGTCATTTTAAAATTTAACCTTCCAGGAATATATTTTTGTACGCGTTTTAAATAAACTTCGATCACGTCGTAGAGCCTCTTAAAAATTTTATTTATCAGCGAGCTTAAGCAAATTGTAATTAGAATGAATGATATACGTAATTACCATTTACATGGAATTTTCACCTAATAAACGAAATTCGCGAAATTTTATTCGACTCGAGCGTAAATCCCTGCACCGTAATTATTTTTGTACGCGTTTTCGGTTCGTATCGAATACCGTTTGATAAAATAGCGATAATTATTTCGGTAAACTTACGTAAGTTTTTTTAAATCGTTAATTTTTAAATATGATCAACTTTGATAAATTAAAAAAAATTAATGGATTTAAAGTTCTATTTGTAACGATAAGCTATAATTTTCGTTCGATTATAAATTTCGTAAAAGTGCTATTTTTATAATATACGGGTAATAACTCGACTCCTTCCTCGATGCGAACATCGAGCGTCGGTATTAAATATATAGCGTCTGGAACATCGAATATATCGAAGAGTCTATTATTCGGTTTTAATATTTTTTGATCGAACGAGTAAAACGAAGTTCGATCAAAGATTTTTCAAATTGGAGCGTTTCTATGGAATTTCGTTTAAACGGACGGAAATTTTGAACGGACAAACGATCGAAAACATTCGACCAGCATCGCTCCGACGCAAATTAACGAGGAATAAAAATTGTACGCGAAGAAGGAGAAAACAAAAACGCTCAAAGGTCGAAGAACTTTTGCGTTGCGCAAACGCGATTCGGACAAGAGCGAACGCCGATACGGAAGACGAGAAACGACGGAGTAAACTTTAAACCCAAAACGCGCGAGAGGATCCAGTTTTAATATACAAGCCAAAAGTATGTTCTCGATTGTAACGTAAAAAAATTCAACTAACCAACTAAATATGACTAACTAACGAGGTCACGGATTGAGACTCACCCGGAAAATGAAATTCGAGCGAAATTCGGTTCGCTTGGAAAATACATTCATTATAATTAATCTTACGAATGTTGGCGCATCGCGAAATCTTATCCACTTTCTCCGCATCCGCTTGGAGGCACCATAGAGGCACTTAGAGGCCTTGGTGGAGGCGTTATTATTAATCCCTAATTACTCGAGCGAACCAACGTTATTTCCCGTTAAGAAAATTCACGTTCGTTCGAGGCGCGCGAAATTTATAGTCGTCGCCATTAATCGTACAAATTAAACGTTTCGGTTACGACGAGACATCGAAACGCAAAATTCAGTTCCTACTCGAGCTTTTACGATAGGTTACGCGACGTCGATGAAACTCCGGAGGTGTTTACCCACTCCCGCCGTCTCGGTCGCTCCTCGTCCGCGATTTCCCTGCGCTTCCGACAAAATTCCCCCGAGTCCCCCGGAGTCCCCCGCAGTCCCCCGCAGTCCCACCGAGTCGTTTCCTGGCTCGACCAACGATCGATTACTTATACCGGTCCGGACGCGCGTCGGCGTTCGTCCGATCGCCGTAGTTTCCTTCTCCGGCTACGGAAGGAGCGAGTCGCCGCGGAAAAACGAGAGGTGGATTCCTTCGGGGAAGACGCATCGCGAGCGATTCCGAGTACTCCGGAGCGTCGGACCGAGGAGTGGACCGGTCGCGTCGGCATCGTAGTCGGTGGTCAACGCGTTAAACTTTGAACCACGTCTGGAATTCGTCGATCGCTATCGGCACGCGTCGATACAACGCGATCAGGAATTGGAGGGACCGGAGTTACCGACTTTTCTGAATTATTGCCGACCTTGCGAGGACCGATCTCGCGGTGGGAAGAAGCTAATTTCGTGGATTCCGTCCGGGGCGAGATATTCTGGCTCGCTTCCAACTTTCGTACGCGTGTCTCGGTCCACGTGCGACGGATCTCGATCGAGATCTCGACGCGATTTCAAAAACTCGATACCTGATTTTGCATTCGCGGGTTGTTTCGTAAATTTTATTTCTTTTTTCATTTCCGGACTTCGATCAAAGTCGTATCCTATCCATTTTATATTTGATCAAGGATATTTATTTAACGTTATATATTTAATTGCGCAATATTCTTGTCTTCGTTTCGATCGATGATTCGGAGCTTACTTTCTAATTTATTTACGGAGAGATTCGCGTAAAACCAGAAAATTTTTTCTTTCTTCGATCGTTCGCGATATAATTTTATTACGAGTCTCGTTGCGTGGATTTGGAATTGGTTAATTACGTTTTCTCCGTTAACTCTGCGTTTTTACTTTAATAAATATCGAGGTACGTACGCGTACGGATTTATTTTTTATATCAAGGATAACGCGTACGAAAGAGTCGATGCCAGTCGATACGAACGAAGCGATGGGAAATGTATTTTGTAGCCGAAACGCAAAATAATTTCTTTTATAAAACTAACTATATAATTGGCTTTGAATTCGCTTTCGTTCCATCTTGAAATTACGAACGCGGGTTGTTAAAAAGATTCGCGTAGTTGGGATACTCCGATAGAAATTATTGTTTCGAGAACGTCTAAGAACGAACGTATCGTAACTTTCTCCTTATTCGTACATCATAATTTTAAAAATTAATTTTAAGATGTTCGGCAAAAGTGAGTCGAACTTTGTTACATGGTTCGTTCGCAATTTTTTCGGTGGATAACCTATTTTTTTTTCGAAGAAAATCGCGACAACGACCACCGGAGTCATAAATTTCGAATATTTTGCAAATAAATTTTGTTTGGTATAAATGCGAGTTATTTACGACGAATAAAATATTTGCATGGCGCGAGCGACACTCCTTGCGACTAAGAAACTCTTGCTTCATCGCGGCCATTTTTATTTTTCGTACGCGGTAATCGTTTAATGAAAACTTAATATTTATTAAATGAAATTCAAATAATAGCGTTACGTGTCGACCGCGGTTAAATTTAATTATTTTAAAACGATGATAAAATGCTTATTGCAAAACGTAATGGGATTTATTGTATTTATCATCGTTTTTACCGTTCTTCTTTGAACGTAAGTAATTGTTCGATAATGTATCGAAACGAATAAAGTTAGGTAGATGTTACGTTTCGATGGAAACAATAAAGTATTCGAGGGCCGCAATTGTACACTTTTATAATCTAAAGAATAAAAGCACAACAAAAAATTTTATTTTAAGGAAATATTTTTAAACTAATTTATAATTCTTTGGTATTCTATTTCCCGTTAATAAGTCCATATGGTATCGATATCCGTTGCGAGAAAAAATATTTATTTTAACCGCGTGTCAATCTATTATTTCATGGAAAATGAACCATTTCTTTATATTACGCATAGATTTCAAACGTTTACTCTATCTTTAAACCGCAACGGATAATACAAAATAAGTCATGCGATATTCCTTCGAAGTTGAAACTATTAGTTTTCAACTAACTGTAACTATCCGTGAGTACCGGAGCAGTTGAAATCGGATTACAAAGTAGATTTTTTACGCGGAATGGTCTCGGTGTACCGCGAAACGATAATGTATTCCAAACGGAAAACTTTGCTCCTCTCGCGAAAAGCACGAAAGATCTCGTTCGTGGCATTCATAAATCTACGCGTAATTCGTAAGCGATATCCTCGACTCGGGGAAGTTCGGCTTCCGTCAGCGTCGACGAAACGGGAAGGACTCGACTCGGTCACCGGGACTCCGTGACGCCATTGTCGTGCGACCAGGACGAACCCGTCCTGTCGAGGCTTCGACCTTGACTTTTCCGAGGTATGCGCGAGTCTCGATGTCGACCGAGTAGTTGTGACTTGGAACTTTCGTAACCCGATCGGTCGATGAGTTCGTGATCGACGATGGGATGATTATCGCGACGATGGGTCGTTCTTTTTTTATTCTTTTTTTATTCTTTTTTTATTCTTTTTTATTCTTTTTTATTCTTTTTTTATTCCTCGGATGGCGCTTGTGCAATTTTAATCGTCGTTGCTTATCGTTGGTATTATTCGGAAAGGAGAATCAAAATTTAGACAACTCTGCGCTTTGGAGTCATTGTAATTATAGACTGTAAAATGAGACGGATATTCAAGCTTTATTAATGCCCCGCGGTGTTTATTAATTTTTCGAGTTGTAAGATCCGTCGTCGTCGCGGGTTTTCGATGCATTCGCGAGTAATCCATGGAAATTTTGGCAAGACGTTGCTTCGAATCATTTCTTCCTCGTTACGATCGCTCTCGAAGAAATTACTTACATTTGTCGAACGATGCTCTTGTAATCGCGACCGATAGAAAATTAGTTTATAAAAATTAGTTTAACGTATCGCCGAATGCTCCGGAATGTTTGGTAACAAATATCAAAATACGAGTGTAACGAGTATTTATAAGAAAAACTTTCCAGTCACGAAACTATTCGACGCGGTATACTATTTTCAGCGGATTCGCGATACGAAGATCTTCCGTTTAAAGAAACATTAGAGTATACAAGTCCGTTGCGATGGACACTCCTCCATTATTCAAAATGGATTTTAATCGTTGGTTGAAGAGTAGGTTTATTTAAACCGTCAAAAGGCGGCTCGTGAAAAAGTCTTTTCAATTTCGAGGTGCGCTCGAGTCTCGATGTTTTTGCAAAATGAAGTCGATAAAACGAAACATCGTCACGTCCGCGTAGCTGCTGAACTGAAAACAACATCCTCCTTTTCCCGGCGGAAAAACGGCAAAAAAATTACGCGTATCAAAGCAAAGCTGCAGAATATGCAAATACGCTTCTTCAAAGAAAGTCGCACGTCTCTCAGAAACAAAACTACACGTGTCGTCGTTTTCTTCTTCTCCTTTTCCTTTTCTCCTTCGCAAGTCACCCAGCCACTGTAAACTGGAACTGACTCTTGTCTCGAGGTGAACCGATACCTTCGTCTTGTCCCTCTCTCTCTCTCTCTCTCTCTCTCTCTCTCTCTCTCTCCCTCCCGCTCCCGCTCCCGCTCTCGCTCGGCGAATCTCGTACAATGACAAGCTTCTTTTTGTGCGTCAGTACTCACGGGTTTCACAATTATTGTGCAGCGTCGTCGCTGCCGTCGGTCTCGTCGGACCAGTTCTCTGGTCCGCTTCCGCGCGGAGCTAAGGCAAATATACGGGGAAATAGCCGGACTTCTTCCAGGAAATCGAGCGTTGTTTTTAATTGATTATCATCGAAAAAAGTGGAGGAAGCTTAGTCGCTACTTTTACGCTCCTACGATTCGCGGTGATTAGCTAGTCGTCGGTTTTTCTTCCACCAACTTACGCATCGTCGACTTCCGATTTTTCGACTCGTGATTCGCGTTGATGTACGAAAGTTCGACTTGGCGATCGTTCGAAACGTCGTAACGGGTAACCTTTACATTGGAAAATGATTTATCGTTATCACCGTAATAAATTTTAAAACCTTCCTAATCGATAGTGGTATACTTCGAAATAGGCATCGGTTGCATTTTTCGTAATTTCGGTGGGATTGGTTAACCACGTAACCACGTTGTCCCTATATTTGCAGAATTTTGTTTTATACACCTGATTTAATTTGCATAGATTTTGCCACCTACGTTGGAAATCTGAAATACAATCGTGCATTGTTGGCACAAGCGTGGTATGTCAAATTTTGTTAAATTAAGCGAAACGTTCCGGTTATTAATAGCTTGGAACGATTTAAAAAATTTACAGTCTTTGTTAAATTTATGTAACAAGTTTTTTAATTACGTAAATGAATAGAAAGATTCATAAAAAAATAATTACTATAAATTTTATCCGATTAGCATAACGGTTAACGGTTGTAAAAATTATTTACCGTAAAGTACAATCGATGCACGATATTCGCTATTTACTCAACGATTTATAACCAATAAATACGATCGAATCGTAAACATATTATACGATAAGCATGGATATTGTAATTATTTAAAATTATCTTTCATTTTTTATTTCTTTTAAATAATAGTTTCCAAGGTAAGTAGTTTTGAGTATAAATCAAAAGGGCGATTGGTTTACAGTTGATTATTTAGCTATCGATTTATTTAAGCGCTATTCGCACAAAGACGGTATTTTTTTAAGTACGTTCCATTTTTCCAACTTTACATAGAAAAATTAATGGAACAAAACGCATTCGCGTACCGTAAATGTAAGGCTTAGATTCAAGGAAACGAGATGTTGAGAGTCGAGTTAAATTCACTGTTAAATTCATTGTTAAATTCATTTAAATGACCGGGAATTTGTTCAAAACTTATTCGCCCATCAAAAATCGTTCTTCGAAAGGACGTTAACGATATTTAAAAACTTGCCAAGTTCCGGTAACTTCCCGTACGATGTCGACAAAATGCACTCGGTGATTTCCTATATCTGCTCGAGCATCATAAAAGTATTTTATCCAGCAAGGATCTATCGCGTAAAGCCAGTGAACCATTAACCTGGAATGGAGCGCGTCGCGGAAGTTATCGCTTACAGGGAATCGAAGCGTTTGAACTTGTTGCGAACGGCAGACGATGACACGGCAATGGACATTTTCACCTTGGCCGTCCCATTTTCCTCCTCGGAAAAAGTCTATTATTTGCTCTCGGGTTTATAGGCGAATTTTTTTCTCTTCCTCGCGCCAGACTCGACGAGGTACTGTTAGATCTCCGTTTATCCGCGGCATTCCTGCGGGCTTTGAAAGTTTTTCGAGGTCAGGAGTGTTTAATCTGCTCGTAGGTGAGTTTAGATCACCGGCACACCTACGCTAAGAATGTTGCGGAAAACTCGCTAATATTTCTGTTGCGAGGACTGCGAAGGAGATTTTTTCGGAGGTTTAGCGGTAAATCGATGAAACGCTGTCCGCGTGAATAATGTTACGTAATTTGTAAAAATCAAAGTTATTAAACCATTGGTTCGCGTGATCGCGTTAACCGAGTTTCAGAAGTCACAGAGTCGTAAAGAGTAATTAAATATTTTTCGGCAACGAGGAGTTTATTGATTTTGATCAGCAACGGTATTTTAATTGGAATATAAGCAAATTATTTAAATTATATTTTATCTCTAATTTTGAAATCGATTCGCGAACGGCGACTCACGGTGAAAGGATTTATTTGCGGTTGATCTATGCGCTCTAAAGCGAGAAACACTAACGCGTTAATATTTTACATATTTTGTAATTAAATAGGAGAGATCACCGAAATACCGCGAGATCGACGGATTTTAAAAGATTAGAATCGTTCGGTGCGAAGAATTTTTTACTTTTCATCGAGTTGATCGCAAATGTTTTAACGTTACAAACAAATCGGATAAAGAAAGGAGAAAAATGTATAAGTAAACAATGTCGAGTTTCTATAACAGTATCGATATACGACAAAAATCTGACATACCAGCAATAATTACACGTATGTTTTTTACGAAAATTCAAAATAGATGTGTTAACGATTAACGCGTGCGTTGAATTAAAAGAAACTCATCCTTTCACTGCAGTTTCAGAATACCGAAATTATAAAATTATTTTAACGACGAAATATTTAAACTAAACTTGTTTCGAAAAACTTATAAAAAAAAAATATTGTATTTACAATAAGCAGCAATTTTATGCAATGAAAAAGGACAATTATTTATATTTTACTATTGTTTTTACAATCTATTTCTCAAGTTCTGTTATTTTATAGTTGAATTATAGATTTAAGTAAGAACGTTATCGCTCTAAATTTTTTTTTATATTCCCTTGTAAAATTATTTTAATACGAAACTATCGATTTTATAGTTCATTCAAACCATTTTATTTAAGCAATTAAATAAATGTAAACTATAAATCTTAGCCTTCTTTGTACTTTCGTACTTTTTTTTATCATCGAATTGTTTACCCGATTATAAAATTATATAATTTATTTACCCGCTTAATATAATAGCATGAGCAGTAAGTTTTTATTTTCTATTTATTATTGATATTATTTCAGTCGGGCGTCTTATTCGTCTTACGATAGCGACTATTGCGTTACTGACACCGCGAGGGAGGGGAGGGGGAAAACTCTATATCATTAAATTTTCATTGAACTTTTAAGCTGTAATTTACTTGGTTAAAAGCGTAACCTCGAGTAAGATGTAAATTATCTACGTTTTAATCCAAAATGAATAATTTTTTTTAATTATTTCCCTCGACGATAAAGTTAGAAAAGAAGAATAGAGAAATTGTAGGAGAAACGCAAAGCCGGAGATTCGATAAAGGTGTTCTTTTTTTGAAGAACGATTTTTTTCGCGACAACCGTGCCCGTATTACTTTTCTGTCATCTTACGATACACGCGTCACGATCCACGAGAATATAATCCATCATCCGCATAATTAGACCGAATTAGTTCGCGTCATGCACTGCCCTCGTACAATTATTCCATGTCCGCTTTAATCATACATTCGACAATACATTCCTTTCCGTACTCGATACGCGCTCTTGTCTTTTAATTTTCATCCATTTTTAATTTTTAATCCGTCCGTCCGTCAAACCCGTAACTACGCAAAATTATTTGATACGAATTTTACGCGTTTCATCGCGATGAATAATTTTATAGCGTTAGATTTTTCATCGTTAGATTTACCGTTACATCGCGAAAACTACGCATTGCAACATTGTAGCGAATCAACGGATAAAGACTACGTATTTAATATCGTAGGAATCTTTATTTAAAACCAGCAGGTTATACGTTCGTCCGTCGTACGTTTGACTCAAAGTATATTTACTTTTGAATTTTTGCATTGACTTTAATATTTAATAGCACGTTCGATACATATTTAATTGATATGTAATTACAATTTTCTCAACTAAAATTATTTATATGAAGGTACTTATGTTTATTGCATAAAAGCATAATGTACTTATTAAATATAATTTTTTTCAATCTCGTTAGTCACTTAATTTTATAATGACATGGTAAATCTTACTTCATCTCATTGCTTTACAATTTATTTCTCATAGAATCTTGCTCTGTAATTTATTGGAAGACGATGAACCAAGAACTATTATAAAAGCAATGTATAACAATCGAATCTTGAAAGAAAAGTCTTTGTATCGCTTGTTCGCAAATTGTATGAATTATTATAAAATAATTTATTTATTCGAACAAGTTTAACGCAAATAAGTAATCTCACAATTTTTTCTATAAAATAAATTAGTAATAGAAAACTGGTTTACTACTTAAAACGTAATACGTATAAATATGAATTCGTATATCTAAAATGTCCGTCGTTTCCTGGTAGCTCCGCTCATCGTTTTCTTCCGCGCGTACGACTCTCAATTTTCCTTCCTCTTTTGCTTTTTCAATTTCCTTCCCTTTCGTTTTCTCGGATTCCTTCGTTCCTACAATGAATTATCGTAATTACACGAGCTCATCCGGCGCTTCTGTAAAGTGGCTACTCATTGCACGCGACCTAAGCTCTATACCCGATAATTTTCTATACCTCCGCGAGATCCGTACGCATTCGTGAAAACGTCTAGCGTGAGTTTCCTATGTGTATACACGCATACGCGGACGTATATTCTTTTTAATCGTTATTCCGTTTTCAATTTTCTAATTTTTCCGAACAATGAAATTTTTCTATCCGTTTATTAAGTTTTTATTATCGTATCATATTTTAACCTCCGCAACTAATTGCTACCTCTTAATTATATACGTATTCGAATTAAACGAAACGAAAAAGTAAAGGAAAATTGTTCGTCAACGTAAACCAGTATAAAATTCATTCGCGTAAGTTAAGAATAAAATTTTGCGTTTTTCCGATAAACTTAAAAATTTTATTTTTACTTTTGTTGTAAGGAATGTTTCCATAGATGTATTATTTATTGTTTATCGACGATAAATAACTTCGAAGACCGTAAAATAGGTAAATGCATCTTTACTTATTTATAGCTTAATTTTCTATGAATCCGATCGATTATTTTGCGTTAAACCGCGTTTATCTTCGAAAAGAAATTTCACATGTAAATTTGTTCTTTGATTCTGCGATCGAAATTTGAGATAAGGCTTTAGCAAGATAATGTGATGATTTATTTATCAGATCAAATTATAAAGCGTTGATATAATCATTTTCGTTGCATTTTTCATTGGTAATACCTGATTCTTTTACGTACAAGCAAATGTAACTCGACGATCGCATTAAAGTATTACATATAATTCAAACGCTATTTGATTAATTTTTCATTTTTATCACTTTACCTATGTATGTTTTTTGAAATCTATTTTTCTTTCTAATCTTATTTTTGTAATTAAATTTTACGAAATAACTGATTTATAATTAAGACAAAAATGAATCAAAATAAAATTTATCGCACTTTAGCTGAAAACATAAATTTAAAATAGGAAAATATATAATATATCTGTATATAATTTCGAACGAATATTTTTAAAGCTTTACGTTTACCAATAATAAATACAAAAATAGAAAAAAAAATTTCCCGTTCAAAATTATAAATCATGACTTAAGAAATTTAAAGCAATAGTATGAATAGGAAAGAAAAGGTGTTATATAAAGATATTATTGAATGGCCTAGCCCAATATAAACATTTAGGTTACAATTTATTAGCATTTATTTAACGTTTTATTTACACAAATTATATTTATTGAATCTTTTAGGCGTGTCAAATAATTAAATTATTGATTTATTATACATGGTCCATTCGTTGACGAATTTTTCCTTGTTTTCGTGGATGAACTTGGCAAAATACGATACAACAACAAAATCGATCGTTTGCTTTTAAAGCTTTGAAAAACTGACAAGTGTCTTTGGTGTTTTTAGTTTACTTATGTCGGATTCCAAATTTCTCGAATGTTGTGTAAACAAAAGAGAAAAACAGACACCAAATGCTTCCGTCCTTTCCTAAGTTGTCGAGGAAGCTTAAGTCTTTCCCGAATCGCATTTGCACGTTTCTATTCACGGTATTTACATATTTTCTTTTAATTTTATTTCGAATAAATTTTTCCGATATCTTCGTAATTACGCATACTTCATTTTTCTTTAATTTCGTTGGGTCAAAAGTATCCGTTGATATTTGATGATAATCGGATTCGAAGTGGTAATTACGAACTAATAATCGCGATACATTTTACATTTGTATTCGTACAAAGCACATTTTTTACATTACCGATAATATACGAGAATATTTATGTAAAAGTTTTCACAATAAAATGTAATTCAACGTTAAATAAGTTAACACTGTTTACAGGGAAATATACAAGTATTTTGTATTATAAAACATAGGCAACAAAGAGATCGTTTAATTACACATAGGTGTATTTATTTAGCGCGTTTGATCGGTACGATCACATTTATAATTTATAGTTGCAAAGTGCCCGCATTCGCATTCGAATCGAACGTAAACTCGCATTCGTGTACTTTCGGAGATTCCGTGACAATTGACAATGTTTTTGCTTCGGTCTCGCCGCTGCTGCTTTTTGAACCGAGGTCCTGTGCAGTTGTGGCGTATGTTTATCAGAAAACAAATGTCCATGTATTCCCGGCTCGGGTCTAGCAAGTCATTTATTGCCTTGTTTATCATTACACAGATAAAGCAGACTACGTTCAAAGCAAACTAACGTTGAAATTGCATTTACCGTCCGCATGCGTATATGATTTTACAGTTAGACGTCTCGTACTGTACGAGATTGTTGGACGTCGAGAAACAAAATTCGTTTAAAATCACTTTTTCCGTTAAACAAAATACGCCGGCGTTTACAAATTTTACAATTATTTCTCGAGTTTGCGACATTTAATTTATGCTTTGCTCATATTCGTATATCCAAGTACTAGATGCAAACAAACAATTTCAGGCGCAACGGAAATATCAAGTACGTAAAAATATCGATTGACTCTGCAAAATTTTGTGCAAAAGAGTAATATTGTAAATTAACGCTTGATTCATTTTTATTAAGACGCTCTTTGGTATTCTCCGATCGTTCGAAGTATTTTAGTTAAATTCAAATATTAATTCAAGTATCAGTTGTAGGTTTCGTATATTTATAGAGATCGATGCGAGAGGTCGAAAGAAGCTCGTAGCTTTTACAAATTACAATTCGTTTGTTATAAAATAATTAATGTTAAATCAATTAATACTTACATTTTAAAACGTTTTATATCTAACGATCGTGTGTTATAGAATATATTACGTCGACGAGTTGTTGTTGGATATTAATTTAGATTTTTTTACTTCCTTAAACTAACAAACTCCGTGGCAATATAAGAAGATTCATTATATACTATGTAATGCTCGGAAGTAGCGCTTGCAATCAAACTGATAAATTACAACGATATTGCAATTGGCTCAACTCCGTACTCGCTCTTCCGGAACTGATGAATTTTGAACATTCGGAATCATGGGAAAATGCTCGATAATTTGTCTGTTTTTACGGTACCGGTATATCATGCTCCAATAAAATTGTTCCAGACGTTTTGAAAAACTCAATCGGATTTCGAAATTCGGTAAGATGCTTCTCTAACGTACAGTTAAGTCTAATGGGTCTGGCATATTTCCAAGTAAGATTGATCAATGACTCGATCGCTACCGAGTCTAGAGTTTCCAATGCTCTGCGAACGATCTCATAACGTAATATGGATGGGTAATAATGAAATAGAATGAATCAATTGCGGATAACTCTTGTAATATTTAGGTTTTCGGAGCATAAATATATCTTATTTTTTCATCGGTATACTTTCGACGTCAGAGATCTTTAATTTACTTAATTGGTAATTACGCTTTATACTTATTGCTTAATACTTACTATTTATTATATTTATTTACTACGAAACTTTTCATTTTTTATTTATTTTTTCTTTTAATTTTTCTTTTAATTTTTATCGATTCGGACATTTTATAAATTATCGATTTCGATAAATGTATAAATTATTTTATTTCACCGTTATATATGTACCGTAATGATAGTAACTTGAAAAATTTATGCATACGTTATTATCATGAATTACGTAAGAAAGAAACACTGTCAACTACATAAAAATTTCCCAAAGTGTCTAGGCATAGGCTTATAATGATACCGAAAGTGGGCGCGTTTAAAATTATAGTAATCGACAAAGCATACAATCTGCGCGCTTAAAATATATTTATTTACTTGCTATACGTTAAAATAAAAATATCGGTATAATTATTTTGTAATATATAATTCATTTTATATGCGCACTCTCTGTAAAAAATTATATATTCATTTAGCGTTTAGTAATTATATTGTATTATCGTAAAAATACTATATTTATAATTTGTTAAAAGGTAACTCATAGCTTTCGAATATTTCAATGACAGACTTTTTAAAATTTATTTAAGAATCGATAATAATGTATTCACGAATAAAAATATAATCATCAAAATTATAAATTGTTTTCAAATTATAATGTGAAATTGTTATTCATATTATTACCATTATTTTTCTCGTTGTTAATTCGTTGTTGGAAATCAAAATTTTCTTGCGTTATTACATTAGAAGAGATACTTTTTATTTGCGCTAACTCTAAGATTTGCTCAAATTTTATTTTTTGAAAGTTATATTTTCATTTACTCTTTAATCCTAATCTACCGGCAAATCAATGATTTCAATTTCATCTTTCAAAATACCATCCTTCGAGGAGCATTTTTAAATTGTACCACAAATTCATGTTAATCTTTGTATGTTGATAGATATAGTAGGATTAAGTACAAATTTCTCTTTTGCCGCGTTAATTCCTACGATTTTTATTTTTCTGAAATATTTCTTAAATACTTTCTCAAATATTTCTAATAAATCATCTTCGTACATCGTTTGAATTTACATACTTAATCTTAATCGTTGACATAATTCGACCGATCCTAGCTTTAATAATTCACTGACATTTTAATTTCTCACAATTGGTGTAATATTAAAAAACGTTAAAGGTACGTACGACAATAATAAATATTTTTTGTTTGATCAATACTTCACTTTCACCGATAGCCTATAGATAAGAAATACGTATATAAGTTTTAACCTGAATTATTTTTATTTTTCATACGAATTTAAAAATATAAAACTTTTAACTCTCCATATTTCATAATACCTTAGTACGTATAAACAAAAAAATTTAATCCGCTATTTTAATGTATAAATATGCAAAGAGAGATCGAAACACTTCCCTTTCGACGCAGCAAAGTTCACACCTAACGCACGAGAACAGCTCTATGTTCGAGTTGCAGGTGCATATTACAAATTTCGCAACGAATACCTTGCTAAGTTTCCTACTCATTACTGTATGTGCTGTTGGAAGTTCAAAAGGTTCGCTATTTTATAGAGTTTATCAGTATTTATATTAGAGAAAAATAATAGAATACGTTATGTAAACTGTCTTGTATATTGCTATCTATACATAATAATATATATAGCTTTACGAAAAATAGAAAAAAAATAGGAAAAGTATTTGCATATTGAATTATAACTAAATAATTTAATAGTCGTAATTTTAAGATTTGACAGTTAATAATATCGATAAAATTCTTCTGTTTTATTACTTGTAAATTCGATTTACATATTACGTTCATTTTATAATATGGATTATCTTTAAATTAATAAACTAAGTATTAATATAGATATATCGTAATTAAAAATTTTAAGTATTTAAGTTATAATATTTTCAATTGATACTTTTATGTAGAATATTTAACAATATTACCAAATGTCGTTAACTTTTTAATTACAAAAAAAGTTATATTTCGTACGTATGCATTTAAATTTACAGTTTTTATATATCGGACAGTATAACCATGAACAAAAATGAAGATATTCAAACCAATTTAAATTATGCGAACCAAATAGAAAATAAATCAATAATTTTTGGTAATATTTTTAAATCGGTTATTATAAATAGAATTAACTTGCACGGAAAATGAGTTTTAGTTATGATCAAATCGTTAATAATTTCTAATATATTTATATAATTAATTTTTATTTTCGTATCTGGAAACTAATGTAATTATCGATAAAACTCAATTTCATCGAATATTTATTTATTATTTGAGTAATCGTATATCGTTACAAAAAATATCATTCTAATATGAAAATTGAACGATTTAAACGAATTAAGACAAATTTAAGCGTTTTTATCGTAATCCTAAAAAACAACGATCAAAATTAAATACGTGTAAATTGAAAACATGACTTTTACATCTTATAAATGCGTTATACACGAAAATGCGTACACTTTTTCACAAGAGTAAAAATTTACTTTGCATCTGTCATTCTTTTAGGATTTTTAAAGATTTTACAAAAAATAAAAAAGTAAGACCCGTCGCTTATGAATCGGCAATTTTGCACTTGCACGAACGTAAGATATTTTGTCTTCGATGCTTACGTTTCCAGTTCTTGCGCTGCTTTCTTCGATTACTCGTTTCCGGACTGTACTTTCGCAAATAAAATTCTCATTCCCGAGGGATTTTAAAATCTGAAATTTTTATCGAAAGCGAACGAGTCTCGTCCGATCCTGTGTACGCAAGTGCATGAGTTACGATCATCGGATCTTAGCGACTTTCACTTCGCGATGATCATAAAAAAATTAAAAACTGCTAAATTTTTTCGCTCGATCTTTCGAAAAAATGGTTATTATATATTTACAATCGTTGCGTTAAGTAGAGCAAAGATCGCCGTGCATTAACGTCTTTTATGCACGAAAAGAAACGTTTATATACTTAAGTATTGTCCGATGTATTTTTATCCCAAGTAATTTCTTATTGCTCGACACGCTATATAAATCAGTATTACAATAATGCTGGAATTACACCAGCAAGACAAATCACAATAATACTTAAATCATAGTCGTACTCTTGGTTCAATCATAAAGCCAACTGATTTATAGTTATATTTTAAAATAAAATTACGGTGAAATCACGTTTACGGAATACGAAATAGGCGAACGATGTAACGAAGGAAGGTTAATAAAAAGCTCCGCTCCTCGGGTTTATTAAAAAAGTGCGGACATCATTTTTTTGATGCAATTCGTTAAAATGGTTTAGAACGCATTTAAACGATCGCCGAGGAACTCCGGGTTCCGTAAGAACGTAATAACGAAACAACGGCGCTCGCAAGACACCGATAGATTGAAACGGAGAGCCAATCTCGCCGGAAAATTATAGGTTATGTCGGACACGTCCGACGGCAGCGCCATCTACGCAGACGCCCGCATCGATTTCCATTTCGCGACCGTTTCTTACGACCTCGTAAACGGAGCACCGCCTCTAAATCTGCAGCCCTTGCTGACGACGCCGATGACGCCAACGACGCCGACGACACGATAGTTTAATTGTTTCGATCGGGGTAAGGGCGATCCGGAAGATCGGGGAACATATTGCAAAAGCGAGGAAAGCGCGTTGCGTTTTCCAACGTCGGAAAAGCCGAGGTACTCTTCTTTGGCTTCCGCTGTGCCAACGGTCGACTCTCGTCCACGAGATTTTAACGGAATCTAAAACCGATATTTCGACGACTTATCGAGAAGCTTTTGAGCCAAATGAAATATGCTTCCCGCTTAATCCAATACTTCCGAATCGTTAGTGATATCTAATTTTGTCTGTATTGCAAAATGGTAACTCGGACGGTCTTTTTTTAATAACAGTTTTTACGTCTACCGTTTCGACATCCCAACCTCTACTTACGATGTAAGTTAAAATCTAATAATCGTTCGAGTATGATCGAACGACGCGAATCAGTTATAAGTTTTTTTTAATCAATGCGTATTTACTTTGTTATTCGGTATTTTTCTGAAATATTTAAAAAAAGTGTTACCGATACGAATCGTTGAACTTGATCGAGTATTTAAATAAATGTAAAAGCTGTCCTTGGTTTAATAAATTGCGAACGAAAAAATTAAAAACTTTCGTTAAAGCTTCGTAAAGTATTTTTCCGTGAAGAAGATTCGATTTATTTAAACGTTTCAATGATAGTAAATAGCTAATAAAATAAGTATTAGTCACTATAAATAACAACGTTATTATCGATTTAAAAATAGAAAAAATTATATAATTATCGAAAATCTTTGTGTAAAATATGTACTTCTGGAATGAACATTAGTGACACGGTACACTTTCGATGAATATATAATAAAATTGAAATTTATAACGGACAATTTTTATCTTTATTAACTTTTTATTACTTCGGTACGAATAAAAAGAAACGATTAAATGAAACCAATGAGAAATGTAATAAAATATTTTTAAAAGATGTATTTTTTCGGTAGTACATAATTTGAGAATTTCTTGTACTTGAATACAAATATACTCTGCACTTGGGATACTTGGACCGATATAACCAGAAATATAAATTTTACAATGTTGCCTGTTATTGATAAATACGATCTAATTGCCACTTTATCAAGATACAGAAGACGTATATAAATGACGACATTTACAATTGTCGTCTTCTAAAAAATAATGTATTTCGCGAAGTACATTTTTTCAAAATAAAAGTGTCGTTCCATTACCATTTGTCAAAAATTATATTTCATTGGTTAACAGCGTTTTTTTTATATTAAAACAAGATAAATAAAATCTATAAAGATTACGCGAATAAAAAAATGTAGATATTCTTATAATTTTTAGTTTAAATATATATATATATATATATATATATATATATATATATATATGTATATATATATTTATTTATGTCTGTATGTACAAACAGACTGACGTAAATGAAGTAAATTAAGCCGTACGTATTATCTTTTTTTTACATCTCACACTGGGCAACTATTTTTGAAAAGGTTGTAAAAATTTATACGATTATTACCTCGTTAGTAGTTTTGCAGATTCGTCGATAAGTACTTTCAGATTTTTGACCGTAGATTCATAAATGGTTTCGCGTAACTCGTGATAAAAGACAGTTGATTTATCGATTACCGATTCTTTTCGTAATCTAAAAGACGAAGAATCAGATACTTGCCACTTAAAATGCAAAGTGAAATGTATGAATTTTTCATGAAAAATGTTGAAATGCAGCGACACTCGGCAAACAAAATTAATTTTTGTGCTAATAGACTCAATTTTATGAATCATACGTTGTAAAATAAAGAAGAAAGCAAAAAAAATAATGACCAAGTTAATCGGAACGATGTTACTAAAACAGCGGATATACATGCCATAAATTTTTTGCCATCGCATTTAATATCTTCTAAATATGGTATCTATAGTAATAACAAAGGTGAATAAATGTCCAATGTGACCTAGAAAGTTGGACTCGCGATAAATCTGCGCTTAAGTTACATGAGAAACCGAGTAAACAAAAGACGTTGCATCGCGTCTGCGAAGAGAATTAAAAAATTTAAATTTCCTTTTTTAATATGCGGTATAAAACACGTATCACTCGAATCACCATCCTTGTATCATGTACCTAATTACTTTTTATTTTACAACAATAAAATCTTACGCAGTACGAAAATACTTTGCTTACAGGGATTTACTTTTTTATAGGAAAATTATTACAGTTTGAATTAAATTTGATTGTAATAGAAATATTTATATCTTTCGTAGTTAAATTTAAATTTATTTGCAAAGATCTTAAGATTTTAACGTACGTAAAAATATATATATGTTTGTATGTATGTATGTATGTATTTATGTATGTATGCATGCATATATGTATGCACGTACGTATGCATGTATGCATGCATGTATGTGTGTATAAATAAAACAATTTTCTTGGACGTTATGGAAGTATAAAATTGGTGAATTATGTACGTATATATAAAATATGAACGTTTTATTTTAAATTTCCTATTTAGAAACTTTTATCTCTAACATTATTTATGATTCGGTTATTACGGGAAGGCAACGTAAGCGATTACCAAGAATAATCATCGAAACGAATCGTTCGCTCCGAGCGAAAACAAAAACGGAAAAAATGTACGTCAAAATCTACCCCGAGATTAAATCTGCAGCGGGGGTTCGAAAGGAAAACACACAATTTGAGAAATCGAGTCTTCGCATAATCGCGAAAAACACATCAGTCCAAAGAAACGCAAAGGAAGTCTCGTGTCGAGAACGACAGCTCGGAGAATCGGCTGTCAAAATAGATGTCCATTATAACGATATACAAAATGAAATTCCGCGAACGGTAACGAAACGGTCGGTTTTACCAGAGTTTACCAAGTTACTCGAGGCGCAAGTAACGAGAATTTTTTCTTTTTCTCCTTTTCTTCCCAAACTTTTATTTTAGGAATTCGAATCCTCGAGGAAATACGCGTTTACAAGGAACTCTGGTCGAATTCGCAAAATTTGTCTAGAGTATTACAAATTTTTTTCGGTGCGGTCTGAGGAAGGGTGAAATAGAATTTTAACCGACGTCTTTTCGAGTTGAAAAGCGATCGATTTCAATTACTGTACATTAGAGAAACGAACGGATCCGCTACGTTTGTATCGTTTATCTTATTCCAAACGTATCTTATCCAAAGAGAAATTCTATATTTCTATGGTTCGAAAGGAAAAACTTATAAATCGCGAACGAATCGTTGCGTTTGGATTCGCGTAAAAAATACACGCTTCGATTGTACGGACCGAATCTACGATCGGCCGATAATCTCGAACCCGTTAATACGTAAATATAAACTCTTAATAACGCTGTTAAACGATAGCGAATCAACGAATCTCTTTCGGTAATATACGTATTTGAGAATATTTTCCAACGTATGTAGGACGAGATTCGGATTCGAAGCAAATAAGACATTAAGAATAGTCGCATTTGCTTTCGGTCTTGGATGTTTCTTCGTTACTCTTGATAAGTCAATTACCATTTTACCCGATGGTACGGTACCGCGAGTAACCAAGATAATCTTAAGTTTCCGGGCCACCCCGTAATCTTTATCGTAATCTCCAGTTATGACTCTTTATTCGAGCATACGAAACAATCGTAACGGACATAACCTGTAAACACGAGTCCACTTTCGTTATTCGCGATACGGAGAACCAACGCTTAAAATTATTTTATCGACCGATTGGAATGTAATAAAGTAGCTTTACAATAAGTAGATAATATACAGCGACTTCGAATCTCGTCGAAGAATAGCCCATAAACTCGAATTTTTCCAGACGCACGTTAGAGAGATCGTACCTATTGCTTATATGTAACGGAGAATTCCGAGTATTTCTTGGAAGAAAAGAAACGACTCGCTAAGAAATAATTTACTCGTTGAGCTCGGGTACGTACCTCTCGAAATAGCAAAATTATAATTATATTAACGGGAATCGGCGAAGTACGAAAAAAAATAAAGTTTTTCCAAAATGGTTTCGGTGGAAAGGGGAAAGGATTCGAGGTACGGCAACTGTTGGATAGAAAGATCGAATTTCCGGTACTACGACGTTCGAAAAAATCGTACGAATACGGGGTTTTAAAAAAAATTACGACGTAAATTCCTTTTGCTCCCGCGATGCTCCTTTAACCGACTTTGGTTCGAATTCCATGGAACGTACACTCGGATCTCGCGTAATTCGGTCAGCCGTAATCGGATTAACTCGAATCTTCCTAAGAATGCCTTTACGAACGGCGATTCGAAAAAAAGGCTCGCACGGATAAAAGTGAAGAAACGGATTTCTTCTTAAATTATGACTCCGCGCAAGCCCTTAAATGGAAGCTCATTTCAAAAGGATACGATTAGACGCGCGGTCGACCAAAACGACCAAAACGACCAAAACGACCGAAAAAAGTAGGCTTTCCTAGGCACCCGAGGATAATCGTCTTACCGCCGTAAAAACCGGAGCGACCCGAGACTCATCGCTTCCATCTTTACCGACGCGATCCGGAAAGTCGGGTAGCCGGGAAGCCGAGAAGCCGGGAAGCCGGGAAGCCGGGAAGCCGGGAAGCCGGTGTGCGTCTTTTTCGGTGCGACGCAGACGCATGAGCTCGTGGCAAGTACAGTTACGAGAGCCTCGGGGCCGACGATCCTCTTTCGCGTTCGAGGAGACATCGCACGCATGTACACACACTCGCGCACGGGTTCGGAAAGGAGGCCAACCGCGACCGTTATAAATCCCCTCCGCCGAGGTAAGGGGAGGCCCCATTTCTACGAACGAAAGAAGGAGAGGCGGAGGCGCTGCGCCGGAATTCGTAGAATCTTCCGCGAGTGCAGTTCCCGAGCGTCGTTTCGTTCGGGTGCCGAGGATGCTCTCGAGGATGCTCTCGAGGATGCTCTCGAGGATGCGCTCGAAAAACCGACCGGGGGATAACCGCAAATAGAACAACGTCCTCGCTGTTTGACTTGGAACTACGTTGCTCTCGAGACCTTCGTCGGAGGCTCGGGATTCGTCGCGAGGGTCTTTCCGATACGACGCGAACGATAATTTTGGCCGTTGTTGTCTCGATCGGGAATTACCTCGATGCGCCGAAACAACGTCGAGAGCCTCCGACTTGCGTTTGTTTTTCTCTTTACCGACGAGTAGTAAAATTCTTACTCGAAGTCGTAGGAAACCATCGATGTCTGGAAAAAGTAAAAGAGACGAAGTTTAGAAATCTTGGAGTTTACTCGAGTACTCTTGCGTTATAATTTCGTTTTAAATCAACGGCCTGGATGAGTTAAATAATTGAGTTGGCTGGGCGATCGTCTGACTTTTTTGTCCTCGGTTACCTTTCCATCGTACTAAACGCACGGCTATCAACCAAAACGTATCTTCGAGCGTAACTCGTTGGTTCCCGTATTCGAAATGAAAACCTTGAAACGATCTTATTTTTTAAAAATAGAAATAATTAATAGAAAGAAGAAAGACGATTTTTCTCGGTGCCACGTTTCGACAGCCAGCGAAGAATTTTATTTCGATTCGTTTCATGAATACCTCGATCGATCTTTCCTTCGTCACGTAAATGTAACGACGGGAAAGAACGAAAAGTTCGCGGTAAATTTACACTTTTATACTCGTACGGAAAAAGTAAATTCGAAATAACGTATATTTTAAGTAGCTGTAAAAATAAAGAATGAGAAAAAACGTGAAGAATTACTTTTTATGCGCGGTATAATAACGACGAATTATAATTAGCGCGTATAATGTTACATTTCAAAGTGGTAATTCTTAAGAAAATAGTCGTTAAGGAACAAAAAGGATAACTGTATATCGAGGATGCGAAGCTCGGAATCGCGTGGTTTGCATTAATAAAACATATTTATTATCTTGCTGAAATACAGAATATAATATCCGATATTATCCGAAAGCGAGAGAGCGATTTCCTTCGATATGATATGAAATTTAATTTACGATAATAAATTTAACGAGAATATTAGGAGCGAACATTTACATTCGTAAACCGAACGCGATACAATTTTGTTGTACGCATATGTATAATACGACGGTTGGATACAAAGGGATGCCGGTAAATAAATCGTTGCGAGCCTCGATGGGATTCGAACGTTGTCGCGTACGTTAAAATCGCAACGCTGTTTTTCGCGTATCCGAATTTTTCGTATTACCGACCATCGCGATACGCGATTCGCGAGTTATCGGTACCTAAGACTTATCGGAATTCGCGCGTTATCGTGCGTTCGAGCTTCCATGAAACATTCAAAATCTCAATGACTTTGATAAGTAATTGGGCATTCCTTCGATTCCTCGTCATAATAATACTAATTAACGGTATTTAATCATCGTAACCCACTATTTGAGAAAAATAACTCATTTGTTACGCGTATTCAATTTAAAAAGGGCAGTCACGTATAACGTATGGATCGCAAGTTATTTTAATGGAAGACTCTTAAATTAAAGTCATTTCTATTTTTGGTACTCGGTTAACGGTTAATCTCGCTAATTGGGAAACGCGAAAAGGGAGCGCGAACGACGTTTCGCAGGGGAGGGGTGACGTCGCTCGCCGGGAAAGTTCACTAAAATTATACGGCCAAGGCGATATCGCTTATTATGCTTTTTTGGAGAGTTGCTGGGATAACCTGCTTTTTTCTTGCGCCGAACGTGAGATCTCACTTTGGGACTCGAAAAGCTGATTTACGACGCGGAAGTCGACCCTCTAAATGTCTTTATTGCATCGCGTGTACATTTTCAAGAGCGAGAGGGGAAGAGGGGGACCTGCAGACAGAGAGAGAGAGAGAGAGAGAGAGAGAGAGAGAGAGAGAGAGAAAGTGAAATATTAAGGTTGCGTGAGAACGTTCGCTTATAATGTAATGAAAATATATAATTTAATGAATATAGTAGAGAATTTAAGTCGATGTTCATCAAGTTGAAGGGAATGCTCCGATTGTTACATTGGTTTTGTGTAAAAAGGAAATTTTATGGTTATGCATTTCTCTCCATATTGATTCGATACTTATTACGTTTTCTCATTTTTCGATAACGTACGTATAAATTTTTGAATTGTAAATAAAACCAGTTATCGTAATCCAGAGAAGCTTGTACGATGTTACTTTGCATTTCCTATAACTAAATATTTTTATACGCCATTTTTATACCGTGTTGTAATCGATGCATGGAAAAATTTTCTATGAATTATCAAACGTTACTTAAATCGTTTTTATCTATTTTATACTTATCGACGAAAGACGTTTAAACGTTCGAAATTTTTGTTTTCGAGATGATACATCGAACGATGTCGGATTTAGAGTTTACGACTATTCCATAAATAAAGGTGTTTAAATTCTACGTTTTAATTTTTTATAATTTTTTTAATTCGATACTATTTTTGCTTTTCAAATATAAAATGCGATACATTTCGAACGAAGTATTTTTCTAACATATTTTACTTTCTGTTTGTTATCGTTTTTTTACGAAATATTTATAAATTTATATAAAATGAATAGGCTTTCTTGGAATTTAAATTTTACGTTTGGCTTTTGCATATTTATTATAAACAAATGTATATTAAAATATTATGAACGGAAACTATAAATTAATGTTTTTATTAATGTCACATCCACCTGTAGTTTATATTTGAAAAGAAAAGATATATATATAAATAAACAAACGAATTATTTACAAAACGATTCAATTATGCAAGTTTTTTATGCATTTTATTTGTAAGGAAATAAAATAAAGAAATGAATTAAAATTTTTTTTTTAATTAACAATTATTAACATTTTATTTTTAAACGAAATGGTATTAACTTTCTAATTCGTATATATTTTATTTGTTTCAGGTACGTAGTTTATACATATATCGATAACCGTAAGTAAAGTTTACTCGTATAATTACGTTAATCTAAAGATTGAGTAAAATTTACTTAAATGTCAAATAAATTATACTTAATTTAAGTGTTATATTTACCAAACAGATTTGACCAAAACTACTTTACTTTATCTATTCGGTATATTTGATTCAACCGATAACTAACTCCTAACAAAGATATTTATCAAACTCACTTGAGTGCGATGTTTGTTTTTAGGTAATATTACTACAATCGCTTATCTTACATTTATTTATGACGTTATAATGCATATTACGTATATACGATACATATTTTGTACAATACGTAAAACTTTTTATACGCGTATTGTCCTTTTTAAGAAAAATCAACGATCGAAGCGAAGAAAATTCAAAAAGATTATTATAAAATAGTGCATTACAATTTGAAAAAAATTTCTAAATAACCGATTAGTAAAATTACATATTTTAAACTATTAAATTTTAAAATGGTTTCAGCTTAACATTTTTAAAGTAATATAAGTATCTACGGTTCGTTCAACTCGTTTATCAAACGCATAGTCGATATGAAAGTTAACCGTATGAATTTAATTTCAATTTCGTAAAATCAGTCATTAAAGGTTATATAAGACAATGTTTCAAATTCTAATGGTATTATCGATATTATATTGTAACATAACTGCAATGGTAATAAAAAAAATAATTGCTTTCATTAAAACATTCTATTAATTAATCACTAGAAAGTTAGTAAAATTTAAGAACTATCCTAATTTTACGAGTTTGAAATATATTTTTAAACAAATTATAGAAATTAATTTTTACGTAAAAAAATAACTAACGGTTTTTTCTTTATCAAAATTATAAATATCTAAATCGAGTCAAAAACAAATTGGATGCATAAAATTTGAATTTTCTCGTTGCCAAAATATACGCGGGATCATAAAAAAAAGACCGTTCGAAATTCGATGATAAGTCTCGGAAAAATTTTGAAATATGCATCCGTACGCGAGTTCCAAAGATGAATATTCACGCGTTCGCTTTTCTCGATATTTATACAGCCGCATATATTTTATAGGCTCACCGAAAATTAATTTTCCGACTCGGAATGCGATACCTCGATGGATCGATTCCTCGAGATAAGTCAAAAAATACCACTAACCGATTTTAGGTAAATGTCGAATCGGAGGGAACATTTTTTACGCCGGAAAATCAACGCCTAGCGTTAATTGCATTCCTTTCACCGTTCGCGCGTAAAAAATGGTCTTTCCAATACTAGTCACTAGTTCCGAGCTTAGCTCTTTCGGGCCCAGGCACCGTTGGCCGGATTCGAAGCTGCCCAACTCACTTTACATAATTTCCCGGAGAAAGGCTCGATTTTCCCACGAGTGCCCATTACACGCCCGAAGCGCTCGAGCCGACGATCGACGGCGACCGGTGACGAAATGGCAACCCAAGGAAACGGAAAATTCGAGGCAAAGTCGCAAGCTTATCGGTCTCCAATGATTCTCGAAGACGATTAATCGCGGTCGTACCTTCGAGGGAGATTTCCGAACTCAACTTGGTTCGCGGAAACCTGCGGATGCGCGTTTCGTAAACGACCGCTGATCAGCCGAGATTCCACATTGAAAGCGATTCCCGAGCATCGACCGAGAGTCGTGCTTGGGTAACCAACCGACCACGTAATCACGTTCCTTTCGAGGATCGATGCCCGAATCGGTATTTTTCCTTCGGGGGATTCGACTCGTGGCAGACGCCGAGTAAGCATCACGCGAGGACGTCGGGATTCAACGGTCCGGTTGGAGCCACGTTACCGACCGTCGCGGTCGTCGCAATATCCCGAGTCCAACCCCGCGAAAGAACATTCCCCATGACACGTATAACCGCTGGTCCGATTCCCCAGATGATCGCGAACCCGGTGGAATTCCTCCGAGTCTACCTCGACTCGGTCCGTGATTTACGTCCGCCGGCGGCGCGAGGACGATCGAACTTATCTCCGGTTGAGAACGCGACGAAACGCGGATGGGCGGATCATCGTGTCCTCGATCGGAAGTGAACAAGCGACGGTCTCGCGCAGCCGAGCATGACAACTTCGCGATCGTTGCGCGATCGAACGATAGGCTGTGATGTTCAGCCCCGCACGCGCAACCGAGGTATCGAATTAGCCGGGAATCCGGCCTTGGGTCGCCAAGGCTCTCGATTCCAGGACGCGGAAAGAGGCAGCGACCGAACGACTCCGAGCGGTAGAAAAATGCGAACGTCGAGTCGCTCGTGCCATTGGGGATGTGGACGAATTTGGTTTACTTCGAAAAGGCGATGCCACTACCATCGGAGGTTAACCGAGTTTAAATCCGTACGGTGACGGTTTCATTTTTGGTTGCTCCGGTGTTTACGATTCGATTTTTATTTGTATACGGTGTTATTCCTCCCGATGTCCGTTCGATTCATCCCTGAAGCCGTTCAAGCGCCTTCCATAATTTATCATTCGTACGAAGAAAAGAAGACGCGGCAATGGAAATAAAATTACTCGCGTGATTTATCGTTCATCTTTGTATTATCTAATTGCGTACAAAAATTCAAACGACTCAATCGCTATGCTTTCGAACGATTTTCTCTCGACGCGATTTATATGTAGATTTTTATTGAATTTTCTCGGAAAAACATAATTTGTAACGCGCGTTACGTATAATATAAGTAACCGAGCGTGAAAAGCTTAAAGACATCGACGGTAGCGATTTTAATTCATGCATGAAAATGTAAATTAGAAATACAAATTTGGTTGTTTGGATAACGGTGTAACGGAAAGAAGCGAGATAAAAAAACTCGCTCTTTCTCGCCTTTGGAAATCGAGTTTTCGAGTTTTGTTTTGAAAAAAGTACTTTTTACGATAGTTTTAAATGTTGTTAAATAATTAAACCAAGCGTCATCGAATATCTGTTATTTATCGTGTACACGAAAAAAAAATGAAGCTGAAATTAAAAAGTAATTTTTTTCAAGATTTCGTTCGATGTCTTTAACAGTAAGATGTGCTTGTCTTTCTTCGTTACTTTAAATTTAATTACACAAGATTGTAATCAATTCTCGATACAAATATTTTTCCTTTCGTGCTTCAAAGTAAAATGAACAAAATCCTTTGACATATTTAACGGATGCGAGGTGAATGTCTATTGCCCGAACAGAATAGTCGAATGCTTGAAACACAATCAAATAAATTAATGAGAAAAATACGCTTTCGATATTTTCTCTTACGCTCGAACGATAGTCAGCTTTTATCGTAATAATATTGGAACGAATAACGATCGATTGCAAAATATTTCACAATTATATAACGCGTCTTTAATAAGCTATAAATTAACATTTTTTTCGTAATATATTTATTAGTATATAAATATGTATTTAAAATTTTTTATCAAGTATAATCTAAGTTTTAAAATAGAATTAATTGTTTCTAAAGTGATACGTTAAGACGGTAAAACCGAATACTTAGTGCTTATTACTTACTAATAATAAAGTAAGTGTAGTAATTCTTAATAAGCGTTGCTCGCTAAAGTCAAAATATCTATTATTTCCTATTACTGGAAGTCTACATTCGCGTTCAAAATTACTCGAAAATGTAAGTAATTTCTGACTTCGTGAATTTCAATGTAATATCGGACACGATTTTATCTGGTTTCTAACGTTTGAACCAGTAAAAAATTTCATCATCTAATAATTTTAAAATTAAAGCTTATTGCACGTTATTTAATTTTCAGCGTAAACTTTATGACGATCGATTACAGTAGAATAACTATTAATAAAATTATTCGTTTCATTAATATCAGGTGCATTTGTTATACTGCACTGCGTATCTTACAAAGTAGTCCTTAACGAAATAACATACAAGCAGATTGTAATTTTATACGCGACGATGAATTTTAAGTATTGCAAGAGCATTACGATATAAAAATTTACTCGTGTATTCAAAATTATGATCAACTCGGTAATTACTACGAAAAAAAGAAATCCGTAAAATAGAATTATGAATCTTTTTTTTTATCTACAGCGATTCAAAGTTTTATTTAACAAAGAAAAACAATTAATTGTACGTAAATTGTTGTCGATAAACTTTACAAAATTGTCCTTACTTGCAGCGATATTAGAAATACGAGCACGGAAAAACATTGCGATGTATACCACTCTAATAATTATCAGAGTCGATAGATAGAATTTCGGGTATCGAATATTTTGATTTTTTCAGCCAAAAGACGATTCGCTAATACATTTTGTATCGCTTTATCCATTGCATTCTCGCGACTATTTTCATACGATCCAACGTTTCATTAAACTGTAAAATAAAGTTTTGGTTCTTTAAAAAGCCGAATAGCAGATTATGTAAATACGTTTGACGTTTAATATTCAAATCTCATGCACTGAATTACTTTAATTCGTGTTATTTTTTCCCATCGCGTTTGTATTAAATTATAGAGCCAAATTAAGCATGCGATATTTTTATATCGCGACTTGACGCGATTCTCGTTTTATCTATCAAAGGATATCTCCTTTCATGGTACATCGCTAACTTCGATAACAAATATCACACGAGTACATTCCCGTTCGTACGCCCGTCTTTATTTTTTTGGATACTAAAAATTGTTTTAATTCCGTGATACTTTACACTCTATATTTATCACCATTTTTATTATTCGCGTAAATTTTATTTCTAGCCTAGAACGGTTGGATTTTATAAATTTTATCTTAATCTTTAATCAGCGTATCTGCGTGCGCGAATCATCTTATACAGCACTAACAATATATTCGTTTGCAATTAAATAGAAAATAAGAGAACGAGTTTCACGTAGAAGGAAATAATAGCTTAATTATAGCGAAATCCTTGGTTTTTCATCTTATCTAAGAACCAACGCAAAGACTACCGTTTGCATCTTTCGAGATCGGAACTACATTTTATAGTATTATAAAAGTACGCTCGATGAAATAAGTATACGAGCATAATATTCTAGTTAAGGAAAATAAATCCAACCAGTGCGAAGTTTATTACGAACACGCGGTAAATGGCAGAAGACAAAAAAGGCAGTTAACGAAGGAGCTCCGCAAAAGGGCAAAGAAACATTACGACGCGCTATTATTTCGCATTGTCCACATACGTTAATTCGTCTCAGTATTCACTCAGAGCTTGATTTATTCTCCCGCGTCATTACGCGCTAATATCTCGGTGAATGGCTCGAGATTTTTAGAAAGCGGGAAAGTTCGTTCGATAATTTAACGGCGACGGCGACGAAGACGGCGACGAAGACGGCGACGAAGACGGCGACGAAGACGGCGACGAAGACGAGACGAAGACGGCGAGGAAGTCACCGCGAGCATTCGTTAATATCGCCGAGGAAATTAAAACGAAACTCATTCCTCGTTATTTTTCGCGTCGTTTCATGGAAGAAAGCAGCGCCACCTCGCGGAAAATAGGGACGACATCGTAAACCACGGGAGACCACCGACGGCGACTTCGGAATTAGTGACGATTTCCATCCCGGAATTTCCTCCGCATCCCCTCCCCCTCCGTCCTCCCATCGCTCCGCGAAAAGCAAACGTTCGAGGAAATTGTGTACCCAGCGATCTTAATTATTAACGACTGCTTTTAATACCCGTTGGAGTTTGAATTGGTTTACCGGGTTAGTTGGCCGAGCGACGCTGGATCAGGAATTTATTCGCGTCGTCCCACGACCTTCTTTCTCTTTCAAAGATAACGCGACATTTGGTTTTGTCCATCGGTGCCGTACGGTCGAAAGGTAAGAAGGATCGAAGGTGGTCTTCGATCGATCGTACATTCGCGGTTATAAAACAGCTAATTTAATTAAACACCGCAAAGTACTGTTTACAAAGCGATAATTTCAATCAACGACAAATAATTTTGCTTCGAGCGAACCTCGCGTTTCTTCTTCTTCTTCCTTTTGACGATTATTATATTATTTTATTATTTATTGATGAAATCGATCGATGAGTTGCGTCTGGAATTTGTCGTAGACGAGTATTATCAACGGATAAAAAGAAAATAGCTAAGAATAAAAATTCATTCTCGTTTCTCGATGAAATAAATACGTTTAACCGAACTAACGATCGAGATCGATACGTTAGCTGTGCTGATATGGGTAATGTTTTCACGGTTAACAGAAAAAAATAAATTAATTTTAATATCAACTCAAATGACGAACATAAATGTACGTACCACAAAATAAGTCAACAAGAATTTACGATCTGAAAATAACTGTTTCCAATGATGGCAGTTTCCACGTGAAATATTTGACTTCATTAATTATTTCTACTGACTCATTTACCATTAGAAAATTCTTTTACGAGTGTATTAATTTCTTGTTTTGTTTTAATTTTATATTAAATAATTTATCGACGATGAAATCCTGATTAAAATTTATCATATAAGGGGTTTTCATTAAGCGTTTTAATAATTTTTTTTATCAAACTATAAGTAGCGATAAAACGTATCGGTTGTAGGATTAAGAACCAAAGGACGGAAAAAACTTGAAAAGGTGTTTTGTTTTTTCAATTACGAAAATTGAGTGAGAAGCTAGATGCTATGATTTTTTGAATGAAATCTGAATTTAATTCAATTTCGTTTCTCTTACGATTCGTAATTTGATGTAAACGTATAGAAATTCGATAGTTAAAAAGATTCACAACCGATAATTTACAATCGCAAATTCAACCAGTTGAATATTGCAAGATCAGCGGAATCTTTTAATCGCAAGATACGTCTATTTATTTTAAAGCTTACACAATTTTTGCATAATAATATTTTTATTATCCGTAATTTTATTTTTATTTTCTTTAAAATACGATAATATTTGAAATTTTTCACATAAGGAATACATTAATAAAATCCGGCTGTAAAGTAATAACATTTTAGCCGAATGAAACAATCGTTTAAATATAATAATAACTTCCTCGTATATTATATGCCAATGACTTTCACAATTGCGAAACGTTAAAAAAGATTCAGAAATTTTATCGTTGCTTAATTCTATATTTAAATCTAAATAATTTAATTTAAAAAACTAAAACTAATATTAGAATACGGTTACATCATAAATTACCGCTACATTTCGCTAAGAAATATACACGCGACTACGCATAAAAAAACTGTTCATTACGAACGAAACAAAGTAATGTCTGCTGTGCGTTCCAAGCCGATTCGTCTTTTCGTCGTTACGCTCATCCGCAGGCTGAAAAGTATATCATTTGTTCTAGGAAATTAGCTATAATTTACGCTTCATCGTAAGATATCATCAGGTGTGCAATTGGGCCGAAAATTTACGATCGTTCGAACGGTCGAAGCATCGAACATTTCGGTGTTAGCCTTTGATCACCGGATATCAGTCGATTCCATTAGCGGTCATCGACTTTAAATATTCCGGCTCGATATCCGAAAACGAATCGGCGGTCGAGCTTTGCCACGCAAAAATGGCGCGCCAAAATGGCCTCCAGATTTTTAGATTGCAATTTTTAGATGCGTACGACTCATCCGGTCCGCCCTGCATTCGCTTCCCTTTGTACGCGCGTCTACGTAAATCACGTAAATAAGAGAAAACCGCGCGCTTACGATCGATCGAGGCACGCGACGTTTACGACTGTATACGGAGCCGCCATGTCGGAAAACGGGAGCCGATTTTTCGGATCGAGTCGAGGCGTTTACGAGCGCGTAGGCTAAAAATAATGACTCCTCGCGACGCGTCCGGTCGAAAAATCGCGAGCGACGAGGTAATTCCAAAGCGCCTCGAGGAACCGCCGATCGCGTTTTGCCCGAAGTTGCTTGCTCGTGTCGTGATTTCGTGGTCGCTCGTTAAAAATTGTCCAACGAGCGGACTTCGAAACCCCGTGTTTATCGTGCATTCGGCAAAACGCGATTCGGCCCTGCACGCGTTGGAAATGTGTACCGGTCACACTCGTTACGATTACACCGACGGCGGTGGTAAGTTCGGGTTACGAATCGGATTATCGCGCGCTACGGATTCGTGCTTCAATTAAAATTACGAGCTCCGGAATAGTCGGAATAGAATAGCGAAGCCCTTTTACGCGATATCGAGCAAAGGCCTCTGGACAGTTTCGAGCTTCTTCTTCCGAACGGATATAATTTTGACGATTATACCACTGCGATTCCCGGATAATACAGATTTATGATTATTTTCAATGAGCTGGTTAAGCAAGATCGCCGAAGGCTTGCCTTACCGGAGCCGACGCATCCAGACGAGGCGGGGGTTGATGCAATTTTCAAAGACGCGCGTTACGTGTCGTTTCGTACAATTTACATACTGCACGGTAATTTAAACTTTATGGTCACCCGTGCTTTCCCCGAGAAAAGTATTATTTTAAAAAAGTTTACGTGCCCCGATGCGGGGTGTACTTTTTAATGCAGGGCTTTCTCGAAGCCGTTAAATTATCGCTCGCGTCGATGAACCACGTTTGATTTGTTTCAACTTTTTAATTTTACCCGATAACGGATTAAATTATACGAAAAGATGCTACACTTTATTTCGAGACTACGTTCTCGATGCCGAGTATATAATCTCAATTATAAAGAGGAAAAACATCGACGCGGGATTTTTGCTCAAAAATTTGTTATTCTCGAGACGTATACCCGCAATAACGCGAGGTAAAAATAAAATAAATTGGTCCTTCCGTGGAGAATAAACAACGAAGAGAGCAACGAAGAGAGCAACGAAGAGAGCAACGAAGAGAGCAACGAAGAGAGCAACGAAGAGAGCAACGGAGAGAGAGAGAGAGAGACTCAACTTATTTCACTAGAAATCGAACAGCATATATCCTCTATGAATAGATGAAATTTTGGACGTTTTGATCGGCGTTGTTCGTTAAAAAAGAATGCGAAACGTTCGTGCGTTAATTTAACGAACGTTGGGCGTTAAATCGGTAATTCGAACTTCTATAAACGTTTGCTTAAAAGGAAGCTGAATCGATACCATGCAAATTACTTTTGAAATCGGCTTCTTATGGTAATTGTCGTACGTTACGCGCGTCATTCTATTTCGGAGCGGATTTATTACCTTAACGAGTGCTTTGGAGTACCTCGTTAACGCAATAACGAATCTGTACGATTTGCAGCGAGTAATTTGTTTGCTCTAAAATTATAACTATTTTTAAACGATAAAATAACACAGCCAAGGTTAAATTTTTCTTCGCTCTGAACGCGCAAACATCTGGTTTGTCGAAGCCTTGTAAATTAAATCGATTTCTTTTGCACGCATCTAACATCGTTAGGAGAAAACGTTTAACGGTAATCCTCCGAAAATTTTCGGAAAGGGATGATGACACCGCAGATATGCAAGTGTTCATGCAACAATGCAAAGGCGTGACGTGACGGCTTATAGAAAAATAGACTATTATCCGGAAAAGCGGTTAGAAATCAAGAATGCTCCATTCGTCCCAAAGTCAAAGTCTCGTTATTGTCCATTCGGACGAAATTTGTCTCGGCGGTATGGGGGCGAGAGAGAGAGAGAGAGAGAGAGAGAGAAAGAAAAGAAAAACTTTCATACCCAGCACAATGCAGTCGAAGAATTTCCTCCCGCTTTTCATCTTACGCGCGGCCTTTCGAGTGTGCGAGACTTTAGGTTCGGATATCGGATTCCAAAAGAAAAAACGAAATTGAAAAAAAATACGGGGTTGGGAAAAGAGGCGTGTGGTGAGCGACAAAAGCAGCGTTTCTTGGACTGTTTGAAACGACGAATTAACGATCTTGTAAAAATATAAATGGCGAGTTGAATCTTCGTGTGGAAAGAACGAATGGCTGAATATCGAATCGTTGGAATGCAATGGAAAAAGCACTTTCTTTTATATCTTTCACGGTCACCTATATTTTTTCTCGTACTACGGTTGTTCGTATTCTTTTATGACTATGAGATAATGATCAAAAATTTCAATACTAGAAAAATGGTGCACGGCGCGTTAAAACGTCTTTTAAAAGTGACTTTTCCTCGTATTACGACCGTGATAGAAAATCAGGTACTAGCTGAACGTAAAACTTAAAAAATTCTAAATATTCGAAAACCCCATTTTTTTAAATATTCGATGGATTACCAAGATAAGAATTAATTTAAATCAGAAATTCAATTAATAGACGTACGTCGGTCGATCTATACGAAATTCGATTTATATTCATTTTCATCTAACAAAAAATAATATCAAATAAATTAATTTATTAAATTAACGAATCGTCACCTTGTATTTATTTCAATGTAGTACATTAATTAAACTGTTTCAAAATTATGTTTAAATCAATAAAAAACAAATACAAAAAAAAATCGAATAGCAATTATCGTTCTCAAAAGTCTCCGTATTTCTAAAGTATTTAAATTTTTCACGTTTTGTATATTTAAAATTATCCATCTGTTAGAAATTTCTAGGTCACATTGATCACACTTTAATTAAAACTTCAAAGTTTAAATTATGTACTACTAAATTGGTTAAAAAATATATGCACGCGTATTCTAACACAAATCAATGCGTGGATAATAATTTTTAATAAATATTAATCAACCGAATGATTTTATCGTTGTTAATAACATTGTTACGTAAAAAAGTAATTCGGAAAAATTCATATAAATATTTAATGTGTAGTAACTGAAAATGTAATAATTAATTCTTTACTGGATTAGTTGGGTACATGCAGCATTGATTAAGGATCTGGATGACTAAATAACAGTGAGCAGTTTCTCATTACAATGACAAAAACTCTAATAATCAACGAGCATCGTTAAAAGTTTCAGCAAGAGAAAATTGTATGTAATAAAAGAGATCAATCTCAGCTAAAAATTCATTTATTAAAAGTGTTTTTACTTTCCAGTATAATTTTTATATTTGAAAATTTACAAAACTCATAATTCAACCATCCGTTTCGATAGTCGTTTTTATCAAAATTTATCGCAATAAAATACAGAATATAAATCAATTTTTTATCTCGACAAATCATATTCTATATCGCTGAGCATTAACTTATCCTTGCAACAAGAATAATTTTTTATTAAAGCTTCTGATTAAACTATTAAATCGTGTAAAAATGAAAAATAAAGTCGGTTTTTTCCAATCAAAATTTATGAACTATGTAATTTATTATTATTATGCGTTCATGTAAATATGTGTATATACGCGGGCGCGTATGTGTGTTTTTATATGTAGTCAAACATTTAATACAAGCAGTCGCACAAGCTTCAGGAAAAAACGGTACGCGTGTATCTCCATTAAAAAGTTAATGTCACGTATAAAAGACAAAAATATATTATTGCATTATATAATAATTACATTATTAATCCACTAACGAATAAAGAATATGCGGAATAAATTGTAATTAAAAAGTAGTTAAAATATGCCTTAGGAACATCGATCGACGATGAGTTTGTATAAAATTTAGGCGCGCGAAGAATTGAACTAAGATTTCTTCGCGGTTGCGTATTAAATTAGCAGAAACGACTCTTAATAATTAAGTAACAAAATTATTCGAATATAATTGATTCTTTGGTTTTCATAAGAAAAGCAAATATGATTATACGCATCTCAACGACAGATACAAGCGTATGATTACCGTTGATAAAATATATATGTTGTAATAACTTGAAAATATCCAATTAAAAAAAAATGCCTGGATGAATCTTAAGGAAATCGATCGAGGATGAAAAAGTATATCGGTCTGTTAAAAAAAAGTTGATTGCCAGGAAGATTCCTCTCGAAGAAGTCGAAAAAAGAAGGAAGATCAACACCTCCGGTTCGTTCGGTCGATTTCAACGGTAAACTCCGCTCCCAAACTCCTCGACCCTTCTCATTCTCTAACCTGTCAAAGCATAACCCAAAACTGACGCAAAAAACAAATACGCGCGCCTCCGTGTGTGCATGCGTGTGTCCCCGCAGAAGAGCGAGAGAGAGAGAGAGAGAGAGAGTCGAGCGGTCGGGAAGGCACGAGCCGCTCGCGAGAAATGGCAAAATGGCGAACCGGGGAACGAAACTTCACGCTCGGGTTGCGTTCAACAGGCGCAGATCGAGCAGCAGGTGGTTCGGAGGTTCGGTGTCCAGGTGCCGGTCGCGCGACTAATGGCCTATCCTCTCTCGTTTCTCTCCCACCCTCGCTCCTTTCGTAGGTGGGATCCGACCGAGAGTTACGGGGCTTCCGACCCGGTCTTCTCGTTTTTGCCTTGGCTCGCCCGCGGCTCTTGAAATAGACCGTGAATAATCGAACGCCGACTAATGCCGGAGGGAGACTCGCTCGATTAACGAGGACCGAGGGGTCGAACGGTCAGGGTGGTAGGGAGAATTTCGGTGGTGACGATGCAGGTGCTCTCGTCCCTTTTCCACAGAGTCGTCCGGGTTCTTCAGTCTCGTCGAGGCTCCATAGACGCGTTCCTTTACGCGCCGATACGAACGATTTGCTCGCCTAAATTCTATTCTTCCGTAACGAGATTACTTATTAAATCAATCGTAGTTATCGTTTATTTTTATCGCGGGACCGATCGTTCCACCTTGTATATCACTCGTAAATCGAGCTTCGGAGCTCGCATCCAAGCGTTTTTTCATTTCGATGAACGGAACTTACGAAACAGTTGCGAGATTTAAATGATTCGCCGTATACTTTTGTTCGGAGTGTAGATTTATCTTCGCTCGATACGATACGGGATATTTTGCCTATGCAACAAAATATTTATATCGAATTACTAATTCTATTTTATAATAAGATTACGAATTTACGTATTTCCCGATTCTTCTTGAAAGTTATTCGATAAAGTACCAACGAAATTGAAACAAATCGTTCGAGATCAGCGCGGTTATTCAATTACGCGTAATGCGTTCGTGGAGACGATCGAACGAAAACCTTGCGATGGTCCAGAATCGATGCGTAGAAAGGGATCGCGAATCGCGAATCGAAATAAAAAAAAACGAAAGCTTCGTCGGTTCCTCGTCCGATCGCAGTGGAGGGGATCAGGAGGGAGCGGACGCGGATCTTTTCGTCTTTTATTTCGTCAACGCGTTTCTCTCGTGGGCGAGCAAGATTCGAACCACCTGCCGTTTTTCTCACGCACTTCCAAGTATCTTTTCTTTGTATTTTCGTTTTTCCGATCCCAAGAGGCAAAATTCGGTTTTTTTTTGCCATTGTCGATGCGTTCGACGGAGAGTTTTTCGAAATTTGAATCTAACTTCCTTTCCACGCGCTTCCAGTACTCTAACGCCGATCGCGTTGTTAGGATCGTAACTTCGAATCACTATTTTTTTTTAACCGCGAGTCAACCGTCAACGACAGTTCGGAATCGTTCAAAAATGATCGTATCGATCGAAGTGAGAAATAATTTGGTCGTTACCGAACAGAAAAACGAACGTTCAGAAAAACGCCGCGACGCTGTTCGACGGATCGAGAGTCGATCGCGGAGAAATATTATTCTAAAAAATAAATAATTTGTGAAAAATTGAGACGACAATTGACGGGAAAGATTACCTAGCAACAATTGTCGAAGTGCCGCTCGTTTCGACGAGAGTGGAACGCAACTTACGAAAATATATTTAACGAATACGTAACGATTGTATTTACATAGATTTTGCTGAATAAAGCATTCGAAATTCATTTTCTTATCGAGATATCTAAGATCCGATTCGCCGTCGGGCAACCGACCGAGATTATCAGTTACACAGAGTTGAAATTAAGCTCGAAAAAGAAAAGGCGTGCTCGAATGGTTCTGCGAAGGAGCAGCGAATACAGGCGGCAGGATTCAACGCGTAAAAGTAAATCTCGGCGCTCGGAAAAACCATTACCATGGTACCGCAGCGTCACGCTAAAACAGCATCTTCGACATTCGTGGTACGTATTTGCCGAGTCCTGTGCTTCCTTGGCGCGTACTTTTTGCCCTTGCTGCTAAAACCGGGACTCGGATGCTCGGATCCCGAGCGAATCTTGTACGAGGCGCGCTCGTCTTTTTTTGCGCGACGTCTCTTCGCGATATTTCTCAAAGCTTCCGTATCATTCTCTCTTCCTCGACCGAGACGTAGAATCTATCTATGATATTTCCGTTCTCGCCGGTGTCATTCCAAACGCAGACGCGAGCTTCACGCTCCGAGTAACTCCCGATATTCGTCGGAAACGAATCGGCAAAGCGAAGCCGAACACCCGATGACAACTCGTTTCCCGGCTCCAAAAATCGGCGGCGGCTTTGTCTTGCCCCTTCTCCTCTTCTCCTCTTCTCCTCTTCTCCTCTTCTACTTTCTTCCTTCTTTCTTCCTTCTTTCCTCCTTCTTTCCTCCTTCTTTCCTCTTTCTTTCCTCCTTCTTTCCTCCTTCTTTCCTCCTTCTCTTCTCCTTCCTTTGTTCTTTCCCTTCTTCCTTCCTTTCCCTCGTCCTCTCCTTCCTTCTCGGTCTCGAGCTCGAGCTACGCTACGGTCTCGAGGTACGCTTCCGAGAAGAGGCGCAGGAGTTCCCGAGAGGCCGTGACTAACGACTCGTTAGCGACAGCTGCAACTCGGCGCTTCGACTCCCCGTGACGTCGGCGGGAGGAACGCGAGGGGAACGCGAGGGGAAGGCGAGGGGTAGGCGAGGGGAAGACGACGGGAAAGGCGACGGGGGAAAGGGACAAAGGAGGCGGGTAACGTCTTCGAGCTTCCTTGCGCCGTGGCAAAAATGAGCCGAGGTGGATCGCGGTATCGCGAATTTTACGATTTCCCCCGACTCTGTCCCTTCCCCGTGCGTGCACGCGTGCACCTGTGGCCTGGAGACGCGAGAGCCGACGACGATCTCTTGGTTTTCCGCCTCGAACGAACCGGAGGAATCTTTTCTACGATCGGAAGCCTTGGCCTCCGTTCGCCGTCTTCAGCCTCGAACTTTACGCATTGGCGCTTTTTCCTTCGTTCGCGATATTTGGTCGGTATCGGAGCACGAATTACAGTTTTCGGAAATTCGGTTCGTTGCTTATTCTACGTTGCGAAAGAATTACGCGCAAAGTTCTCATAGGAAATATAAACCATTTTAATACCGAGACGATTCAACGTTACAATTTATCGGTGATTTTCAGTTTTTAAATCATCCTGGAAAAAAATTGCTCGTTAGGCTTGACAAGATAAATCTTGACGGAGAAGACGGTCGCGTTCGCTGTTTTTGCGATCGTCCTAAGTCTCTATTAATTTCTAAAAACTCTTGGATATGATCCTCGCTATTTCTCTTTTCCCATCCGGTTCTCTCTCTCTCTCTCTCTCTCTCTCTCTCTCTCTCTCTCTCTCGCTCTCTCCATCCCTCTCCCTCTTCCTCTCTCTCTCTCGTCTTGCATCCAATCCAGGAATTCCCTTTTAAGATTGAAATGCAGCGTACGCGAGTTACACGAGTCCGTGTAATCCGTAAAGCGCGAGGCACGTATTAAGTCGAACCGATGTAATTATACGTAAGTATAATCGGACCGCCGAGTAAATAATCGAATTCTCCTCGCCCCGCGTCTTAGCGTATTATACGCGTGTGCACGTACATTCTCATCGAGAGATAAAGCGAATAACAACGGCGCGAATTTGCATTTAGACAGGAATTATTGTGTCCGATTCGCTCGCTTTTCTATTCACGAAAACGAGTAAATCGATGAAAATGTCTTGGTCCTTTTTTTATCGTTGCGTAAGGATCTGCCGGAAAATGGAAATTTGTTACCGATCATTAAATGCTTTATTCGTTAATTCTACATAACGATGCGATCGTGTGCTTCGAAGTGCGTTAATAATTTTTTAGTTTATCGTCCGAGTCGCGAATCAACGCGAAAAAACTTGAGCCCCGGAAAATGTAACTTCTTTTGCTTCGTTTATCGTTGGGTTTTGTAAAATTCGCTGTAACTTAAAAATATTAATGAATTTAAAATAAATTACTAAAGTTGAATAAGACACGAATAAACTTATATAAAAACGCTGTATCGTATTCCGTTTGAAGAAATATATATATATATATATATATATAGTTGCCCTAAACAATCGAAGAAAAAAATTAAATCAATGCGTGTTCACCAACATTCATGCATTCGTTTCAGTGAGAGATTAAACAAAATGATAAAAAATGCTGTATTACGAATAACGCATTTTTATATAAATTTGTAACAGAAATACAAATTAATTGATACCTGCTAAGTCAGGGTAATTAAGAAAACTGTAATTTTCAACGTAATTACTTTATTATCAAAATCGTTTTTCGAAATCTTAGTATAATTCTGGTACTTGCATAATCAAAGAATTTGAAATTTCCACGTAATTACAGCTTGATTAGAGAAGAATTACGAAATTGAGCAGTTTAATTACTTCGTTTAAAGGATTGCATTTCAATATAAACGCTCCTATATTTTCCAAGTAATCCTTACTCGTGCTTGATTTAGAAAAGATATCATTATTTTCATAACATTCCGCGTATTCGCAAAGGATCTTGTCTTTTATTTTTGTCATTTTAGAATTTATTTACATATTTATCGTTTAAAACCTGTAACAACGTATACCGAATCAATATAATCGCGAACAAGTATATATTATTCGTTGAATTTAAATTAAAACTTAAATTTTTGTATTCTTTATCGCATGTAAAATTTCAACACTGTTAAATAAAATTAACCTTCTTCTTTTACGAATAATGACTAAAGAATTCAGTGCATTTTTTTAAACTATAAAGAAAATCGATTGTACGGTTATTTACGATATTTAAGTAAATAACGAAAATAGTTTACAATTTAAAATCGAAAATTATCGTTTAACTATCAGAATCCATAGAATTTGCTTTTGGAAATACGTAATTAATTTTAACAGCAATTATCATGAATAATATCGAAATTATAAGCTAACGTAAAACTGATTAAATAGTTACGTTTAATTTAATTATCTGTCGAAGATAATAAAAAAAATGGCTAAAAATAAATGATTTAAAATTTGTAGATTTTTTAAAATATCAAGTTGTTTAAATTATCGTAATAAGTTTCATTCGTAAATAAATGGTATATAAGTAATCCTTTCGTTTACGCTATTCACTTTTAAATAAAGAAAACAAATTAGAAGAAGCAATAAAAAAACGGAAATATAAATGTGTAAAAAAGTAATTTTACCTCCATTGAAATACATTTAAAAATTATCAGAACATAAAGTTTTATCGAACAGGAAATAATTATGAAGCAATAAAAGCCATAGCTTTGAATTTAACCATTTAAACGTTATTCTATCTTTATAAAAAAAAGTCACTCGATCGAAAAAAGTCTTTTGACGAATATCGCTTTTAATTTTGCACAACAACGAGTATCGACAAAGAACGCAAATAAAGTCGTAAAACGAGGAAAACCGCTAACCGTAAACGGGAAAAAATGTTCGCCGCGGTTCTACGAGCAAAGATCCTGAATATTACGGATGTATCACCGCATCCGATCGCAAAGTATAAGGTACGGTCTACAATTAGCCAATTAACGTTGATAAGTCGCGCCAAAAATTGGCCGCTCTTCCGCGGAGCTGCGAGTCTCGACGGAAAGAGACGCGCCTCGTAAAACTGGAATATCTCGACGCGCCATTGGAATATCAATGAGTGTTCGACGCGATCGTTCGATTTTGATGCATTATTTCGTTATTTTCATGGCGCATATTAATCGATGAGCTTTGATGCGGACTTTGTCGCTTCGGCGACGCCCGTAACTCGAAATTTAAACCAAGCAGTACTTGGAAATTACCTTTTAAAATGGCAATGTACTTCAAGTGCGAGTAAACCCAATCACGAAAATTAACCAAAGACGCTTTTTGCTAAAATTTTATCGAATGGAACGCGATTTGGTATGCGTTCATCAGTCGTAAGACATTCGTCGATCGCAATTATATTTAAAAGAAGCATTCGATAATGAATTTAAAATAGTTATTTTTTATTATTTCAATTTATTATTCGTTCTCCCTAAATTTGAATATTATCTAAAAAAATAATGAACAACTATGAATCGAATATTTGTTTAACAATGTAAAATATCTAAAGATATCGATAATTTAAACATTAATACGCGATCATTGAGGTTTTTCGTTCAATTAATTTCGTGTATATTGGAAGGTTTGTCAGTGTTCCGCTTAAAATTATACTTCGACGATCCCCAACATGAGCAGCAGTTATAAATTTCAAATACGGGCCTATAATTATAATTTAAGTATGCGGTAGACGTAACGAAGCTAAGCTGCGTATTCTCTAATTTTTTTCATGTAACGTAAGGGTCTAAAAACTGTAATTCCTATAGACCATTCTAATCCAGTCGAAATCCGCTTTATTCGTTCGGTTGAGCTGCACTACCAAATTAACCACACCTTTGGTGTAAATAAGTCGATAACTATGGGTGACTAATGAAAGCTTTTGAATAATGGTAGAGTATAATGGAATCGCATTAGACCATAGTCGCATTGTACGAGCGATTATAAAAAGCGTAATAATAGCTTTTTAAAATTAGTCACGTCTCAACAAATTCGGTAAGAATGACAATCGAGATTCACCAAACGACTCAATATAGAACTTGTGTTAGTAATTACATGGTTTATACAAGTTTTTATTATGACTGTTTAAACGTTCGGATTTAAATTTTTTTCGCTTTATTTCGGTTTTTTCCGCTTTTATCGAGTATTTCCGCTTTTATCCGGTTTTATCTGGATATTTCCGGTTTTTCGGGTTTTATCTGGTTTTATCCGGATTTTTCCTGTTTAAAACGGTTCAATCTGGTTTAATCCGTTTTAATCTGGTTTAATCCGGTTTCATCTGGTTTAATCCGGTTTAATCCAGTTTAATCTGGTTTAATCAGATTTAATCCAGTTTAATCTGGTTTAATCCAGTTTAATCCGGTTTAATCTGGTTTAATCCGGTTTAATCTGGTTTAATCCGGTTTAATCTGGTTTTATACGGATATTTCCTGTTTAAACCGGTTCAAACTGGTTTTATCCGGATTTTTCCGGTTTAATCCGGTTTTATCTGGTTTAATCCGGTTTAATCCAGTTTAATCTGGTTTAATCCGGTTTAATCTGGTTTTATCCGGATTTTTCCTGTTTAAACCGGTTTAAACTAGTTTTATCCGGATTTTTCCGGTTTAATCCGGTTTTATCTGGTTTAATCCGGTTTCATCTGGTTTAATCCGGTTTTATCCAGTTTAATCTGGTTTAATCCGGTTTAATCCAGTTTAATCCGGTTTAATCCGGTTTTATCCGGTTTAATCCGGTTTAATCCGGTTTTATCTGGTTTAATCCGGTTTAATCCAGTGTAATCTGGTTTAATCCGGTTTAATCCGGTTTAATCCGGTTTAATCCAGTTTAATCCGGTTTAATCTGGTTTAATCCAGTTTAATCCAGTTTAATCTGGTTTAATCCGGTTTTATCCAGTTTAATCTGGTTTAATCCGGTTTAATCCAGTTTAATCCGGTTTAATCCGGTTTAATCCGGTTTAATCCGGTTTAATCCAGTTTAATCCGGTTTAATCCGGTTTAATCCAGTTTAATCCGGTTTAATCCGGTTTAATCCGGTTTAATCCGGTTTAATCCGGTTTAATCCGGTTTAATCCGGTTTAATCCGGTTTTATCTGGATTTTTCCGGTTTAATTCGGTTTTTTCCGGTTTTATCCAGTTTTTTTTTTTCACTTTTATCCTGTTTTATCAAGTTATATCTGTTTTTTCCGTTTTTTTTTTTCGGTTTTTCCCACTTTATCCGCTTTTATCCGGATTTTGCGAATGAATGTCCTTACAATTAAATAAGGCCATCGAACCATGTAAATAATTTTATTTTAATATTATAATTAAAAATCGAATAAAAAATAGTTAACGAATAAGATATGATTTAGTAATAGTATTATTGAATCGAATATGAGAAAGTGAACTGAAAAATTAGCACTCAAAGAATCATTTTACTTACTCCTGTTATTAGGCTAATAACTCTCGCGAAATTTAAGTGCTTTTATTTTTTACTGCACTCGTAACGAGGAATCTTCCATCTGCCACTGTATATATATATATGTATATAAATATACGTTTACTAGAGATTCAAGAATTATGCTTCCTCTCTTTAAACCTTTTGGTTGTAGGATCGCACGAATTATTAATTTTTGCTTGCATGCGCAGTCGCTTAATGAAATACGATTCTGGCTTCGTGATTTTCCTCTTTCTCCTCTTCTTCCTCTTCCACCTTCTCCTCCTCCTTTCTTACCCGCTTTCTCATATTTCTCTATCGGAGAAAGATGGAAATGGCAAATTATACATACTTCATTAAACGAATGTTACTTATTTTGAATTATGTGTAAAATATCGTGCAAGTACTCGTATTTTACTTACGGAGTAAGGTCATCTTTCGTGTATGCAACATTTTATTGGGATTTCATTGGAATCTCAATATAACCTGTTTTACAACTGAAAATAATTTAACTTTTTCTTTTTATAATATATGCTCAAAAAATTGTTTTAATTTGTAGGAAAAATTGCACGAAACATAAATTTAAAATAATCCATAATTATTGAACAAAATAAAATTAAGATCGGTATCTGTAATAAAAATAAACTCCCCGTGATACACATCCGTTTAATCATCGTTAAAGTGTTCGAGATTGCCTTATCAAGATGCGAGATAAATGAAAATATAAGAATATATTGACTTAGAATACATCCGATTCACCGGCTCAATTTGATAAATATCGATGGGTTACTATTTTTTTTATTAAAATCATAATATAATAATTCATAGAAAATTGGATACACTCTTATATGTTTATCTTTTCAATTATTATAAATGATGCACTTTACATGCACAATGTTTGTGTGAAATTTAAAATTTAAATTTATCATATTATTATTATCTCTGATTCTTAATCTAAAATTAGTTGAAATCGCGATGAAACGAATAGTATTCCAATATTTAAATAAATATCTTATAATAAGTTCTCGCTATTTTTTGTAGACGATCGCTGTACTCGCTACAAATGTTCACGGAAAGTATATTACATTCGATTATACCAAAATAAAAAAAAAATTAATCCGTCCTAATGTACGAATGCGTTACATCTCGATTCGGAACTTGGCTTCGTCTTTTTCTTCTCTCTTTTCCTACAATTCCGTTTTCCCTCTTTAGTTTGCCATTGGCGCCGGAACTTCTTTACTATCTCTGCATTCACTCGATATCTTCGTACGAAACTTTACACCAAGTTGAATTCAATTCGAGAGACAAGTCTATTTGCTGCCAACTTTATATGTACCCGTTGCTATCTGATTTCAATTTATCCGCGGAAGAAGAAATGGCTCTCGGGGTGACTCTTCGCGATTTATTCCCGTAGATTTGCTTGACGTTTTCGAGAAAAACAAGGAAAGATGGAATAATAGTCGCAGAAGCCTTTGAACTTTCGATGAAAATTAGATTACAAAACAAACGTATTTATCCATAAGAGGCGTCTGTTATTTTTTATTACGTATCGCGCTTCTCACCTTTTGGCCAACAAATCGAATGTTAGAAACTACGTCGTACAACATTGGTTAAATTTAAACTATATTTATACCGGCTTTTTCATTTATAGAGTAGTATTGTTATTTTTAATGGCACTTTGCTCGATCGATAATATCCAGAAGTCTTGTAAGGCACGGTTAAAACGTTAATCGCTGCGAAGATTTCCTACGCTTAAATTGATTATGATTCATTAATTATGAATTTTAATGGTACTGTTTAAGTTCTTTTCATTTTCATAAATTTGTCTAAATACCGATAATATTATAATTCGAAATACGAATAATACGAAGGTTGATCGTGAGATAAGTGATCTCGGTGAACAAATCATTTCACGCTTATTTAAGTTATACCCGGCTAATTTAAATTTATGCTAATGTCTATATCGACCATTTCTTATTATATTAGTTACATAAAAATATATTACCCTTTGAATATGTCTTATCAATTTTATTTAACTATGCGATATTTGCTTTCTGTTGCAGGTTCGTAGTTACGGTTTACTTTTGAAAATGTTAATAGCTAAGTTATGAGTTATGTTTCTCTTTTTGGTAAGTCACTTAAGTATTACAAGCAAAGTTTTTAATTTTTCTTCGGTTATGAATATTTCCTTTCGACAATTTTCCTTTTCAAATTTTAATCTAAACGAGAAGCGTTCACTTTCTCATTGACTTATTATATATAAATTTTAAAGCGATTAAAAATTTATTATAGTTGGTTTAATAATTAAAGAATAAGATACGAATAAAACGATCAATGGTTAATACTAATACTTATTTTTTTATTTTAATTATAGATTTTTACGCTAATTTATTAAATTAAACGACAAAATAAATCAGTATTCAAAATGCGATGAAATAGTTTTGAATACACTTTGAATTAGAGAAGACATTATATTATAAAAAGTAAATAGTAGAGTAGATCAACAAAATCCACTTATATATTCAAGTGGAACCGTGTAATCGCAGTAATGGATGCCGTAACTAAGCGAACATAGTAAACGCTGATGCTTCAATATCGTAATTCGTTAAAGATCCATCAAATTAACTTGTCTATTTAAGAATGTAAATAAGTCTATCGATAGATGACCGGAGAGATTACGGAATTATGCGAAAGCGATCTTTACCGAAAATAAGAGGATTAATAATACTATTGAACAACGAATCTAAAAACAGTATTGATTTATATACAAATCGATATAAGATGTTACGATTTGAAACGATTGAATAATATAAATAACATTATCGATGGAAATTATAATAAATGTATGGATATATTTTTAACGTGTTTTTCTGTACCATTTTTGATCAATTTCATAATTTTTTTAAAGAAAAAGTGTCTTGAACAATAAATTATTAACGATTAAATATTTAACAGTTTTAAGCTAATTTTATTAATTTTCAGATTTATAAGTTGTTCTTTTGTACAGAAATTACAATTAGTTTCCATTATTTTTATAGGAGATTACAGATGCTGTAGGCAAAAACGATACAACACGATGGAAATAAAAATTTTTTTTTCCTTTGAAAGCAGCGTGAAAGGCGGTTGTTTCATCTCGGGTAGTGGAAAAATGCGGTACGATCGGAAGCGGATAAAATTATGAGCGGATCGCTGAAAACGTATGCGGTGGCAAGGCAAGATGATCCATCATCTGTTTGAACGAACGATTAGAGACTAAAACGCTGTTGATTAGTGTCCGGAGGTTTGAAAAATGCCCGTAGATATATGGTAATAGAATTCTGATGGACCTTGTGCCGACGACATATTTTATTCATTTTTTCGTGGAGTAAGATACGATTTGACAGAAATTATTCCGTGCGATACGATAAAGTCTACGTGTTCCGTCTAATTGTTACAACGTATCGATAATAGCGATTAACGGTATTAAATATGTAAATAGATACTTTATTAAGGACGGACGTTTTAATGGATCTGAAAAATTTTTAAACGAAATATTCGAGTATATGTATATTATTAAGATCGACTATTTTTAAGTACGAATAAGAATTCTTCTAATAAAATATAACGAAACAGTTTTCAACGCTTACGTTATCTTGTGCGATTATCATTTTAAACAAACAAGTGATTTTTTACCTTATCATCGACTTTTATAAATTTCTCACACTTCGTAACGAAATTGATTATAATCATTTAAATGTAAACGCGACTGTGAACCAACTAAAACTTTGTAATCAAATTAAGCAAATCAAGGAATGTTAAAATATTTTTTATTTAATTACATATATTAAAATTAAGTTGCTCGAGATTCGCTGGACCAAGAGTTCAAGCGTCGACGATAAACTTGTTTCCCAACATTACAACGTAAGTTGGCTCTTAATTTTTGAGCTGCGAACGACTTTGCTTACACAGTACGATTAAAAAATATATTCGTATCAAAAAAGCTGCCGGTGTACTTTTTTTCATAAGTCATGGGTTATATGTACATAAATACAGATTTTATTTCAAAGACGTATGTATTTTTAGTATTAGATATTTGAAAATAAACGTTGACAGTAAGATAAAAAATATTACTCGGACGATAAATTTTTCCTTTTGAAAATTGAATTATAAGCTTTCTCGTGTAATACTAATTAGATTCTTGTTTGAAATAGATAAATTCTTACCTTAATAAATTTTTAAAATATTTTAATTCTATGCATTATATACTATTCGTTTAAAAGTTATAATTTAAATAATATATTTATGTTTCTTGCATATTATTTATCATTCGGACAATCCTGTAATTTATTATATAAGAAAAGATATTTTTACGACGATGGTATACTTTGAATATTTTTATTACTTTGAATATAAGGAAATAAATATTTTGCAATATAAATAATAAAATATATATACTTAGGTTACCTTCTATTATTTTACAAAGTTACACGTATAATTAAAATTGATCGATCTAAAATATATTTTCTTATAATTAGAAGAGATCGTAATAATAAATAATTAGCGCTCCTTATTTTTAAAAGTTTCAAATTAAAATAAAAATGATCGGTTCGTATTAAATTCATTACATTATTAATATCGTTAAATTTATCCGAGATTAAGTTTTATATTTATTAATTTTTATTTATGCATAATATTTATGCGATCATTCTAATTAAACCACATTTTTTAAATTTAAATAACCATCTACTAAAATAATAAATTTGAGATTCTTTCGAGTAATAATTATTTTTCACAACACGCACGCATCAAAGAAATAAAAATTAAGTTTAGCAAAGCATATAATTCTTAAAATAATTGCTTCTGTATTTTATGTATAAATTAAAAAAAGAACGCGTATACCATAGGTACGATATAATACGATAAATACTTTCTCATCGCGTATATTTTCGCGCGATCGATATTCGTTCGGGAGCTTACTTTTAGTAAACGCCTGACCGCCCGATTCGATAGGACAAAATTTTTATCTCCGATTCGGCTCGAGGTTCTGTTCGAGATATCGTTACTAATACGATATAAATCAATGTACCTAAGGACGGCGGCACGACTCGACGCGTGTGAACTTCTCACACGCGGTGCGTCCACAATTGTATATTTGAATGCACGCGTGCACGAATGCACAGTGAGAACGAACCAAAGCTCGTTGAATAAGGGCCAATTAACATAGATCGTGAGCTAAACTCTATCGCGGATACAGTTTATGTAAAAAGTTTTCGTAATTAAAGGGTAGCCTTCGTAAAAATCGTTGCAACAATTGATATTTGCCGAAGGAACGAAAGATAGTAAGGACGAAAGGCAGCAACGATTCCAAGGTTTTTTGTGGACGCGATTCAATTTATTTTCGATAAAGTCCGTTTCAATGACTGCTATTAAACGAAACGAGTATCTTTAACGTTTTACGAGCATTTTCCAAGATCTACCGATAATGCGTCGTCGAAGACGATCGTTGGAGCAATTTTTTTTTGCTTCTCCCGGTGGTTGGATAAAGGGAAACGACCGCGTCCGAAACGTCTTCGAGTCAACGCATCGAAACTATTACGAAAGAGGTCTCAAAGTTTTTCCGTTTAATACAATTTGATTTCGCTGATCCGGAGAAACAGTTTCTAGACACGGATGAGAAGGCTGAGAAGTTGAATCAGCGAGCCGTTCTTAGCGAAACAAGAAGGAAATTTTAACCGACGTCTCGCTTTACCGTTTATTCGAGGCGACGAAACCTTGCACTAGAATTACGTAAAATAAGTACGATTGTCGGATTACAATTATGTATCGAATGCGCCTTCGTACCAGACCTATTTTTACGTAAATTGTATCGTTCGATCTAAATTATTAAATTATTAAATTATGAAATTTTAAAGCCTGGTGCACAAAAAATTTCTATAAAGTTATTCAAGGGAAAACTTATCGTTATCGATATCGATGATTTATGAATAATTGACCTTGATAAAAAGTGATTCTATTTTTTTTTATATGTAGTTTACGTTTCGATCCGATACCATCTATGGTTATTCGAATCGAAAAAGAAGAAGTTGAACGTCGACTCGGAGCTTAGGTTCGCGTTTCCTGTTACAAGGAACGCCCGTATCTTATTTTTTATAGCGATCGCTGCAGAATATACAAAGTATGTCAATTAGTTTTTATAAACAAGGCGGATGCTCGCTTTTCCGTTACTCTGCAAATATTTACCCTTACGCGAAGGTACTTTTCAGCCTAACTATCGCACTGTAATACCGTGTGTAACGATACTGAAAACTGGCCAGCGGAGAGTTCAGTTAGTAGCGAAGGAAATGAAATCATCGACGACTTTATAAATTATAGCGCGATCATCGGATACCTGTATAATCGATCGAATACTTTTAGCAAGTACTGTACCCGTTTTTAAAATGTATGCGTGCGTACGGCAACGCGTTACATAAATCGAGTCGTCTGCTTCCCTCTCTCTCTCTCTCTCTCTCTCTCTCTCTCTCTCTCTCTCTCTTTCTCTCACTTCGTGGGACTCGTAGCTCGTTGCACCGGTGCAACGCGGAACGCTCAACGCGCTACGCTCAACCTGCAACGCTCAACCCGCAACGCTCAACCCGCAACGCTCAACCCGCAACGCTCAACCCGCAACGCTCAACCCGCAACGCTCAACCCGCATATATAGTTCGCTGGACCGAGTCGCGTGACAAATGGTATTAATGAAGATTGTCGTGGGGCTACCGAGCGTGGCTCGCGGCTCCTCATGAATATTCCTGCCGAGTTTCTTCTCGTTTTCTCGATAGATCTCCCTTACTCTTGTTCCGCGTCGCGTCGCCGGAAGTTTCGCCCGATCGAAAGTTCGTGTGGGAATGCGACTCGCGCCAATGGGATGCTGCAACTTACGTTTGCCGTCGCTGTTTTTCTTCCTTTACTCGACCGGTGCTATAAAATTTAGATTTCGGGTTCGGTGTTGCGAATAGAGGGGTGTAGGCGCAATATGGATTTTGCCAGATAATTTTCGAGCGTTTCGAACGATTTATTCATTCGCCAAGAGTTTTGATATCGCTCTCGCCAAAGTCTACGCGATCCTCGTCGATCTTTCTCTCTCCATTTTGGTTTAAAAATTTACTCCGCTCGATTTACATTTAAATGTCGTTCCGATAAATAATTTTAAAATGTGTTTATTTAACGCGCTTTTAAAAATCTCCGCTGCTACATCGGTTGTCGAACGACGCTCGATTTTCAAAGTATTAAAAAAACATAATTTTTCGTTTAAAAAAACATATTTTATTTACAAAATTTGGAAACAAAACGCGTCGATCGTGCGATATTATTTTTATCGACGCTATTTTCACGTAGCGAATTCGGTCAAAACGCGATAACGTTCGCGTACGGGTTTACACGTAGCTTAGCCATAAATTTTTCACGAGATTTTGTACCACTATAAAAGCCTAAACGATTCTTAAACGAAAGCGAGAAATAAAGAAGTATTTCGAAGAGATCATCGAATAATAAAAAAAAATAAAAGATTCGCGAGATTTATACGGTTCTTGCAAAAATCAACGTTGCGGTTTTATATTTTAAGTGGGTAAATATCGCCTGTAATTTTTAAGGGTTACGTTCGATTTATTCGTGACGCCTAGGCCGTACGTAAATATTGAACTCCCCAATAGCCCAATATTCGCTGTGCCGAACGAGTCCATCTTAAAAGTTGTTAAGATATTCCGTGCGTCGAAAGCGTAACGTACTCGTTGAAAATGCGCGCACGTAAATTGAAATAGCATTCGTCGATCACCTAATTACCGTACGAACATCGATTTCGGCGACGGCGAATAAAATCCGCAGAATTCGTTTCCATTGGCCGACCGAGCTCCAAGTCGCCGCTCGCTGTGTTTTTACCGTTTTTCCGGTCGATTGCCGAGATCGTTGTTGTACGAATTTACGATCTCGCGCGCACGATTATCCTCTCGTACACATATTCCAGATGTCGGGGCGGTCATAGAATGCGCGGTCCCAGTATTTCCAACGACTCTGTCCGGGTGTCGTGTGCCAGCGACAAACTGCCCGCGACAAACTGCCCACGTGTAAACAAATTCTCTTGTATTTTTTTCATCGCCGTTGCCGTTGTTTATCTTCTTTGTTTTCACGCGCGAACGTTTTTTTAATCGCGAGCGTAACGCGCCTGAAATCTCGTTCAACTTTTCCACCCATTGCTGCTTTTTTACTATAAAAATGTTGCGCTTAAGTCACGGGTTAAGTTACGGGAGATGTTTTCAACGACGGCTATTTACAACTAAATCTTAAAATTACTTTAAATTAGTTATTAAATCGGCTCGAACGACGAAACTTTGCCGAGCTTCGTCTGCCTCGGAGTGAGCTGTTATAATTTTTTTATAACTTTGTTCCGCGGACATAAACGCGAAAGTTATCTTTACGGCGTAATTATAATGATAACAATAATAGCAATAATAATAGTAGTACTCGTATATGTCGGAAAATCAGTGGATACGTTTAGCAAAATTTATTTTTTTAGCGTTACTATTTTATAAGCGGTGTACCCGTGAATACGCGTACAACGTTTACTTATAAAAATACATTATTCTATTATAAACTGAAGTTTGTTCCACGATATCCTCGCTTTAATTTTTTTAAATTTTTTTAATTAAAATATGTAACGATTTTGTCAAAGGTAAATCTTTTTTTTTAAATGTGCGGTTCCTACCGGAAATGTAGAAAAGATCGAAAAGAGCGTATTTCGATATTGGATGCGATTTTGATCATTAAATATATATTTTTGTCCATGATTTTTAAAAAGCGTTGTCCTCGACGAAAGCTCAACTCGTTACAAATAAATTTACCGTTTCTTTCTATTCGTCTCGGCATCCCGAGATCGGTTCTCCAAATTTGTATTTTATTTCGTCGAATACCACCGAACGCCAAAAATGTAAGGAATACGTATAATGGCGCGAAAAAGACGTTCTTAAATACTCGCTCGCCGCATTCCGATGAAGTAAACTCCGATTTCGCGCTTTCTTCCGCTCGACCAAGAGATTCCGCTCGCGCGAACCAACGATTTTCGTGATTACGGTACTTAAGCCGAGCACGGTGATCGAGAAAACGACGGTCGTCGTAAATCGATGTCGATTCAATAAACGCGATCGTTACGCGTTGCCGATAACGTTGGCGATATTGCGCGAGGAAAATTCACGCGCCGTCTATTTTCCGGGCGCTCGTTCGATAGGAATCGCTTTTCCAACGTTGTTGCAGAACAGAAAAACCTACGATCACATCCAATAATATCACACGAATAAATTCTTTATTAGCGCGTTCGGACCCTAGCGAAGAGCGAAAGTATCGTTGATAACGCGTTTTCGGGAACGCGCCTTAAATAAACAGCGGACCGATAAATTACAGTCAACGGTCCGACCTTATCTCATCATTATAATATTGGTGAAAGTACTTGGCCAACGGTATATCGTTAGTGTAACCTTTCGCGAGAAACTTCCGGACGTTGGAGCTTAGATTCGGTGGAGGAGAGCCGCCGGATTCGAACGTTTCGAATTCGTATCTAGCCGACGATAAGAGCTCGCGATTCCCTCGATCCACGGAAAAATAAAAATTCCACGCGACCCGGTGACTTACCGGCCCCTCGAATCTTCCCGGATCGTCGCGCTTCGCCGCAATTATCGTACGCGAACGCTCTCGAGATTAAACTAGGAACGCTGCCGATGTCTATCGTGCCCTCGAGCTCGTTCGCCGATAAGACGGGACCCGCGATTCTCCCGAGCGATAGTCGCGCAAATAAAAGTCCGCGTCCGTCGCTCACGCGTGCGCCTCTCTTCTCGCGAACTCGCGTTCAACGCCCTTTTTCGCACGCCTCGTTCTCCGGGTATCTCGAATCGCGTTATTCGGCTTCGAGAAACGTCGCGTCCGAGCACGTACACGTAACGAGGCGTAGATGATTTGCATACGCGAGTTGTATATCAATGAGCTCCGCGAACTATTATAGTCCGGGACAAGTTGAGAGCGATTCGCTGCGGTGCGCCTCGGCGAGACGAGTCGGGAGGCTCGGATTTTTCAGAGACGAACGCCAACCGCGAGAATTCGCTGCGCTATCCTCTTTCATCTCTCGGAAGGTTCCCCGGGTGATGTTCGTTACGCTGGGAGTGAGCGAACCGTCGTTGGGCGATGACTCGCGAGGAACATCGCGGAACGACCGCCGCTTCGATTTTTCCGAAAATCCGATGGTTATCAGGTCTCTCGTCCGTTGGTCGCTGTCTCTCTTTCGATTTCGAATATCGCAGTCCGGATGCGGAGCTCGTGCCCAGCTCGTGCCCAACTCGTGCCCAGCTCGTGCCCAACTCGTGCCCAACTCGTGCCCAACTCGTGGCAAACTCGTGGCAAACTCGTGCCAAACTGCTGCCGATGTCCGAATACCTGTTAACATCGTTTAACCTGCTAACTTCATTTTTGTCTCGAACCACCGGAGATTCTTGTCCGATACATCGTCCAACTCGTATTGTCTCGCCTGTATTCGTTCGCGAGAAAAGATCGTTCGAGCGGGAACAAAGTGAAATGGAATGCGGCACTGGATATGCGCATAGATAGGCGAACGCGCGTTTTCCCTCGGATCCGAGGCTCAGGCAACTCGCGGAGGCAACTCGCGGAGGCAACTCGCGGAGGCAACGTTCCGAGGTAGGAAGAAATTCCCGGAATGGATATTTTGAGGTAGACGTTGCATAAAATTGGATACGAACAAAGTTGGCCCTTCTTGAGAATGTATCGTTACCTCCTTGTATAAACTGCGTTTGTTACGCGTAACGTGAGAAACCGCGTGTACAACCGGCGTTGGACCGAAAAGAAATTCAAGTTTTTACGGTTAAGATAAGACTGAGTTCGCGGTGTCACATCCGTGATATTTTCTATCTTTTGCACAGCCTCGAGCGAACGCCAAGTTTTCTCAAAGGTGGAGTTTAATTATTTACGGTACGACGTTCGTGCCTGCAAAAATCGTTAAAATACCGTGTAATGTAAACCGTTGTGTAATGTTGCGTTAATTTTGCTTATCGCCTGATTTATTTATTTATTCGTTCCTCCGAATAATATTTTCCATGATTTATTGGAAAAAGTAAGTATTATTTTACGAAAACTATTATCGCTTCGAACGTTTACGCGAATCGTTGTTTCATATAAAATACATTTTTAGGAACTTCGAATGCGGAACCGTCGATTAACTTTTACTTGGAAAGGTTGAAAACAGCGAATAATTCGATATCAAATGTAACGTTTATGTAAATATGCGATTTGGCGTAAGTTTTTGCACGGGTTTGGCAATGGCTGTTCTTTTTCAAACTATCGGGTCGCACGGTTGTTTTAAGTTTACTTCTTATACGGCGAATCCGTGAGAAGAATGTTCCAAGAAAATAAATTAAAGTTTTAGCAAGGCGATCGCTAATGTAACGATTCGAGATCTTTTTCGAACGCGTATCACTGTTTCTCGATCGTATACAAGTTCAAACATAAGAAGAAGAAAATCGTTAGTGTGCGTAAAAAATGTATATGTTTATATAAATATCGATCGATCCGTTGATTTCCAAGCAGCGTTGCGTTATCCGGGGTGTAAAAGAAAAATGTTCGGGTACTTATCTGAATTTTGTAAAAGTCTAAATTGATCGTTTAATTTCTAGATTAGACACCGGATTAAACCACTTGTGTTATATACACGTTGAAATCGTGCACAGCAATGAAATTTTAGAGATTAAAGTTACGCGTAAAATATGACTCGAGATTACGAGCACTTTGATAATCGAATTTTCTCTTTTGGTTTTATAAATAGCGAATCTATCTCGTTATCGATAAAAATTACATACGTTCAAAATTAAAAAAGCGAACCAAATTTTACCCGCGATACTCGCTTCCGATTAATTTATAAATATCTATCTTCGAACTATGGATTAGCCGACCGATCGATCGATCGACCGAAGCGCACCGGAGAATCGGCGATCGAAAACAATCCTAAACGAGGCTCCCACGAATTCGCACCAGTGTTTGACGTAAGTGCGACTTATTTACATGGTAACGTCGAATAAAACTTGGGACGAACACGAAAGTCGGTAACGGACCGAAAAAACTGATCCAACGACGAAGGATACGGAATATAAACTGCGCGACGGAGTCGAGACTTAAAAACGAAATATCGAAATTGACCGACGGCTTCCTAATTTTGCGTCCTTGTACTTTTGCGAAATCGATAGGCAAGAAGCAATGCGATGGGATAAGGCCAACTTTTCCAGCGTCCTCTCTTATATCACTCACGCGAATCGTGGCGTTTACATTTGTCTTCGTTACGATACGCCCAAAAACGTCTCGAGCCGTTTCGACTGTTCGATTCGATAGCGGACGTATTTTCAGAATTACGCTGTAAGTCAAGGTGCATTCGACAACGCCTTGCATCCAAACTATTAGCGATCGCTTCGAGCCTTTAGAGCGAATGGATAATGGTTCCTCGTTTAGGCTCGGAGAGAAAAATTATCTCACGGACTGAAATTATCTATAATTACGTAGACAACTCCCATGGGAACGCGTCAAAATAGTATTGGAATTTCACATCCTGGTCTCTTTTTTTCCTATTCGATTATGCTTTAAATAATAAACGACATTAAGTCTTTTCGATAAAAATTCGAGAAAATACACGACAATTAAATTAAATTTGCAGGTTAATACAAGGGGAGCCGAACTTTGGTATTTTACTCACGGTTTCTTTTCAATGACAATCAATTTCTAGCGGATGAGTATTGGATTTACAATTCAAATTTTTATTTCTTAATCTTACATTGTACGTTGGTTGTACGTTGAATCAAGATTATAATTTACTTTTGTATTCCTTGTAACGATCGAACTGTTATTCGAAGCAAACAAAATTATCTATTCGTATTAAGAAATAACGCCGGTTACGCCAATACAAGATAATTTTACTCCGATAACGTAGACATTCTATAACTTTATTTTATTAATTATATTAAGCGTTTACGACGTCGTTTGTACCATTTATCACGCTTATAATACTTACCGCGATAAAACATTTTTATATTATTCATTTCTATGCGATTTTTGCAACATACCTCGGTATATTTACGCGCGAATTATTTAATTTTTCAACGTCGTTATTACATTTATCGTAATTATTATATTTATTACATCGAACGTAACGAATTCAGAAGCTTGCAACAATGGAGTATGGGCCCTCGATATAGTAGGCATTTAGATAGCGTTTAACCTCGTTTTGTACTTAATCGTTGAATACTAATTTTACTCCAAAGTAGTACAACTTGTCTCGCGATGTTCCACTATAGTCTTCTTGGTAAATAACCCTAAAACCTAATTTCATCCATTTCCATAATCTCCGATAAAAATCGCGGCGCTAAATAAGGACGTAGCGTTTATGTATGTAAAGATCCAGCGCGTAATTCGAAAGTTTCCTTCGGCCTTTGCCCTCGTTTAAAGGCTCCCGATAAATAGGAAGAGATACCGAACACCAGCCGATGCATTATCCGTCGCGCGATGCTATAACGCGACAAAATCACTCGCACTTAGCAATTCGAACACGAACGAGATCGCTCTCGAAGGTTGTGTCATCTCGATAACCCAGACTCCTCCTTCTATTTCCGCCCCGCCGTCGTTTACGGTTACGCGCAGACGCGTTAACTCGTCGCCGATCGAAATCTCGAAGGGACTTCTTACGCGTGACGAGGATGCGTACGAGTGTCCGGGTCGTCCGGAAACCACGAACGAAAGTCGAATGGACATCGACATTACGTTACGTTATATTACACGCGGTTGCATCGTTGATGGATTCTCCATTTCTCGAGGAGAAAATGCTTGTCTCCGCGTAGTTGAGATCTTGGTTTAAACCTGTCGCGTAATTTATTTCATTACGTAATTATTTGTTGGAAATTATCTTTACTTTGCTGCGTTTCTTCTTTTATCGATAAAATTTTATTTTTTACCTTCATCTAAGTAATCGATGCGTAATTTTTAGATTTTAATTTTTACAGGAAAATATTTGTACAATGTAGCTTAACGTTTATTATTTAAAATATAATTGTACGCGTCACATTCGGTCCAATTCGTTTCATTAATTTTAAACGATCGAACGTTGAGTAAAGGGTAATATTTTTTGTCACGGTAATCATATAAACGTATACTTTTATTAATCTATACGGTATATACGCTTTTAAATGTACATTTAAAATTGGAGAATAAATCCGACGATGGCATACACAAGATAGTCGGCAAAACGTCGTCGATTTTAACGGCAATGTATTACTCGTTAAGCTAATGAGCTCGATCTCATCAAAGCAAACATTTTATAGCTGCTTACGTTCCATTAGGAACTGGAAGTTAATCGCGAAATACCGAAAACTATCATAACTTTGCGCAAAATATAAAATCATTGGTCCGCGTTTGCTGCTATCGAAATATATAAATATAATACAGAAATATAAGCGATTTCTGTAATCGAGTTCAACAAAGTCGCGAATACGCGACTCTCCCACTATTGCAAATAAAAATTAGAATAAAAACGGTGATCGAAGCTATAAACTTAGCGTATTCCTTTTTCGATATTTTAATCCATAATCGTTGCAGAGAAAAATTGTAAAACTATCAAATTTGCAAGAGCTTCCCGAGACCGTCGGAGCCTATTTTTACTAATTCCATTCGTTGTCGATCCGACGACTTCCCGATTGCATCCGTCGAACAATTAACGCGCAAAGCCGGTGGACCAGGGGAAAGAATCGCTTCCCACCACGGAGCATCGGATCGCGATCGACTGCCGCGAATCGGATTATCACTGTGTTAACTTCGTTAAAACGGCGCGTTTCGACACAACCCGCGAATAACGAGGTCGTTTATTTTTTTCGCGCATAATGCGTACGAGGTGCGGAGAGAATGTTTCCTCGCGCTTATGTGTACGGGCGTTATTCGACGAAGAGAGAGAGAGAGGGAGAGGAGGAGAGAGAAAGTAATGAAAAGCATGTTCCGAGAATTAAAATAGGCTCGGTCAGCGCTGATTGCACACGCGGATATCGGTAATCCGAGCGAGCTTTTTTCGCGTCGAGGATGTCGAACACGCGCTTCTAATGGAACTGCGCGTAAATTTTTCCCTATTATTATCATGCGAGTCCTGACGTATAAGGAAGTGATTATTGGCTTGAGGTTCGTATGAGATTTTCGATCGTTAAAATGGCGAGCGCTCCAGTGATGAATTATTTGGTGATAATTTTTAGGTTCACCGGACTGTAATTTGCTCGTTTTCACGTTTTACATTCCTTACGGTTGGAGATTATTGAATATTACGATCGCCATTTTCGTCCGTTCATATTTTTCTTGAACGCGCAATCGCAAATTGAATGCGTCGTGATATTTATAGCGTTAAAAGAGAACTAAACGATTCGTTATTGCTTCCTAAATCTTACGCACTAAAATTGAAGTAGCGAAATGGGAAAGAAGATTAGTCGCACTCGATGGAATTTCTTTCTTTCGAGATGCGTACGTCGTTTTACATCGATCAACTTGATAACAACTCGTACGCTTTACTCGAGAAAATAAACTTTCTTTTCAACTTTATTTACGCATAGATAAAATTTTAAGCGGGTATTTATCGTATAATAATTTCATCTTACGCTACGACGAATAATTTACTAATTATAATAAAACATGCTTTAATTTTTATTAACATTCGTATATTCAGTGATAACTAGTTTTGCTCCAAGCGGTATTAACGTTTAAATAAAAACAACCGACTTTTGTACATTTGTAACCAACAAAATTTAAAAACGTTCGTTGAACGAAATAATATTAATTTCGATGCTTTGAACAATATTTTATGGTTATTTGCTTTTCTCTACGGATAAAGTAAATACGCGTATTTATAGAGTGTCATTGGATAGGGACAGAAAACCGATAGCGATTCCATTAGTCCCGTAACGGGGAAAATGTTTATTTTTTCTTTTACGACGAACGACTCAAAGGATGCGACCTATACGTCCCCTTGTGTCCGATCGTAGTTTTCGCGCTACTAATTAGCGTATAAAGTACCAGCACCAATGGAAACGAGAAGATAGATTATATAACGTTACGCCTATGCGACGTTATTCGCGTAGAGGTGGAATTGCGACATCCGGAGATACTTAGTCCGGTTGTACGTAGAATTCGATAGTCGGGGTGGAAAACAATTTTCCATTTCCATCGCAGTCAGAATTTTTAATTTTTATACAAATTTTGTACGCTTTTCGATTTTTACGCATGGTTTTTTTAAAACGTTGCTTCGGTTGATTAACTTTTTCTCGAATCGTGAATTTCACGTTGCTGAGAATTAAAATTTACCAATTTTTAAGGTTTTTATACTTTTGTTTATTTTAATTAGTTCCGTATACGGTAAGCTGCAGGATAGCAAAAAGAGGGTTTTTTAAATAACGCGACAAAATTCGTTACAAGAGCTCGTATATCAAAATACTCCTGACCGACCGTAAAAAATACGTTTGTACGCGGGTCAGAGAAATACAATGGATTAGTTTGTATTTTTGTTCTTGGCGCGAATCGGGCTTGTGATTAATATTTTAAATTGGCTAGCGCTTTTTATAATTTTTTGCTAACCATTGCAAATGACTTCTATAAAGCATCAACGCATTTCTCGTTTGAAAAATGATAATTGTAGTATTTATTTAAAGCGCAAAAACTTAAACAAACGATATTATAATCGTTAAAAATAAATGTAAAATCAAAAAATGAAAAAAATGTAAAATTTGCATTTTTATTACAGTTGACCGTATCGAACGTACGTATAACATTGTAATTGCAATTTTTAAAAGTATATAATTATACTAAAAGTAGATACTCGTTTCATAAGTCATTACGAATTTAACCATGCGAAAAGAGTACGAAGTTGACAACTGCTTGAGACATTATAAAACACGAACGAAACGAAGGTAAACTTGTATTAAAACCTTGTATTCGGGCGTGAAACTAATTAAATGTATTTTAATTACCAATTAGGGATGTTGTCTCTCCTCTCTCTCTCCCTCTCTCTCCCTCTCTCTCTCATTAATAATATTTCTTAAAAATCGTAGGTTCAAAGCCTCTCGAAACGTCCGCGTATTCCTTTCCATAACGCAAGAGGCACCTTAAGTAACATTACGTGTCGCCCGGTTCTTTTGTTACGCGTGGAAACGACACTTTTTCAATATTTACATACATTCTGTCTACTCACGTAGGAGCCACTTTAAGTAATATCACGTGTCACCGTTTCTCTGTTATACATGGAAATGCTGGTTTTTTTAAATATCCGTGCACATTCCGCTCGTCGCGCTTAAGTAACAGTACGTGTTGTCCCTCTTTTGTTTTTTACAGAAAACGTCATTTTTTATAGACTCGTGTATATTTTAAAAGCTATCGGCGTCGTTGGGTGGCTTCTTGGCTTCGTGGCTTCGTCGCTCCGTGGCTGCGAGGCGAGTCATTCATCAAACTCGAGCGGCTTTCCGAGCGTTGCTTTTTAAGATAAACACTCGAATGGATGGTTGAGCGACGCATAACTTCTAGGTTAAGGGTTTCTCCGAGGGATTTAGCGGGTATTAATGCGCTACACGCGCACTTTACGGAGACAAAATTCTACGTCCGCTGTACGTGGGATATCTCGTTAAAGAATCAACGCAACCTAAATGGATTAGGAAAGAATACGAAACAAGGAAAAAAACGTTCCCCGTTGTTGATCGTCATTTGTTACACGCTTATAAAAATTATCGAGTGCCTCTCATTCGTTTACTTTATTTCGAAATTATTTACGTTCAATCGTTATCGTTTCCGCGAATAATTCATTTTCAATTCAAAAATCCATTTTCGTATTCTTGTTGTATTTCTTGGAGCGGTCGAAGCGATCCACGTTACATTTTTGTATCGATCGGACGCGTCGATGTTCGTCCATTCCATCGTCGTGTCCATTCGTCACGTCGATTTGGATTTTCTTCCGAAAATACAACGACGAGAAAAAATGTAAGCATTCGGTGGCGATCTTTCTTCGCGATTAATTTTTTACAGCAACGTTTTCGGACGGTTCGCTAATTTTTCTCGATTGCGGTAGCGATATTTAATCGATATTTATATCGATTTATAATACACAATTTAAATTTTAAATTTAAAACCAATCGATCGAGAAACTCAACTAGAAAATGGACCGATCGTACTTTGCGCGCTTCGTAGGTTGCTCGAAATTAAAACGACGATCTATAGAATCGAAGAAGCTCGAGCCGTCGATCGTGGAAATTAATTTTTGCAAATAAACGAAAATAATCGTTTATGGCGCGGTACTTCGGGATATATTCGCGATCATTGTAAATTTGTTCGAGTAGGTCGGAACGCGACGTAGGAAAAGATCGAAGCAATCGAAACGAAATCAACGGATTCGCATCGAGAAATATACGGACAAGGCGAAAACTTAGTCTACGTCCGTTAAGAATGGTAGAACCTAAATATCCCGCGAATACGAGGATACGAATTTATCCAAAGTACTCGCACGGGGCATTATTTACGAGTATCAATTAAGCATTCGACTTTGCTCGTTCGAATCTTTCCGGTATAGTTCTCGACGGCTTTGGTCGAGCTCTGTAAAGCTGAAAATGAATCAGAGCGCAGAGATTGAGACGCGAGGGCACGATTCGCTTGTACTTTCTAAACGCGAGAGAGCGATGGATGACTCGTTTAGTGGCAAAAGGTGAGCCAGCCACTCTCGTACACGAACAAACGGCGTTCATCCGTCTTAACATCGAGCGATAATTCGTCGGAATCAGCCGAATGTTTATTCATAATTAAGCGGGGCTCGGTTTCCCCCGACCGGGGAGCGACTTCTCGCTCTTTAAGATCACGACGGGAGATAAAAGGCGCTCCTCGGGCTCGAGCGGAATTAGAAGGCGGAAAACCGATGAGAACGAGAGGATAAATATTTCGTAGGTAAGTGCACGAGGCGTAAGCGCACGGACGAAGGGAACGAAGGGAACGAAGGGAACGAAGGGAACGAAGGAACGAACGTTCGTCGGTGCTTTATATTCATAGGCCAATCCATTCATCGCGCGTCACCTCCGCTCTCCTCCGCTCTCCCCGCCCGCCACCCGCCACCCGCCACCGGTGTACTGTAACGAGAGCGTCCCGACGCAAATGGCGATCGATAAAATATTTCCCGAGCGACCCACGCGGATCCGATTAGACGTTGAGAAGGGGCTCACCGGTGGCCTTAAACGGCGCCTTTCTTTTGACAGCGCGACGATGCCACGCGGAGGCAACAATGAGCTAACGGTTATCGGATAAGACGGGCTTGTCTGCCTCGACGGACCCTCGGGCCCATTATAAGACCCGTCGCGGGTTCGTCGTAGGCTCGTCGTAGGCTCATCGCAGGCTCGTCGCGGACTCGTCGCGGACTCGCGCGGGCCTCGCCTTTTATTCCCCTTATTCCGAAGGTCCGAGAGCCCGCGATGATTATTCCGCTCCTACTTATTCTCGATTCAAAGTCGAGAGATAGGCTACTCGGGGCACTTCATTGTAATTGCAATCGCTGCTTAGACACGAGTAGCCGCTCACCGGAATATCGCCATTTGCTGCATTATAGTAATGCCTTTCCGAACAATGCTCGAGACGCTCCCGAGAATCTTCGCCGGGGATTTATTTTATAACTTTGAGAGCTTCGTGCGCTTTCGCTCGTAAGCGTTCGAATTGTCCGCTGAACTTTTTGCGGGTATCGAATGAAAAATTTACGAATTGTCCGGGAGTAGATTGTCTTCGTCGTTGGCTGCAGTTCCGCGCCGGAGTCCATTAAATTATTCTCATCGATCGATCGGCTGACGTCCAGAAGGTTTATAAAATAACGGACTCGATACGTTTGTAGTTTATCGCTGAGGGTTATATTTTAAAGATGATTGTTAAAAAAGCTTTGATTGGATGTAATGAAAAAATACCAACGACGATTCGGTTTGTAGTCGGTATTGTCGAATCTTCGTCGATGAAACAGTTGGGTTAAATTTATATTCCTGTCCTCGAATCGAAAGAAACTTTTAAAGAAATAATATTAACGCGGAGCGACGTGAATCTCGAAATTCTCGAAACGCTGAGATAACAACTTTAATTTTTATATACACGATTAATGTTGTATTCTAGATCTTCGGCATTGTAAATTAATAAGTATATATTTTAATTATTATTATTTGAAATAATTTTATCGAAATATAACGACGTTTAATCAACGAAATATTAATAAAAACATCGTTCATTAATTTTCATTAGAGTTTCTTTTCATATTCATTAAAGTAAATATATATTCTTGGAATATTATTCGCGAGGATTTTACGTATCGAGTCATCTAATTGATGAGGTCTAGATTCTCTTTTATTGCGATACTTAAGAAAACATTTAATCATTTTTGTTATTCGAAAGATCGCGGACTACTTTTATAAATATATGTAAGTAATAATAAATGTACATATATTAGAGAATCACCATTTTTCCGGTTATATATTCATTTTAGTTTTACAAAGCTATCTAACTTTAAGGGTAAGTAAATATTTACCGATAAAATGTAAAATATGTAGAAGATTTCTTATCTTTTTTGTACTTAGTTTTGTAGGTTTGTTTGCGTAAAAGGTTTCAAAGTACGATATTATCTCGTATAGTTCTATTTCGATGTAAAAGGCATACCAGGCGAACGTTGTACACTTTACCAATACATTATTACACCGTTTTATATGAAATTTTTGCGAACGCGGCGATGCATTCCCAATAATAACCAAGTAGAAAAATTGTTGTTACGGTGCGTTATTACGTTTAAATCTTAAACAAAATAGCTTCCAAAGACATCCGGTGGTGTTAAAGCGCATCGAGCAAAATTGTTCGCGCGTATTATTTTACACGTTGGAAACGTCAAATGTTTTTGACATCGAATAATGCTCCAGTGAACTGGTTTTTGAAACTTTATAAAAGTGCGGAGATTCGAAGATAATTAAAAAATATTTAATTTACCACGGACTTCATTTTGACTCGTAATCCGACTTGTAATTTGACCCGCGATGCGAAAAATCGAAAAATCTACGAAACGGAGTTGGATCAACGTTGGACTCGACGTCGTATCAATTATTTCTTATTGGTACAATCGTACGCGTTCGCTTTTATTCTTACCGAGCGAAGCGCGCAGGATCGGCCGATCGAGCGATATAAAATAGTTGACACCTCGGATCCGAGGAGCTCGCGAACCTGGACGATACACTCGAGCGGACTTATATGGAAAGTGCACTTTATCAATTATAAAAACGTAAAATTACAATTTTATTCGCGAAATACTCGCTATCGTAATTTAACGCGCCAATTCAACGCCGTATCGTACGTGTTTAATAAAAGGACTCGTGATGTCTACGAGATCATCTTAAATATTTCAGTTTCCTAAGTAAATGACGCGTTCTCTGGAGAACCTTTTTTCCGATCGATCCATCGAAATAAATAAATAAAAGCGTAAATAAATAAAAACGAACGCTCCGCGATAGATACATCGCGTAATTCCTAAAAGTATTCTCCACCCAAGTAAAATTAAGGAGCGAAAGTTGAAGCGAGAAATGGTTCAATTGTTCGGGGAAACGCATCTCGAGGAAAGATGCATGGATCGTAACGTTTATCGTTCCAAAGTAAACGGAAAGCAGCGTAAAAGAGAACTACTCTTATTTTGTGTGCGTATGTGTATGTGCGCGTTTGCAGCGAATGTTTAGCGTTCCCGAGTAACGGAGTAACGAGCGTCGCGTTGTTTGCGATCGTCGATGGAAATTCAGCTTTTTGCAATCGGACGATGCAAATGTAAACGAAGAAAATTTTCGCAAGTCCACGAAAAAGTTCGCGAATGCGTACGATATATATATATATATATATATATATACATACGAGCGCGAGAAAGTCTCGTCCTTTCGTCGAGCCTAGAAATTTCAAGTGTCCACTCTAACCTCTAAATCAGTCCAAGGTCGCATATATTTTCAACACCTGACGCGTTTGATTAGCCGTGTACGTAATTATACTACGCACCTTCTCTGCATATAATCGTGCGTCCATGCGAGCCGTCACCCGCTGCTTTAATAACTCGTTGCTCTTTGGTTGCACGTTCGCGTGTATAGGAATTGCTTCGAAGAGGATAACCTTGGCTTTTGTGTGCGTGCATCGGTGTTAACGAATTTTCTGCCCGCGTGCGCGCTTGTGTGCGAGCGCCGGTGAAGGAGAAAAAGAGGAAGATGGAAGATGGAAGATCGATCGGGGGTGGGGAGACCGATGGCTCGAGTAACCATCGAAAAATTAAATCCGTTGAATAAAGAAGAGAAAAAATTGCTTCTGTCGACATTTTTAAATTTTACCTAAGATTAATAAAGTCAATTTATAAGTGATTCTTTGCGCATGAAAGTAAATACAATGTGTAAATTTATAAAATGAAAGCTCACCCGTCATAATTTAATATCGTACGATAAAAATGAAGTGGTTTGCCGCAACGAATAAAATTTGCTATTCGAGGTACTTTCTTTTACCGAGTCAGATATTAAAATTTCGAGTACCCGTTGGATGGGCCGAGGACTTTTCTAAACTATCGAAACGTACGAATACCTTGTATTGTACCTTGTCGATGTCGATAATTAAAATGGTTAAATTTGCAAACGCAAAGACGGTCGTCGAGTGTGTGTAAGATTATTTTTGGGCTCATTTGATAAATACGTCGAATTCGCGTTCGTTATCGACAACCGGTATATTTATTTACGAGTAAAAAACGATTAAAGGGAAGAAAAATGGATATCGAGATACCGAGGATGTTAAAATCCTATAAGAAAGATCGAGAGATATCTAGAAAGAAATAATATCGGTAGAATTTAAGTATCGAACATAATTTTATGACAACCTCGCGTTCACTCGCGAGTCTTAAAATGACATCGAATAAGCACTAGGAATCTATTTCTGACTTACGCAGTCTTGTAACTATGTAAAATATTGATCGGGAAATAACATTTACATGTTGTCTGAAATCGATAAGACGATGAATTTTAAAATAGTAATACACATTCGAGATATTAATCATTTTAGTACAGTGATTTACAGTAGTAAGTAAAACATTGAGTTTTCAAATATCGAGTACATGCATTTTGTCGATATTTAAAGATTAAATAAAGATATAGAGCTTTGGTACATCGAGAAATGCTAATAAGGTAATTTTTCGAAATTGATAAATAAGATTCTAATATTCTAAAAATTGCGATTGTTAGCGTACGGCGATATCGAAGTCCAACGGGTTTACGAGTTACTTTTTCACTACGTCAATTTTTCACTCGTTATCGAAACATTGAAACGGTTATAATTTTTATTTCGTGCGCAATTTTAACGAAAATTTAATATATCGCCGAATAAGATTCGGAAAGGATCGCATCGCGAAAAAAATATAAGTTTTCTCGGACGTAAGCTAAATTACCGTTTACAGAGTAATATAATTTTTCGTTGTACGATTTCTTACAACTTTTAAAAATACGGAAATTTTATTAAACAAAATTAATTCAAGCAATTAATTAATAAAAGATTAATTTGCAAAAAGTGCGACTTTCGCTTTTGATTCATCGAAGCTTTAATTCGATAAATAGCGCACTTTTATAACATAAAATTTCTGGAACGATTAATTTTATTATTTTCTTTAATATAAATGCACTTGGTTACCGATATATTTTAAACATATATACACATTTATGACGTGGAAATATATCTTCTTTAAGATTGCGTTTCGGATGGATTTTAATAGGAGAAAAACTGGTAATTTGCATTGAACAAGCACTCGAAAGTTATGGTTATTATATTTAAATATACTCAACTTAGTAATGAAAGCTTAGGATCCTTAATAACTTGCAGTTGCAAACAAGCGTAAAAGCGTGGACACGAACATACGTTTTATTAGTATTAACAGGCGACAAGGGCACGGGAAATGAAAGAGTAAGAAAGAGGAGGAAAGGAAAAGAGAGAGGGAGAATACATTATAACTTCATTATCGGACAATAAAGATGCGACGGCATTGCTAACATTGTCCGGATGGCAATGTGGGCAATTCAACGATGCGCCTCCGGGCGACGAGCGCATTTGTTCGGCGCCGAACCGACAAACCTCATGAATCACGCACACTCCTGAATACATTGGAAGCGAGACACAAGCCACGGATTTCGTTAATTATCGCGGTGTGCGTCTCCATCGCCGCTCGAAAAGTTCCGGGGACGATTAAAGCCGATGTTGGAGAAGACGGAAGAGCGTTTTCCATTTTCCAGCCGACGAGCTTCTCCTTTCCGAGGAGTAAAAGAGTAAAAATAAACAAATCTTACGCTTCGAATACCCTCGTATATTATCGTCGCTCTGTATCAGGGTAAATATTTACGCGGGACTTCCTCTATCGTTTGTTTCGTTAATTAAAAATAACGCTGTGCTAGAGGATCGTAAATATTTTTCGATAATTTGAATATTTCAATATTGGCGGAAGACGGGAAAGAATCCGCGAACCTCGAACAAAAGAAAAACGCGGACAACGAACGATACAAAACGTAACCGCGGATAAATTATTACGCGTCGAAGGGCGAAAGAGCGAAAATCATTTTTTTAAATTTGGAAAAAATCTGAAAATATCTGAAAAACGTAATTCTAAATTTATCGAAAGCTCCAAGGATATCGAGGAGCGATTTTCTTCCGGATAAGCCGATATTTAACCTCCGAACTCGGAGCGAACTACCCTTTTTTTAAGCCTGCCATTTTTAAAAGTAACGACTACGATTATCAACTCGGTAGATAAGTAGCCTGGTAAGGCAGATAGCGCACTTTTTAAAACTTAAAACACGCGTTCTCGCGTGTAACGAGCGTGTAAGGTCGTCAGTGTTCGCGAATTGAGCTTTCTTTATCTTTTTAATCTTGAGAATATCTGGGAACGTGAGCACTTAATTAAAGAGTACGTTCCGAATTTGCTTTGGATGAATAATCGCACGTGTAGGTGAGATAATTATTAATTTTTGGAATTTAACGAAATTACTTACGAAGGTGGTTGAGACGTTCATTACCCGTGCAAATAGAAAAATATTAACTCGGCGATTGCGCGCAATTATTGCAACGCGTGATCCGTTGGCAATATTTCACGCGTGCATCGGGGAAAAAGAAGTGCCTTGTTTTTATTATTATTTTTTGCCGCGAATCGTGTCTAACGAGCTCTTTGAAATAACGTTGTAAAATTATGTTTCGCGCGCAAGCTGTGCACATCGAAAGGGTTTAAATGCGGCTGTCTTGTACCGAATGAAGATGGATTTAAATGGTATCTAATCGAAGATAAATTATTCGAAAATTGAATCAACGTCGACGATTAGAACATAAATTTATTCACCGATAGGCGCATCTCGAGACGAACGGTTAAAAGCCATCGCGTGCCTGTAAAAAATTTAACGAGTTTATTAATAAACGACTAACGCGTGCGCTTTAAAAATCTTTATTAGTATCTATATATTAATAGACATGACAGCTCTACGCGATTAATCAACGAATGGTATTTTTTAAATAATTCATGTTTCTTTTCAAGAATATATTATGTAAGGAAGAGTATAAATAATGCCTACTTCCTGATAATTCTTCACTCTCTCTCCCTCTCTCTCCCTCTCTCTCCCTCTCTCCCTCTCCATTGTGCTATCGCGTTGTAATAAAGAGGTATTCCAGTTCCCCTGGGCTTTCTGTGATTATTAAGTAGTTAGGGGAGTCGAAGAAGATGCAACATCTTTTTATTAGATCGTGGTCATGGGAGAATAAAATAGAATTCTCGGCAAGAGTGAAAATAAGTAAATGTTGAATGAAACGTACGTACAATAATAATTTATTTAATAAATAAGACGCACAATTTTGGTAAAATTTCCGCATCGAGTTCGATCACGGATATTACGTTGATGTAAACTTGGAAATCGAGGTGCTAAAACGAACGAAAATGATAATTAGCCATTTTTATCGAGTACCGCGGAAGAAAAAATTTGTCGACGTTATACATTACCGCTCCTCCACTCGATTTTCCATATTTTTTGTTCTCGTATAATTTGTTCTCGACAAGATGTACCAGTTTGACGTAATGAGATTTTAATAGTATAATACTCTACACATTATACATCACGCATTCTATACCTTGAAATTATCGTAACTTCAAACTGGTATATCGCGGCAATGAAAAATCCACCGGAGACGTAAAAAACTGAATTTTAAAAGACAAGAGTAGCGCCGTATGATTTCGTAAAGGCAATCATAATATTCATGAAGAGTCGTTGGTAACAAAACTAGTACAATTTCAAATTTTCAAGATCGATCGTCCACGCAAAGTCTAATTTGTCACGAGACGGAGTATGAAATTCACACTTACGAATAATTTCAAGATTTGGGTTTTAAAACTACTGGCGAAGGAGATGAGCACCGGCAAAGAATTATTTGTAAGAAATAAAGTTTCTTAATTCGATTTCGCCGTACATTCCATTAATTTTCCAAGCGGAGCAATGCAAAATTTCTGTAATAATACTACCAATGTCGATCGAAGCGATCCTCGAGTCCCGGCGCGTAAAAGAAGCCGGAAAAACCAGCTCGCGGTTAATTATGTAAGCATGAAAACACGTAAGCTAGGATCCGTTTTCTAAAAGCTTTACGATGCACCAGGAAAAAAGAGGGCACCACCATTTTTTATCGTCTCAGCGCGTCGAAGTAACGTTTTGCATCGAAGGTACAAGCATCTAAAATATGCTTGCATCGCGAATTCCTCGTTACGCTCCCGCCGACCAGCGCTTATCCAGAGAAAGTTCAACCATTATAAATGAAGGCTTCGGTAATTTATATCTATAGCCGTCGGACGAATAATCCGGAAGGAGAACCCGGAGAAGAGGTTGAAAAACTTGGTTCTCAAAAATTTCTTCGCTCTTCTTCGTTCCAACGTAAAACGGAAGGATCTCGTACGAATTTGGTCGTTCGATATCGGACGGGACGGGTAGCGGAGCCGCGACCCGAGATAGGTGTTACCGAGAAGCGCGGCGTTGTAGCGACTGGTAAAAATTTTTCGATGGTGCCTGCCGATAGGCGATCGGTCGAAGGTGGCGGTTGCAGCGGTTACGGCGGCGTCGGTGTCTATCGCCGATCTCGTTGACGCTCGTGACAATAACACGGGCCCCGTCGTTAGCGGCGCTCCCATCTCTTTTTTTTACTCCTTTTGATCCCTTTTTGACTCCCTTTTGACCACCTCTGACTACCTTTGACCCCCTCCTTACCCTCCTTTTACTCCTTTTTCTTCTCACGTTTGATCTCCCTGGGCTCGGATAAGGGAGGCCCGCGCGCGATCCTCGGGATTCGGTATCGCCTCGGCGGCTGTAATTATGGCTCGGCCGGCGATTTATCGAGCCTGGGGATCACGCGGACCGTTTGCCAGGGCCGAGCGCCTTATCGGGAGAATTGATAAGTCGCGCCGAAGATCCCGGCGGAGTTCGTTGGATTGCATTTTCGATCAACGTTAATGCGAACTTATAGAGAAGTTAATGGCTCGCTATTAAGGGGAGAGGGAGCATTCGGAAAAACTCCGGGATAATTTTACATCGTGCTAATAGCGTAATGAATGTTTGGAAATTAATCCGCTTAATCTACGTCTCAACGAACCGAAATCTTTATTATCGCATCGTGCCGGCGTTTCGAGCGCTTGATAAATCGAGCGCTTCTTCAAGGCCGTATCGCTCGTAGAGCTCCTTTACCTTTAAAGCCTTTCGCGTAGAAGGAATCAACGCGAGATCGCCGTTATCGGCTGAATTAAGCACTACACGTGCATTTTAGATTGTTTGGGAACCCGCGAGCTTAAATCAATCCTTCGTTAATTTACCATTTTTCTTTCGCAGGTTGTAACGTCCGTGTGATTTTTCTTAAACCGCGAGCGAGAAAATTGCTTCGGCATTTTCGCAAGTTTTTAAACTTTTAAACATCGGAACGATCGAACGACCCTGTAATCCAGAGCATACGTTTATTGGATAGATGGAACGGGGCCCGATCGAAGGGGGTAAAAATACGATACGACCGCGACGCGAGAATGTTTCGAATCGCTCCAAGTCCGATTCCATCAATTTCAACCTATTTTTTTGCGCAACGTTACATTGCGAATAATATCGATTTCCCGTATTTCCCTGATCCGACTTCCTCCTTAAATATACAATCAAAAATCCGATATCTTTATTTGCTTCGTAATTCAAAAAGATAATAACTTTATTATCGGATAATCGCGTGAACTTTTAAAATGGATGATTAGACTCATTGAATATTTTCTTCCGCGAAGACCTTTTGTAAAAAGGGGAAGATTTATCTCGAGGGCAAAGGGAATTGATATTGAATGGTAGTCGCAATCGTCGATAATTCATTGACAACGATCAAATTAAAATGTAATCGCGAATCCGTGTATACCGCGAAAAATATTTTTAAAGCTCACCCGAGATTTTATTTCGCGATATTTATCAATAATTAATTCTAATTGATGGATCTTTTGGTAATTGTTACGATGTACTATTCTACATCGATATATTTCTAAATAACGCTGCAACCGATGATACATTCGAATATTTTGTACCGAACCAAGATAATAAAGATTTTGGCTCGCCGGGATCGATATCGGAGCGATTTATTTTCAAAGTAAATTATTAATCACACAAAAGTGATAAAGTTACTTTTTACGAATATAATAAGTGATTAATAAGATAGAATCTCCGGTAATAGACTACGGCTCGCTTTTATTAGAAAATATTACGATCACCGATCGGTGATGTAACAATACGTATCGTCGATTTCTAGTAGTGCGAATAAATGAGTTATCGTTAACCGATTCCACTTACCGGTTGTAAATTAGTCAAAATTGAGATTGCGATCTTGAATGCGGTTACGGGAAATCTTAACGAGTAGTAAAGTTAGGGTTGATCGCGCAAGCGTGAAATATGGAATCAAAATTTGTGAACGAACAAACAACAAAATTATCCGCTGAAACGTCGACTGGCAACGACTCGATGTAATTCGTGATTATTGCAAAAGATACGAGAAACTTGCCAAAGACAAATGTAAAGAGTGAAATGTAATTAGCGGGGGAGGGGAGATTAAAAGCAACGGTTGGCCTTTGTTGTGACGTTAAACACCGTTGTTCTTTCGGTTTATAGACATTTCTAGCTAACGAAGAGTAACACCTATTCGAATAAAAGTTAGGTGTGGTATAATTTCAATTATTTATCGAAACCTAATATTTGGTTAAGATTTTTGTTCTTGCAACGGGTGAATTGCTCGGGGGAAGCTTCTTCGTTATTTAATATTCGTTAATTCGGAGAGATACCATGTAAGAATGTTTTTTAATTGAACTGTATCGTCGTCGATCGAGCGTTTCGTTCGTTAACCGGCTGTGTATAAATCCAATTTGCTCGTCGAAGGAAAAAGACAACGTTTCAGCATTTATCAATCAACTATTGCCGGATCATCTCGTAATAACTTTTCGATCCAGTATTAAACAACAATGCGTCTCGGCAGATCTTTTATTGAATCTCATTATCGTATAAATCGATATTAATATTATTATTATTATATATATACCGTTTTTTTTAATTATTGAACAAAGAAAATTATTGGATAAAGAAATATTAGGAAACGCTCAAAGTTCTCGATGGCGCAAAGTATGCACAAGAGATGCGAGCGGTTGATGAACGACGATCGCGATGTTTATCGAGAGGTTTATCGAGGCGCAAATTTATCGCACTTCAATGGTGTATGTATATGTACTCCGGACTAGGGTTTCGGAATGGATAAGACTGGAGAATTCATCGATGGGCGTCGCGCATTTGGATTATCGTAGCGTATTTATCGTGATTCCTCGTGTAAAATTGTCTACTTAATTTGCATTTATTATCGGAGCGTGATCGTTCACTATTTAGAATTTCGCTAAAAGTGTGGAATTGAAATTATATTGTTTTTAATGAACTTATTTAAGAAGTATGGCTTTGATATTCGTTGTTAAAAATAACGGGTAATGAATACGAGAGCGTAATTTTATCGGAATGTTGGAAATAGTAGCTGAACCAAAGTTAACTGCGATATGTTGTAACCGCACGCGTTATAAGTGTAATTTACGATGCTAACTTATCGTGTAGTGGTAATTACACGAGTATTGTTCGAACTAATAGAGCTTTCGTTATAATTCTAGCTCGCCATTTCGAACAGTTGCGATCATCGTTTGGTAATTAAAACATTTTTTTTACAGCAGTAGTCTATTGTCCAGATTAATTTGTATTTCCGATGCAACGAGTATCGGCGCGTTGACCCTTTAAAATAGAAGCTTACCCGTCATTCGGAAATTTTCCCATTTCTATTTATCGTGATACAAGATGAAGGGTATCGAAAAGAAATCTTAAACTTCAGATATTTCTTTTAACGACACTCTCGATACTCCAATAAATCTGGCTACGATTTTCTTCATTTTCTTTATATCTCCTTCGACTCGCGACCACACTTTTCTTCCCTCCACTCTCTCGTAAGCATTTGCATGCATTAATACATACGCGCGCACATTCGCTAGGACATTGGAAACCTGTTGAAGCCTTTAATATTGCGATAGATCCACATATGGCGTACCTGTAGATAACATCTAATTCAGCGTGGCGCGTCGACCAATCGGACATGCAAATGCGGGCACGAGAGCTCTTATACACACTCGTGGTATCGGTGTATGAGACAGAGAGAGAGAGAGAGAGAGAGAGAGAGAGAGAGAGGGAGGGACAACGAGAAAAAAAACATCTGTAATGAAAATTCTAAAAGGATATTTTATACGTTGATCACTGGAGGAATCTGTACAAGGATTTACCGTTTCTTTTTTTAATTAACGTTTTATCTATTAAATTTTTTATTCTACTTAGTAAAGTTAAAAAGATTCTAATTATCGAACGTCTCAAACTTTTTATTCGCTTTGATTGGTAGCTGTTGGAAAGGGTTTGGTTAAAACGAAGAACACGACTAATTAAATTGATATTACAACGTAGTTGTTTTAAACTACTTTCATTAGTCTTATATTTGTAACACTTCTATTTATAACCTTGAACCTTATAAATTTAATATAAATTTCTTCTTTTGCGTAAAAATATTTTTGTAATAAACCATTGATGGACAACCGACGACGAGAGTAATCACTTTTACGTTATAAATTGTTTATTGGATTTAAAATTATTAATTTTTTACGTTGATTAAAAAATAGTTCAAGTTTTCTACGATGGTGATTGAAAAAAGCTATTTATTATATTGAATTACAAGTACAGAAATGTAGCGTATATTATCAATGCTATTAAGTTAAATGATTAGTCATGACGAAGGTGAAAGACAACAATACCGACGAATAGTGAGAAATAACAGTGTAACAGAAACGTACCTAGAAAAAATTAACTGTCGCATTCTTCAACGGTTGGCAAATCATTGCCATTTGTAAATTTGGTACCACGTCGTAATCTATTCAAACTCGTTGATTTATATCGTACGATCTTTTATTTCTGCACCATAACTCGAACATGTGCTTTTTATTCGTTCGAGCATTTGTTTTTCTTTTCAAGTCCGAAGTAACGATCGTTTTGGAATATCTGCATTGATAGAAAACCTGAATATTCTCAACTTTAAGTGCATTAAAGAAAATCATAAATTTTTCGAATAAATATGATATCGTTTTTTAGTAAACTAAATTTTTTTAACTTAAAAGCAACATATTATTCGATACAAGTAAATGGTAAAGATAATTAGTTTTGTATTAAAATTACATTAGCTAAATTTTTAATAGTGAAATGGTATTTATACTATTTTTTTTTATTATACGTATTTTAAATGTACAAATAAGAATAGCCTTATTTTACGGCTATCCTATAATGGATGAGAGTTGAAAAAATGCGCAAATCATCCAATGTTCCGGATACGCGAGTCATCGCGTTTTCCAGAATGTTTTATCAACGACGGTAAAAATTCAGTTAGCGAACATTCTTGCGTAGTTGAAGGTTTGAAAAACTGTACGGTGTCACAAAAGGATATCGCACGGTAAGCGTTACGAATACGTTAAGAGATTACAAACAAACGCAACGTAAATACAAGCGTCGCCAATATTCATTATCTTAACCGGTTCAACGATGATACGAATAAAAAAGTATCGATACTTTCAATTTTCATACGCAGTTTTCTAATACGCCTGTACTTATAAATTTCGAAAAAATATAATAACTTTGGTGCGGTACGTAACGAATGAAAACGTAGTGTCGAATCTTGCATTGTTCGATCATCGAAGTCGATACAAGAAATTTCCAGCGATCGCTCGTTAAAAATTTTCTTGAAATATTCGATAGAAATTTTTAGGTAATTTTTAGATAATTTTTAGATAATTTTTAGATTTATTTATAAAAGAGATTCAAGTTTAATCGGTAATATATAATTACCGCTCGTTATTATACGTTATTGTTTCGGATGATGTTTCGCTATCGCCTCGAATTCGCATCGAAGTTTCATAAATTGACTCGTAAATATTTTTTGTTTTTAAATAACCGAAAGAAGTTTGCGGCACGAAATAAAGATAACATCGCGAAAACTGTTCGAATCCAAAAATGAAAAACCTATCTTTCGAGAACTACGATAAGTTTTCGTACGCATATTTAACACGTCAAGATACATATTCGAATCGTAAACGATGCGAAAATTATCGAAAGGCGACGCAGGCAGCGATGCCAACAGCAAATTCCTGCTTTTGCAAGATCTAATACACGTGTTGCGTTGGTTACTCGCGGCGAATGTTTTTTCATTCTAGTAAATAAATTTATCCCGCCGTAACTAAATCGATTAGTACTCGGCTAAAGCTTTCGTTAACGAAGATCCAGTATTTGCAACGAAAAGCGTCTAACCCAAATTCGTAGCTCATTCTTAGATAAATAAGTTGCAAGATCGATAAATTGTAAGACTGTTGCTTGAAACGTTAATTACGATTCGTCGCTCGAGGATTAAACTTTGATCGGTACTTCCGACTGGTTTACGACGCGACTCTACCGATATTAAGATCGATCGAGCGCCGACGCGACGCTGAAAAGTTTATCAAGCGTATAACTCGTTCGATACAAAAGCTTAGTAATTAATCGACGAACGCGAATAAAATATACGTTCGTCGAACGCTTGCGCTCGTTATTTGTTTAGAGTGCCTCGTTAATACTGCCTCGGATCGGGCGATCGGTCCCGGTCAAAGTTGGTTGCGACAGGTACTTTTCTGGTAACGCGGATGGAGAGTTCCGACTTTTGTCCTTCTCGTTACCACTGTTCCATCTCAGTGCATCGCGGAAAACTTCCCCCAGTGTCTCTCGTCGATTATCCGCTCGTTTGCGTACCCGCGCTGCGGTTTCTACCGACTGCCCGGCCCATTATTCCTCGGCCGCATCTTTCTCGGAGGAAGAATCGAGCGCGGCGCTGCGAATATAAACGAGTTCGTAGTTACGGAGGCTCGAGTCTGGTCCTTTCCTCGGCCTCCCCTCGGCCTCCCCTCGGCCTCCCCTCGACCTCCCCAGGGCGCACCTTCAACGCGACCACATTCGGAGCAACTTCTTTGCCTCTCCTTCTCTCCCTCTTTTTCTTTAATTTTTTGCTCCTCTCTTTTTCGGTGTTGGCTGGAACGGACGGGACACCGGTGAAATTGCTCTGCACTCTAGGGAAACCGCAGGATAACCGACTCTCGTACGTCCGGATACCAATTTGGAATAACGACGCGCACTCCCCGCGATAAAATTTGAAAAGTTCATTTTGCTTTTTGAAACAACCGTGAAATGTAGAAAGTGGGTCTATCGGTGTTAACGATATTTATGTTATGTATACTCGCTGTACTCGTACACGACTGTTACCTAAGGAGCAACGAAGCCTTGAAACAAAATTTTATTTTCTTTATCGAATATCTAACTTTCTCGTTTAGGTCTTTTGTACAATGGACTTTGTCAGGAGAAAAATCCGTGCGTTGCAACGTTACAACGTACACGGATAAAAAACGCGAATGCGAGCTTTTTTCGAAATTCCTATAATATAGAGGCATTGTAAACATATTAAGAATTGAGTGTTCTTCGCATCGTACGTCTAAATTAAATAAATCTAAATCTAAATTGAAAAGAAAGTTAAGCGGTAAATAAAAAAATCCTTTCGCATCGAATGCGACTGGTTGCGAAATTATTTTTAGCCTTATCGATACAATGTTTCCTTAATATAGCAGATAACTTGAAGAAACTAAACCCAGGCCGTTAAGAAACTTTTATCTTTTACGCGAAAGAACATATTCACGGAACATAAAGTTGAGCTAACCTAAAAATAAAGCTCTTTCGCGATTTAGCGAAATGTACGCGTTGAATTCTACGAATGCATTTACCAGTTGTTTACAGATTGTTGAGTGCGCAAAGTTCATAATTCAAAGTTGAGCTTACGTATCGATGCATAAAAATATCGTATTTTCGAACGATACCAGACAGATTATTTAATATCGCTGATTATCAGCGATCGATTATCTCGTACGAGTTTATTAACTGGGAAGTAGACTCGATCGATTACAACGTAACAACCGGATACATTTATGATGTATCTACTTTCGAATTTAAGTTGCTATCAAATACAATAAAGTTAATTAAATATTTTGGAATGCGAGTTCTGGACGGTAAATAAAGCACGGCGAAATAAGCTGAAAAATAAAGGTACAAGGCCAAAAAACATCGCTTTCGGTACATTCGGAAGAATGATTTTCCAAGAGGAATAATAAAGATCAACGAGATAAGGTGTGCAATTGACCGGCTAACATCGTTCGAGACGAGCCTTGTCGTCAAAAGCAAAGGCTGTAGGAACCTATAAAAATAAAATAGAAGACATGGATCAAAATTATGGTTCATTGAAGTAACAAATCCAGAATGTTCCAAAGTACAAGCACTGTAAAAATAAAAGCACTTACCTTTGTAATAAAACGATAGATCATTTTAACTGAAAGTAATTCCGATTAAACGATAAGAAAGCCGATAAACATTATCATTTCTCACAGTGCTCGGAGCTTGGAAATAAAATGATTTTTGTTCTCTTCATTTATAACGCGAAGCGCTTGTATAATCCTGCGCGCGGCTTAAAACGAGAAACAAGAAGCTCCGTCCAGCGTTTGCCGACACATAACGAGTAACGAAGAAAAAGAAGGGGAAATAATAAAAATCGGAAAAGCCACTCTGCGTTTACTCTTAAATTCCGCGCGACCGGCTCGTCGTACTTTTCTTAATTATTCTGTGCCATCCGCGAGAGCGAGTTCGTTCGCACCTCGTCGTCGTTGGCGAGAAAAAGAGAGAAAGAGAGAAAGGGAGAAAGAGAGAAAACGAGTCCTGCGAACTTCGCTCTACAATGCGATACACTCGCACGGATTCTAGTCGGTTCTAGTCGGTTCTAGTCGGTTCTAGTCGATTTTTAACGTTCGAGATCTCAAAGCGAAACCTTCTCTTCTTTTTTCTCCCCGGCGCTTCCATTCTCGTTTAAGCTTTTTCTACGTTTTTTCGGTAGTTCCTTTCATTTTTATACCTTTTTTTCTAAATACTTCTTTCCTTGTTTTAAATATTTTTTTTAAAGTTTGTCGCCTCGACGAAGCTTTTTTTTCTACCAATTCAAACGTGCAAAATAAACAAACATTATTTTTTCGCTTCGAAACATCTTTATACGATGAAAAGATAAATTTATTCCGTTGGCTCGTGTAGGGAAATATCGAACGATACCTAGTAAATTTTTTATTTTTCATTTTTTGTTTCAAAGACCAACGATTCCATTTCCACGACATTGTAATATAAAATACAAAATCTTCGGTACTTTAAGATATTTTATCAAGAATCGAGTTAAGAAATAAAAAAAACGGCGATAGTCGAAGAACCGAGACAACGATTTATTATTATTGGGTTAGCGTTGAAAATTAAAAACAAATTTTGTAACAAAAAAGTAGCGCTAATAAAGTGTATAAAAATTAAAGTATGGATAAAACGGGATTCTTGTTGGAATGAGAAACTCGTAAAAAATAAGGCTCGTTAAATTGTTCTAAAAATCTAGCGTAATTAATGTCAATTAGCTCGTATCTATAAAATTTGAAATTAAGTAATTGTCGGAACGAGTGAAAGAATATCGACTCTGGAAACATCTTCGTTTTGCCGTAGAAAACATTTTACGTTAGACGGAGACTTTTCGCATCGCCGATGAACCTAAACTAGTTTAAAAAAAAGTTTTGGTAGAAAATTGTCGAATGTATTTCAAGATTGCGAGGGTTTGATCGATCGAGCGAAAAAAGAAAGAACGTATTAATTGCGATAACGCGCAATAAACTTACAATATAATTTCATTCGATGAATAACGAATCGAACACTTACCAACGATTATTTATTCGTACACCGCTGGTAACAGTCGCATAAATATATCTTTTATCGCGCGATTCCAAAATCAAAAACTATTCATTGACGTATATAAGACTGGCACCGCTGGAGTGCGGCATTTATGCATAACTATTATAAAAAATTTTATTACCCACGTATCAATTTCGAAAACGGTTAATCTTAATATCCAGCGTCTACTTTTCTTCTCTCCTACTCCTTGCTTTTTTATTCGTCGTTTGATGTCTATCTCTCCTTTTTCCGTCTCTATTATACACCCCTGTAAACTAGTTTTCCTCGCTTCTAGAGAGGCGTAGCCGATGTTTATCCGAAGACGACGCGACACATCTTTCGTGATCGAACAAAAAGAATCGCCGCTCTCTTCCTTTTATTTTCATTTCGCTAAAACGCGGAATGTCGACTTTTTCGCACCGTCGAGCTGCTCTTAGGATAAATTTTCCTCAAACGTTCAGAAATATAGTGTTTTCAATGATGAGCGGGTTTTTCTTACTTTTTGCAAGAGCTGCACGATAGATGTATTACGGCGGAATGTTCAAGTGGCAATATTTTATTGAAGAAAATTCTTTAAATGCCGAAGTTGACGTTCGTTCGTTTTCCGTAAATACACGACTACACGACTACATTGTAGGAGAAGCTGACTTTAAAACCGATTTGTACAAGCTTCGTTCCGATATAAAAAAAAAGCCGCCTTCTTTTAAATAAGCTTAAATCGGATTTTGGTATTTTTTCGTCTCATTTTTTTAACATCGTCACTTTTTTATTCTTAACGAGAGATACGTGAAAGCGTTCAAATTAGTTTTGACTGGACGATTTCATCGAGGATTCGAATTCGATTTGAAAAGTGATTTCGTGGAGGAATCGATCCTCTTAAAATCGAATTAACATATTTACCTAAGATAAAGAAAATCCTGTAAATGAAATCTCGATTTAACTTATTAAATTATTTCTTTTTGTTAAAAATCCCAAATCATAAAATTTATGCTGATTAAAATAGCGAGAAAGCTTTTTTTATTCAACCAAGAAACCAAAATCTTTGAAGACTCGGATATGTTTTATTTTATTACCAAAATCTAAAATTAAAATATTACAAATAAGTATCGTATTTTCTTTTATTTTTAAAATAATTTTCAAACTTCCATTTACTTTTGCGATCGTATTTTTTTGCTACTGTTCTTGTCATTGGATTTAATATGTTCTATTAATAGAATTGGTTTGAGTTTACACGTAGACGGCTTTTAAAGTAGGATCATTAAAATATATTTTTACGTTCGTTTAGATTTGTTCAGTCGCACCATAGTTAGTTTCACTTCATAATATTGGAAAATAATCTAAATCACAAGCCTATGATTCTTATTTATTACTACAACGAAGACAAGTGAACTTAGAAAAGCACCGAAGAGAAAATGAATCAGACCGGTTGTAAGAAAATGTAATCCCCATAATATTAAATGTCATGCACTTAGCACTGTTGAACGTAATATTTTTTTGTTGTTCTCCAACCAATGGCTTACCAGAATAGCGCACATACGTAGCGCTAATTTAAAATTGCTTTAGTAAATCAAATTAACAACGTAACATCAAAACCTTATTACACAAAATGTCGACAAGAAACTTTGCATAAAAGTGTTACACATTACACAAGCAATTTTCAATTTTAAACGATATTATAAAAAATTAATAAACTACGCAATAGAAAATTATTAACACCGTTAAAATATTTTATGGTGTAATAAATATTTATATTTTATCAATAAAAAAAGCAGTAACTGGACGAAATGTTGATAAGACATCAAAATCAAATTAAAATTGTTTTTGCTTTTTTTTACATTTCTTCTAGTTAAATATTTATTAGTATGGTTATAGATAAAGTTTTTGCCATTGCATAATTTCCAACGTCTTTTTAAAGTCTAATTTATAATATTCGTACTTGACTCACACAATTCTAACATCTACGGGATATTTATAAAATCTCAGCAAGTATTTATATTTTCAATATATTGTGCGAGGACTCGTTATGTAAAAATTCTCGTTGGATAAAATCCGAGATCAATGACATCGGTTCTATCACATTCTAGGAAACCTTCAAATTTGATATCTAACTATTCTAACCGCATTTCTCGCTACGTTCGATCCGCGTAGCATAATAAATATGTAGTCGTGTAGCGCCTATTAAAAAGCTTGGATTTGCTTGGAAAACAAACGGAGAAATCGACAAAAGATTCATACCCGCATAGAATTAATGAAAAATATTACCTCGAGTGTGCCAGCGATCGAAAAATAAAAGTTTCCGTAAAATCATCGGGTAAAGCGTTCGTAAATAATATTAAAATTTTCGTATCTTAAAACTTAATTGTAAATAAATTAACTTTAATATCGAATCGATCGCGTGCTTAAAAGATAAGATTTAGTAAAATCAATTTGATAAATAAATTTCATCCGATATTCTAGTTACATAGTTAACAAAATAACACTATGTAAGTCATGGTTGAATAAATTTTATTCGAACGATCAAACGAATTCTCCTGACGGTGCTTTTAAACGAACCTTTTAAGTAGATTTTACTCAAACGATAAGTGTTAAATACACATTACGCGAGATATTACAACATGTATCTTTCCACGTATAGTTTTTACATTCGTTTCATAGATATACATTATAAACATATTTTTCTTATCGATATTTTGCTTTTGTCTAATTCGCGCATACGTAGCGATAAATTTAATATTTGCGACAAGAAAACTGTATCGATCGAAAAAATCGATGCGCAGCGCGATAAAAAAATGTTATAATTTATTATTTTATCGCGTGGAGTAAAACTCCTGTTACGCTTTAAAAAACGTATAAATTTAGCTGAAGATCCGTTAAACTGTAGTTATACGATAGTTTACACGCAAACTTTCACCTTCGAAATGAAATAAGCGAAGACTCGGTAAATTTTCAACGAAGCTCGTCCGAACAACGAGTCGAAAAGCAATTAAACTTTGAATTTTTCAAACGTACGAATCTTCCAAGCTCTCCGACCGAGGTTAGTTTTCTAATCGCGGTTGAAGAGGCGAATTTTGCAAATAATTCCATTGCCTGCTCGGTAGGGTTTGGCTCGGCAAAGTGTAAAAGTGGCGGCTGAAGTACAGCATTAAGCGGTCGGGAAAGGCGGCACGAGAGAGCCGAGATAAGAAGCTCTATTATTTCGTGGCTGAGCGGTGAAATCGCAGGGGAGGCGAGGGAGTTATCCCCGCGGGTGAAAGTGCGGCCCGTTCCCTTTCCTCGGCATCGCCTCCTCTCACGGAAGCGTAGCGCGTGACTGGCTTCAATTACAGCCCTCGAACGAATATGGGCGAGGCGACGAGGACTCGATGAAAACGACAACGCGGAAGTCTCGCGGGCCCCGACCACCGAGGCTCTCCCCTCCTCCGAGTACCGTATAGTACCGCCGAGCCCATCGGTCGATATTTTTTCGAATCGTTGGCACGGGAGAGACGCGTCGTCGCCGTCAACGCGAAATATATAAGATTTTGGGTCTTCTAGGTCTTCTGGGTCTTGGAGGCTGGGGGAATACCAACCTTTTCCGTAGAGAGAGAGAGAGAGAGAGAGAGAGAGAGAGAGAGAGAGAGAGCGGTGCGACCTTTTACAACGCTTTTCGGTTACATCGGGAAAATGGAAAGTCGCTGCGATCTTTCGGCGGCGACTAATTAAAAAGAACGCGAAGGTAAGGTTCGACCACGATCGACCCAGTTTCGCGATTACGATTCGCTAAGGCTTCGTGATTGAAAACTCGCGTGTAACGTATTAACATTTTCGCACGGTGATATTTTTCCCTCTAAATTAACAGACCGCTGGTTTGCAATTTTGTTCGAGACTACGTTTGCACAAAGCTTTTATTTAACGGCTAAATCTCGGGTTATTATTTTCTTCCTTAAACTAGGAAATTAAGCTAGGTATTAATTTACGAGAAAGTTGTGGCTAACGAAATTCTTCATAAATATTTAGTTTTATTTAACCTATCCTGTGTCACGTGCGATTGTAAAACTCTGATCTTTCGCGAGCGATTAAAATATTTGTCATATTTAGTTTAAGAATCGACGTTGAAAATTTTTATTTACCTTATAATCGATTAAATCGCTTCTTTAAATTAGTAAAAATCTTTGAAACGGTTCGAACGAAATGGTATTTTTGCACGATCGCGTTATTTTCAGCTCTGAAAAACACTTATCAGGTGTTCTTCGGTACTCGCAACTTCGTTCCGTTGCTACAACGTACTTTCAACAGCTGCAACGAAACGATGTCCTGCATAACGTACAGCTTATTATGAAAAGTACAAGAAAAGCTACGAACTGTTACGCCAAGTTAATCCAAGATGGTTCGAGAGGCATTCGAAACGTACCGCGTACTACATAGCGAAATAAATTTTTTCTTCGTCGGAATTTCTCTTCCGGATTCAACGTTTAAAATTTTATTCGGTATCGAAGATACGCTTTTATTCGATGAATAAATTACGGATTTAGTAATTTAGCAAGCGTCTTTTGACTCATTTTACAAAATAAGGACCTGCAAATTATGTAATTGCGAATCAATTAATTCCCTCGATGCAATGTCCAAAATTATTGCATTACGGAGTCCGGACGGCAGTTGGTATGAAAATAATTAAGCCAATATTTAATTATCTTCGCGCGACGTAAACTACGCTATAAATTAAAGGTAAGCACCTTTTCGTAAATACAAAAATAGCTAGATTTAAATTCCTCGGACTATTCGCGATTGAACATCGGTAAGTTCCGCTTAGCCTAGCATCGAATACCTCGAGCTCTGAATAGCCATAATGACGTACTTGCACCCTGAGAAGCCAAGGCATGGAAATCGTTTTACCTTTCTCTCTCTCTTTCTCTTTTTCGCGGTTGTATCCTTGGCCCCGGTTCAGCCTCCGCTAAACATAAATACGCCTGATCCTTTGACTGCTATTAGCTCCGACTCGTGGTCGGCGGACGCTCGCCGTATGCGCTAAATCAAGAGGTAGAGAGTTTTATGATCGCCAGGACTTCGTAAACTCGAGGAATATTATTCATATGATTAATTAAATATTTTTTCGATAAAATAAAGGGATTTATTATTGTTTGATTCTCGAAGCTTACGTTCAAAGAGTGACTCCGACGCGCTTGAAGTAAAATTTTCACTTGCCGCGATGCCCGGAGTTGAAATCAAAATCTAGCCTTATGGAATATTTAAGCGTAGAGCGAAATTGATACAACCGATGTTTTTTAGATAAACGACGCTGATAACGAATTTTCCAAGAATTTAATTAAATTTTAATCGCAGCGACTTACTCGATACTCCACTTTATTTACTTAATACATCGCTATTAATACTTGAAAAATTTAATTTCAATATATAGTTTTTTCTAACGAGATTAAAAACGAATCAATTTAAATCTGATAGGGTTTAATTTCTTTGAAAATAATATCATTATGTACTGAAAGGAAATTAATGTACACGGTGAATGGAATAGATACGACGTTTGATTAAAAAGCTCGTGCAAATTCTCATTACTATGTTCTTTGATTATCGCGTTTCTAAATAATACCATTTGAACATTTTTCGTTGTATGCGACCGTTTCTAAAAATGGATAGATTCGCGTCGTTACATCATTACAATACGTAACAAGTTTGAGCATCAATTTTTCAGATTTTTTTGTAAAGAACCTAAACCACGATTAAATCGTTTTATTCGTTAAATCGAATCTCGACCGACTTTCTCTATCCGTAGAAATAGAAAAAACTGCAAGATGTTGATAAGTCGTAAAGATTGGACGCAATAATAATAATAATAATAATAATAATAATAATAATAATAAGTAAATAGGCAAATCGAAAGCTTTATCAAAATATGTTCGGGAGTCGTTACAAAATTTGTCGATACAAATGTTTATAATTTTATAGATAAAGCTTTATCGATGACATACGTATCGACGACTAGTTTACGGTATTTGATATTTGTCTAATATTTTGACCAATAAATCAACATTAGAGTTTTATGGAAACTCATTATTATTCATAAATATATATAATCGCGTAAAATAAATTTATCTTTTAACGATATTTTAAATCGAACGATTCGATATTGATGAAATCTCGATAGAGTAATCGATATTTTACCGAATTATCGCCTATAAATAAATTCGAACACCCGATGATACGATCCACCGGTGATAGAAGGTTACCGTGGAAAGAGGTAACAGAAATATTTTGAGTAAAACGTTTTCACTGAGATCGTAAATCAGAAAGCACGTGTGTCGCTGACATAGAGAAATCACGCGCGCACCTAAATGATCGGCGCATTTTGCATAGCCGTTACTCAATCGAAAAGTAGAAAAAAAATCGGGAAATCGAAAGAAGGCGCTCCGAGTGAGTTTGGAATTGCGATTGTCCCTTTGTCTGTCATTCAAATTCCACGACTTTGCGGGCGACCGCGAGATATAAAGACACAACGAATTCGTAATCGAGCGTGGACTGCTTTTTTTCCGCACGAAATTTTACAAAGAGGGAAATTCTTGAAATCCTTGGAAACAAAGGATTAAGAGCGATCGGTGGAAATCATTGCGCGAATGAAACACGGATGCTGATTCGGTGAAATTGTACGAAATTGTACGAAATTGTACGAAATTGCGCGTAATTATGGTTCTAACTGTTGAAAAAGCGCAAATTTTATTACAACTATATGTGATTTAATCGTTCAAACTATTACGCTAACCAGCTCGGACCGAAATAATACGAATTTACACGGATACATTAACATTTTTAAATTTTAATATTAAAGTTGCAACCACAAAAATGATTGCGTTACGAAACATCTAAACATCGGAGATTGATCCTTTTTCTACAGAGTTAATAAAGTATCGGGAAGTAGTATTATTTGATCAAATTTACGTTGGAATGTTACACCGAGGATTCGTAAAAATGGTTTCGTAAAGAACGAAGAGATTCTAATTTTTTTACAAGGAGATAAATGTACTGTAATTATTATAGGCGTAACTTACCGCTTCCCACGTGTTATAAAGTTTTACATAACGTATTATTATCAAAACTCACTTCGCGGTAGATGAAATTATTGGAGACCATCGATCAAAATTGCGATCGTACGAGTTAATAAACTACAAATACGTTGCGAGCATACGAGAGTACCAAAGTTGGTTGATCGGTACGTAACCTCATCCATTATTTACGAATCGTTGAAAAGCTCACGCGTTGATTCCGTTCAAAATATTTAGTTTTAAAATTACGACCGATATTTCAAATCTAAAAGTCTTATCGATCTAGAGGATCTAGGATGGACCATTAGCGGAAAATAATTCCTCCTTGATATTTCTACGTATAAAATTATATCTACGCGAGATTTTGAGTGTCTCGATACTCGTCTACGAGCAAATCATTCAAATCTAGTAAAAGATGATAAGATCAGGATAGTAAAGAATAAGAAATTTTGTGCACAAATAAAAAAATTACACCTACATTAGTTATAAATGGATAATCATATGCTAAATACATCATAATTCTCGTATCATTATGTAAATGCATAATTTATATTATAAAACAATATGTAAATGAACAAGAGAGTCGTTAAATTAATCGTAATACATTTTATTAATATGTTATTATAATTCAATATAAGCAACTAGGAAATTATTTGACAATATATAATAATAAATTTGCTATATATTTAATTTACATTCGTAACATTATCGAAATCTATTAAAACTATCCAATGAACAAAACACGATCTTTTTCTTTGTGATTCGTTCGCTCTGGTTTTAATTTAATTTAAAATGCGAAAGGTTTCGTATTTGGTACCTCGAATCTTGAAAAATATCTTGCTCTATCGCGTTGTAACAATGTGAAATTTAGTCATTGAATTAAACGAACGAAAGATTTAAATCAAAATACACGATGCGAAGTGGTTCGAAGTATTAAAACGTTCGTTTTCTTTTTGTGTTTCAGGCTTGCGCAAGATGGACCAGTCCAACGTCGAGAACGACCGAAACGGTTCGTAGGCATATCTTATTTTTTTCCCGGTAAACCATCGTAATTTCAGAAATAAGAATGTTCGCGTGGAAATATTAGTAGCGCCTTAGATTTAATCGTTTCGTTACGAATAAAAGCATCGAGGCTTTTCTAATCCGAATCGCTTAAAAACGTGTATTTAATTTCTCGCGTAAATTTTATTTAAACGCGCGCTCGAAACTCTTCGATATGCCAGTCATTGAAGAAAAAACGCCTACGTATAAAAGCATCGAGCAGTAATATCAAGTACAAATAGTTAATTTTTAACGAAAACGGTAGATACGCTTCGATCGCCGAGCTAATGCATTTTATATAACTATTGAAAGATTATCGGGTGCCGTTAAAGACTCTCGTGGAAAAATATTTAATTATCCACTCCTCGAGAATCTTAATTTTATCTTTCTAATTTTGAAGTTAGGCTGTCAAGCCTCGCGTGGTTTTCCAGCTACACCGCGACATCCTCAATAAACGTCAATCTTTCTCGAAATAAGCAGCGGTGGGCGTCCGACTCGCCTTTCTAATATAAACAAGCTGAAGCAACGCAGCATCCAATCAGGGGATGAAGTCTATAACCACGTACATAAATTGTCATAATATAATTAAGATGCAAGGTGGTAAACTGTCTTCGTCCGGAAAAGGCCAACTCTTTTTTTACCGTATTAAATCAACACCTCGGGATTAGAGTACGTCGTATTAAGATTCACAAGTGTTTTATTTTTTCCGACGATTTTTTTAAACTTCTATTATCAATTTTTGTGAAGCTCGACGAGTTATTAACTTTGATGCAATTCTACTCGGCATACGTACGTAAAAGGAATTCTCCCAGCTTATAATATATTTCACGTCTAAGATAATAATCTTATTAATAACTGTAATAATTTTAAAATTAAATTTTCCAGCAAATTAAAATCATGTTTTATATTTTTATAAGCGACACCTTTCGGTTTTACAATGCTCTTATAATTTAACAAATACGAAAAAGACGACTTTTCGAAGATATTTTAAATACTTGATAAAGTTGATAAATAGTAGAAATTATCGAGTGGATCTGGAAAATGTCCTTTCCGAGACACGAGAAATCTTCCACGCATATGCGCGTATAAGCACTTTGGACTAATTAGAGCTGCTTGTTTTAACGATCGAGTAATAAAAGGATTTGACGAAAAAATGAAGGTACGATTTAATTATCGCTCGTATCGTCAGCTTTTATATTTTCGTTTATCTTTTTTAGAGAAGGTACACGTAATTTTTTCAATGGACGCTTTAGCTAAATTATCGAACGTTGTAGTTAAATTATAAAGTGGATTATTTTCATTAAAGTAGGTTGAATTAATGACAAGTTTTTAGCTTCTATTCGAGACCGTTCACGTATTTCAACGATGATTTATATTTCTTCATAATTTATCACGGAAAATTTATGTATATTACAGGTATCCGAACATGGACAAAACCATATACATCACTCGATCGCGTTATCTCCACTCCGAACGTACATTTCGTGAATTTTCATTACAAAAGACTACATTTAATATTTTAATCGTACCCACGGTATTTTTAAATTAACGTATCGGTGTATCGGATCCATTGTTTTCCCGTCTTAGTAAAATTTAATTAATTTAATTGCTCGATTCGAAAGTCATAAAGTATATAATTATCTTTAAAAGGTATAAAAAGCGCGTTTTCTTAAACGTTATTTTTACGTTGGAACGAAATAATGTAACGAAAATGTACACCTGAAAGTCAAGTATTCTTTATTTAGCTACAAAATAAACAAATTAAAAATCTTCTAATCTTTCGGCCGGACAACGGACGCCGAGCTTAAAAAAGAGATTTCTTGTTTTCGGGCATCAGAAAGTAAATAGTCACGTCACCGCTGTTTGTTTTGACAACTTCCGAATGCTGAATCAGTTGCGTTGCCGCTAATCCATATAACAATGTTGGTAGACCTGTCGGAGAAAGGAACCAGTGAGATTATTAATAAAAGTAGTTACGTATGGATGATTCGATAATTTTAAATGTATTTAATTTTTGATAAAATTAGCGACGATGTAAAAAAAGACTTGCGCCAATTTCGGTGAGAAGCAACGATGATTAAGCGAAGACAAAGCGTTTTCGAAACAATGAAATTCGTCCGAATTCAATTTATTCTACCCACCTATTCGAAATAACGCTATTAACTTTAAATCTAGGAGCATCGAACGAAGGTTTTTTTTCACTGCATAATCATTTTCAATTGATAAAATTCAATAATTATTCAATCGGTGCTCCGTAAAATGTTGAATCGTCGATCGGTGGAGTTACGAGTCGATAAAATTTGCAGAGGAGATAATCCACATCGACCGATAAAATTAAAAAGACTTTGATCCGAGATCTGGTGGAAGACGAAGCGGTGGAATCGAACGAGGAAAGGCCGAGAATGTGGCCGTGTCGTAAAGAGTGCAAAGCTCTTGAAAGGATTCGAAATCGAATTTAACAGCGTCACGGTTGAGCTAAACTGAAAAGATCCGGGGCCCCGAGATCCTTTTGTAAAAATCAGAAGAATGAATCGCGGGGTTTTCGTAGTGAGTTTGACGCGGGGTTCGATTGGCGAAACGAATATGTAAACGTGTAGATTTATTACGTGCTTTTTCAACTGCCTTTATTATCTTTGAATCGTTAATTTAACGTTGATATACGGATGGACTTATTCGAATTTCAACTTAAATAGTTCGAAATGCGCTTCGAAAAGATCTCGAAAGTAAATAAATAATTTTTTCAGACTTTTGGAAAAATTGTAGTCTAATTTTTTAATCGAGCTTTTCTCGGTAATATTTTCGATACAAATAAATTAAATATCAAGGAATAAATCAAGATGGTATACCGTTTCTTCTTTTCCTATTTTTTATTTGTCATTTTCTAGAAAAAAATATAATTCAAAATATAGGGCTTAGTTTACATGTTTTATTTATTTATCGATGAATATTTTTTTGTTGAAAATTTTTTTCAATCGTTTTAACCTTTGAAATAAAGTACAAAAGCTAAGAGTAATCCGAAGATCGAGTCAGTTCATTTATTTATCGTCCAACGAACCTCCTCAAATTTCATAGTTGGAATATTTTCAATATTATATTTTGTACAAGTAAACCTTAGTTAGTTAGTTACTCATTCATCGAAGAGTTTTAATTTTTTTCGTATAAGAAAATCGTACTCTGCATAACAAACCTTACAAATATCGAATATAACACGTTGACACGAATACATAAGTTGACAATCGATCCATAAATTGTTCTATTTCATCGCCTTATTTAAAATACCATCCGAAAGTCGGACTTTTTCAACGGTAAATCTCAAGTATAAATTATAAGCGTTCTAAACCAGCTTTGATATAGATACTTTCGCTGATGAGAAGCGTAGAAAATTGAGCACTCGAAACTTCAAGACTACGACTTGTTTTTCTTTAAGCTTGGTAACATATAAAAGTAACGAATAATAAATTTACTTTTTTACGACTATAAATATCATTATTATCTTTCGTATTCTATTTATCAAAACAATAATAAATGCTTATCGTTATATGTACCATTGGTTATTTGGTTTTGTACGTTAGTTATTCGATACGGGATATAAATAAATATTTTATTCATAGAAAAGTACAATTTTTCCAAAGCCTTTAAACATTTTTAGATATTAAAATGTAGTCTTTTAATTCGCAAGATTGACTTTTCACCGAATTTAAAGTAAAGCAAAAAAAATTGAACGATACGAATTCCAGCAACGATCAAAATATATCGTAAGTCCACATTCCTGGGCTGTTAAAATTTGAATAAACGACTTTATCTAAACGAAATAATGAAAATATCGCTGCTACGAGCAATTTGATTTTAATTAAATTTATAAAAAAGAAGATTACAACGTTCAAACCGCAATTTCATCATCGCAGCATTTCAAATCGATAGAAACGCGAATTAAAATTTCGAAGAATATAAACTTTACATCGAACGTACCGTGCAGATACATTGTTTTCGATTTAATGTAAAACTATTACGGGGGTTAGCATACGCAACAATGATAATACGAAAAAAGCGCGGATACGTACGATACAAAGTTTCAATCTTACCATACAAAGGGAGAGCGAAACACACCGACTGCGAACATCGTTTTCTTTCAATGTAATATTTCGTAGGATTAATCATCCTAACGGAGTGACTCATTACTTTGTTCGCGATGAAAGTCCGGTGCTCGTTCGCTACCGAGCGATACATTCGTCGGAACGTACGCGGAGAAAATTATACAGCTGTCTTATACAGAGATCCAAAGACACAGCTTCGATAAGGCGAGGTGGGAACGGATACGGTAATCGCTGTCGGTAATCGCTGTCGGTAATCGCTGTCTATCGTTAAAATCGTCGTCACCGACGAGCTAAAATAAATCGATAAAAAGGAAGTTCCAGCGGTGGTTGTCCCTGAGAATCGTATCGCGCCCGAATGTCGGTATGTTCCTCGGTGTCGCGGAAGGATAGTCGACCACGCGGAACTCGGATCGAGAAATCGGGAAGATCGCTCCGATCCGACGAGGTAACAACGAAACTATTTTTTATGAAACGCAACCGATCGGGAAGCTTACCGAAGTTCATGACCTTTATAACCCTGAACAATTTGTCCTCGAGGTCTAGGTCCTCCGGCTGTCGCTTGCTGCAGTGGTACTTGATGTAGGGGAAGCATCCGGTGCGCAATACGTGGTAGTTGCTCTCACCCGCGAGCCAATTGAAGTGCGACATGCCCCGCTGATCGTTCCGCACATCCGCGTACTTGACGAAGTAGGACGTCCAGGGCGGTTCGCCCGTCTGGATGAGGTAATTCGTCAGCACCTGTTGGAAGTTAAACCTCGTCGTTAGTCGTCTCCTCGGCGTTCGCGATCGAAGGGAGGGATCGGTTCGTTATCGACGCGCTAAACCTAACCTTTTCGTCGCCGTTCCCGCTACTTATCCGTAAGCGGTACTTATCCATTTTTTTAAGGAGATAAAAACGCGAAACGAGAAAATGTGTATGCGCACGCGCGTCCGTGTATCGACACCGCGCAATGTAATTATCGCGCGTTTACCTTACATTTTTCTAATTCCTTAAGTTTTCTTTTTAACGACTGTAACAGTCTTAACAGTCTTAACAGTCTTAACAGCCTTAACAGCTTTAACAGCTTTAACAGCTAAATTGTGCTTTTAAATGTCGGCTTTTAACTTTGGATCCACTTCGTTTACCGGCGTAATACAATATTTCTATATATTATCGGCAGCGCTCGTTGCATAAATTTAACCGACGTATCGCGAGAAATTCGTTTGGGCGTATCGAATGCGTCGATTACAGTGGAAGTTTTATTCAAATTTTATTGGAAACTTTATCGGCGTCGACGTTCCGAGTTAATTACCGCATCCACTTTATGCGGATAACATTCTTTTGTTTAAGAACCCATCGCGTTCTACGGCGTTCGACGGTGAAAGTTTTGGTACGCGATGCGTCAAAGTTAATCGGAATATCGATGACGCCTTTCAAAATTACGTAAATCTTTAAATCGAGCGAAAAATATAAGTATGTATGTATACGTCGATATTCTTTTACGTTTGTATAGATTCATTCGTGCGTCCGAACTCCCGTAAAATATATTCAAAGTTAAAGTCAATTTTGATTCAATTTTTTTTACCCAAAAAAGTCTAAGTTTTCGTCGCAAACCTTGAGAATCGCTGTTTCTACGCGCGAGATTTCATTCGAACGGTTTTTTTACGAGTGGTCAAAGATACTTTGCAATCGCAAAACAACGATTACGGCCCGTAAAAATAAGTCGTAAAAAACGAGTATAGAACGGTAAGTGCGAACTTACATCGGGAATTATCGCATTTTCTAGCATCGATCGGGAACTCGGCGTGCAAAAGCACTTTACGCGGACGAGACGACGCTCGAGTAAGTTTACAGCTCTTTATCGGTCCTGGAAGCGCGACGTCGAATCCTTGGACATCTCGAAGGTGACGAGTGGCGTCGATAATTTTCGCTCCCGCCTCCTCCCCTGGCCACGAGATGTCTCTTTTCTCTCCTTTATCGATCGACGACGACGCGACTCGAGTCAGCGAAAATTACGATGCACCGAATCGTAAAAATAATCCACGGCAAATTTGACGAATCCGCGAACGCGCGCGTAACCGCATCCTCGATCAAAGGATGATCGACGCCTCGTTTTTGAACAGCCGTTGCTCGATCACGATTCGCGATTCTAATTGCACGAGAATATTTCTTCGGCGTATACGTCTTTTAATTTCCGTCACCGAACGGTTCAACGAGCCGGACGCGATATTCTTACGATATGTCAAATACGGTCCAAATACGTATTCCTTTTTTCTTTCTCTTTCGTCCTACCGAATCTTCGTGCCTAACATCCAAATAACTCGAATAACGACGCAAAATGATCGTGACTTCGAATCAAAGAAACAGCGTTACGTTCTACGAGATCGTTAAGATAACCTGGAAAATTATCGAAAGATCTCTGTACGAAATACACGAGGATAATACGAAAATTTATCGGACGCGTCGAAAAAATCACGGCGGATTTAGAAAGGAGGAAACGGACAACGAGACGGAAAAAGGTCCGCGAATTACGAAGTTTCCACCAATATGGCGTCTCGGTAAAAACCGCATCTCCGATGTAACTGGGCGAAAGTAGAAGATCCGAAGCGACGGCGACTCCGGATTCGACTCCGGATTCCTCGTTCCACACCGCATTCGCATCGATTTGGAATTCCTCCATCAGTGCGTCGCGTGCCTCGAGTGCGAAAGCGGAGAAGTCGTTGCGAATGCCAAGAAACGCGTCCTCGAGGTTTTGCCTTCGGTGCTTTCCTCCTCTGCGTCCGATTATGCGATCGCCGCTGTTATCGTTGGCGTTACTCGAAATGTTCGGGACTCGTGCCGTTGGTTTCGTGGCCGATCCGCGCGGACGAATATTATTTTCGAGTCGCGTGCCTCGGAACCGTTAGCTTTCGATGGGTGCTCCGATGATTTATCGGATGCCTCGTTTTCGCTCTTGTGCGTACGATTTCAGGGAATTTTGACGCGCGACGCATCGAGTGAAATTTCGAAGTAAAAAGTTTTAAAAGTCTAAAATTCTGTGCGTTGCGCGAAAATAATCGTTAAAATTTGACGATCAAATTTCAAGTCGAAAAATTTTGGGGTTACTTTCCGATGATTTTTGTTCGTAGACGTTACGTTCATCGATGTATTTGGTATTTGGTAGTTATCGAGTTTTAATTATATTAATTGGTATCGGTAGTTATAATTCGAGTCAAATTTTATCGCATAAACTCATGTTTTAAAATTTATTCCAAACGAATTTTGAAACGATGATCGAAGATGTATTCTAAAAATCATCGAACGAGATATATCGGTAAATTATTTGAAGTAAATATTGCAAAATACGCACCTCCGATACCAATGGTTTTATCTGCTTTCCATAAAATCTAACGAATGTTTTCTTCGTTCGATAATTGAAAATTTTCCAAGAAACCAACGCCAACCGTAAATTTGTCATAGCTCGAGTTCTGAAAAATAAAGTTAAAAGAAAAACTTCGCGAAGGTTACATCGACTCGCGACATATATTTATAATTTTTTATATCTACTAAGAAAAGTTGGCCATCCGTTCGTTCGATTCGGAAACGTTCGAAAAACGTCGGTTAGACGTCCCGGGACGAACCGAGAATCAAAACAAACGAACGTTGATCGAGTTCTTCCCGTTCATCCCCTAATTCCGTGAATCCACGCCTCGCAAACACGCACACGCACACACGCACACGCACGGCGAGAACGCGACGAATCCACATCCGTGATTTCCGATAAGCGAACGAAATCTTTTCCCGGTACGTCTATGAACGGTGCGGAGGGTCGCTTAAAAAGTTGAAGCGCGTTTTATTTTTCCCGAGCTGTTCGTTCCAAGACTTGGATCCGCGTTGGCGATAATTACGACGTTGTACGAACGAGATTTTCCAGCATGCTCGATTCGGCGAGACCCACGATGGCTAAATATATATATATCTATCCTTGTATATATATATATATATATATATATATATATATAAGGATAAAATAATAAGAAGGATCTTATCTCGCGGATCGGTCGATCTCGACACTTGGCACACGGACCCGAGTCCGTCTCGCTTTCGTTTGGAGCCCCTCCTCCTCCCTTGCATCGATCTTCCTCCAACGACCGTTTTCCTCCGTTGAGGTCTACGTAGCCGGAGAGGAAAGTAGAAAGAGAAAAGTCCCTCGATGATGTATACGCGTCGGAGGTCGGGGTCACGGGACCACCTAGAATCATCGACGAATCTCCCGTATCGGTCGATCGCGGCCCGGGAACGCGAGACTAATTTAAAAATAAACGAAACGCCGAACGTGATAAATGTTAATCGTAAATTAAGCGGTCGCTCTCGAGAGGTCGTTTCGCGTCGTTGCGAATTTGCCGCGTTTCACGCAGCTGTCGACTTTCTTTCGAAAACTATGCAACGATCCTCGGTTTCGACTTTGTCGTCGAGGCTTTCACGTTTCGAAACTACGAAGGTCGAACTGTATTAATTAAAGAGAGATGAGGTGAGAGATAACGGCAACGACGTGGTACGATTACCCAAACTGAGGACGAGTCTCACCGCGACCGAGATATTCGTCATTGACCGATAAAGCCCCTCGGATACACCGTGGAAAACTATAGAAACTATAGAAGCTAGAAAAATGTGCGCGGTAAGGTCGCAAAAACTTTACGTACCGTTTTCTTTACGCGTATCTTTCCAACGTCTATTTCTCACGGAATAATGTATCGGATAATGGTCGCGAGAAACTCGGGAGGCCGACCGCCTCGATATAATCGAATACCTTCCCCTCCACGAGTCGAAAGCGAGAAATTTTTAGCGAGTCCTAACGAAAAATTTTCTCGTAAAATGATGTTCTTGGAACGATTGGAACGATTGGAACGATTATTACGTGCTCCGGACTCGTAGGATTGGAACTTCCGAGGAGCGACGTAATTTGAAATTATAAATTTACGCTTTACCTTGAATCGGAGCTTCGGACCGAACGTCGAAACGTCGAAACGTCGGAACGTCTGACGATCGGAACGAGCGCCTCTAAAAATCTGAATCGAAGGACGGGAAAAAAAGCCGCGTTCGCGTCTCGTTACGCGCGCGATCCACGATTGGTTGCAAAAATTCCTCCCGCCCTCGTCAAGGTCGCGCCTCGTAAATCACGAGCTAATAATGAAAATATCTGCCTACGCTGACGAGTTACTCGCAAATGGCCCAAGCGATTTAAACGGATGTAATTTCAGGAGCGACCGCGCGAATGATCACCGCGTTAATTATATTAACCGGCGATCCGAGATACTCCTCTTTTATTTTGATACTGTGTAGCACAGGTTTTCGCGTCGAGCCAACTTTTTGCGAAATTAAATATAGAAACTCGTACGAGGTACGCGAAATTTATGTGCGTCGTTACGCATCTGGTGTACTTAAATAACGCAGGAACTCGATGCTATCGATTATCCGCGTTATATATATAAATTCATTTTTGTCATCTCTTTTCGCATAGATCGTTTACAATAATCGAATACTTTGTCGTTTGTTCATCGAGAAGTGGAATCGTTGAAAGATGCCGATTCGAAGAGCGAATAATATAAACAAATGGTAATTCCGACGCATCGACGTATTTTTAATCGGCACTGTTTCGTTCTTCGTCCTCGAAGGTGAAACGATAATTTGCGTTGGTCGAAGCTGTTCGAATAATTTCGACCGCAATTTTTTTAAAAACCGATGCGTCGCGGGTGGAAAAATCACGCTCTCGAGGTAAAAAAGAAAGGGGCCGCGAGGAAATTGCGCCTAGAAATTGCGCCTAGAAATTGCGCCTAGGAACTACGTCTAGGAATTACGCCTAGAGATCGTTCGATTCGAGTAGACCGCCGTAAAAAATGCAATAAAATATCGTTAATCATTCCCCATAAATTTAACATCCGTCCCGTCCGTCCCATCCGTTTTGACCGTTTTGTCCGTTTTGTCCCGATCTTCTCGATGCCGTTTTTTCTGTACGCGTCGGCTTCGTACTCCCGAGGTGGACGGGCCTCGGCATCGGGGATTTCGCACAGCCGCGACGCTAAAGTTAACGATGCCGCAGTCGCCGCATCTTTCATTTTCTTACTCGGCGTCGCGCCTTGATTTACGGTTAAGAAAATGACGAGATAAGGCGAGACTCCCGTCCCGTCCCTCTTCTTATTTTAAAAGCGCAGTTGCGTTGATACGTTGACGCTGACTTTATTTTTGCCTTTAGGTCTATGAGCCGTTTTGCCGGAAAATTTATGCCGATTAGTTTTATTGCACGAAGTTTATAGCGCCTACTTCACCGATCTAAGGACGCGAGGAGGGGATACTTTTGTTTTTATTTCGCGGGAGTTATACGATTCCGGGTCTTTTTTTCTTTTCATCGTAACTCGCCGATAAGCCCACCGCGAAAAAAGTCCTCGGCGCGGACAAAAATATTTTTCGATCGACATTAAAAGACCACGCGGACGGAAATTCCAGCGACTCATCGGCGGCGGTTCGTATTCTTATCGTCGCTCTTCTCTCGATCGCGAACATCTTCGGTTCGTCGATAAGGACGAATACGTGGAAAACAGCTATAAAATACTAATCCCATAGATGACGCGCGCGTCGGCAATGCAAAAAGAATCGAATAAGTATTCAAAAGTTACGGTTGCTTTTTCCAAGATTAACATCGAATGAAATAAATAAACTGAAATAATCTTGAACGAATTTATTTAGATATTATGTTCGTTGATTGGTTGGTTGGTTGATCGAAGCGACGAAGACGATTAAATTATTATATTATTTGTGTTTATTCGCGTAGAAAACGAGTGTAACGATAACTTTTATCGTTTCTCGTGTAATTTATCTCCTTTTTCGATACGTACCTCGAAGGAAACTTTGTTTTATTCTTACGAATTTGTTCTAATTATGTAAAATCTATTTTACGCCTATCTAAAAAGTTAGAAAATTGAAATTAAAAGGAATCTTTGGACGCGAGTTATTAAAAAGGTCGGAATATCTTAGGTAAACTCGAGTCTTTCAACGAGTCGCAACTAAATAAATGCGTTATAGATAACCGCGAAGCGTTTTACGATTCGTTATCTATTATACCACGGAAACGAATCTCTCCCTCTCTCTCTCCCTCTCTCTCCCTCTCTCTCCCTCTCTCTCTTTCTCCTTCCTCGACATTTCAAAAAGCAGTCGATCCGAAATCGATCGGACGATCTTGACTTGATCTCGACTCGATCTCGACTCGATCTCGACTCCATCTCGACTCGATCTCGACTCTTTCGAACGCTCGCGCCTCGCTTACCTGAGCAACGGTCGACGCATGCGCCCTCCGATTTCTGCGTGGCTCGAAACCTCGGATCAGCTGATCGTCGATCATCGGACGCTCGGCTCGCGATCCTCCTTGGCCGAGGCGATCTTCTCCGACCGACGCCGAGCGGAGCCCGCGTCCGCGTCCAGGAGTTGACGTTCCCGATGCCGAACTTCGCCCCAAGACTCGACCGTTGACCGAGGAAGTCGAGCTCGAGACGACGACGCCGCGTCGTTCGGAGTAAGATTCGCGTGTTACGTACATTTGCTTACGTTGACCGTCGGCGCTGCCAACCTCCGACGCGGGAGATTCGAAAATTGCAGGTATTTTCGAAACAGCATCGCTGTCGGATTTACTTCGAAGTAGTATTTGAACCGAGTTCGAACTCGGTTACGCTCGTCTCGATTATTATTTTATAATAATTTGTTTGCTCGCGTAATCTCGAACGAGCGATCGCCGAACGAGCATACGAATTTTACGCTCCGGGAGTCGACGGATTCGAATCGAAAGCTCGTCGGAAAAATTCCCAGTCTTATAAAGAGTTCGCTCGATCAATCGACGTTACGAAATTCGTAAGCTCGCAGGAACTTTCTCGCGTATCGCAAGGATTATAAAACATCGTAGCGTTGCATTTGTTCGATGTCGCAACGTTCGATGTCCATTTTACAACTCGTTGCGATATCGGTATCGATAAAGCCTCGATCTATAAAATTATAATCCAAAACGATGAATATTCAGGAACGAATCAGAATTGGAATCCCCGCGCTATAGGATTCAGGAAGGACGAAAAAAAGAGCGATCGAAGGAAAATAGTGTAGTTTTACGACTCGCGGGTTAACTCGTGATACGCAATGCCGTTGATAACGTGGAAGGAAAAAAACATTCCTACCAAACGAGAGCGAAGGAACAGGCTCGGCGAAGGGCTCGGAAAAATGATGAAAATATGCGAGAGGTTTCTCCCCTTTGTCTCGGACAAAGGCAGTTTCTGAGATTTTACTCGTAAATTCATAACGATAATGGGGTAAGGCTTCGCTCGAATTCGCCGGCTTCTTCGGTTTCTCCGGCTCGGCTCGACTCGGCGAAGCTTCGCCTCCGTTCGCATTCTTTGTCCCGCGCTCCCCTCCGATATAATTTAGTAATTTCCGTCTGGCAAGGTGTGGGGAACGTCCAGCCCGTACTTTACACATTTCTACAGGTAGAAATGGAGCAGGTGCAAGGCTCAGCTACCGCGCGACTTCCTCCCTCCACTTCTATACGTCCGCGAAATCGTGTCGTTTTCGCGAGAGTCGCTCGGGTCTCGCGGTTCGATGCGGCGGATCCGGTGCATTCGGGATTTCGCTCCACCTTCGTCGGATCCTTGCGTATCGGATGTTCGCGTACGCAAATAATTGTTCGCGGTGTCTATGGAACGTCGTCTACGGAACGTCGTCTATGCAAAAATCTTCTTCGCAGCGAATTCAGTTGTTTGGAAATGAATCGAAGCCAAAGTTTCGAGACGAGACAAGTTCAAATTTTAAAGCTTATAAATTTATCGCGCGTCGGAATTTAAATCGAGTTGAAGTATTTAAAATGTAAATAGCGCGTATCGTAATTACGTATTTACGTTGAGAACAATTGCATCGAACGAGATAATTTAAATTGTCGATAATTCATAAATACGATGCAAGATTATTCGAATACCGACACATTTTTTAAAGAAACTGTATCGATAAATCGAGACGCCTGTATCGTACGTAACTCAGCTAGTTTACAATTGTTAAACATTTTTTGATATTTGATCGTTTAACTAACCTTTTTTCATGTCTTATTATTTATCTTAAAACTATACCGCAAATTAAATGTGATGCAATAGTTAACGTTATTTATTTCCTATCGATTACTCACGGAATATATTTTTTTTAAAATTAAATTTCGAAATATCGAACAAAGTTGTAATTATGATGCAATATTGATTAGAGAAAAAGTCTTGCCTTAGCGCAAGAACTTAACGTATTTTATTTTTACATAATTTGACGAGGAGCGCGTAACGGCAAAATTTTATACGAGATTGATAAATTTGTTCGTATTTTTCATAAGTATGCGTAGATATTTTAAATAGCTTATCGATACATATTTTATTATTAACGGAATTCATTTAATAATAAAAGCACTTTTAATTTATAACTTATAAGCTCTTCTCCGATCTTTACATTTAGATTTATCGTTGCACACCGAGTTTTGTACTTTTTATTTCGCATAAAAGAAGAAAGTGATTTTTACGAAGAAAATTATCGTTTGTATCGAAATTACGTTTTAAACATGATCATTAAGTAATCTTATTAAATATAATCTATAAATTAAGCGATATTTATTGCAAACGTATTTTTCTTTATTTTCTTTTCTCGTTAATATCCCGAAGAAAATTGATACACGTTTCATCGTTGGTTTCGCACCGAATCATTTATATATAAATACACCGAGCGATAAAATAAAGTGCGTAGGTTTTCTTTATATAATTAGCGAAGGGTACGGGCTTCAAATTTTTTTCAAAGGACAAACGTAACCGCCAAGACGAGATGATGCAATCGAACGAGTCAAGATTTAAGCGGCTTGTCATCTTTTAACGGGAGTTTCAGATTTTAAAAAATTTCCGTTTCTCCGTGGAAGAGTGGCTAATAGGCATTGAATATTTTTAAATTTGAAAAATTAATCTTCACTTTTAAACGTCGTTTGGACAATTACAGAATAATAATTGATTTATGAAAACGATTTGTCTTTTTCAATTAAATTGAAAAAAATTAGCGTTGCTATTAGAATGGTTAATTGCAATAATATATATTTGTCGCTATTGATATCGTTACACATTCGATTGTACGTATCGAGTGCGCATAGTTTTATGTATTATGTAATTCTATTTAGCCGATTGAATTTATGAGTCAGTATTTTAATTTCCAATCGCGCTAAATATAGTTTCTACAAATAGACGAATGAATAAATGGATTTGTATAATATAGGTGTTTCATATTTTTTAAAATTTATATTCATTTACTATTAAACGCGTGCAAGAATACATTATTCAAAAGCGTACACGATTAGGTTTATAAAAGAAAAGGATCCCTTGAGTATGTAAGATATTAAATTTGAACGATTTTAGTACATTACATACATTTTCGTAAATAAAACGAGCGATGGTCCGAATAAATTTCGTTAGTTTTCCATCAGTTAAGTCAATCGTTTTAAACAAAAACCAAACACGATCTTTTAATCGAAGCTGAATCGATATTTGTATTAAAAATTAGCAACGGTATTTGATCGTACAGCGTAATCGTACACTCCATATTTATCAACGATGATAATGAATCAATTTTACGAATTCAAATTCACTCTACATACGTATAATTTGCAAATGATCACGAGTCTTTCCACTACTAAACTTCTAAGCTTACCGTTACATCTTTTAATTCTTAAACACGATGAATAAAATGTATTCGGTAAGACTTATTCATGGAACGAACGCATCGGCTCCGAGTTGATAAAACCGGAGGAGGTGTTAAATAAACGAATACTTAAAGATTAACCGCGATCGCTCGTTTATTTATTTCGCCTCGTTCATCGCAGCGTTTGGAAGAGTAGGAAGCGAACCAGGAAATTAATTCGGGTTGATTTTATTACGAATACAAAGATTAAATTTCGAACGATCGCGTTATTTAAAAAAAAAGTGTACACGATTTTCGCTCTACGCAAAACCAACCGCAAAAACGCAACTGAAATTTGAAAGACAAAAGTGTACGTACAACATGACTCGGTATTTTAATAAGGCGTTACCGGTCCGATAATCGAGCTCGGAAAAAGTTTCGACGAATCAATCGAGCGAACGGCCGCGGTTTCGGGATACGAGTTTAACGCACGAGTTTAACGCACGAGTTTAACGCACGAGTTTAGCGCATGCGTCTTAACAAGGAGCGATTACATAAGGGGCGATCGTACATTGGCGAGTCCAGCGCCCTGTTTATATTCAGCGTCATAATCGTGCAACCGCTTTTGATAAGGGCAGCATGTAGAACAGCTGTTCGGAAATGCACGAGCTCTCGACGTTCGTAACTTATACAAACTTACCGCTGGTTCATTTTTTTTATTCCTTCCTTTGGTTTATTTACGTTGTACGAGAGCGAATACCGTTTCGTTGGTTTAGTTTTCCACTCGCGAGGTTCGCTACAATGGCTCTTCGAATATAGTTGTACCGAAAGCGCACTCGATACCGAAGCATCGAACGACGATTAATTACGCCGAGTTACTCGAATATCGGATCCGCGTAGAAATTGATGGTTCGTAATTTTCAAAGATTTAAAAAATTTCCTTAACATCGGCTGGCATTTGTTCCCGAGTCCTTGTACGCGGTACTTAATTTTTTTTCGGGGTGTGGCATACCTCGTGGGGTCGTTACTCCTTCATCCAAGTCACGGGGAATCGAGAATTTTCTCTCGCATTATGCGCAAATATTAATATCGGATAGTTTGATAAATGTAGAATTTGCAACGAGCGGTGCATTTATCATCGTTGTTTTTACCTTTCTTTTAACCGTTTGTAAATCATAGATAAGAGCGCTCGCTCAATGAAACGAATCGCCGCGAACAGGACATTCAAAGATCGCAATAACAAATTGCACGTCGCGCACTTAACGCGTAAAAGAAGGTGTCGGATGCGCGGACTCGGACACCGGTGATAACGCCCTCGATGGGCGGATGTGATTTAACCGACCGACCGAGCGAGCGACGGAGACGTCCGAGGCTCCGCGAAGCCGGTGTATCGCGTCTCGACTCCCGAGAGCGGACGAGGAGCGAGTGTACCCCATCCGTGAACACCGTTCCGTTCGCCGACCGGAGAAAGGAATGGATGGAAAAGCTCGTTGGAGAGAAACGGAGATATCGCTCGTCTGGACCGATGGTGAACGGATGCGGATGAGACGACGGAGGAACCGATCCGAGAACTTTTATAAGTAATAAAAGCGTCTCCGTACTCCGCTCCTGTCACCCGGGGAGTCGGGGTGAACGCCAACACCTGCGAACCCAACTCGAATTCGAGTTTACGGGCGCGGAAGGTTGAAAGTCTCTTGAGTCTCTTGCGTTGCGTTAAACTTTATTCACTCGTGCGACGTTCTCGTACGGCCGTCGCCGGACAAAGTGAATTATTTACGGTCGTACGCTTGGAAATGATCGTTCTTGTATCCTAAAAACGACTAAAAATTTAAAAATACGTTTCCGAACAACGAGCATGGAAAAAGTTTTATTTTCCTAAATGGACGCGAACCGACCAACCGGTATATTTAATTTTTTGTTCGCGCGAGGTTCGAACGAGCAATCGAATACATCGTGGGCTCGAACGAATATTCATTTTAGGTATTATTTATTTGGTGTCGCGTTCAGCGCTCGGACGCGAATGTAGAGCATCGCGAATGAAACGTATCTAAAACGGGCTTACAAAATTTACGAATTTAATAACTTTCCCGCGATCGGAGTGGACAATAAAATTTGTACTTTGCCCGTTTCGCGGACTCGACCGGAAAAGCCGAGCGATCGTCTCGAAAACGCAGCCTCCGGGTCGGGAGCGCGAGATGAATGACGTAACGGCTTCGCGGACTCGTTGCTCGTTTCGCGTACGCTCGCACGGACGTCCGACCACGCGGAATTCGTAGGATCGAGGCGAGCGTATAACGGGATCGAGCACCGGCTGCGCTCGCGACTTGCAAACTTGACTCCGCGTTTATCGGGGCGATATTGGAAAAGCTCGCCCTTCGATCATCGGCCCGTCGACTTTCCGGGCCTTTCGCTCTTCCCTCCCGGAATCGAAAATCGAGCGGATCCTCCGCAGGCGACGGCCGTTGCGGTTCGAGAGATCCACGCGAGTCGATCGCGAGTCGTTTACGCGCGCTCGTGTCGGTTGATTTTTAAACGCGATCGTGAATCGAGGCCTCGGATACCTTAACCGAATGCTCTTAATGACGCTCGTGGCTCGGAAACGTTTTTGAAGAATCCACGATCGAGGCTCGACGCCGTCGTTATAATTGTCGTTCGATTCGAACAATATGCCGTAGCTTCGAGAATCGCGAGATTGTCATTCGAGATACTCACCGCTAACGGAACAACCGTTGGAGAGGCTGAATCGCCAATTACGAGTTTGCGCGTGGTTATCGCGGTTCGATAAGTCGCACGATGAACCGCTGGAGCTACAATTATAATAGGATTTTCTCCGCGGTTTATTATCGTCTTCTTTATCCTACGATCGTTCCTCGATTTTACCCGCGAAACCCAAGTAATCAATAATGCCTTGATTATACGTATTTGCGGGAAGGCGGATGTTTATAAATTTTGAATTTGTTCGTTCGAACTTTGTTGTATCGTTGGAAAATATAGATTTCAGATAGGTTGAATTATCGATGTAACAGTGCCAACGAAGCGCGATCTCTAATAGCTATTGTTTCGAATTAAAAAATTATACGGCTCGTAAAGTCGAAAGCGCGTGGTTTCGAAAATCGACAACGCGCCATTCGCGATGGTGCGTACGAGTTTACGAGCAGCGAAACATCCGAGCCATCGGTACAAAAATGCTTTGAAATTAATGAAACGGTCGTTTCAACGATCGCTCCGCCATTTTTTCAAATTGTAATACGCTCGATTAATCGCTCGAGTCATGGATCGGAACTTTTATCAACGAGCAAATTGAATCGTTTACGATTCGTTTTTGGTTCCTCGATTCCGACGTTTCGCATAAAACGAATAAAACTCGTCAAATTTATTTAGAACTTTTCGTACGCGAACGCTTTAAGATTTTTGAATTCGGTCGTAAATGTACGGGAGCCCGATAAATTTTGTGCTCCTAAGTGAAAAAGTACGATATCTCGTGGCATTTACGAGGCTGAAAGTACTTACAAGGTAATCGCTGATCGTAGGAAAGTAAAGTTTACGCCGGTGCATAGAACATCCAAATTCTCGGGGCAATTTCATTCGGAGCGCTAGATTCCGTGCTCGGGGTATTCGGGATCGAGAGGGAGACTCCTTCGAAAGAAAATAATTGCCAAATATATTTACGCAATGACGTGTAATTTTCGAGATAGATACGCGTGCTCTGATCAGCTCCTACGGGTAACTCCCTTTCAAAGGTTCCAAAGCCCTCGTTGACCTGGCCAAGCAGACGGTGCGCAAGAAAAGCAGGATTTAGAAAGTTTACCCGCGGAGGTTTCGCAACGAAAGCAAAGGAAGAACCTCCTTCCGAAATCACCGTAATTCACTCTCCGCGCGAAAGAAACGGACGCAATAATAATGCAGTTTTGGAAATTTCGGCTAACGCTATAAAACCGAAGCTCCAACGATTTAACGACCTCCACTTTAGTTACGAAGCACGCACTTTATAAGCGTGAAAGATGCAAGGAATACGTAATCGTGGAATCGTTCCTGCGTAAGAAGCAAGAGACAACGAGATACGTGAGCAGAGAAGAAGGGAAAAATGGAATACGTTCGATTCATCGCTAATTCATGATACGCGCGTGCAACGATCGTCGAGATCGGTCAACACTCCGATCGACTCCGATGCGTAACCGGGAATAAGAATAATTTGTAATGTTTGCGTTCGCGAACCAACCAACAGCGAAAAAGGTGCGAATTTCGTTTCACCTCCGGAGCGATAATCCCGAGCGATAAATTTCGATAAAAATAGCGCGGTTGAGAATAATGATGGCAGCGTTAAAAAAAATAGGTGCAAACTCGTCGGAGGTACGGGAGCAATTAGAAAGGGCGTTGGCCTGAGCGGAAAATTCTAAATTGAAAAAAGCTCGTTTTTACCCCCTGGCGGAAGAAACTATGAATTTACCCAGCGATGAACCGCGAACGCGAACTAAAACAATGGTTTTCTCGCTCGATCGTACTTCGGATTTTTTTCGCATGTAACGGTTCTCGCGAAGCGGTTGGAAAAAAAGTGTCGAAAGAGGGCCTCTCGCGAAAAGCACCACCGGGGATTTACATAATGGAGTTTCTTAGATCCGTCGATGGTTGCATTTTTTCCCGCGGCGACGACGGCGAGAAATAGCGGAGCGTCTTCTTTTTTGCGGAAGGATACCGCGAGAACTGCCGCGAGAACTGCCGCGAGAACTGCCGCGAGTAGAATGCGGTTGCTCGGCTCCGGAGATAAAAAGTCAAGTAGGATGGATATACAATATGCATCCCGTGGACGCGAGAACAAGAGAACGAGGCGAACCTCCGCCGCACGGGGTTTCGGTTTCCTTCTACTTCCCGCGGTTTCTCAGCCTCCCTCTTTCGTGCTGTCGACCCCGATTACATAATTTTAATCGAATTCGAATCACGGACTTATCTCGCGTGCGCAACGCGAACTCGCTTCATTATCTCGAGAAGCTGCTACTATTACGTGCATTAGGATCGTAATTAATTCGAATCTCGTGTCTCATAGTTTTAAATTTGATATATTTTTTTAAGCTATTCGCTTATCTCCCGTACGCTTATGCCTGTCTCGCAACCTCGTTAGCGTGGTTGAAATTATTCGCTTATTACGGCTTTTCCGCTTACCTTTGATAAAACAACCGGACAAACGCGGCTCCTAATAATTTATTTCTCGAAATGATTAATTTCGAACGTTTGCAAATTTCGTGGATGTTTGTACCGTGACAATTTTTATAAGGTTACTTTTTTCAGACCTTCGCGATCCAATTATATTAAAAAATATCTCCGTCTCGACTTTGGAGCGCGCGGATTCAAAAATTCTCTTACTCGTTCGCTGTTTCGAAGTTCCAGGTTTCTTCTAACTTCGTACTTTTCCCTTGCACGGTTCACTTTTGAAAATTGTAATCGCTTTCGATACCCTTTCGTCGTTTTGTGCATAAATTTCTAGAGTTCCCCCTAATATCACGGCAATTCGTTACAATTACGAACGAAGATGTTTACCGGGTAAAGTGTTGTAAGTAAAGTTGCCCTCGAGATTCAAAATCCACGTTGCGAATCCGAATCCTCTAATTAATTTTAATTAAGCGAGGAGCGAGAAAGATCGAAATTCGTAAAAAATTCGAGTCATATCTCTTAGCAGCGGAATGAAATTCTTTCTCTCGTTCGCTCGATATTACAAGGTCGTAAAAGGGGCTATTCCGCTATATGCTTACACCTGTTGGCAACGAACGATCGGCTATCGATCATAACCTCGTGGAGAGCGGAGAACGTAATTGCGTGCAACGATTCTTTTCTTCCATGCGTACCGAGATAGCATCGCTCGTTTCCTTCCTAAACTAGAAAAATAAACGCTCTCGCTCGAGAGACTCATCTCCGGTGCGAGCGACGACGCGTTCGCAGTCTTTCTCATTATATGAATTTCTAATTGCTTTTTCCACCAGACTTACGCGTGCTTAAAGCCAATCCGGAGACGCGAATACCAAATTGGACTTTTCAGCTTCGCCCGCTGACAGTTTTATCGAGTTAAGAAAATTTCCTTTTATTGTTTCTAGCGAAATTTTAGAGGATAAGACTGCGATTCGATCGGACGGATTTATCCTCGCGACTGGTATCGTTTCGGGAACGAACCCGATAACGCGACCCAACGTCGCGGAACGTCCAGGAACTCTTTCGCGCCGATAAATTAATAAAAGTCCCGAATCTGGATTTTCGTTCTTACCAACCAACCTAGGCTCAAAATATACGAACGAGACGAATGGATGTTTTTTTCGATCAGGTATTTTCGTAAAAATTTGTGGATGAAACATCAAGGAAAGCGAAGGCTTTCGGTCGACGGTCAGAGTAAATAGCTCGTTATCAATTTTCTTGGTTTTCCCCGTAAATTCAACTTCATCGTTGAAACTACCAATATAAATCACCTCCTGAAATTAGTTTTCAGTTTACTCAACGAAAAGATTAGTCTCTAGTCGGACGCAATCTAAACAATAATATTTCCCGACTTATCCCGTTTGTTCGAAACGAGTGTAGATCGTAGTATTTTCAATTTCAACTTTAATTTCCGTTCTCGATCTCATTTATTCTTTTGTTGCAAACCTTTGGATTTCAAACGCACGTGTGAAACGCACACCGACGCGTTCTCGGGGAAGTTCGTGGAGGCTCGGGGAGTCTCGGGGAGGCTCGGGGAAGCTCGGGGAGGATCGGGCAGGATCGGGGAGGAACAAGGACTTTTACCGGCGCGTCGTCTCCTTCGTTTCGCATCGAACGCTCTTGGTACCTTCGGCCCTCCTCGTCCTCTCCTCGTCCTCTCCTCGTTCCTCGACCGTCCATTCTTGTTTACGCGCGTACCTTTCCATTCCATCTGTTTATTGTCCGACAACTTCTCTCGTTCTCTATGCCACTCTCCGCTCTCATCTCCGAGGTAACAATGCGATCGCCCGACAAATTATCCCACCTCTCTAATCCCACACGCTGGCGCACGCACGCATGGACGCGCGCGCAAACCAAGATCCATGCGTGTACGTACCTACCACCCGACAAAGGCGAGAAATATGATGCATCTGTTATCTCGCCAAGGGATCATAACCGTATAATTCGCGGCTAGGGCTCTCTGACTTACCCGGCTCATTGCTTACAACCGAGTCTCGAGCCAGACGTTCCGTCACGTAGTGCGGAAAAGCAGATCCACCGTTCCGCCAGAATTAATGTGCTTCGAAGCTTTTTAAATCTTTGTACCGCTAATGCTTCCTTCGTCTATCCCTCCCTCTCTTCCTTCCTTCCCACCCGCCTCTCGTTAATGGCTATTTGCATTTGGCTGGTTGGACGACGCTGACCTATTGACATGGACCTTTTGTAGCGGTATCGCACGAGAAGATTAACCGCGCTCGTCCTTTTCTGGGATACGAGAGTTCGGTAACCGGACGCCATAGAAAGAAGGTAATCGCATCCGCGGATGAACTTAAGGTATTCCGATGTAATTTCTTGGATGTAAATTAAAATTTAGTGGAAAGATTTGCGGGCAGTCGCGAACATTCGGCACACGCGGATATTGAACTTGAAAATCGATGGGCAGCATTGGGAGTTGTAAACTGAGACAAAGGCTCGTATTTTATATTCGGTCTATTCGGCGGTTCTCGCTTTGAAATACTTTTTAGCTAAACGCGATACTTTTCAAGTAACTCGTGCACCTTATTATATTTTTAAAGCCTAATCTTATTTATCGTACGCGTAATTATCGATGCGTGAATCTTTCTACAAAACTATTGAAAAATAATTATTTTCATATTTTTAACGCGCTAAAAAATTACTTTTATTTTTAACGATAAATCAAATTACCTTAACTTCGATTGTCAAAGAAGCTTCTTATAATAATAGAGATAAATCATTTCAATGGCGCGAGATGTTATCGATGCAGGGATTGACATTTGTTTTTGAGTAATCATCGGTCTCGCTCTCGATCTCCACCCATATTAGACTACCGCATTCGATAATCTTGTACAACCACTTACGGCTTTTAAAAATGGAAACTCACATTTATCATTGTTGCGTATCGCTTCTTTCGTTCATATTTTTGTCGCGAAGTAAACGAGAATGTATTCTTCCTGAATTTTGTACGAAGGCGATACATCGCTCATTCGAACGTGCGAGTGTGCGTGCGTTCGTGAGAAAGAGAAAGAGATAGATGAACCGAGATCTCATCGTTACGTGCATGTTTTCAAAGGTGGGTATTTTTACCCTCGAGGCTTTTACAGTATTTTAAGGCCAAAATCTTTTTCAAAACCGTAAATGTTTAAGCTGCGTACACTGTATAATGACTCGGTAAAAGTTTCTCCTTTTAAAACGTAAAACATTTAGCGCATAAATTAATTATTTTTATTAGCGGTTACAACTATCTTTAATTGTATTTTAATTTATTATCGATACATCCATTTTTCTAAACTCGAGTTGAAAATTACGAAACGATTCTATCGTTACGTTACTTTGTACGATGTCATCCTCTTTAAACCGTAAACGTTGGATTTAACTTTATATTTTATTATATATCTGAGTAATATACTTGAGTCGAGATCATTTGTAAATGTATTATGTAAGCTATGAATTAATGACCGTATTCTTATTTTTTATATTTATGAACTTAATGTACGAGAATATTTAAATCATTTTTTAACTCGATTATTAATCATAATTTTCAAATTTGAATAATTATAAAAGAGGAACTGATTTTTGTAATTATTTCTATTTTTCATTACGTTACAATTTCTTGCTTTAATAACTAAGCTAATAATAACTTTATTATTTTTGTTACAAGTTTGAGGATAATATTTGGTTTATCGATAACTTTGGTAGTAAATGTACTTTGCTTTTATTAATTGTTTTCATATTAATGTATTTTCATATTAATTATTATGCGAATATTAGAATAAGTATAAGATGTTTATTGAATAGAAGTGGATGCTCGTAAAAGCGTAGTATTTATACATTTTTATATCGATGTCGCGAGAGAGTACTTTTTCCGAAAAATAGCGTGAATATTGGAAATTTATATGGGCAGCAAATTTTATTTCTAAAGTTGCCTATATAGCTTTCTTAGTCTTTATATCTTCGATAAAGTATCGGTTTTAAACTATCTCCAAATTGTAATATGCTAAAATCTGCATTAATATATGCGTTAGCTTTGCTTTTTCGGTATTCTTTTATTTTTTCTCTCTTTATACTTTCTTTTAAAACCGAGACAGTCTTTTATTTAGTCTTATAATTTTTCTACGTATATATACTTTTTGTATGCAATGTTCATTATTTGGACTAAAAAACGAAGCCTTCAGCATAAAATTTTTTATTCAGAAAAACTTAAAAATTCCGTGCTTTTGATGGAAAAAAATGTTTTAATTCCTTGTATTTCGCAGAGACATAGTAATATTCTCGTTATTCGACGATCCAAGTTAAATAATTTTTGTTACGAACGTTTATTAATAAAAATATTTAACGTGCTTTTTTTACAAGATATTTACGTATCAAATATATCGTGATAAAAATAATATACATTGCAGTTCGAGATCAATGTAACGATACGTTAAAATATTACTTTTACTTCAATCATTCTATTTCAACGTTTGTTCGTAATTATTATCGTTTCCATTTTCATTTCATTTTTCTACTTTTCGAAATATTTTTTTGAAGATATTTTTTATCGTGATTTTAATAATAAAATACATAAATTCTTATTAACTATAAATATCGAGAAATCTTATTTTCAAATCCAAACCAATGGTCAACTTATTCGACTCGATCAACATCGATGAAAAATAATTTTCTCAGAAACTTTTATTATAATAGCCGAAAAGTTCAATTTCGCCTTAAAGATCTCAAAAATTATATTTCCTTTTTGGATAGAAGTTTATCGATTATCGCAATAGAATAAAAATTTGCCAAGTATAATGCGAAGTAACGGAGGACGTTTGAATTAATATGTCATTCTAAGACGCGGTTGCCAAGTCATTACAGAATCGTTGTCCACGTCATTATTCCTCGATGTCTCGATCGACTTAAAATATTCGTTCCCAAGCATAATTTTTTATCGCGTTACATCGATTTTGTATCGTCCGGGGCGTACATTTTGAGATTTTGGTCGAGATTTTGGTCGAGATTTTGGTCGAGATTTTGGTCGCATCGACTCTTTTGAAACGTTCGCTTCGGTGTTTATCGCGTATCGATTTGTAACGTCGTATCGGCAGTTGCTTATATAAGAAAACCGCATCAATATGGATTCGAAAAGTCGCATAAGGGTAAGATAAGTCGAATAGAATAAGCCGCAGAGTCGAACGAGGTGTTGCCGAACGCTTGGGTCCGTTCGTTCGAGACACGTTATTCGCTTCACCTTCCATCGTGTACAAATTCACCCGTATCAGTCGAAACAATAAACGCGTGTTTGCGCGTCTCGCACTTTCGAAAAATATGCAGGCTCGTATTCGCGTACTCGAATCGCTCCTTAAATTCGTTGACGCATCGACTATGCGTAACTACTTCCCACGCTTCTTTGATTAATCGTTCACTTCGAAAGCAATACAAATTTTCTTACTCGAACCTGAAATACACTCTCATAGGATTCTAATTTATCCGCGAGAAGAGAACATTCGTTAATTATCCTATTTTACCGAATCGCAGTATTCGATAAAAAATACTTGGAAAAATATTTCCATCGATTTATAAATAATTGAAAAAGTTTTTGCTCGTTTTGACGAAATGGAACGAATATCATTATCGAAACAAGTAAATAATCGGTGTAAAATAATTTACGGCGAAAAAAAAGTCCAATATCTAAGAAATTTGTATAGAACGGTCGGGAAAAAAGGAGATTGGCGCACCGGGAAGAAGAAAAGAAGATGGTAATCTTTTGTCGAAACGTATGTCCGGATAACGCGACTGGAACAGTGATAAAGTTCTTTGTCAGCTCGGGCTTTTGAATTTGGTTGTTTCGTTGGTCGAGCACCGGCATAAAAAGCGTTGGCCAAGCCCCGCGTCGTTACAAAATATAAATAATTTTATATCACGGATAGCCTCGAGTTTTATTTTTACCCTACTTTCCCGCAATTTTGCTTTCTCGCAACAACGAACCGCACCCACGGCTCAAAATTCAAGAGTGGTTGCATCATCGAGTGAACGACGGGCAGCAGCGGCACCAAGATCGCAGGCAACACCACCACCACCAGCACCACCACCACCACCACCACCACCACCAGCACCACCACCACTACCACCATCGCCATTGCCAGCGGTAGCAGTACTGCAAGAAGAGAAACAATACGCGACTCGCTCGGTACTTTGGCGCTCGTAAACTACGAGCAATTTGCGCGTACGATCGCGCGCTTACAGCCGCGACAGACTCAGCCTCGAGCACCGTTTTTCTCTCCCTTCTTCAGGTCGTGTTTCGCTGTAAGGAGTGCGCGAGTGCAAAGAGAAAAGGGAGCCTGGGAGATAAGCCCGTAGAGAGAGAGCAGACAAATATAAAAATATGCTTCCTTTTTTTACCCTCTATCTTATGGCTTGAGTTTGCTTCGGAGTTTGCTTCGGAGTTTGCTTCGGAGTTTGCTTCAGAGTTTGCGTTGCCCCGACGATACGTATCTGCGTATCCGTGCGCGTTGGCTCTGGGGCTATTAAATTAAATTCTCCTAGTTTTATGTCTTTATCGAGGCTGCGCGGTTCCGTCGAATAAAATCTCGCGATGACCGTCGATAAAAAATTTCGGGCGACGAGCCTCGATAAGCTTACGGAAGTCCGTGTCGTGCTCTTTTTGTTTATTTTAAGATCACCGATTATTACCCCCTACATTGCATAACTTTTATACCGCGAATAATCGCGGCAACGTAGCGGTTTATAAAGATAATTACCTGTATCGTCGGCTCGAGATTAACGCAACGCTCGCGCGCATTTGCAAGGAAATCTTCCCTTTAATTGTGAAAAAATCTTATGAAATAAAAGGAAAATCGAGTTGCTGGAAAGTCTCGGAACTTATCGTTAAACGTTTCCCGTTTACCCATACCATTTCCATATATATTAGTCATAATTTTATCGGTATTTTTATATCGATTAATACTTTACTCGTTTATAATTAATTATTTCAAGCAAGATATAGTTAAATCTTATATCTTTTCCTCATTTTTCTCATTGAACTTGAAATAATCTTGGGTACCGACTGAATTCACGTAATTGATTATTATTTTCAAAAAATCATTTTACTTTTTTCATTTTATTGCCTAGAAATTACTCGCGTATTATAATATAATGGTAATAATAATCGTAGTACTGAATTTTATTATTTACGAACTACTCTTAATATTCGTAAAAAAGAGTAAAAATAAATATCGATATAAATATAAATTTGTCAGTTTCTTTAAGGAATATAAAATTATAATGAAATTTCCAATCGTATCCAACGGTTATAAGTTATTGTTGATAATTTCCTTGGACGTTGAAATGGTTCCACATGTTATGAAAAAAGTTTTTTCATTTATAATTTTCTTCCAAATTATTAAAAAATACGTTTTTAAAATAATATATTTATTTTATCTCTGACGAAATAAGTGCTTTTCAGCCGATTAAATTAGTAGAATTAAATGCGCGTATTCGTTCGATAAATATGCTATAAATACTGTACATTCAACGACTATTAGAGCTTTAACTAACTGTAATTTAAGATTAAATCACAAAAAATTTGTAAAATGATTTTTCACTATGATATATGTACAGTCTTAATGTCAATCTCGAGAAGAAAGAAAAATTAATATTCGAAGTAACTGTTCTTACTGCTTCCTTGTCAATTAGGAAATACTGTAACAGTTGCAGATTGAGAAAAAAAAAGAGGAAACATTAAATCGCGTATCGTTCGATAGATATTGCATTTTTCTAATCGAGATCGAAAGATTGATAATTATAAGATATTTAAGACGAGATTCATTAAAACTACTTTTTTCATTTTTAATGCCACATCTATAAAGTCAATAAAAACTTATCGGCTTCTCTTGAGTTTGTCGCGCTAAAAAAAGTGAGTTAAAAAATATATTATACGTTAATTATAAATAGAAAATAATACATACTTAAAAATATACTATGATATTTTCAATTATAATTTAACGAAACATCCATAAAAACTTTAATTTTTTAACTGTAGTCTATATTTATATTTACGTAGTTAATAGTTTACATTTACGTTAATGATTAGTTTATTTATTATTATTTTTAGTATCTTATTTCACACTTATGGATTAGGCCATACATAACTATTTTTCATCCATCCTCTATTTACTTTAAAAACGAAAATTAATCCAATATAAAACATTTGAATTTACGAACGATCAAAATCATTTCATTTTACCTAGGAAAATATAAATAATTATAAAAAATAATTAATAACTAATAATTTTTATAAAACTTTTATTATTTAAAAATGTTTCTACTATATTTTTTTTATTAATTTATATATATTTTATCGTTACAGGTACGTACAGTAATTGTATTACGAGATATAATTTTGTCGCAACATCATAAATTATCTATTTGGTAAGTAATTTAATATATCGATCTATCGATTAATTTTGATCAAAGCACTACTAAAAAAAATATTAAGCGATCAATAGTAAATATTTATATGGGCATTCAGGAGTTCTTTTTCGAACGGTTTACGAACAAAAATTTTAATTAAAAATTGTGGCTCCGTAAAGAAATATTCAATTCCCGAAATTCAAATATAAATTTATACGATGTCGATAAATAACTATTTTAAAGTATCGAATAAAAGAAAAATACTATTACTGTTACAAGTTTTTGATTCGAATATTAGGTTAAAACCACGCAACGTGTAAAATAAAATTGTAAAGTCCAGAAATGATAATCCGTACGTACATCTACGAATCACCGACCTTTTCAAGGTATGGATTTTTACAAGGACTCTTCCTTTTTTCGGTGTGACCGATCGCCGATTCTTCCGGTAAAAAAATTCCAACGTTCGCGCTTCAACCTCCGGCATCCGAGGTTTTACAAGTTGTCGTCAGGCTTCGAACGCGACCGTTAGAACTTGGCGGACGCAGACACCGACGACGCGCCTCGAAAAACCGGTGGGAACGACGCTCGAGATGCGAGACGTCATCCGAGGATGGCTTAACTTCGATCTCCGTTTCTGGCTCGTCTCGATTACAGGTCGCCACCGTCGTCGAAGCGAATCAGCCGCACGCGGTCCGATTCGAGGAGTGCGAAACGAGAGCGACTTTATTATCGCCGAGACGTTCGATTGAGTTGACGCGAATTTCGTTTGAAATGGATGTACGATGGAAACGCGGTGCTCTTTGTACGCGAACGGCTTCGGTAGATAGTTTTGTACCTTGGAGCAGTCGGTTTCCGAGGCTGCTCGCGACGAAAAATCTCGACATCGACGGGTTGGCGAGGGGGAAAGAATTTTGTTGTCCGAACGAAGAACACCGTCGCACTTTTTGGACGCTCAACCTTGTAACTCGGGGAAAAAAAGATGTACGCGGTACATACGCGCGTTTTACGACTCTTTCAACCGCGGCGTTACGAGAGGCAGTCCGCGAACTCCGCGCGAGAGATTTACGAGGAAGTTTACGAGTCTCGCTGCATCGGAGATTCGCGAGATATCCCCGAACGCTCGAAGGGTATCGGCGCAACGGACAAGGTGTTTCGGCGTTGCAGCCAACCGTGCGTTTGACCCATATACGAACCGTATACGACCGTATACAACCATATACGAAGTACGGTAGTGTACGACTAGTGTAGGTATTCGGTATCCACGCGAGAAACGAGCAGCAGCGCTCGAAAACAGCTTTTTACCTTCGGCGAATGTTTACTTTTTCTTACTCGGTCGACTCGGCCAACTCGGCGCATTTAATTAAATCAATTTGTCATTTTTTGCTCTTTGCGCTCCGCGGTTGGCTAAGCGAGACTCTCGGACTCTCGGGGAGTTGAATTTTAACTATAAATAATTTAAACCTCGAGCTCGCGAGCTTTTTTATAAAAAAATTAGGAATTCTGTACCGATGCGTTCGCGACTATCTTCCCGCCGGAAATTAAAAATTCGGTGGATAAAATAACTACTCGAGCGAACGTCGAGTGGTATCAATAAGCGAAATTCAGCGTCGGGACTAGTTCCGTGAGTTTTCGATCGTACGTACGAGTCCTTTCGCGATAGGTTAAAATATGCAAAACTATAAACACGGAGTTTGTTCGTTTCGGTTGTAACGCGCGCGGTCGTGTCTCTAATCCTGATGATAAATGGTAATAGTTTACTAGTTTTATTTCGCGCTGATCTCATTAAGTATTTGATAAGTCTAAACTGATTTCTCGATAAATAAGCGATCGCTTCTGGCTATTTACTCGTGTAATTGAATTTTATGAACTAATCATCGATCGCTAATAATTATGTAATTATTATCAATTTTGTCTTTTATCCGATTCTTTTTTTCAATTACGTAAGCACAGTACGCGATTAAACTCGCTCGCGAACGAATATCGAACGTACGTTCGTTGATACCTTCAGCGGAAGAGTCGTACGTCGGTATTCGGTAATCTTCCCTCGAATCGGAAATTTCATTCTCTTTTTCTTAATTTAAAATTCAAATTAACCCAATTCCAAAACGGGAGAGCGATTTTTTCGCGTAGACCCAATTACACGCGCGTAATATTAAATGCAAGTATAATATATACCCGCGCTCAACGAATCGGAAAATTGATTTTCCCTTAAAACCGTCAGCTCGGAAATATCGAGAGGCTTCGTTGGCGAGAAACTCGTGTAATAATAACTCGAGTCGTGGCCATTACGAACCTTTGGCGTAGTCCTTTTGATGAGCGCCGGTCTATCCACGTCCGCGCATTGGTCCATAGCCGGAGACACGGCTATTGTATTCCTCTAGAAATTACGATCGACCAATGTATCCGAAGTTCGTGCCGGAGTCCAAACGCTGGACTCGAAGCGCTTACGAGATATGCGAAGTTGGTCGATGCGAGACAACCGATCTAATTTATAAAGTTAACTCGGAGCTTTAATCGTGGAAATGAGTTGTTTTTGTATTTTTTGCATTTTTTTTTACCTAGCCGTTTTGCGAGTTCGTGGTTTTTCACATTTTAAATTTCATATTATAAGAGCTTATCGTTATCAAATTCGTTCCAACCAAGGAATTTAAGGGATGCAAATTTGAAATTTTTTTACCATCCAAGAGTCCGATACCATCTAAGAGGTACACCTAGTGAAAAATAGCTATATTTAGTTTAATTTATACGCCTTTTTACGATTATACTTAATTACGACTCGGAGTTTCTGTTAATTTTTTACGAAGGCTTCGTTGAATTGTATTAATTAAGAAGTGGGAACTCGATGAAACGTGTTCGGTTATATGGTTTATTTGAATTTGAATTTACTGTACGCAACCGATTAACTGTTATTTCCAATACATCGCTATCGGTGGTAACCGCGGAATCGTAAAATAGTTAAAATTAATATAAGCGGATAACGTACCTCGACTAGGTTTCCATCTTGATGGGTTGAAATTGATGAAATTAATCATGACCCGAGTATTAAGAAAAATCTTTACCTTTTTCCAAGCCTTTCCATTACGAGTGGCTAATAAATATATCAAAATAATTTCAAAACAGTTATGCGGTACATCGGAGTATTCCAAAAGAAGAGTCAAACCAAACGGATGGATCTCCTCGTACATTACCGTTTCATTAAACGCGTCGTTGCATTCTCCGTAGATTATAAAGGAGAGTGTTTCGATTGCGATTCCGTCATCCTTTCGAGACGATCGCGCACCCGCGTTTTATTGCATTTGAACGCGACTTTTAATACGCTTGCTTGTGTACATATTTCCTCGTGGAAACATTTGAGAAATTAAAATCTCACAATGGGTTGTAAAGAATTTCTCTGGCTTCTTTATTGCACACACGACTTGTAAAGCTTCCCTTTTTACGGACGATCAAGAAAATGTTTAAGGTTGGTAAAATTATATTGTTACCCGGTAGTTGGTAGTTGTATGTAGCTTTGATTTTATAAAATTACGTGCTTCGATTTAATTTACTTCCTGAATAATATTTTACCTTTTCACGAGACGAGGTTTTTCTTTTTCGAGTTTAATTTTTTCCTTTTTCTTTTTTCTTTCAATCGATTCGAATGAAAACTTTGTATTCGAATCGCGATTAAACGATAAAAATTAATACATTCTTAAAATACAAATTACGATTAATTTATGAATAAGTTATTTTCCTTTCTAATATTTAAATCGAACTTTCTATGATAATTCTTAGAATGATTCAAACGCGTATCAGCGATAGAAATATAAAATAACCCATATCGAAGGTACGATTACGCTCGATCGACTTATTCTTCTCTCGTAAAAAATCAAATTACATCTTACTCCCGTGTATCGATAGAGTTACAGGAAAAAACAATAAATAATGCACGAGAAAAAGAGTCTCTTTGTTAAAAGAATAAGTTTCTCAATGTAAAATTATAATAAAGTCATTGTAACGTTTACCTTGTAGTGCAATTAAAGATTTCCGATTTAGCATACAACGGTAATATCTCAACGGAATTGAATGTGAAATTAGATGTTTTGACTCTTCGTTACCACCTCCAACTTCCTGTACACGTTCACTCTATGATCATTAAGTAATTGATGGTTGTGCCCACAGCTGACTCCTCTATTCTTCCTAATCCTAGATGAATTATGGCTTATGATGAGTTTAATGTTTCCAAGTTAACATGTTTGAACGTATGATTCAAACAAATTTTAATAGACCATAAAACCTGTTCGTTTCTTTTACGTTTCGAGTTACCTTAAGCTTTCGTTTGTCACATTTTCATTATCGTTTCCATGATTACTTACTAGAAAACTGAAAAGCTTCAACGCGTTCATAAATGTCTTATTTTAAATCAGCGATTGCGTTAATCGTTCAATGGAAAATCGTAAATGTCCTAAAAAATCCGAAGGATGATTAAAATTTTTACGTACAATTATGAATTAAACGAGTAAAACGCTTATAAAATTTATTCGATAGTCGTTTGTATTTTTAAGTAATAGAATGTAAAACATGTAAAACTGGAATTTTTATATCGTTTATTCAAGATTGCTATCCAATTTTCCGACATTAAAGTTGAAATACAATTACAAATGACATAATAAATAATTAAGTCCGATATAAATTTCTCATATATAATGTTGTGAAATAATTTTGAAATAAACAACTCTATTAGTTTATGTAAAGGAGAGATACATAAAATTAAAGTAATATATAAATATATAAAATTTGCATAAAGTTAGCATTATGCAAATTATCTTTGCTCTGGAGCAAAGATAAGACATTAAAAACTTAACTATCAATTATAATCCTTTCAAATTGATGATATAAATGATTTCGATTATCGTTTTTTAAAGCTTAATTATTTTTATGTCGCTAATTTAAAGAAATGGAGTTAATTAATTTGAACAAGAAATTTAAGGGATGATTAGCATCTTACAGTGTTCGTTAATTAAAATAGATTTAATTATTTTAAATTCGATTTTTAATAATAATTTTTAATTTTGCCGATAGTAATTACGACAATTTACAAATTTTAACGTTATTCCTTTATCTTATACCAGTAAAGTAATATACCGAACGAGCAATTTGCCACTATTAAACTCGGGATTTTTATTCGATGCGTGACGTATTCGATGGTATTGACACAAGTGTTTAAACGACGAAAGAGAAAACGAGATTACACCCTGAGGCGAATCGTTCGTTTAAAGGAAAAAAAAATTGCGACTTTGATAATCTTAAATTCGGTATTCGGTTTCAAAGCTTACGGGAATCGTGGTAAGACGTTTAAGCCATTCTCGAACTTACTAAAACGCTAGAGAAAAGTAAATATTCGATATTTTAATTTAAAAACAGGTTTATCGAATCAGATCTTATCCGAGATAAGATTTTTTTGTATTCTTTATTCCGCGATCATTAAAGAATTGATGGCTGGAGCCGCGTGCGCGCGCACACACACACGGACTGACACAATGAAAGGCCAAACAAAAAGTTAGGGCTCCGTACCGACTCTGAAAGTGAGTTACGACTCTCTCCTTCTCCCCTCGACTCTTTAAAGCCGGCGTGTCTCGATATTTGCCTTCGCGCATACAATCAAAGCCGCTCCTATAAAACCGAGCAAGTCCCTGGATCCGATCGCGAGAGCCATATTTACATGCCCGAGGACGAGTATTAGTCTCTGTGCCATTGTTCCCAACGCGCAATATTCTCGGCATACAAGGAGGAAGGAACGAAAGGAAAAACCGAAGGACAGGGGTTGGTACTTTTCATCTAGATATTTCGCGCGAGGATTGGAGGATTGGAGGATGGAGGACTGGAGGATGGAGGACTGGAGGATGGAGGATGGAGGATGGAACGACCAAGACGGTTATTGATGCGGGTACTCGCGGCTGAGATAATTTCTGGATTCATTTGTCATTCGCAGGCGCTGAAAGGCTTCGTGTTTCGGTCGTTTCGCTTTAAAGAAGCACGAATCTTTCAAGCTTCACGACGCTCGAGATCGAGTGCGTCTTTGAAGTTTGCGAGGACATTATCAAACCGCGCGTTATCGAACTTTCCTCGATCGAAACCGATTTTTTCGCTCGATCGAACATCGACTTTGTTATTGCGACTTTTTCACTATGGCGTATTTTTATGGCGTAATTCAAGTTTGCCGTTTCGGTTCTTTCTTTCAAAGTTCCGAAAGTTACTTCTTACGGTTACGTCGCTATCGTTATCCACCGCGCGACGCAAAACCAGATCTTGGATTCAGCCTGGCAACGCTCCTACAATAAAATGTATCTATTACCGAGGAGAACTCGCAAAGTTGTACGCGAAATAATAGATACAACTGTTAGAGTAAATAGTTTTTCGGGCACGATATTTTACAAGAGAATGTACAATAAACGTAATTTACAAAGTCTGGTAAATTCATTCTCGTTGGCTCGGAATTCTTTATAATTGAGACGAAACCGTAACTCGCTCCTTACATTCCATTCCATCCAGACGATTTATGTTTTTGTTTTCGTTACCCGGGCAGAGCGGGATCGGGTCGTCGAAAGTAATTTGTTCGTTGGCTTATCGCCGATCGAAGTATTTCGAATCCCTCGATTTTCAAAGTTCTTCCGGAAACTCGTTGTGGCTCCGGGGGACAACTCGACGCCCGCGAATCTCCCTTGAGCCGAGGTCTGGAGCAGTTGTCGGGTCGGCTTTGTTACCGCTGGCACCGGAGGCTGGGAGAGGCGATTCGAAGCTTATGCCTCGCCCGCGAATCACCGCCAATCGCGCGCGTGTTTTAGATTACGACCGCGACGGAAAAAATCACGATCGAGGTGCGTCGCTGGTTTCGTCAGCGTTTCGTCGCCGAGGGTTCGCGTCGTTTCGCGTCGGTCCACGTCGATTCGCACACCGATTAGCATCCGACTCTCGCACTCGCCGTCGATAATCCTCTCGAGCGATACGGAGGGAAATCTTTTGCCGTGAATTCGAATCCGCTATCGTCTTTTCGAATCCGTACCATTGTTGTCTTGTTTTCATTCGCGCGGTCGACCGTAAGTAAATACCGTACGTTCGATTGTGCCTACGTACGATCGAGTTTACATCCGGTCTCATCGGTGCGAAACTATCCATGAGTTCGTCGTCGTTAATTTTTGTTCGCATTCTTCCACCCACCGTAATTCGTGAGTTGAAAATTTTTAAATATTCGACCGCAGGCGAGCGCGAGAAAAATTTTAAACCGAGCATGTATCGATGCAACGATATTCGAACGTAACGGAAGGATGTTATTGTATATTTAAGGTAATGTGTTTCGTACGGAAAAAAAAGTCTCGTTAATTTTTAAAGATTATCCTTCGATTTTTATTAGTTATAACGTCTTTTTTTTAATTAAATACGGTTATTAATTATTAATTTATAAATGTACCGTCGCAAAACTATACGATGCCAATTTTTATACACGGCATTACACGACGTACCCGTCCGTTTATTTTTAGTCAATTACGATTCTTTATCGCGATATCGAGATAAAACGATTTCGACCAGTGGAGTCGATAATCTATTATACGTTGCGTATTGCTGGGCACGTGACGCGGATAGCGAATTAATATCGAAACGTCGATCGATTCGAGTCACTCGGGCACCGAACCAAACTCAACGATAATTTCTATAACTTTATTAAAGAGGTTCGAACGGAGGATCGCGCGAAGAAAGTTCACGCCACGAGCCATGAGTTTGAATTCGTTTTAATTTAGACGGTACCGTAGAACAGCCGCGAACCTTACGTACCTTAATTTTTTGGATCGATGGTTCGTCGTCCCTTTTAAAAACGGTTGGAATTAAAAACGGTAATCGATGTACGCGTAAAACCGTAAGAATGTATTTGTAACGTATAAAAGTAATGTACGGGTGGATGAGGAGTTTCGACTCATCGATTGAAATTGGATGCGCAGCTACTTTTAAATGCTCGACCGATGTAGCATTTTTTTCGAGCAGATATTTTTATTCGAAGTCGAACATCTCGGATGTAGAGTCCTAAACGCGATAAAGACGAGCGTAAGAATCTCGTTGCTGCCATCCGGTGGGTCGTCAGCTGCCGTTAATCCGCTTGGATGACAAGACGCGAAGTCCACGAGGGTCCAGCGATGCGTATCCGCAGCTTTCGAGGCGCCGATAACGATAATTATTAATTCGCCGAACGACGCGACTCGTGGTTGCTTCCCAGGCTTCCACGCACTTGGAGTGCTGGAGTATCTTCATCCTCGGGGCGCCGCGTGTAAAGAGTGCCGGGGAGGAGCGAAAAGGTTAAAGGAGCCGATATCGGTTTATGGTATCGTGCACCGGCGAGTCCAATTAGCCGAGTTTCGCGTGAGAAGTTGTACCTATAGCAGCCGTGTCTTACACCTGTTGGGGCAGACTCGTGAGTTACGAGACGAGACCGACGTTGTACTCGTCGATCCTTCCGTTGATGTTGCACTTGTTGCGGTTGCTGCGGCTGCTGCAGCGGTTGATGATGATGATGATGATGATGATGATGATGATGATGGTAACGATCACGATGACGACGACGAAGACGACGAAGACGACGATGATGACGGTCTGGCGATGAAGGAGCAGAAAACGACCTTCGGCTCTGGGCTTTTAGCGGACAAGCTTGGACATCCGAGACGAGGGATGCGCCACCCAAGCGAAGGGAGAAAACCAAACATGCTCGGACACGTAAGGAGCGTGGCAGCATCGATCGCATGGGTGTGTCTACCCGTGTAACGTATTACGAATTAGTATTCTCGTGCCGGGACTCGCACAACTCGCGCAACTCGCGCAACTCGCGCAACGCGTGTGGCGAGCGCTTGAAGAATTATGACGCGAGTTTAATTATGCTCGAGACAATTATTCCACTTTGGATGCGTGTACGTGCGCCCAACTCGGACGCCCTGTTGACTTCGTCAAGGCTAAGTTTGCATGCTAGACCGATCGCTCGGGCCGCGTCTATGTAAACGTGCTCTGGTATCCGATGGATCCGGGGAGAGCCGGTTGTTTATGTCGGGTGGAGAGGCCTTCGATGTGTGGGTGCCTCGGATGCTTGATTAGCGCGTGTAACGAGCTCCGGCCCGTCCTTATAACTAGCCTTTGCACTCCAATGAAAAACCTTCCTTTTTTTCACGATCGACGATCGCCACGTCGTTGCTTAATAGGTATGCGCGTGGCATTTAAGCTTTTATTAGCGCCGCCTCGTACTAAAGAAAGTATTGTAATCATCTAGCGATTTATAAAGAAAAAAATTTGGTTCTTTCTGCTTTTGTTTCGTCCGATCTCACGAGTCGAGCCGAGATATATAATTAAGTCATTCGATCGGAATTTATTTTTCTAATTCGAAACGAAGAACTTTCCTTTTTGTTTGCTTTAGACTTTTCTTTTTAATCGAAGACCCTTTATTCGATGATTCGACAACCGTAGACGGAAATACCTTTTAGGTGTGGTTAGAATTTACGTTGTTCGTAAAAGAAACGACGCGCGTTCGATTCGTTGTATTATCTTTTTTTCTTTTTAGAACGGATGTCCCTTGAATCTTGGAAACTATTCCTAACGATCCATTATTTTACAAAAATATCGTCGCGTTTACGTAAGGAACGTTCGAGCTTAGGACTTTAAATTACGAGTGATACGTTATAATCTTGTTTGGAGCGTATAATTTTCTAATAATATTTTTTCTTCGAATATATAACGTACCGGTTTTATTCTACAACGATTTTTTAACGATATGTTCAAAGAAACGAACGAAAAAGTCCAAGTACGATTAAAGTTTTTTAAAATTATAGAAATTCAAAAATATTTAATGGTCGATAGATCGAGGACGTACTTTTTGTTTAGATTAAATAATTAGTCCAATATTTAAGGAAAGTATACATTACGCAATTAATAAACTTGCGCGCGTAACGAAGGTATCCAAGTCGTTGATCGATGTTTAAATATTGGTTAAAGTTAGAAAATAAATAAGAGTAAAATTAAAATTATTATGATTTTATAGATTTTTAGCGAGCAAACTACTAATTACACGCGTAAAAAATTAATTACCAGCACATATTTAGATCGAGAATAAAGAACGAGTCTAAATTTTTTAATGTAACTGTATAATTTTCAGATAATTTGCAATAATTGAAGGCTGATAAAATCAAAATTATACGTTATTATTTGCAACGCGTGCATTATTTGTTTTTATTTTTAGTCGTGCATTATTATCAATTTAAAAAAATGTAACTGTTTTAAATCGAATACACGCATAAGAATCGATAACTTATAAATTATCGAGTGACTTGCGGATCGCTGTTAAGTAATAAAATTTATTTCATCTTCATTAAAATCTTACACGATAAAAATATCGAGGCGCTTGTTCAGCATCGGTACTTAAATTTTTCTCTCGAGATCCAACCAACCGTATTATGATTTATAAAAGAATTTAACGAATAATAAAAATGATTGTGTCTGCTGGTGAAAGAGAAAAAGGAAAAAGAACCGACGAGGAAACTAAATTTACCGAACGAGCTAATTAAAACCATAAAAAAAATCATTTTCATCTACAGAAATGTGTACTTAATCATCAAAAATAATCAATGAACTCGCGCTACTATAGCGTCGCTTCCAAGCGGCAAGTCTCGACACGCCTTCGTCCAGCGAAATTCTCGCAAAGCCATAATTAAATCCGCGCACAAAGGCACGGGGAAAGGAAAAAAGGGAGAGATCCATCGGGAACATTAAAATCCCAATCGTAATTACAGATCGCGATGTCTTAATAGAGCGAGCATTAAAACGGCCGTATTATAATACGTTATTATCGGTAGCGATATTACACAATGGTTGCTCTCCTCTCTCTCCCCCCCACCCGGCATCAAACCCTCGACAGGGAACGCGGAATCTAACCGAGTTTCGGCGATCATAACGCGCCAACTCATTTATTACGCGAGCTCTCGTTCGAATTTCTCCTTAGCCGATAAAATCTCGCACGCCGCCCGTCGATCCAGAATTAGTTATGCTACTTAGCGAACGCGTATTTTTCCACCGTTGCGCAATGACTCGCGGAAAAACTTACTTTTTCGCGCTCCCGTTGCGTAACGGATGATAAATCGTCCTAGAAAAACTCGATCGGCGATAAAGACCGAGAGGAATTTGCGGGATTTTGAAGCGATCCGATCCACGTCTCCGGGATCGACGAGCGCACCTCGGGGAATAAATCTTTCTTATTATAATTTAGGAAAATTTATGTCCTCGGGTTGCGTTAGAAAAATCCGTTGGCCTGTCCGTATCGATGCTTTAATTTATGGAATCGCGCGTAGTTGGTACGGAGATTATCGTTTATAACTTTTTTGCGCGACGCGTAAATTTACGCGCTTCTACTCGTAAATACGCTTTGAATTTTTCCTTCGTTACAAATAAGTTTTTAACGTTTAAAAATTTTAACGTTTCGGCACTTGAAAGAAATTCATAAATTAAGCGAATAATATTTTAATCCAGCGAATATCTTTTATTCGACTTTTTCCATTTCCGTTTATACACGGTTAAAAATCTTATTCCTTATTTTAAATAAAGTTCGTTAAAAATTTTCGTTCGGTTAGTAACTATGAATAAATTTTTATATATCTCAGTTGTTGCGTCGAAACGCTTCGTTTTTCTTCGAACGATACGAAGAATTAAACTGTTTTATACGTAAATGGAATAAAGGGATGTTTGATAAACGATTTATTATATAAATAGCTTACCAAAGTCAACGATAACGCAACCATCAATTTTTTGTATCGATCGTTCGAATAAATCCGCTAAAAAATTATCTTGCGTAATTTTATCCAAACGACGTTTTCAGGGATGGTTGGAACGTTATTTTTTCGCATACTAGGTTCAAATTTGTAAAGCTCTAACATTTTTAAGCGCAAATAAAAAAGATATACTTGAAAAAATTGGGAAATAAACGAATCGATATTTTTCACTCGGACAATAAATTTCTAAAGTAAAATTATTGGTTTTCCGACAAATTACGTATTATTCAAAAAGCTACGAATATTCCGTAACGCGAAAAATTATTTATACACGTGTACTCGTACATTTTTATCGAATACGCAAACTAATTATTGTATAAACATTTCAAACGATAATTTACGTTAGTTGCGTAATTTGTATATAATCATTTACCAATTAAAGTTAATTGAAATTTATATCCAAATCGAGTTATTATAGATTAAATAAGTCCTAAATAAGGAAAATGTAATTATAACTATTTGATTTAGTGTATATACATTTGAGATAGTTGTATGGAAGGAAGGTTAGAAAGTATTGTAAATAGATTCGATGCAATTTAATCGGTTCTATTCTATTCTTCGATTCGAACGGGAAACAAACGTTCCAAAGTCCGTCGGATTGGGTTCGTTCGACCGTACAAAGGTGATACTAATTGAGACATTATTCCTATTTAACGATAGGACTAGGCACGAACTCGAGCGAACGGAATTTCGCGTGGTCCGAAAAGCAAACCAATTACGTGGGTTCCATTATCTCGAACGGAGCGCATCTCACGGGTCGCCGAAACGAATGCCGGTTCGAAAGGAGCGAACGGACTTTCCCGACTCGACCAGATAAGAGCCGCTCAATCCTGAGAGTTTAACCCATTGGAAAAGCGGCGACTCGCAAAAAATGCGGCGCGCATTCCTCTGCTTAAAATGCGCTGGTCAGGTCGCGGGGAGGGAGCCTTAATTAATTGCTCCCCGCGGTACAAAGACCGAGAGAGCAAGAGAGACAAAAGTCCGCGCTTCGCGCTTTTGCTACCGCGTCCATTACGCCGCGAAGCCAATTATCCGGCTAAGTATAACGGTCGACCCTTTTACGCCGATCGGCCGGTCGGGGCATTATCTTCTTCTCTTTCTCTCTGGATTTCTCGGAGATGCCGGTGCCTAGGTTAAATTGGCTCGCGAGCGTTTTGCGCCGCTCCTGCGAACCCAAGGAGCGAACGAGGAGCGAACGAGGAGCGAACGAGGAGCGAACGAGGAGCGAATCGAGGACCGAATCGGGAAGCAAATCGAGTGCGTTGACTGATGCGGAGGCCAATGCGGATGCGAGAACGTTGACGCGGTTGACGTTGCGGGAGCTTGTCAAAACACTTTTTCCGAGAGCACTTACCGCGATTCGTTCCGCAATAGTGCGAACGTCGTACTCTTAGATCCCGAGTGCTTCTTGTCCCCAGCCTCCGCGAGACTGGGAGATTCCAGAGCGCCAGTGACTTTGCCTTTTTGGTCCTGCTCCAATTCGAAGAGGATAATATTTTGTCCTTCGGAAATTGTCAAAGCCGACGATTTGATAAAAATTCCGAGGAAGGTCTCGACGAGCCAACTATTTACGCGAATAAACTCGCACTTTGGTCCATTTCCTCTATAATTTATCGAGGAAGAGAAAACGTGTTTTTTCATGAAAAATCTTGCTAATCAACGATAAAACGTAATTAAATAATAAATATGATAACCGAGCACATACTGTAATAATATAAGAATATAGCGTTGAACGTGTAATTTAATATACTCGCTTGCGGATATAACGGTGTTTTCTGCAACTGTGCTCTGCTTCTAACGTCGATTCTCGATAACTTAAAAATTTCTTATAATTCCGCCTTAATAATAAATAATTATGATAATGAAATAAAACTTTAATGATATTTAATCTCCGTACGAATCTTCTTCTATGATCGCGTTCGTATTTTATACCTTTTTAACGTACTCAAACATTTTCGAATTTTCATGAAAGATCGTATCTTGTGCCTCGTCGATCGGACGAATCGAACAAAATATTCGAACCCTTTTTTCGTAATAACGAGACAATCGTAACAATTTCAACTTTATTCGGTACTCAAAGGTTTTAAAAAATTTTCCTTGTTTGCGATTGTAAATAAATTTTAGCGGCAAAAGTACTTTAAACGAACGAAGCACGATAAGAAAATTTTTGAGTAACGTACCTTATTCACAAGTTTGTAAGATATCGCAAAAATTGTGCCGCGTTGTTTCTATCGAATTGCGATATAATGAAAACGAATCTATTTTTACCAACATTCGATAGATAATGTTCTCGAGGAAAATGTAATTTAAAACACCGATTAAATTTATCTCCGTAAACAAAGTAAATTTGAAGCTTAAAGATTCTGGGTTACTTTTAAAAGAAAAAGTTGCCTTCTATCTACTCGGAAAAGCTTTTTCCGATTTAGATGAGATCCTTAAACTGAAATCTCCGTTAATTTTAGACGTAACTTCGTATACCAAGCTCTACTTTAGATGTATAAAATAAACTTGAGCTTTTAGAGCGTATAATTAAATGCTAATGAACGATTATTATTTATGAGAGCATTAACTATCAAAATTACCGATTGATATAAAAAGTGATTTTATTTTTTTATTACTTAAGTAAAGTAAAATGTTCTTCATAGATATTTTTGCATTATATATGTCACTCGTTGATATTGAAATTGAAAAAAATACATTCTAAGTTGTTTTTAATGGTACCTTATCATCGCAACGAATATTAAATTGATAAATATCTGGTCTTACATTAAATTCGATACTTGGTTGAGTATTTTTTTTATATTTTATTATCGTTACCATTTTAAGGAGAAATACATTTAATGTCGCCTTAGAATTCGTATAAAATTCTTATCGAGTTATTTGTATTTTAATATAGATTTTTTTATGTTTCAGGTGAGCTTCGTACAATCATTTATATAATACATTTGTAACGCGTAAGTTAAAAGCAATATTTAATATAATATATGTCGATGTATAAAATAATTTATTTTAGTTTTTAATTAAATTAATCGTGATTTTATAGATGAATAGTATTTTCTGGGTTTCAATTATATTCAAGATAAATGTAAAAAACCTCAAATATAATAGAATTTAAAAACCGTAATGAATTATTTTAATCGCAATATACAATATCGGTAATGAATAAATTATAAACGCTAATATCGATCGCTAGTTACTTCTATTACTCAAAAAGCTTAGTATTTCTTATATACTATTATCTAGTATAATATATAACATGCTCGATAAATTGAGATAACTTTTAAAATATTCTAGATCTAGTTCTTATTTTGGATTGCACAAGAAAAATATTTTAGAAATAATCCCAGAAGATCGCAAAGTTGTAAAACACTCGAGAGATTTCAAAAAGTATAACGAGGCAAACGGACATTTTTTAAAAGATTGATTTTGATCGGTAGCAATCAAAAAAACGAATCGGTTCGAAAAGTCGAAACGTTGAAACAAAAATATTTTTCGAACCGTCTCGCGCGGTACTTTTTTGAAAATCGAACGATTCTCTTCATTTCTCGGAATAACGGTTAACAGCGATACTAAAATAACCATAAGAAAAAACGGGCATGAAATTATCGGTAACAATGCGAAATAAAATTATCCAAAACCTTTCCATTCGCGGTGTTTTTACTCGGAAACCAATGCTTGTCTTCGCTTTTCGATTTCATAACGACCGCAAAGAGCCACGGGCTTTCGAAATTTCGAGTTCGTTTTTTCCGTGTAGCTCGTTCCGCTCGTTCCGCTCGTTCGACCGACGCGCGATTTTTTTCCGGTTCGGAGCCTAATATTTGCCATCGGAGGCTCAAGGTCGTAGACCCTATGAAGACGGCTCGCAGTTGACGAGCGGAAAAACCAACCGAGGACGAGTGACCGGATTTATTTTTACGGTGTCATTGTCGTCGAGCGTAACGAGCGTAACGAGCGTAACGAGATTACCCCGATGTTATCGCCGTTTTGCATTAACCGATCGAAGCGCCGTTCGTCGCGCGAAGAAAAATCGGTCTTAAACCGGGGGAGTATTTCGCATTGTTCGCGTTACGGCTGTGCATCTTTTGAAACGCACGCGTTTCGCGAGGAATGCCCGCGGCCAGAAATATTAAAAGTGAAATTACAGTCCTCGTTGAAGTCGGGCGAATCTCGCGCGAACTCGGTTCTCGGTTCTCGGTTCTTGGTACAAGGTGGTTTGTGTAGACATAATGTTACTCGTGTGTGGATACACCGTAAAAACTTATGCGAGCCAACAGTGGACTCTTCCCAAGTGGAATTTCCACTCGATGGCTGGAGCGAATGTATTAGAATTGATTTTTCACTGGCCATTGTGTTTGCTTTAAACTAAAATAGAATTTTAAAAGGTAATCTAATAAAATTTGCCTCGCGTATATTGGAAATTATCTTCAAACGGAATTGAAATCTTTCGCATAAGTTCATTTTGAGAACTAAGCTCGTGTAGCCGAAGTAATCGGAATTTCAAATGCTTTGTTAAAATAGTTTCTCGGAACCGATTATTTTCTTTGTATATATATGTAATGGTCTTTTCATTATTATACTGTAAAAATCACTTATTCATGGCCTCGAATAAAGGTTACTTTGATAGAGTTCGCTGCGTTTCACCGCACGGAAAAAATTCTTATAAACTCTATTAATTTAGTGCGATAAATATATCACAAATATTGCATTCCGATTACGCATAATTTTTGTTATTTAATTCATGTTTTTGTCCGCGCGTAATCATTGAAAAATGTTTTCAGCGCTCCGGATAATTAATTTAATGGAATTCATCGATTGCTTCATTTATAAACAAATAATAAGCGATCGCGAAGGTGGTTATCTTTATTATTTGAGCTAATAAAAATAATTAAAATCAACGGTAGATTTTCGTTAAAAAACGTAAACAATAATATCGGGCTACGACTCTCGGTTAAAGCGTAATCGTAGTTACCATATACTCCAATATAATTTTGATCGAGTTGGTTCGCATCGCAAGGAAACTCGAGTCCCGTATAATAAGCTCTCCAGGATATAGAAATGTTTAAACCGATTCGCGAAATGCGATTATCGATCGCGGAAAACAATTGTATCGAACAATTCGATAAGGCAGTTCTTCCCGCTTCGTTCTGGACCGCCGTACTCGCTCGCGAGAGATGAAGCGGAGAAGATTTCCTTTGAGAAAGAAGAAAGGAGAAAAACAGCGAGCGCAATAAGACAGCGAACCACCGGAGAGAAAAAGAACGCGAGATGCAAACGTAAGCGAGCGGAGAGAGAAATAAAGGAAGCGCATCGAGGGAAAGAATAGCTGCTGCGGTTACGGCGATGAGCGTCATCAAAGAAATCACCCGCATCCAACCTCTCGATATCTCTAATTTTCCTCTCCTTTTTGCCATTCCGGTTGCGAAATCGAAGGTTCGAGCTTCGAGTATCGAGTATCGTTGGCTACCGGCTCGGCGGCTTTTCGCCGACCGCGCAAAAAGAAAGTCGACTTTCCTTCCGAGGTGTTATCTCGCTGGAAGAAGGATTCGAACCGGGGAAATTCGGAGGAGGAGGTTCGCGTCCGCGAGCGAGAAAAAGGCAAAGTGACCCTCGGGCTTACCTTAACGGGCTCGAAATGCAAAGGGCTGGGAACGAGTTTATTCATCGGCACCTGGTGGCCACGCCTCGATCGAGTCCTCCTCTTCGTCCTTCTCTTCATCCTCCTCTTCATCCTCCTCTTCATCCTCCTCTTCATCCTCCTCTTCGTCCACCTCCTCGTCCACCTCCTCGTCCTCCTTCCCGTCCTCCTCCTCGTCCTCCTCCTCGTCCTCCTCCTCGTCCTCCTCTTCGTCCTTCTCGTCGTCCTTCTCGTCGTCCTTCCAGTCGTTAGCGAGCCGGGCAAAAAAATCTCGCGGGAGCCCCGAGGATGCGACTTTTATGCTGATTGCGGTTGTCGGACTAACTGGTCCGCGCCGCGGGGGCCATTAATTCGTATCGGCGCAACCTCGATTTTCTTATCCTCGTGCCTGCGCGACATTTTTCACTCGCGAAGCTTCCACCGAGCGCGCGACCAAGCTTCTAACGTTTTAATTTAGAGGCTCGGTACTTTCTCTTTAATTTTCATCGTTTAAGTAATGGGAAACGGTTTTTCTCGTTTCTTCTCTGTACTCGTTAACAGCGTAATGGCATTCGTTCGATGTTTAACTTGGATCTTTCGAAGGTAATGAATCTACAAGCGACGTTCTTTTATTTTTAATTCGGGCTCGATCGAGAGAATAAAATTTGCGTTCGCGATCAATGGGAAATGGAAAAAAGGTAACGCCGGTAAATAATTAAGAAAGCGATTGGATTGTTCGCTCGCGACGATACTTCGTTGTATTATTTTTTGTATTGTTGTGGAAAGTGCATTCGAGTAACTATAAATATTCGATGTTTATCCACTCCATTTGTACTCTTGTAATTTATTACGAAGAATCATAATTATGCAAAGTATTACACGCTATATTTACAACTTTTAGCGCGAGTAATTATTTTAAAAATTTTATAAATTTAAAAAAGAATGGTATTATCTTCTTATATAGGTGCATTAGTACAAAAACGAGATACTTTAATCGTTAATTTGTCCTTGCGTTAACACGGAAAACATTACACGTAACGGTAAATTGCTACAAGATTGACCAATTTTGAGGTTGAATTTACAGCGATGCAATGAATTGCTAGTTGAAACTCGTTATGGAAATCGATGATTTTATGATACAAGAACGAGGTATTTAGGCAAAATTTTCCTTTATTTATTTGTTCCTTTATTTCATGAAAATAGGGAAGTAGAATAAATGCGACGTGTATTAATTTATCGATGAGTAATGATGTACACGAATAACTTATTTAAACTATTCGTGTGTGTTTACGAACGGAATATGTAAATATAGCGATAGTAATAATAATTTTAATTAAATAGATGCCTTTATTTATTTATACGCAAATATTACTATATTATGATAAATTAATTTTTTTAACGTTGTTAGAGATTCAGATAGATTTTTAAATACCATTTTATCAATTGCCGCGTACATTAAAAAAATTAACTTAAATGATTATTATTAATATTATCATCATCATCATTATTATTATTTAACTGAAGCGATAACTTTGAAATTCATTATTTCGTTAACGATAGAGCGTTGCTTTTTTTCTCTTTAAAGTTTTTCAATTAAACTCGATAAGACTGTTCATTTGTTTCTGATTCTAGTTACATGCTCAGCCTATCTTAATTTACCTGATTTAATTACCATGACAATATCGGATAAATTATAGATTTCCTTTATATTTCTCAGTTCTTTTATCCCTCTTAGCATATCAACAAGTTTAGTATAATAAATTTACATGCGTTTTAATTTCTTTATTGAACATAATTTCAAACATATTAAAGCTTTTATAGCGTTATGAGCTTCATTAGAAATATTTTATCAACGCACGCGATTTACCGTGTATTTATATATAGTGTCAATATTAACTCAACGCATTAAATATTATAAAACCACGGAGATACTTATGAAATATTTTATTATGAAATATTTTAAATATTCGCCAAGGTTTCATCCACTACTTACGTAATATATTTATATAATTTCCGTTCGAACTCTCGATATTTTAATCGATGGTTCGTTATATTCCTATAAGTTTATCTCTTATATGAATATATTATATCTTTTGTCGTTTATACGGGTAATTTGAAATACAAAATCAACATTGCATCGCGATGATAACCTCTAATAACTTCCCTGTTCTCATTATAATGATCAAAGGACATTATAAATTAAATTCTCTTTGCGAGACATCAACTGTAATGTGAAAATAAAAGGCCGAAAGACAACTTTTTATACTCTTGTCAACCACTTTTATAAGCATTAGTAATTTTGTTCGGTAATTACAACGAGTCCTGGAAACATCGATTCGATCAAAAGAGTTTTTAGCCAAGAGATAAAATTGGACGAATCATCCGAGGTATGATAGTAATTTCCATCATTGTTGAAACAGAAATTTAACATCAAACCTCATTTCCATATAAATTATGCTTCAAAAAAATTAAAACGATACATTTAAGAACAATATTTACGATAGTTTGCCACTTGGTTATTATTTCTCGCTGAAAATTCATATTTTTATCTTAGTTTGATAATTTTTAATTTATCGTACAGCTAAAATTAAGAGCTAATGTTTCGTAACCTTCGACACACAATATTATATTTATTATATTTTTCGAATTCTACCAACGTCGAGAGTTTACACTCGATAATTTTTCGTATCGCTAACTTCGTATCTGTATTCGGATCTCGCGTAATAAAATTCAAGTTTATTCAACGCGAATACTAATATTCCCTTTGTGAAACGAACGCAAGATCGATTTACTTGGACTTGCCAACGAAGGAAAAAGAGCAGAAAATTTCGTCCCTCGATATCCCGGAACGTTGCGTTTCACGGGCGGATCCTTTGATTCCTCATGGACGGACGGAACTCGCGTTTAATGCGACCTCGATCGATGCGACAGGTATACGCATTGCACTGATAGGAACTGCGCTTTGCGATCGCGGACAAGTATGCGACCATCGCGCGATTCGGTGACGTAAAGTAATTGATTCTGTCTTTCGGTTTGATATCTGGTGAGTTGGGATTCTTTTGCGTTCGCGTACTGTTCGAGGAAAGAAGAATAATATCGGTGGACGATGTTTCGTAGAAATCGATAAGAGCGAAACTGTATTTTCAAATTATAAAGTTTTTATTCCTTCGATATTTATGTGCGAACCTTCGATTGTATTGCTGTACGGATGTTTCGTTTTGATATCGATCGATGAATTAAGAATAATATAATCGTATGTAAATTACAAATTTATGTATTTTTAATATGAAAAAGCTCGTCAAATTTTTCTAATACTAAAGTTAGCACTTCATTGTTATCTTGTAATCTTAGGATAGATAGCTATACTAACATTAATAAATGGTAAAATATTTATGCAAAAAGATATAAATAAAATTTTCATCGTCATCGTTTATAGATTGGATACAATATTTAAAATATATTTCAATTTTTATCGATAACATGTATTCGTATTAAATTTTGTCGAAAAATATGAAAAGATAATATAAATATTTTAAAAGGTTATATATGTACATCAAGTTAGCACGCAGTTGTTAAAATTAAAAAAAGTTTTCTCAATATTTGTACACTTAATCAATTTTATTGTACAAAAATATAGCAGAAAGGCATTGTTCTATTTCACTGACGTAGTTCGTATAATATTTGAAAAAATTGTTTGATCCAATGTTAGCATTTTTAGCGACATCGACTTCAAATGTATCGTTCGAAATATCATTCTTATTTAAAATCAATTACAATCGAATATACTTAAATTAGAATGAAATTTTTTTTCTTTAAACTAATTCAATAATTTACTTGCAGAGTATTCAATTCTAAATATCACTTATTTAATCATGTTCCAGAAACAATAGTTTATACAAGAAGTAGAAATCAATGTTTTATTAAAAATATCATAAATTTCTATTATTCGATGCGAGATGTAATGGAATATTTAAACAAAATCATATTATTCCGTTCGAAATAAGAAGTTTTATTTTTAAAAATTATTGTATCTTTCACTGTACTATATTATTACAAAGTTTGCAATATTTAAATAGCACCTTTCAATTTAATTTTATTTTTATAAAAGTCTTATTCTAAACAATTTGTTACCGTAAAAAATTTGAATTATGTACGTTTGCGTTATTTCGAAGCATAATATATTCTCAAGAATATCGTCCGTCGCTAATTTTACACTAAATATAAACAGGTACAGAGTAAGAAAAAAATCACTATTGCTCAGTTTTCAATCGTAGTTAAAATGTTTAGATAAGAGAGATTCGTTGACGATCTAAGATTTAATTGCCGCAAGAATAAACACCACGAGATTAAGGATTATTAAGGACTCTCGCCGTTGCTCGTAAAATAAAATTGAAAGTAAAGGCTTGCAAAGTAACATAGATAAATGTTTATTTCTAAACTTAGTTCGACCAGAGCTATAAACTCTCGATTAAACCTGCCCTTTAAGTTCTCGAGACCACTTTAGAACTCGCATGGAAATTCAACTTGGCGAAGTTTAAGCTTCGGGCAATCCCCGAAGTGCACCAGTTTACACTTCATTCCGAAGTTCCTACGTAGCGATCAAGAAAGGGAAGTAAGATACGAATTTGAGACCATTTTCTCTAAGTAACGTGTCTTTAAAGTAGATGCTACAGAACCTTGCAGTTCATTATTTATGGGCGTAGCGTCATTCATCCCGTACAGCGGATCTCTATGTTTTGAATCCGAAAGAGATCATCCGTTGAACCGCGATCGCTATCGATTTAAATTTATAGATATCGTAGATAAACGAGTCTTACTTAATACATCCAATTTAATTTTATTCTAAAAACGCACATTTTAACAATAGGGATCGATGATTTAAACGAAGTCACTCAAATTTATTCGATGTTATTTTTTTTTTAAATTATCGAAGATGTGGATAATAATATACTATTGAAAATATTTAAGAATTTTCTGTTCGAAAGGGATTGAGTTATTTTTATATAAACGTCGAGATACAGGATCGATAAATTGTTATCATTCGCGATGTTTTTTTTGTATCTTGAAAGTTGAAAAATTAATAAATATATAATAAATTATAATACCTAATAAAGTTCTTTGTATACCACTGGTTATATCGTATATGATTTACGTCTTTAATTAACTTTATGGTTTGATATTTATTAACTAATTATTATAAGTATTTATAAGTGTGATATAAAAGGGATTATAAAGTAATATAAATAAAATAATGTAATTTAAGATTTTTACGGTGTTATAGTTGTTATAATGTAAGAAGAATTGTGCTATAATTGTGAAAAAAGATCACTTTAAAAGAGTTTTTAAGAAATTGTAAGGTTCGACGAGGTAGCAGAAATTTTTATAATTAAAGTTAAATTTTCAATTGCAAATATGTAATGCTTTTAGGTATTTGACATATTCAACAAACTTACATAAATCTTTGCATATTCCATCTTTAGTTATCTTGTATCTGATTTGCACCGAGTAAATTGAGAAGTCCGTTATTCGAGATATAGGATACCGATGGTACGTATATTCTAGGGCAAGTATGTGTGTAAGCGAGAAGAAAAATTTACTTTTAATTTGTACGTATGGCCGAAAAAGGTTTTGAGCTTTCCTTTTGAAAATTGTCGAATTATCGCGGAAGAATGACGAATCTTATTTTTACACGTTTCATAATTATTCGAACGATCAATGTCGAATCACCGTAATTATAGCTGTTTAGATGTTCGATAGGGTTCATAAAACCCTTGTAAAATGGGACGCGTTAAACGTTTTTTTCTCATCGACGACGTCCATGACCATCAACTTATTCGAAAATTAAACTTTGTAAAAGAGAAAACGATGTCCGAAGGTTCAATGGTACCGAATTGCCTTACGACCTGTTTATTGATATATGCAATTAATAATGATTTATTGTAAAAATGAAGCGCAAAAATATTATGTATTATTATACATTCTTTTTAATTGGTACTTTTAGTATCGATACGTTAGAGTTAACGGAACAATTTTTTAACGATACGACATTAAATTTGCAAGGGATTTTTTTATTTAAGCAAAATATTATATTTTTAATAAAATACGCGTTCTGTATTCGTTATAAAAAATATTAATTAAAAGTTAGTTCAAAAGACACTTTCGTAAAATTGAAATTTATGTCAAATTTACATCTATGAGAGTGAAACGAGTAAAACGTAGTCTTTTTTACTATAATTACGCAAGCTGTTGGGATCCAAATTATTTTAACGAATTATTAATTAAACCATCTTAAAATGTATGTAAATTTAATTAGATGAGTTAACTATCATTGGCATACGATCTTGAAGTACTTAAATTTATGTAAATAAAATAAAGAAAGAATTAAATACGAATTAAAATACGACACGATGACTCGTTTTAAATGCGGTTTATATAATTCTAAATATACAATTATAAAAAAAAGTAACAATCATCTAACTAAAATAATTATTTTAAATAACAGAGATTGAAAATAAATAAGTGGTTTTCTGTGAAAATTTACATAATAGAAAACATATTACGTATGTGAATCGTTGAAAAAATTAATTGTTATTAAAATTAATTTAAAAAATTAATTATATAACAAATATTATTTAGTTGATAATAAACAACAGCATTTTTATTCACAATGTATCTCTAATTCTGAGAAAAATCAGATATTATTAGAATTAAGAATCGAACGTTATTTATATACGTTGTTTCAAATCGATACTCTTATGACACACAATTGCATCTTTTTCAAGACAAAAAATATATGATAAAAACTGTGAATTGAGTGAAACGAGTATAATAGGGAACATTGATTTGGATGTACGCAATCAACGTCCAGTCAACAAGGATCGAATAAATGTATACATGAAATTATTAAGTTTAAAAAGAATTATTTAGTAAACATATTTAAGTTGATAATTATTTGTTATTATAAAAAAGTACGAGAGCACAGAAGTAAAAATTAGTTGTGAACGTAGATTTGGTAGATTGTACGAACGCAAATGAGAGCATTTTATATCGTGATAAAAAATGAAATTCTTTATTATTTAAAATAAGCTGTGAAAATGTATTGTTTTTGCACAGTGTATTAAAAAAAATATTTAATAAAAATCAGACGAGTTGAGCAGGAAAAGCACGGAAGGATGGATATTTTGAATAAGTAGATAGTGAAAATGCGTGGTTCGAAGAATTTAGAAAAGCAATAACGAAAGGAAGGAGAGAAATCGTATACTTGATTTATATCCCATTAATTTTCTTTAAAAAATAATTGACACATTACAGCGGAATATACTTTTCGTGTACGTTCACTGATTATTTTACTTGCATACTTCATACTGCATGACATTGTCCGTCGCATCGTAGAGGGAAATTTCCGCGTTGATCTACTTATCCTTAGAATTACTTTCCATATTCCGTAAACTTCGATTTCTTCCAAATAATCAAAGTATATATTTTCCAATTTAATGCATTAACATTCGTATGGGTTTAGGAGAAAATTTATTCGTTATAAATTTAAAAATTTAAATTTATAAATTGGTTGTATTTATAAGAATAACTTCGATAAATTATTAAAATTATTAAAATTCAAAATTGTATCCTTATAAAAAAGTTTTGTAAATAATTTTACTAATGGGTAAAGTTACTTTTCGATATTTATACATATTATCATAAATATTTAAAAAATTGAATTTTAAATTATCGGTAGTTATTTAAAATTTTTTTTTTAATTTTCTGTTATTTTTACAGCGTTGTTAAATTTATTGCAAAATTGCATACTTGAATCGAAAGTTATTACTTTTTTAATATATATGTTATTAATTGTATCGATATATTTTATGTATAAGTTATAAACAAATTGATAAAAAAGTTTTATTGCGTTGAGCAAAAACAATTGTACGAATGAATTGTAAAAATTGTTACTCTCGATATCAAAATATTACAGAATAAAATATATTCGTATAGATATTTAAGCGAATCAGCGTTTCAGCGAATGTTTAAATTTTTATCTCGAAAGCGATCAAAGGTTCATTTTTAATAAAATTTAAAACTTTTTTTTAAAAATATAAGAAATAATTTTATTGTATTTAATTTATGATATGTATAAATTGTTTCGGGATAGTCTCTTTAAACCGTTTAAAAAATTAATTGCGATTTTAAAACATAAAAATCTGAATTTTTTATGTACTCTAATTTATAAAAAAAAGATATCGAACGATTCAGTATTTTTAAAAATAATTATTTTAATATTATTTTTTGTTATTTTTAATCGTGGCTTGTAAAATTAAAGCTCTCGTAATTGTGTACGTACAACAAAAAGTTGGTCGAATCGAGGATAATTTTCAATTAGAGATTCTCGTTGTCGATGTCTTTTGTGCATAATTAGAGTATTACACGGTAGTTGGTACGAAGGAAGATGAAATTGTCCGCACGATATTCCGTCTTAACAAGTTTTGCAAACTGACTAAAAGACAATTTTAGTCGAATAATTATTTTATCGAGAATAACCAAGTTTGTTTGGAACTCTATTAACGCACCGAGATATATTTCACCGGTAACGTAATTTGAAGAATTAGCCCAGAGAGATATTATTGCATAATATTATTGCAGCTGATTTCAAGAAAATTAAAAAAAAATGACAGAATCCACGATTAAAAAAAATTAAGTTAACTTTGTTAAGTTAAGTTGAATCAAGGATATTATTAAGGCATATTATCAAGGAAAAAATGGACTCGAGTATTTATACTTGTCTTAATTTACAAATTTTAGCACACCCTTTTAACCGTTTAGGAGTTGGCTCTGCAATGTTAGTCACACGAGAATTACATAAATCGAATGCTTGATCGAAAATTATGGGCGAAGAAAGACGCGAGGATGAAAGAGGAAGAGAAGAAGCAGCAACATAAAAAACACTCGGCACTCACAATTTAAAGACATAATAATACAGACAAACCGATCCGCAGTAAAGTACGTTAATTTTTCGCTGAGCTAGTGCGGCGTCGTTAACAATCGCTTCCCAGCAATTACAATAATTTTTCTTCTCTCCCTCTCTGCATCTCCGTCTTCTTCTTCTTCTACTTCTCATTCTATCTCTCTCGTTCCCTCGCTTGCTCTTCTCGCTCTCCTCCTTTCGTTTGCATGTGGCATCGACGAATTAAACCTTGCATTCGTCTTTTCTTCGGTTAAGTATACAGACGCCGGCCGTTGGAGAAAAGTGTACACACGTGACGAAGTGCGAGAGCAAACCTCCAAGAGAAAAATCTCTTGCTTTTTGCTTTTTACGTTACGCTTTAGAACTTTCGAGTTCGCTTTAAATTTAGTGCGGATGTACGAGCGCCAACGGTTAAGCTTTTTTCGTACCTAGGCTTAAAAAATATTTGTTTTTACCTCGTGATATAAGTGAATATTCAAAATATGGCATACAAATTTGTCTTGTTTAGACTGATTAACGTTTTTCGCCAAATTATTGACTCGAATACTTCTGACGGAGGTGATTATTATAGTTATGGGTCAAGAAAGTTTATTTCACATTTGCAACAAATAATATTCTTCGCGTGGAATAATATCGTTACTATTTTTACAAAAACTGATAATCACGAGTTGTTTAGAAAATTTGTCTACCGGAGAAACATCTTTGAACGCTACAATTTAATTTTAAATTACTATTTTTCAAATAAACTATCCAAAGAAATAATAAGATGTAACCTAACCGCCGTATCGTTAAAATAATTAAAATAGAAATTTATTTATTAGTATATAAATGAATAGCTAACTGGTTATATAATATTATATTCGCTAATAACTATCGTTATTTGTTTTTTAGTTATTACTCCATTACTTAATAATGGGTGTTTCGTTCGTTAATTAATCGAGCATTATTATATTTTAAAAAGTTTTATTTAATTATTAAATTTTAAGCGTAAGCAAGAAAACCACGAATTCGTAAATCTTGCGTTTAATGTCTAACCAATGAGGAAATTCAATATTTTCGTTTTGACGTAAAGGTACCCGCAATAATGGTGCATAAATAAAGACTATTCGTTTTTATTTACTTGCTGAAAATAATTACTAAAAATTTAAACGTTCGATAGAATATTTATGAAATTAATTTCAAGTAAATAGTAAAAATTCTATCAACGACCAGTTGATAATATGTACTCGTTGAGCAATTAAATTTTATCTTGAAAGTATCAACAATATATTAAAGCTTTCGGTTAAAATCGAAATATGGATAAGATTGAAGGAAATATTTAAATATTTAATTAAAATATTTGTTTTACAATCGATGAAAGTCATGAATTTCTTAATGGTGTAATTTAATTTTAACCTAAGGTAAAATCATAAGTGACGTTGTGAAAATAACAGATATATCATGATCAACTTGCTTAATTAAATTACAACTTTTTTTTAAATTTCATAATTATAATAAAAAAACGTAAGATAAAATAAAAACTGGTATAAATATAAATAAATGCAAAGATTATAAAACTTTCATTTCTTTGTTTAGTTACAAAACTTGTTTTTCTTACAAACAAATATAAATATTTTTCTCGACGCTTCTACGATATTTAAACCTGCGGGATGAAAACTTAATCGTTTTTTAGCTTTTCATTTCATAAGGATCAACTTTTCCGTTTAGATAAAGTACTTTAAAAATGAAATGAATAATTTTATGTTGTTTTCGAATTCGATGCTCGAACAACGAAACACGCGATTCGCTAATGAAGACAACCGGTTAGTCATTCGCTAAATATTTACCTTTGATGGAGTAAACTTTTATTCTTTACAAAGCCTACATTACTAATTAAATCAGACTAAATATTTTCATTCTACAGAAGTACCGTTTTTCTATAATTCTAATTTGAAACTATATTTATTCGTATTATACTTCTCTAATATTTAAAGTTTCAGCAACTATTAATATTTATTCAAGAATGTTATCCATCGCATATCGTTTACTATTAAATTCATTACGAGTGCAAGTTTTATTAAATAATCTAAGCATTGATTCGTTTATTTTATCTAAAATTTAAATTGTTACGGTAGAAAAGTTTAAATCTAGTTAAATATAAATTTAGATAGTGTAATTAAATTTAATTTTATTCACGCAATGAATTTTTTACTTCGAATATTTAATTTCTCGAGTTTTATGAAAATAATAAATAAACTTTGAGTATTTAACAATTATATAATAATTGGTGTTATTAAATTAAATTTTAATAAGTTGAACAACGTTTGAAATATTTATTTTAAATTGTTTGAAAACTTTTGTCTTGTACAGGGGATTTTTAGTATTTTCATATATATTATTTCGCATACAGTGAAAATATTTTATAGAAATAATTTACGTGTACACTGAATAATTTTGGAAATATGATTTTCTTGAAAACTAAATATTAAATTATATCAATCGGATTTACGTTAAATCTAATATAGTTCGAAACAGTTTTTAAAAATTGTATTATATTTACTTACAATATTAGACTATTTTCTTATTTTAATATTACAATTATAATTCGCAATACTTCACGTTAACTGCAACTTGGATACTCGTTATATTTTTTTTTAATTTTAATTATAAGGATTATAATAATCTTTTACTCTATAACGTATATCGAAGCTACATTTATCAAGTTTTTCGTTATTTACATTAAGCAATGTAACGAACATGTTTAAAAAATTACAGAACGTAAATACACGGTGAGCTAATATTTATTTTGTGAATATCGCAGTTATCCGATAAATGTAACGAATAATACGACTTTGCGTTGATATTTGTAGATAATACTTAAAATATATAATTCGTTTTAAAAAATGAACTTAAAAACGAATTTTTATCGTTAGATACATTTTGCGTTACATATATACATGTATGTGTTTTGCTTGTCTTGCTTGTTTCCGTACTTTGTCGCTACATTTCGCTGCTTACATTACTTCAAAGTAAATTTATCGACAAATTATATCTACAATGTATCAAAGGAGACTCTTCTAATTAATACTTAAGAAAATTTAGCTGCAAATTCATACGCGGAAAATAATTGGCCGAATACGTTGCGTCATTGTAAAAATGATTACAATTCTGTCTTTGTTGAAATTTTACGGTACAATATAGACGCACGAGCGAAGCTAACGTACATAAAGAAGGAACAAGAAAATCTTTAATCCGAATGCTGTTCTTTGTTTGTCCATTCGGCATTACATATTACCTTAATAAATTTTAAAAAACATTTTAAGGTGCGAAAAAAGATTTAGCTTTGTATTCTATCATATGATAAATTGTACCCTGCCTTACAATTTACACTAATGTTTATACATTTTTGTAAATTATGAGAGCAATTTGTACATCGAAACAACGTTGCATGTGCATCCAAAGCGCACCGATTCCGCACGTCGTCCGCTCTACCAAAGAATAAACAAGTTGATATTTTAATGCCCTCGCTAATGTCTTTTTAATAATTACATCGGACGCGCGTTAACATTGACCTGAAAAATAAGAAGTACGCTCGTAAAAAAGGTGGGATTATAAATTCAAAGCGAAGAGCGCAGAAACGTCAGCGACGCGTCGTTTAAAGCTGAGCGCGAGAAAAACGAGCGAAAGGAAAGAAAGTGGATGGCGCGCGGATCGAGGGTTGAACGAGGGAAAATGGAATTTTTCATCTGGCGGAATTAAATAAAAAATGCCTACGCGACTTCACCCACGCGAGAAATACTCAGGCAATATCTTCGTTCCTTTAATCTCCTTTAATCCTTTAATTTGGACCGATGAGATGATGGATCCTTTGAGACTCAAAGGACGGAGTTCGACGCGCGCGTTGATAAGAAACGCGTGGAAAATTACGAGAGTGCATCGATTAGAAATTAGGTTTTTGCTTAGGGATAAACTCGTCGCTGTTTAACCTTTTTTATCGCCTGGTCGTATCTCTTCGGGAATAACCGAGATGTTTGATGTTTTGTTCTTGGAGACTTTCTAATCATTGGCGAGCGTCGCTGGAAAACGATGGGATTGCTCTTTACGCTTAAAATAAAAACTCTTAACGCTATCGAGGATTCTTCGAGCGATAAAAGTAACGTATCATTGAGTTATGTACCGTACGTTAATTAATTATTCGATCGATAATTTACGTTTTCCCAATTAAAGTAGTCACTTTCTTTTCAGGGAAGTGCAAAAGATATTTTACCCGTAAGAATTCATAAATATGCGCACGCAAGGATTATTCCGTTCAATTCGGTTAGTTGTTCATTGCACCTGCTTGCACTTTTTATCCAAGCAAACGAGTTATTTAAAACTGGTCGTTATCTGGAAATTCAATTTTTATTTTAGCGTGCAAACGTTTTATTGAAAGCAATAAATACAATATTATTTTTATTCAAAGATTATAATAAATTATAAAATGTTGATAAGTTAATGAGAACAAAACGCGAAGAATATTAATTTATTTCTTTCGGATAAAAAAAGTGTAAAATTGAGTTTTCAAAAGGTAAAAAAAAGCGTAGGTATATTTGGAAAATACATTTTACGAGATAATTAAAAATATTGAGTTATCGAAACATTCAGCGATATAATTTTTATTTTTCGATAACATCCACCGGTTCTACGAGAAATATTTAACAGTTACTTTAACGTGAAATATTATAATTAGTATCGTTATTAATTACGAATTTAAAATATATTCGTAAGATTAAAATCATTCGCGTATGCAATCGTGTTAAAAAATATCGGAACAATCGATGTAGAAACTCATATTTTTCATAGTTTTCGGAAAATTTATCGATATTAAGTAGCCGGGAAAACGAAATAATTTATTATATAGGCTAAACGTATAATTCGTAAAATCACATCGAATAAGAAACTAAAGCCAACGAAACTCGATACGACATAAATTATTTATCAAAATAAATCGGTTCGAAGCCAATAAAACTTTGTATCCGTTTGTAAAATACATTAAATGTATCGTCATTATTGTTTGTATCTTTGGAGAAATTACCTCGGAGTTAGATTTTTAAGAGATTATTAATCCGTTCCGAGCCGAGTAATAGAGGAAAGGGATATTCTCGTATCGATGAGGTAATTAGTTTTCAAGATTGAGATACGCATTAAAAAAGCAGTCGAGAAACAAAATAAAAAAAGAGCATCGAGGAGTGCATTTTATAATTCATCAAGATTCTTTCGCATTACGCGGAGATTCATAAGAGACAATTTTCCCCTGGTTACGTGCCTCGGGAAAAAAATTGTACTTACAAGCCGTCGTTACCTCTACCCTATTTACCCTATTTACGAACCCTCTTCTCGTCCAACATTAAAGTCGAGACTTTGAACAAAAAGAAACAAAAGTAAAAATTACCATGTAAAGAGACAAAGAGATGCGGTAAGCTTCTTAAGGAGCGGAGACGCACGGGAGATTTTCCCCTACCTCTTTCCGGATGTGTCATTTTTCGAGGGAGAATTTAAGTCTCGCGAGTCCCGCGAGCTTATAAATAAAGCCTGTTTTTACCTTTCGTCGCGCTCCTTCATTTTCCGTGGGTTCCTTCCTTGCTGGACGCATGAAGAGCGCGCGGACGAGGGGATAATTTATCGCGGGACGGGAATGCGCCGGCATGGGAATCTGACGAAGGAAAGAAGACGAAAGAAAGCGAAAAAAGGCGAAAGAAGGCGAAAGAAGGCGAAAGAAGGCGAAAGAAGGCGAAAGAAGGCGAATGAAGGCGAATGTAGGCGAATGAAGGATGAAAAAAGGAAGGAGAGAGAAAGGCCGAAGAAGAGAGCCGAAGAAGAGAGCCGAAGGCCGGATGAAACGCGCCGAGGCGCAAAAAATCCATTCTTCCGTCGCGTTCGACGAGCGCCTTCGCTCCTCGGATCTTATCTCTGGCCACCCTCTCGTGCCCGAGGCCGGTCGAAACGCGCGAGTCCCCGGACAAAAATCAAAAACACGTCTGTGACCTCGCGGGGAATCCCTCGGCTCGGGTAATCGAAAGCTCGGGACTAAAATTTCACCGTAAACCTTCCGCGGGGTCGGATAAATCATCGGCCGGCAACGAAAGGGATACGCTGGATACGCGCCAGAGGAAAAAGAGGGACGCGAACGAGTCGACCGCTTCCTCGTTATTAATCAAGATGCGCAGTCCGTTACTTTTCAGGCGCTTCTCGTGCGCCACGATAACTTACGGGTTTCGATGTTGATCGATCGCCGAGTTCCAAGCTGCCGAAATTCGCCGAGAGCGGAAACGTCTCTGGGGGTGTTCCAATATCGAGTCCGAGGCTTTTACGACCGTCCGATCGCTAATTTCGTTCGTTTCCGAAGCACTGCGAACGAGGTAAAACGACCGTCGCTTCCAATACTTTTTTCGTTCGCTCCCGACGCTCTTCTTATCGTTCGATGTGTTAGATCCTAATGTTTGCTTATGTACCGTTGTTTTGTGCCGCGATGTTCGAAACCGACGAAAAATCTCGTTGCAAAAGGAAAGCAAGTTTTATTTTTGTAGCATTGTCGATGCAATATACTTACTTAATATCGAAGAAAGTGGAATAAATCGTTTCGGCTTTACGTAATTTAATTTCACAAACGACGCTTTCCTCGTCCGCGATTGCGCTTTGACACCTTTTCTAAAATTGCCCGTGCGAAAGTTTTACAATCTTTACGGTGACGCTGGATTTGGAAAGTAAAAGTTTCGGAGTTAATTTCGTTAATTGTCGATATTACGAATCGCGTTATCGATTTTTGTTCAATTTTATACCGAGTTTGAAATCTTGGCGAGAAATGGCATTCGGTTCGTACTATTCTTAAAAATTACAGTGATTTACACGGATAAGTAAACGATCGAATCGAGCGAAAGGATCGACGACCGATGTTACCGATGTTACTTTTACTCGTAATATCGATATTTGTTCCGATAGTCCATCGTTCCCCCTCCGTTCCCTCGATCGGTAAGCTTATCGGAAATACTAGATTTACGAGTGTGCGTAAATAGGAAAAATATGGATTCGATGCGCGGTAATTTTATCCGTTCGTAAATAATTTTATAAATAAGCATCGACACCCGTTGATGGACGCAGCGAAAGGATATCTTTGGTCCCGCTTAATGATACTCAAAAAAAAAGTTACGATCGTTGGTCTCGTTGGTTTACGAACTCGTACTTTTGAAAAATAAAAATGCGTTCGAACAAAGTGAAATTCTTTCTAATACCTTTGCGGAACGGTAGACAAGGTAATAATATCCTTTGTGTACTTGACTCGCTTAATAAATTAACCGCAGGAATAAAAAGAGCGAAGAGCAACAAAAGGTATGTACGAGTGACAAAGGAAAGGCGCTTGCTTCGCTTGGTCTATAATTATCGGTAGCCCTGAAGCCCTTTTTCTTATTTCCGTGATTATCAGCTTTCGTTCCCTCTTTCGGTCTTAGCGTTCGCACGCACCGCTCGAATTCGCGCTCGTCTTATAAAATGGAGTGAGAAGTAATCATTACATATAAAATGTAATCTTTATGATTTTATTTTCAAAGTAGATGAAATTGAATACACAAGGGATAATATCTACTATATTTACGCGAGCGAATCGAAAAAGAACGAAACTCGTTACCGATTTATTTTTTCTTTGTATCTTATTTAATTTGTGGTAAGAATAAAAGTGCTCAACGATCAAAGGTAAGACGTTCGAATTATCGTTGTACGTTAATTCGCTCTTATGATTTACGCAGGCTCGTTGTACTAGAAATTTTTTTGAAATTTTTTTACTTTTAAAATGTCTTAACTCGTTCGAATAATATATATTTCTAAGCGAAACAAAAAATTTCGAAGCGCAAGATAAATTGCTGTTATTATTTAACGCTATATATTTTAAAGACCAGAGAATATTAATATAAAATCGTTTTCCTAATTTATCGGTGTAATTACGTTGAGTGTTGGTAATAAGGTAACGATCTTATTAGTAAGTACCGAAACAAACATATTTTATTGAAAATATATTATTTTCGTTCTTTTTCGATAAATAATGCATCTCTTATCCTCTTATCGCTTAATTCAATAAACGCGCGATCTTGTTAAAAAAAAAATTTTTCAACGTTAGATAATTTATTTGAAAACTACGGAAATAAATCATCGAACGATAAAGTTATAAATTGGTTAAATTTTCTTTGACCGTAACCAACGATTACAAATTTAAGAAAAAAAGGGTCACTGTAACTGGAAAGAAATTCGTTTGCTTCGCTTGGTTTTAAATTCGGTAAACTATTGAAACAACAACGCGCGTAAAATCCACCTTCGATTATCCATTCTTGCTTCGTTTATCAGTTTTGTAATTACGCAGTCTCGGCTCGTTTAGGATCGATCTCGATTCGTCCTTTCATTGACGAGAAATTCCAGAACGTTGGAAATTCTAAAGGAACCGTAAGAGTCATCGTTGAAAAGGTATTTAAAAGTCGTACCAAAAATCTTTGGACGATCGCGAGTATATTTTCAACTTTGCGTTTTCTTCGGCTGATTCGAATCGGAAATTAAGTTAATAAGATAAGTCAACAAACATCGCTGAAACAATTTCGCATCGACGTTCGCTTGGCTCGGATTTCACGGTACAAAATTACGAAATAATAATACTCGTAGTTCGGAATTTATCCGATCCTCTTGGATCGATTATGTCGAGATCGCGAATTCGTAAAACGTCGTGGCTTTTCCTCGGCGCTGTTGAAATAACGTCGGGTGCAGGTTTGTATTATCGCGAGGAAACGGGAAAGGTTTTGAGAACCGATACTCGTGGCTAAGGCCGAGGTTGTTCGGCCGAGTTTTCCGAGCGAATTTCCGGAAAAATGCTCGACTGAAAGCCGCTCGGAGCATTCGAGCGATCGCTCGCGAGGAGCGGAAATTCCCCTCGTATCTCGGCGCAGGCCAGAAGTGGCGCGCGGAGACGAGGCCGAGATGAAAGTCGAGAGCGAGAGAGAGAGCGAGAGAGAGAGAGAGAGAGCGAGAGAGAGAGAGCGAGAGCGAGAGACTCATCTCGGCGGAGGGGGAGAAGGACGCGGAACGATGCGAAATACCCTCGGGAATACCTGGGCGAGAGGCGTACGTACGCCGGGCTGATTTTTCAAGGCCAACCGGCCGCTGCTGCGCCCTCGTATTTGCATTGCGTTTTAGAACGTCCCTTTGTTCGAGCGGCGCCGCGTTTTTTCGCCGTCCCTTTTTTACCGGCCGGTCCTCCTCCTCCGCCGTCTCCTCGGCCGTCTCCTCCGCCGTCTCCTCCATCTTCTCCTCCGCCGTCTCCTCCACCTTCTCCTCCACCTTCTCCTCCACCTTCTCCTCCACCTTCTCCTCCACCTTCCACCTTATCCCCGACCTCAACCCGTCCCTCGCGATCGCGCGGGATATTGACGCGCTCGTTTCTTACTCCGCCTCCGTTTTGCCTCCCCGACCGATCGCTTGCGTGCGCATTTGTATTTTTGCGCGGACGGAAGCGTGAGAGATCCCGAGCGACGCTCTGCTTTACCGACCGACACGTGGGAATTCGCTTTCTCGCTTTCGCCGATATCTCGAGACTCGCTTCGTCGGCCCTCGAGCTCTTCTGCATATTCGTTATGCTTCGGGGTTCCGACGAAATTCTACTTCGCATATATGCACAGGCGCGATGTTTTATGCGATGTTTTACGCGATCCTTTTACGAGTGGAAACACGCGCGGAATAATAAGAATGCGTTTTCTTGATCGGAGCCCGTGGAAATATCGATGAATCGTTGAATCCTCCTTCGATCCCATCGATCAAAATTAAGCTCCTTCTTGTTGCATTTACGGTATAATTTGAAGGGTGATTTTCTTTTTTGTTAGACGCCTCGAGTAACGTTGCGAAAAATAGGAGTTACGATGTTTCGAGTCGAAATCGGCAAAGTCGAGAGTAGCCTGCAATTTTTCAAAAATTGAAATAAACAGGTATCGGCAGCGCGACGTAATTATATTCTTTGTCGTATTTCTCGAACTTAACAGTAAATCAATTTTTTTACACCGAACACCGCATTTGCTTTGAAAGCTTGAAATCGTTAGTTTACAATTTTATAAGCAAATACGTTCGTCCCTTCGTTATCGAATGTTACGATTACAATTTTACGTGATTTACGAGTCCGATTTTTCATTAAAATACCCGTGAATTAATGTGATTTATTTCGTAAAATAAGAAAAGTTCGATGAAATAATAATGGTAGACGGAAACTCGTGTTTTTATATAAAATTTTTACAACGTAAAATTTAAGAATCGCAAATTATAATTATGTTATATATTATGAAAATTTAAATTAACGGTATCGCGTTACTTTTTCTTTACATCTTAAAAATATATCGACCACGATGAATATTTACCAATTGAAATAAGCTGAAATTTTTTTTCTTAGGGGGATATTATGTATAATTTTGTATGATTCATTTAAAATATTTAATTTTCGAAAATAATTTATATTTTAACGTTTTAAGGAGAAGTTTCGATTGTATTTAAATATTACAGATAGGAAGATTTTACGTATCGATACCTTAAAGTTTACGGTTAAGTAGTTTTAACTTCTATGGATACGTATTTTAAGCATTCCTTTTTATTTCTAATGATAATTAAAATAAATAAATAAATTAAGGATAATTTATATCAATGTTAATAGAAACGACAATGCATTTTAGCGTGATAATAAAATTATTATTTAAGAAAAAAAAAATTATGTTAACGTGTAATTGAACTTAACATCGAATCTGTGCAATTTATAAACGATCAAATTTATTATATAAATATACGTACTTTCGATTATTCGTTCGTTCGAATGTAAATTGATTAAATAATACGTAAGAAGGTAAAAAAATTATGATTCAGGTTTTAACGTGTTGTAATCGAGTATTTAAAAATAAGAAAGACTCAAATGTTTCGATAATGTGAAATTGAAACGTTAATTTGGCATGAATCAGTTCACGGAAAAAAGTTAATACGACATCAAAATTTCTCTAAAACGGTAGTTTATCTCAAACTGAAAAAATCAATCATACATCAAAGAATGGAGAGATTCGAAATTTTTTATTGCAATATATATATATATATATATATATACATCGAATTACAATATTATAATATTCGGAGAATAAATTTTCTCGACTTTCACATTATTCAAGCTCCAGGCGCTCAAAAACACAACGAGAAAACTACGAATTTATCAAGTACTTGTAAATATCTGCGACTTGGTCAAAGCGGGTAGACTTGTGCATTTACTAGCTGCTGGTCGTTAATCCAGACATTTTTACACAACCCGAGAGCTTTCTCTCGGAGAAAGCACGAGTAATGAAACTCGGTGCGCTCGCAAAAAGCTTGATTCGCGTTTCCATCGTTGAAATATATATATTCACGTATAATGTACCATCGGTAGCACATGTAAGCGTGTCGTGGCTGTTCGTCGTATCATCGGGCAGTCACGTATTAGCTTAAACATTAACGTTGTACGCTGACAGCACACCGATGATACATGTGCCGTGAAATTTAATATCGAGAGAAAAAATTATCTACTTTTTCGTAATGCAATCAACGTTTTCGTGTTTTTACTTTTCGCTCAGGTCTTGTCGATGTTAATAGCAAATATTGTCATTGAAAGTACGTCTTAAGTGTGTCAAACGTTTTAAAGCCTGAATTATCACATCTTTTTCTCTCCTTTTTTTTTATCGTTTTACTTTCTATAACTTATAATTATTTTTAGCCTTTACCAAATGTTAACTTTTATCTTCCAAATATTTTTTCAATATAATCTATGCATCGAAATAACTATCGATCTCTTACTATATTTTTTTATTTATCCGTTGCGTACAATCCTTGAAAAGTAAAATATAGAAAAATAGTTACGTTGCCGGTAACATTTTTTGCCTTTACAAATGTTTTAACGCGCATCTAATATCGACTTTTAAACGTATTTTTATAATTAGAAAGCTAATAATTATTTTTCTAATATAACTATTAAAGTTAGTTGTAAATTTCTCGTTAAAATGTCGAATCGGTTATTAAATATTGGTATTAATTAATAAGTCCTTGGAGTCGTGATAATGGAAAAAAACTTAATTAACTAAATACTTGATTTTGTATCAATATTATATTCGGACTCACTTATTATACAAAATACCGCACTCGATGATTTTTGAAAGAAATTTAATTTGTTTTTTTTTACAACAATTTTCTCGACGTTTTAACGAATGATTAATTTTTAAAAAAATTTTATTCGTAAACATTTTATGTAAATTAAAATTTTTTTCATTTTAGCTATATTTTCAATTTAACGTGTTCAATTTAATCCACAAATCATACGATATTTCCAATTTATTCTTAAAAAAATTTGCATTTAGTTATATTAAAAGTATACGTATGTGTAATGCAAATTAAGAAGTCAACTCGATTTCACGAGCCATATTTTAAAAAATTGAGGTATTCGTAAATTGAGTCATTATAATTTATATTTGACAGCTTTATTAACGAATTCATAACTAATTATTAACTTTGTTCGAGCAAAGACAAATTTTCCTAAAACATTTATTATTTATAACGCGTTTGGTATATCGGTTTTAAAAGAACTCTAAAAGAAAAATCTATTAAAATGTTATAAATAAATTTATACTTTATTTAACGGATAGATTTTGAGTTGGATAATAGCTTCAAAAATTTTGATTAATCGTTAAAGTTATACATTAACGTATTGCGAATGTTACCCTACGATTACGATATAAACGTCAATCAGGAAAACGAGACATTCCTTAATGAAAATACTCGTGAATAAACCAATAACAAGAATAAGCGAGCACCAATAATGAAATCGAATAAACTGGATGAACCTGATAAACTGCCGATTAAAGGGTCGTCGCAATACAAAGAGTAAGATATCATCATTCGCAACAGAAACCGAGTATCTGGCTAGTTGTAATATAGATAAGAGTCGAATGATGAGATTGAAACGTAACACGAGTTAACGCACTTTTCTCTCTCGCTCTCTGACTAGAATCAGAAACTGTAAATAAACGAGCCTTTTAATACTACAAGTGTGTATCGATTATTTTTTACGATCTTTGCATATGACATGGATTGATTTTGTAACTTCAAGTGTTGAAATCGGAAACCAGCCAACATCCCAATTATCGAATAACGTTATAATAACACGTAAAGGCAACCGTACATAATTATAGATATATTCGTTCAAAAGAATTGTACGCGCGTTGTTACGCAAACTTTTATCCTTTAAAATACCATAATTTTTTCTTATATTATTTCACTATGCGGAATGATGTATATTGTTTGATAAAAAACAATAAATGTGCGCGTGTGGTAACAAGAGAAAAAATTTAAGTACGATTATTTATTTGGAAAAAGTACCAATATTGGTTATTATATAAAGGAATTATGATGCAAGTTCTTGAATACAAATTTTGTATTTGAAATTACTAAAGTTACGTGAAGATGTGCCTTTTAACGAGCATCTTTTATTATTGGAAAATTCAATGAGGCTGTACAAACAATGTTGGAAGTTTGAGTCTCGGAAGTATCAGATCATAAATGTAAATATAATAATATGTTCATGATCCTTGGCAATATGGATTTAATCGAAAAGATGTAAATGAATGGCTTCATTGCTATTTAATTCTAGTGGTGTATCTCTATGAAATAATGCCTTGTTTCGTATCTTCGTAATAAAATTTTTATTATTTATAAAGATAGTAAATATACTTACGCGTATTTATAATTTACAAAAAAAAATTTTATAAATAAAAAAGCCTTTTTAGAATAAATATGTTTGTTCGCAATTTGAAAAAGGTCAATGTTTTTAATATTTTAAAATATTTTAAATGCAACGATACGTATTAAAATATACCACAGGTTAAAAATATTTATTTTCTACGAAAAAAATGTTTTTAAAAAACTGATTTCAAAATTGAATTACTTTAAAACATAAAATTTTCCATTATTTTCTTTTTTTGCCTATATATAAAATATGAAATAAAATCAATAAAATTATCTAATTTGCGGCAGAATTTTTGATGCATGTAAAATTGATATAATGTATAAGATATCAATATGACTATAAAGTCATTTTTATTCACAATTTTTTTATGTTATTATCTACTCACGTATGAATTTATTTTCTAAAATTCATTACTTAATTGATTTTAAATATTTATTATAATAACGTCATTTTTATGTAAAATGGAATAACTTACGTAGAATTAATAAACTTCTGAACAAAATGCATTATGGAATTAAAAATTCCGATTTGAATTTAATAATAATTTAACGATGTTTAACTATTAAATTCGTATTATATCATTGTACAAAAGATTCGTTCATGATTTAAAATAAAATTTCAACCAAAATTTATGTATAATTATTATTTTACAAGATTGTGCTCTATAAAAAAATGATATAATATAAATTTTCTTCGTAATTCAGCTACTAATGAGATCAATACAATACATACAATAAAATGATGATTTGATTTCAAAATTATTGCTTTAAAATCAAATAATTATTGCACTAATTTTAAACGAGTAAAATTAATATTTTAATAACTATTTTACTAGCGAATTTTAATACGATAAATGTAATTTAAATGAACGTAAAAAAATTTACTAGGTATTATTATATTTCAAATTATAATTAAGTGTATAAGTTCGAGGAAATAACCAAAAATTGTACTAATGGTATTAAATATTTTAAACACGAATTATTTTTTTATTCAAAATTAAAATTATTTAGTATAAAATGAATGTAATTATTTCATAGAAAATTAAAAAACAAAATCTTCAGTATTTTATGCAATATATTTAACCAATTAAAAATTGACTAGAAAATAAATAGTCAAACTTTATAAAATATGTATAAAAATTTTCCATACAAAATAAGTTAAAAAATAATTTTTTGTGTCAAAAATATAAAATTAATCAATTAATAAATAATTGCATAAATTATATCTATAACATTCTTAATTTTTTGTAAATCTTGGTATGATTTTGTTGGTGCTTATATCGAAAGCTTATAATATAAGGATTAAAAAAGTAAATATATTGTTACAAATTTATTAAATATATTTAATGTAAAATGTAAATATATATTCACGACAAGAAAAAGAAACGAAAAATCTTTTATCATTTCTATCAATATTATGATTTAGTTTTAAATTATTTTTTTTATCTACAATCAACTATTATAGTGTATTTATAGTCAAATTACCTTAGAAAATTTGATATGATAAATCAAGAAAATGAGAGGTAATTGTACAGTTTGAAAAGAACCTTGAAAATACTAGTTATAAACGCTGTACATATTTAATGTGTGGCATCGTTGATTCGATAGTTGATCGGTAAAAAAGAATAATTGTTCTAATATAAAAAAGTTGTTAAGGAGAATTAAAAAAATGATAAATCTAAAAGAATCATAAAAATCGTTAAAACTAAAACAATAAACTATCTAAGTCATTATCGAAAGGGGATCAAAACATGTACGGTGTAGTCTACCAACGTCATCCGGAAAAAGAATAATTGTGTCGGTACGAATATTTAGATAGCATACGCGTGTTTCGTGATAGGAAGATTGCTGTTGTTTTCTATATTGAAATAAGTAAAGTACTTCAGTAAACTCGAGGATTTTATTCCAAGCGTAACAGAATGTTGTATTTGCTTTTTCTTTTTAGTTTAAATATTGTCTTTGTCAATGCTAGCGACGATGAATGGATAAACACATTGGTTAATCACATCCGTCAGATACAGCCGCATCAAGTTGCAATATTTAGAAATAGTTCAGTTACTACTTCGATCGAGGAAGATCTTGTTATTAAAAAGATCGTGGTATTGTCACCCGCGGTTGTGGTTGATGTATCCAATGTCACCAAAACGAGCAACGGTTCGATCGTGAAAATGCCAGCGTTCGGTTATCCGAGAAAAACGACGATCTACGTTGTATTTTTGTCCCGACTGTTCTACAGTGAAAGTATTCATTTGCGACAACTTCAAACTTTGTTAGACTTTTTGGTTTCTCTATCACCAAGAACAATACGACCAAAATGTTTGCTACTTTATTTAAAAAACAATTCCATGTCCGAAAGTTGGTTGCAACTAATTCTACGTTACGCTTGGTTTATGAGGTTTCTGGATTTTTCAATCATAAGGATACATTCAATGTATGACCAGCAGAGGCGTACGGATGTGTACAATTATAATCCTTTTACCGCGACTTTTTACAGTCAAGTTTATACCTCCGAAACTATATTATTTCCCGATAAACTTGTCGACATGAAAGGATACACGTTGAAGGTACCTTTTATTTATATACCACCATTAATGACGGTTGATCTTTATAATCAAACCTTCATTTTCGATGGTACTGGAATAAAATTATTACGCTGCTTTGGAGAAATTATAAACTACACCGTAGAAGTAACCGTTACGGAAAAAGTACCAAAGGGAAATTCGTCGCTCAAGTATTTGGTTCACGAAAGTTCGACTACACTGAAGGAGAAAATTCACAAGGTGGTGAAGAGTTTGCGGGATAATAGATTTGATATGTCACCAGTCCCATTTTATCCAACGGGATTTTGGATGGACGAGCAACACGTCGAAAAAAGCATACCTTACATTTTCGATAGCTTTGGTGTCCTTGTCTCGGTTACCGCTATGGTGGAAATAGACACTTCGTTCGCAGCGTTCTGCAACTGCATGATAAACATGTGCATCGTGCTGATGTTTATTCTCGTGAGTTATTGCTTTAAGCTACCGAAAGAGAGTTTTGGTTATTTAGCTTTGATCGGCGTGTCTCTGGGACAGTCGACGAAATCACCGAACAAATCGAGCGAGAGAATTATATTCTTCTGCATCGTGTTTCTCTCGTTGACGCATTTCTCCAACATTTTTGCAAAAGTGACCGAGACGCACGTGAAGACCTACGCATTGCCACTTTCGACCGCTGAAGATGTAGAAAAGTCGAGAATGTTACCTCAGATCAACGAGGGATTTTTTGCGAATTACTTCAAAGACTCTGACAATCAATTTCGACGGCTTAAATTAAAACTGCAAATTGTGAAAGGTAACCAGAATTGCTTCAAGTCGCTACAAGAAAATAAGAGAATTCTTTGCTTTACGAGCAAGTCGAAGGCACAGGACGTTATTAGGATAAAAGAGAAATCCAACGGCTGTCCGCTATTGCGATTCACCGAGTTTGAATTTTTTAGCGTGAGAAGTAGTATGTATTTCGAGCAAGGCTCTCCGTACGTCGAAAAGTTCAATTGGCTCGTGCAGCGATTCTTGGACTCTGGAATTTTTGAACTTTGGGAGCATACGAAAAAGGAGAAACCCGTGTGTTTTGAAGACAAGATCAATCATTTGAATACCGATAAACACAATCATATAATGAAGCAGTCGCTATCAATTTTGATTTGTGGATACACGTTTTCGGTTTTAGCCTTCTCCTTCGAATTTTTCCTCAAAAAATTGATGAAAAACAAATTAATATAAAAACCAGTATCTTATATTGCGCGTAAAATAACGTACGTAAACCATTCAAAAAGTAAATCAATTTTTTATAATTTGTATCGCGAGTCGATAAAAGTGACTCTCTCTCTCTCTCCCTCCACCGTTTCGTATAAATTGCTCTCGCGAATTTTAATATTTTATCGATAGTTGATCCTTTGCCAAGAACATAAACGTAAAACTAGCGAATCGCGAATAGTGAAATAAATTTTTAATAATAATAAGCGATAAAATTTTAACGCAAATTAATAATGTTTACCAAAACGATAATTAAAAATTTTGGTACAGGTCGTAATTTCCATGTCGAAAGAGGTCGAAAGTGTATTTCGTGGCCCTTAAAATTTATCGAGCGATCGCTTTAATAATAGTTTAACTACGTGTAAATATGCAACGTTACGAAAATGCACCGCAGTTTTGTTTAAAAATATCGCTACCGACTGTCAACGCGTCTCGGAACGTTAGCGAATTTCCGCGGGTATTTTCTTTTCGTTATCTCCGAGAGGAACGGAAGCTCCCAGCGCTGCTTATCATCGATCTCAAATGTAATCTCGGGCGAAAAATTCCTCGATCCGGCCACTCGACAAATTCCCGCAACGACGGATTCGCGTTCCCGTCGTCGCCGAGAGTAAGGTTTCATTGCGTCATCAATAACGAAAATGCTCGGAGTATTAACGCGGCAAGTCGCGCGAGTCGCTCGAGCAACGGTCGATCGCAGGGAAACATCCGATAAAAACAGGTCTGTCAGCCGCTTGTACAACGAGGCCGGACACACCGTGACCGAGGAGACGAAGAACCGCTTGGGTTTCTAATGTCGCGTGCAGCCGATTGCGACTGCGCTTGGAAAATATCTTGAAAGCACGCGCGGGTGAGCGCGAAACGTTCTTTTTCCATTTTTTTTTCTGCCGCTTTCCACCGTTACGAATCGCTTACGAGTACCCGAGAACGCGTACATTCTCGCTTAGCCGGTCTCGTTCCTTCTTTCCCTCTTCTTCTCTCGATCCAACGCTTTTTACCTATGTTTTCGCGAAAGACCCGCAAAAACTCTTTTCGATCCTACGTACACTCGTTTCTCCGTCGAGTTCTTACTTTCATTGTTTTCACGTTTGTGTAACGTCGGATTCATTCCGCGGTTCTTTTTCGATCGACCCGTCTTTTTATTCGACTCTTAGCTTTACATTTTCTACGGATTTCGATAAAAATCGACGTTCTGTAATCTATTCTTTTGGTTGACGGATCCGTAAAAATTAATTCGTACGTCGCGCATCGGTGGGTATAAAATTCGTTGATTCAAAAATATTCCAAGTTTCGTTGATACGGATCGATCCTTCTTATCGCAACGTATAGAATTTGAAGATCCACGAGAGGGTATATTTATTAACCTCTAAAAAATACGAACTAAATGAAAGATATCAAATTTGATTATTCCTTAACCGATAGGAAAAATATCGCGCTTAAAATTTTAAATATTTTTAATTTATTAAACTTCCGTAATTTATTTTCAATACGATCGAGTTTCAAAATAAAAAATTTAATGGTAAGTAATGTTATATGTAATATTATACGAAATATTAAAGTTTATGTAAACGTTGACGAAACCACGATCTTAACGCGAATGTAGAATTCGTTCGATACGTCCCGTTTTGTTAACTCGAGATTAAGATGTGTAACGTAGTCGGGATTTAACGTGTGCGAATAAGTCACCGTTGGAAATTCTTTATCTCTCGAAGCTCGAAATACGAAGACACCGCCGGCAACGGGGCTTAGGAACATCGTCCACTCCCCCGAAAAGTCCCATTCTTCAAATCTTGTTTGCAAAAGTCCAAAAATAAAGATAAGCCGGCAAGGCTAACTTCCCCCAACCAACGGACGCGAATAAACTCTCGGAATCCCTCTTATACGATCCTCGCTTTGCGCTTTCACTCGCGGTAAAAACTGCGACGAGCTTCCGCCGGTTCTTTTAAACCCAAGACCCGGGGGTCTCTTCATCAAAAGACACAAAAGTTCCAACCTAACTCCGTTGGCTCCGGCTCATCTTTTCGTGCTCGCGACAGCGGAAATTCGTTCGGCTAGAGCCTCCGGATTTTCTTTTCTTCGTCTTTTCTGCCTTGCGTCGTTTTAACGAGTCGCTTAGAGAAGGATCGCTTTAATTTTGTTCTTGGTTCTACGTCAATTTTGGCTCTTTCGTAGAAGTCCTTTCCTAATTTACCGATTATGCGCGCATAAATACAAAGGAACTCGCGAACAAATTACAGAGAGAGTCTACGCTGCAAAATTATAATTAACTTTGGATCGACTACGAAGTATTTGTTTTATATTTTTTTTACGTGGTGAGCTCGAATCAAAATTAAGAAATTTGTTGATTACAACGATTTAGAATTTAAATCTATGTACTTTTAACGTAATTTACCTTCGACTCTTCAAATTTTTATCTCAATTTAGATAGTAATCGTAAAATATTTTAGTATTTTCGCGAAGTAAACTCTACTTTTTCCTCGAATCGAGCTTACAATTATATTTCGGATCGTACGATGAACGCAACTGGAAAGAAAATAAATATTAACAATAATTGCAACAATACTATATTTATAAGACCTTACATTTGCACGTAGAATGTAAAGCTTTACTTTACATACAAAAAGGAATGAGCTCGTTGACGTCCGAAGTGATTATAGAAGTTTACTTTGAAAACGCAAACACAAATGTTTAATATACAGTTTAAGCTCATCGATCAACGCACGTACTTGTAACGATAAAGTTTAACTACGATTAAGCTAAATCTATTATCGATATGAATTAGACGTTTGCGATATCGATAAGTTTAATGGATGCAAGCGTATTTTAACGACGAAGCACATTTATGGTTGCGATTATTAAACTTTTTATTTTACCTTTGTAAACAAGAAAATGTTGTAAAAAGAAAAATCTAAAAATTTATAATGTATTCGTTTTAAATAAATGTTGGTAAGAGCATCGAGATACATTTGGCGAATAAATTATCGTATCTCGCAAAAATCTATGTTATATATTTAGTTTACAGATTTTATTCGTTTGTAGCTATTCGAGTAAAGTTAGAATTATAAAAATTATAAAAATTATATATGAAATAAACGCATAAAATAAATTTAATAATTCGAATTAATAACCAAACGTGTTTTTAAATATCACCTTCCAAATTTTTACAAAAAAATATAGAAATCGTATAACCGATAAAATGTGTGTATTTACAATTTGATAATGTGATGAAAAAAGGTTAAGAATGGCGTATTATGTATTTCTTTGTACAAAAAAGCCACGTAAATTTAACAATTTATCGAATCACGCGTTTCGGAGAGAAAAGGACGTCGAATGTTTGCTAATCTCACTTCCACTCTTCTCGTCTTTTCGTTCTCTCTTTTTCTTCCCTTTTTCTTTCTTCCTTCCTCGTCGTTCTCCTTCTCCTTAACGAATAGGATTTGTTTTTTTTATCTAAATTAGGCAATATTGGAGCACGCTCAAACGAACGTTGTCGCAAAATTGTTGCGCAAAGGCCCGTATTAAGAATATTCGACCAAAACCGATAATGAAATTTATTCGAAATAAAAGGTTTAAAGCTTTTTCTTGTTATTCTTAATTTCTGCTCGAATATAATGTTTAAATTTGCGAAAGGGATTACACTACCGATGGAAATAAATTTAAATCACAATTTAAGCTGAAAACGAGGCTTTTAAGATAGTTTCAATTTTGGTAGAGAGAAGTGGCATGTTTTAACAGAAACGTTTCGAAGGTATTAACAAATGACGGATGTCGAGTCGAAGGATCCGATAAAAGCTGATATAATAATGTAGTAAATACATTTTTAAAACATCTTAAACGTCAAGAGGAGTAATATAAAAGTGTCTCGTAGCGCCGGATTTTCTCAGGTTTTTTTTCTTGGTTTTTGTTTACGTTTTTATTTTTGCTTTTACTTTTTATAGTTAGACTATAAAACGTTAAAGGCTAGAACGGTTAGAACGGTGGAGGAGAAGGGACGAAATAAAAAGGGAAGGTGAAACAAAGTTCTCTTTTTCCTCGTCACTTTACATAAATAATCGGTATAAGCCTGTAATTCAAGGCGCAAACGGCGTTCGAAAGGAAAAAGCACTCGAAGCCTGTTAATTGCGAAGCCGATAAAATAGAAATTTCCGGTCGGTCGGAGGCGAAGGCGTCACGAGCTCCGACGCCGGTGTCCGAGGGAGCCGAACATCGAAGGGCAGGTCGAAGCGGCGGCGGCTTCCACCTTCCACAAGACCGGAATCCGATGCGTGACGACCAACGCCTCATTAACATCGCCGAGTGACGTTTACGTCGCGAAAGCAAATGAAAGAGAGAGCGAGAGAGGGTGAGAGGGTGAGAGGGTGGCAGGGAGGGAGGGAGGAAGGGACCAAAGGGGCGCCGTGAACTCGGCCACACCACCGCGACCAGGAGTTTAAATTAGTCAGACTTTTTTAAGGAGGGACTTAAAATAGAGAAGACCGATGTTACCGTTACTTTATTTTCTTTTTTATCCGCTTCTTTCTTCCCGTCTTGCCTTTCTTATTCTAACCTACCTTCCTCTCGAACGCGTCGGTGCTTTGGAACTTTGAAGTCGGATGCGATGCCGATTGTTTTCGAAACTTTGTAACTCGGCTTCTTTTTTACGCTTATTTACAACGGATATATCCTCGCGTTATTTTTCCAAATACTAAGTATATCGAATGCACCGTAATTACATTTTTCAATCGATAAAATCTATTTTATTATTCGAACATCGATTTCTTTTTTACAGCGGTAACGCATTTTTGGAATTATAATTTATATACATTTTCAAAGAAATCGATATTCCTAAGTATTTTCTTACGTTTAAAAAACCGTCGATAATTAGATAAACGCAGGACGTAGGCGGAATATTTACTCCTACAAAATATCGAGGCCTATGATACTCGAAAAAAAAATGATTGTAAAACTCGTTTATGAATATTTAGCAGGTGATGCTAAGTATTACAAATAAATAACGATTGCATATACGTCAAGTTTTTTACCCGGACAAAGATTTCGAAATAAATTCTTATGATAATGTTACGATAAATATAAGTTAATATACGGAAAAGAAAGGAAAAAACCGAACAATATTGATAAAATGTTAATCCTACGTTTAAGTGGGTATAAGCGATCGTATATTTTTCGTACAAAGTACTTTTAATTAATGTTTCGAATTTTTTTTCGTAAATTTCACAAGTTATCGCCGCGACATTTTCTCTTCTGGTAACGAAGCGCGTTCAACTTTATTACATTTGTTTCGGATAAACACCGAACGACTATATTTATTTATACAGACGGGGCGACCCTTTTTAAAGACAACGAACGCTTATCGGCGTTGTTCGATGCGTATCGAAAAGTACTCGGAAAAAGATCGGATTTTGGAGGCGGCGCTAATAATATCATGGTTGCGAAATAGCTCGGATGCGCCGATCGGGTAGCGATCGCGGCAATTAAAAGTAAACTCGAAGACGTAGTTTCGGCGCGAGGAGCGAAGGGAAAAGTGCTCGGACAAAACAAAGAGTCCCGACGGTCTCGGCTAAACGGGTCATCGTCGTCGTCGTCGTCGTCGTCGTCGTCGTCGTCGTCGTAGTCAACGCCGACGTCTCGAGGAGATTCGCCGGAAAAGGAAAGGGGAGTTGCATAAACACGAGTGTTTCGATCGCACTTCGGGCGATTCAACCTCGATCCCGATATTTACGAACGCGAGGTTTTTGCGGGTGGAAATTAAGCCTCGGACGCTCGAAAAATTAATCAAGAGCGCGCGAAATGTACACTCGAATAAAGGGTTGGATACCAAGGGTAGCTTTTAACCTTTTCTCGAATCAGTAGATATTTTTAAGACCAGGATCGGTCGGTAACATCGAAATCCTAATTGTAGAAACGAAAACACGTTCGTAAACCATTCGCGAAGTGATCTTTCGATGTTCTCGATTCGTTCGATGTCTTCGATCGATGAGCGGTGGTGTAAGAAAGAAATCGAAAGAAGCCGGAAAAGTTGGATGGGTGCTCGGTAAATACACGGTCGTTATTCGTTTTCGAGGTCGATGATCGATGTAATTTGCGCATTAAACTCGGTCGATCGTACGACACGAAAGCACGACAGATGCGTCATCGCGAGGTTGCCGGTAATTACCGTCGTCGCGCGACCAGCCGAGAAAACGAGAAAAACATACGTCTTCTCGACGACACCGAATAATGGCGCTTTTTATTCCGGCGTACATCCCGTTTGTAACCGTACACGCGACGGCAGGTTCGAGTGCACGAGCGCGGCGCGAATACAAACGTCTTTGAAACATCTTTATAAAAAGAAGACAAGCTGTATATTATGGGAACGCGTAACGCGTATCGATGCTTGCATTCTCCGTTCGTGGGTGTCGCGTCGATGGCTGTATTCCAACCGACGCCTCCCGCGTCCTTTCGAATCCTGGGGGCATCCGAGGAGTCGGGAGAGCGATAAATAGCCGCTCGGAAAAATCATCCTCCGAGATTTCCGGCACGGGTTCGCGTGTGCGAACAACGTCCGCGCGTCGCGGTTCGACACGAAACGATATTTCCATCCTCGTTGTTGTCGGAACGTTGCGAGGCTGCTTCCCTCGATCCAAGCATGTTTTTCGTCCGACGAAAGGATTTTATCGCGCGTTGATTTAATTCTTGCGCACTCGATATCCCTTTGTTTGGATAAGTAAATTATAAGCGAGGATAAAAATAATTCATTTAAATTTTCCTACCAATTCGAATTCGCTGCTTCTTTTTATAACGGTGGGATAGATTTACCTTGGATAGTACAGTCTGTACGTGGAATACGTTTTTATCGTAATCGTTCGTTACGCAAGTTCCGCTCTCGTATTTTTTCCGGCGTAATAAGTTTGAGTAATCGTTACTTAAACTAAAAAGCTTTGCCAACGTCTCTTAAAATGCAAAATTTAAATTCGCGTTCGCGTGTATCGAAATGTGGCGCGCGGTTGCTTAATTATTCCATAAACATTGCCACTCAACCCTTTACCTCGCGTTACGACATATAAGATGAGCCCGTATTTCTTTATTTTTGTACATTTTACGCGGCAAATTTGATACTTTCGGCTCCACTTTTGATCTTACCCTTATATTCGCGCGCCGTATCGTAAAGCATCAGCAGGTATGAAATTGCGGAAAGAAAAAAGCGCTCGGTTGAAAAAGCCGTGACATAAAGGCTCGAATAGTCCGAGCGCGTGCAAATCGCAGATATTTGTAACGTTCGCTCTCGAGTCGGAGCCGAAGAAAACGGGTTAATGAGTTTCTTTACCTCGAATAAATGCATCCATTCGAATCCATATACAAAAATGATTTACTTCGAGCGGAGATTTCCCAACTATTAAGAACAAACCCGCGTTTCTTTGGCCGGTCGAGGCGAGGTTAAGTACGGATGAGTACGAAATTACCGTGCCCCGACTACAATTAGCGCACGGCATCGGCTCTTCTTCCAGGGCATCGTTTATTTTGCCGACGGGATCGAGATCGACGCACGTAACAACGTAAGAATGCTTCGCTCGCGCTCGGAAGTAAACTCGACGCGCTTACGGACGTTTGAAATTTCACGCAAAGTCTACATTCGCGGCCAAAGTCCGGGTTTTAAAGATCGCGAACCCGCGTTGCGTTCGATAGCTGTCGGTACGCGAAAGGGGTTGGTCCATTCGGATTTTCATATAGAAAGCGTGGTTCGATCGCCCTCGGCTCGGGACCACGCGCGTAATTTAATTTCAGAGAATTTCGTTCTTTAGCAAAATCGACGTTGCGAGTTTGAAATCTTCGTCGAGTTTCGTATCGTCTGCGGTTTCTCGATCAATTTTTCGTTATCGTCGTTGGAGTTTGAAGGTTTTATCGATCAAAGTTTGAAGCGTCGCGCGCTTTCTTCGCAAATGTCTTCGTAGGGACACGGCGCGAGTAAGCCATCGTCGATACTTTTGAATCGAATCCTCCCTCGAGGACGATACCCGCTGATCGACGTCCATTCGAAAAAGAATAAATACGCGCGACGGAATCGTCGAAAGAACCTCGGACGGTCGATAAAAACGCGCTCGTAAGGCGTAAAGCGGACTTGCATCGGTGTAGGAACGTAAGCCTCGTAAGCGATGCATCCGTCGATGGTCCGCGGGTCCGTTTATCAACGGGAGGATCCTTACCCTCGCGAGTGCCGTTTAATTACCATCCGATGCCGGTACTCGCAGTACCGGGGATTCACGAATGGCCCCGAGCCGATCACGCGGTCGCGGATGGACGGGAACGCGGAATCTCAAACCCAGCGCGAATCCGCGAACTCGCTTACGCCTCGGCAGCTCGGTAATTAGAAGCGGCGGTAAAGGATCTTCGACGCGACCGCGAAGACGTCCTCCCCGGGGCCGGACTGGAAAGTTGCCCTGGGCGCGCGTGGACGGCGAGAAAGTCACGAGGGAGGTCCAGAAATTTAAAGCCTTCGACTCGGCTAATGCTCCCATTGTTCCCAATCCCGTTTCGCGAAAGCCTGGGAATGCCTCGTCGCTCGGGACGGGAGTGAGTATTTTGTTCGATACCGTATCTCGGTTCAGGATCACTCGATTGCTTTTGGCTCATTCACCCGTCTCCGACCACCCGACTGCTTCCTTTGTACAATTACGCGACATTTATCGCGTAGGTGGATGGTCGGAATCGGTCTTAAAGAAAGTTAACGCGACGCGCGCGACGCACAGTTTCACCTTTGCAAATTGCTTCCACCTCCGATCCTTCGCACGTTCACGATCGTCGTCGAGGATCGCCCTCGAGGATTCCCTTCGCGCTCGATCTAAATCCTTAATTCGTCGATTCCATTTCGAATTCTCGACTCGTCCGCGTTCCACGTTGACGCAATGTTTCTAATATTTTCGATACTTTCGTTCGATTTCGCACTCGAGTGCGTTCCAGCCTCGTTATTCGAGCGAAACGGCGAAATTCTTCGGCGATTTAATTTCCGCTAATTAATACAATCGAAGCGATGCACGTTTTTTCCGAACGAGTGTAATTCATCGATAAGATGGTTCGAGCGAGCGGAGCAGCAAAGTGCCGCGGATCTCGGGCCGAGATAATGAGCTGAAATCACGGTTTCGTCGTTTTTATCGGGGAGCGTCGCTCGCGGTCATTAGCACGATAATTGTCGCTCCGAAAAGAAAAGCGAGGATCGAAGTCACTCGTACGGGATTTTCTTGCGCTTCTTCCTTTCAGCGCGTTCGCTCCGAAGGATTTAGTGCGCTGATCGTCGATCTACCCGCCAGAATTTCGTTTTCGGTTTTTGCTCGGGAGTGCGTTACGTGTTCGTCCGCGGCACTCGTTTATCTCCAGAACGCAGACGCGACCCAATGTCTTCCGAGACGATGCTAATCCGAACCTCGCCGTCGCTTTTTCCTACCGTCTCTGCGATGTCTCGTGCGCGCGCGAAAAAGTTCGAGGCTCGGGACGCGCGTCTCGATCGTCGCTGCCTCGTTTATTAATTAATTACCATACGTTATTGCGCTAGATTTGTCCGACTCGTGTCGACGTCTCGTTTACTCGGCTGAAACGAGCTGCGTAAAACTGGCTTTTATCTTTAGCTTTTATATGGTACCGAATAATGGTTCCATCCTATTCTACGCGCGTTGTAAATTTGTTCGTAGTTATTGATTTTTATATCATAATAAACTGGTTTAAAGGAATAATTTTCGTATCCCTTGAATTTTATTTGTTCCAATTTGTATTCATTCATCTTATTTTTTATTATTTCAGAATTTCGACGAGTCGAAAAACTCGGATCAGGCTGTGCCGATACGCAAAAACGCGACTCGAGTAAGTATTAACACATCGCACCTCTTTTCGATTACTTTCCATCCGCTTTGATTAGAATTTTAATAATTTTTGATGATCGAAAAATCACGATCATTTTTTAACAAAGACACCCGTTACTTGAAAAATAGATATTTTAGGGATAATGATTGGATATCAGCCTTTTTAGTTTTTTCTTTGTAAAAAGTATGGAAATACGCATTGTCGTAGATTTCGATGCTTTCGAATATTTTATCGCAATCGTTAGGTGTAAATGCTGCGACCAAGTTCTAATTACAATTACAAGTGATATCGAATTCTTAACATCCATGTAGTTCTATTGTATAGTACATTGAAACGTCATTAAATTTTACTACGTTCTGAAATAATTTTTGTTACCTAATGAAATCGATTTGAAAAATTGAAAGATAAATAAATCCCAATTCGTTTACGCTATAAAATATTCGTATTTCCTCGATCGCGCTCGCGAGTATTCCTAATTTCGATAAGCAACGAAACGTTGTTTAGTCTAAATCATTCGACTTATTTACTCGCGTACGGTGTCGTATATAAAGTTAAACGAATACTTCTATCCACTGGTTACTTTCGCGTGTCTTTACCAGGATAATTACTCGCTTAAACCAAACAGCCATCCGCATAGTTTATTTTCAAAAATTTCACCTAAGCCGCCGAAGCAAAAAAAAATGAAAAAAGGCGCGAGTAAAAGAATTGAAATTAACGAGCGCAGTTTCGGAAAATAGCAGTTCCCGCTTCAAATGGATACGTACTTGTCGGTGAGGTACTCGGGGAGAAGATATTTGCATATCGGCGTAAGAATGCGACTCCGCGTCTCGGAACGCGAAACGAAAGGCTCCAAGCGAAAAACTTTCTACGTCCTTTGTCGAAGACGACCCGGTGACCGCGCTCCAGAATTTTCCGTTGGGTCCTCTCTTATCAAAAGTAGACGATTCGCGAAAGTTACTCGCACGGATACCCAGAGTTTTTTCTCGACGCTTGAGATATCGTTATCTTTTTCTTTCGTAAAAATACGGGCTTTCGTAGCGATGATTATTCGCGCGGAGAAATCTCGCGATGGATTTCTCCCGAGTAAGCACGAACGAAGAGACCCGAATAAAACGAAGATAAATCGGAGGTATCCGCAAAGTCGGCCGATTTCCTCGGAAGAAGATTTAGCGGTACTTTAAAGAAATAGATTTTTAACTATGAACTTTTACGAATGTATACGCAAAATTGCAAAATCGAACGTTTACGTGGAGGTAGTGGAGGTAGCGGAGGTAGTGGAGGTATCGGGATTTACGATCGCACATCGGGATTACGAGTTACCGCAACATTGAATTACTAACGCCGAATTAGAGAACCTTCGAGCTCGGGGAAACGGTGCCTCTATCATCCCAGGGTCCAGATGTGTGCGAGTCCGGAACTCACCGCGAGCGTATTCCGAAGGCGAGGGAAGAATTTATGCGCGTGGCCCTCCGCGGATTGTTTTCGGGGCACCTCGGGAGAGAGACGCCTCCGGTGTTTCTCGGAGAAGATGGATCGGGCGCCTCCGAGCCTCGGAGCCTCGGGGCGTCGGGGCGTCGGGGCGTCGAGGCGTCGGGGCGTCGAGGCGCTGTATCGCGACTCTTCGTCGAGGGATCGGGTGAATTATCGCGCGTTATCGTCCGGAAAGCATCGCGTCTTATTTGGCGCGGCCGCGAGTTGTTTTAGCGGATCGTTTTCCGTTCTGGAGGCGGCATCGATGAACGGACGGGGAACGTTTTATTCTAGCCGGTAATTTTTCTCTTTCTCCCTCGAAGGCAACCGTATTATCGCTTACTCGACCGACGGCGACCCGAACGTTGTATTTACGAACCGCGAACGAGTATTTTTATATCAATATTTATCGGCGATCGAGGTACGAAATATCTTTTTCGACGCGTTGCTCCTTTTTTAAATATTTAAAATTTTGTTTTTTAATTAAAATATTCGGACCGGGAAAGATAAAAGTTTCGGTTCGTTTACCGAAAAAATGATTAAAATACTTGTTTCAAGCAGCGTTGGATTTTTTCTATCGAAAATAACGCGTATGGTTATATTATTTGTTCTTTGTTCGCGTTTCAACAAATTTTCATAATCAACGGAGTTGGATACCTCGGTGACGCGAGATAATGTAACTGCTACGTTATTTTCATAATCCCTTATACATGAACTGATAAAATGTAAATGTCAGATTTGAAGCAAAGAGTATTTTTCGGGATTTCGTTAAAAAGCGTACATTATGGGCTTACGAGCGATGGAAATGGTAAAAATATCCCTGTGTCGACGAAAATCAGTATTTCTTAAGTTATAACAAATCGTTCGGTATAAAAATATAAAGATTAATAATAAGATAAAAAATAATGAAATAAAATGTAGAGCGGATCAAAAATAAAATCAAGCGGTAAAATTAGATAAAAGTATGTAAAATATATATAGAATTTCTCGTACATACGATTCGTGCGTTTACTTTGTTAAAGGAGTGTCTAGAAAATTTATGCGCTTAAGATTTTTTAGAAAATATTTAAATTGATTTAATATCAAATTTCATCGAATGAAAATTGCGATAACGATTCATTGAAACGAAAACGATGAAAAAGAAACGTACGCAAAAAAATTAATTTTGAGTTGGATAAATAGATGTCAATGGTTGCAAAGGTGAAATGGAAAATCGGTGTCAACTCGATAACACCTTAGAGTACAACAGCTAATGTTAAAAACTGTAAAGCGAGGCTGTGCGTTGAAAATCAGGGAAGCGCCGATAACGCTTGGTCGTGCAAAAGGCAAGGATTATAACGCACGAGCAGTTAAACGCGCTTTTTGGAATATCGGAAAATCCCTGGACGAGTGAATTCGCGTCCATTGTTTCTGTCCGCAGCCTTGTTACACACGTGTGCGTACATAATCATGCACGACTGGAGTTACCCCCCTCCCTCTCCCTCCCTCTCCCTCTCTGACATATATGCCGGTGGCCCAGTGACTTCGTAACCGTCCGCGAGATAACTGTTTTATGTATATGTCAAGATAGTAATAGAGATATTTATACTCGTTTCTAAATCTAAATTTACCTTACTTATACATAATTTTGACGTAACCGACATCGATAAATGATTATTCGAGATGACTTGGCTGTCACACGGATTTAGGTTATTATTTTTATTATTTAGAATAGATGATATAAATAATAAACATCATATTTCAAATTACAGATATTGAAAATCTTTCTAACCAGATATATTTTGTATTTAAAGAACTTTCTTTCGAAAACTAATTCGATGTAACATTTTTTGCTTATACGTTAAATTTTAATAAACTCCTTTTCTTCATTCCTTTTCAACTTGAAGTAGGTTCGCTTTCGTGAATATGGGAATCGATATTTTATTTTTTTATTTTAAATTCGACGTATGAAAATCTATTTTAAATACGTGTAATATTTTACATTCTTTACAAGACAAAGAATTTATTTCATCATTTTGATGTTTCATTTTTATACTCGACTCGATTAAATTTATCGAATATTATTTGAAAATATTTTTCACGATGAATCAAAAACTATAAAATGGCGATATTTGGACGATAGATATATAAATTCTAAAATAACGTAATATGTATCGCATTTGAACGTATAATGAAATATCGATTTAATAAAAATGTTTGTAAAAAATTGGTAAAAAAGTAATGTAACGTGAGCTTAAAATAAAGTAGAATCGACCGGTGAAACGAACAAGTAAGCGTTATTATATCCGATATTTTCATTTAAAAAGTAATCGTTATACCGTTGAAAATAGATTTTTTTAAATAAATTTTTAATCTAAATTAACAAAGCCAAATGTAATACAATCGAATTTCCTTTTGCATAAATATTAATTATCTACCGAAGAATCGAGGCAGCTTTTTCCTCCGCGATTAAACGTCTACAAGATGATTGGAGAATGTTAGCGAAATACGGGGATCCGTTACAAGTTGACTAAACCATGGATTTACAGTATAGGTTTGTTACAGTAAAATCCGCATTCCATTTATGGATAAGCATTCTATGTCGTTTAATCAGCTTACATTAATCTTTCTTAATTTCTACAAAAACGATAATATATATATATATATATATCTTAATCTATTTAACGAGCGATACGCCAACTTTCTTCCCGGAAATAAGAAAAGAATCGCGTTTTTTCGGTCGGTTAAGTCCAATACACGCGCCGTTGGATTATTTGTGTACTCTCGATATCTAGGATCTAAATATTAGGCAATCCACGAATATAAGTACCCCGGCGATCAAGGATATTCCCCCGAATAAAATCAAATCCCTTGTCGAAGTTGCGCAGTTCCGACGAGTTCCGCGAAGGTACGAAGTCACGGTTACACGTCGCGCGACGAACTTCGAACGCGAAATAATTAGGTTAAGTATTATCTAGTGGCAGTCGCGAATCTAGGCTAGAGCTCGGAGCGACGCGATGCAACCGTGCCGCTTTTTTATTACCCGGAAAACACGCGATCGCAGGAGGGACCGATAATCCGTTTCGCTTCGATCTTGAATTTATCCCGGCGAAGGTCAGCAGGAATCGAGTTATTCTAATGGCGCACTCGAGCGAGAAATAAAATTTCTATACACATATTTCAATTCTACCGTTTCAAAATAGCCTCTGGTAACTATCGAGCGATATCATTTTTAAAGGTATCGGTGGTCCGCCATCGCGGTATTACTCTCGATTTTTACTCGCGATTTTTACTCGTGATTTTTACTCGCCTTTTTTTACTCGTTGCATCGGACCTTTTTCCAAAGAATCGCGTTTACCGTTAAAAACTCCGAGTTTTCTCATCGGGTTTTTGGTTTCGTCGTTAAATTTTTACGCTCGGATAATTAAAGCTTTTAAGTTCGTAATTCATAAATCTGAGTGAATTTTTTTAACGATGATATAATTTTGGATATTTGGGTCATCGATGGATCTTGGTATTAAAAGTTATCGTATTGTTTCATCTTGCGAATGTTAATATAATTCGATCGTAATTCATTATCGCGATAAAACTAACGTTTAAAAATAAATATTAAATGGTTACCGTAAAAAAATGTATAGTTATAGAAATATTTAATAGTCTTGTATCCACCGAAGTTATTCGTTGTCGATAACTTTCGCTAATAAATAGGTTATAAAAACGGTAGACTCGAGCTTCGTTACCAAATCAGCTACGATCGTTACAGGTGTATTTTCCATTATGATAAATGAAAATTTGCGATAATTATGTTTTATGCAGAAGTGGTGGAGAACGTTAGAGATTTGTTTGTTCGTACTCGCGTGCTTGGATAAAATTAAAACTCTGGTGCACCAGAGCAAGTGATATGTATTACAAACAAATCAGGTATAATACGGCACGTTCGTTATCTAATTACCTATCGGATATTTCGATCGGGGAAAGTGGAATGTATACCAAAGAGAAAAGAAACCTGAATAATTGTGCCTCAACATTGGTCAAATTTATGGTTTTTATTTGTCGGTATTCCGTGAGTGCGATACACGCTTTACGCTTGCTTTACATTATGTTGCGTATTAATTTATGATTGGTAATTATTTTTAAAAATTACACAACGGTAATTTTATTTTAAATTTATTCGATTTAATTAATTTTTTTATAAAAATCAACCGTAATTAATACTATTTTTATACGCTCCTCACTCGCCGCGTTAGTTCTTACAACATTGATTTAGAGTAATTATTACAATGGTAACGTAATATTTGATTTATTAATCGAGAAAACTGATTATATATTCCATTGATTAATGGAACTATTTGATTAATTATTTTCATTTTATTTTTTAATATACAATATTATCGATTTCCTTTTTACGCAACGCCAATAATTATTAAAAATACTTTACAAATTTTTTTCAATATTAGATTTGTTTGTTCGCAAATAAAAATATACGCGCACTTTTAGAATAATATTCAAATTCATATTTACCAATTTATAACTATTTATAACATTTTCAATTTCTCTATGATTCAACGTATTATTTATATAAAAAATTAAATACTCTTTACGATAAATTGTCGTATAAATTTATAGTATACGATCGGAAAAACTTTTAAATAAATGCAGTAAGATAAGCATTTGTAATAAACGTTCTTTTATATAATGTACATACATAATAAGGCATCAATGTTTTTCAAATACGTATCTCAAAATATTCAAGTTTGTTTTATATTATAAATTTTGTAGTTGGGTGACAGTCTTTAAAAATAATCGAAACTTGTCAAAGAACCGCAGAATAAATTTCTTCTTTGTTTCACATTTAATTTCTGTTCGATCAACTATGAATCAAACTTCTTAAAAAACATAAAAGAAACGAGAGCTACTCGATAATAGAGCCGAGTCTGTCCGATAATCGTTGAGATTCTCGCACGATCGGCGGATCAAAACATTTCGGAGTCGCGGACAGTGTCCTTTTGTCGAAGCACATTTACATTCGAATTAATGACTTTACGCGTTAACCCGAAATCGCCATTCGAATGAAAAATCGGTCACCGTGTAATCGTTTTTTCCGAGTTTCCTTTCTCACGGCTCCGACATTTTTGGAAATGCGCGCCGAACTAAATCTCAAAAAGTGGGATTTTTGATAGGATTTTTGTCGATGACTGGCTCGACTCGAAGTAAAAATTACCATCGTCGAAAAAGAGAAATTGATTTTACTTTTCCGAAGGTGTAACGTATGCTCGAATCGGAGATCCAGTTGATAATGTTTTACTGTGTATCGATCGAATTTACAGTGTTAATTTGAGCGAACGTGGTATTTATTTGCAATGAAATATCAATACGATTATTTATTGATTCAAAATAGTAAACCAAAGCTACAAAATCGGTGATTTTATCTTTAAAATATTATTACACGCTGTTACATTATTGTCTATTACATTATTATCTGCTTTTAAAAAAGAAGAAAAACTTTTGAACGTACCTTATATTTTGAAAAGGATAGTTTTATTTCGAAGAGAGGAACGAAAAAATTTAATTGCGTTTAAATCGAAGAAGGTGCTAGAATGAAAATTTTATGATTAACGTTGGGATGAACAAATAGTTTTGATACTGTCTTTTAATAGAGAAAATATCGCAACTAAAAGCACGCGCTATCTATTTTATTGAATAATTGCGGATGGTGGTGAATTCATCGATATTAGCGCATCCAATTTACGATTGTCGATAATAATCGGAATTTTCAAAAAAACTTTTATTTCAAATGTATAGGCTATATAAATCGTAATCGAACGCGCCAAATTATTTAACGCCTAAGACTTTCAAAGTAACGAATCGCGTCGAGTTTCAACTAAATTGTATTATCGAAATTACACAAATTAGTTGGTTAAATCAGCGGCAAATTTTCACTTTCGCGTAGCCATAAAGCAATGGATGTCGAAACGGTAACTTTTATTGCATCGGAACGTGCGATCTAAAACAATAAAGCCCGGTACAATTTGCTTATTTTTTTTATCCATTTAATCCAATGGTCTATTTGTCAGTAACGTTTACGGTGAACATCCGAAGATTATTTTTCGGTAAATTGAGTATTTAAAAGAGTTTGACCCAAACGCGTCATTGATAAAAAGAATCTTGCCTCTATATTTTCTTAGTCAAATCGATGACTTCTAAGCTACGGCAGTTTTAATACTACAATCTTCGCAGCTTACCACAGTCGTAATAGTAGGTTTCTTTAAGAGTTCTAACAAATTGCTCCGCGTATCTGACAGATTTTATCTTTATCGTGGTACTTATTGTGTAATAAACTTTTATTGTCAGTGAGAAGAATCGTACGGTCGAAAAAGATGATAAAAAGTTGTTTCTAACGAGCATATTATATTACTACACGGTATCATTTTGCAAACATTTAAATTGTACCTGTGGCATAATTTATAGAAAATTACTCGAAAATTATAGTCGTGAAAACTTGTTTTTCTAGAATTATAATTTACACGTTACCGATGATGAACGGATAACTTTTTTTCATATTTACAAAAAAAAGCGATTGTCTCGAATAATGAGTTTAAACTTGGATAAGGTTACGGTAAATCTCACCCCGCGTTGCAATAAACGCAAATAATCTCATCTACGAGCGCGAAATTTACCAAAAAGACCGCGACGCGATCCAGAAATAGCGGATTCGATTTTAACAAGTCCATCTCCGTCCATCGATGTCGCCAGTACGAGTCATCGACGCTCGTGGCTCTACCTATAAAAACCGAGAGAGCAACGACGTCGCTAATTATTTCAAATTGGCGCACGCAGTCGTCGCGTGTCGCTTTTAAAATCCATCCGGTCACGAATCCCCGACTCGCCTCGACGGACGACACTCTTACCGATGTCCGCGATTCACCGCATCGCTCGATCGGACTTTCGATGCGTCTTTGCTCGCACGACGAAGATGGCGAGAGGATGGCGAGAGGATGCGAGTGCGCTCTTTGATTTTTCAAAGTCGTTCTGTTCGATCTTCGTTCGCTGATCGGTATTATTCACCGGGGGTCGACCGCAGCCTCGAAAACGCGTTCTCTCCGACTCTTACGGAAGTTAAAAACGTCGACGATTTACGATCGCGTAGAAATAGTTTGCATTGTATCATCGTAATTTAAAAGGTTTGCACAAATTTGTCGGCTGCGTTCTTATTTTATATTAACCAAAGAGATATTTCGTAGAGTGAAATTTCCTTTCGAGCACATACGAAAGATAAGACAAAGTTTGCGAGCGGTTCTATCAACGCGCAGATAAAAATCCCGTCCTCCGTTACAACCGACTGTCGCAACTTACAGCATCGGCACCTCCGTTATCACCGCTATAGATCGCCCGAGGTTCGATCTCTATCGGACCGCGCGTTCGCTTTCCAAGAGCGATCGACGAACGCGAGCTCGCGTGACTTCTAGAATCGTGGACATTCGACGACGCTGATTCGTGCGTTGATCAAGGGACGTTTGCAAAGTCCACGCGATTTTTGGATTTACGGGTTCTGCGAGTTACGAGCTCTGCGATGGATTTACGAGATCCTCGAAGAAAAGTCATCAAATATCATAAAAGGTTTCTCTCTCGTAACTCGCGAAGATGCCATTGGTGTATGCGTTCGAAAAGAGAGAGGCTAGAACTGCGATGGTTTATTGGCTTTTGAAAAGTCAAAGTGTTCTTTAAATTAAAGGCTTTGGTTGATGGGCGCTTCGCGAGTAAATATCACCGTTGCGCATCCCCGCGATATTCCGAGCACCGCTATGCAATTTTTGTCCCGTGCATTTTATTCTCACAGGTACATCGAGCGTCGAGGTTCTATCGTTTGATCGATCGAGCTAATATTGAGCAAGTAAAACTATTTACACAACCTAGGATTTGCGCTACATTTCTGTTTGTACTTCTCTCTCTCCCTCTCTCTCTCTCTTCCCTATATATATAAATAAATAGTCTTTTATGTATAATAATATACCGTGTGAAAAGATTTTAGCGGCGATTCGCATCTACTTTTGAAAGTATACATCTTTTGTACGGAGAAAATATCATTAAAGAATTTAAACGTGACAAGAATATTATCGTTTAAGATCTTATTATTACGGAAAATTAAACGGATGTTTACGCTTCTTGGTTATATTCGAAAGAAGAAATTTTATTTATTTATCGAACCAAAAATTCATTTTCTTTTCAAGTAATAATATTAAAAAGATTACTAAATTGTTTAATTTTGCTGTATTATATTTTATTCGAATAAAACTTTTAACAAATTACGATAGAACTAAATTGATTAAATAGTGTAATACAGACGCGAAATTTTGTGTATAAAAACACCGATTTCTTCTAACAAATATAAAAATGTTATCGGTATAATTTACCCAAATATTCGTTTTAATATAATAATGGCTTACCAGTCGAACCGAAGTATTCGAGAAGAAATGCGTATTTTTTTAATTTTATAGACGGTATTCAAAGTCGATGTCTCTTTTTAATAATTTTTTGTACTTCCTCTCTTTAATAGTATAAAATAAAGTACGATGTAGAAATAAAATTTTTTTTGAAAAAAATTTGTAACAAGCGAAAAAAAAATTAACGATTTTATTAAAATATCTCCTTATTATCTTTTCTTGTCCACTTTATATTTTAAGAAATTTCCGTACATAGATGTACAATTAAGGCTTCGTCAATAAATGCAATATAATGCTTTATCGACGCTATTAAGGAGTTTTTTTATTACACGTATAAAATTTCATTCTATCGTTTTAAATTCGAAAGGAGAGAAAAACACGCAAAAATAATATTATTGGTCCGATTATAAATATACGGATGATAAAGCTTGTTTTAAATTTATAGACAAGATATTTGAATAACGCGTATACGTAAGTGGTTTATAAATATATTTTCATAGTTTAATTTTTCAAACAATTAGATTTTTATTTTATTCGAATACGCGTTTACAATCCGAGTTAATAAATCAGATGACATTTTAAAACGAATACGTCGGTCGATAAGACCAATAACAAGCTAATTCAAATCAGCTTTCACGCAAATTAATTTTAAATTTATTTTCGAAAGCTTTTAATATTAACTCGATAAATTTTTGATTATCGTTCTCGTAAACTTGTTTGAAAATAATATTATTGTAGTTGTATCCGAATCGCTATTTAGTACAGTCTACGCGTTCGACGACTTTAATACGTAATAATGCCCCTATAAACATGGAGGCATCGATAAAAAGTAACGATAAAGTTTGACGCGTAGCAAACTATCGATGCAATTATTTTTTTAAAAGTAGGAAAATGTGATTCGATTCGTGGGAAGAAAGACTAACCGTATAAAAATCGCAAGATCCGAATTAATTTAAAATTCAATCGATCAAAGTTTTCAATGATTCGGTTCTATCCGTACTCGAGCAAATTTAAGAAATCTCGATGCTTCGTTAGCACTCGATGTCACAAGCGAATACTTAAATTAATGAATCGAGCAAAGCTACGGTCGGTTTCGTCGACGGGCTTCCGAGCCACATCGTTGGAACCGTCCTCCACGGGACAAGCGAAAAGGCTTCTCTCGGTCCGCGACTACTCACTCGTCGAAAGTACCAAACTCAAAGGGCTCACCGCCTTTATCGAACGATCGAATTACAAAGGTATTTGTAAGCAGAAGCTCCGACGGTGGGGCGTCGCGAAGTTCGCTCGCGTGCACGTCGAGTTGATTTATTTCCTTTTCTTCTCAAAGGCGCTCGCGAGGGTCGTGACTCCCGGCACGCCAACTTTGTCATTTACGAGAAAAAGCCCGTGGACGCGCCGATTATTACCGCGAGAGCTGCGGTTATTATCCGAAAGTAAGAGAAATCACGTGCGGAGCAAACGAACGTGATGTCGCGCACGATTTCAGGAGACAAAAGGGACAAAAGAGACAAGAGAGACAAGAGAGACAAGAGAGACAAAAGAGACAAAAGAGACAAAAGAGCTAATTTCGGAGTCCGCGAGTCGTTCGTTTTTTCTTCCTTATTTTCGAAAAAGATGTTTTCTTCATTTCCACGGGATCCTCGTGGAATCTCCGAACGAAATCGAGTTATCGATCATCGGATAAAAGCGATTCTCCCGGAGAATGTTGATATTTACAACGCTGTATGTCGCCTCGTATGTTTTACCGACCGATCGAACACTCGGACGCTATTTAACGAAGCCACGAGAAACGTCAAAGCGGTCCATGAGGTTCACCGAAGCTGTGCTCTCTCTCTCTCTCTCTCTCTCACTCTCCCTTTGTGCATTTCGTGAGAGTGAACCGCACGAATCACTGCGACTGTAGCCAATTTATTCTCATTGGGCGTGTGTGCACTCGGCGTTCGCGTACGGACAGTCGTCGACTGTCTCGTCTCGACGATATCTTCATTATGGGATCCTCCGTAAAGTGGCCTTGCATTATACGAGCGAACTCGGGACTGTGGAAACTTGTGCTTTGCCGTTAGGATTTACGCTACCTGAGTTCTATCCTTAACTCTACCTCAACAATGAACTTCAGCTCCGCCTTCATATCGAGATCTGCGAACCAGATATCTTCATCGATAATTCATCGCAATGCCGAAGACTCCCTTAATTTGGTGCTCTCGTCGGTAATTCTTTCGTTTAAGACAACTAACTTCGCGTGTATCTTTTCGATTCGATACGCGTTTCTTTGAAAACCTGGTACTCTTTGTAACGTTGCACACGCGCATCAGATAAACTATTTTACTCGATCGACAGTTTTGTAAAAAGCTGTTTTCTACTTTCTTCCAAACTTTGTGCGTTTGAATTAATTTATCGATAATTGTAATCTAATCGTAAGGCGATGGATTGTAAGTGAAAGATTGATATCGCAAACGATATTTAATTTTGTACCGTGGTACGTATATTATTGCAAAGCATTCGTTAACTCTGTAACCTCCCGTTTAAATAAGCTCCGAAAGTTGATTTAAAAATGAGCTATGAACGATACAAACTGAAAACTAATTAATATTTGAACGCGCGATGTTGATTTTACACATAAATCTCGACAATATTTACCCATAAAATACAAATGCAAATATAAGATATTTATCTCATGGTTTTCATTTTTCCGAACTTTCTGATTAACGCGTAATCGTTGATCCTTAAATAATAAAAATATAAAGGATTTATCGACGAAACAACTTAGTTTTTATCGTTCTCTTATCGTATTCGATGCTGTAATAAATATATTGTATTTTATGAAAAAAGAAGCTTGAATTCTAGCAAAAAAGATCTAAAAAATATTGTACCGTACGTTCAATGCAGAGGAAATAAAAATGTTTACTTTCGTTTCTGGAAATCTATGATTTTACGCTTGTCAACCTTAAAAAATACAGTATTGAGTTTCTCGTTCGAAAACTAACGATTCAATTTTGCCTGCCTTGCGATAATTATTCAGCAAGAAGAAAAGCGTGTGACTTTTTACTCGACGATGTTCGTTTACGGACTTTTCCGCACGAACAGCTTTTCCATTTTTCCGAAAGTGAGACGCAAAATATTCGCGCGCGAAAGAAAAGTCCATTTCGGTCGGTGCAGTGGTCCGTATTTCCCGGGAAGAGGAATGGGTTCGGACTCGAATCGAGCAGCGAATACGTTTTCCCCTCCGGAAAATAAAGTTGTCAAGATACGTGCCAAGAAGTTCGATCGCTTCGTTTTACGAGAGGCCAGCGATTTTTATCAACAATTCCCAATGTGATATACGTTAAAATTGTCCACATAAATAATTATATTTTATAATCGAAGATTTTCCGTGTTGTTTTAATCTACGTCCGCTTCAAAATCAAAGCTTTAAAAATATTTTAATTTTTATGGTTCATTGTCCATATCTCTTACCTTCGAAAAAAATTATTTGCAACCGGATTAATTCTTTGTAATATATATAAATAAGGCTTTACTCGAATCTTGTAATCAATGGAAAAGTTTTTGTTCGCGTTCGATCCGATCTAATAACGAAAAGTATTTTGAAACGAAACGTTAATTCAAGGTGAACGCATAACGAACTATAAAATAAATATATCTCATGGATTCGAACTTTCGATTTTACATTTGCAATTCATTTATTAAATACGACACGATAAGCGAAGGAGTGAATTATTTAAAATAATGCATACGTTTGGAAGAAAGATTAATCGCGGTAGTTATTGGAAATGTCATTCGCGCTTTTCACTCGCTTACGCAACAGAGATCTATAAAATGAAAAAACGAAAAAACGAAAAAACGAAAAAACGAAAAAACGAAAAAACGAAAAAACGAAAAGGTTGGTTCGACCTTGTATTTCCCGCAGAGCGCGAAAGGTTTTGCTCAACGCGCGGAATTTCGTTCGCTCCGAAATATTCTCGAACCGCGAGGCATAAAAAAGCGTTGGCTCGAACGAAAATGGACACCTGACCAAAGTTAAACGGTTCCAGGTTCGAGTCGAGTCGAACGGCCGTTCGCTGGATCCTCCGCAGGGATAAAGGGATGAAAAACGTTTTTCAGATTAAAGTCGTTTAACGCTCGGAGGAGCGGAACAGGTTTTTCCCGCAATCAAAACGTATTCCGCGGCGTGGGATCTTCGTTCTCCCGTAAACATTGGCAAAAAGCGCCCTTTAAAAAATACTCGGCAAACAAAAATGAAGGAGTAGAGGAAAGCCTCACCAGAGCCGGAAGGCCGAGAAGATCTCGTGAGAAGAATCCGACGAATTATCGCGCGTTCCCTTTTTTCTCCTCCTCCGTGACTCGGCTTCTGCTCTTTCCCACTTTCAGGGACCATCGCTGTCGATTCGATCGCTGGAAAAAATGTCAATGGGCGCACCGACCACGAGTCATGGGAACTTTTTACGTGAAATTTCCAACACCTTGGTTGAGGCGAAGATGCTCGGACGACTCCTCCGGGACTTAAATTTTATGTAACGGGGTCGCACCGAATTTCCACTGCCTTTTACGTTACTTTAAAAAGCTTATTCTATACTTAGCGATGCTTTACTTTTTTATTTTTCTAACGATATCTTCGCGTTGAATTTAGAAAAGTATTCGTTAAATGTGTTCGTTTTTATTTTTTAACAATTTATTCGGATTTGTAATCGTTTTAAAATTCTTTTAAGTAACGATAGAGCAAATAATTTGATCTCGTACATTTTCGAATTGTTTGCGATATTTGAATTTTGTATTTTACATGGATCAGTAGATTATCGATCTATTGTACTTAAAATATTTAAATATCGATGTACCAACGAAAAAATTTTATTGTTTATGATCTTTATTGTATAAAGAAAATACTCTTTTATTGGTATTTAACAATTTTTATAATAATTAATAAAAATATTATTATAAATAAAATAATATAGATGGAAAATAATTATTTTTAGATTAAATTTTACATTTTTATTATTTTAATGATTTCTAAATAACTTAATAATCTTGAATGTTAATAGTTTTAATGCTTATAACCTTATTTATCAAAAATATGAAAATTATCAACGAATGAAATAATTTAGAAATCTATTTTAAATCCATAATCGATATAAATGTGTTAAAAGTTATCTGTAACTTTTTTAGCTTACTAGAATAATTTAATAAATTCTAGACTTAAATAAGTTGAAACTTTTTTATTTGCATATTTACATTGCATTTTAGTATTTACAGTTGTATAATTTAGCTCAATTTTCTTAAAATTTTAAAAATATACGAATATACGATAAAAGCTTTTTCAAGTTTTTATAAAAATAACAAATAACTTTAATACCCAAGGAAAACGAATTTGAAAGAAAAAAACAAAAAAAATATATAGGTTACAGAGTAATTTCAGGAATAAATATAACGAAATTTTTTATTTTACAAAGAAATTCGTTTACTTAATAAGGAAAAATGTAATTGGAAATTTAATGCATTTACCAGTAGAAAACGTTTTTATATTTTATTTTTACAGTACATAAAAATAAAAAACTTTCGTATCGTATTGTAATATATTCTCTATACTTTTAATATATAATTGATGTTTTTATATGTAACTAAAGAAATTATTTAGTTTTATGCATCAAGTATATATTGCAACTGATAAATAAGAATAATTTAACATATATTTTTAAAAAAATTTTAAAACGGTTCCAGTTTAAATTAGTTTTTTAAATAAACGATATAAGAGTACATTTTAAATTATCTTAAAAATAAAACAAGATAGTATATATATTTCGTTTAAAAAATTATAAAAAACACGTAAAAATTATTTTTTAAATATTTTTCACTGATAAATTTTCAAATTTTAATCAGCAATAACGATTTAATATACGATTATGGTAATGTCATCTACAAAAACTGTACTTCGGAGAAAAGTAATTCATTCGGTTCGGATGAAATGAAAAAAGTGGAGTTTCAAAAAGCGACGAGGATTTGGAAAGATCGACTTTTCTCCCGAACGTAATTAGTTATAGAAGAGAAAACGAGAGGTTGTCGTCCATGGAGTCACAATAAATGCCGGGCGTCGATTTAGATTCCTCGAATATATGGATCAGCCTTCGTTTTTGTCTGTTTTTCTTGTCCACGCGTTCGTGTGATCGATGACGTGCGACACCTTCGTCGAGTTCTGTGACGCAACTTGAAAACTTGATCGACGAACCGTTGCAGAGTAACGAAACTTCATTGATAATTTCAATACGTGCACGGTAAAAGCGGACGCTTAAAAAGAAGAATATAAATTATAAGAAAGAACGAGGAATAAAAACGAAGAAGGGAATTCTTAATATATGTAATCCTATTTATTTCTAAAAAATGCAATAAGACTTTTTCGACGAATGTACAGTTTAAATGTTTCATTAATTTAAGTATCTTTTTTCTTATTACAATAAAACCATTATTCTGGTTGATTTATTATAAAAATACCAACTAATATCTAGGTTATTTTTACAACTGTGAATTTTTATGCTGATTGACTTTGTTGGGATATAAATCAGGTTGAAAAATATAGTCGATTAGCGTAAGAAATGATTAATTATAATCATTATGTATTTTGTTCGGTTACATTGAATATGCGATTAGGTATACAAATGTATCCATTTGAAAGTAAATATTAAAAACGCAATTGTAAAAACTATTTGTAGAAGTAAAGTTATCTATGTATAAATATAATTTCTTTTACATATAAGATTCGTGGTAGATTTTATTACTTTATTACCGTTGAACGATAATTTACTCTCATAAATTAAAATTAATTAATTTCTCGAAATTGAACATGTAGGTTAGAATCCATCGGAATACATAAGTCGGATGAATTTTTATTTTTATTTTGTATTGTACATTACGCAGAAAACACGAAATATCTATTTCGCGTGTTTCTCTTTTTATACAGTATTTAAGTAATTCCAAAAGTAAAATTAATTGAGGAAATTACGAATAAAAATTGGAACGGTTTTTCAAAAGTATATAGAATAAACGGATCCGATGTTTTATGGAACGCTATATTTTTCGCTTATAAAAAGAATTTAATAAAAGTAAAATATAGGAAATTTTTTGATCGTTCGAATATATTCAAATTAATTTGAATTTTATTTAATAAAATCGTAGGATATGTTTCCTTAAGATTATTGAAAATTGGGATGTATATAATATTATTCCAATTTTATAACGTCGATTTCGATCCCATCGTAGTAATAATCGTTCGTCTCGAAATTTCTGGCACAACGACCGAATCTATTCGGTAGCCGGTCGTAAATTAGTTTTGTTCGCAATTTTTAACGATTTATCAAACAAACCATTTTATGCATCCTATCGAATTTGATAGAAATTTATTTCTATAAAATATTACCACGACATTCTTAAAGAGACGTGAAATTAGATTCGCAAAATACGTGGAATCTGGTTTACGCTTTATAACCGATTGCATAATTAGAGTAGAACGAAGCTTTTCAAAATTGATTGCAGCGAACTTAATTTACTACTATAAAAGTAAAGTCGCAACTTTGGCTATGTGGTCGTGTATTATAATAAGTGTGATACAACGTTATTACGATGTTCTCGTTCTTTGTATTTTCGACCCTTATTTCAATGAAAACACTGAATATCCTACCGGTACTTAACGAGATGAAATTCTTATGCATCTTTAAAAATTCGTTATAGATTCGAAGTAAAGATATAAATAGTTTACTACGAACAACCATTTTAATACTACGAATTAAAAATTTATATTTCCTTACTAAAAACAGCGTTAAAATCAGAAAAAAAGAGATCTTTGAAAAATCATTCGATTCAACGAGTGAGTCAACGAGAGAAAGATGATAATTCGACTAAAATAATATTTGAAAAACACGATCGAAAAAGTATTTAATTTATAGAGAGTATTGGACGCGTACAATGGTAATCGTAAACGTTGAAAGTTTATCGAATAAAGTATTTCGCTCGAACAGCGAATGAAGCTCGAAAATAAAAAGCCGACGTAAAATAAAAAAAGCACAGAATCGTGATCGTGGACAGCGAGGAACAAAGAAAGAGAACTCGTCGTTTAAAAAATTCAACGGAAAATGAAATTATGTCGCGAAAAATTACTTTTGAAAAAATAAAAAAAAAACGGGATTCGCTCGAAAAAGGGTCGAGCAGTTTTACGCGCTATAAACTCCGGCTATGTACCGTATGGATTATCGCGAGGACGTCGCAAGGGCCCGTCGATCCGTCGATGTCTCTGCGTCGGAGACGCGGTTTAATGGTACTTGGCTGTGCCGGGCGACATCGAGGTCTAAAGTTCAAGCGTCACAATGACGCAGATTCCCCCGCGACGTATGCGCGAGAAGGATAGCTTTCCGTCGGCTTTTCGTCGGCTTTTCGTCGGCTTTCCGTCGGCTTTTCGTCGGCTTTCCGTCAGCTTTCCATCGACTTTCCGTCTTTATTTTCCGACCGTATTTACGATCTATACGTACGCTTTAGCCTTCGGCGTCTTTGCTCCCCGATCCCCGATCGCGTACTTTCTCTTCTCTCTCTCTCTCTCTCTCTCTCGCTCGAGATGGTGATTTCGCGAATAGTCGTTAGCTTATTACAAAAGTGGCCTCGATGACTTCGCAGTCGTACATCGTGATCGTCGCTTTGTACATTCCACCGATCGCCTATCATCCAAACACTCCGTTATCTCTCTTTTCTTAAATCCATCCATTATTTATCGCGGAAAGTGGAATTACCGCAAATTTTTTCTTTCGCTCGGATCAAAATTCAAATGCATACCGGTACGCGTTTAGGCATCGATTAGATGGCAATTTTAGAAGTTTGTCCTTAAATGTCGATGATATCGAATCTCCGCACTCGCGAGAGAAATAGAAGAACACCGTTTCGTATTCCAAAGTATTTGCTCGATTTTGGCAACAATAACGGACGGAATTCCTTCGAAAAAACGGTCTCCTCCGAAATCCAATAGTCGAATTAGGCGTTGCGGCATTCTTCCGGCATGTCCCCGACATAAGTAAAGGCCTTAAGCGTCCCTCGAACGGTCCGCGCTTCCACCTCGAGGAAAGGGAAGGAAAAAAGCTCGAGACGGTTTTGCTAATTGCGCGCACAATTAGCGGCGACGTACGCAGCGGTGGCTCTCGTTACCGATGACGCACGACGTGCCGCCTCTCGCGCCATTTAATTAGCCGCTCGGCGGCTTTGTCAGTCGCGCGAGCGCGTATAAATCAAGCGGACCCCGAGGCCGTGGGGAAGTCTCACCTCCTCCTCCTCCCCCTCCCCCTCCTCCCCTCCTACTTCACCTCCCCCCCCTCCTCGAAAACGACGGCGTATCGACAAGCTTAATAAAGCCCTGGTTGTTCGCACTTCTTTCTAATTACGTCGATGCCTAAGTACGCGCCTATATGGATCGGGAAACATGATTTATCGGCACTCGCGTCGATAGTGCCGGCCGCTGTTTCTCCGGCTTTTCTCCGGCTCTTAATAGCAATTTTCTAATTGGGGCAATTCCGTTGAGCGACATATACGTAGAGTGAAACTTAGTTTGGTGGTAAAGGCGCGTCTCTCGAGATCGTTTTGCCTTTGGATTTTTGTTTCCGCGACGGTATCCGAGACGAAAAAATTTACATTTCATTTTATGTAATTTAATCGACGATCAAGCTTTTAAACGTTCCTAAGTTATCCGTGATTATTCTGGTTATCAACGAATTCGTAGATTCGTTTTGAGAGTTTCTGTCGAACCATTGTTGCAATAAAAATTTTTATTTCGAAATAAGCTCCCGGTGTCAATTTAAATTTAACCCTTCTACGTAAAATCGTATCGAATTCGCACCGTTTCTTCGCCTTTACCTTTTACGTTATAGTTTTTATCATACTTTTGTAAACAACCTCCGATCCAACAAATTTTTGAAGTTTACCCGTGTAATCTTAAATAAGTACTCCTAACCGCGCTTTAATAAACTTTCAAGTTTATCGACCAGTGAAAAAAAAAAGAATTGTATCGAAACGTACCGCGAGTATTATTTCCGATAAAAGAATGTCCCTCCGAATCAACGAATCAATATCGGTTCATTTTGCTTCCTCTTCAAACTCCTTCGCCCCTTCTGTATTCGATGTCATAAGAATTTCGTCCTATATTCGCTTTTATAAACTTTCATCGTTTGCATAATGCTGTGCTATTCGTAACAGGTTATAAAAAGTAAATTCTATACGTTCCACATTTTGTAAACGCGAAGCATCCGAAAGGTGTCGCGTACGCAATTTATCGTACCGTCAGCGTTTGACTCGTAGCGCATAGGAATTGCATTCGACGGTGATCCTAAAACCATTTAGAATTTGTTTCCTTTTATATTTTACCTAAAATTAAGAAAATTTTCGATTCGTTACAATAATATCATAGAGAATCGATAACTTTTGATCGAATAGAAAATGAAATTTTTTATCAATTCTGAATCGATTTATCAAAATTTTGGAATAGTAAAAAATACCGTAATTAAAAATGAATTGGTAATCAATTTTCATTAATATCATCCTTATTATTTAAATTTTATTCCATACATACGAATATTTATAAAAATATGACAAATTATTTATTAAAGTATTGCAGGACATTCTTTTGGTATATCGAATAAAACATTTTACTAAGGATATTTATAACTTGTACGCGGTATATAAATTGTTACTCGAAAGAAATAACATTTAGGTCACCGAAAAAACGTAAAATAATAAAATAGATTGACTTTTATAATTAAAGCCTTTTCAAAATTTATACCAATGACGGTATCGTGGATTCGATCGCTGTTTTTTGATCGAATGTGTTTATAAAATATTTACGCACGTAAAAGAATAGAAGTGCATTCCCTTAAATTTTTCGAAAAGTTTTTAATTGTTTCAAGAAGAACAAATTATTTTTAAAAATGTAAAAATAATTTACAAAACAGAGACGAAAGCGTTTGTGTCAATATTTAATTTGATGATTTCAAAGAATATTTTTACTTCAAAAATAATAATGGAAAGTATAAGATTTATTAATTTAGATCAAATCAGTTAATATCTCAATTAATCCCATTAACGTATTACGATCGGAGAATAATTGTCGAGAAATTCTTTGTTAAAGCGAGTATTTTCTTTATATTCAATGAATTGACTCCGAGATGAATTCTTTCATTATTCGAATACACGTAGATTTAGAACGAATTAAAATATGAACTAGTCGAAGCTTATAAATTTAAACTTTCACTCGCTATTTTTCCATTTTGAATGCGGGAATTCTCCTACATATTTTAGTTTTTGCAATGTTCGGATATGTATCATCCTTTTCTTTGGCAATCTAGCCATAGAAACCGCATATTGTACTTAGGCAAAATGGTATTTATTTAGAAAATGTGAAACATTGCTTTGATTTTTGTTTAAAAAGGATTCTCAAGGTATTACGAAAATCTAGAATGCGCATTCTGGATAACTTGTAAGGGAGTGAAAGTGAATAAAGTGAATACAATTACTTTACAAATACTTTTACAGTCATTGTTTTATATTACAATGTATGTTTAAAATATAATGATTAATTTATTTGTACGCTCATTATTTTTTTTATCCTCGAATAATTACGATTATAATAGATATGGTATTTAATAAGTGTTTCCCAGTACCAATGTAATCTACTTTGAGAATCTTATGATTTGAGTAAGCGTAATCAATGTTAATTAAAGAAGTCAATGCTCGAGTTCCAAATAAGAACGTCAATCGGATAATGAATCGCACGAAAATTTTATTTTAATTTAAACGTATTAAATACCATAAAATTTGTAGTATATTTACATTTATTTTTCCGTATTTATTATTATTCGTTACTTTTTTATTTTCTTTAATTATACGAGTATAATGGTTTTTTACAGAAAATAGTTTCTACGGTCTAGATTTATATCGATATTTATATAGTTCATAAAACGTACTCGATCAGTCGGACATTGTTGAAAAATACTGAGTAAATGTCTTTCTTACCTACGCTGTGTTTATATAGTACTCGGTAGCGAAGTAAAAAAAATATTCGTTATTTAATATCGAACCGATAAAAGTAACTTTGTAGAAAGCCGACTCCATTAAATTTTCTTTAATGTTATACATTTTTTAATATTAAATAAATATAAAACACTAATTGTGAAAAATAAATTTGAAAACACAGTCGTTTTACAATGTAATTATAAGTGAAAATGTTTTAATTAACTCGATGGATTAAAAATATGTTATTAACTGAATTATCGAAGCGTTACAATATAAAGCGTACGTATCGTATGTCGAGTATTTCATTTGAATTATGCATTTAATTAATGTTGGTTATTTGGTTTAAGGAAAATCACACTTGTACGTTAAATTTATGCGCGCGTACTCCTTGCATTTTTATTCGCGCGTGCAAATATTATACGCGTAGGTTTGCAAAATTGAACTAGTCTGAAAAGTGCATTACAAAAAAAATACGAGCTCGGTAACACGAACGCGAAAATATCGAAGGCTTCTTCTCTCTACTTTTTCCGAACCAAGGAATATCTCGCAAAGTTAGATAGATCGTAAGGGTCCGACGCAAGAGCGAAAAGTCCTATTCCCCGAGAGCGAAGGAACCGCCACTACGTAACAGCAAAGCCTTTCTTTTCCCACCGTAGCGAGAACATCGACTTCTCCCGCGGACAATCGTAAAGCTCGAAAATACCTCGCCGAAAGTGGAGCGCATACCAGCGCCTCCCTCCCACGCCCACGCGAAGAATCACACGCTCGGCTCTCTTGTGACCCCCGGAGTCCGAGCTTTCCACGTGCAATTAGGGGCTTCCCCGTAATTCTTCCGTCTAGGGAAAGTGCGGCTGCCGGACTCGAGGTTCTCACGGCTTTCCCTTTTCCACTTTCGCGCTCGGCCCGCAACGTACAAGGTAAGCCGTACAAGGGCTTATCCAAGAGTCCAACAGTCGTTGCCGCCTTTCTGTCCAATTCGAACTGCAACTGTACCCAATTCGAAGAGGACTTCTATTTTTGAGAATGGCGCATCGCGTGTTTTCGGAGCTCGCGTCAATTTCTCGATTTGTTCCAAAAATTTATCTCCGACTCGGACTGGATCTTTGTCGTTGCCGAATATCCTTTGCTTTCATTCGGCATTTCAAATTTTTTTCGCGATACCAAAAATTAATGTGCAACATTCGTAATGAAATGTCGTACCGAAAATAAGATTGTTTTTAATTTCTCAGACGTGGATGCATTTCTTTGTTTTTAAGAAATTTAATCGTAAGATTTGTTCGTAAAAACAAAATAAAATGGTTCTTGTTTTTATAATTTCATATTTTCAACTTAATCGTTAATATTTAATTAATTCGAATTTAATTGTATTTATATATCGGCACAGTTGTATCGGATAATTTACATATAATTTTTCAAGTAACATTTTTATTAAAATAATTATTTTCGCCTTACTCGAGGGGACTACATAATATCTTGAAAATTTAATTCTCGATCAATATCAAATTTTGCAATATTAAAAAGACTTTATGTGCAATTATAAAATTTGACAGAAACTTTTAACGTTTGCACCTTCGTAAAAGTTATGTAATTTCATAATACGAAAATTATCTTGATTATTATAAATACGAGTACTCGATAAAAACTAATGCTTTAGTAAAAGAGCCTCTTGATAAGTATGAAATGTGCATATTATCGTTATATACGTATAAAAAGTTTGTACATATTTTCTACAAATTATGATTATTTTCTTGTGTAGAAGTAACTTTGCTTTGGTCGAGTTCAAGAGAAATAGTTAATAAAATATATTAATTATTGATAAAGTCTATCTAGTTTATGACTCAATAATATTTACTGGTCATTTGTACCAATTAAATAAAGCGCGTATACTGTAATACCATACAAATTAAAAAATATTTTAGTATCAACATTATCGCTTATTTTCCAGATAACTAACAAAAATTTATTAACAGTTCTTATGTCATTTAAAAAATATACATGTGTGTGTTTGTATATGCTATTTTATATCATAAATGATAAGTTAAAATTCAGGTAGTAGAATGTAATTGACTAAATGTAATATTTTATCCTGATTTTCTTAATTTTGTACCATTATCAAGAAGATTCTCAATTACAATGAAATATGATTAAAACTAAAAATTCAGTCCAGTAATTTACTTGAAAAGAAATTAAATTTCTCTCGCATAAATTTTTTGTTGCGTTGTTAAATTTTCATCGTTATAATAAAGCACAGTTTCTAATTTGTACTATCGAATTTAATAGAGATTACTATTTTAAATTCGAGTCTGATGATACCTTATGTGTAAGATTTTAATACTAGGTAAATTTCGAACTTTTCATATTCGAAAGATTATTTGAAAGCTAAAATTGTAAATGAGTTATACTGTTTTATTGATGGTCAATAACGTAGTTGTTATTTTTCAAGAAAAGCGTTTTTAGTACTTAATAATTATTTAATATTATGACCTCGGCAATTTTTCAATTATTAAATTCGGTAAATCTTAAAATAATTATCGAATGGTAAAAAAGTTAAAACGTTTAAAATACAGTCGCAAAATAAGGCAATTAACAGTTATACAGTAATTATTTTGATAATAACGTCAAAAGCGGTCCTATTCTAAGGAAAAAGTACGGTTTGTTGGCTTCGGTTAACGTAAATAAGCACTTCTTAGTACTTCGTAGATGCTAGGAAGTATTTCTCTTGTATAATTATGTAGTTTAAAAAATATAAACAAGTCCAATTACCTTAATTTTATATTTATTTAAAGCAAAAATATTAGTTTGTAATTAAAATTAAATTTACAGATCAGTTAAAATTAATTTTATTGTATATTTATGAAATTATAGCAAGACATTTGAATAAATGCATATCGTTTTGAATTTTAAAATTGTTTCATTAATGTTGAAAATAAATTTTAAGAAAGTGCACCGAGTTAAAATTTTTTAATAAATTTATGAAATCTTATCAACATTTATATCAATTGTAATTATTAAATTAACTACGAAAGCTCGAATACTTATTTAATAAAATCTATAAAACTAAAGAAAATAATCAGTAATTTACGAGTAATTTATGAGTATCAAGGTTTCTTACGAAATATTTTTTTTTCGATTTAAACTTAACAACGCATCTTGTAAAATAATTGAATAGTCATTGCTAACGTTAATAATCGATTAAATGAACATACATTATAGTAAAACTAAATCAATGGATAATTTAATTTCTGTATATAAATTAATTTTATTGCCACTCGACAAATTAATGACTCTGCCAAATATTTTCATTAAATATTGTAAAAATGGTTTCAAGATTACTTTATAAGATAACCAACTTAAAAGTTGAACGAAGAAAGTTTTGTATTTAAAATTTTTCTTCGATATATTTTAATAGACGCTTGCGAAGCTCGATTTTTCACCCTAATACCGTAATCACTACAAATTAGAAAAGACTGGTAAGATATAGGAAAAGAAATAGGTTAGCTATGATCACATTCTCAATTAAGTAACCGCTACCAATTTTTTTTTCCATTTTGCAATCCTTAAATCCAGTTTAAATATTCCACTTTAAAATATAAAATATAATACGTAAGAAATTTTGCCTTGTTTATGAATTATCTACGGTATATTCATGGCTATTACCAACGAATAAAAGAAAAAAAATGTAGATATACTCCGGTATAGTCGACCAAGTCTTTTTAAGAGAATAGCATTTAGATCCTAACTAACCCAATTTAGAAACTAACTAACTAACTAACTAATTTTAGAAATTCATTAACTTTGTAATTTATGAAAAATGTCAAGAAACGGTTGAAATGTGTTGATATAGATTTAAATAAAATGTTCAAAGATAAAATCAATTTATTTATAAATAAAACATTATTTATTAAATCCATAAAATTTTAATTTCTAAAATTCTAAAAATAATAACATCTTATATATTTTTTCATCGCATTTCATTCATTGTACATATTTTGTATATTTGCTGTTATTTCGCTTTGATTCACGAGGAACGTATTCTTACAATTTCACATCGCAAAAATCCGAGTTGAAATAGTAAAATATATGTTAGTCTACTTACAGCTAAGATACAATGGAAAATAGAATGAAGAAGCCACGATAGTCATAAAAAGTTATACATGTATCAATTTCAACGATCGGAAGAGTAATGTGAGATTTAGAGATAAAATCGATGGATAGAAGTTGTTTTTATGTATTGTACGTTATTACCGGGGGATCAAATAACTCGCTCAGAAGTTAAAAAATACTTGAAAACAGTTTTAATTATTTTTTATGATTATACCGTGTACTGCCGCGCTATTATAAATTAATTAAAATTCAATGTTAGTTTACAATTACATAAAGTTTTTTAATCAAAGGAGGATTTCTTAAAAAATCTGATATTCGTTGCAACGAAAGGAAGATGCAATTCTTATTAAATATTATAAAAATTACTGTTTAATTTACATCTTAATTTAATATTCTTCTATAAATATTTATGCAAAAATTTCTTTTAAGTTTTTATTGTTATTGATATTAAAATGGCCTAAGCGTTTCGAAGATTAAAATTTTTTCAACGACGATAATTGTTTCCATATCCTCGAATGAAAAAAGACTCTTCGTAAATTTTTAACGTTACGTATTTATATTTATTTTGGTTTGTTTACGATAAAATCATAAAATTTTCAAGCTTATTAATGAAATTGAAAAGTTGTATCTTAAAGTTATTCTTACTTTTTACGAGATCTTAACTCGTGCATAATATATAAAGTTGCACTTATATCGTAAAATATTCACGCATAGCGCTATTTTAATTTTTTAAACGGTATAATAATGACATTATTCCTTTTCCTACCGCAACAATTTATATCTCATTATTCGAGTCTTCCTTGGAATTATATACACTATGAAATAGTATAATATTAATTTTAAGTTTACTTTTACCAAGATTAAAAATCGTTTAAAGAAAGTTTAAAAGTATCTTAAAGCAACGGTGCACGGGAAGTCTTTAGTATAGTGATTAGAGCGAGATTACGTTCTTTTGTAACATAATGAAATACTACGAGAAATTATTTTCATTTGCTAAAATTATCGTTCCGTTAACACCAAGAAGAAGGTACACACCGAAGGAACAGCTGGTCTTTCCTCTAAGTGGCGTACATTAAATTGTATTCATAAAGCGACCGTTTTAACTTAAAAAGATTAAAGAACACTTGCCCGCGACAAATAAAGTGGCACTCGCTCGTCGCGATAAGGAATTCCGTTTCTTCGAACGCTTCCCTCGTTCGCGTTTTTCCGCCTCCAGTGCGCGGACTCGTTACCGTTGCCCTTCGACGCATCCTTCGAAGCGAATCCTCCGAGGCGAATCTTCCGACGAACGCTCGCGTTTCATCGACGCCCCCTAACGATCCAGACGACGTCGATCGCGGTCAAACGCGTAACGAACGCCAACCAAAGTTCATCCATCCGTCGGGAGTTATTATCGCCGCGCGACTAGCGGACCTCGGGGAACGTAAAAAACGAGGAAGGAAGGACGAACCACGCGTTCCTCGACCGACCCGTTAGACATTCGTCTCGGTGACATCCGACCGTCGGAGATACTTGGAGTTCTAGCTCGGGAACACGTAGCATTTTTGAGGGAAAGCGCCGACGATGGTTAACGCGTTTCCAAAATACAGTTATTTCTTCGTATTCGCGACCGATGTGCATTCTTAGCTCGCGGATCCATTAAAGAGTCGCGGCTCGCTTGATCGATACCGACTTTGGAAGAGACGAATCAGCGATTCGTTCGTCGATACGTTGACGCAAATCGCAAAAATTCTGGAAGTAAAGAGTTCGGGAGGTCCAAAATTTTATCGTGGATAAATATTTTTGTTCGCACGGTACTTTTCGACTTTGCATTATGCAATAATGTTCCAAGTTTTTTGCGTTCCAATCGAGATACTCTGAAAAAATTGGCTATCATTTTTTGTACGTACAAAGTTACCTATGCAATGATCGTACTTTCGAACTCCTTGTTATCCCATAAGACACGGAACCTTTCCCGATGTTTATACTCCGTACAAGTGTATACGCGAATACGTGTACACGCTTACTAAGATGCACCGTAGACTTTTCTTAACTCTGATCCTCGTCTGCGATCCCCGTGAGAATTCGCGAACCGTTTCCACTTACGCACTCGACTCCGCTTAGCTTCTTCCGCATGGTTACTCTCTAAATTTTTTTTTGCGCAACGACGTCTTCGCTATCTCGAAGATCACGTTGACTCCTTTAAAGTGATTTACGGTGATTTTTCGTTCCATTAAAATGAAAAATATCCTTTTTGGATAATGGTGTATGAAACTAAAGATTTTCAGTATGATTCTGTTCTATAACAATAGGTTTTCGATTCGGTTGAAGCTGATCTCTGTTTCTAACCATGAATTTGTTTTATCGCGAGGAAAACTTCAAATTTAAACGTGTCGAATCTTCAAATTGAAGATATAAATATGGAATAGAAAATACGATTCTTTAAATTATTAAATTTAAAACCGCTTGTAATTTAATAGTTAATTATCGATAGATCTGACAATATTTTTTCTATGTTATAAAATAAATATTCTTTTCCAAGTAGTTACTTTTCTTTTATAATTAACTTTAACGTTACTTTTCTCAAATTTTTCTCTTGAATAAATTTTTCAAAAAGGTTTAAAACCACGTTTTTGTAACTCTACCTGTACATATGTTAAAGCGAATATAATGGAAATTTCTTACTCGCGACTCAAATCATGTTTTTGTGTGTTACGAATATAAATTTTTCGATGCGAATCATTTTTTGTTCACTTTTGTAATACAAGTTCATGTTTTTTCCTTTGCAACGTAAAACCGCTGACTTAATTTCTGCAACATTCATAATAGCAAGAGAGCTTTTAAATCGTGCCACTTATTTTAATGTCGCGTAACGTTTCCATAACTCGTAACCATAGATCCCACTTAAAATCGAATATATTGCATTTTCAGATTATGACGAAATAGATAATACGAAATTCAAAAGTATAATGTTAAATGAAATCTTTTAGTTTTTAAATACTAAAATATTTTACAATAGATAGAAAAATTTATCATGAGAATAAAAAATTAAATATTCAAGTTTACCTGCAAAATTTTTTTAGATGGATACTTATGAAAAAACACTTTTTTTACCAATATTTTTATACAAGTTCTATAAAATTCTTACGCTCTTAAACGTTTGAACGTAGCATTATAATTTCCATTTTTTTCAATAGAGCTATTTCGATACAAATACCAAAAAATTGGACTAAAAGACTTTTTTAAATCAATAGAGATTATTCCAATTATTTATTTATTTAAAATTAATTACTTTTATATTATTAAATTTTTCGAAATACTTTTCAAGAAAAAAGTTTAGATAAATTATATAATTATATACGTTTGTATAAAATTTTCTTAATTTGTTTTATTAAAAAACTGATAAGCGTTAATTTCATAAGATTAAGATGTAAGTATATATTGTTAAGTAGAATATTTTATCGTATCGTAAGATCTCCTTAAACTTTAAACGCAAGAGTAATATTAACGCCACATTTATAAATAAAACGAAACAACCGTAAAAATATTTGTTTTTATCCGAAGAAACGATAAAATATATATTTGTTACAAACGAATTTATAAATTCTCCCGTACGAGAATCCAGCTAGCAAGGATAAAAATAGAGTGAGAAAAATGCCCACTTGGAACGCATCCGTTAATTATAGGTAGGTTGTCAGTAGAATTGTAAAGCCCGTATAAATCTTTACGCGATCCCGCAGTTCCCAGTCTTAATACCACGTGATTTAGGCGCGTTTGCTCGCTCGAGACGTGCTATCGTGTGTAACAGCCGCGTGAAAAGGCACCGCACGCTCGAGCCTCCCTAAAAGTCGTAAAAATAAAAGCGCAAAGGGCGAAAGATGGAAGACCGGAAGTGCGAGACGATCGAGTTCTAATTGAGCGGAAGTCGCTCGATGGCTGGACACGCATCGCGCGTCATATTCATTTTCAATTACCGGACTCGGTGATCACCGGAGCCTGTCTGGAACCTGGACCGAGTACCGGCCTACGAATGTACCTCCCACCGGTGCGAACGGTCCTGCGATGATGATAAGCTCCGAACGTGCGTCCGACGCTTAAATGGTTGGAGCGGGCGAAGATTAGGTCTTGGTGGACGCGAAACGAGAATCTCGGGTTCGTTCTCGCGTTTAGAAGGAAGTTATAAAACCTGCGTCGTTCCGAGTTGGATCAGATTTTGAATTATAAACGAAGATTACTCGTGATTGTCTTTCTAAACGAAAGATAATGAAATGTATAAATGTGCGCACGAGCGATGAGACTCGCAAGACGTTTATTTTCACTGAAAACCAAGTCGCATCCTTATTCTACGATAAAAAAATCCTTGAAAAATGTCCACTCGTAAAAATTCTTGATTCGATTAATTTCCTACTGGATTTTATTGAATTTATTTGTATATAATTACGTTTTAAATCTCCATGTTTTTTATATTATTATATCGTTATTCGATATTATTTTACATTATTTTGGTTTTTTACGTTTTAATGATTTGAAAAAAGAAAGAAACGTAACGGTACGAATCTCAAGCTTATTTCTTGTTATTCTGATATTTTATTGTCCTTTCGAGTAGAAAAGGTGTCAAAATTTTTTATACAACTTCAAGATTTTTTACTCGCTTAATGATGGAATAAGGCTCCATAGATTTCTTATGAAAAATAATTGTTTTCTACTTCGTTCCTCTCTTGAATAGAAAAAATTACACGTTTCCGCCTAATAATTAGTGGATGAGGAACAGATCGACTATTCAACTCGCTAAATAACACCTTGTAAGTTACAAATTTCGCTGTAACTCTGGATGCTATATTTTCTAATTCCAGAAGGTAAATTAAATATGCGGTATTCGCAAATCGGTTCTGTTTTTTTTCTAATTTAATAGCTTTTTTCGATCCGTGTATATAATTAGTTGATAATAACTGTGGAATATTTATACAAATTAATTTATAGATTTAACTTTAACTTATTGTATTTGTATAATCAAAAAATATTCTATTTTCAATGTAGCGATATATCGAAAAAAGAATATTCAAATTAGGGTGCAAAGTTCTTAAATATTTAAAACAAATTGCAATTAACGTTGGGACTTATAGAGATCGATTATTGAATTTTATCGCTTACCTTTGAATATATTTTTTTAAATTGTAAAAGAAGTTATAGAAAGTTTTCGGAAATAATTGAAAAAAACATTACAAATACGACATAAAAAGATTCGGATACCCTATTTCATCGAACTAATAAGTGTGGTAAAATTGGTCCGATCAATTATTAGTCCATAAATTATAAAGAGCAAAGCCATAATTTAGACTATAAAATTTGATGTTCTCAACTAAATATGCATTAACGAAAGCATTTCTTAAAGTAAAATATCGATTTCTGCCATAAAAATTATAAACTACGGATCATTAAATTATAAATTATAAAAAATAACGATTAGAAATAAAACTTAACCAATTAGCATGTAATAACAATCACATTATTCCAGGATAAAAAAATATTATGTAAATTTGATGTATCGAGTGTAACGCGTCATTAGTTTTATTTCCTACCATTAAAATAAAAACACGATATTTATGGTCCAGTTTTAAGTATCGTAAGTTAAATTTGAGAAAGTCTAGGACAGTAAAAGGCTATTTATTTTATCTAGTTTGAAATCGGTGATCGTCCGCTCCTTTTAATTTCGTTTGGTAGCGATTTATGCGAAACTGCGTCGATCCGAACGAATACTAATCCCGTCTATTAAGTCAACTAATTATATCATTATTCCGCCGATACTCCGTTTCTTCTTGGATCGGACGGGTAACGCGGAATTTCAATGCGCCGGCGTAACAAGTGGCGATTTATTCATTTGCCGCATCACCGATCCTCGCGATAACCGATCGCCGATGTAAATCGATCGGCCGGCCAAAGACCCTGAGAAAATCATTGTAGCACTTTCACGACTCGTTCGGATTGTTTATGCAACGATCGCGCTTTTCTCCTACCAACCACAATTTTCAGCTGGTCCGGGCCAAATTAATCACTGGAATTTTTACGTGCGTTTATCGGACAATCTCGTGGCTAATAATATAATAATTATAATGTTGGCCTTAATCGAACCTTGTCTACTAAATACAAGCATCGAACGCATCGAATGCATCGACTGCATCGAATGCATCGAATGCACCGAACGACGAAGGAATCCTTCCGATGATTAATGGCATTTGCCAAAGCGTGCATTTAAATAAGCACATAAATAAATGTTGGTCCGACAGGTTTATTTAAATGATTTACTCCAAGGGGATTACAAGTAGGTTAATGCATTTATAAGTGTCCGCGTCGCTGTTACGTTTACGCGAAAAGCAACGATCGTAGACAGGATCGAATTTTAAAAAATAAAATTACAGTAGTTGGTAATCGCGAACAGTGTGCGTATTATGATTAGGATTTTGAAAGCGTGACTAAATTCCATTCGCGAAAATTATGAATCGTGAGAAAATTTACATTCGTAAGAAACGAAAGTACTGTATTTCCGTGTACACAAAGATTATTGCAAAGTTAATTCGTCTTACGTTGTTATTAACAGTTTATTAATTGTTATTTAAAATGCTCGGTAGACTCGTATCAATCATAACTTATGAAAAGAATTTTGGTATTCTCTGTAATAACTTTAAGCTATTTTGCAACGTTGTTAGATGCGAGTCACGTACAATATGTTGTACTTCCTAAATCTAGTGGCCGATCTTTCACGATGTTACATAGTATTATAAGAGAAATTACGAATGTACGCTACCAAGGTATTTAAAGTAAAAGTGAGTGCCGACTACGAGAATAATACATATGTGTAAAATGACTGGATAAATTATTGTCGTTGACGTAAAAATTTGCGTGAATAATGACTCCTCGAAGAATTAAGAATTATGCGACTAAAACAGAATTTTACGTTTCAATTTTAAAAATTAAAATAAAATATTTATTCCGTTATTCGTTTCTACGTTGGTTCGAGCATAAAACATCGAAATACATTAGAATAAATACACTGTAATATTTACCGATTCGTTTAAAATATAATTTAAAATTTATACGTAAATAGCGTTCTTATATCCATAAAACAATAATGTAAATAAATTGAATCGAGTTATTTATTTGTTACGTTGCTTGTAATCAGAAATATTTACATTTCGGAATTTCGTTTACAATCCGTAAATTTGAAAAGAAAATCTAAATTAATAGAAATACGAGACGGTAATCCGCCTAAAATAAACGATATTCCAAATGTAATTTAAGATCTCGGTTATTCAGATATCTACCGAGTACTTTTATCACACATATCAAACATTAAAAAATTCTCGACGTAAAAGACGTTTCACACGATCGAACTTCTTTTATACGTAACCGAATTGAATACAATTCATGAGAAATAGATGAATGCGTTACCCGTTGAATCGTATGCGATACAAAATGTATATCACTATTAAGATCACAGGAGTGAGCGCAATTCGGAATTATGTAAACACGCGGTGAGACCTTACAACTTTTACGTTACGGGTAACTCGGACAATCGATAAATATTAAATCTCGAACACGAATTTCCTAAAGTTCGAAACACTCGAGAACTATTCGAGCATCCATTAAATCATCAGCTACGCGCTCGTTAGATTTAATCGTTCCGATCGTTAGAGCGCGCGTGTAACATGCATTTGTAAGCGCGCGTGAAAAATCTAATCGGATCATCGCTGCATCAAAATGGAAAATATCGAAATTTCTCTCTTACCTCTCCGTCTTCTCCCCCCAATCTTACCCCCTCTCTCGCTCCCTTTTTGTTTCTAACGTATTCAAACCAGCGAGCCTTCGAAATTATTTAGCTCTTCCCGACGGCCGAAGAAGATTCCATCTTCCGATATACGCACACGAGCGTCATCTGTTCCATATAAGATTTTTGCGATCGCAGGCGATTGCTATTTCGCAAGTTGTAGTCATTAGAGAGACTTTACGTTGCGAGTGATCGATGAATCTCGCTTTACCGTCACCCAGTGGTCCTTACCTTTTTCTGCTTTCGCGTACGTATCGATCGCTCGGATCTCATTTTTCGTAACGGTTGGACAGTCAAAATGCTGGATTTAAACGCTCGATCGAACGCGTTTACGTGGAACACCAGTGGTATATATTTATATAAGTTTCACGCGTCAAATTATATTTGTCCCGGTACCAGTTGAACGCGATTCGACCTTTTTAAATCTATTTCGAGCATCGACGTTTTATATAAGAACCTATTTATTTTAGAGTTATTCGCGTTCTAGCGATGTTTCGATAGAAAAATATCACGGTTACGTAACAACGTCGTGAACGTAATTTCATTTAGAAATATTCGCTATCGCTGTTTATTATAAAACCGATATATTTCTCGATAATGATTTAATATGTGCTTTTCGACGTCGGAACGTGGCACGTTCGCGTCCGATTAAGATTTCAGCTCCGGTATTGGAAACTATGCATTCAATTTTCGTTTATAACGCTTTGAATAAAGATGATTCTAAAATATCTGTATAAAAATCCATTTTAACAGAACTGATTTACGCGACGGAGTTCGGAATAAATTCTTTTTTTGGCAAATAATTTCATACGAAGATTCACTGGAATCGCGTATTAGATGGTTTTCGATCCACCCGAGTCCTCCGAAGCAAAATCGAAGAAACCGAGGGAAGATTCGGTCGGAGGAACGCGCGTAGCTGCAGCTCCAAGGATAGTGCACGTGTACGCACTTACTCGAGCGTATATAAAAAGATGGCGGGAGTCTTGATAAATCGCAGGCAGTGGCGGGCGGCGGTGCACGCGGTCGCGGCTCTCGATCCTTATCGAGGTGCCGATCGCGGCTCTCGATCCTTATCCAAGTACCGATCGCGCTGCCGATTCCTCAGCCTCCGTCCGCTTCTGCTCTCGGGTGGCGAGGCCTGTTCCTCTCTCTCTTTCTCTCTCTCTTTCTCCCTCCCTCCCTATCTATCTATCTCTTCTCCTTGGCAAAGTACTTATACCCACCTTTATATAATGAGCGATAAATAATCTTCGACTGACTTCCTCCCCGGCGGCGCGGGTGCGCGTGCATTCCTGGCTCGGTCGGTACACGCGTGGCCTACGGGAAAAAAACGAGGAGACCGGGGAAAAAAGGAAGGACGTTGGGCGAACGTCGATTACCGACGCGCGCCGCCCAGAGGCTACGAAGATCGATTACGCGCGTGTGCGTGCACGTCTATTTCACCGAGGGTTTTTTGCGCGACGAGAGACGCCGCGATTACTCGACGCGCGCGACTCCTGATTTATTTGCGCTCCGACTCGATCTGGATTCGGTGTCGACGACTCGTCCTTTCACGGGGAATTCTCGCCTTGCGTAAACGTCGAACCCCGTCGCTCGATAAAGTCCCTAAAGTCCCTATCCCTATCCCTATCCCTATCCCTATCCGTATCTCGACTCTCGATAGCTCGATTTTGAGACGCGAGCACAGCGCCACGATCGACGTCCTCTGCGGAATCGTATAACTCGCGAGCTATCGCGGATATCGTTATCGGTGGATTCGAACGATCGGACTCGAGTAGACGGAAGCGCGAGCGGTAGTTCAGGCGTGGCGGGACATCCGTTACTCGAGGCGAGAAAACCGCGGCATCCTCGGGAATCCGAGACGAGGAATTTCATCGAGAAACGAAGGAACGTCGAAGGAACGTCGAAGGTGCGTCGAAGGCGCGTCTCGTCGGGGGGTCCGGAGGGGCGTCGTTCGAGCGAACCCGAACCCGAGAGGAGGAGGGGAAGGTCACGCGGTCGAGCGCGCGAGAGTCGCCGCGATGATTTAATAACAGTTGTAAAGGAGATACGCGCATCGAAACCGAAAGCGCACGAACCTCCGAGTCAGTGACATACGGTCGCGAAGCGCGGCGCGGTGAGGAGAGGGGTGGAGAGGCGTGAAGGAAAGGAAAGGAAGGGAAAGGAAGGGAAAGGAAGGGAAAGGAAGGGAAAAGAGAGAGAGAGAGAAACGGAGCCCGGGTTGGGTTCGCGCGACAGGTGCGCGCGCGTTCTTCCGCGTGTTCGCTTCTTCCGCGGCGGGCCGCTCTCGAAACGAGGGCCGTTTACCGTTAGGACGGCCAACCAATTATGCAACGTTCCTCGAAAGAACGATGCGCGGCCGCTTTTACGAGCCGGTTATTATCGGACGGCCCAGCGCACGGGAGCGAGGCTTTATCATCGGGGCCGAGAAAGGTAGTCCCGGCAATCGGTGCCGTGGCCGCGCGCGCGAGTCGTAAACATCGGCGCGCAACGTCATAAATAGGGAATTCGCTCGGGCCCCGTGTTTACAATGGACGCGCGAAACGAGCTCGACGCCCCGTTCGCATTTTTTTATAAGGGTAGGTGGAGCAGCGACTCTCGCGCTCTCTCTTTTCTTCCTCGGCGAGACCCTTTATTCCTCGACGACTCGCGGGGATAGTTTATAAGCGATAAGCTATTAATTACGAGGGCGAGGATGAGATTCGGTGACGCGAGTCGGTTTCGTCCCTAACTCTTAGCGGCTTTGGCATGTTTATTAATCTATAAATAATTGAATTAGATTTTATCCTCCGATATTGATACCATAGTTTATTATTCCGATCGACGTTTTCTAGGAATCGATAAAAATACCGTCGTTTAAATATGAAAGCCTGACGGCTATAAATAGTTGACTTCGGTAGAGATTTTTATACCTTCGTCACCGATATTTTACCAAAATGAATATCCTTTGAATTGGTACCTTGTTTATCACTGTCTCGGAATGTAACCGGTATCAAAATATTTCTAATATTGCAAGATATCAACGTTAATTATTACAATATTGAATCATAATTATCTTTTTTATTTTTGCCTTCTTCCTTTGTTACTCTGTTATTAATTATTACCGTTTACCTCGAAGTTACGAAATAATTTACGGAGTTGGTATTTTTCAGAATGTAGCTTTTCTCGGTCTCTGTCTCTCTCTCTCTCTCCGAGATTTACACACATTCTTCAGCTTTCTCATTGTTAAGATAGCAAATATTTCCATCGTTCTGTAGGAAAGCTCAACGTTCATCGAGTCTAGCTCCGATGGTTGTACGATTTTTTTTAATAAGATCGAAACAGCTTCTTTTTCTTACCAAGAGCGGATATATCTATCAAAAGCCATTTCCATCTTCTGGTTCTGCGAAACACGGCAGTTCATCATCTTTATCCGGTGCTAGCAGGCCCAGAGGCAATCGTAGACGGACCCCGGTTCGGTCGGGTACTCCGCATCTTCGTGCTTCGCCTCTAATAAGCTTCGAATAGCGAAAACGATGTTTTCTCTTTTCACCCGTTATCGTCCTCGCGTCTCTTCGTATTTATCGATACGTTTGACGGTTAATCGCGCTCCGGGAATCGGTAGCTCGATCGATCAACGCCATCGATAACGACGCGACCACGATTCATCCCGACCAAATTTAACGCGAACAGCGAAAACTCGCATCGACCGCTTTTCCGCGGAGAGAGCGAATCTCGACTCGAATTCCGGAGTCGACGGCGAGTGCAGCTTCGATACCTCCGGTACGGGTATGCGTTTCGCGTGTAGGCGTGTAACGTATCGCGTTCTCTGACGCGGTGCATAATACGCTTATGCACCGCGCGCTCGTAATATGCATATCCGAGCACGGAGCGAAGAAGATGCACCTGCCCTGGGTGAGCGGGCAACCTCGAGAAGCCTCTTCTTTTCTCGTTTACTCGAGAAGGGAAGAGCCGGAGCATAGATGAATCAACTTGTAAGGAATGACAGGATCTCGAAGCTCTTTATAACATTGTGCGATAAGCTCGTTGATTAGCCGGCGAATGCTGCCAAGGATTTTTATCGGACGTAGGAAGAGGGTGAAATTATTAAGTTCGAAATTCCACGAACGAGAATTTACGCAAGTTTGAATCAATCTACCTTGTAAAACAACAAAAGTGTTCTCATAATTATTCATTTACCTAGAATTAATTAATCAAAGAGTGAATAATAATGGCAGCGGTAACGAACGAGTTGATAAATTCATAAATGTACGATACATCGTTGCGAATTATCTCTTGGTTAATCGTAATTTTTACGATTTTAATGAATCGTTACTTTCGAAGAACACGACTGTAAAACATTAAATCACGAAATCGAGCATAATTTTGTGGATTACGATATTTTGTAAGCAACTGTGTCGTGTCTCGTTTCGCATTCGTTTCTATCAAACTAAATGTTTACGAAATCTTTGCTCGATTTAAAAAAACTAAAAAATTAAAAGTCCGTACGATTCGAATGCAGAATTACTCCTGCTATTGTACTTCGTTAAAATGTTTTTGTAAAACAACATTTTTATGAGTGGTGTATTTGCAATTTTATAAATAAACCAAGGTACTAATTTGGGGTAATAAAAAAGAGCTCGAGAAGAAACGAAAGATAAATACGCGGTTGAGCGAGAAGGTACGGGTCAAAAGAGGGAGAGAGAGTGAGCGAGGTAAGCGGTGGCAGCGGCGGTGGCGGAGGGGGGGGGGATAATAAAAAAATAGGCCTGCACAAAGAGGAAGAAAGAATCGCACTCCACGATCCCTTTGTGGGAATCAAATGCTTGTTTGCAAGAGCCACGACACCGTCGCGGAGATGGGAGATAATGGAATCAGTGCGCGGAGATCGAATTGAGGGAAACGCATTGTGAACATTGAGATATTACTTGCTTGCCTTCGATCTATTTAAACGATATAATACAATGGAACAGGTAGCACAATATGACCAGTTATTTCACCTAATGGTAGCGTTGAATTATAATCAGACCATTCGGTACGTTCGTACTTTTCATATCTCGAATATACCATAATAGGAAATTGCGTGCATTATTATCTAGATGAATAACAATTCAAAATAAATGAACCATAAATCGGAACGATGCACGACACGGATAATTTTTTGCGCGCCTCTCGTAAATTCAATTCGAAGGGAATTTTTATAATTACCGGACTACATTTATTAATACTTACATTTAATTAAACGTAAGCAATTATCCGAGATAATAGCGGCGTTGAATTAAATTTAAGACTCGGCTATATCCCTGTGTTTTTTAAATATTACGTGTATCGTAACTAGAAATTAAATATTGTATAATATTATTCGGATGGTAATAATCGACCACGAGGGAAGGATAAATTGGATCGAAAGGTAACACAACACCCGTTCTTTCGAAAGAAAGAAAGCCAGGGGAATGAATTCCGGGTGCGTTTTTTACACTTGAATCTATTTTCCATCCAGCCGAGTATGCATCCATAAGCGTCTTAATCAACCAAGTTGCATCACCGGTAACAGGACTCTCGATACTCACGAGCGACTTACGGTAAAACAATCGCGCGCGAAAGCACATTCCAATTATAAATTATAAGCTTTCGATAACACCCGCGCACTCGAAAATCTCACGGCCTCCGACGTTATCCTAGGATCGCGACGGAACCAGGAAAAATAACCGGCGAGCGTGTCTAAAAATGAGATAGCGCCCGAGCGGAAGGGAAATAAAGAGGTGGAGGGGAACAAGCGGGCGACTTTCGCACGATCCTCGTTACGTATCCGCGGACATCGTCGGCAACCTCGTAAATCCCGGGTTTATCGGGCCTCTGACCTGCGAACTCGGCCGAGGGTGATTTTCACGTAGGGAAGGGGTAGTTTCAGAAGGCGAACGGTTGCGTGTCAATTCGCTTCCGAGTCGGATAACGAGGTGAAAGGGAGACGGAGCGGCACCGGGGATTGAAAAGGCCGATAACGGGGCGTGACCGGGACGAGACCTGGACAACTCGCCCGAGAGAGGAGGAAGCGACGAAAATGCGGGCGCCTCGGTTGCTTTTGGTTGGCTTTGACTTAGGTTGACTTTGATTGGCTTTCGTTGTCTTTGGTTGGCTTTGGTTGGCTTTGGTTGGCTTTGGTTGGATTTTCCAGCGGGGGATTTTAACTCGCTACTTCGTCGTCGGAGACGGAGCCAATCTCTCCAACTGTTTAGTCCAATTGTCTTTCCATTTGCAATTACATTTTTACCTATGTTAACCATACGAATCGGAGAACTCGAAAAATTTCTTTTTATCCAAGTTTCGCTCCGAGGAAAATTTATATCGTTGCCGATGCGTCTTTCGTCGCAAACAATTTCTACGTTACGTTGTAATTCGCTACAATTTATGAAAGCATAGTCAAGAAATTTAGGATTAAAAAAGTTGTTTGAATTATACTTATCGTTGTACAGGATATAACTTATCCAACGAGTTTAGCTAACGATATGATTCGACTATTTTACGATATTTGTAAAATTTTTGAAGACTTCTTTGATATTTCTTATTTATGTTTACGATGCGTACATTTTACACGCGTATTTACTTTTCACTTTATTTTTATTTGGACTTCACGCTCTGCTGCAGATTTTCGAAATCATACCCGAATTATTTGTATATCGTTTAGAACTGCTTAAAGCGGTTTCCCTATAATTTGTACAAATCGTTTATGCCGATCAACGTTTCTAGTTTTGCGAATTAAAAACGCGCTATTACGAATCTCATTTTTATAAAATATATTTCTTTTAATGGTGCGTTCTTATAATATTTTATTTAGATTACCTGCTTACTTTTTTAATCGTAGTTATTCAAATTAATCCACGATGTTTTTTTCAATTTAAATATGTTCCTTTTGAAAATTATCGGTTGAGCGTGAATCGAGCGAGAACAACTTTCTCTCAAAAGTGAATAAATTATCTTAATAAATTTATTCGGTTGATAATTATATAATATTTTTTTAAACCCGCTATATTTGTTCACTAAACAACTGCAACGAGAAAATCTTGCGTACCTACTCGTGCACTAAGCAGTACAGATTAAATTAATTCAAATACTTAATTATTAATTTTATAGTTTAGCTATCGGCTACCGAGAAACTATTTTATTTAACTTGCATTCGAATAGTTTTAAATACGTGTACGTTTTCGATGGAACAGGTGTCAATACTTGAGTTTTGCGAGAATAAATATTTTTATAATAATTATCTTTGATTCTTCTCGCAATGTCTTCTCTACTCCTTTTCCCTTCGTAGATTCATTTGACACTGTAAAGGTTACCTTTTGTCTCTTCGGTGATGCGATCGTTTCTAATTCAAATCATAAATATCGTAAGACATATTCAAATTATGAAAAAAGAAAATTGACCCTTTTTAACGATAAGTATTTCACTAGATAAATTTATCATCTACCTTTTCTACGAGTTACTTCTCTTCCGGTATTATAGATCGATTATAAATTGAATTTCTGGTGCAAGAGGAAAATCATCGAACCGACAAATGTATTCCTGTTATTTCGTGTTATTTCCATTCGCACAAATACCGGAAAAAGAGCCTCGAGCTTATTTTTTACGTTTAATAAAAATCGGTAATATAATATCTATGAATATTCAAGGACTTAGGTTTTGCTTACGCGCATCTAAAATATACGTATCTTAATGACCTGACAAAACGACATTGGTCGGGTTCAAATATTTGAATTTCGAGTCGCAAAATTGAAAGCGCTAGTTAAAAATGCAAATCTGGCATTCGAAATATGTCCGCGGCGTCCGAGGGACGAACAATGGAAGATAAATAAAAGGGAAGGCGGATGATTTATCAAGGATTCACCGTGCAAGATGCCAGCGATGAGATGCTGTCGTCGTCGATCGACGAGAAACTTTGTTTGTTATTTTCTTTTCACTCGTATTACCTCTACGCGAGGACGACCCGAAGATCATCGTTGCGATAACGTATTTTTCTAACGTATGCGTAATGAAGAGTCGTTAGTAACGCGGTAACAAGAGAATTAAAATCGTTTGAATTATCGTTCCTCCCAAGGCTAACAAGACAGTGCAATGCAATTCATGACTCGCGGCGTTTGATTATAATTACTATAAATTAGATACCATTCGATGTTATAAGACTAGTAATATTTATCGGTTAATATAAATTATTACTTAATAATATCAGCGCGTCTATCGAGTTTTTATTTTAAAGTTGCTTCCGTCCATTCGTTCATTTGCGTATTAGTTTAACGTCCACAAGGACTATTATCCTGGAATCTGAAAAACTTCGAGTCTTTCTTAAAACATTCGTTTTACCGTTTAATAAACCGATTTACCTACATTTAATGTTGAGTGCGCGTTAAGAGTTTTTCACGTAATATTCGCGAAAGCTGCAAAATAAAAAATATACTTTACATATTTTGAAACTCCTGGGAATGAAATAAGTACAGCCAAAGTAAGAAATACGTACTCCTGGAACGTCGTTAAATACTTGAATGAGCTTAAAAACGTTAAAAAATATATCTAGTAATAAAGAGGGTGCGGAGTTTATTATGCCATTTTAATCGTTTACAACGGAAACAGTTATAAACTCGTATTTTTCGAATTCTTTAATAAAGAGAACGACGTTAAAATTTCACATTTTTGAATATATATATTTCAAAACCGTGTAAGTCAGAAAATTTAAAATAGAAAAAAAGTCGGAATGCCGAAAACGGTTCAACCCTTTCCCGGTTCCGCTTTTTTCACTTCCGCTTTTTCCGTTCGTCCGCGCGTTATTATTTAACCTTTTGATGCGCGCGTTCGCTCTTCAATTGCAGGAAGTTCGGGTTGTGCTTTTCAGTGTCGTATTACTTTCGGTAACTAAGCGAAACGGTGCGAGAATCGTCACTTTTTTGTTTTTGCGCAGGAGACAAAGTTACGGATCAGAGTACAGAGTCGCATAATATTTTTGAACAATGTACAGGATTTTTTGCGTTGATACTTTTCGAAGCGGTCGTAAGCTTTTTTAAATTTAAATTTTACGTTGAGTCGCAAAAGCAATTATTTTTCATTCGCGTTGTAAAACGTAGACTCCTTTTTCTAATTTACGCTTAAGAAACAAAGTATTAAAAACTTCGGATAATAATGAAAGCACCATGCATTATTTATAATTCCCATTATCTTTACAGTTGACATCACGCATAGCTAAGAATTTTCATTATTTTCACATTTTATGTAAAACGGATGTAACCCAACCGAACTCGTTACGTCATATCGAGACACACCGAACGTACAAAACAAAAATGGTAAACGCACTTGATAAAACGCATACGTTTGCAAAATAATTAATACCGATGTCAATTTTTCAAAGGCAACAAAACTAAAATTGCACTAAAACGTATGAGTGAATCGCGAAAAGAAAGGCTCGATTTACTAAATACGAAGGAAAGTCCGAACGAAAGACGCATCGATAAAGTTTTATACAAATTTTGACGCTGGTTTATCCGACAAAATAGTTTTATGAGCTTTGGACGTTGGAGAAATTTGGGCGTATTCGCGTTTCATCGTAAATTTGGAGACTTTCTAAGCCCCGATCGACCCTGAATGACTCCCGGAATGACTCCCTGAATGACACCCATAAATTACAAATCTTACATAAGCGTGGTAATCCCTCGCTAAATTTTTCTGGGGTAAATTCGACTCAGCTCAGCTTCTTTCCTTTTCGCGGACTTCCATCGATCCGATCCTTGGCTCGTACCTCCGAAAGAGCACCGCCGATGCGCAGAGCCGCAAAAGTGCCGGCAGCCATTAGCGGTCGCGGTTCTCGCTCGTTCGTAATTACGCCGCTGGAGATAAAGCGCGCGATTGGACTGCGGAACGGATTTGCGGATTGTCGTCGGCGAGCAGCGAAAGCGACTCGCGCGCGAACCTGTCGGAGGAAAAGAAGCTCGCCGATGTTGCAAAGTGCTTCGCCTCGACGGAGACGGCTGACAACTTATTTATTCATTGTTCGGAATCGCGCTTTCCAGACGTATTACTCTCGCTCCGTCCTTTTTAGAGTCGATGATGTTACTTCGCTGGCTTATATTTGAAATATAAATGCTGATATCTTGTATTTAAATACGTCGGACGTTATTTGTATGGAAATCACGCATTTCCATATTTGATAAATACGAGGAATATTTTTGAGCCGTAACCGAAAAGTTGTAAAAATTTTAAATATGCCATTGTAAATATTTTAAATTACATCTCGTTTCGTTATTTTTACGAATACCTTTTTATTTTGTTTTTTGGTTTTATTCGTACGCAGAATTTTTCCGAAAAAGATGATAGAAATCGAATTTTACTTCGAATAACGTTATTCAAAATTTTATAGTTAGAATATTTTATGAATTCAGCGTAAAACGAAAACAAGTTTTTCCTAATAAATTTACCGCTACGCGAAAGCCATTATTCTATGCATTTAATTTCAACGTACCTTTGCGCAACGTTTCTATCCGTACGGATTTTACAAAATATCCTGGTCCGCTGAAAAATTCATAATTCATAATTTACAATATAAAATTATTTAAATTATATTTGCATTTAAAATTGTTGAAGTGTATCGGTCGAACGCGTTTAAAATTTAAGTATTCTTTCCGTAATTGGATGAATTTAGGTAATGGGAATATGCAAATTGATTTGAAAAAACTGTCAACCGTAGAAAACTTGCGGTAGATTAAGCGATAAATCGTGAAACGAGTTACTTAAAACTGGCAAAAAAATATATAACAAAACATATTAATTCGAACGTTGACTAATCGAATATGGCGTAAAATTATTAAGAAACAACGTTCCTCGTAATATTATTACGATGTAATTTTTTTCAAATTCCAGCGATAAGTTTAAAAGCTTACAAATGATCCGATCGTGATACGTGATATTCCATCGTAAGTATAATCTGTAATATCGCGTCCAGTTCGACATCGCGTTCGACATCGAGTTCGACATCGAGTTCGATATCGAGTTCGACATCGAGTTCGACATCGAGTTCGCTCGAACGAAACTTCAAAATCGGTTATTCGATTCGTTATCGACGACAAGTCGGCGCGAAATTTTCGTTCCGTATTCGCACCCAGTTTAAACACATTCCGAGCGTTTGACCGACGGAGTCATTCGTCCAAGAATCGAAGCTCGACCCGTTATCCGAGCGACTCTGTCCAATTATCTCGACTCGTTGGCTCGGTATCATCGCCATCCCTCGTTTACACCACCTTCCTGGAAGAGCTCGATAAAAAAGGACCGCTCTCCCGAAAGGTCTTACTCGGGGAGGCTCGAACGCATCGAGAGTGGCCGCGACCTATGCTAACGTTCCTCCTCCTCCTCCTCCTCCCCCCCTCCTCCTCCTCATCCTCCACCCGCATCTCGAAAAAGAGGCGCGAGCGTAGGCCCGAGTACACGGAGAGCGGGGATAAAAATTTCGCGCGCAGCAGCGGAGGACAATGTTATCGGGTCCACGCGATCTACCGCGCACCGTCTCGTTCTTCATCATCGTCATCCTCTCCTCGTTCCTCCTGCCACGGGGAGGAGGAGGCGTTTCTCACCCGGAGTCGCGCGTCTTTTTTCCTTCCTCCGTTCCTCCGGATTTTCTCGTACGCGCCCGAGCCGCTCGGTTTTTCCCCCTTAACGATGCGCCCCGACGATACAGTCACATTTTTACCCTTTCCTCTCGCTCTCGCATCCGTTTATTTACGGCGGATTTTGCACGCGGCTTACAAGCTGTGCGAAACTTTCCGCGCGAACGTACGTTATGAGCTGGATGCGGGGCTTCCGTGTAGTTGCGCTTTGGCTTCGCATTCTTTGGATAACAATGAGCTAGAATCTTCCGGCTGGAAAAATTGCGGGAATCGCTGTTCGTTATTTTACGCGAGCCGATCTTAAATCAAATTAATAACGATGATTACGGATGATTCGACCCTCGGGGCATTTCGTTTCTACTTTGGAAAAATTTCTCTTTCGAATAATTTAAAAAAGGAAATCAAACGGAGTTTCTCGATCAAACAATAGATGTTTTTACAATTATTCGCTTGGATAGGCGTAATCTCGATACTCGTCGATAACTCCTAAGAAAAATGTTGATCGATCGATGCTAAACTTTAAGAAATTTAATGCATCGAGAGGTCGAAAAATTTATCGGGTATCTCGAAATATAAAAGATAAATTTTTTCGGGTAATCCAACTCTCGTGCAGTCTCATCGTAGAAAATTACGCTTCCGAGCAGACAAATTGAGCTTAAACATAGAAATAAAAGCTAGAGGAAACGATCAAAGATAAGATGACACAGCCCTTCTAAAATCGATCGTAAACGCAGTTCGGTCGTGCTATTACGCATTTTAAAGCTTACCTCGTATAACGGGTATTCGTTGATATTCCGTGTTGCAACAACGAAGCCTTTACTTATTCTTTTTTTCGAGCTGTAGGTATAAACAATGAATAAGACGTCCCATTAGGACGCGATAAATTTGACAGATTTATTAACTCATCGTATTTTTACGCGTTACGATTTACCGTCCGCGTTGCGAAAGGAAAAAGTAAGGTGAATTCGAACGAGATATTGATTTTACTTAGGCAACGATATAAAGAAATTTAACGTTTAAATAGAAGTTTTTTAAAAATGAAAACGTTGAGTATCCCGTGCTCGAAGTGGAAAAGGTTGGAAAAAAGGGAAGCGATCCAAAGATCGAAATCTTCCAACAATGTACATTAAAATCATTTTCAACGTTGAACAACGTCGAAACAAAGTAAATTTATCATACCGGTTAATTTGGAACAAGAAATGAGTTTTTCGGTCGAAACGCAAGTTTAACGAAGTAACGCAACTCGATAGATCAGCTGTTAAAACATAAACTGCGCAAATTATATTTGCATATGAAATTCTTGTATATTATAGTAGTAATTCGCGTAGATTGCGTTTGATTAAAGGTTCGACAAGTAATAATTTAAAACAAATATTTACAGGTAATTTTGAAAGTTCGAACGATAAAAGGCGGAATTCGAGTAATTTGCCGAGGTTTATTTATTCGTAACTCGGTAGTCCTGAAAATAAATTACAGTGTCTCGCGTATTTGGATCAGCTGAGCTATCTCGAAAAAATACCTTTAATTGATTCGAGATTGCTTTCTGGCATGCGATACGTACTCCGGAGACACGGCAATTCCGAATGCATCGAATTCCGAAGCTCGGCTACCACTGTTTTCAAGAAAACTCCTCGTCGCGAAAGCGGAGCATCAAAGTCAAATATCGGGACGCCCCGGCGGTGCGATCGCTTACGTATGCGTGCGTAAAAGCTGGCGAAGAGTACAATCGATCCCAGAGAAATTAAATCCCGAAGGCACGCGCATAGTCCGTCACTCGGGGCAACGATGCCCAGATGACAAATTGCTCCTTCGTTAGTCCATCAAGTGACTCGGACGCCGTGGTACGCGTCAGGTTGTTGAAAAGTTACACGGCCGCTATTTTTCATGTAATTAATATTACTCCGGGACGGATACAATTACAACGCGGTAAAAAATAAGCGGATAAAATGTTAACATTTCTCGCCTGTCAAAACTCTGCCTGGCGTATTAACGTTAAAAAGTCCGTAAAGCGATGAGTAAACGACTACTAGCCAAGCCTTTCGCCTCGGACACTCGTGTATCTCTTTTAAGCGGTGAAAAACTATTGTCATTTTTAATCCTGCGTGTAAAATAGGTAGAATCGGACGATCGGACTTGCCTTATTCGCCGATGCTCCAACGAACATATTAATCTATGCGAAAGCAAATAGTAATCTACCCGGGACTTTTTTTTATTTTTCATAACTTCGAATAAAAATGAAAGCGTCCAACGTTTTTATAAATTCGATTCGTTGATAATTAGAAATTTCAAAATTTTTGATAAAATGAAATTTCAATTCCAAGGATCTTTGAAATTGGATGTTACGATGTAATAGTTTTATGAAATAAAAGTAAAAATGTATCGAAGTGTTACATTTTTCATCGTCGTGATGAAATTTAAATGAAATAATATAATATTAAATACACGCATATATATATATATATATATTATTCTTATTCATAAATAGGAATAAAATAACGGCAACAAATTTGTACGCGATATTTTATTTAGTGGTTGGATCCTTTTATTTTTTGGTACAAAATTGTATGCTTCTGACAAAACGTATATAATCGAATTAACGTTATTAACGATGTAAAATTAAGGTTAAATATAAATAAAAATATACTATATAACCTGAATTAATAATTAAAAACCGTGTAATTTAGAATAATTTTTCTTTTCTTTTAAAGGAAACTTATTCCTACGGTTGATATAAATGTATAAATGTATGCGGTCGTGACATTAATTCGTACATTTAAACCGCATTTATTTCACCAGTTTTATTCCTTCCAGAAAGTTTTTCAAATCGCGAAGATACTCATTAATCTTATTTAACTTAAATAACTGGTTAAATATATCACCGTTTAAGCCATATAAAATGATTGCGCGTTGTCAATAGTATACTTGAAAAATATATAAAAGTATTGTATCTAACCGCTTTTTAATACACTCGATGATTACGTGCCATCGAATAATGTCCGATTTATTAATTGAGTAGTTATATCACTTACGAAATACAATTAGGAACGATCAACGTTAAAGTAATAAAGATCGAAAGAACGTATCGAATACATTAAGAAAATATAGAAAATATCGATAAAGATTTTTTTATGGTGTACGATTTATAATTTTATAACGAACGAGAACATTATTGTTTTATTTTTCGCGAAAATGTTAAAATTTGAAGATATAATTTAAATAAAATAAGTGTCGTTGTATTTCCATAAAATTAGTTATAAATATTTTAAGGTTGAACCCTCTTTTCAAATAAACTGGTATACATTTTATTTTTTATACAAAAAATAAACACGATGAATAAAAACAATGGTGAAATATTTCCATATGAATTTAAAATTTAATTCATAAAAGTAAAATGGAAAACCGGATACTCTCGAATAATTAAAAGCATTCGTTTTGTATTGTATTTTATTCTCAAATTTGGTCTTGTAAAAACACTTATCTATACTCGAGACCAATTTATTCGATAACATGCAGAAGTTCGAGGCTCGGTTACCCAAGCTTATCTCGCATCACTTAAGCGTATTTATTTTCGTTTTTTCAATTTTCACTCGAACTTATAATAAAGAACGGGCATCGATAACTTTTTCGTTTCAGCGGTATAAAACATAAAATTGGAGCAGCGAATTTTACGTATATTTTTTTCGAAGAAGAAAAAAGTACCGTGATTTAGAAAAAAATAATTCCCCACCGTTTGCTTTAAAAAGGTCCGATTACAGCGCTCGTGCGAACGAATCAAAGATGAATCCAATTAAAATTATAACTCGGGCTGGATAAGATGCGTTTTCGTGGGTTCGAATTTACAGAGCTTAGAACTCGCGCGTTATCTGCAATCGCGGGAAAAATTTGTCCTTTGTGCAGCTCGAGGCTACTTTATTTTACCGTAAAATTCCAAAGTTTGGCAAAATTTTGAGCAAAGTTAGTCGGTTCGCGCTCGGTCAACTTGCGTAGACATCGGACGCTCGGAAAACTCCGGTCACGTACAAATGCACGGGTCCAGATTCGAGGCGGGATAAATATTAATCAGCGACACGGATACGTTTTCGTTTGTGTCGGGTGGGACATTTAATTAAAGCGAAGAAGCCCGATCGATCCGACAAAGTAAAAACGCCCACCGCAGAAAAAGGAAAACCGCTTTCGAACATCATCGGGACACATTGGAGGCAATAAACGTCGCCGGTTACGAGTCCAGCAGTCCAGTCTCGACTAATAATTCATTGTCAGCGCGATAGATCGCTACCGGGGGCAATAATCAATAAATGCTCGACGGAGCCTCGAAAGACGCGAAGCTCGGCGTCGCGAGCACTTAGTTATTGCCTTATGACGATATCCTTATTACAATTCCGCCGTTCGCGATTACGCCTTGGCCCTTTATCCACGATCTAGGACACACCGACATCGCGGGCAAAGCTCCACCTTTGCTTATTTTTTCTTCATCTTTTTGCCGCGTTCGGATTATTATGTACGTCGGACTTGCAACGCCGGCCAGTGAAATCTATGCGACGAATGTACATTGGCTTATATCGTTCGATACTTTAGCCCTGATTTTATTGATAATTGCCCTAACATATGTATATCAACGTTCGCTATTGTTTAAGTTATTTATTAGGATAACGAGAAAATAATAATCTTCCTTTGCTTTTTAGAATTAAATATTTTATATAAACTGGAAAAAGTAGGGCGCCGTATAAAGTAATACTGAAAATTTTTATACGGCATCGTTTTTATCTTATCTTAAAAATGTTTTTATTTTGTACACCGTATTAATTATATGCTGTATGGTTTAGGAAAATACCGCAAATATTGCATGCGTATCTCTATATATAATACGTGTATACGTAATTTTAAACGAGCGTATATTTGTAAATTTTTATTTTTGACCGTTTCTTTAATATTTCAATTATTTCATAATTGATCATTTTATTCCAGAAGTTCGAGACGAGATGTTTTATCGGTCTCGTTTGCATTCTTCTTCTACCAAATATAGTAGCATCGAAAGGTGAGTCTTAATTATTTATTAATATGTAAAGTATTTCAATCAATACGTAATGATTAATCCGTCGTTCCATAGGAATAAAATAATAATTTATTACGGGAATAATTGAAAAATCATTGCTTTAAAAGCATACGATGAAATAATACTTGTAATTATTTATATCTTAGAATATCGATAGGAATATTTAAATAAAAATATAAATAGGTCATAGTTGTACCGAATTAAAGTGTATTGATAAAAAAAATAAAATATAATTTATAATTTAATAATGAAAAGTTAATGTATTTGAATTAATATAAAATGTAAAAAAAGAAAGATAAATTTTAAAAAGTCTGTATCGACGATAATTTATCGCGGTTGATATTCGATATTTATGATTTTGAATATTTTGGTATTAATTCCACTTTTTGCATTTTAAGTAAAGATCCATCTTTGGTTTTATAAAATTATGGGGAATAAAATATCTTACAAGCTATAGGAGGCATCGATAAATCTTCAAAGTTGAATATATTTAAGGTGAAACTTTAAACTGCATATAAATGTTTGATCCTTAAATTAAGTAATTTTGTTTGAAATTCGGATTTGTAGAAACATGGAATTCGTATAATTATTCAACGTCCGAATAGACTTATCGTAAGGTCCTATAATCACCGAAATCACTGTAATCTACTCGAACGCTCGATAACGCTTGCAAAATCGCCCAAAAACCGAATAAAGCTCGTCCTCGAGAAACTTCGCTTGGTTTTAAATTAAGACTCGTTGCACGCATCAAAGTACATACAAAGTCCCTTCCCTCACGGTTCGTTCGAGACGTCCCGGCGCGAACAGGACGCGAACGTTTCCTCGCAGCCGCGAATCCGGGACGACTTCCTGGCTTGCACCCTCGAGTCGAGGTCGCCGGTCATTCTCGCGATAAACGACAAGCGCTTGCGATGAATTCTCGCGGCGGACATAAATCCAACGGCGATCGCCAATTACTCGGATCGCGCGATCGGAACTACATAAACCAGCTGCACCTGCGATCCGACGGAGACCCGAGCGAACCAAAGGTCGTTACTTAAACGGTCGTTAAGGTCGCAAAATGAAGACGATCGTTTACGCGCGAGAAATTCCGTCGCCTCCGCGGTTCGGAGGTATCGGAAACTGTGATATCGAGGGCCGATCTTCTCGTGCATTATTTCTTACTTCGAGGAAGGTCGTCGACGCCTCGTCGACCTAACCTAAATTTTCGATGTCGACACTTATCGATGGCATATTTTCAGAACTCTTCCTTTTTATGTCTTCTCCGTATTTATAGCTTTTCTAGACGTATACAATTACAGCCTTCTCTCATTTATATTTATCGTACCTACCTCTATATAAAAACGATATTTCATCGCTATTTTTACACGCATCGTTATTAATGGATCGTAACAATTGAAAATATATCAAAATAACGAGAAGAATGTATAACGCTTTTTTCCTTCCAACGAATAACTTGCTTTATCTCTACAATGTTATTTGTTAAAAAGGGACGAGTTCCACGCTAATTTATCAGCAGTTTATCGTTAATGGAAAACTTTTGGATGCACGCATCGCATTGTAAAATTTATATATATTTGTCCTTATCTTCGTAGTTCACACGGATGCTTTTAATCGCGTAATAATTTTAAAACTAAAGCTCGTATTTTTTTCTATTTTATTTATTCTAGATGTTCTACGTGACACGTAATTACTCAGTTATCGCGCGGTACAACGTAATACGATATTTCATACAACTACTTAAACGGTAATTATCTGAGAAATCGGCGCCTATTATTATGAATTACATCGTACGGGCTTCATTTTGTTCTGGTAATCTTTGTTTTACAGAGTTAATATCTACCTTCCTGCCTTTTTAAAATTAATTAATTATAAATTTCAACGAGTAATTGCTTTACATCAAAAGTATTCGGATAGTTTTTCATTTTATTTTTACGATCCATTGTTTATTATTATGAACGAATGATAATTTCGTTACAGTTCTTTTGAAAATGATAATTTTATATTTTTTATCGATCCATTACTCGCTCCGGTATCTACGAAGCACGAACAAATTTTAAATTTCGTTAAACGTACGGAATATACTTAAATAGTTTTCGAGTGTTAAATACGTTGAAGAGTTCATTTGAAGGATATACTCGGGTACAAAGGATCGACGCGAAGGTACTGAATCGAAAGGTAAAATGAACGGTCATCGAAGAAAAATGTACCAAAGCGAGTCATTTCTAGATCAAAACTTTCGCACACTTGTCATTACATGGCTTAATGTTCTAAAGGACTGTTTTGCTTTCCCCTACAAACACTCTGAATTTAAAGACTTTCTCGACTAAATCACTGCTTCGCCTAAGTTCTACGCGAACACGAGCAAAGAGCAGAATGAAAACTGAAAACTGCAACTGCAATTTACGATATACCGCTAGAATTAACATCGGAAATGTATTCTCATACTTTAAAAGTGTTCGATAATGTTATCATGCATAATTCATCGAGCGAATAATTAACGGTGGTTATTAATTTCTTGCGATAATTGAAACGGACGGTTCGAAATTACGCGTGATACGCTTTAAAAAATATATCCGATACTCCTACTTTTCCCATTTTAACGATCTTCTTCGTTTTTTGAATTTATAAATAATAATTTATAGATAAGACGTTGAAAACGTTTGGTTAATATTTAAAAATGTATATAAGCGTAGTCTTGTATACTATTTATAACTTTTTATCGAAAATCAAGTATTTTCGTACAAATTTTAAATGGTTACGTTCAAAGAAGCTGAAAATACGTTTATTTCGATAAAATTATGTATTTACTCTATTTTAAGTGTACAGATTAATATTCAAACAAATATAAGGGTTAAATTTCCATTGGATAAAACTTATTTCGTTACTTATAATATTACAGAACTACGTCGGAAAATTAAAAACAGTGAAGTTATTTTTGTTAAATAAAAATGGTAGCTCGTAAACGTCGAAGCGTTCAACGATATTACTTGAAAACTTTGTTGGACCAGACGTAATTATTTGAGTTAAAAAACTTGCAACGATAAACCGATACAGTCACATTATTATACGTATCCGATCCGGTCTATAAACGGTGGCGCTTACGAATAAGCAAAGCCAAACGAAGTAAAAACAGGTATGAAGCGGAAGAATGCGCGGCTCGAAAAACCTCGAACTGGACGAGTGGCAAAAATCGCGGTCGACTCGTCGTTTAATATTTACAACCGATAATTTATCGCCAGGCGCAAAAGAGTCAATAAGGTCTCGCGCGAAACGTCTATAAACGAAGAGGACATCTCGAAGACGCGACGGACGCGTAACGCGGTAAAGGGTTCGCTGGAAGAGGAAGGATGCGGAGCTTCGGGTGAACGAGACGGCGATTTTTATCGTCACCAGCTGAGACGAGCCCGCGGTAAACTCGGTTATTTTACGGAGACGCGGGAGTCGGTCGTTCGTTGTCCAAGGTCAGGCGCCCCGTGAACTCGAGTATAAATCGACGCCGATCGACGCCGATCGTCGACGGCGACGCGACTCGAGTTGTCCCCGATATTCCCACGACGAGAGCGAGTTTCGTTACCTTGGCCGTCGCGAACTCTCCGGCCGTTCGAAGCGTTAATTTCGTGCTTGATTTCCTTCGCGAAGTCAGCGGCTGTGTTCTCGGTTCGCTCGCACCCGCGACTCCACCGCGACTCCACCGCCACTCCACCGCCACTCTACCGCGACTACGCGATCGAACGAGGCGCTGATACCTACTGATACGGTTGAACAGCCGGGCGATATTATTTACTCGATTCACGAAGCGATCGAAGCATCGAAGCGTCGCGGCGCTCGCTTTCTAATAAACAGTACGTTTCGAAGTTTAACCTCCTCCGTATTCGCAAACCCATCCTGCCTCCGATGTTAGCAGTAGTTCCTGGAAGGATAACTTAGTCGGTAATTAGTAGTTTCGCGAGACTCGCTCGTACTTTTTCTACGCTCGCGACAGCGTTTCGAGTTCCTCGAGACGAGTGATTTTGAAGCGCTCGGAGGACTTTCCTCGAGTGTCTCCAAGCCGTCGCCTCGCGGCAACGTGCAATCAAGCTCGACGAAACTCGACGAAACTCGACGAAGCTCGACGAAGCTCGCGTCGTCGCGCGCGATTTAGCGATCCAGAAAACGTCCGGTCGATCGTCGATAAATCATGGCGTGTCTCCGTCCCCTTTAATCTCGCGGTCTTGGCTCATTTTAACGGGCGCGACGCTTAACGCGTTCGTAATTACACGTGCCGTCGCGAAGGGCAAAATTTATCACCTCCCCCGGATCGATTAGCCCGAGTCGGAGTTTGTCGATTGATTCAGAAATTTATACCGGGAAGAGACTTCGAGCTTCGAGTGCTTCGAGTGCTTCGCGCAACGTTCGTTGGTTTTCGATATTTCTAGCGCTTCCGTTGATAATTTGACCGATACATCGATCGCGTGACTCACAGTAATTAAATGTATAAATCTTGGACGAAGGAGCCATCGATGACGATATCGATCAGGAGGCCTTAAAAAACCGATTATTTGAAAAGCGATTCCTTCCGAAGTTAACGTAATCTATTCTTTCTACTCTACCGTTCGTTTTGCATCCGAATTCGCTCTTCTTGGAATCAAATGTACGATTAATTTTGTACTTAAAATATTTATAGTTTTTTTACGAGGAATACGCTATCATTGCACGAGCCTATCGATATTTTCCGAGTTTGGAGGTTTCGAAATCAATTATCTCAGAGATGATTGTCGCCTATTTATTTGCGATTCGCCGCATTTCAAAGTTGTAACGGGTAAATCTAATTTTCCAACTGCATTCGTTGGCTTCCATAAGTTTGAAAAAAACGTGCTTGATTTATCGATTTGTGTTCGAAATCGTACACTTTGCGAACGTAGGAATTATGTATTTCTTTATAACGATATGCGAAACAGCGTAAATGTAAAAATAGCGCTCGTACCGAACAAAGAAGGTTACGGAAAAAAAAATTTTTATAGTTCGCTTTCGATGCATTATTATTATTATTTATTTCATACCATTTAATTGATCTACACTTATCTCCGATCAACTATTTTCCACGGTATGCCAATTTAACGACGAACAGATCTAAATTTGGATATTTTATGGTAAAAAATATATCAAACGCGCGATAAAGAATCAAGGCGAGGAATTCGATTGGCTCGTTATATCTCGTCGCTCCAAATATCATAATTTGTAATTCGCCCGTCGATACGAAAGGATCGATGGAAAAAAAGTTGAAAGCCAGTCGTTTCAAGGCCCGAGCCCGAGACCGAGCCTGAGACCGAGCCTGAAACCGAGCCTGAGACCAAGCCCGAGATCGACTCTCTTTCACCGACACTCGTTCCAACGAACGCGACGCTCATCCGCGAGCTCATCACAGGCTCGCGAATACACAGCCGTCGGAATATAGAATAACGCGGATCGTCGAGCGGATCGTCGAGCGGATCGTCGAGCGGAGCGTCGAGCGGATCGTCGAGCGGAGCATCGAGCAGAGCCGAAAGGGAAAATGCCGGGAGCAGTCGAGCCCCCGACGAAGGAGCCGCGCGGAAGGACTCGAGAGCGTTCACCGCGGGAACCCGGAGAGAGTCGCTTCGCCTTTGTCCTCGTGTCTGGTCGACCTCGACGGCGCCCCCACCACCAGCACCCCCGGGTGAGCGGGCCTGACCCCGCGTGGGCGCTTTCCAAGAGGCCGCGCACTTTCTAAGGCCTTTCGACTTCGACGCCTCTTTGTCGCCGAGCTTTCGACCCGGGCTCGAGCTTCTCCTCGCGGTCCTCGCCGTCCTCACCGTCCTCGCCGCCTTTGTTCGTCCTCCGCGCTCCAACGAGGGTTCGGGGTTCGGGAATCGGAGTTCGTGTTTCTCCGCGCCGAGAGAGTTGTTTCCCTTCTTTTCTGACGAGGTTTCGGGACTCTTTCGGCGCTCGCTGTCTTTTCGAGCGAACCCTTGCTTTCGTACGCGGATCCAGAGTTACCGTTGTATTCTAGTTCGTTACATAAATGTTCGCGATTTAAATCGCAAAATTTTGACTCGGATAGTTCCGTAAATTATACTTTCTACTCGTTATTTCTTCGAACCACGTTCTTCTACGATACAACGAATTTTGTGTTTTAGATTACCACAAACGTCGAATACTCTATGATGAAAGGCACAACTTCTTACGTCTGGCGTTCGTGAAACGTAGTTAAGAAAAAATATCGCGCTTATTTATCCGATGAAAATATCAAGGTGCCGAAATATGCCATCGCTATTTTTAAATTACGTTATTATTCTTAAAATATTTCGACTCGAACGAGATTTTATTATACTATAAATAACTTACATTGGTGTCGAAGAGAAAAATAATACGTCGGTAATATAGATAAAACGGATACGTTCGTACAACGTTGTAAAAATTTTGAATCATCGAGTTCGATCGATAGCGTTAAAAGTGTTAATAAAAACAAAAGTAAATACATTTTGAATTTTTACAAGATCGTAATTTACGGTATTTTTATTTCGATTTCGTTGTAAACGCGTGAAAAATGCGCGTGAATTTTTAATACTTGACCCATTAAAATTTTCACTTTCCGCGACAAAAGCAGTTCAATTTTCCAACGAAACGGGTAACTATAATAAACGTAATTTCTCAACCGCGAACGTTTTGCGAAAATTTTTGTCCCAACAAAAACTAGTTATTCGTGCGAATTTTAATAAAGTAAATTTCTATTTACCCTTTCCGACACCGAGGGAATACGTCTACGCGAAAGCCGCGGAGTATCGCGAAAATCAAGATACCATTAAACACCGAAGAAAAACTTGAAAACCGTCGTATGAATTGTAAAGTCATACTCGTAAAGAGGCGGTAATAGATTGTAATACAATTCGCTATTGTATAGGAAAGGCGCAATTGTCCCGTAGCCCGAGAAAAGTGTTTCTTCGTACTCGGTTGTGATCTCTTAACCACTGAATCGTGAGAACTGTAACACGACCAAGTGCATCGATCTTGCCCTTTTTTATATCATTAGAGTTAAGTTACTCCAACCAAAGTTAGACTTCTCCTGGAGAGAGAAATTAAAATCAAATCCCTGGGACCCGAGCCGCCAAATCGAGGTGAAAAATGTATCGAATGCGGTTCTGACGGTTACCTAATACGCGATAAGTACTACGATCGCTTCGTTCGGAGACGTTGGTTCGTCTTTCAACGAGTCTCTGATAATTGCCAACCGTTCTTTAGTACGAAATATTGTTCGCGTAATGCCATTGATGTCGCATCTGTTCTTTGTTCGTTCGTTCAAACGGCACATCCAAGTCGAACTTAAAAGGCTTCTTCGAGTTTCCAAAGAAATAGTTTTCTCGCTCTTTGACGGTCGCCGTTTTGTTTTAGTCTTTAAACCATTATTTTTAATGCGTAGCGTGATAACTTAATTTTGCATTGTTCAACGTGCGATTGTAAAATATTTGTTTCGGATCTCGTTAGAGCTTGGGTACTTTTTTTACTTACCGATTTTAAAAGTAAAATAAAATTAGATATAATTTTTTGTCGTATTTCATCGATTTTTAAACGTACGTTTAAACAAATTGTTTCTAGCTTTTGGAGGTGATCAACGAAACTTAGCGCTAATCGTATAAAAAGGTGCACTTTTTAAAATATTTTATTTAAAAAGCCTTAAAATTTAAAAAATATGTTTACTTACGGGCTTTATTATTCGATTATCGAGTTCCATCGTAAGCAGATTTTATGTCGTTGTTTGAACTATTCGTATCTATTAATTTGATTTAAATTCACTTATGAAATTATTAAAATTTCATTTATTTCATTAGATTTAATAAAATAAATTTATGTCGAACCGTAGGTATACATTTAGTTTGCAAATTAGCAGAAAATTAAATTATCCAATAAATTGTGTAAGAAAAGAAAGTTGATTTATAAGTTTCAATGCTACGATAGATTGAATTCGTTATCTATTTATCGAGCGTTGATTATGAGAATATACTGGATAAATTAAAAAGGCTTTGTTAATAGATCTGTCGTATTTAAAAAAATTATTACATTAGCACACAGCGACTGATTTTGAACGAAAGTAAAAGTTGAAAAATTTCATTGTTCGACGATAAATAGTTTTGAGAATGAATAATTATGAATATAAACTATTTTTTCGTCCGTAATATTTCTAATAAAATTTGTTCTCATTATTTTCGTTTTCGTTAAATTTTATAATTTCACAGTTATTACTCGTAACACTAGCCTCGTAATTTCGATATATAAAACATCGGCCCCTATTAATGTATCATAAAGCCACTTCATACGAAAGAACGAAAGAACGAAAGAACGAAAGAACGAAAGAATTAATTACTTAATTAATTATCTACCTCGAATTACATTTACCGCTTAAAGATTAAATTAGTTTTTCAGTCCGATTCTCCGTAATAAAGGATTTTTTTAACCTTAACAAGAATAATATTCCATAATGATTCAATTAAAATTAGAAAAATCCCGTGGGTCAATGCCCAGTACTCGAGAGCCTCGAACGTATTAATTTACGTCCATCTGTCGAAAATTTATTCCACACTTTTTACTCTCCTCCTGTATCTATATCGCGAGGAGAAGACGCTCGACGTTCCCGGCTCGTGCGATCCGCGCTCGACGGTACGCCGATCGCCTTGGTTATCAATTTTTATTCGCTTTCGCTAAATGCACCTTTCGTGATACCGAGACGCGCATCTTCGGAGGGGAGGTAACGATACCCCGGTTTTAATTAAAACGCGTCCTTGCGACTCGCGACGATACGCGAACTGGTTCGGTAGGAGTTCCGCTCCCCTCGGGAACTATCGCAAGATTCTCCGAAGTGGGCGGATTACCGTCTCGGTATCCCGAAACTCGCGACGGGCCAAAGATCGCGGTTCTCGATTACGCGGAGGATTAATTCTTTGACGGCGTGGGTGCGGTAGAATTTTTCCCGAGCTCGATCGAGCGAAAGTTCAGGGATCCGCTGAAGGTGAGGAGGGGGATGGACGCGAGCGGTGATAAGCGTTCGTTGGAATGTACTTGGCGCATAGACGACTTTTACCTTCTCTACCTTCTCTACATTCACCCGCGTCGAAGACGAGAGTCGAGCTGTAAAAGTAACACCGATTCCTTTTCGTCCTACATTCCTGATACGAATCCTCCGACTCCGAACACGAACGAATTGATATTCGTTCCGAATAGCGAAACTGCGAAGCCTTTATTGTGACCTACGATCGAAGCGAATGAAAACAAATATTATAAAACCCCACCGCAACGCGTCAACTTGATTTTCATAAGCGTTCCGCGTCGTGCTTCGCCTATAGATACAATGGTCGTCTTAAAGATAAGAAAACAATCCCGTTTCTGTAAAGGCCATTTTTTTCTCAAGCTTAAAAAATGTGCTTTTTTTTTTGATATATTAATTCGTCGATGTTATTATTTCTATACGAATTTAGAAAATATAAGTCTTTGCGATAATACCGCGATAAAATCTTCCATCGAACGAAAATGAAGCGGGAGGAAACGGTCGAAAGAAGGAGACAAAAACGCTTTTCTTATCCGACGTTATTTAAGGAAAAGATGTTATCGATAATCGATTTCGATCATAGTGACACAAGTAAATTTAAAACACGATAAAATACAATTAATAGCTAAAAAAGGCTGCAGATGTAGATAAAGTCAATCAATACTTCCTCGCATTTTCATCCTCTCGATCTTTGCGTGATTAATATTTCAACGATGACGAGAAAATGTATTCCTAGAGAGGATTTCACGCGCTTCACCGAGAGACTGGCGCATAGTTATCAGATTATATAATTAAATGATTGTTTATGGAAAAGTACGGCGTGCAAGGAGCGAACTCCGTGCACTCGGAAATAAAAGCTTAAAAGACTTGATAGGCAAGTGAAATTGCGGAATTAACACCTTCGACCGGTTGCCCGTACTCGATAATTACATACATCCCTTCTCCTCATTACGGGGTTTTGCTTTAATAGGTGTCCGAACGGTTCAATTTTATTACCGTATAAGTTATCCCTTTATGATTCTAGATGTTGCTACGAGCTTACGAATATTAAAAATGCGAGCCTCGATTTTCGAGTATCTTTTACCAACGCAAATTTATACCGATCGGTGCGCGTGTCTTTGTGCCAATATTTTTCCACGAAATACTCGCTAAACGGACTCGCTCTTACGAGTGAACGATTATAGAATACGCGAATGCATCTTTTCAACTTGTTGCGCGTTTGATTTCGCCATTGTGAACGTTCCTTATTGTAGACGAATCAACGTCATCGAATAATGTAGATTATAAGGGTATCGGCACTAATTTCAAGGCACGAATAAATATCTCTGGTCGTCCCGGGTGAAACGAACGAGAAGATAGCGCCTTGGATTCGCGTACCGAGTGAAAGATGTACGCCGACTCTTTTGCTTTTTTCTTAATTGAATTTAGCTCTTTCAATTTTAATACTGCGCATTCAACTTGCGCGTGTAACATCGAATAATTATATAACTTTGAAAAATAACGACCGAAACTTCTTTTAACGTGATTTTTAAAACGAGCGAATGAGCGAAAGAATGATTTAAGAGCTTCGTTAACGAACGCGTTACGAATTTAATGTGCGAAAGTTCAGGAATCGCGATCGAGATCTTCACGAATCTCGATGTGGTATCCTATTGTAGTTTACGTGCGTGTATACGAAATTGCCTGTTCGTTACTACGAGGTTCGGATCCAGTGGTTTTATTACAAAGCATTACCCGGATCTCGTCGCCGATGAGTTCGTATATGCGAATGTCGTGTACGATTAAATTAACTGCTTTCGCTAAATTGTCTGTGGTTTTATAAATATTTTAAAAATTAAGTTACATCGAGTGTTACAGGAAACCTTACGGAAATATTCTGTGATGAAATCCATACCTTATATTAAATTTGCGTATTAATTTCCGATCGTTGATTCCTTATCGGTTCCTGGTTCAAATTTTAAGTACTTTTTATTTATTTTAAATTTTGTACCAGACAATTTAAAATACGTTAGAATAAAAATACGCGAAAGATTTTTTTCTAATTGCGTTCATCGTAAAATAAGTAACGATTATTAATACTTTTTTAAATAACGATTCGATTTTTTTTTATTTTTATTATTGAATATCGATTATAATTGAAAAGATAAGTCAAATTTATATTCTATAAAAATAAAAGAATTCTTTAAAAATTCCAAGAAATTATCTTTATTTTACACGTGACCCAGAAAAAAATTATGAATTAATAACTGTTAAAAATAATCGATCTATCATTTATAAAACAATAAACCGATCGTTTTTATGCATTATGGCACTAAAATTTGGTATTACTCAATTGTGACGTACCATTTCGCTTTAATATTTCAGGAAGACGCTTATAATAATAAAAATAATAATAACTCGTGTGGCTTTCTCTTAATGAAACTAATAAAAACTGGCACACGATGATTAAGATTGTAATAATTTTTTTCCTAAAGTGATGTATAATCCTGACCTCCGTGTAAGCTGTCATATTGACAGTACATAAACAACTCAGATTATAACTTTGATTTATATAAAATATAAATTTAATAGTCCTGTTAAGTGCAATGATAAATAATTATAAAACCTTTCGAGTAACAGTTATTGGTAAAATAATCTCTTTAAATAATAGTATTGGTTTAATGGACCAAAGTTTTGTGTAACGAAGAGCAAATATTTGCGTTTCTATAAATTAAAGAATTTATTTAATTACGATAAATGATTGATCGGTACACTACAGAACAAATAATAAAGATTATTTTACAATCTCTTAAATTATAGCTGAATTCAAAAATATTTTAAAATATACACTAATGAAAAACTTTATTTTTTTCTAGGCTTGTGCGAGTTGGAGATCGATCAGTCAAATATAATACTTGATATTGAAGAAAGCAGGGGAGATTGTAAGTATAAAATAGCACACCGTTAAAAGTCCGGATTTAATTAGATTAGAAAGTGTTATTTATTCGTCAAAATAAACTTTATAGTTTCAAAATAAAATCACATTTTCTATGCGCGATTTTCAAGAAAATAATAAATTAAAACTAACTTTTAATTTATTGGAAGATTAATTTGACGTATTAGTAGATAATTTATAATATAATTAAAATGAAATCGTAATATCGCGTAGTAATTAAAAATATTGGCTAAGCAGCAATTTATTATTTTGATTTTAAAATATTTTTTAATTAATTTGCAATAAGAAATAATAGATAAATTCTTACCGTAGCTAAATAATATTTTATAAAATTAACTATAATTTAAATTATATTGACTTATAAGAAAGAGAAATGTTTACTTAAATAATGTTTTTTTCAAATGCTTAAATAATTGAATATTTTTCAATAATTAAATCAAATAATAAGAAAATTTATAAACGTAATTGTTTTTAATACTCAAAAATATTTTATTTACATATTGATATAATATTGTAATATGATTTTGGAGTTTAGAAAAAGCATGTTTATACTTATTAATATCGATAATATAAACATGATCTTAATACATACAATTTCTTATTTTATCGAAAAATCAAATCGATAAATCTGTAGCTCAATATCTTATGTTAGATATTACTTTACTTAAAAATTTTTTAAAAAATTAATTTGATAAATAGTAAACGTTAAATGCCTTCAAAATATTAGTACATTCAAACTATATTCATATATAGATTTTAATACTATTGCAATGAAAATTTTCAAATAGAAATTTAAATTCTTTTAATAGAAAAATTTTATCAAATTACATAATTTTAATCCTGGATGAATTAGCAGAAAAAAATGTGATTAAAAATATAATTTTGAAGGAATAATTGTAAGAGTATTTGTATTTGAAAGACAAATTATTTCTAATTATCATAAATTATATTCTATTGTATTTTTCTCAAGCAACCAATTTTTATTATGAATATAAAAATTTAAATATGTAATATAAAAAGTAGTAAATTATAACTGTTTTATACGATAGTAAAGTCATAATAATATTTCAACATATTTGCTTTTAAAAATAAAGTAATTCCTAGCTTTTGAGTGGGTTATCTTTTACATTTTATAGAGTATTCAATTCACTTTCCCTATTTTTAGAATGTAAACCTTAATTAATTTCAAAAACTAATTTACCTCGATTCATTTAAAAGTTTTATATCTAGAATTAGAGAAATAAATCTACGTGAGCTTAATAGAAATAGTGAAATGCTTAATTTTTAATATGCATTTTAAGGAATATTAATCGGTAGAATTCATTGCAAAAATATCTTAACCTTATTAATCGATGTTTTAATTTATGATACCTTTTTTTAAATTTTTAAATTTTAGTGCGCAGCGATGATTTTTCTTTTCCATACTTATTTGTATCCTAAATTTTATTGCAAAACTAAATTAAGTTTTATATATCATGTAATATAAATTTGATTTTACGATTATTTATTAGTAATTTATTTTTATAAATTATTACGAAATAATAAAATTAACTTCTTAGTTCTGTTGAAAGAGTAGTCTATTAAAAAAAATACACAAAGTTGTAAATTACGTCTTCGATCTCAGACTTTTTTATCACTTAAAATAGTTTAAATCTAATATTAATTACAATTATATGTGTTTATCAACTTTTCATATATGTGTATATGCATATAAAATTTTAATATATGTGTGAAACAAAGGAATTAAAATGCATCTTTCTTAGCGGGTAATATTTTCCGAGGTTAATGTTAGTTAATATGAAAATATTTAATGGGTGCTTCTGATTTTGACGCAATATTTTAGATATTACAAGGAATATTACGCTGTTTTCCAATCTTCTCGACCATTATATAATTTTTTGTTTGGATTAACCATAAACCTAATTTGCAATTTTACAGAATTATATTTCTTCTGCTTCGTAAGTTATGTGTAAAAAGTAAAGCTTCGACTTAAAAAATGATTTCACACTAAAATTATTTTAATAAGTACGCTGTTTTACGCATCAAACTCGCATTTTTACTTTCGCTGACACGTTAAGCATCATTTACAATGTTGCGGCCATTGATTTTATAACAACACTTTTTCTAATTATTATCTTTACAGCGACTATCTTCTGAGTTATCGTCGATATAATGTAGCGATTTTCTTCATTGCAGGACTCAGTCGTCCGGTCGATGAGTGGAATTTTGTGTGGTCACGTGTGTGTGCGTGCATGCGTGCATGGGTGTGCGTTTACGTGGAGGCGCGTGTGCGAATCCTCGGAAGTCGACTCCTCGTAAAATTGTAAGCTTTTACTCGAAGCAATTCATTGCGCATACCATTACCGAGTAGATATATTTCTTAGAAATAAAATGAATAGGCAGTTTTACAACGTTCATTTATTTACTTACTTATTTTATGATACCAAACTATTAGAAATATAATTTTTTCAAAACTATTCTCGTTAACTATTCATATGACAAATAAGAATCGTATCGTAAAATCTTAGACAATCGCAGCTGTACTAACTACCAATCAGCCAAGATTAACTAGAACTACTAACTTCGTTTATTCAAAAAGTGTTTACCGCGTTCGAATTACCGTTAAGTCTATTATTTTACGGCGCTATTGTTTAATTATTGATGCGAGTAAGAATAAAATGAAATTTATGAATTCCGGAACATTACGCGTGAAAATTTAAGAATAATTTTTGCCTATACTTAAATATAGTTTGGCAACGATCTCCTTTAAAAAGTATATTGTTAAAATAGTTTTAAAAATGTAGTTTATAATTTTCGCGAAATAATTGATTTCCTTAATATTCATCGTTGATTTGCCCTTGTTCGTGACTGCGCAATAATTTTTTTTCTCGAAGTGCCTTGCATCATATTTTCAATTTCGGGATAACGCGTTTAAAATAATCGTTACATTCATTTTGTCAATTACATAAATCGGCGCTTACGTGCCTTAAATTATTACCGCGCCGTCTTTGAAGCATACTAAAATCCAGTATGCGAACTATTATATTAACCAATTAAAACTTTGCATGACTCGTTTCGAATATTATGTACGATTTAATTTTGGAACAATTTTTGTATTGTCTCTGTCTCATGGTTTCTCCCTTCCCTTTGTTCGAATTTTTTAGCGAGCGTCATTTATAGTATCATAAAAATGTTAATTTCGCGAAAAGAAAGAATTTCGGATGCCTTAGCTTCGTTATTTTTATCTATATACATATTTAACGGTCCGACTTACGAGAAAGAAACAAAAGTTAAAATACCGGCATAAATAACACATAATAATAAAGTGTAGCGATAATAGGTATTTTTGGTAGTTCAAATAAATTGCGAGGGGGATTGAGTCATTTATGAATTTATACAAGAGCATTATAAACATTTAAATTTTATAACAGTTTACGATCAAGTTTCGGTATTGATGCTTCAAAAGAGAAATATTTTAATATTACCATTATGTTTTTACCACTATAATTTTTTCGAATGTTAGTAATTTGAGTTCGTGCTATTTACGTGAGTCGATCGATGTTTTTAATGGTAAAACAGACGTATATTTTATCGAAATAATGGAAGACTTTATTATTGAAATAAAACATAGTTATTTCTGAAACAATTTAAACCACTCTCAAATTAACATTTACGTACAATTTTTATAACGCGTCCGATACAAAAATGAAATACTTTTACTTGGCTCAAAAGCTACCATAAGACGATGACTTTGCCTCATCGTGAGTGACATTACTGGAATTCGCATTCAACGGTTTCCACCATTGGATTTGTTGCTGCACACGAGAATTTCTGCGATAATTTTCTACGAGGTTATCTTTTTTGGTCTTTTGCTTTGCTTCACTTGTGTGGCTATCGCAATTTTTTCGACTTTGGTAGTTTACACCTGTCTTAAGAACATCTCTGTACCCTTGAGTTATTTCGGTCCCGTCGCACAATCTACGTGGAATTCCTATGTTTCTTATTTGTTTTTATATATCTGTGAACTATGCAGTATTTGTAATATTAATAAATTCGTTGAGAGTCGAAATTGTATATTATAATCCATAAAAATATACGAATTCGTTCTACTTTTGTGCGAGTTTTTCAAAGAAATTTTTTAATGTTAACGAATATTTTTTAAAAAGTACTAATAATTTGAAGTATCGTTAAATATTTATATTCGTTCTTTTAATAAAAGTTAACTTATTTATGTAAAGAAATTAACGATACTAATTTTATTTTATTCTCACGAACGAACAAATTTGTAAAAAATAAAGATTCTTCACATTTGTAAAAACGTACAACTTCGTTACTATTGTTATAACTGCGTTTAAAGAGGCTCGAGTAAGAGAAAGTATTCTTTAAAAGTGTGCAATTGTCGAGTTTGTATTGTCGCTAGAAAAATCTTCGTTCGAATGAATTGCAATTAAAGAGAAAGTAATGCTATATTAACTTGAATTATTCGTTTCGTAACTCTATAGATTTAAAGTTCATATATACAGGGGTGTGTATTTGAACGTCGATAAATCACTGCATTCATACGCAAGTTTATTACAAGTAAAAAATAGGCTTTAAAAATATAAATTTCTGAATCTATTCTGTTTTACTTGTATATTAGATTGTACAACGAACAACATCAATTTATCATCGGTAGTATATCGGTACCGTGTACACGTAATTCTCGACAACCTTAAAGAGATATTTACTTTATCTTTTTGCCCAACTTACGCGTTCAATTTATGCTAGCGAAGATGTTGAGCCGAAAACTATATTTTCTCTTCTTCGTTCGTGTCCACGATTCGGTACGTTGTTTTAGCGAGTTTTTTTCTAATCGGATTAACGTTTAATTATCGACATCATCGGAGTTGTATCTTTTCTTTGCACCCGTAAACTCGTCAAAATTTTTACTTTTTATTGTCGATGTATAAACTCCGTATCTGTGTTTTACCGACTTCGCGTTAAGTCAATGTACAGAATTGTAAATAATTTTTTACGGGAGTTTAAGACTAGCGGAATAAAAATGCGAATATAAAGTAAATATATGAACCGAGTTAAATCGGTAATAAGGATAAAATGTTGAAAAATTTTATCGATAACAAGTTTTTTCATTACATAATAAATAACTAATTTCATTTATTAATTTAAAAATTTTATTGCTCAGATTTATTTATGTATACTATTATTTATTTTTAATATTCTAAATAAACTTGTTCTTTATTAAAATTAATTGAGTTACTTTTAAAGATAGAAAGTATTTTTCTTCTATGGAAAATATTTTTTACTAAAAATAAAATAAATACCAAAATATATCAATTAAACTTTTTAAATAAAAGAAAAGTTGTTTCGGTAGTTTTATTTTACAGTTTTAAATTGAATGTAATCGCTATTTAGTATCGTGTTAGTCTTTATAATATGTATCGTGAATAGTTGACCTAATGACTCTTAATCGAATGTCTAAAGAATAGCTATTTATATTTTTTACGAACAACGAATGAATTGTTCAGCGATTATTAATAATTAGAAATTAATTACATGCTCTAATTTACTACATATCTGTATTTACTTTACAATTAATAACTATGTAACGAAACTAAATAAATTATTACTGTAATTTGATCGTGTAACGTTTAATTTATCGCATTCTTTTTATATTGGAAATATTTACCAAAGATATATTTAGAATTTCAGAGAAGTTTGGATACATTTTTTTATTTGTCGATGTTTTTTTTTAAATATTTTAATCGCGGAGTCTAAATGAGTTATCAAAGAAGAGTCAATCAAGCTTTTATATATTTTATACATTTACAAATTTCTTACGGATGTGTTTTTACATTTAAATTGTCAGTGGTCTCAATAATACAAATTTCTTACGAATAAATCATCGATTCTTCTGTAATAATATTAAATATTATAGGTTTCGTAAGCAAAAAATTGGTAAACGGTCGCAAATTTATTTTATAAACCTAAAAGCTAATACAAGAGTACCAACCCGTTCATAAATATATTAATATGTTGTTATATATATACACGTACATATATGTGAATTAATTATTTTCAGCGATCGATCAAGAGACGGTGCCTGCGGAGCTTCCCGTGACCGGCGATCCGCGCAACGAGACGATCCTGGAGCTGAGCGCCTCCGGTCGTCAACCGCTTTTTACCGTCGACGGGAAGAAACTCCGGCTTTTACGGCCCCTCGACAGGGACGATGAATATCATTCGCACGTTGTTTTCCAGGTGAGCCCGCGAGTGTCAGTGTGCTGGCAAAATTAGATAAGGATACTAATATCGTCGATGTGTGCGGCGCCATTGAATACTTTTCAGCGAGATCCCGCCGATACAGAGCTAAGATATTCGATGAATTTTCAACTTTGAAACGATGAAACTATGAAACTATGAAACTATGAAACTATGAAAAAACACCGGTTATTTACGTTATCGATGTTTCAGGGTGAAAAGTTTCTCTTCTCTATAAATTACTTAAATTTAGGATGAAATATACAGGCGCCGCTTTCCAAGTTACTTGGAACCAAGTTACGCTTCATCGTAACAACGATTATTTTACGACAAACGGTTGGATCAGCTTTTACAGTTTCAGTATTTTACAGACTTTTCGGAGATTTTTAAATTATTTTCCATTAAACAAATTGCTATAAAATACAGATAATTAGATAAAATGATCCTCGGATCAACGCGTCGGTAATTTCTTTTGTGTCTTATGCTGTTTAGAGAAAATATCTTTGTAACGATAAAAATTTCGTTGATATCGTTTCTTATACAAAAAAGTTGTTTTCGCATAGGAATTTCTTAAATAAATTTAATTCGAGCATAAAACTAGAAACGTATTTTTATAATTTCTTCGATGACACTTTAGCTCGAATGCCGATGTATTTCGCATACTTAAAGTACACTTTATATCCAAGCGTAGTTTTCTGAATTGATATAAAAGGACGGTATTTCAATCAACCGAGTAGACTATTGGATTACCTAATACATCGATGATAGCGTCCACAAAATTACCATCATAGTTTTCGCGGTATCGAAAAGAAATCCAATCCACGGATGAAAAATATAAAATTTCGATCGCAATTTGATTTCTGACTCTCTCGTTAAATATTCTAATCGTTAAAAATATTTCGCGTGATGAACACCGTAATTTTAAAGAACTTTACATTTTTTCGATTTACCGTATTTTATCGCATAAATTATAAAAGTGTCGTTGAATTTTAAGAATCCGTAATATTTTGCGATAAGAGATCGCAATAATAAACAGCGATCGTTGAAATTAACGACATTTCTTTAAAGCACGCGATAAAAAAACGCGTTACTAATCTGAAAAGCAAATCTTATAGACTCGTTTCCCTTATATAATACATTTCTCTGCATTTTTATTTCAATCTTCTCGAAGTGGCCAATTTAGCTCGAAGTGTCTAGAAAGCAATTAGATAATTATCTGCGAGAAATTTATACAAGAGAAGATTCCGAGTCGTTTAAAATCATAATAGCGCATTGTAAGGATTTTTAATTGACATTATTATTCATCAAATATTAATATCGGATACGAGTCGAACGGTTTAAGGTCGACTTACGTACTTTCCACGACGAATCGGCTCTCGGTGTATCTAACGATTCCCGCAAAGTAAAAAATAATATAAATAAAGTACACTAGCGAAAATAAGTTAGTTGTCCGTTACCCTTGAAATCGGAGACGGAAATTACAAACGGCGTCGGAGCTTGGCCCGTCACTCGAACGAAGCCAATGGAAAATCGAAGCAAATCGGACGCATCCACTCGCGGTGCGCATAAGTTCGCAACTTTCGGACGCCGACGCGGAAATCGCATCTCCTCATCTCCGCAAAAAGCAAAGTCCTGTTAACATAATTCACGGTTTCGAGGGATCTCTCGGCGCGCCGTTGATTTTACCAGAGGGCAGAGAGCCTCCGGAGCCCGGGATTGCGCGTGCGCGAATTTTCGCTAATCTCCCCGGGTCATCGCGCCTCACGACTGTAAATATACGCGCTTCGATATGGAAATCCCAGGTGGGGGTGGGGGGGCACGAGCACTCGCTTTTTTTGTCCTTATCTTATCCTATTCTTGCTCATGTGTGTGTGTGTGTGGTAAACGAGCGCGCGCGCTTCCCTGTGGATGAGGACGTCCGCGTACATTTCGCACGGCTTACTTTCAGAACTTTCGTCGGCTGCTTGACGTCGTCGCCGCCGCCACCACCAACTCCTTTTCACACGGAAACGAAAATTTATTAAGCTCCCGTGCGCTCGTCGATGAGCCTCGCACTCTTTGCTTTACTTTTGATCCAAGTTACGCTACATTTAGAACTTTTCTTTCGTAGGAATTTCTTGAGGAATGTGAGACTATGCAAATCTCCGAGCGTTAATCAAATTAAGAGAAGTGTTTTACGAGGTGGATTTATAAATCCTCAAAAATAAGTAGTAACTTGTTTTTTACTCTTACTCTACCGTGGCTACTGTATTACCTATCGGATGTACTACATCGCTTCCACTTATTTCAATTATAATTACATACAATTTTTCGATACGTAACTGCAAAATAACATTTTTAAGAGACTTACGAAATAGACACAGTATATTGTTTATTATAGATAAAAATTAACGTTTTCAATATTTTTAATCTATAAATTACTTAAACTTTTGAATAGATTTTAAGTTGTTATTTTTTAAACCGATATACTTATATTTTCATTTTTTTAATTAATTTCTTTAGACTTGTTATAATGGGCTATAAAAATGGTCCCCTTTTTATTTGTCTATTAAAATTTGATGCCATGGTCTCTTATTTTTCTTATTTAGGTATGTAAACATTTAAATTCTGTCGCTGTGCGTTATGTCTTCTTTTCTTTTTACGTGAATCTACCAATAAAATGAGAAATTAAACGAATACAAGAAAAAATAAAATATTATATCTTTTAACTCATATGTTTATGTTCCTTTTATATTAAAGATCTGTTTGGATTAAGTCTAGATACTTTATTTATTTTTAATGATTGTTTTTATTATTTTAATTATTATATAATGTCTTTGAGTGTTTGTACGTTTTCTAAATTTAATTATTTTATTATTTGAAATTTAATATTTAAATTAAAAAGTGACATTGATATCGATAGTATTTGAAATTATAATTTGAAAATGTTTTTTTAAATTTACATTTTACGGATCCTACATAATTCGATCGTTTGTACGATAATTAACAATTTCGAAAAAAAATATGTTAATGCACATTATAATTTCAAAACCTATCAATTTACTCAATGAAATAAATTGAAAGTGTATACAAATATTTATTTAGTTTTAATTACCGAGATGTTGGAATCAAAGCTATAGAAACTTAATTTTTCTCTAGTCTAATGTTCATTTAGTTTACTTAACTGCTTTATAATTAAAATCTATCAATAAAATTATTGGCGAGTGTTTATAGTTTACATATTATAAAAAAATGTACACTCATCTTATATTAAATTCCATACAGAAAAATTTTATTAAAAAGAGCTTCAGCAAATTGCAGTTCGAATTCAGCGATAAACTTCATTCTTTATTGAAGCTGAAATGTACCGTCAACGAATATTATATTATCAAAAAACAATTATTATTTTTTGTTATCATAAATAAAGTTTAGAACTAAAGAATTTTTTAATAAGCTATTCTTACGAGCAAAAAATAACGTGGTAAAAATAATTGAAAAGTAAAATATGTAAAAAAATTAAATAGTTTTAAAATAAAATATAAAATTAATTCTACAGTGTAAGAAAACTGTTCTTTCTCATACATTGACTCAACTTTTATGCAAATAATGCTATAATTTTAACTTTTAATTATTCATTATAGAGTGACTTTACATTTTACTATATTTGGTAAAAAGTACAAAAATCGTAAAATAGTGTTTTTATCCGATTAATCTTATAAAAGTGTCACATTTCTAAATGTCAACGTCGACTTTCCGTTAGATTTTACTATCGAAACGTTGAACATAATGAGATTATATCGCTTAATTTAACAGTGAAAGTATTTAAATGCACTGAAACTAAGGTAATCGCATTAATGCAGCGTAAGCACTTCGTATTTTTTGAACGCTAACGAAGAAGAAAAAAAGTGAAAAAAGGCCGAAAATTTGTAAAGCGACCAACGCGAATAGTTCGCGGGAAATTCGAATAGCTCCCGAAGCCCCCAATGGCAAGAATGTGAAAGTTTTGGTACGCATTCGAGCGCACGAGAGGAACTTTACAACCTCTGCGTAATCACTAGGCGGTTTATTGTACGTTCTATCCACTATTCGTTACGATTTGCGATTTTACTGCGCTCTAAAATTTCGTCAAGTGCGGCGGCTTTGTTTAACCTTTCGGGACTCTTAAAATGCACTAATAACTGCGTTTGCTTCGAAATTGTACCTTTCGACGCCTCCATGTTCCGAGTTTTCGACTCGGAAGTTAATTAAAGGTCCGGCTGGTTTTGTAGTTAGATGAACCGGAGCTTCCTTTCAAAGTAGGCCAAGACTCGAGAAGAAAATGACGTATGATTCTTTTTTTCGACGATGCACGAGTTCGGGTAAAAATAGTTCTTTAACGAGCTTCGATCAAATCGATGCTAGCGAATATTTCGTCAAAGACAAATTTTATCGATGTTTAGAGTCGATTATTCATACAAAATTTGATACTATATTTATTTACTTTTCTTAAATTCGAGCAACTTTACGTATGAAAATGTAATAAAACCGCATTAAAATAGATTTTGTTATTCGTTTCCCTTTTTATTATGTTTCAGTTAACTGAGAAGTATTTTTCATAAAAAAGTTTTTATATCGTACTTCCTATGTTATCGTTGTACATCGGAATATCGTATTAGGCTCGTAAAAGATTCTTTAGTACTCTAAGTATGAGTATCCGATATCCAAATGAGAATTACTTAGACAGAAGTCGAGATATGAATTATGAACTAATTGAATTCCTTTTTTATACGATAAACGATTAATTTGAAAATGTTTAATATTTATAAATATTATCGTATACTATAAATTTCCCTATGAAATAATTTTTAACAAATACGATGAACATCTATTATTCTAATGGAATAATATTTTAAAATAACTTATATTTTTTCTTTTATTTAGTTAAAAAATAGTTCGTAAATATCATTTTTATATTGAAAGTATCACAAAACAGTATTTTAAAAATATTTTTTCTCAACATCGAAGCTTTTTATTTTCTTAGATAAAAAAGCTCTGTAAGTAATTGGAAAGCAACCATTAAAACTTTCATTTAACTTTTCAGTTGAGTTGTACCGTGAGGAAGACGAACAGTAATCGAAAAATTCCTGTGATTGTGAGGGTGTCGGATGTCAATGATAATGCTCCTAAGTTCATCAATACACCTTACGAAACGACAGTACCCGAGGTAAGAAAATTATAGTAACATAAAATTTCTCTGTTGTCGTTTATAGAAATTATAAGTCGTGAATTAATACCTACATTTGTTTATTCAGATTTTCAAAAAAGGTATTCGAAGTGTTCAAAAGATTCTAATTGAGCAATCGTATAACTTTAAAGCGTGCGAAATATTTTTTAAAATTTTGAATATTTCCATTTTAAGGTGATTAGCAGAATATTTATAAAAATGGGATAAATACTGTGAATAATAAAATAGTACTACTGTAGTTTTCATAAGAAGTAAAAAATACTGTTGGATAAATTCAGAAATAAGTATTTTTAAACGTATATCGATTGAAAATAATATATATATATAGGAAAATGTGATGGTTTTCCATGGAATTAATTTGTGCCATAAATGATGTTGATTAAAATAATGCCTTATTTTTTAAAGACTACGTACAAAATACTCTTTTCTTTCTTGATCCACGTATTTTACCACATATTTTATGAAATAAAAAATAAGTATCAGCTTTATATGAGACTCATAATATTTCAATTTTCATTTATAATTAATATGCGATATCCATAAAACGGTACATCTATTTTATTCTCTTGAAAATAAGCAAGAAATTTTTGATCTAACGAATTGTATTTAAATTATTATATTTTTCATACGTATTCATCTTAAATATTCCTTGTTTTCTATACGTCTTTTAAATAATACCTTAATTTTTAATTGTATGATTAAAATTGAAATCGAACCTATCAAATATAAGATTTTATATTTTATAAGTTACCGGTAAAATATCGGGTTTAATTTTTAATGATTTTATTATAAATTAATAGGTATTGTTTATCAGTTATTTTTCTTTGAAGTATTTGTATAAATTTTATAAATATCTAATAATATTTTTCATAGAATACATCCAATTTTATATAAGTATATACAACTTTATCGATATCTATAAGAGAATTTTTCCTAATTTTTTACACAAAATTAATTTATTTTAAATGTATTATCAATAATAACTTAATTCAACATATAATTAAGCAAACTTTTTCATCTACAATATTGTTTCATATCGAATATACGCTTAAAAAAATTCTAGTCTATTGGTCAGTTACAATTAATGATTTAATAAAAGACAGGCACAAAGAGTAATACTTTTAGTTATTCAATCTATCAATCATTGTTACTTGTATAAGGCATTTTAACAGTAAGTTTCTCAATGGAATTTCACAAATCATGCTAGATTAGAAAATTTTATCTGAGTGTTGTTTGTTCATAAAGAAATTTCTAATAATTTTTGTATTAAATTAATATGTATTTAAAAGTTTCTAAGTGTTTTACATGACAGAAATACGTCTATTTGAATTTGCACAAAACTTCTTTTACCTAAAATTATTTTTGAAAATGTACGATTCATTATAAACGCGTGTAGATGTAACAGTGGATCAATTATTATTTATGAATATTTCTTGGTCCTACAAACCTTTAAATCTTACCAACCTACAAACTAAAAAACTAGTATTTTAGATTCATAACGATATTTATACAAATGTTATTACAATACTTATAAAAGTTCTAAGCAAAGAATTCAATTATAAATAGAAATTACACTATAGGATGCACATTGTGGTAAGTGATATTAACGGTTAATTTTCAAGGAAATAATATTTAAATTTAATGAAATTCTGGAAGTTCAACTTACACAAGTGTTTTAAAACCTGTTTGTTAATTGTAATCGCTCAATATTCAGGTATTATATAGCAGTTAATTGCAAAAATTGAACTAAGCGATTAATTAAAATAAAAAAGTAAACAAATATAAAAGTCGAAGGACCTCGGATGTAAATGATTAATTCTAAATCCGTACGAAGGATAAAGGAATAAAAAAAGAAAAAAAGACGAGTTTGGAATAATGCGATGGAATGGTTAGAATCCTAACAATTTAATCACAGGTTACGGTCGGAGAGTAATTCTCATTTTCCCAAAGCCTTCGTCATTTTTACGTTTGGTCCAGTTGCTCTGGAGCGAAAAATAGAGAAACGACGATAAATAACATCGTTTTCGTTTCATCAGCCGCTCGCTCGAGGTGGAAGAAGCTACCGGCGAACGCGGGTCGTGCGAAATGAGAAAAGTAGCGGCGCGGCGCGTCGATACACGCGATTATACCAAGTCCATTACGGATAATGTAGGAAACGATAATGGGTCCGCTAAAGCATCGGTCGTGCTTCCATTATTCCGCCTTGGAACGGCACGCGCGTGGATCGATTACGCGATCGATTCCTTCGTTTATCCGTTTGCGATTTCCCTCGATTCCGCTGCTCGTTCGATCCGAATCAATCGTTAATACAACCGCTGATCCGCTTTACGGCTCGTTATGTGCGAGCTGCTTCTAAATTGGACTTTTATGCAATCGACGCGCGGATGCTTCCGATTCTTGTGTTCCGAACATGGATTATTCTAAATACCTATTAGGTTACATTCGTGCTTAGTCGAGAATCACCTGCAAATGTTGCTGCAACCATTTTTATTTCGTACCATATTTTTTGCTCGTTAAATGCGTTTCTGCGCCTTCTTCGTTCTAAACAGTAGTCGTTTTTCCAATTATGGTACTTTTGTCTACGCTGAATCGGTAATCCATGCCATCGGGAAAAGCCTCTTTAAAAACTATACGGATAATACAAAAATTGAAAAGCGCGTGAAAATATTATTCTATACGTTTTCTCCAATTTGCGTATTTAAAACTTTCCATTGCGGTATTAAGTAGTTTTTTTTTTAAATACTGCTACTATGTTTCGCGATATTTTACGTCGTTTTACGGTAATGCATTCGATAAAGAATTTTTTTTTTACTAACAAAATTTGATACGTTTTCCCTTTTATCTCTATAATCCATAGATGTAGTAATATATTTTTAATAACGATATTAAGAAGATATTCTACAGTTTTTATTATTGTCTTTTATATATTTTATTATTTTCATATTTTTGGCTGCTTAACTGTATATATTAAAAGTTCTATAAAATGGTACTTTGATAATTATTTGAAGTACGGTACATTAAGTGGAAAAATTCCTTGAATTTTTTAAATATTGATTAAATAATGAATGTAATATTTGAAATATGTTAGTTATATAACACAGATTATCTAAAAATAAAAAATTTATGTATAAACCACAATTATTACGCTACAAATCATTATCGATTTTATTTCTACGATTAAACGTAAATAAAATTCTTATTTGATTTCTTTTTAATTAAATTAATATCATCACACAAGATAATTATATTAAAATTACAATCTACAATCTTTTATATATTGGTGATAAATTATAAATACAATAAATTAAACTTTTATTATAAAGCATTATAAGAATACAATTTATTTATTACATTTAAATATAGTAAACAATTTTATTATTCATTAAAATTATTATTTATTATCATAAAGTAATAAATTAAAATTATTTGAATTATCTAAGCATTAATTTTTAGCTTTATAAAAATTATTATTTTTGACTATGTGGATTTTTTATAAAAATTTATAATAATTTAATAGGTTTTAATTAAATTTTTGATTCTATATACAAAACATCTTATAAATAAGAAATTCTTTAATTATTTTTATGAGTATTTTTATATAGTGTGGTAATTATAGAAGTTGTAATTTCAGAAACAAGCTTCTTGTAATAATTTTGATCTTCGCTTTAATGTAAAATTTATTTCTCGTGTAAAGATCATTTATATGTACAAAAAATGCATTTGTAGATCACGGATATTGATAAAAAGAAAAATTTCATCTTAGGATATCTTGTTATGTTATATAATCAGACTATGACTCATTTATAACTTTAATCAATTATAGAATGTAACATTCCTAGAAAATTTGTTTTAAATAAAATTTACTACTTGTTACAATATTTAAGAATCAGAAATGATAATCTTATATTAACGGATATTTAATTAGTTCGGTTAAAAATTATTTTATTTGCGTTGAGTTTTTATTTATATGGTATTGAAAGATATTTTTAAATTTTAATTATTTTATATAAATAAAAGTCAGGAATTTATAATTAATTTATAATAAAAATATTAACTTTACTATGAATTTTTTGACATTGATAAATAATTTTAAAACCGTTTTAGTTTTTTTCACCATAAATATAATTTTTGTAGTAATTTATATTTAATTTTTATATTTTTACATTTATCGCAGTGTATTAAAAAAAATAAATAGACTATTAAGCTGTTCAAAAGTATAGAATAGTATTAAAAGTACGACAATTTTCAAATGAAAGTATTTCTGTCTTTTTAGCTTCAAAAAAGCAAATAAAATGAAATTATTCACGTTCAACCGTAATATTATCTACACAAAAATGTATTTATTCCTCCGTTACTCAGTTTTAATATGTTATACAAGCAAGAAAAAATCAGAAAAGTTTTCATATCAAAGCGAATTTTATAGTCGTAGTGCCTAATTTATCGATGTCGAATTCTCATGTTACATTAAGATCGGCATTAAAAATTTATATCGATCTTTCGACTCTATCTATCCGGAATTTCTTTCTAGATGTTTAATATAACTTAAAAGTCTTTACAGTGTAGTAAAATTTAACACGAACCAAAGGCAAACCAATGTATAGTGCTGATTATTTTTTAAAGCATCGCCAATTCCGACTCGAAAAATTGAAATAACTGCGTAACGCTTTTCGTATGGTTAATGATTCGCGTTAAGTTATGCATTATTGCGCAGTCGTAGTCGACGTAAAGTTTATACGTGCGACGTAAAACACTTAAACAAAATACACGAGACTCAAAGGGTTTATACGATCGCGGTGCCGCTGACTTCCAACATCCTTATTTACGACTGAATTTACGTTCACCTCTTGTTTCGAGAATTCATATTGCTGCCACTAAATCGAACCTCCCTGTTTATAAAAGGTAATCAATCGCGAATGCGTTTTCCGCGTTTAATCGGAAACATAAGAGGTACAAACATTCTTTCCGTGTGCTAAACATTCGTTCCACTGCGCTAAATGAGACGAACGTCGACGACGCTGACGATGACACTGACGACGACCCGGACGACGACGCGGACGACGACACGGACGACGACGTTATAAATGGAATATGTATCGTGTGTCGTACAAATAAACGGATCGACGCGAATGACACGTTTGATGTTTGACGGTGATTAGGTTATTGTTAGGCATCGAATTAAATCGATTCGATGCATTAACGAATTTACTTCGTATTTTTCTTTATTATTTTCCTTGATGATTGCAAGGTGCGTTGTAATAATGATAGGTAAATACATATAATTTAGCGTGGTAAATAAACTTATTACAGAACGACAACTGAGTCATTATTGAGTCGGGTACTCGTAGCTTTATTAGTATTTTATTAAAATTATACTTTATTAAAGTAATTTTATGTAATATTAGATACATCGAACAAAGTTTTTATTAATACTTGTAATATTTATAGCTTTATAAATAAATTTGCAATACAATAACAATATATTAGAAAATTTATTTATTCAGTTACAAGTTGGCGTTTAGGAATAAATATCCGTCCTTAAATAAAACTTTTGTCTCCAGTTTATCTTATACTATTCGCGAATGAAATATGATTTAATTATAATCTTTTTTATTATCGTAATCAAATAGATGATATAAAAATTATTGATTTAGAATTAGTACTTTTACCACGAGTATTTCTACATTCGATTTGTGATTTTATTCATTGACTTAGCGTATTTTAATTATAAGTTTATAATATTTAATTTCGAATTATAAATATATATGTATATACGATCATTATTGTCTAAGGAATTTAATTTTTAAAGCTATTAATTCGAATAAAAAATACATAATTTTCACTGTTTATTTCATGAGAATTATGATTGTCATTACGTACACTTGTTATTTACTACAAAGATTACAGTATAATGATAATACTAAATACTAATAAATGTAACGAATTAAATACAATCGTTAAAATTTCTATTATCTTTTTTATTTTGCAATTCAGAATTATTAATTTTTAGTTCAACCAAAATTATTCGCAAAATAATTAGACTAGGGATATGCGCCTTAATGCTTCCGTACTCTTGACAGGCTTTGGAAATTAATATTATTACAAAAAATTAGTATATTTAACTCGAATTTTTGTATCATTCTAATTAAATTATTACCTAATTCATTAATTTAGTATTCATTACGAATTTGGCATTTAGAATGAATACGATTATTATTTTTATTTAAAAATACAGTTTGTTCTTAAAGTCGCGTTGGATGTATTACGTGGAAAAATATTTTTCAATTTTCGATCTATGAAGTTAGACGTGCATGGAAGGATTATGATGAAATCTTGTTTACTTTCGTACACGATTGTGGATGATTTGCACACGCAAATCTATTCGTTTACTGTTTTTTGTTTCCTGTTTCGAAACCGTTCGATTCTATCTTTTCCATTCAATACAACATCTTCTTCGAGTTTTCAAAACTAAACTGTTTTAACGCACACTTTTGTTAGTTTAAAACTTTTTTACGTTATAATAGAACAGTAACAATAGTTTATATAATTTATATAGTTTATATCATGCATCGGTTATTTTTATTTTATTATTTGATTATATACATTTATAGGATGATGAATTATTTGCGTAGCTTTTTCGAAGAAAAGTGGTTTAAAATTTTTCTTTTCGTGTTACATTTTATTTAATTATAAGAAATAGCGAGAAAGGGTTCGATATAAAAATATTAACTAAACGCGAAGTTGAAGTTCAAGTGGTATATCTCGATGTGAAAATCAATCTAAAGTTACAACGTTTTAAAGTTCAAATTTTTTTAATAAGAATTTCTGATTTCCGATTTAACGTATTAATAATTATTAGTTGTATCGGTAAATGCAATATGTATTTCTACAATCTAAAATTTTTGCTCCTTTTCGATATTAATCGATTATCCGAGAATATAATTTCCTTGATTCGAACAAACCTAGATATAATAACGCGATAAATATTAAATTTCATTAGGAGAATGTTTCAATCTAAATATAACTACATTATTATAATTATATCTAAATCATAATTAAATCTAAATATAATTACAGATGTAACCTAGTCATAAATGTAGGAATAAAAATAAATGTTGCGAATGAAATTGTCATGCGAATGAAGCAGTTGAGAAGGGAAGCTTCGATTCGCGATTGACTAAGCCAATCTAAGAACTGTAAGAACTCTGAAAAGCACTCAGAACCCATCTTATCCAAATTTCAGCTCACCCCCGTGGGTTCGACGATCTTCAAGAACGTGGTAGCGACGGACGCGGACGCAGGCGTCAACGGCCTCGTCGAGTACTCGATAGCCCTGGGCGACGGGACCGGTGTCGGCAACAGCGACGGAGTCGGCCGCGACCGGGTCACCACCGCCGACGGCTACGGCTACTTCAGCATCAACCTTCCTCATCAGGGTCAGGTCACCGTCAACCGCACCTTGGACTTTGAAAGGACGCAGCGATATCTGGTCACCATTCTTGCTTCCGTAAGTACTTTTATTATCGGTGATAAAGCGGTGTCATCAGGATTGTCAGACTCGCGAGGTGTCTCCGTTACTCTGTTACGGAATCAGAATGATTAGATTCGGGTGTCAAGGTCAATTTTAATTTACGATTTACGAAGCGATTTAGCTGATATTACAATCATCTGATTCGTTGCTTTGACCTATTGGATTAAAAATGAAGATTAAAAATTCTAATAATTTCAAATACGTTGTTGAATACATTTTTACTTTTTTACTTTTTACTTCAAGAGGTAACTTATACAATGCGTATAACTCTGATGCTAATTTACGAGTATCTATATTTTGTACACTTATAATTTATGAAAATGTATACTATTCTCTAAGACGTTCGGATAGTATATTTTGAAATGAAAGATGTTTAAAGATTTTAAGTTGTAAAAGGGTTGGAAAGAAAAATAAAAAGTTAAAATTATTTCATATTTTGTTCACTTACAGGTATTATTTAAGAACGCTTATTTTTTAAATTATTATTCTCAAAGTTAATATACCGTTTCGTACAGTGTCGCCGCTATTTTAAGTAATTTCATTTTTGTAATTTTTGTGTACGCGATAATTTTGCTTTTAAGTTTTATCGTGGTCATAAACATTTTTTAAAGTTATTATTTTTATTTCTTATATTTTTGTACCGATTGTATCAAGAAAGGCGATAGCTTACGTATAATCATACGTTATAACTGATTCAACGAATTGTTTTTGCATTTGTCTCTTGGATAGTTGACGGATATAAATGAAAACATTTTCTAAACTGTAGAATATTGTTCAATGTCAAGTGTATATATTTAAAAACATTTCTTTTATCAAGTTACGATCTATGAGTTGTAGAGATCCGTTTCCTTTTTAGTCAGGTAAATATTTAAGTAGGCATTTTATGCACAATTTGTGAAAGTTGAATATCGAAAATGTATTCGCATGACAATCAGTTTTGAAAATGATACTATTAATTGAAAACATGATTAATAAACTGTCTAGTGATTTTATTTTTAATTATGAAAACATTATTATTTTTAATTATGAAAACATTATTTTAATTATTATTTTCATTAATATTTTTTTATTACATTTATCGGTATTTTAGTCAGATGAGACGTTGTAAAACTATTCAATAATTTGTAACGTTACATTGCAATAAATTTACGAATACATTTGCCGTGCAATTTTAGTTACCTTGTATTCCTTTACATCAAAAAAATTTGTATTACATTTCTCTGATATCATGTGATAATACCTATTATACTCTAGGAAATTTGATCAAATTTAAATGAAAAATAACGTATAATGACATTGTGTTAAATTATTTGAAATATTTACAAGTCAATTCGATACAAAATATGACCATCGAAGCTGATTCTCCAATAATTAAAATAGTAATCAATGGCAATATCACGTAATTATTCTTATCAATCTTATGTTCCTTCGCGCTTTTCTTGAGTTTCTGTGCATGAAACCAATTTTCTACTATCCCCGACTCTGCCATCCTTCTGACAATACCATTGAATTTGTCCACAAATGGAAATCCAGGTTCGAAGAAGAAACTCTTGCCACTTTTCAGGAATTTGATCTCTCCGATTCTAATTCTGGAATTGCCATCTGAATTCTTGTATATCTTTTCGTACATCCTTACTTTGGACTTGATCGTAAAGCAAATCACGCTTTTACGTCTTACGATCTGTCTAATAATAAAAAATAGCTGTTACAATGAAGGAATGATATTTTATGAAGAATTTATTTATTTGAAATCATTATTTGTTATACGAAATATTTCATTTTTACGAGTCCATACAAATGCAATAGAATAACTTTTATATATTATACTTATTTTTAAGTTGAATAATTATTTAACTTTTTTATAAAACACATTAGAATTTAATATTTTTTTGGACAATAAATTAGATAAAATTATACTTGTATTTTAATAAATATAATATTTAATACATATTGAATTTTTTTTATATCAGTTTTAAAATAATTATTTCACATTTGCGTGTTTTTTTTAATTCTTCTATTTGTATATTTATAACTTACAATAACAAGTTTTGTAATAAAATAATAGAAAAAATTTAACTAATTTATATTTTTTTGTTGATTTTCTAGTAATTATTTTATATGTTTATTATTAGTTATTGATATGTTTCTAATTTTTTCTAATTTTTGGAATGATGTACTAGTATTAATTAGATTTTATGCAATTATAAAGCATAATCTAGATATTTTTTAATTTTTAACGAAAAGTAAATAGAAATAATTTTAAATATACAAAACATATATATATTGTTAACAAATATTTTAAAATAATAAAAAATTTATATTAATTAATTTTTAAATTATTTTTATATTTTCTAAAAAGGCATCTTGATTATTTTATTTATATATTATTAGTATTCTTAAATATATAACAAAAAATATGTTTGTAATAAAACACATTCATAATAAATTAACATTTTTGCTTAATTACAATTATACCGATAAAGAAAAAAATCTTTTAAAAATGAAATTTAACGTTCTAAAAAATTTTGATGTAAAATATCAGAACTTTGTCTATTATTTATAAAATAATTATAATGTATAAATTCTAATTTGTAAATAAATAATATAAAATTATTCAATATCAACAACAAAATCCCTATGAATATAATAATGCATTCAAGATGTAGTTTTATATTCTACATTAAGGAGAATTTAAACTGAACTAAAGTAGAAACAATAAATTCATGCAACAGTGAAGTTATGGTTCAGGTAAATAAATTTAGATATTAATAAGTTTATCATTGAATTTTTAATAAAAAATATATCATAGGAATATATTATTAATAATATAAATTAAAAGACACTATAATAATTGGTTGTATTGCTCAATTCAATGAAATAATGCTTTAAAGTATAAAATAGAGAATTTAAATACTGAAATATACATGTGTGTGTATAAAGTATTAAAACTGGTAAAAATATATACCTACTTATTACTAAAGAATAAAAAAAACTAGATATAATAAATTTTATTTTTATTACAAATTTTTGAAATATTCGTATACGAGATAGCTTTGTTTAATTTTTAATTTTACGTAATATCTTAAATTAACTGTTTAATAATGAATTTTTATAATTTATTAATAAAAATTTTGCTTATATAAATATACAATGCTTTTATTTAAATAAATATAAATTCCGGAGTAGTGAACATTAGATTTATATTATTTAAAGTAAATCAATTTTTTACGTGAATTTTATTTTAAAAATTGTATGAATTTTATAAATGTATTTAAAAAAAATTTAACTTTATAAAAAAAATAAAATACATCTTTAAAGTATTTTTGTTAAAGTTTAATTTATATCAAATAAATTCTGCATATAAATTTCTTATTAAAAATAAAAAATTTAATATATAACTATAAGTCCGTGTACGTACGTAAATATAAATATTGATTTTCATACATAATTTTTTTATTCAATTATAAGAGTTGAAAAATTTAATTTTCTTTTAATCTCTGTAATTATATTTTATTTAAACGCTTGATACGTGTAGTAACTTATTAATTATATTCTTGAATTTAAAATTTAAAGATACTGGATGTAATTCTGATTCGAGTCTACTCTCTGTGTCTCTATATACATAAATTATTTAATATTATAGGTGATTACGTTTTACCACAGTTCTTGCGGTGTAAAACCGACCTCAACTCTAAGTTTAATTATGAAATAATAAACTTTTCAAAAAAGATAAAAATTACTTTCAGTTATGTAAAATACGTAAACACAATCGTGAAATATATATTTTAATATATATTTAATATTCCGATAATTTAATAATTTATTTTTGGCTATTTATTTAGGAATATTTATATAATTAATAATATACTATAAAAAAAATATTGGATAAGAATCGAAATATTATCATAATCTTAAAAATTTTTCAAACCAAAGAATTATATAAACCAAAAAACCGGACGTTATATCGAAAGAAATATTTTTTTATTTATATATGATCCGAATACGTGCACTTTTCTCATATAATGTTATAAATATAAGTTATAAATATAAGATTAAATTTTTTTTCAATATAAACAGGAAAATGAATCAGCTTCCAATTTGATCTATTTATTAACTTTTATCAATTTTTATTGATAAAATAGTTCATACGTCAATACCGCATTCGATATTTAATATCTTATAAAAATAAGAAGCGAAAGAAACATAAAAAATGTATAAATTCAAATTTTGAAAAAGTATGGTATTCGATTTAATTAAATCGATGTATACAAGGATTACGTACTTCAACTTTTGTGCTTAAAATGAAATAATGTTGTACGATAGGTGTACAAAAAAAATAAACAAATACTTATGCGCTGAGCAAAAAATACGCTCTCGAATATGAGCAATGCGTAGAAGCGGAATACATAGAGAAACTACGATACCGAAGCTTCGCAGCGCGAAATGCTAACGGCAATTTAAGTCAGGTGGATGTAACGCGAAGTACAAGGTCACGCGGTATTAAACGATGAATATAACCGGTATTTTACCGGCAGTATTATGATAATGTACCGAATGCAATTTCCTATGCTGCCCACTTTAACATTGGGCTTGATTTCTTCGAGAGACTGTTCGGGAACATCGAATATCCAGCGATAGCCAGCTTCGCTCGCGTAAGGTGTTAGCTTCGAAGTGAGAATGTCCTTGAAGTTTGCCAGAGGTATCGGCTTATTCGACAGCTCGTATTCGGTGAACGTTGAGTAGATGTTTTCCAAATAGGTTATCGACAAGAACACGATGCTGATAAAGATGAATCTGTCCCTGGTTTTCTTTGGCTGTTTCGCACCGGAGGAGCCCAGAATCAGTTGAACTATGACGAAGAGATTCCAACGTTCTTGAGTGATCTTTGCGCGTTCGGCCAGAATAATAATGATTATTACGGTACCGATGCCGATTATTATCAATGTCATGGTTTTCAAAGGTGCGTTCAGCATTGCCGGATCTACGTAAAACGTCGGTGACACCGCTGCGCAAAAACTGTCGTAAGTGAAGATCAAGCCACGCTCGAGTTTTCGATTGTCCTTAAACGAAGGATGCGTGATCGAAATAGAGAACGACAGAAGATTGATGATTCCGAGTTGTAAGTCTCGAACTACCTTTGACAAATTTTCCGTCTTGTAATCAACTATTACTAATTTGAAATTTAAGACGGTGGCTACAAATTTTATTACTTTAAATTCCACTCCATCGTAGGTATCGTTGTCAAGTTTTATTATGTACGGAGTATTCGTAAGGTATGGTAACTTGAGTTCGTAGCGTTGCGTATTTTTCACTTTATCGGGAAAGAGATTTACCTCGGATGTATAGTATTTTGTATTGTACTTCATCGCGAATGGATCGTAGTAGAACATTTTTATGACATCGGTTGAGCTTACATTTAGGATCGAAAATTCCAGAAATTTCTTCGTCCACGCGTACAATAAAATATCGTCGAAGAATTTTTTAGTTAAATTATTTTTGAAAGATATCATAAGACACTTTGGATGTATCGTTGGTAACGGCAACCGTACGATGATGTCTAGATTAGTCTTAGCTTGTTCCAAATTGATCGTTTCACTGTGTGAATTCGATATCTGAAATATGATATAGATAGTTGTTGTTTTGGAAGCTGATAAGAGTTGTGTTTTGTTTATATTTTTTGATAAGTCAATGCTAACGATCGGTATTTTAGCACCTAGTTTTTGGAAAATATAATTTTCTTCGTTGGTTGCACTAGAATAATTATTCTTGAAGATCATAATTTGGTGATAATTCCTTGTTTGAGTTAGGTGTCCAAATAATATGTCCATCCAATCGTAACTGGCTGCATTTATTAAAGATATATCGTTGATATTTAAAACTAATAAATAAACCAATATCACCATTTTATTTATCGTATTAAATACACTGCATGACCGTGAGTAGCGATGCACTTAAAAACGCGTAACTTTCCGATAAGATTCGATGAACTAGAAGGGACGCGAGTAATTTTTCTCTTTGAGAATAACTGAAATGTTTCGGAATTGTTCTAATTATTTAAATTATGGATATTTATTTATTATGTATGATTTCATTTTCCTTGTCAATTTTTCATGATATACGTTAAATTAGGCCATAGAAAAATAACTACTTCAAGTCATTACCGTTAGTTCCATTCGATCGATATCCAGATTGAATTAGTATTTACTTACGCTTACCGTTGCATAAATATATCGTGAAAAATTAAATGAATTGCTGCTAGAGTGTGAAAGTATTGTTATCGATTTTATAATTATGCTTTAGTGATGAAAATAAAAGTATAAAATATAATGAGTCGCTCTAAATTTTTTCTGTTTTATAGATTTGTTAATTACTTTGATCGTTATAGATAAACACAATTGTACTTTTTATTTATAAATTAAAATTCTTACGAACATTTAGTCGAAAATATTGAAATAAGCGATTTATTATAAATAAATAAATGAAATATAAATAAACTACAATTATAAATAACGATAAATAAATTAGAAAAAAATATTGGACATAAAGATTATTTGTATATATTGTACATGAATATGTCTTTATTATATTTAAAAAAAATATATTTACATAAAAAATATATATAAATAATAAGTTACATAAAATTCATTTATAATAACTGTATCGTAAAATAAGTGGCAGAAAAGTGGAAAATATCGATGTGTTCAGTTTCCAAATGACGAGGAAACTTCACACCGACTTCTCGTTTATAATCCTGTATGTATACATAATTATTCTCTTAATGTTTTCATGACTTTTGTCTTTTCCCTCTGTTTCTTTTTCATTTTCTTGGTTAAAAGCAAACACGGAAGTTCACGAGAGGTTTTGAAAATTATGGGCAATTTAGCCACGATCATTCATTGACTTCCTTAACGATTTCGTACGTAGAAAAAAAAAATAAAGAAACTTAAATTAAACCCAAGTTTCGTACAAAAATCAAATGAAAGTATTTTTGATTGAATATGTGCTGTCACATGACATACATATGAATTCTTTCTTTATATACTTATAATAATTAATATAACAATATATCATATGCATTTTATTTTTATTCACGTTAAAAAAATAATAAATTTTATAAGTAAATACCTTATAAAAAAGTATAACTAGAACGTGTAATTTAATAAATAGAAAATAACGTTTAAATTTATTTAAGTAGCGAGAAAAACATTTCGTGGTTACATGAATAAATATGCTATTTTATTTGAAAATGGTTTTAAAAAGCAATTTTCAAATTAAAATATTTTGTTATATAACCTATACATAATACTTGTTGGATCATTGAAAATAATGGCACATATGTAAGCGGTAATATATTAGGCTTTTATTCTTTAGTACTTAAGATATACTAAATGTGTAACAAAAATGTTAATATTTACTATTAATTTTATTTCTTGAAATAGAGTTGCTAAAATTTACTAATATTTCAGAGTTAATTAATACCGAACGTATATAAATTTTATTGCAAATAACTTAAAAATAAAATAATATAATCTTGTTTTCATTCTACAAAGAAATCATGCAGCAGAATCCTAATATTTCCAATTTGTACGTTTTATTTTTTATAGTTATATTATGCATCCGAATGCAATTCTTGAAAATCGTTTCAGTTTTAATAAAGAAAAAAAATATTTTGTTCAAATTAAATAAAACGGGTAATACTTAAAATTCTTATGGAGTAAAAATCTTGGGGATTTAATAGCTATGTTAATCATAATTAAAACTGTTCATTTTTGTTATATATTTTTATTTATTAGAAATAAGTAGAAAATCTGCACTGGCAACTCTTTTAATCATTACACGACATATTTTTAACAGCGGTTTTATGAAAAACTATATTTCTTTTTAAATTAAAATATCGATTTTCAAGTATTATTGGTTTGAAAACTATCGTTTTAAATATTTAGCCTAGTATTTTTAACCAAATTTCCTGTACATCACTTTGAATGAATTTTTCAATTATTTATGTCAAAGTAGACTCGAGAGTTTTAATAATTTGAAGCTTTTATTCCTTCTTTAATAACGTTCATTGGGCCGTAGATTCGTGGCTTTCAGTTTTATTTTCAAATACTTAATCTAGTTCGAAACATCGTACTAAAGTTAAAGTTTTGTTTCGGATTTTAACGATTAATAAATCTAAACGCGAGAATCATGCGATTGATTCATGTGTACGTATTAAGTAATAATTTTAAGTTTTACGTCGGTTTACGCGAAGGAAATTCAAATCTTGGAATATAAAAACCAACGATAAATTTTTCTAAAATTTTAGGAGAAATTTAATACGAAAATGAAATTTATATTATCGATATTGAATGGTATTTAATATTTTTAAAAATAGTTTATACCGTCGGAGCTACTAACTTGAATGCAAAGTCACGATGTACAATATTTATTTTAATTTATTTTAGAAATTCGCACTAAATATAAAACGCGTGATTGACTTTTACTCATTAGGTGAATAACTTTTACTATATTTAAACATATTTATACTCGACGGTTGTTCAAGGTAAAATATAAGCGCTATAAAATTCTGTCGTATCGAAGATACGCGTATAGATATGCATTGGATACAAATATACGTATTAATATTAAATTAAGCGATCGTATATTATTAATCATAGTAATTGTGTAATAAATTTTACATTGAATAACGTATTAATATTCTTAGAATTGACGTCTTAAAAATTTGATGGATCGAATACAAATGAACCGAAATAAAAGGAAAGATCGAGAAAGCGCATAAAATAAGCAGATGGTACAACATTGCAAAGTAAAATAGAAAGATTCGTAATAAACCAAACTCCTAATGCGAATAAATTCGAATTACAATTGCTTTTTACGAATAAAAAACCGAGACGTTATTTTCTAGGTATTTTCACTCCATAAAACACCGGATCGTTCGGAGTAGATGTCGAAAATTAAAATGAAACGAACACTTATTCCCGGAGTGTCTCATTTTGAGTTCGCTTCTTAAATAAGAAACGAAGCCAAGAGCAACTCTGAAATCTACCGCTATTCCACCGATGCCGGAGCGGTGAAGAGCGGAGAAAAAGAGCGCTCGAGTCTTCGTTTCCTCGGCGGCATCGGAAATAAAAGGAAAAGCCCCGCGCAATATTCCTCGGTACGTCGTTTCGAGAATTAACCGCGAATGTTCGGCGCGCGTTAGTCAAGCGAGTCTCTCCTCTCCCGACTCGAGAAAACCTCCGCGGGCTTTCAAAACCGGCTACGGCATTTCGGTTATTGCGCCTCTTGCTCCTCTTGCTCCTCTTGCTCCTCTTGCGCTTCTTGCGCCTCTTGCTCCTCTTGCGTCTCTTTGGCCCTTGCCCTTTTTTTCATTTAATGTACGCTAAATATGGCTCAACGCGTTTTCCAACGGGACACGGACGTAAACGCGTATCGTTAATCGTCTTCCTTTTTTTACGTCGGAGCAGCTTGTGATTTCCGAGAGGCCGATATTTCGTTGGATATTTTTTGAACGTCCACCGTTGGTGAGTTTCGTTGTTTATTTTGCAAAACGATAGCTGGTACGATATTTTATAATCACACTCGAATTCAATCGAATATCGATATCAATTTAATATCGCGAAAAAATTTGTAAAGTTTTCAAACGATGCGGGAAAGAAACCATCGTTTGTCTCGTTATCGCGTTTGAAAAAATAATGGTTCAAAGATATTGTTTTGCAACACAATTTTTATTGATAATCCAAAAGCATTAATATAAAATTGTATCGTATAAAGAATATAATTCGTACTATTATAAATTAAAATGGTAAATACCGGTAAATATTTTACAGAGTAGCTCGAATATTTTTATTTATTTTGTTAATACGGCTGACGAATTTACGTTTTTAATAGCAAGATATATTTTCTTTCGACGATCGTATCGCGATGAAAAATGTATTCAGCCGGTATTTAGGAAACGAATCGACCCGAAAAGCTATTTATTTTCAAACATCTATATAATATTTGTTAATACGAGAAAGTCAATTTATGTGCTTATAAAAGACAACGATTTATCAAAAGAGGACGACTCGTCCGCGTTTCCAGGATGATCGAATACAACGAGTGGGTTTTATGAATCGAATGCTCGAAATATAGTATTTTGATCGTTGGGAAGAAATCGTTAAATTTGACGAGATTTGGATCGATCTAAAATATAAAAGTAATGAAATCGAGCGGAATAAACGGTTGCGAGTCGATGGGCAAAAGCCCGCTTTAATCGTAACGTGATTCGTCGCGTAAATCAGCGATGAAATATTCGGGCGATATCCTAACGAACGCTCGCGCATCGACGGTCGGAGCCAGCGGTGAAAGCTCGAAGCGACCGTCGTCCTTACTCCCACGGGGAAGGAGCACTTGCTCCGAAAAAGTCCACCGGGAGCTTCGGTGCGAGGACAATGCTCGCGTGGGCGAAAGATGCTATCGGCGTCGCTTCCGGGACGCGCGCCTCGATTTACGGACCGATTAAACTTTGCGCCTCCACCCCTCGTTTGAGTCTCCTTCGAGTCTCCTCCGAGTCTCCTACGAGCCTCCTGCGAGCCTCCTCCGAGCCTCCTCCGAGCCTCCTCCGAGAACAAGCGGGCCTGATTGAAAAGGGCCGCGACGCTGACAAGTTGTTTATCGGTGCCGTTAATCACTCGCGAGACGCGGCTTTGAGTTACGGCACTTGCGGGGGCCGTTTCCCCGGCTCTATTTCATTCTCCGGTCGATTGGAAACGCGGGTTTCCTCGCTCGGGAGGTCGAGGCTCTCGCGTCCGAGCGCAAGAGGTGAGCTTTTTATTCGCTCCGTTTCCCTACTCGCATCTCCGTGATTTACGAGAATTAACACTTTGGAAATTTGTTAATTAATTAGACGGAATCGACGTTTCGTTAAAGACTCGCTTCGCGATTGAAATCGCTCGTTACGGTTATCGATACGGATCTAATTTTCCGGAAGTGCGTACGCGAGAATCAACCCGAATCACCGATTCGAGGGATCGGTGAGACCTCGGCGTTGAAAGAGTCTTCCAGGATACCGAAGCTACGGTGCTTCGCATTTTTCCCCTCGATCGTAGCTTTTATTTCTAATTCCATTACACGGTAATCCATGGTTCGATTATGCAGAGTAATCTCGCGTTATTAAAGGAAACGATTAAAATCCCTTTATCTTCCGTTCCAACGATGCACGCGTCAAAATTATCTATTTATGTATAATATAAATCAGCGCTGATTGGATGCAATGTAATCGCGAGCCTCGTTTTGCACAGTGCGCCATTCTATAAAGTTATAACTTTCTCTTGAAAAACGTTTTTTCAATTAGGCGCGATACAGAAATTCGATAAAGCCTATCTGAAAGATAATCGTTAAAAGTGACCCATCCAGCCGCCATATTTCGTTTCTTTTTAGAAAGCTTTTGTCGCGATTAAATCGATATTCCCTATTTACCAACGCTAATATAAACGGATTCACCTGTATTTTGTCGCATAATAAGGTGACACGGCAAATATAACGGGTCTCTATTGTCCATTGTATACTAATTGTTTAAATCCCATTAGTAGTTCACTCGGTAAAAAATGAAATATAAATGATACGGAAGTGTTATTTGTAATTCCTCGATGACTATGTATATTGATTTTGTATCTTTCTGATTCTATTAAACTTTAGCTCTTTGCTGTTGCATGATTATGAATCGTCTTTGTAACGGTGAATTATAGAACTGCTAAATGCGCCGTTACATTCGGATTAAATTTAAAATGCTTACTATATTCGTAAAACAATTATTTTTTACTTTTTTCGTAATTAGAATACTGTGTAACATTTATCGATTACCTTACGCGATCAAAACGATGCTTTCAATTAATTTCCAAGATGTAAAATACGTAGACTCGTTAAAAACCACGAACCTCGATCAAATAATTTTATATAATTCTTGTACACGAATAATTTTTAATATATAATCGTTACAGTCTTCTCATGGATAAACTAATTATTTTGCACGGTTAAAATAAATTACGAGTACCAAAATCGATTCTTTAAATTAAATATATATTTCGTAGGTTCGTAAATTATTAAACTTCTTTGCCGATGCATAGAAAATAAACTTCGTTCGCAATATATTTAATAATTGAAATCGAGATCCTATAAACGTAATATATATAAAAAAAACTTGTACCTCGTTAATTTTTTTAACGCTAAGTAGATTTTTTCAGAGTTAAGAATTTTAATTACATGCTAAGAATGTTATTGAACGCGACTACAAGTATACAATCGTTCGTTACAATAACACATTTTTTATTGTATCGGAACTATTATCTCGATACAATCTTGGTGATACCTTAAAAGAAAGACAAAAAGAAAACCCGTTGGGAATAATATTAGCAACCATAGCAACCACCGATAATTACAGCAAGACCTTCGCGGTCTCCCGCAAAGTAAATTTTTCAAAAATTTTGAATAAAAAACGCATCGCGTGAAATGTTTCTCGCGTGTCGTAGGTGAAAGACTCATCGCAATACCGCAGGTTCGTTTTTTTCCCTCTCGCTGATCACAATGGAGGCACCGCTGAGAGAAAGTGTCGACGAGCGAGTTTATCGAGGCTCCGATGCGATATACGTGTCCCGGAGATCCCGGAGATCCCGGCAAATGTTCAATTTCATAATTGAATTAATTGCCTTTGTCGTCGAACGAAACGAGCGCGAATTCTTGCGGCTTGGTGAAATGTGAAAGTCGTCGGTAGCGCAGCTTTTTCCGTCGATCCTCGATATTGTATCCCGTGCTTTGTCTTTAATTTTATTCGGTCGAGTTGTCGATCGTTCTTTTTTACTTTCCATTTTGCTTCGTTATTCATTAGGTAATTAAGATTCTATTGAAATTTATGTCGGTGTCGAGACACCGTTTTCAGTTTATGTTAGGATTTTTATATTATTTCGCTGATCACTCAATTATCCGAAAGCATAGAAAATTAATAACGGCTATTTATCATTGAACTTTGAATAAATGATATTGCACATTTGGTGTGTAAAAGAAGAAACCAGTTTTAGGCCTTCTTTAAAGAAGCGGACTGTTATATTCGCGATAGACTGGCGGCAATCGATATTACTCGTAAACGATTAAAACCCGAAAAATCCAGGAGCTTGGAATCAAGAATTTTTTCGAGAGTAAATCTATTTTTCGTCATCGATAACGGCGAGTCTAATTTTAGTTACATTTTTATAAAATCGTATTATCAATAATTTAATTTATAAGAATATATTTATAAGAAAATGAACGAAAAAACGTTTTACTTTGTAAAATAATATCTATTTTTCACGTCATCGAAATCATCGAAGTTTATCTTATTGAAAATTAATATTCTATATTCACATAGTCACGGTGCATTAAGAAACATTTCACTACTATAGAATTTTGAATGCTTTTGTATAAGTATTGAATTCGCGACGTGCGTATCTCATTTATACTCGTGAACTTGGTATGCGATGGTTATTCTTAAAAATGGCTATCGTTGGGTACAATATGAAAACATCTCCATCCGCGTAACGTACATTTCTATTTCTAAAACCATTGAGTCACGTAATAAGTTTCTTACAAAAGTAACACTGAAATATACAAATTTAGCAGCAACGTTTCCTCATCGAACCGTGTGTACGTGATATCGAGGTATTCTTGTGCATCTTTGAGATCGAGGTACAAAATAAATATTATTCTCGTGTTTGAATTAGTCGAGTAAATGTATTGCCGACAGCTTTTGTTTTTGCGAAAAAAAAACTACGCGATACTAAATTTGGAATGTGCCGTAGCTATTATTTACAACGTCGCGTGTCTCGATTATGACTTTCGAGTTAGTACCGTCGTTGCCAGTTTCTCTCCCTACGCGATATGAAAAGGAAAAATGATCGGCCATGAATGTAGTCGTCGTTTTCTTACTTCCTGCTACTCGGAAAACCTCTAAATCGCTAAGGTTGACAAAGACTCGCGATACTTGGATACAGATAAATCTTCATTTTTCAGAGCTCCTTTGATACCGATACCATTGATTAATAAAATTTCCTTGTTTTTTTTTCATTGCCGAGAAATTTATATAATTAGAGTATAACTCGTTTATATTATGCTTAGTTAAGAATTAATTTTATTAGGTATGTATTAATCGAAACTGAAACGGTATTGGTTTCATTTGTATAACTTGTATATATTTTATCAATAATCTGCTTATTTCAAACGAATGCATAGCATTTATAGTATTAATATATTCGAAAGTTTAATTTTAAAAGTATTCTGTAAAGTAATTAAAATAGTTGGAGTGATTTTACATGATTTTATAGTTGATAAGTATTACTAATAATGCATTGAATAGTTAATGAAATACGAAAGTATAATCGTCATGTAACATAATCATGTTTTTAATACCGAATGATTGATATAATCGTAACGAATTCTAAAGTTTTCTTAAATAAATAAAAAAATTTGTAAAAATATATCTTTGATAGATATTGATACAATTTATACATATAACAAATTCTTAATAAAATAAAACATATGATAATTTTATATATAATATTTTGTCGTTTCATAATCGCTACGCAAAAAGTTTAAAAACATTTTTTGAACGTTTTTTAGAGACGTAAAAGAAGTAAAATTTTAATATCTAATATGAATTTATTTGAATTAAATGAAGCGGTAATCCTAAATACGATAAAGAGTAGTACATAAAATTCCTGAAAGTTTTTGAGTAGATATGCTCATGATTTTTAAAATTGTAATTTGATTTTAAATAATTTAAGAATGATAAAGTTTTTACTTAGTATTTTCAAAAATTTATCGGTACTGTCGATTGCTTTCGATTCGAAAACTTTTATAATATGAATTCATTTTATTATTCCCAGTTATATTGTCGCACCAATAACAATAATATTTTGCATCAAAATTTATTCTTATATTAAAAATTTTTCGATCGTATAAATTTATTAAAAGTTCAATTTTTCTTCAAGGAGTATTTGGAAACTAATATCAAGACCGAAGTCAATTTTTTCACCGTTTTCAGCGAGTAATATTTGCTTTCGGTTAAGATTTTCAAGATGAAAAGTGACTTAACTTTTAGAATTAATACTCTATGAAATTCGATTATTCATATAATTCTATTACTTAAAATATACGAAAATATTTATTTCACTTTATTTCATAATCAAAGATAAATAGTTTCTGAGTTTTCAAATGCTATCGGTATTTTAGAGAAATTTCTCTTTAAAATTCAAAGTAATTAATAATTGATATAAGTGCGTAATAAATAACTATAATTTATTAAAAAATCCAATTATGAACAAAGGAAATTCGCGAGAATACGGTCAAATCAAGATAAATCGTATTAGTCACACGATTAGGAAATATTTAAGCAATCGACTATTATTTAGATATCAAGAATCTAACTGAAGATGATTTAATAATTAAAAAAATTGGCGTGCACCTGAGAACAATAGACGATACCGACGATTATATGGAGCGTACATTTCGGACAATCGAGCAAATATGAAAGTATGAGAAGTGAAACTGTGCATCATCGCTACGCGGAAGATCGAAATATTGTTACGCAGTACCATTGTTTCAAATGCAATCAATGTTTAAAAATTTTATAAGATAATCTATTGAAGATAAGTTGTGTACATACTTTAGAGATTGGGAGATTGCGTAAAGTAACGGTGGTAGTAACTATAAGTCGTACGAAAAGTTTAAAACTGAGTAATAAAGTTAACTGAAAACGCTAATACAATATTTCAAGTGATCCACAAGAATCATAAATTGGAATGAAAAACTCTATTAACGTATATAATGTCGGATCCTTTCCAAAATAAAAACTAATGTAAAAATTTGAACTATCGATAAGATGTAGCCTAGAAATGATTTTGTACGAAACGGTAATATTTTAGTTTATTTTCTATATATTATTATTTTTACGTGTTTTATATCTATGTTTAAATTCTTGCGTAATAATATTTCTAATCCAATACATAGAAGCTTAAGGGGAATTTAAGTTTTTTTCTATTCCCTTTGATAAATCTACAATAAAAGATATAATTTTTTCTTAAAACGGATTTAAAGGATTGGAAATATTAATAAAAACATTGATATTGGAAAGTTTTATAGGAATTTGTTTTTACCTGGAAGAGGTATTTCTAAATTAAAATGCAAGACGGCATCAATCATCGGTAAAAAATAATACGTGGCAAAATTTATAAAAATGAATGATTCCAATAAACCTGTTATGAGTGAAAGTTCTCGAGAAGAAAGCAAGAAATAAAATTATTTTGATATAGTAGTTAGTGATAAATATATATAAATTTGAGTCATTTATTTAGGATTAATAAGAATTTAATTGATTAGCTTTGACTTACTAATGGAGGTTCGAATATTAAAATTTTAGAATTAAGACAGTGATAGAAATGTCTCAGTGCAGACTATTCGTTTGTTAAAATATTAAATAAAATAATTCCTATTAATTTAAAAGATTAATGTTCTAACAAACATCGAGATGTAAAACAAAAAAATTGTTTGAATGCTTAATTATTATAATTAAATACAATTTTACGTTCTGTTTATTAATATAATATAACGGTATTTTTCAATACCGTTGGAGAATATTTAAAATTAAAATATTATATTTTAGAAGGTAAGACTATGTTTTTGTAGTTATGTTTCAAAGAAGTAAGAAAAAAGATTAATAAAAGTACGAATTGCTTACTATTGAAGTGAAACATCTTCGACGGTGATAATTTCTGTATTGTATGATTAAGGTGCAATTTTGTACATTGCATATTTACGTTTGAGATATAAAATTTTTTAATATTTCAAGTAGAAATTGTTACAATTACAGAAGTATTCGTAAATTACCGTATGATTGAATCAGTTTTTATATTTTAAATTTTGAAATTTATAGGAAAGAAAACAATTTCTTTCTTGGTAGAATTGATTTCTTAAAGATAATCTCTTAAATTGCAAGTATATTTGTGATATTATCTATCGTACGAACGTAAATGGCCAAGTAATTTTAAACTTCGATAAATGTACGGATACATTGTTTATATCTCAATAATAATTTTATAATTTTTATCAATTTTTATACAACACAGTCATCGAAGGTTTATCATTACAATTCAAATAAATCTTACAAGCGTGATGATAAAATTAAAATTAACTTCATATTAATATTTTATTATACAAGTTATATCAAATTAATTTTGGCGTTTTAAAATAATAATTGCTAAATAATAATTGTTAATTAATAAAATGTACGAATGATTTAATATTTCGTTAAAGAACTATATTGGTTTAACAAATTTTATTTTTACGCTATGAGTAATAAATTTGCGTATGCATCTATTAAATAATATTTATATATATGTATAAAATATGTAAATGAACTTTGGTACGATAATATTTTATCCGATGTTTAAGTCCTTCATGGATCGATCGTTCAGTACTTTCACTGGTACATCTGCTTCGGCTTCTTAACCCTTCAAAAAGAAAAAAACATGCAATAATTTTTTAGTTCAGGAACCAAGTTCTCAAGTATACATATGTTTCTTTGAACATTTTTACGGCTGCACTTCTGCTTTAATATTATATTGAGTTTTTAACAGAAGTCTAAGTATACCTTTTTATTTTAATATTCTCTAATAATTGACGTGTAAAAAACATTGTTTTTTAGAATTATATTATTCTAGATATTTAATAAATTAGATATTTGTTACATGTTTAATATGTATATTGATAGTAATTTAAACAATTCGACAAAGTTTTATGATGATTTTGGATACTACCTTTTAACTGAATAAATATTGCTAATGCAAGAATATGAAGTTTTTTATTATTAGTACTTCGATTTATGAACAATTAAAAAAGGCAAAAATTTACAAAGTCAAAAAAGCGAAATTATTTCATTTTTATACAACTTTGAATACATAATTAAAAATATGCATATAAAATCATATAAGTCTTGTGTGTCGATACTTTGTTAATTTTACAAAAATTTTACCTGTCAATTATTTAAAAAATAAGGAATGTATATATAATGATTACATATTAGATAAATGTCTTTCAACACAACAGACAAGCATCGCCTTTGATTTTTAAGAGAAAACACCTGTTAAAATCTCTAACCACATACAATATAAAATGCTATTCCTTTCGAACCAATTAATATTTTGACATTTAACACGTTTTAAATTAGAGTTTAATGTATTAACTTTCGTTTTCTTATTTAATTCAAGATGCAAAATAAATAGATACCGTATGCTAACTATTAATATACGTATAAACTTTTATAAATCATGTAGATTTTTTATCGATTTAATATCCTAAGACCTAAAGCATACAATAATAAATTGCAAACATTGTATTTCATTTCAATTAATCGATGAAATGTTTAATAATTTTTATTTGATTTCTGTTAAAAAAAGTAAGTAAGTTTTAAGAGACAACTTTAAATTTATACAAGATTTAATTCCTCTGTAGTACAAAATACATAATCAACTGATCACATTATAATAATTAGATAATTTTCATTTTCGCAAGTACAAGTGATTATTAAATTATTATATTACATCTATAAATAGAAAGAAGACTCAAGAATTAAAACTTGAATATAAATACGAATTTAATATATCCTTTTTTAGTACAAATTTTCGAATCCGGTCATAACTTTCGTTGCCTCTTTACTTTTCTTCGGTCACATAAAAATTATTTTTATAAAATAAACCGGTCAATAACAAGCAATAAATTTTATTTCAAATTTATGGATGACAAGAACTGCACATGTAATTAATGATACCTTCAACAAGAATAAAAAAATTAATCAGTGCCAGAAATTTCTTTTACATTTGAAACACCCACGAAAAATGATTTAATAATCACGATGGCGATAAGAGTGCCATCATATATCTTAAACTATTTACAGCAGGATTTCAGTGTGTATATAAAATTATTTTGAAATGATTTCAATATAGCTTAATACTAAATTTGAAAATTTTAATACATATTATCATTATCTACAATATTATACTATTCTATTCAATTGAAAGAAAAAATCATTGAGTTCTCAAAATATATTATGTACCTATTTACAAAAGATTTATCGCGAAGATTCTCTATTATACAGACTGAACTTTTTTGTTCGGATACATGATTATTATGAAATATGCTATTGATTACTAGATATTTATTAAATACGAAAGAAATTCTCCCGAGAACCTTGACGAATCCAAATTAATTTTACCAAACAATTATTCGATCACTTCTATTACGATTGGGTTTTCATTATTGTACGAACAGTAAGTGAAAAACAAACATTTTATGGGTATTTATTTTTAATAATTCAATAATTACTTATCTTTACTGCCGTATATCGTATATTTTAATAGTATTATTCGATAAATATTAAATATAATTATTCTTTGATGAGATTGCATAAATAATTATTGTATTTAGTTTGATTGTTATTCTTATACCTTTTATAATATGCTGAGTACGTTTATTGAAACTCTTTAAGTTAAAATTATAAATATAAGAATGCGAAAAGGCTATATTTTTATCATTTATAAATGATGAGATTTTTTTATTATTTCAGTATCGCTAAAAATATTTTGATTCGTTAAAGGTTTAAAGATTTAAATTCTATATCTTTAGTTTTAAATGTTCTATTAAGTATTTTACTTTAGTCGTTCTAATTTTATCTAATTTGTACGAGTTTTTGAGTATAATATTAGTTAGCATGACTCGATTTTTTTAATATTCGTTCGAAACTTAACCGGATAAATAACAATATCGTTTTTTATCGGAATATATCATAATTTATTCGATGTGCTACTAAAATTGAGTGTAGCGAATTGTGTTTATGTGCGAATTATTTTTATTCTTGAATAAATTTTCCGTAAATTCTTACAAAGAAAATAAAAAACCATAAAGTCGATTATAAGATCAAAGTTAAAAGACAGGTTTCGCAAAAGAGGTTAAAATTAGCAAATGCTTCAACGATAAGAAAAAAGAAACTATGAAATCTTTGATCCACTCGCGACGTTTCGAAAACTCATCGAAACGACCGAGTTAGCGATAATTTCACGAGAACCGCAACTCAGCCCTCAATAACACGACATTAGCAATGCGATCGGACATAAAATTCATTCGCAATGAGATTTCACTCTCGATTCGGCACTTGGATTCGTATCTTCGTATTTTTTTTTACTTTGTGATTTTCCTCCGTGCGTTCGGCTTTGTTTGTTTTTGTATAGTTTTATTTTGGAAGAGCTAAAGCGCACTCAACATCGCTCATGAATTGATTTATCGAAATTCCCGACTCTTATTTTTCAAATAACTGCTTTACGCGCGATCGTACAAAATTGCTGAAAGATTCATATTTCGATACTTTCCTTAATCTATCGATCCAAAGTATATTCTTATTTATTTATTCGCTCGTAACCAAGTAAAATTATCGAGTATTAAGTAGTAAATGGAATAAATTTCTTTTAACCACGCTCGGTATTTTTATTTTACGTATACTTACATTATACGCGTGCAAATATAACGTATTTTGTAAAAAATGTTATATATAAAAACATTTGATCGACTGTAACTGAAATATGTAAAAATCAAAAATTGCGCTCGATCGTTATACCAGCTTCGTAATTATAAAATTAATATCGTAATTAATATCGTAATTAATATCGTAATTAATATTGTAGTTAATATGGAATCGTACGTATTCGAGTTTGCTAATAGAGACTTTCTAAAAATGAAAATGCGAATTCGCAACATTAAAAATACCGTTGCGCAAGTCCCGCGTACGAGTGCACCGGATAATTACGCAATAATTATCGAGAGTACACGGAAGAGCGGCTTATCACGCATGGATGATACGTTCCGCGATTTTCTCGGTCAGCCGCACGAATAGCGAAGAGTTAACGAGGCATTTTTATTCCAGGATCGCTCGATAAAGCCCGCCGAGCGCTTCACATCGACGACGACCTTAACCGTGAATATTCGCGACGACGATGACCAGGATCCCTCCTTCATATACCAAGGTTGTATGCTGCTCAATGGTGCTTGTATCAATCCCGAGTATTCCGCCTCGGTGAGTCGCTATTATTTTCCGTTTCCACTCTCGATTTACATGGATTTTTACGCTATTCCAACGATCGTTACGTATCCATTTTTTTATTTTTCAAGCTGTGTTTTCGTGCTTTAAATCGACTGCATCATTTTCAAACAAATTTTAATTTTACGATAAAAAATATTAAAATCAAGTTCGAGTCGATCGATTCGTAACTAGAAGCTCGTATTTGAATTGAATTGACGCGATCGAAGAAAACGTACCTCTACGAATAATTTTAAAGATTAGAGTTTTTCTCTCTACCGACGAATGAAAAATATAAGAGCAATCGTATTACAGAAGTAATTTATAAATCGCGATCGAATTTACATTCAAACGGATTTAAAAGATCTTTCTTATTGAAATACTCTCATTTTCGATCCATATTCTTCTCAACCAATACGGAATTATTATCGATGCGTAGTATCGAAATGTGAAAAAATCGCGATCGACGATTTTAAAATTTTTGTTCGTAATTTCACGAGCATTACAACCGCGAACGAACTCGAACCCGTAATACATTTAGCGGTCGAAACAAAAGAAGGCTTTTGGATCGATGCAAGCTCTTACGCATCGATTTAACGGGGTACTTTGGTACTACTGACTCGAGAAGTCGAACGCGCGATGATAAACGCGATGATAAATGTGAAAAAAAAGTGAAAAACGAAGGCACCAGTAGTAAAATGATGCCGATCTCGTTATCGCGTTTGAACTAACGTTTCCCGCACACCAGGTATCCAGCGGCGTCCTATCGGGCATTCTCAACATCTCCCCGGAGAAGGTCCAGGCGGTCGACATGGACAGCATCAACGCGCCCATACACTACTCCTTCCTGAGCGGTAACCCCACGAATTACCGGGACTTCTTTGAGATCAACCAAAGCACCGGCGCCGTCAAGCAGATACGCGCCGTTGACACCACCGTCACCAAGAAGTTCGACATCATCATCAAGGTATCGTTTTATTTATCGATGCGCGTTTCATTCTTTTGTCCGAAAAATTTCTATCCGTACGTAGATTTATTTATCACGAACCGGTTATTAATACGGAAACATTCGTTCAAACCCGTCGTAAGTACTGGTTGTTAAAAAGTTAAAAATCGTAAATTGTTATCGGAAGAAAAGTTTTTCTCTTCGCGCCGTTGCTTAAAAGTTGTTGTAAAAATCGATCCGTCGCAAAAATATCGATTCCCAACGATATCCAAAGCTTAACGAGTTTATTATAAATACGCGAGTACGAACGGACACCGAAACCATTAGATTACGGTCCTGGTAAAAATCGTACACGCAACGAGATATCTCGAAACGTTTCCGATACCTTCGTAATCGAAATTTCGACATTCCGAGCGTTACGGTCTTTACTCTTTTCGGAACTGGTGAGCACTTCATTGAATATCCTCGCGATCGCTTGCGTTATCTTCAACTAATATCGGCGCATCTTGTGCCCGTCTTGTTCCGTCCCGAAGGCCGTGGAGGACTCGGAAGCCGAGCGTTCAGCGACCGCCAAGCTGACCATCACCGTGAAACCGGTCGACAGTAATCCGCCGGAGATCACGGCTTCGTCCATCGAGGGCTTCGTAGACGAGAACGCGCCTGTCGGTACCAAGGTCGTAGACGCCAAGGGCAATCCCATCCTACTCGCCGTCTCGGATGCCGACCTGGTGAGTCATTTGTCATTACGTTTATAATTTCGTCTAAATTTATCTTAAGATCTCTGCCGATTTTCGATCACTCGGGGGTTGTTTTGGCGCTCGAGTGCCTTTGCTTTTCCGGAGGGATTCTTCGTTTTATAACGCAAGACAAAAAGAAATTCGAGGAGATCGACTAAAGTTTGTTTGGATCTCGGAAAAGATAATTAAATAATTTAATTATTTTATATTTAGCGCTTCATTATTTTATTATTATTCGACATAATCCAGTAAATATCCAATACATATTTCATTTTTACAAAAGTCGGATTTACCTATCCGAGCCTCGTATTCATTTATTAGTTGATAAAATTACGAATAAACGTTTTACCGGCACTCTTAAATAATAAACTTAAAAGAGGCCTTGTAAAATTCTTAAAACAAATTTGATAAAATGAAGAATTTTTAATTTAAGATGAATATTTACTTTGTTATTCTCGAATCGAAGTTTAAAATAAAATTATTTAAAAATGTTTTCTGAAAATTGAATCGCTATTATCGAATTCTGATCTAAATATACAATTTGATTTCGCTTTTTCGTTCGTTTCAAACTAACGTACGTTGAGTAATTTAATTTTAGATATCCATTTAAGAAATAACGCACTAAAAACTTATTTTATCAATGTTATTTATAAAATCAGTTTTGGATTATTTTCAACAGTCCGTACGTTTAATTAATGTAAGGCTGGATAATATTAAATTTAGCGTAACATTTAGGTAAATTTTCAAGAAGTATAAATATTACGTATGTATACTTTAGATTATCCGTATCTTTTTGCAGTTGTAATGGTATTTATTTCGAAACAATTTTTTATGTTTGAGATAGCATAAAATAATAAATCTGATTTATAATATAAATTTGCGCTATCTTTGCATTTCTTGCAATTAATATTTTATTGATTCTGGAACAGGTTTTTCCAGAATCTTGTATAGCGACGCGTTGTAGCACCGGAAATAGCTGAAAAGGATTCTCTTGTTTCTGTGTGATTTTTTATTACCGAAATAAAAAGATAAAGTTGTGCATTCCTAATTTTAATTTACTCCTCCGATAAACGCATACATCGAATTATGCACTCTTAAATTATGCTTTTTAATCAAAGTATTTAAGTATCTTAGCTTCGGCACACGGGTTTTGCTAAAAGTCCTCAAGATCCACATCCGCAGTTTATTTTATCGAATTTCTTTTCGATGAATCATTTTATCCCCCCGATCTCGGATAATCTTTCCAGATGTAAATCTGTTAAGGAATGGACAATAACGGGTTCATGACATCCGTCTATATTTAAAAGGATGGAGTAGAAAATATTCCAGTATCAGAAGCTGTTGTCTCTAAACCATGGATGTATCTTTTTTTATCGATTATGTTCCCATCGTACGAGTCGATAGATCGTGTATAGGAATGCGGCGTATAAGTAATAAAAGAGAGCGATAGTCTGTATATTATACGATTATAATGCCGGGTACGATACTTGGCTTCGATAAAAGAACGCTAACTTTGTATCTTCGTATTTGAAGGGTGCGAACTCAAGTAAAACATCTCTGCTTTATCGATCTTCTTTTTTATCATTATTATACACGATACATCATATTTACGTACAATGTGATTTACAAGATATTCCGATAATTAATTTAAATAATTTTTATTTTTAGATTCATTGTTATTTTAATAAATCAAAGTAATTATGATATCGTGCCGGAGAAAAGAAATTATCTTGGAAAATAATATATTAAGACTCCTTTTTATTCCAAAAAGAAATATAGAATTTTTAACTTTTTGTTTCCATATAAATTTTCACATATATTATAGCAAATATTTGTATCGAATCTTTATCAAGGAATATTTTACGTTACCGGAATCTATGAAGCGTTTCTTTTAAAAAGTATGAATTTCATAATAATTTATCTGAATCGAATACTTTATTTAATCGAATCGTATAGCGAAATATAATAAGATCGATAAACCAAAAGAAAATAGAATTTAATATCGATAAGAATATATTTTAGATAGAAATAAATATTTGAAATTTGAAAAATAATATTTTTCATTTTATTCAGGTATAATGAAAAATATTTTAAATATTTTTTTATAGTTTTTTGGATATTAATCGAACTGGAATATATTTTTATTTAACTTTTTAAAGGGATTTTATATAATTTTATAGCAATATTTTAAGATTACCTGATACGTATGTAACTTTTACGTAGACGACGTGTAAAATAATTGCTTAAATATTATAAAAATTATTTAAATATTGTAAATATTAATAATAATTTATAATTTTTATATTTATTTAAATTTTAAGTGTTGGTCTTTCAATTATTTTGAAAAATTTCTTTTCGAATTTATATTATATATTCGAATTATATTTAAAAATAAATTAAAATAAAATGATTTAGATTCCCACGAACGTTTCTCTAACGCTAATCATAATTTGCAGAAAATTTGGTAAAAAAAATTGAGAATTTGAGATGTTGCAAAAATTGTTTTATTTCTTTTATCAAATACTTTCATATTGAAAATCAATAGAAACGATATTTTATGCGTAATCCTGTTAAAAGTTGGGATGAACGTATCGCACGTATTACATTTTAAACCTGAATTCTAATAAAAAAAATACTCGATGCGTTACGGCACCTCCTTAAATCGACTCACGTACAACGCAAGTTCAAATTACAACCACGAAAATTAAAACCCAGACTGCCGTCGCGCCATTTCCCACCACACGTTTGATCGTCGCATTCGAAAGTCTTCGGCAGCTTCATAATTTATCCCGGGTAAATTTCAACCAATCGAGAGTTTTCCCCGGGGCCTCTATTTTCCACAAATAAGACCCGCTGGGAAACGAGGACGGAAATTAATGAAAAAGTCTGGCCCGTCGATGAAACTCGTAAATCAGTCGCACTCGGACCATTCGAGCATTCGCGCATTCGCGCATTCGCACATTCGCACATTCGCACATTCGCACATTCGCACATTCGCACATTCGAGTTCGGAGGTATTACGCGAACGCATTTCGAATGACGTGCAACCGGGTTAACCGCCAGGAGCCAACGCGATCGAATTTCGAGTTACACGCTCGAGTCCCAAATTTCTCGTATTCGATACGCTTCCGAGTATCCTGGAACTTCGAGGGTGTAACGCCGCGCGCAAAATACAAATAAATATTTCTGTGCTTTGCAAAAAGCAGTTGTCCGCTCTTCGGTGACGTTGAATTGGTTCGTTAGGTTTTCCATTAGTTCAGCTTGATGCCCGATTGCCGATGTTGTACAGATTAGGTTTTAATGCAACGACGTCGATATACCGACGTGTTTTTACGCTTAGAATTCGCGCGAAAACAAAAGAAGCGATTATTCGTGAAAGGTGATTTATCGATGGGACACGAGTAAACGTGTCGATACTATTCAAAAAACTCATAACGTCGGAGAACGCTCGAGAGTTATAAAAACTAATTGATATTTATGAATCGTTCGATGTGTACGCTTGCGTCTATAAACTATTTATTCGATTGATAAACCATAATTGCTTACACGGAATATTTCAGACCGTATGGGTGATATTATTGTAGCATTTGTCATGCTTACGTCGCTTCTAGAATAAATAGTTACTTGTTAAAGACTTATACTTTGTATCTGTTATAGAACAGGTTTAAATATAATTAATACTAATATTTTATTAAATCTAAGGTTTATTAATTTTTAAATGTTAATGAATTAGATACGCGTATTTTACATAAAATGATGGAAAACTTGTCAATAACTTGAAAGATTGAAAATAAAAATCAAACGATCAATTTCGATAAATTGATTTTTTAATCGTCATTGATGTGAACTGTAATAACTTTAATATGTTAATTAATCGCGTATAAACTTCAACTTCTTTTTTATCACAATAACTTTATTTTAGTTTTAAAGGTATAATAATTATAGGTTACATTTAATTTTAATAACAGATATCGAAAGCTTATTGAATATTATGCATCTCGAATGATAAATTAGAATTTTATCTATCTTTACATCGAAAAATTCATAACTTTATTCATTTTTATCTTTCGGATTAATTTTTGTAAAAATAATTTGAAAAATGTCGAGCATGCGAAAAATGTTCATAATTTAGTATTCAATTTTGTATGTAAAATCTCTGAAGTTTAATTTGTATAAGGAATGTTATATTATTAAATATGAATAAAAGCAAAGCTAATAGCAAAATGATAAATTTTTTAAATAACGATATACGAAAACCAACTTCCTTCTACAGATTAATGCAAAGTCTCTTAAATTTTTATTAATTCCTTTACCAAAATGTATTATTTATTATTATTTAATCGAAAAAGAATATTATTTAAAAATTTGAATAATAACGAGGAGCTTCTGTTTTATGTAAAAAAATATATACGTAAAAGATAAGGCTTCGCATAGTATAAGTTATCTTTTTCCATACTATTGGATTTCATAGATAAAGTCCAGTTTTTTTAATAATCAAAAAACACTATTTTAATCAAATAACGAAAAATGAATAGGAATCTCGTATCGATTTTGCAGACAGGTATATTATTTTTTTCTAGCAACGATAAAACAGAAAATATGATCCTGTAAATAAATTTCTTTATGTTTTTCGAGACGGGTGTATTTTTATCGCCTAATGTTATTTTTTAATGCCTTCGAAAGGTGTATCAATATCTTACTTATTATGTATTAGCTTTCGGAATTTAAAACGACGCTTGAAAACATCGAAATGCATAAATCGAACGTAATTAAAAAATGTGCACATTAATATTATCGAATGAACAGAGGCGAATAGAAATCCTTGCTATCCTTTAGGCTGTCAAAGCTATCGAAACTCCTATCGAGACAGCGAATCGACCGTAGCGGAATAAAAGCCCGATGTTTTCCCGCTTCCTCCTCCTTCCCCGTCCACCCACTCGAGCAACCGACCTGAATCTGGTTTGCGCGACAGGGCACCGAGGACCCCAAGCCGGAGTACACGTTCGAGCTGACGACGACGTTCTTCTCGATCGACGGGAGCGGCACCCTCGTCGTGAACGAGGAGAACCTGGACCGCGATCCTCCGAGTCCCGGCCGGTTCCGGTTCCAGGTGGTGGCACGGGAGAAAAACGGCGTAGCGGCTTCGACGCCGCTGTCCTTCGTCGTCACCCTCAACGACGTCAACGACAACGCGCCTATGCTCCCGATGACGTCGCCCATCACTGTCCAAGCCGGCGAGACTAAGCGCGAGGTCATCAAGGTAAGCATCGCTCCGGATCCGAAACTCTGGGAACTCGGACTCGTCTCGTTACGCAATACGAGATCGGTTTACGCACTTACGTCACGTGGATTTACCGCTGCTTGAAATTACATCGGTCGGTGTAAACGAAGAGTTTCGGTTTGCATGACGAAACGTCGAGCGGTTCTAATGTCCAAGAATGTATTTTAATTGGTTGGGCACCTGCATATTTTATTCCAGAAACTCGTTCTACTTAATATGCGATTAAAGGTACGTTAAAATAACAGACTTTACGAAAAAAGAAGTCTCATAGAAATTTATGTTACCGAGATAAAAAATTTTTTCTTCGCTCGTGTTCGCGCTTTCTCGCAAAAAGTTATTCCGATATACGCGGAAGAAATTTGTTCGATTTTTCCTAGACATTAGAAAAGCTAGACTTTAAAATTATAAAACTTACAAAAAGAACGAAACAGATCGGAAAGATTGAATTATTATGATATCGACGGTACTTAAATCAAATACTTAAATGACCGAAATATTTTGAATAAAAATTGATTAATTTTTTTGTATTATTTATCGACGATCCAGTGTATAAATCCAGCTATTATCCGAACGAGCTAACGTATACCTATTATTATAGAAATCGCGTATTTCTAATCTCCGTCGATAATTCTATAATATTATATACGCAACGAGTATTTCCGATATTATCGATTTCTTTTGGTTAAAAATATTACGATATAATTATGCAGCTATACTTTTTAATGTTTTAATTTAACGATAAATACACAAACGACGTACTCGGTACATTTATTCTTCCGAACAGCCAAGACAAAACGTAAAGGCCGTTAAAGCCACGGTAAATCCGCTATAGAAATGCAGATTATATTACAACATCGCAAGATTGATTTCTATAGCGGAGCGTTTGTAAATGGCGAACAACAGGAGCATTGATCTCGGTCGTAAAGATTTACGTCGAAGCTCGAAAACAAAATCGAAGATTAAGTCTCGAATTTGGTACAGGTGGAGGCGACGGACAACGACGAAGGCCCGAACGCGGAGATAACGTACAGCATCTACCACGTGTCTAACAACGGGCTGCAGAAATTCAAGATCGAACCCAGGAGCGGATTGATAGAGTCGGTGGGGAAACTGAATGCGGGGGAACAGTACAGCATCACCGTCCAAGCGAGCGACAACGGCGGCCGTCACTCCCAGACCATCGTCGAGGTCAACGTCATCCCCGGGCCCAACACCCGCAGCCCCGTCTTCCAGCAGCAGGTGTACGAGGTCCAAGTGAGCGAGGGTGCCTCGCTCAACTCCACCGTCGCCACTATCACGGTCGGTCCCGATTCTTCGGTGCATTTTTCTTTTCCCTTTGTCGCTCTCCGTCTAGCGGAGCTCCAAGTTTACGAAGTCGCCCGAGTCGCCCGAGTCGCCCGAGTCGCCCGAGTCGCATCGAAAGTGCGTGTTTATTACGGGATTTATTTGTAGGTGCGCTGGAAAACGTCGCTTCTTTGATTGAAATACCCTGGAGACTAGTTTTACCGCTAGGCGAACTCGTTTATCACTCTTTGACTCTGCGATACGCTGTATTTTACGATACGGAGTGTAACAACGCTAAATTATGAATCGTAAATGGTCGAGCGGATCACTTTTACGTAATTATTATTATGCACTTCTAAGCGCACTCTACATTGAAAACTTTTATTAATTCATTTCTATGGTTTTAAATATATTTCATTGATCATTATACCGCAATAAAGATCAATTTCTTTCGGAACCAGTTTCGAGAAATATCGTTGCTTGCTTCGATATTTATGGCATATCGTGATTTTAGATTTTTATCCATTCGTAGGGTATAATGAATAATTTACCCAATTTCATCTTAAAGCATTAGAATTTAAAATACTTAAAAAGATTCGTAAAATTATATTTAGCTTATATTTATTAATTTTAATCTTGTCTTTACAATGGATGATCGATACATTTTTATTCGATATTTTACTTACGAACTGCAGCGTTTTAGAATCGTTGAAACGCATAAATTAATTCACGGTTAGAGGATTAAGGTGAAAAATTGATTCCTCCAAAGAAATTTCTAAGAAAAAAACTTATGCGTTAAATACTTTACAATGGTTGTAAACCTATAACGTACGATACTATTACGATAAATCAAAACACTAGATGTAAAGTCTGAATTACGTTTCTCGGTCAACGTCGGTGCAGAATATATTTTCCTTTTTTGTTTGTTTTTTCTCGATGATAATTGACTCTTTCATTCGTGCCGGATGATTAATAAACTAGTATTGTTTACGGAAAATCAGCGTTAACGTTCTCGAAAGTTTACCGAGGAGAGAAAAGGAAAGGTAGAGTTCGACTGGTAGAACGAAGCATCGGTTGTTAAAATTTTCCTCGGATACGTTCTCGTCGCGTAAAGTCGGGGGAACGCGAACGAGTATTCAAATAGCCAAGAGAAAAGAAGACCGTCGCTGAAGACGGAAGACAATATAATATTGTATAAATGCCTTTTGTAAAATCGAACGTCCGTCTCGCTAGGTCGATTCGCCAGATGCTAATGCCACGGTCCGTAGGTTAATAGGATTAATAAGCGCATATCCGTTTACCAGCTTCCGTTTTGCAGGCCGTCGATCCAGAAAACGATCCCGTTTCGTATTCCATCGTCTCCGGTAATGACCTCCGGCAGTTCTCGATCGGCGACAAGTCCGGCGTCATTACCGTTATAAGGAAACTGGACAGGGAGGATCTTACGCGCTATCAGTTGGTAAGTTGCCGCCGCTTCTTTTATTATTTAAACCGCCGTCGTCTTTGTTCGCGCTCGGTAATGTATGCTTATGCTTGACCATTGTTTTAATTGATGGAGATTCTCGAGGATGCGGCGTAAGTTTGGTTTTCGCTTATCGTAAATAACCATGAGCGATCAATTTATCATTTTTACTAAATTGCGTTTTCTTTGTGCGATAATAGAAGTAGTTTGAATTCGTTCGAAACCTTCGGTATTTTTCCGTGTACACGCAATTTATAGTTACTACGTTTATCTTCGAGAGATTATCAATTTTTATGACAAACTTTAATTACATACTCTTCTTTAAAAAGTTCCTTTCGTATTTTATTACATCTCTGACGAGGTACCGAGTAATAATAATTTATCGAATGAAAATTAAAAAAACCATATTATAAAATTCTTCGTATACATATATAAATCTTTACGAGTTATCGACGTGCTAAAAATACGCGACATAAGTAGTGACGTAAATACACGTTTTTATCGTTAATTAGAGACGATAATATTTGTATTGTTATATTTTGATTCTTTTTTCGATACAAGTTGTATAAGAATTCGTTTGTCTCGACATTCGTTAAATGCAAGGATTAAAGAAACGCAATATTTAATCGTAAACATCTTCTTACGAGCGGAAGTGCGGGTTTAAATCTCTCTTTGAAATTTGATTGGTCGATCTATTATTTTGATACGCCAGATATTTTTATACTTATTATTTTATTTTGAAAGTGGTGTACCGATATATAATTATAAGCAATCACTCAACTGTATAATTGTTCATTTTCCAGAAACAAAATAATATGATAATATACAGTGTAAATATTTATGCTCTTTACTTATCGATCTGAATATTAACGAAGCATTTATATTTAACGACTAAAATCTATAATTTATAAGTTTATTGAAAATTATCGAAATCGACATTAGTCTTCCATTTTTATTTAGAAAATATCTGGAAAAATGATAAGGCTGATACACGTAGATAAATGATGAACGATACGCGAAAGTGTAAGAATATATTTTTTTTCGTTACACGCATTTATTAATATTTTAATGCAAAAATGTTTCCTTCTCAGCGATTACTTTTATGTTTCTCATATATCAGATGTTTAGATAATTTTCTACTTCCCGGCTGATCTCATTGATACGTATTTTGTCGTACCTAGAGAAATAATTTATAATATACCATCCCGGATTTCATTTATTGCATAGCTTCTATAAAGTGATCGATACTTAAATCTAACCGTTATACATGTACATGATTTTTTAATCGATTTACTCATTAGAGACGATTCACTTTTAATTAATATTTTTCGCATTAAAATTTAAATATTTCCGAGAAAAACTTCCCTCTTCGTTGAATATATTATATAAACTTATCCACGATAATATATTATACGATTTCGAAAAATTTTTAATCTCGCTGGAAGTAAACAACTTTGTATCAAAATTTTTATTACGGTAGCCGCGATGTTATTATAAATTTGTTACAAACTAATTCTTGTACGGTAAAAATCGTAAATCTCGGCGAATAAATTCTTATCAACGCGAAAAAAATTTTGATTCAAGAATCAATCTTAAATCATTTTCAACATTTTTCAAATAAATACTTCGTTACTCGAAGTCTCGTTCACTGCGAACCAAGAGAGGAAATAAATCAGTCTCGGAGCCTTTATTAAAACTAACGTTCGATGGTGGTAGATCATAAAAGCAGAGGACACGGGCGGCCTGTCGAGCACGACGACAGTCAACATCAAGGTGACGGACATAAACGACAAGAACCCCGAGTTCGAGGGGCTACCGTACGAGTTCACGGTAAAGGAAGGCGAGGCCAGGAAGTTGATCGGCCGCGTCCACGCCGAGGACGCCGACGAAGGTATCAACGCCGAGATCACGTACTTCGCACCGGACGACATACCTTTCACCGTAGACCCCGAGACCGGCGACGTGCTCACCAAAGTCGCCCTGGACTACGAGCAGAACCACGTAAGTCTTCGTCGAGATATCATCCGTTTCTTCGATTCGCCCGCTTGATAACCAAACCTCTGCGATCCATGCCAACGATAGACGCGGTTTACTCGACTAGGGAAAATTAGAGCGTCGCTCGAGTGGAAGATTTAAGGAAGATTTAAGAAAGATTTAAGGAAAACTTAAGGAAGGACGTTTCTTATTGTTCTCGGATATTTTCACGATCGTCATCAAGCCTGATTTATTTGAATGTCCGATGAGATAGCGACCTAGTTTACGTCCAGATGTTCGGTCTTTTAATCTCGATGCACCGATATGATTATTTTATGCTAATTTTTTAGTAAATCTCCGAACGGAAATTGTATACGTAACAAATAAAAGAACCGAAGAATAACTATAAATACTCGTTTCAATTTTAAAAACTGTAAATAACGAATAAAATATTTACCATCGGAATTTATCGATAGAAAAGTATTTACGGTTTCGCGTATGTTTTAAATTAAATGCGAAATGCAAAAAATTTAAATTAAAAAAAACACGATTCGATATTAACGTTGCAATATTTTTTCCTTAAACACGCAAAAATCGTGAAAAATGATATTTTCAATTAATTAACGATAATAAATAGCTTTTTACTATTTTGAATAATATCGGAATAAACGTTATTCCGGTTATCATCGGGAAATATATTTGATCGTTGAGTTTAATTTATTACAAATCGCACCGAAGTACCATAATAATTTTGAATTACGATGTGTTTTCATTGCTAATCGAACATTTGATTTTCTTGCGAGCAATTTTCATTCGTACGATCATCAATTTTTAACACGAATACGAACGTTAATATGGATTCTCGTATTTTTATCTTCAAGGAATACAAGTTTGTTGTGACAGCGCGTGATGGAGCACCAGATCCAAGACTGGCAACCGCAACTGTAACGGTGCACGTAGTGGACGTCGAAGACGAAGTACCGATTTTCCACCAAGGCAGTTACGAAGCGAGCGTTAAGGAAAATGTACCCGATTGCGTAGTCATTCATGTTACGGTAAGCGCTTTTTATATTTGAGTGAAAAGAAACCTTTTGAAGAAATATATCTTAGGCGTCGATGCGAACACTTTGTACCGTTAAATTTATAAACAATATCGTAAAATGAAAATTCTCAGAAATTTTAGATTTTATGTTTTATCTTGCATAAAAAATCTGATTATTCACTTGATGCAACGACGCTTACTTTGATACACTTTTATTTTGTTGAATCAATAACGCATTTTAAACGATAGATTAAACGAATAAATCGGGAAATGTAAAGTTTTCTAATTTACGATATCATTATCGTTTTGTCTGCGATTAGCCCAGAACAATCTTTAAAAATTAAACACGGAATTATTTCACCAGGCCGACGACCCGGACACGAAGAAGCAAGTGACGTACGTGATAAAACAGGGCAACACGGAGCTATTCACCATCGACCCCAAGACCGGTGTGATCAAGACCATCCGAGGCCTCGACTACGAGCGCGAAAATCAGCACGTACTGATGATCGGCACCATAGAGAACACGAGTAGCCTCCCGGGCTCGACGACCCGCGTCGTCGTCAACGTCCAGGACGTCAACGATATACCGCCGGTTTTCACAATGGTCCCAAGGCCGATCAGCCTCGACGATAATGTACCTATAGGGGCTACCGTTGTAAACCTGATCGCCACGGATTCCGATGGTACTGCACCTGGGAATCAGGTTGGTGCTTCGGACAATTCGCCTTGGCGGTTGTGGCTGAAATTCACGCCAAACGTGGACATTTCACCAAGATATTTTATACTTTTGTCATTTTCAAACGGAACATAATTATTATTTCGAGTGTAATCGATATTTACGCATTTTACATTTCAAAAATTTAATGTATACAAACTCGGATAGGAAAATAACAAAATGATTGACAATGAATTTAATTAAAATTTATAAAAATTAAACAAAAATCTATAAATATTTGTTATGAATTAAAAAACAGTTTATTCGATACTTTAAAATTCTGATTATAATATTAACAAATTTTTGTATAAAATACAAATATATTACAAATTTATAAGATTTATTATCGAAATTGCAGTTCTCTGTAAAGTTGTAATCGATGAAAGATCAATGTAAAACTAGTTATTATTTCATAAATTTTTTGAAAATACTTATTCAAGAATAGTTTATTTTTAAAGATATTCTCGGATAATTACATTTATTATCGAATAACTGTCTTGAAATTATAATCTAGGATTTCTTTTATCCTTTCAAATGTAATTGTCGTAATTTTTAAATTAAAGCATTACAATTTAATTAAAAGATGAAAGTCCCTACGATAAAAAAATAAAATCTCGATGTATAAAAGTGAATGCAATTATAAGCTTTCGTAAATTAATATTAATTAAGTTGAATTAAAAAAGAGAAAAAAGACAGAATTAATCATTTCAAGCTATTTAAAAAATTTAAAACGAGCTTTATTTACAGTAATAAAATGCAGGTATAATTATCATTGTAAATAAATAAAACTTTAAAAGAATTACGTTTTTATTCAAAAGATATTTAAAATTATTATTTAATTGTACATTTTTTAAGAATCAAATAACTGTAGTATTAACATTAATTTTTTTCGTAGCAGAATATTCTTTATACGTTGTTTTAATATCGATAAAAATTATTAATTAACTTAAATGAATTAATAAATAATTAACTTAAATGGAACCGACAAAATAAATGTGGCGCATTTACGTAAAAATGAATTACGATTCGGTAACGAAAAGTTTAATAAAGTATCGATCCGAGCCTGTAAAAGCAACATTAATGTATTACTCGGTGACTAGGAAAAGTAAGAAAGAAAATGAGGAAAGTATAAAAAAGTAGGCTCGAGCGGTCTTACCAAAGGAGCGTGGATGATGTAATGATTTGTCGATCGTTGATCATCGGGTAACCAGCGGCATATGCACGCGAGCGTCAGTGAACAACTCGCGCATGTTTCAGGTGCGGTACGACGTGATCGGACGCGGCACGGCTGGCAAGTACTTCGTGATCGACCCCGACAGCGGTGTGGTACGCGTGCGCGACGATCTGCGCAAGGTCACCGACACTGAGTTCCAGGTGGACGTGCGCGCGTACGACCTCGGGGAGCCCCAGCTGTCCTCGGTGTGCACGGTACCGGTGCACGTGCGCCACGTCGCCACACCATCGGGGGAACTCGGACTCGGGTTCGCCGAGGACTCCTACAACGTCGACGTGCCAGAGGACGCGGCCCCGGGGACGCTCATTAAGATCCTGAGCGTGATCAACGGGGGTCCGAGGGAGGGATCCAAGGCGCTCGAGTGCCACGTCTACAGCGGCAACGAACAGGGACACTTCGGGGCGAACATCACCGAGGAACGGAACTGCGCGCTTTGGTTGGAGAAGGCCGAGCTCGACTTCGAGGACACCGAGAGCTACCTGATAAAGATCAAGCTCGGAGCTCTGTCGGGGACGCTCAAGAGTGCCAGGAATGTAACAATGGTAGGGCATTAATTAAGAGGAGGAGGCGGAAGAAGAATCGGAGGATATCGACGGTGTCAAATTTTTCGTGTCAAATTTGTAATGTCATATTTGTAGTGTCAAATTTGTAGTGTCAAATTTGTTTGCTCGTAGGCAGTAACTCGACCCGTCAATTTGTTACAACGCGAACAGTTGGTAACTATGAGAATTGCGTTTTTCACCTCTTCCGTAATTTTTCGCTTTGCATTTTTTCTTTTTTCCGACGGTTCATTCGTCTACGAGTTAGAAAAGGGATTTTATGAAGTAAATCGATTCAAGTTTCATCTAAAATTTATAAAATTCAAAATCACGATTTTTTATACCGTAAATATTAGCGAATTATGGCAACCGATAAAAAAAGCTTAAAATGTATCCTTAAAACAATATTCGTATCCTCTGGTTTAAAATTGTTAAAATTTATTATAATGTAATTCTTATTCAGGGTAAATAGTAATTTCTTGAATTCGCATGCTTGCGATAGTATATTAGTATAAATTTCACTACATCATATGTTAAATAAATTAAAAATTATAAATAATTCAAAATTAAATAAAATATAATTATATTAAAATTTAAATTATAAAATTTTTGCATGGTTTTTTTTTGTGTTTAAATTTTAAAGTTTCATCATTTATTCTAAAATATCTAACAAATATTTAATCATTGGTAATTGTCATTTGTATAAATTTATTATTTTATCGTTAGTTTCAATAAAAATTCTAAATTTATATCTTTGTAGAATGATTAAAGCTTATAATTTAATTGAATTGAAAAATATTTTAGTCCGATAAATAAATTTTGGTTATCTCGTTGAATACTATTGGATTTTTTCATTGTATATCGACTACTATAGTATTTATCATTGGTTTAAAATTTATAATCTATTATCAATAATAAAATACTTTTTTAAAATTTAATTCTATTGAAAATGAATTAAATTAAAAATAGATACATTAGGGATATAATTTTTCTTATAAATTAGGAATTTAGTATTAAAACCTTTAATACCTTTTACTTAGCGTAAAATAAAGTAATAAAGTATCGACTTTCGTAATTTGAAAATAACGTAAAAAAATGTCAGAAAATTTTATCAAAAATTAATTAAACGTCTAAAAAGCGTTGTACTTCTTTTTAAAATATAATTTTTAACGAACATTTATCGCGTGACAAAAATATTTGTATCTGTATAACGGCATTTACATCAAATCCTGCTAAGCTGCGAAGAGTAAATAAAAATATATATCGAGTTAAGCGTATTCATTTAATCGATAAAGCTCACAACTGTAAAATATTAATTTAGTATATTAATTTACTATCCGGTAGGAACGTAAGTTAATCAGGTCAACGCGTTATCTATAATCGTAAGAAAAAAAGCAATAAATTTTAGAAATTATAACACTATGCAGAATATCAATTTAATCTGTATAAAACAAGGCAACGTATAAAATATCGATACGTTTACGTTTAGGTTTCTATCATCTACAACATATTATATACACTATAAATCATATTTTAACTTGTACGCTAACATCAATTATGTACCACGCGTAACTTTTAGAATTTTAAACGTTAGGTTTTGCATTTCTTTAGATGCAAATGTGGGAAAGTAATACACAAATCAAGTACTTTCGATAGATTTCTTTTGAAGAAAACTTTCCTATTTTCATGCATTCGACTTTCATTCCCGATTCACGATAAGCGTATCTATCATCTCGTTGTTCGACTCGCAGCGAACACGAGCAGCAATATTTTCATCGGCGTTACAAGAGTTCCCCGGTAATGTCAACCGTATCGAATCGCGAGAAAAATAATCTCGAGTGTAAACGTTGTTTTCGCAGGTGAAGATCCAGGTTGTGGACGTGAACGACAACAGGCCGGAGTTTACGTTCCCCCAGGCCAACCTGACGAAGGACCGGTACTTCGCGAAGGTGCCGCTGGCGGCGCAATTCGACTCAACGGTCCTCGAGGTTAAGGCCCACGACAAGGACAACGGCAAGTACGGGAAGCTCGAGTTCTCCCTTGTGTTCGACACCGAGCGGAGCCGAGCGGCCGACTTTTTTGCCGTCGATTCGAGCTCCGGGATCATACGCACCACCTCCAACTTCGACTCCGTAGAGTCCCAGGAGTTGCCCTTCAGGTGAATAAAACGATGCCTCTGTCGAGTCTAGCGATTCTTTTGTAATTAGCCAAGTGTTATTTCCTAGTAAACTTCCATGCGATAAACGAAACTTTTAGTATATGAAAATTAAACATATAATATTGAGGTCGGTTGACAATAGTATTTTGATTTAAATGTAAAGCGAATGATGCAAAGAATATCTTCGTTCCAAGCTATAGTTTACGACTAAAATTAAACTTGAATATATCACGTGTTCGTATATACATATAAAAATATAAACGAGAACGAGAACGTTAAAAACTATTTTCGTTTACTGAAAATACGATATTTTATTAGTTTTCCAAAATTTTAAATAACAATTTTCACTTTAATTAACGTTCGCTATTTTTCGCGCAACGTAATACGATAAACAAACGAGATCTTTATTTACGAATGATGGAATAATGGTTATAATTAAAAATCTATTAAATTATATATTATTGACCGAAATAATTATGTATTATTTAAAGGATAATATTTCGTAATTCGTTATAATCATATCCTATTAACGTTTAATTAAATGATCTGAACTATTTATTAATCTTGTATCGGTTATCTTTTAATTTAGATTAAAAAACTAAGTATGATCAGTCCGAATTTTTTAACGTGAACAAAAAATACTAAGCTCGAATTTTACGAATTTTAACTTAATTGTTTGATCCAATAGCTCTTTAATTTTACAATTGAAAAATAAAACGCGAGAATACTGATAAAAATTAACAAATGAATACGCTGAAATTGAAAAATATTATCAGTTAACCGATAGATTTAAATTAAAATGACTTTTTTCCAACGAGTACGGGAGATGAATTAACGACGTACACATTGCACGTATTTCCTCTTCAGGTTCATCGTCCAGGCCAAGGACAATCCGAATTCGACAAACAACTCGAACGTGGCGGAAGCGCCGGTGATCGTGAATCTCGTCGGACCCGACAACTTCCTTATCCTGACGGTACAGAACGCTTCTCCCGAAACCTTGCAAAAGGACCGCGCGAAGATCGCTCGCGTGATCGAGGAGAAGACGGGCTTGCTGATCGAGATCGAGAAGATCGATTCTCGCAGGCTTCTGTCGGTCAACAATACGATCGAAGTGCGCCATCACGATTCGGACGTCTGGTTTTACGCCATCGATCCAAAAAGCGAGAAGATACTTCTCAGGAACAGTAGCCTTTTGCACAGGTGAGAACATTTTATGCGTCGTTCTTTTAATCGATAGTTAAGGAAAAATGAAAAAAGATAAATAATACGTTTCGAGTAAAATTATAAGTACGTTCGATTCGTTTAATTTAAGTCGTTCCTTCCACGGTTACGATTAATATTGATTTTGTAAAAACAGAGTTACGTAATCACCTATAAAGTTAATTTTGATAAGGAAGTAAAATTTTTTGTATCGACGGGAAACCATTAAAATATTGAAATATTTTAGTATCGAGCCAATGTTTCATTAATATACATTTATGGAAAATTTTGTCGAAATAACTTGCAAAACGTACATATTCGAATATTTATAATTTAGTTTATTTAAAGTTTGTATTTTTTTAATCTTTATTTTCGAAGCTGTTACAAATTAAAAGTATTATTGAAATTATAATACTACTAACTTTAACTCGAAACAATTATCGTTCGATATCGTATCTTATCAACAATTTCTTTCTTAAATATTAAAGTAAAACGAGTTTAAGTTTCATATATCTGGTTGATCATTAGATTGATTTATCGTTAATTTATTTGCTTTAACTATTCAAAACATAATATAATACGATGTCCGTTTATATCAAGAATAGCGTTATGAAAAAAAACATAAATATTTCAAAAATAATTTATTGAAATTTAATATAGAAGTTACGTTATATTTGCATTTTAGCACAAACTACAGTTAGATAAAGTCTAGATAATATTTAATAATATAACGTACGTAAATCGTAGACAACAAAAAATCACAATCATTGAATCAAACGATCAAATTTCTACGGTATGTTTCTGAATAAACGGTTAGTTATTTCTTTTTACAGCATTAAATAATTCGATCGATTTTCCGTTACGCAAAATACGTTAAAAATACGTTGATAAAATAAAAATATACACAACGCACTATAATAAATAAGCTGCGATAAATTTTGGTCGAACGCGTTTACTAATTACTATTTTTAAATAAAATTGTTCGTATAGCTTTATTTCAAAAGTTACAAAATTCACGGACTCGATTGACGGTAGTCTTTTGAAACGAACGAACGATACGGATTTTGATACGCGAATACGATAGTATCCGATACGCGATACCATTCGGTACAAAGTTTAAAAACTAAAAATTGCATTCACAGCGAGTGAAAAATGGTTCGACCGATCGGTTCAGTATTCGACGGGTTATCAAAGAGTAAGCGATCGATGCGTTTTCGATGCGTTCTCGATGCGTTTTCGATGGATTTTCGATGCGTTTTCGATGCGCTTTCGATACGATTCCAATCGCGGACGTATCGAAAAATCCAAGACGGTAAACGCACTCGAGAAAAAACGTAAAATCAGCGGTAAATCAGCGGTTCGGTCGCGTAGTCGGATCAGCCAACAAATCGATGGAAAACTCTCCGTGCCTCGAACGCACCGAAGGAACAAGTTAAAATTCAACGCACAAACTCGCGCGCCACGGATAAAAATGTGGGCGCGGTGACCGGACTCCGCAAGTACGGCAGGATGTACCGGTGGTGCACGTACGCCGCTCCTCGATTGGCGCTCGGATGCCGATCGATACCTAATTCTCGACGAGATCCAAGAGACGACGAGTCGAGCGCGCGGAGCGTTCTAACGGTATCGAGCAGCAGGCGATAACCGCCGGGTCGCGTAACCGCGATAACTCCGCGGAATTTCAGAGCCCGAGCGCCGAGCCTCAAGGCCGCGCATTCTCCTCGTGCTTCCGCGATTCGTCGATTTTCCCGAAAGTGAGCTTGGAAAGCCTCCGGTGCGCGTGCGCGATCCTGCAACACTTTTCGCCGCTGATCCCGGGAGCGAGCAGAGTTAGAAATCGACCTACAAACCGATCGATCGCCTCTACCGAGTCGCGGTGGTTTTTCTCTATTCGTTCGCGTCGGAGGCGGTCGTCTCGAGTGCGCGGCTCATCGCCGAGGAATCGTCCGGTGCTCCCGGGCTATGCGTTCCAACCCGGGATCCAACAACTCCGGGAGCCGTTAGCTCTTCGTTTTCGTCTTCGTGCTGCAGGATTTTCGGAAGCTGCGCAGCGGACCTGTTTCTTCTCGGCCGATGGATTCAGTTCGTGTGTAAATAAGTTTTTCCAAAGCTTTGAGCTTATTTTCAACGATTCCATCCCTACGAGTTTATTCGCTGATTTTTTTTATAAATTGACGACCATTTTCATCGAAACTGCGTCTTTTCAGTTCTAACTTCTGTTTAGGAGCGAAAATTTTATTATTCGCGAATGGAATCTTTGTTACGTTTGTTCAGAACAACGGTGTATATTTGAAATGTAAATTAACTTTAATAGATCTTGAGCAACGAATGCAGTTGAAAATATTTTAAATTTTTCGCTCCTTTCACTTTTTAATGCACTTCCACATTATCAATTTAAGTTGATACTATAATAAATTTTCTGCGATATAAAAACGATAACGGCGTTACGTTGTATATTTTGTCCTCGTAACGAAGAATCGCGATCGTTTATAATAAGAATGTTACTGTCATAATAAACTGGAAAATTGACGATATACGATTCATAAAATTCTTCGTAGTTTTACATTTGTGGTAAGTCCTCGTAATTCTCCTTGTGTAATTTTAAATAAATTAATTATGTCGAAGAATAATGCCGTATTTGACGTAAATATACGTTTGGGTAAAATCTTGTTCACCACATTAAAAAATTATTCGGCGCTTAGATCGAGATTCGAATATTTTAATAATCGAAAAAAATTCGCGTAAAACTAGTTTCTCCCTTCGCTATTTATATCGATAAAAACATATTTTAACCGAATTATTAATGTCCGTAAAGTAGAAAAACATTTTTTAATTATTTAGAAATATTTTTTTCGATAATTGAAAAAAAGGTATGAAAATAATTTACCAACGATAAAGCAAAATAATTTTGAACTTTCGCAGGAACCGTTTTATTTATCACTTAAATTTCAACGATAATTATCAGCGTTAAATTTATTCGCAAAAAACTGAGTCTATAAAAAATGAATAATTTAAGCGAATAATTAGCGACGACCGTCGTTTGGTTAAAAACATTATATAAGGGACGTGCGTGAAAGAATCTAATATAACCTCAAAATTATAAAAATATGTTTTGATAATATGGTCTTGGAACGGTACTCGATGATTCCGTAAACGATACCATTATCGACTGCTTTTATCGTAAAGCGCGTAACGAGTAAACTCGATCCTTCACCGGTAGAAAGAAAAAAAAAGGATAGGCGAAAGAGAAAAGTCACGTACGCGCGTGGAGGAAAAAAAGTCGCGCGGGAGGAGCGTAACTTTCACTCGGCTTCCATTCGCAAATAAACAATAAGCGAGTCCCATAAAAGAGCAATAATCAACGAGCATCTCGCAGCCCCATAAAAATATCCCCGCGCATGTCCCCCGGCGAGAGTAGGGCGAGAGTCGGACGAGAGTCGGAAGAGAGTCGGACGAGAGTCGGACAAGAGTCGGACAAGAGTCGGGCGAGAGTCCGGCGAGTACGGGAGTGAAAAAGTGAAAAAGGAGCGAAAAGTCAACGCTCGGTTGCGCAACCACCGCGGAAAAATGACTTTCGCCCTCGGCCGGAAAATCTAAAGCGCTCTCCTGTTTCTCTCCCCGACGCAGGCTCGTGCTGGACAAGGAGGCAACTGCGAACATCACTTACGACCTGTCGCCGCTCCTGCGGGCCACCGCCGTCGGCATTCACGCGCCAGTCATGGAGCCGGAGCCCGCGAGGACGCACACGGCGGTCGCGTTCAGCGGCGAGGTCTTCCCCTACGCGCTCATCATCATCGCCTTCGTCATACTGGTCCTGGGTATCGCTGGCATCGTCTACATATGCGTCTCCTGGTCAAGGTGAGTCTCCGGGGCATTCGCTTTCCAATTTCCTCGGGCACCGAGCGAACTCTGGTGCTCCGCGTTCCAACCTCGGTCGGTGACGGAGGTTACGTTTATTTTTCGAGTCGGATGAACGAGGCTTTTCCTCTCATTGGTTCGTTCGCGTTCAACTAGCCGCGGTCGTCGTTTATCCTCGAGCTCCGGTCGGGTAGCTTCCATCCTCTCGAAGATTATAATTTAATTCCTTGGCTTCCCGGTGACGACGTTGTGACCTGGCTCGAAGAAAAAATATAAAATAAATGCCGTGTACCCAACGTATTTCCAACCTTTAATTCGTCGTTTCGTAAATTCTAATTAAAAATTTCTAGGTTTCTTTATTGCGAAAATGGTATGCCCGGTCTCTTTTGATACGTGATAATGCAACTTTAGAAGCAGTGATAACCGTAAATACTGTAATTCGAGCAACTTTCGTTAACTTTTAACTTTTATTTATTCATTATTATAATTATTATTTTATTTTTAATGGAGTAATTACAGCTTTTCACATCTATTAAACAACGAGTGTTTCTTTTTAAGTAACCAGATGTACGTTCCACTGTTTTTAATTCTTTAGAAAATTCTAATAGGATAATTATTACTTTTACGCATTAATCTACCTAACTATTCTGTTGGCATAAAAATTTTGATTTACGTAATTAAGAATTCTTTGAATTCGTAAAAAATATATTTCTAAATGAAATTAATAGTAATTTAAGAAAATTAAAATATTTGTTTAATATAATATTTTGTTTAAAATAAAAACCTTATTTTCACATTTGAATTCACAGACTTTTCCAAACCTCGAATGCAACGGTCTTTCAAAGTTATTTTTACTCAAGGTTAGCATTTGCTAAAAGAAACCTATGTTTTGTCAAGAAAATTATGATTTAGTAACGCGGTAATTTCGTGTGATAAATTTAAAGTGCAAGGTTCTATTTTAGAAATAGTAAAAAACAAACTCTTTCTAATTGTAACGTATATCAATATTATACGTTCAGCATTTATCAAAAAATAAATTTAAAAAATTCTGTATTATTAGAAAACATTAAGATTTTTATATCTAAGATCTAGTTTATAATGAATTTAAAGCTTTAAGAACTTTTAACTTTCACAAATTAAAAAGATAAATACGTATGAATTAATATGTATGAATTATAGTTATTAATTACAAACATAATTTATGAAGAATAGTATTAATTCATTGACTGTATTACTCTCTATTTTTAGTAAAACGATTATCTTACACTTTCTAAAATATGAAAATTCATTTGGACTTTCCATTTATTTAATATTTGGAAAAGTGAAATTGTCTTTAAAAATATAATGTTAACCAAGCAAAATAAAATTATCGATAATATAACGAAGAAATACCTAATAACGGTCGAGAAAAGCATTAAATATATTTAAAAAACAAGAATTTGAGAAAAAGGTAACATATTCAATTTACATTTATTACGATAATTTTTTCATTTGTTATCCATCGTAGATAGTTTATTTTATCGATACCTTTATTGATTTCAAAACTCTATCAAAATTGAATAATCTTATCGAGTTTTAAAAATTAAAAATAATTAAATAAATTATATAAAAATGTAATAATTGGTTAACTCGATAGAGCAAAGAAAGAACGACAATGAGTTGATTTATTTAACTTTCAAGTATTCATAGTCATTATCCGTGAGGTAATAATCGTAATTTTTTACGATGTCACCATTTTTAAATAAGAAGTATTGCTCAAAAGACTCGTAACCCATTCATTGTTTAAAATATTGTTTCAAAATATTTAACACTTACGGTTTATTTTCGTCGCAAATAAAAGTTTTGACTAAAAACTCGTACATTAAAATTTAAAGTCGAATCGCGTAATCGTGAAAAACATTTAACGAATTTTTTTTATTAAATTTATTCTCGACGTAAACATTTTTTTTATTCGATCGTCAAAATATTCACAGAATTTTCCGTATGCGAAATCTATCGGTAATCAACGTACAATACGTCTATAACAAGGTCTTACATTGTCGTTGGCAATGACACACTTACTACGATAAGACATGGAGATAATTTATATAATGTAAACACGATCGATGATAAAATAATTATACGAATACAAGATTTTTGGCACATGTTACCAATAAACAAGAAGTAAGATCGTTTCTTTAATAATTTTTTGGTTTACGTTCCGCTTAATTAAATTATTTATCTTAAAATAGATTCGAATAAAATTGAAATGTCGTTCAAGTTCCTTCGTAATAAATTATTTTCGTTTAGGTTGTTCGAAAACTTCTCTTACTTTTTAATTTGAAAAGCCATCGGAGAATAGCACTTAAAACACAATCTGTAAATATTCGACGCGAACGAATGGTCGCTTCTTTCGGAAAAAATTAGTTTGTGGTCGAGGATTGCGTTGAGGTTCGCAGTTCGCAAACCAAAGTAAATCCAACCGATCCATCGGAGCTCGGATGCGCTCGTAAGAGCTTGGAACAGACGCGAGTGCGGGACAGGAACGCATTTGCGTAAGACTGTTTACAGGAAGCAATAAAATCATCGCTTGGGAATAATTTTTCGGTTTTTCACCTTCCCTCGCCGCGTTTTTCTCGCACTCGCGTAACATCCGACTGCACCTCGTTACGCGTTTCCCGGGCAAATCGGCCCGCGGATCGGCCAAACTACCGGTCGCGGTGAAAAGTGAATTTCCTCGACGGAGTGAAAGCAAGAGCGAAACGCGCCCGCGGAGATTTTCAGACGGGCCTCGGTGGGTAGGTTACGATACCGCTCGAGGAAACTCGAGGGGAATTCTCGTTTGGCGCGAAGCGTTGAAAGGAGTAACGAACGATTCGATCGTAACGCTCCTCGTATTCGACTCTATAAAGACTTTGCGAACGATTAAATTTAAGTCGTTTGTTTTTACTTTCTTTTTTTCTTCCGATTCGTTCTTCCGCTGCTTATCGAGGTTATTGGTATTTTTACGTAAGCTTCCATTCGATAGGGTGCAAATTGCATATTTTCGTAAAACAGCTTTTACAGCTTTTACAGCTTTTACAGCTTTTACGAAACAGATTTTATTTTAAAATATCAATGATTAGCTTGATTTTATTACTTCGATCGTTAACGGGGTTTTCAGTGAAAAACTCCCTTGGAAGGGATTATATTTAAAACTCGTGTGCATCAGAGTAAACGAACTCGAGTTTCTAATTCGAACAATTAAATTTTAAGTACGTTCCAAAGTCTTTTTATTAAAATATTTCTGATAATTAATTTTATTTTCGTAATTATCTTTAAGAAATTAGTTTTTAATCATTTACTTATTTTTTTCTTACCGCATGCTTCGGAATTATGATAAATTTATTCTCTCGTTATAATTTTTCAATAAATATCGCGTTAAATTGAAATCTATTTTATACGATACGATCGATACGATCTTCGATTTTCTCCCAATATTTTTAAGATAGAGATCGACATCTTTTATTTTGTGAAAGTTATTCCAGAAGTATATACATTTATATTAGGATAATATTTTTGATATTAAAACTGATTAATAATTGTTGTAATAAATGTCAAATATGTATACATTAGTTTTAAATCATTTTTTCACGGTTAGTCACGCTTTCATTGGCCGACTTAAGTACTCATCTACTTTTTAAAAACCGAGTTTACATATTTAAACGTTAAAGTGTAATATTTTTATTCTTATTTTATTACTATTTTTATCATTTTCAATTTACTTCGGGAATATATATTGTTAAAGAGAAAATGTACCTTGTTTTATCTAAATGAAAATGTTGAAATTTATGATTCGTTCTCAATGGTTCATTTTTGACGGAACAAAAGAGAATTATTCGTATTAATTTTCCGTTTCGATATTGAAATATTTTTTCTCTCGTGTAATTTCAATTTCTTCAAGATTACGCTTAATTTTATGTCGCTGAACGAGATGACCGTTATTTACAAATTTATTTAAAATAAAAAACTAAGGTTCGAATAAATACTGTAACCGATAAATATCACTTAAAAAATACAATTTCTTATTATGTACATTATATATTTGAAAAATTACCACTGTATAGGTAAATTTCCTTTTCCCATTTTAAATAATATTTTTCTGCTTTCGCATAATCATTTTTCAGGCACATTTTTTGCTCGCATTCTTTCGTGAAAAGTTAACGCTCGAGTAAAAAAACGTCGAAACGGTCGCGATTAGACAAAAAAATAGAGTTACAGATTAACGTTATTTCACAAAAAGATACGCGGGCGACTATGAAATCTCTGAGAAAACGGTCTCGTCGAACGTAAATTCGATGCCGATTGTTCGATGTTACGGACTGTGTACTTAATAAGTTTAAGAGCAGTTTGCTCGCAGTGCGCGGAATTTTCTTTAGTCCATATTTTTTTTATCACCCGCGGTGTCGGTGCTATGCGCATATTTTCCATTCACCGTCGAGCAGTCGATTATTTTTATATTTTAAATATTCGACGACTGTCGAATGTCGAACGCTGTCCTTTAAACAAACGAAACGACGAAAAAGATGTATTTATACCGATGGAAATGCAGGTCTTTAACGTTTCCCGTAAAGCGCTAAGTAGACTTATTCGAAAACGGAGCGAAATTCTTTCACGCGCCCAAGAGAAAAACAAAGCCATTCTCCGACGATAATCTCGTGCTCTCCTTTTCTCGACTCTTAGGTACAAGGCGTACAAGGAGCGCATGCAACGCATGTACGTAGTTCCCCGCTACGACCCGGTTTACGTCGAGCCCAACCTCAAGGAGTACGAAACCCAGGTGCTGCAGATGAGCGTCCCCGTCGACGACAACGACAGCTACAACGACCTCCAGCTCGACTTCAGTAACAAGAACCATGCGTTCAGCCTCGACAACGTCAGCTATATTACGAAGGAAAACGGCGAGAGCACCGGTACGCCTACTTTTTCTTTCTTTAGCCGCTCTTTCTTTTTATTATAGGTTCTCCGAGTAATTACGACTCTGCCCCGCTCGACCGTAAGAACTTTTTATATTTTTAGAGTTGAATCTTCGTTGCTGGAAGTCGAAAAACGAAAGATTATTTTTACGTACTTACCGATCCGAGTTGGCGGATGTTCGCGTTAAGTTATTCATATTTCTGTGCACGATTTTCATCGGATTTTCACCTTATTTTATAATTAAGTATTTCTAATGTACCGTGGACGTCGTCGACAGGTCAACAGAGTCCGGTGTCCTCGGAAGCGGCGACGACGGCGCGAGCCTCGAGCATAGCCGGGAATCACGGAGCCTTGGACTCCAACGTTCATTCCTTGAGACGTTCTACCCTGGGACGCAAGAACAACGGCTGCAACAACGGTCAGGCCAGCAATACCAATACTCTGAACAACCGTGACACGCCGGTGCTCAATCCTCTCTACAATCACGACATGATGAGCGCCAGTCCTTCCGACGACAACGTCCTCTTCAGGGAAAGGAAGGATTACTCGCATCTGGGATTCACGTATCTCGGAGAGCAGAGCCCCGTGGAAACCACTACCGAGTTATAGTGAAATAAATGTCTGTGCTTCGAGAGACGTTATTCTATTCAGTGCGAGTATACCGTGGAATAAGTGATGGTTGAAAATGTTCGAGCGAACATCGCTAAACGCGACGTTCGGATCGTTGGATTCGCGGATGAAGTGATTTTTGGATGAATTGTTAGTTATCTTCGTTAAAAATTGTTTAATAAGAAATTTAATTAAATTTAATTAAATTGTTGAACATAATGAGAAAGATCGTTTCAGTGTCTGGAACTGCTTGGAAAAATTTTGCTAAGCCATTGTTTAAAGTGTCTTGACAGTGATCGACATCTTCGGCTCTTCGGGAGATCCGAAACTTGTTGCGATCGTAACAAAATATAATCTTGATCGTATATTTATTATGTTTCTTGCAATGCGAGCTTAAAAATATTAAACGTTAAATAAATTGTTGGAGTTATCGATGAATATTTTTTATTTTAGTGGATCAGCTTAGTTGTTGAATTTATTAAAATATTTGATGAGCCAATGTTTAAAAATGTTCCGGGCATAGTGAATTATAAAATATTTTTATCTTTAGTTCGAATTATTATTAATAACATTTACGATCGTTAATTCTAAAAATGCTCTTGCACTTGGCAGTAAAAATAATATACATCGACTAATTAATACCTTTTTATTGAGAAAACGGGTAGGAGAGTCTTCAAACTTGAACCTAAGATATAAGAAAAAAATTTGATTAATTTAAATTAATCGTTTCCAATAAAGAATAGATTGAATAGTAACAACTGTTTTGAAAGAAAGACCATATATCGATTCCAACTGTCGACGGTACCTATTAATATTATTTGGATGAATAGAATAGTCTAGTAATATAATTTATTAACATAACTAATCCTTTGTACAATCCATTTTAACTTTACTTTGATTGTTTCTGACTACGTATAGGTAAAACTTTTCCAGAAAATTCTATTATAAAAAGTTTTATTTTTGTTTATATTTTTTTTTAATAACGTAAAATTCAGAAAATTTATCGAAATATTAAAATTGAAGGACAAAATTTAGTTTGAAAATTTTTGAGAATATATATCGAGTGACGCGTTCGTCGTGCTTTTTCGTTTAATTAATAATTTATATAGATGCTGATCGATGAACCCACGATAAAACAGTTTTGTTGCTCGATTTTGTTGAACTTCTCTTACGATCACTGACGCCGTAAAAACGACACGAATCTATTTTATTGCTACAATTATATAATTATACAATTATTGATGAATTTACCTATCAGAATCAATCAAATATGTAAAATGAATTACTTACAACGCTAATATAAAATGAATAATAATATATTGGCCATTGAGCGAACAATATCACAAAATATCTAATCTATTTTATCTTTATTTCTTTTATTTTCTACCTGAAAATCATTTTTTGCATATTTTGCATTTCAAACGATAATTTACTTAGTTTTGTAACACCGATAAAATAAAATACAGTTATGTTTACTTTGAAGTATTCAACGGAATACCAAGCAAGGAAAAAATATGTGCATTAAGTGGCAACGACAGTGTAGGTATTTGCTCGACACAAGGATTTAATGACTGTTTTTTTGCTTTCTCTACATCGACTTGTCTACTTTACTACTAACCCTTTTATTTATAATTTTATTCTTTACTCGATTCATATATTTCTTTAAATATAAAATTTACAACATACAACCATGCCCTAAGAGTTAAACAATGTATGAGTATAATAAAACTAATTACTTGTAAATTTTATTTGTAATTTGATTAATTAATTATTAATCTAATAAAGACTAAAAAATATATGTATATAATTTTAAATTGTATTGTATTTGATACAATAATTTTAAAATCAATAGTAATATTTAAATTAATGATTTTTTCATAGTAATATTTTCTAATATTCGCAACCAATATTTTAATATCAATGATTTATTCGAAGCTACGAATATATAACAAAATACAAATTGTTAAAATAATAATTTTCAATTATTGTTATGAATAATATATACAAACTGAAAAATTCACGTGCATATTTAATTGTCACTAAATAATTCACTGACGTCCATTGCCTCTAAATGTATTCAAAATAATTGGTTATGCGTACGTCGACGTATCTTCGTATCTACTGGTTGATATTTCTTTGTCATTATAATATTTTATCGATACTGGGTACCTAGTAATACTGACGTACTTTTAACATTTCAATAAATGAATAAAAATTACATACTTATCTTTTATTTTGAATACGTTTCTGATTTAACAGACGGTGTATAAAAATCTTATCATCGAAAAATTGTAATATAACGAATTTTTGTATCAAATTTATAAATCAATTATTTCTTTTATTTATAAAACTTTATTTCTTATACAACTACTATACATTATAAGAAACCATTATAAATTCGTAAAATTAATCTATATCGTTTTAGTGTATGTGTTTATCAGATTTATTATTTTTAAAATCAAAGAAAATGGTCGCAAAACTGCCAAGTATATTTTAAAACATAGAATTTTTTAAATTTAATTTCGATATATATATGAAGACAATATAAATAAACTATTATATTCATTAAACTTAGTAATTTAAAGAAAAATATGTTATTTTATCTAATACTGCGTATATAAAGCTAAATAATTTTTAAACAGATTTTATTGCTCGTACGATCTATTTAGGGAGAAATTTTAATGTCTAATAATAAAGCACTAATTTGTAAGAATTAAAAGCGAGAAATTAAGCGTGAATGTTAATTGTATCCGTCTAAGTGTGGTTTTTTTTTATAAATTCAATTTTAGCATTTAAAAACCAATGTAAAGTACTTATAATTTGCATTTAAGAGAATGTAAGAGAACGAGCGAGAGAGAGTGAGGGAGTGAGAAAGAGAGGAAGAGGGAGAGGAAGAAGAGTGTGTATGATGTATACCTGATTACGGTGAACAGAATTTTCGTAGAACCGAATGAAAAAAGCGTCTATGTATCATAAAAAATCCATTGATCGATTTAATTATTTATATACATTCGTTGAATGGCATTGATGAATTCAATGTAATTACCGTTCAATGTAACTATTATATTCATTTAGTATTTTATTTTCTCTACATTCATTAATTTTTTTATACAGAAAATATTGATTGTTACTTCGATGGTGATAGAGAATCAAGTCGAGCGAAAATCGACATTTGTAAATGTTTGCTAACCGTAGGCCTAAGTTTTTAATTGCGTTGAAAATAATTGATTATGCAACCTGCAACAGCGAAAGTACTTGTTTTTGTATGCGAATGCATTCGTCGTTCTAATAATGAAAAAAAGAGAACCTCCGTTGTCTTAAGAATCGAGCGATCACAAGTTACCCAATTGTAAATTATTTTTTAGTCGTAACTTAAAACGAGAAAATACAGCTACCTGAAGTGTCACCTTAACCGATTGCTTGATTCTTAAGTCATCTCTGAAATTATTCAAATCGATGATATATATTTTTATATAAGCGAACTTTATGAATAAAAATGTCTTTATTCAAATATAATAATAATAACAATAATAATAATTTGAATATAATTAATGTCTTTATTATTAATATTTTAATTTAACAAGTGTACAATAGAGTTTTATTTACGTAAGAGCAGCTAAACAGTGGAATCGTACAAAAAATCGATTCCTCATTTTCTTTCCAAGAATCTCATTCTATGACTTAATCCCTCTGACGATTGTAGTATCTTCTTTAATCTCTTTTCTTTTCTAATCGGTCGGCCAGGGAAAGTGCCTTTAGTCATACTTAATTCCATACTTATTGCCGATGGATTTATGTAAGCTTTTTTTTTAAATAGCGTCGTCTTCCCTTGATTTTTCACGACAATGCAGATGAACTGTCAAGGTCAACGCAGCGTGAAGACTATTTGTAAAAATTCTTGTTAAAGACATAATAATAAATTTATTATATTATTAAACTGTATTGTCACTTACATCCTTTATGTAAAACAATTTATTTACTTTTCTACAATTTTTATTTTTAATTGAAGAGATGACTGGGTTTGTTACCAAGTTCAGCAGATAAATTTATAAATAAAACCAAATTTTATCAAATATTTTCAATATTTTAATTATTAAATAAAATTTGATATTTCATATAAATAATTCAATTACGATTACAATATTATTCTACAATATGTTTATCCTTGAAATTTTTTTAATTTACTGTTATATCCGAGTCATATTTTTCAATTAAATTTTTTAAATTAAATATCGCTGCAACAAAAACTTTGTATGCGTAAAGTTTATAAATTTCACGTCCAAACTGAATATTTATTACTTCATTGCATTTTTATTTAATGCCGAGTTACGCATATTTTAATAATTTTTATTGAAATTAACTAACTACAAATTTGCTGTCCAATGATATTATGTTTTTTAAAAATTATTTTTAAAAGAAGATTTATCGATTATATTAATTACTTTCTTTAGTTGAGGATTATTTATTAATTATAAATATTTAATTATATTTAAAAAAAGTATATTTATAAGAATTTTCAAATATTTCACATTCGTACAAATTACAAATGATAAAATGTATTTTTATATTTTAATTCATTTTACAATATTAGTACTTAATAAAAAACTAATATTTTTACATTTTTACATTGAGTTTTATCCTTATGATTGAAGTCATGCTTAAAAAATTCAAATTTGCGTTTCTATTTTATGTTAAAAGTTTAAAAGTTCTGTATTTATTATTTTATTTCAAATTAATAAAGATTAAAAGAACTAAAATATCTTATACGACAAAAATCTTATCAAATTTATTATACATAAATAAGAAATAAAATTTGGTCATATATATCTAAAATTTTATATCATAGTTATATTGATTAACGATACGTGATGCTATAATTATAAAAAATATATGAATAAACTATTGAAAATAATTTTATGTTGAGGAAATTCAATTATTGAAATTTCTTTAAAGGATTATTTTTATTGACTCTCCTAAAGCATTCGAGTATATTCAGTATCGTAGAAAGAAAGTTTATATTAACTACTTATGTAGTAAAGTTTATTGTATTTAAAAAATATTCTAGAACGATTTTTTTGATATATACTTTTTAACTATACAGATTCATCGATTTTCTTTGACATTCGTAGATATTGAAACGATATTCACATTTTATAAAACCAGCAAAAGAAGTTTTTTATATTTTCACATTTTCGTTATTATATTATGAACGCAATTCATTTAAATAAGTATTTAAGCTTTTATACATAACGCTGCGGTATATTTATTATATAAGTATATTTATTACATTGGCTTTTGTTACTAATACTCGTCGTTTCTTTGTTAACGTTTTACAGAAAATAAATATAGTTTTAAAGAAATCTAATTGTAAAAGAAGACGTTGATTGGAAAATAATTTTAAAATTTAATACATATATTTATTATTACTCGTTCTTTAAATTCTAAGCATTTTCTATATTAAAAATGTATTATAGTTTCAGATAAAATAGTAGAATTTTACTTTTACGAAAATAGGAATTTATTTTGTAATTATGGCTTGTTATAATTTATTTTGAGTCTGAAGGTAGAATAAAAAGATGGGTATAAACATCTTACATCACTTTGAAGTTTTCACTTAAAGTAGAAAATAGTCTTTGTGTAAAATATTAAACGTAAGTATAAAAATAAACATGAAAAAGAAATTTATTAAATCAAAATAAAAAAGTTAAGATTGAGTATTCTATTTAATAATTTTGAATTTAATGTACGATTGTCATAATGTATAATTTTGTATATACTACAGAGTCATACAAAAAGTAATATAAAAGTATTCGTGAATAATAATATAATATAGAAATTATTTTTTAGTAATATATAGATTTATAAAAGGTTTTACTGTATGTTTTGATATAGATTTGGATTTAACGTTAAAATGTAAATTATAATAAAATCTAAAATTATCTTATTAATTGTGATTATTCGATATTTATCTTGGAATATATTGAGTAGGTTTAGTAAAGGAATGCAATAAAATGTAAAAACCTTTCTTATCTAATATTATTGTATTATCTAATAATAATATTATCCATTATCTATCCATAACTGTATGAGTGTATTTGTAAGTTATCGATAAATTTTAACGTCGGTATTATGTTGCTTATAAATATACAAAGTATTTTTAACAAAATTATTCCGTCGATAATGAAGAACCAAACGATAATAAAAACTGAATGATAAAAGCTGAATGATAAATAATAAAAGAAAAACACAAAAACTAATTCAATAATCTAAATTTTATATGTTTTCAAATCCAAATGAGTCGCATCAAAATTTAAACAAACATTTTTACAGAAGCTTAAAGGATTAAATAATCGCACAAAATACATAATTTATTTCATCTATAAAAAAACATTCAAACTTTAACATTAATTTCAATGAAAAGATGCTATTTTAATAGATTTTTATTTTTAAACTCAAATAGAAATTTATTTAGAAAAATATTTTGATTTAAAAACAATGATATTCGTATATACGTAAATATATGAAAGTACACGAAAGTGTTGTAGATTTTGCCCTCGATTTTTGTAGACACTATATTCAGACTCGAAGGATCTATTTAAATAATAAAGAATGATATTACTTAAAGAATTAGTTCAAATAAGTGGTGTACATATACGTTTATTTAATTTTTGCTCTCAAGGTAAGGCATTTCTTAACTTTTACCTATTTTCTAAAAATAGAAAATTTCCATAAGGTATAAATTTAATTTTCTTCAGTGGTTTCGATTTTGAACAACGTACAAAGTATGCAAAAATAAAATTGCTGTTTATTTAATGGCGTCGACAAAGCATTGAATTACTCCGTACACATTCCAGGTAAATCGAAATCGCGGGTATTTTAGAGGAAGGGCTGTTTCATTATTTATTTATTATTTACCAATGATTCTCACCCTCTTTTGAATACTTTTTATTAGTCGGACGCGCATGCGTTTGGGTATATATATCATAATCATCGTAATATTTACCACGAGTTAATAATGTCGATTAAACGTACTTCTTAAAAATGTTTTGGAAATTTAATACGTTTAAAAAATTTTAAAAATACGTTATATAATCTTAACTTTATATATTATACGCTAACTATTTACTCGCCTGACAACATTTCTGTTCCTTTTTAATTATTTTTCTTTTACATTATGTATATTATATATAAACGAATATATACGTATTGTTAAATTTTATTTTTTAAATAAACATCTTACTTTTGGCAACTAAAATTATTAAATCTAGCACTTTCGCTAAGAAATTCCTAGAAATGTATCGAATATCTAAATATTTACTGGCATTTGTATTTTATAATAGACGTATAAAAATCACGACTTTCTTTCTAAAAATATAATTGTTTTGTTGATATGCTTTTTTGCCGTAACTATAAAAGCTTTTCTATAAAACAAACAGTGTGAATGAAATGAAACTTAATGTGAATGCTGCCACGAATCTTGTTTAAAAATGTATTATTTTATAATATCAAAACAAATCTTGGAGCTTTCGGTTTTCATCGATTAAATTTTCAATTATTTATTAAAAAAAAAACTAAAAAATAATTAAAAATTTAACTTGAAAGATAAAATTTTAATTTAAATGTAAGTAATTATTTGAATAATAAAGGTTTAAGTATACATTAAGTTTAAGATAATATATTTTAAAAAGATTGTCATACTTACATATCTTATATCTACTTGTGGATTTCTAAAGTAATTAAAAAAGAAATCGGATATTAGAATATTCATTTTGATATTACATTTATAAACACAAAACTTATAACAAGAATTTATCTTTGATGAAAGTTAATTAAATACTGATATTTAATAATTATTAAATCTTGAATTATGTAAACGTGTTTTTTTAATGGCAATTCTCAATTTTATTAAATTTAAAGTAATTCAAGATATACATTGAACTAAATCTAAATTTATAATATCTATTAATATTTATTAATATTTTCTATTATTTGTTAAATTTAATTCAAGTTGTTTAAAAAATAAAATTTTCATCGTATCAAAAATATAATATTTGATTAAAAAAACTATGTACAGTTTCAACTTGAAAATGAAATCGAAGATACAAATATTAAAAATTTAGAAAATTTCATGAGTTTTTGGAAAATATATTATTTATGAAAATTTTTTTAATGCCGTAAAGTAATATCCAAAGAGTAACAATAATACATTTACTTATTACAAATTTATACTCGAAACAGGTGAATAATTGTAAATGGAAACTCATATTATCGTCCGATAAAATCATGTTTTTCGAAAGGAAATAAAAAAGAAACTTTTTTTTGATTATTTTACTTTTACGGTTTGATAATATGCATACAATATCAGTAACTATAATTACAAATTTCCAGAATGTATTTATAATTTATTGATAAAGTGAATGATACATTTTATTAAGTAACCTTTTAAAAGCTCTCGATTATACGAACACTAGATTCGATACTTATAAGGTGATTTAAAGATGATGTAACACGAAAAACAATTTTATCTAATGACGTCGATAAAAATATTAAAATATTTATTATAAAATTTAGGGGAGCGTTTAAATGAGTTTCGTTTCAGTGCAAGTTATTCTTTTGCATTGTAAAGTTAGATCAACCATTTACATGTATAATTTTAAAGAAATTAAACTTTTGTATTTAATTTTAAAACATATAAATTTTTTAATTCTGAACATTCAAACAATTTTTTTAAAAATAAATGTGTAATTGAATTCCTATGTTGCAACAATTAAATGAATAACTGAATAAGTTAGTTGGTTTCAAAATATAATATTATGAGTAAAACTGTAATTAACTTGATTATAATTACTTTGTTTTGTGTTTTACAGATAATATTAATGTTTAATTTTTGAAGTATTAAATAATTGTGTAAAAATCCCGTTTAAGTATAAAAAATCCTTATAAGTTTTTGATTTATTCCATATTTCAAAATTATGAATTTATTAATTTTTTAAAACTCAAGACTTAGTTTTTCTAAACAAAATATAATAAAAACTCTATATAAATTGTAACATATTAAAATGTGGAAAATTTATTACATCTTGATTTTTATTTCATCTTACGAAGAAAGAATATACGCAATGAAAAACAGCTTATTTGACTTCACCGTACAACAAATTGCATCCAGTAATTATCTTCATAAAGTTACGATTTTAACAAGTCACACGTCGATTGAACAAGACTCGTTTATCAAAAAAATATCGAGTCAATTACCAACGCTTACGATTAATTCCGTTCAAATAGAAAATGAAAATGCAAACGTATCGTCGGACTTAGGAATTTTACAGATGATGATAAATACGAAGTTATACATTGCTCTTCACGATAGCGTTCATCCTGATTTGTGCTTGAATCACCTGTACGATATTTTAAACTTTATAGTTCGACTTTCACCAAGAGCAACGAGACCAATGTTTCTAGTTGTTCTCTTTTCTAAAAATCTTCCATCGGAAACAAATTTGAAAGAATTTCTGTTTTACGGTTGGAGCAAAAAATTCTTAGATTTTTCAATCATTAAAGTAAATACATATATTTTGAATAGTGAGTCCGTGATACTCAGTTATAATCCATTTACCCAAATTTACGTTAACCAAGAATTTAATTCAACCACGAACATTTTTCCGGATAAATTAAATAATTTTTGGGGGTATAGATTTAACGTGCCATATTTTCATCAGCCCCCATTTTTTATTATAACGGAAGATAAAGAAAAGGCGACGGAAAAAGTTGAAGGAATATCTTATTCCTTGCTTAAAATTCTTAGCAAAAAATTAAATTTCTCTTTAGAAATGCAAAAAATGAATAATTGTGACAATTGGAGCGAAATGTTTACGTTATTTAAAAAAACGAAAGCTAAGATGTCAACGGTTCCTGTACTTTTAAGTGTATTGAACGACACTGACTTTTTGACAGGAAGAATCGTTATCGATCAAAGATTTATAATGATCGTGCCAGTGGTTAAAATTTCAAAATTAGATAATCCAAATTGCATATTTTTTTATTTGTGTTTTTTCGTCGTGATTTTAATTTCGTTTGCTGCTATAGTATACATTTTCAAATTTCCTTCGAATCACTGGAAAATTATAGACATTTATCAAATTTTATTAGGCGTTAGTTTAGCGAGACAACCTCGAAAATCAACGCAGAGGATCGTTTATTTAAGTTTAGTTATCGTATCTATGAAATTTTCAGGAGATATTTTTGCAAAATTAACGGATATTAAAGTGACACACGAAGAAAAGCCTTTCGATACTTTCGATGAAATTATTCAGTCGAAGATTCCCGTTTATATGAGTGAAATATTTCAAACCGATGTTTACTACAGAATGGATGAAATTACCAGAAATTTGAAAATGAAGCCAAGCGTATACAATAAGTTCGAAGAATGTTTGCATAGTTTACGTATTCATAAAAATGCCATATGCATAACCAACGACATATATGGAAAATTTGTGCTGAAAAAGTATAATAGTCTTGTAAATGGAAACGTTGTAAATGCAAGAAACTTCATGAAATTAGCTGAGCCCCAACTATATCACGATAAAACAACAGTTTTTTACGAAGCAGCATCTCCTTTTGTCAAAACGATTGAAAAAATTTGTTTAAAAATTTTTGATTCTGGTTTATCGATGTCATGGAACGTTGGATCGATGTATAATAATTACCCAATGAATGAAATAGAAGACGTAGAGAGGGCTAAGAATTTTTTTATATGGGAACTGATTACTATTGCTCTCGTGGGATATTTGATATCCTGTGGTATTTTTGCAGCTGAATTAAGTGTGAATTACGTGAATCAAAGAAAAAATAAAGCTTAATTTTATGCGGTAAAAAAACTATTAAATTTATAATATTATATAAGTCGATAATAAATCTTGGATTTGATAATATTCTTAAAATACAAATTCAAGTTTAACATTGTATTGTCGATTCGTATTTTAATAGCTGTTAAATTCATCTTGGTCAGTGTGTAACTAATCGCAAGGCATTTGATGTTTTAACAACTGTTTTCTTTACTAGACTAGGGACTTCTGACTTATCATTCTAGTCGATAGTTCTGTACCAAAAAATCTAATAATCGATATTACATCAAACTCTACATCAAACTAGACTATATTATTTATTTATACATTTGAGTATTTGTTTATATTTAAATATCAGTATTCTGTTAATGTATGTATACGTGTTAAATTTACATCAAAAAGCATATATACAAGAGTGTACTGATACGATCGTGTTTTCCCATATGCAAATAAACGTGATCATTATATAAACTAGTAGATATATACTTACCTATAATAAGAATTTTAAAAAAATCTTTAAAACTAAAAATATTGATAGAAAATAAAATATAGTAAAAACTAATATATGATAAAAATATAGAATAAATTTAATAAATTTAAAACTATATAATTTTTTAAAAATAAACAATTTATTACAATATATCCAGAATAAATGTGTATGTAAAATATTATTTTAAATCATTAATGTATAATATAAATAATTTTGTGTATGATAATTAAAATTTGTAAAATACTGTTTTATTATTATTTTATATAATATTTACATGTATAATCATAACAACACAATTTTAATAAAGGTAAATTTGCATTTCATTAATATATTTGCGTAATAATATTGCCATTGGTGTTTAATTATATTTACAATGTCACTTCCAACTTTATTCATTTATTTAGTTCTATTATTTATTTATAAAATTATTCATAGAAAATAATAGTAGAATTTGATCTAAAGTTGTATAAATTTTGACAGTGCATATTTTCTTTTTCTCTCCTTATGTCTTCTTTATTTTCTCTTTCTCTCTCTCTCTCTCTCTCTCTCTCTCTCTCTCTATCTATCTAAATATATATCTGGATATATTCTAAAAAGTACATTATCCAATAAAAAAGTAGAGAACATTGTAGTTATTTAAGAATTGTTTGCATTGTAAATACGATACGTATATTTTACTAAGGAAATTAGAGTTTGTAAAAACTCACAGTCAGTTAATTAATATTGATATAAACAATATTCAATAATTCATGCGTAATTTGCTTTTAATAAATAAAGCAGATAATCGAATATTTTATTTTACTATTCGAATGTGAAACTCAACTGTAATTATCTGTCGCAAATTTTTTTTTATTGAATACTGTATCATTCAGAAACAAAGCGTTTGAAAACTTCCAATATCATACATATATAAATTAAATTAAATACACACTTAAAATTTATTTCCAAAGGATTTCCATAAGTTATATAAAAGATTTTTATTACATTTGATTTAAAAATATTTTTATCGTGCTTAATGGATGTATTAATTACTGATGTTTAATGATGTAAGATAATTCTTACTTTGGTCTATTAACAGAATCGCGTATTTACATTAACTCTGCATAAATTGGAATATAAAAATATACAACATAAAATAATAGTAAAGATTTAAATTGATTGAAATTTCAATTAATTTGTAGTAATTTATTAGATAGTAATTTTTTGTTTTAAATCTATTTGATGGTAGAAAAGATAATTCGAGATTAAAATTAAAAATATTATTAGTAAAATTGTAAGCATCATAAATTTTAATTCATCAATTTTGTAATAAGATAATTATTTTTTCTTATGTTAACAAAAGTTTTATTTTTAACAAAAAATAAATTTTTTTATTTAAATTAGTTAAAATAAATTATTACTATTTTAAAATAACATTTATAAAATATATTTTAATTGTTTATGTATAACCAAACATATGTATTTATATATATATATTTGAACCAACTTTTTTTTTCGTATACAAAAGTAATCTTGATACATTAAGATCAATTTGAATAATCTTATTTTATTATGTACCATGTTGTCAAAAATTTTAAATTTATATTTAAAAAATGCTTTTCATTGTTCAGATAAATTGTAAATTTTAATGAAAATCGCCTTAAATATGTATTTTGAATTTTTTGTTTAAAAAATTGAAGGAAGTACTATCATTTGATATAAATATGTATTTTTTCGTGTATAATTTACATATCCTCTTGCAAATCAAAATATTGTGGGAGCAATACTAGACTTAATATTAAACTTATTAAGCTACTATCGATCGTTTAGTTTTAAAATTATTTAAATGAATTCGTAACATTGATTAAAGTTTAATTTGATAAGGCAATGCGATTTTCCTTCAAAATCTTCGCGATTTCCAACTTAGATTTTTGTTTTCACATTCCGGAATATATTCAAGGAAAAATATCATATTACCATTTCGGCACTCGAAAAGTTATGCTTTTAAAGTGCAAGTCAGATAACGTCTCATTGGAATAAGAAAAATAAATTCCATCTTCAAAATCATTTTGTTTTCTGGATGAAATAAAAAAATAATGGAACTGTAATACGTATCGTATTTATCGAACGATGTCCTTACGTCTATACTGTCGGTATTAAAATATTCATTTATTATTTGATTCATCGAACGATTAAAAATGAATTTCGCAAAAAAACTAAATTAAGTAGGTAACAATAAAAAACAAAAATTGAATCTTAGTTTCAATTAATAACTTGGGTTTTTCGAAGACATCAAATTGCAATCTACCTCGAACATTTTTAATTAAAGCTATAACGTAATTGTACTTTCGGTCCGTTTACATTTGACGTGAAATGACGATCGATACGTAAGTCAGTCTCGCTGTCAAATTGCCAATGATTAAACGAAACGTGAGATAAAAGAAATTAAAATATTTAACTTTCAATACGTTGCAGTAATTTAAAATTACGAAGAATAAAATGATACACAATGAATAAGAAGTTAGAAAAAAAATTCTTGTGCGACGTTTTTATAATCTGAATAAAACTCTGCTGCCAAGCTCCTTAAAACTGATTGATATTCTCTATCGTAGTTTTGATTTCGCCGAAGAGTTTAGATCGGCTTACTTAGTCCTTATCTTTCTAGTTCCATAACCACTCGGTTTTCGGGAGGACACGGTTACCGTCCCTTACTCTCGGTCGATTTTGCACCGCGGAAATGAAGCAATTCCGACGAAATGAATTTACCGCTTATCCGAGTATTTGAAGTTGCGACTTCATCGTCAGTTTAATGCGCGCAACGAGGAATTTTCGTACTGAGTTACTCAAGGTTCTGGAAACAATTTTATTTTGCACGGTTATGTGTTTTTTTAATTGTGTTTATGACATATAAAAATAAACAATTGCGAATAATAGGTAAAAAATATAATTGAAAACTATAAAATTATCGTAACGATCTTTTTTAATATCTCGAACAATTATATTTGTAATTGTTGATAATTAGAGTTTAAATGTGTGTTTAGTAATAAACACCTCGAATTATCGATAGATTATGAAGATTAGAGTATCGAAACATTCATCTAACTTCTATCTTCGTTAATGTATCTTCGAATGTTTCGCGCGTTAATGTCACGCGAGAGAAATAAATTGGAAGTAAAATAGCATCGACAGATTGTCGAATATTTCGTGCTTAGTTGTAATATATTTTTATTTTTGTTTTCATTAAAATGTACGCCATGCTTCGATTTTAAATTTATCGTTTCACGCATATCTTTATCCACCTATTTCGAGTAAAAATTTGCTTTTTATTCGAATAATATACCGGCTTTAAAAGTAAACAAATGGTTTTCGATACACGAAATATTCTAATTTATATATAAATAAATCTTTTTACAGAATCGGTTCGATTAATGTCTTAAACACTGTCCAGTATTCGCCATCTTTTTAAATTGTGTCGTCAACTCTGTCGAACGAACGTTACATCTGTTTATAACCTTCTGTTTGAAATTCTGGCGTGGATGAATTTTACAAATCACGCGCGTCTGAACTTGAAGTCTGGACTGAATCCTCCGATGTTCTTCAAATGAGACATCGATCATTTCTTGGTCCCGTGAGAGCTTCCGTGATTCCAATCATATTTTACCTCATTGTAAGGCATAGGTATTTAAATTTCTTTCGATGCATATAGAGAATTTAAAAAGTGGAGCACGAGGTAGTTTTGTTTCGTCATTTGAAATATTGCAGGAATCAATGGTGGAATAATTTTGTAAAAATAACGGAGAACTTTTCGTCTTTTGAATGTATTTAAATTTCAATGAACGAAAGAATTAATTTCAATCTAATATTTTTATTGCAAATATAAATATTTTTGCATTTATTAAAAAGTAATAAATTTAATGCGTTCGAAATAGTAGTCCGTATATTCGTGGAATTATTAGAAGATATTACCGAAAGTATCTTTGCTTGTGCTTTTATACAAATTAATAATCTTTTACGTATAAATAATTTTTTTATCGATGTTAAAATTGAAAATATTTTGAAAATTCTTTTTACATGGATTTTATTAAATAATTTACTAATTATATTATTAAATATAATATTCGAATTTTAGTATGTCTGCTTACCAGTGAATTCACAGTTTTATGCATTTTTTATAATTAATTATTCTTCAAACTTCTACGAATAGATGAAATTTTGTAGTTTCAACTGTTTCATGTTACTTTTAAGTACCTGTAAAAAATATTTTTCTAGAACATGGGACCATCGAAATTCTTTTTGTACATTTTTAGCATAAAGTGATTTCTTAGAGTTTACAAAAATACGTATAGGTAATATATTAATAGATTAGTTTATGGTGAAATTATTATCTACGGTTAGATTGGTCAGTAAATAATTGCACCATAAATTGAAAACGAAAACCAGAACTACCGGTTTTCCGAATAAAAACTTTGTTAGAAAAGATATCGATAAAATTATACAATTTTTGTAAGCTTGTTCTTACACCGTAAGTAAAGTACGAAACAACGTGTACTTATCCCACGTATGTGATACGGAGTAAAATAATAATCGAATGTTTCGAGATATTTTATTCGGATAATGTTTTGATACGTTTAATTTTTATATCGATGATACGAATTTTCCATAGAAAAATTATTTAATTAATTTGTCGAATGAAAAATTGCACGCCTAAATATTGTCATATTCGTGTTCGATTATTAATTTTTTCATGTTGATAAATATTTTAAAATATCAGCGAAAATATGAAGAAATTTTTCAATAAAGAATATATTGAAACTAATAATAATATAAAGAATGATAAATACTATATGACTTGAGTATTTCCAATCTAGAAATCAGTCCTTTAATTACGTATTTCGATAGTATACTATTTTAAATATATTTTTGAAATTTAATACTACATCATTCGTATATCACGTACGCTTTATATTTCATGGATGAATACAAGCTATATGATTTTTGCAAACCAATATTTGTTGATTTATTTTGAATTTATAAAAATTTTTTAATTATATCCTATGGCACATAAGACTTTTTAATTCATAGTATCTTGTAATCATAATACAAGAATATTCATGAATATATCTATTATATATATATATATATATATATATATATATATATACTTCTACAATAAAAATAGTAAGGCTATCATAGATAAGAAATAAAAAAATATATCAATTTTTATCGCAATATTCTTGAACTTCGAGTATTGTTTCCGTTAAATAACATATTGAATGTTTTATTATAAGAAAATATCAAATTGACAAATTCAATGGATCACTTCTCAGGAATGATTTAAAAAGCGCTTACGTTTTGAGTTTACAACTACGAAAACTGTTTGAAATATTTAAAAATAAATAAATAAAACGATATACCTTTATAAATATCTTATCTATAAGATTGAGAATGTTTTTAGTTATAGCGTTATTACTTCAATTTAATTCAGCGAAATTTCAGTAATTTAAATTTGTGCTAGACAATAATCTGTATTACTTTACATAAACGAGATATCATATATCAGGATAAACTAATTCCCTCTTGAATCATGAATATTATTAGGAATTATATGTATTTAATAATCCAAAAATATATATACTGCTTTAATAAATATGTAAATAAGATACGTTATTCTATTTTGGCATTGTATAATGTGCAATATAGTATCGGATGTACATTTTCAGTTATATACTCGTTGATATCAATTATTAGCATGATTCATAAATGGAATTTGATAATAAGAGAATTTGCTTTATTTATAAAATTGTGTGCACAAGAAATATTTGAATTTTGAAATTGATTAAATCTAAATAATAACATTATACAATTGCGCGTTCCATCTTAAAGCTATTGATAATTAATGCTGACAGTCTAACTGTCAAAGATGTTATTTGGACCGACTGATAAATTAAATTATACAACAAATATTTCTCAATACAACGATCCTTGCAAGATAAATGATAAATTAAATCTTACTCTTGCAGTCAGCTTCTGCTTAATGCAGAAATATAGTAAATAAATAAAGATCTCGACTTTTATTTTAGTTAGTTTTCTATAAAAAATACGAGAATTAATATACCGTTATACATATTACAGAACTAAATTTAAGATATTTTATGCAGATTGCATTTCTAGTTAAATTGAATATCACGAAGAAGGGTATAATCATAGCGCACATTCTGTATTTACCAAGAAATTTCATCTATCGAAGTTTATGAACTATGCAATTGATACCGTAAAATTTGAAGTGTTTCGAAATGAATGGAGGTGACAATTTTTTCCCTCGACCGATGGTATTTTCATCGACTCGTACATGTTGGACATAAGATCAGCGCTTATTCCGAGAAGGTTGGGTTTGCCGAGTTAAGCCGTTCCCCTTGAAAAGGGCGGATTGTTTTTATTTTTTCCCACTGTATCGTTACTTTTCGCTTTTATCCTTTAAGACGAAGTGGGAGCAACCAATCAAGCTTTCCTTCCTTCCTTTTCTCTTCCCTCCGCGCTTTGCGGGTTGTGTACGAGTTTACCTACAGTCACATGTTTCCACCAGGTAAACAAGCAATAAATGTACGTCGGAGTTGTACGTCCTTCCTGCCCATCAAACTAATTAATCCGTAAAATCTTTTCGGATATTGATCGAAAAGAAAAAAGTACTTGATTGACAAATATAATTTAGTTTAATGCATAAACCCAAAATTAATATAATACTACATAAATGTTTCCTGGTATCTTATACATAAATATGTTAATAATATTTTTTATACGATAATTATATTATTTTAGTGAAAATTTAAAGTTTTAATTTACTTTTTAATCGTTCAGTTTCCGATAAAAGGAATTACAGGTGAATTTTTCTATAATTGGTATGTATGTAATGCTGATTGATACTTAAATTATCTTATTTAGTTTTATTATATTAATTATAATTCTACCGTTTAAAAAGTATTATATTTTTTATATTTTAAATATGATACAATCTCTTACTTGGAATTTCTGTATTTGTACAAATATTCTTTTGATTACTGAAAGTCAAGGGTTGATACAAATTTTTAGCTGTAAAACTAGAATTCGAACATACAAGAATACTATAGACATAAAAATGCATTTGAGTATTGTAGGTTATGGGTAAAAGTATGGAAATTTTGTGACCTACGGTTTATTGCAATTTTTATGAAGTGGAAGTGAAAAGAACTTAGACGGACAAAATGTTTTATTTAAAAGAGCTATTAAAGAATCAAGGGAAAAGAATTCAATGTTAGCGTAGTGTATAACTTTATTTTATACCCTTCTAAATATATATATACTTATTCCATTGTATTAAATTGTCAGTATAAAATATCACGTAACTTTCATTTCTTAACATCATGTACATATAAATTCAACTATTATATGTATTAATAAATGTATTAATAAATAATAATACTTATATATTATTATTATTCGTTTATAATTAGATTTATCATCGAATAATTTAAATCCAATTTTATTTCAAACCTAATATAAAGATAATATATTAAGTTTTTTAATTAAATTACTTGTAAATATAATTCAAGTATATATTTCGTTTTTATTTTTACAAATTTAAATAGCTTTAAATTATATGAAATACAAACGGCTCTTTACAAATTATTTTTCTTGAAAATTACTTTCTTCGACAAATAAATCTTACCATAAAAGCGAACGAAGATGAAATTTTTAAGTAAATGTTTTTTTTAATACGAATATCTTGCAAATACATTTTTATTGTGCCGAGGTCGAATCGGAATTCTTAAATTTTGCCTTTTATAAATCTATTTTAATAATATTTAGTAAATAATTAAAGTTTTCAATTATTAAATTTTGATATTTTAAAATAAATTAAAAATAAGTTTGTATATTCTACAGCGATTGATATTTTAAAATATTTTAAAATTTTAAATTGACGCTTCGGTTTCAATATATTAATATGTAAAATATTTAACAATTTTTTAAAAATATTTTCTAATTTTTTACCATCAACAAGGAAACTACAGTTTTTTCATATATTTTTCAATTTTAATCATTCGCTTTATTCAACGTTACGCAAAATAATATTAAAAATCGTTGTTCCTATAAAAACTCGGTGAATAGAATTTTTTAAATTTAGATTGCTAAATATTTTTCTTTTTTGAAAAATTAAAAATACTTTAATCTAATTTTCATAAAAGGAAATGGTTTTTCTTATTTTAAATATTTGTAAAAATTTCATTTTTTTAGAGCAGCTATTCGATTAATTGTATTCAAAATCGATAATTAACGATAATAATCACAGATTTATAAAAATTAAACATTTGAAAATATATTGTAAATGTAGATTACGAAATATTTATATCGTATATGAAATACAATAAAATACGGTAGAATAAAATATGATTATCAAAATTGAAAATTCAAAAAAAATTGATCGATCTAATATACTATCTTTCCAAACGAGGCGCAACAACGGAATTGTGTAGGTGATATATTTACGTTGCACCCAATACATGATTCGTTCGATAAACCAGAATGACATAAATATAAGAAACGTGTGTGATTTTGTCATTCTTTTCTTACTAAGGAATAATTTTGTCCGAATGCTTAATATTTAAATAAGAAAATTGACTCGTGCTTTGAATTTACAACTAGCTCTCGTATAAACATAAAGTAAAATATTATACATCCATTTCTTAGCGTACGAGTTTTTACCGTGCTATTTTACGAAAATACTTGCAAAATAAAATGACGCTATATATTTCAATTACGGACTATATTACTCCGTCGGATATATCAAAGTTAAAGATGGTATTCCCTTCGTTACGGTACACGGACTGTACACGGACTGTACACGGACTGTACACGGACTGTACACGGACTGTACACATCGAGTCTTAACGGTTGGCATTGCAACGTCAGCAGTATTATGACGAGACGTAATGTATTTCGTGATTGCTTTACCGACTAACGACTCAATCCCTTGGAACGATCCGAACCGATGCTTTGCTTCTGTAAATTTTATTATTATTATTATTATTATTACGGAAAAGAGGAATTAAAAATACTAAATGGTTGGTTAAATTTTCGAAATAATTTATTTTGTTGAAAAATTAATAAACTTCCGAAAAAATTAATCGATATTTTCCCAAGTATTACAATCGTGATATTATATAGAAATAATTCTTAAATATATTTTGTAGAATATATTCTGATTAAAGAGTCAAACTCGCGATTCAAAACGTAAAATTGGTATCTATTAAACTATCGAATAAAATTCTATGCAACCTCGATCGTTCGTTGAATTTTAAATATTTTTAATACAAAGTTTGTAACTCCTATTCGCACGAATCTTTTGGATACGCTACTCAAAGAAGAACGAGAAGATAATAAGATTCGAGTACACGCACCAACGCTTCCTTTATCGGACAAAGTAAGCGAGTCTCGAGCTCCCATTGTGTTTTTCCCTTTATTTTTGTTTTCTCCGGGTGGGTAAAATTTTTTGTTACTGCGCGTCGAGCGACTCCGTCGAGTGTAAAAAATTTCACATAACCGCAATTCTTACGGTAAAATCGATAAAAGCGTATACAATTCTCGCAACTTGTTATATTCTTTTATACAATCGTGCATGGTTTAATTTACACGTAAACTCAACTTTGCTTCCATTACGATTATTCAAAATAAAACCGTACCTCGTCTGCGTGTTCGATGTCCATTGGGAAGGTGCGGTCAGTCGTATTTTACTCCTTTGATGTCTCTTTCTTTTTTGCTTTTAGCTCCACGTAACGGCGATTTTTCATTATATTCGCAATTTTTATCTCTTGCTTCTTAAAATTGAACGAGTTTTACCACTTTTAATATTAAACACGGATATAATTAAGGAAAGTAATCGATTGTTTTACGAATGAATAAAATTTCTTACTATAAGTGTAGAAAATTTAGTATCGTTATCGTTAGGATCGTGTAAAGATAATTAAACGAATAAATGAGATGCATCTTTCAAATATAAATATTATAATTGTTCGCATGATTATTTTTGAGCGTAGGTACAGCAACGGCACATCGTTCGATTATAAACATAGAAATTGAGTAGGTTTAAGGAAACGCTACGTTAGAATATTAAGTTATTATTATATAAAATCACAAATACGTGTATATATTTATACACCGATCAACATTATTTTACGATAAGAAAATAACCCGTGATAGTCAAACTCAAACGAGTTTTTAAGTTTGTTTTATTTTTAATGCAATTTATAAGCGCAATTTATTATTAATATTAAAAAATACTGTCTAGAATTTATTCAATTTCAATATTTTTTAAGATTAAATTGTATTTTTACCAAAAGTTTATAAAGAGATACACTGATTTTAGTTTTGAGTCTCATTTTTGTAGCTTAAGCGTATGTATTGAATTTCTCGGCAATTTCTATTTATAAGTATATATTCGCGCGCATGATTATATAATACCCGAAAAGAAAAATTTTCTTTTTTAATATTTATAGTATCGTAAACGTATCTCAACGCAAAAAAGCACGAGAAAAAATTCGATACCAATATATGTAAAATTATAATAATTACCAAATAATAAATTAAAAATTGTATTTGAGTTTACGTTAATTATTAAACCAATTATCTATTGTTAATTATGTAGAGCAACGGCAAAGTTTAATACGGTGATCAAACGGCACTCGCGGGCTTATCATAAGTTACGATACTTGTTAGTAACATAATTTATAATATAATGGCAGTAGAACGGTACAAGCTTTCGGATGGATATTCTATAGCAATCTCAAGCGGTACTGTATTAATTTTTGGAAGTGCTTTTCAAAAAAACCTCTTTACGCGTAGAATTATTTTTCGATAATAAACAAGTAAGCAAGTTACAACGGCTGTATTATTCTTTAACGGTTTACTTAGATTTACCATTTTGAACGAAAAGTTTACCTATATAAATTTTCTCAAATATGCGTCGCATAGTTTTTAGTACATTCGTTGAAAAAATTGGCTAATTTGACGCTACAGCTACGCGCGGTCCATATTTATATCATTTATATAAGCGCACGCGGTGTAAAACCGAAGATATAAATTATTCGAGTCGGCCGACGTTTAACTTTATTGTAGACTCATCGCAATGTACTCCAAGTTAATTGGATACCATTCTAATAAAATGGACGTTTACAAGCTCGATTTGCTCAACCGAAGAGAAACTTGCACAGTTTCGAAGTATTTCAAAGTAAGGTAAATTTTGGTTCTACGATCGGGACGTGCCAAAGTGGAAAAAGCACTCTTATCGTTTCAGATTAAAGGCGTTTTCACGTACATCTGCGTCTTCGTCTGCGTCTTCATCTACATCTAGCCCTTTCGGTCCTCGGGTCGAAGCATCCACTCGAGTGTAACAAAAATTCTGCGAGTCAGAGATTCGAAAGGGGGAAGAGACTCGAAGGGGTTGAGACCAGGGTTATCGGATAGGTCGAGCGGCTCCATCCGGTGACATGGTTCCCACGAGCGCGTCGAGGGAAGGTCAGGAGTGACGACTGGGTGACGCGCACTGACTCCTCTCGTGCGTAATCCGCCCCCGTCGCTTGTGCGTATGCTTTTGTTTACCTACCGAGACCCCTAGCGGCCCGCGGAGGAATTAATCTCTTCGCTACCATTTTTACCCTCTCTTTTGAGCGGCACGATCGATCGATCCGCTAACGCCTCGCGTTGAGTTCGAGGATAAGCCTCGATCCTCGATCAGCCGAGAACAATCGTTTGCGGGTTGTGATAGAGTTGCGACGTCCATAGTTTAAATAACATAATTCTAAATTTTTTACATTACGATAAATTGAAGAACGGTTAATTTGATTTTTCGTTTATTTTCGATTTCGAAGAATTTTTTTTAATTTTCGTTACAGTTTTTATATCAACGGTATAATACAACGATACAATAATTAACGATCGATCATTCAAATTTATTTACTTGTTTTCTTTGTTCCAATTTATTCAAAAATAACTTCAGCAGAATAAAAAAAATTCGTAAAGCGATTTCATTGTCCTAATTACCTTAAATATAATAACAAGATGCTTGATTTGCTGAATTATTTCGATGGAATTAAATAATATTTTGAATTGAAGAAACGAAATGGTTTCCATTTTTTTTTAGATAAGTCGAATAAATCTATGAAAAATATTATTGATTATTGCATTTTACCCTTAAATTATTGATTTTGTATATAGTATTTATTAATGTAATACATATATTAATAAAGTTAATTAATATATTATTATACACAAATATCAATTTATTTATTAATATAATCATCTGTATAATATGTTTCTACTCATAATAGTTTATGTCAGTACACATTGTTATTTTAAAGAATTATTATTTTCAAATTCAAACTTTTCTATTTCGATCGAATGAGAAACACATAGAACTAATAATTACATAAAGAGTAAATAAATTATATTTTTACTTAATGAAATGGCTTTCAAATACTTTTAAGTTTATTTGAAAATATGGTTCACATGATTGAAAAGAAATAATATTAAATAGGTTATGTAAATAGAGTAAGTAAGTGATACGTATGTTGTAATGTATATGAAAACCTTTTCTAAGAAGGTCGTAACCTTGAAATAAATTTTAAAAGGAACTTTAGTATTAAAAAAATATATACAATAAACATTTTTTAAAAGTATCAAAACAATATAAGAAGAATCGTTCAATTTGATATCTGTGGTTCACACCTCATGAAATTAAATATGAAAAATTTCGTATTTTTATAAAATCAATCGTTACAAATTTGAATCGAAAAGTTCCGATTTTATTATGAAATTTGATACATTTCACAAATAGATTTTATTAAAACAAAAACAAAACTTTAATATAAAAAAAATTAAAATATAAAATCATTATATTCAATTATAGCATACAAAATTTTTTTGTAAATTCTATTTTAAATCATTTTTTTTATAAATACTTAAGAATATTGAAGGGAATTCATTAAAAATATAGATAAATGAAAAATATTATTTTTATTGAAACTTAGTAATGTAATTATAATTTTAAATAAAATAAATTTAGTTGAAATTATCGATAATACTTAAATAACTATTTGGTATTATTATTGTTTAACAAAACTATGATTTCCGAAATTTTGTATATTATTAGATTATTAGATATCTATATAAAATATTATTATTAATGGTCTATTATTAATCAAAATTATCACTTTTTAATAAAGGTTGCGTTATATTAATAATAATAAATAAAATATGTTACCTCATTCTATATCTTTATAATAAAAAATATCTTCTTTTAGCTAACAGAGTATAAAAATGTTATGAATAATAAAAGAGTTATGATTAATGAAATGGAATAATGATGGAAAAGTGATATACTAAATTTGTTAAATATAGAATAACTTTTATAAAACAATTCAGAAAAATTCGATATATTTAAAGTAATATTTCATTTACTACTATAATATATTTTAGTTGAAGTATAAATTTTCTTATCGAAGATAAAATAATTAAAAAATTGGTAAAATATTACATTTTATATGAATATATAAGATAGTGTCATCAATTGCAAAGATGTAATCAGTATTTTCATTTTATACGATAGATAATGTCAATAAGTTTTAAATTTTGATAGTATAATCATTTTATATAACGTTTCTAAGCTAATATTTATGTTTACAGATTCTATACGTTCCACCACTATTTTGTCGCATAAATATAAATTGATGTATTTATATTTATTTATTATTACAATAAAGTATGGTAACTTGAATATTTGTTAACATCGATAAAATTTAAATTGATACAGTTAGTAAAATATTAAAGGCTCAAGATAAATTATGTTATTTATTTTATTTGCATACCAATAGCATTGAATTAATGTCCATTTAACTACATTTCTTAGGTATATAAAATTAAAAGAATAAATATTGAAATGCATTAATGTAATGAATGCGACACGTATATTCTATAAATGTATTTTATAAAATCGTAATCAAGAATTCTGTTGAATAGAATGAATAACGATAATAGATACAACACGATGGTTTTTTCCACTAGAAAATATTCGTTGTAACGATGAAAAGTTTTTTCAAATGGCTCACGACTCTTCGATATTCAAAAAGGGAGAATGTACGAAGGTCGGATTTCCAGCAGCCTTCGGTGAAATGAATAAGGAGGCTAGTTTACATTAACGAGGGTTCCTAGCAAATATTCGCAAATTCATGAAACGAACAGTATGAGAAAAAGAGGTACAGATTTTTGGTGGATGATATGTTCACTAAAAATATATTTTTAAGTGCTATACATTTATTTCCTAATATTCAAATTGTCGATCGTTATCCCCCTAATTATGATGCATTTCATACGATCGAAATAAAAGTAGAATAAGCTAATATAGAAACATATTTTCGTTAAATGTTAATGAGCTAAGTTTCAGTGTCGGTTATAAAAGTGGATCCAAAATAATCAAGCCTGAGAGTTTTCAATTTTGTTTGGGTCAGTGAGATTTGTAACGAGTTCGATGGATATTTTAGTAAACTAAAGATGAAACTGATTACAACATTTTTTCTTTTGTAGCAGTGTATTATTCGGTTGAAGTATATTCTCACGTCGGGGAAACTAACGACGTATCGACCATTGTGGAAAATATATTTGATAACAAAATATATTATATCAAAACGTATAGAATTCTGAAATCAGTTTAGACTTGAATTAATTTCAATAAGTTTTTTTGTTATCCGATATAATTATAGAAAAGCATAAAATTTATTTTTGTTAGATATATATTAAAATATAGTTAAAATATTTATTTTAATTTTATAGGTTTCGTTTAATCAAGTGCGAAGTTACAAGTATTATACGTATGTTACTATACGCGTAGAAATATTTTAAATTATATTTCTTTATGTATAACTATATTTTTAAGTAATAAATATTAGTTAAACATACAAATAGTATTCGTAAGTATGCAATCGATAATAATTAGTGGGACAGTTTGTATTATAGTAAAAATTTCATAACATAAAATACGTTAAATATATATTTTATAAATTTATTTATATTGATTTATAAATATTTATTTCTTCTCTCTTTTACTGTATTTTTCAATGTGTTACAAAGTGACTCGAAAAGAGAAAAAACAAAAGGTAGTAAAAATATGTAATAGTATGCGTGACAAAAAGAGTGGGCAAATAAAAATTAGAAACTTAGAAGAATTGGATATTAAACAATGCGAAAAGTAAAAATACAAAGATTCCAGAGAGTATAAAGCGAGTGTTTTAAGAATGACTTTTAAAAATAACGAAGAGAATAAAATGAAGAATAACAGCTCGGAATAGAAAATAAAAGAGATATACGCGTAATAGAATTGAAAAAGATTAAATGATGCTGAATGAAAAAGCAGCTACGATGTACAGTGTAAAGAAGAAAAATTGTAAATAGAATAATGAAACTAAAGTCTGAGAATATTAAAACTTTTTATTATAATTTAATAATCAAAAGCAATTTGTCAAAAAGATTTTAATCAAACTAGAAAAACTTTGTTCCTAAAGAGTTTGCGCTATGCAACTTTATTCATCGATACTATTCTAGTGTAAAAATACATAAAATTTGTAAATAAGAACTTAATTTTTATAACCAAAAAGACTCTTATAAGTTCTGTTATAATTATAGCGTTTTTTGAAAAGTTTTAACCTAAAATTGTTTATTATTTAAAAATTTTAAATAAAAGTATTTTCGAAATTTATAAAAATTGTTGTTTTTGTTTACAGATATAAAATAAAAACACAAACATGTAAATTTAATACATCATCTACAACTTTTATGAGTTTCATTGTTGTATAATAATTAAAAAGTATAAAACTCATTCCATGTATAAGAAGTTTTGTATGTAAACTTATCAGCCACAACTAATGAGGTTTAGTATTTTTGTTGATCGACCCAATTACTTTGTAAATATAAGCTATAAATACATTTTAAAAACATACAACTAATTGAAAGTACTTTGGTACTAATTGCTGAATAAAAATTTACGTATTATATAAATTAATTTTATTGGATAGATCAATATATTATTTAAGTAATTAAATATGGCTTCATCGAAATAATAAATACAGTACGTAATATTTTACAATAAATTTGAATAAATTGAACAAACAAAATATTGTTTATGTATTTACCATATTATCGAATTAAATATTCTTAATGAAATGATTAATATAAAAAAAATTATGTAATTCTATTTTTTTTAAAATTTATATTACGATCTGCTTAAGTAATGGTAAATATGGAATTCAAAGAATTTTTTGGTGCGTAGTTATTGAAATATTGCACATCGATAAATATTAAAATAATAGACATTGTTTAAATTTAATTTTATACTAACTTATCATTAGTACTATACAATTTGCTTTTATAAATTATGAGGGACAGACATTATGGTTATAAATTATACTATTCTAGATTACTATGTAATTTCGACTATGCAATAGTAATTTGCTTTCTATTAAAGATAATGAATGCAATATTTTATCGATGTATCCACTAATAGTACTACATTAATATTTATTAATCAAAATTACATTTTAAATAAGAATAAAATATTAGTATTATAGAATTATATTTAATTTATTCTTTCTTAACCGAATAAAAAAATTAAAAATGATGTAAATTTTAATATATATTTATATAATATTATCGTTTAATCTTTACTTTATTATAAATTCAATGAATTAAATGATATATTTTCTTTTTAAATTTATATATTTTTGCTATTAAATATTTTTATTTTAATACATCTTTATATATATGTATAGATATGCATATTTATTTTAAATATTACATTTTTTTAAATCTTCATTTATATATATATATACATTAATTCAAGAATTTTGAAAATAAAACAGATACTTCAACAATCTCACTTTTAATACATTTTTTTCTAAGTAGTTCAATCAGTGTTAACTTGCTAACAAAATGTCGTAAAAAACTTCGATCCATGATTTAAGAAATTTTATGTTTTTAATTTAAAATAGATTTACGAGACTTTTTTAACACATAAAGTTAACTATAAAAATTTAGGTGATTCATTACCGAAAGTTAAATATTTTATTTAATAATAATATGAAATACAGCTTTAAAAGGTATAGACATCCTAGAAAAATAGAAAATAGGGATACGAAAATTAATGAAAGTTTTAATTTTTTTTAACGATCTTAATGGAAAAAATGTTTATCTTGGAATTCATCCACGAAGAAATATTACAGTTCGTACAAAATGACAGGATAATTAAAAACAGTAGGGTTTGAAACTATTTATAAGCATGATTTCTATAAGTATCTTGTTTCTTTTTGTCTTCTCGAACTTTCCTACAGATTTTAATTTGTATATTTTAAATTAGATAATTTATATCAATTTTAAAACTTAAGTATCTTCAAAGATTAATATTTAATATCGATATTATTTAATATTCGAATCGTTCTAAATTAATTATATTTTAAAAATTCTTAAAAGTACTTAAGCAAAAATGTCGAATTATCACGAAGCAAAAAAGAATACATACCTCCGATCCAAATTAATTCTTCCGGTAAAACTAAGGAAATGAAAAGCGTAAAAATAATCGGCAACATTAAGCGAATTACAGTTCGTAACAAGGAGCTGGAATTAATCGAGAGAAGAGCGGATCACTCGGTAAAACGGAAAAATTACATTATCCCCGGATAATTATTCGAACGGCGCTTAATTCAAAAAAGCTTACGTGGGAAGAGTCAGTTAAAGAAAACGTTATAATTCGAGTCGTCGATTAATTTGAAAGCGCATTCTCAAAGTGCCAAGCATACGAAGAGAGGATAAAGAGCGCCACGATAAAAAAAGTCACGGAACTAAGAAGGAAAAAGACTCGAGCAACGAAAATCGATGCTCGCGCTACGAAGACGCGTGTCCGACCGTCCCCCCATAAAATCCCAAGTACGAACGGGATGTGCGCATCGGCACGCGTCCGCGAACAAAGACCAAAGCCAAAAACGGCGAAAGGTCTCCCTCGCAGCATCTCCAGCGCGAACGAGTCCGTGGAGCCAAGAGCGCAGGACGAAATGGAGAGGGCAATCGTAAACCTGGATCCAGAGACGAAGCCTCGCGTCAGTTTGCCAACGGGCGCCAAGCGGTGAGCCGCGTGAGATGAGGGAGAACCCGGGAACCTCGATCGCGTTCCCGTGCAACAGTTCTCGGTGCATCCGCGAGTCCCGAGCTGCGAAAGCGCTTTGGATTTATGGATTTTAATACGTAGGCGCGCACAAAGCACAAGCGAGTGCCGCTTGCTCCCGTCGCCGCTTCCGTCGCCGCTTCCGTCGCCGCTTCCGTCGCCGCTCCCGAGAACCACGACTGTCGCCGCTCTCGTCGCCGCTCCCGTCGCCGCTCCCGTCGCCGCTCTCGTCGCCGCGCCGTCTTTACGAGTGCGAACCTTGGACATTGCGTTCCTCTGACCCCTTTTCCTCGCTTTCCCAAACATCGCCAACTCACGGCGCAACAGTTTTCAGTGCATCCGAACGTAGCGGTTCGAAGCTGCACGGAGCTGCCGACGCGCGCAATATTGACTGGGACTCGGTTATTCCGCTGGAACCAATAGTAAGCAGTTACGATGTTCCTCCTAAATATCTATTTATTATCCCGTTCTTATTAAGGTGTTGGCTCGCATCATTTTTACAGCGCATTTTTCGACCTTTTAACGACGTAAGCGATTTTACAACGATTTTTTTCTAATTATTTGCGTCTTTTGGAGATTCCGGCAAAGATAGAGATTCGTTACAAATCATCCCTTGAAACGACAAGTGAAACAACTGATATACCAAATTACGTTTAAATACTTATGTTTTATTGCTTACTTTCGATATTTAAAGCACGATATTTATAAATAATCACCCAAATAGTTGTTCTTTGAATGCTTTAATAAAATATTACCGTTATTATATTTATGTTATATAAACCAAATAAAAATAATTTCTGGACCCGAAGTAAAAAATATTTTAAATACAATAGAGATACATTTTTGGTATAAATTTGAGAATATTTAATCATATAGAAATATAATGGTCGATACGTATTACAATATTTCGCATCTGTCCAATAAAATTATAAAAAACTTAAATTTTAAACTTTTTAATAAATATTTATAAATAAAAAAATAATTTAACATTTAAATACAAAATTTTTATTGTTTCGAATAAAAATAATTTTCTTGAATTGAATGAATTTCAGTATTATTGAGTTATTTATTAGATGATATTAATTTTCAATCGGTAAATATTTTAAACACGATCAATGTTATGTCGTACCTTCAGTTTATTTTATTATATCAAAATTATATTAAAATATATAATTACACACTTAAAAAAATTTTTAGATAATTTTAAAATTAAATACCATATTTTCATCAATTTATATTAGAATGATAATAGAAAGTGATAAAATGAATAAATATTTAATATTAAATTTTGTATAGTTAATCAATAATTTAAATTTTTAAATTAACGAATACTCAACAATTAATTTGAATATTTAAACTATTAAAGTTCTGAGTTTTAACTGTTTAATATTATTATGTTATTATTGTATTATGACATCTATCAATGATAATTAAATATTATTTCAGTGATTCCTATTACTTAATTTTTATGTGTACATTTTTTAATTTTCAAAATTAAAAATTTGGAAAATTTTTATATAATTTTTCGAAATATTTATATTTGTGTTTTTAAAAGAAAATTATTATGAATGTATTTTTTACCTTATATTCTAGTTATTATAATTTTGTACATTTTGTATACAAAATTTTTTTGTTTATGAATAGACATACAAACACACTCACACACATATCTTTCAATGACGTAGGTACTGAAATTATATCAAAAGATTTAAAGTATATATCATTACTGATTTACTAATAGTGTTACTAAAATCTAAATTTATTTTAAAAATATTAAATATACAAATTCGAAATATTTAAGAAACTATAAACTACATTTTATGTTCATTTACTATATTATTGATTTTATATTCACATTCAAATGAATCTATTTACGTATAAAAATTAATATAAATTAGTACAAATTGTTGATTTATTTAATTGTTTATTTGTTCCGAATAGAGTAAATAATAGTTAATACGTGAAAATAGTATAAACAGATAATCTATGTTTAGTTTTTTATAATTATATAAATTTAAAATTTTAATTCTACTTCCCTTCATTTTGATAATTCTAAAATAATTTAATTTTATTATTAAAATTTAATGTATAAATAGAAAATAATTTTTTAATTTGTAATGTAATTTTAAATTTTAAATATTTAAATGCTTAGATTAAATATAAATATAATCTCCAGAAGTATATACTAAATATTAATAGAGATCAATTAATTATTTTTTAAAAATTTAATACAAAAAATTAATTATTTAAAAAATAATAATAATAAAAATTAATGAAGATACATTCATTTTTACTTTTCTTTTACGTAATATATTTTAAATAATATACGAAATAAACTTAATAAATATTAATATAAAAAAATTTTACCTTTCAATATTTTCTTAAGTTTCAATTCTAATGTGTTATTTATATTTTTTCGTCTTTTAAACAAATTTCTAAAGTTTGCCAAACACTTTTCAATTTTCCAAGTAAAAATAAAAATTATAGAAAAACAATATATCCGAATTGAAATAGAACCGATAGCGTTAGAATGTAAAACTAATCGGGTTATCAAATGTCTAAACCTTTCAAAGTTTGTAATAACCTTTATTTTATTCTAAGATAAAAGCCAAATATCGTAATAAGAAAACTCATTAGTTTATAAAATTTTTATTATAAAAAACTTTTTTTTCATATCTCACCTTTTATAAATCATTATTAACATATTTATTTTATTCGCATGCTATTTTTTACTTTTGAGAATACAAATTTCCATGATCGACATAATAATTGTAAAGAAGATAGATTAGCAAATAGATTAAATTTTATTAAAAGTGTGAAGAAATTTTTTAAATAAAACAAATTTTTGATAGATTTTTATTTACTATAATAAAATACATAAATATTCTATATTTTTAGCATTATAAAAATTTTTTTATACCAATATTAAATTTTATTTTTCTGTTATTTATAAAGTATAATGTAAAAAATTCGAATTTTATCAGCATTATCAAAGATATTATTTCTTAAAACTGTGACACCATATTCTTCTATATAATTCCAACCAAACGTAACTAAAATTACAGTTCGAATTTAATTTAAAATATAATGATACTTTCTGTTAAAAAAACTACAATACAGTACAGAATTATTATCGTCATTACCGAGAGTTTGTACTCGTTCTTTTATATATTATAATTTTCAACTCAATACCATTATTATATATTTGATTCAAAAGTGGGTTCTCCAAGTATTTATTGTTATTTTACGAAAATAACAATGTATATATCCTAAAGGATGTAAAATCTTATAGAAAATATTTTAATATCTTCATATTTGTATTTCAACAAATGAATACACGGAAGATTTCGGCGGAATTAGAGTATTTTTTCTTTTTGAGAAAAATAGATAATTGCCTTTTATTGAATATTTCATCGTAAAATGTTCCATATTCTATTATTACATTGATCATTACATTTTAAACAAGCGAGAAGATTTTAATTTATCTTTTATTCAGAGTTTATATAACTTCTTTTTCTTGTCTTTTTAATTAAATTATTTTTAAAAGTATCGAATTTATTCTGGAAATGGATATGGGAATTGGAAAATATTAGAAAAAATTACAAATGACTTTATCGAGTATATTATGATTTTTCTGTTGTTTATAAAAATATTTATGTTTTTCGACGAACGAAAGAAATCATTTAGGAACAGAATTAAAATTAAATTTTGGATGAAACAAAATGCTTGTGTATGCCTCACAGGTTATTATATAAATAAATTCATAGTTACATGATAATCTCTTGAAATAAAATATTTCAAATAACATGATATTTTACTATTTTAAAAAGCTAATGATTTATTTAAAATAGAAATTAAACAAATTCAGATCGATAAAAAATTTTAACTCAGTTATAAAACTAAATTTTTTTATTTTAAATCATAGCCGAATATATTGTTAAGTTCTTTGTTTACATTTTACACGTATGCACAAATTTATAATTTGTAAAATTTGATACATGTTTCTATATAAAAGGAATTTTACAATAAAATATTCCGAATATAATGTTTCGTATAATAATCTTTTCGTTGTCTTTTTTTAATAGATTGTTAAAATTAATTAATTTTGCAAACTAAATTTTTTTTCTATTTAATGTAAAAATCTTGAGTTAAATTTCTAGAATTATTAAGCCATCCATAGTTTTGAATTTTCAATAATAAAAAAAAATTCTACTCTTTTGTATCGTTATAATAAACGAACGGAGTTCATATTAAAAATAAAACTGACATTGCAATCTGTATTGTAATAATTTTGGCGGGAAGTGAATGTAGCGATGAGAAACATTCATTCGTGTCAATGTAGAGCTAATATCCTTTAGCGTACACGTGTACATTTATAAGCGTGTAACCAGATGTTCTAAGGGATATAATTACAGTAGTCAAATGCTGTCTGCACCCGTCGGCTCAATTTCGCGATTATTTACGTGAAGCAGTCACTGTTTATCGTCACACGCGAATCTGTGAACTCAATGAAATTTTGTCCGAACGCTCTAGATCTATAAAAAACTATAAAATCTAATTAAAAGCTCGCCAAATTACAATATTTTAACCATTATTTGAATATTTTTAAATTTTATTAGTTTAGTCTTTCTTTTTTAACGCAGTAAGAATACTCGACTGTATTAAATACCTTAAATAAATACTTAAATATGCTTATATATGTGCAAAATTTTAAGGATAACATAAAAATTTTTTTTATCTATCATATTGCAAATCAGTTAAAATTTCATGTATCTTTTAAAAGACACTATTTCTTACATTAATATTTATTTTGCTAGCTTAATGTTTATATTTTTAATTATCAATTAAATATAGAATATCCATTATTTAATATATCAAATTATATAAATATTAAGTTCATAAAACAAAATTCACATGGAATATTTTATACCAATTTATAAATTGGAGACTATTATTAGATATTACTAAGTATAATATTCAATATAATATATAATGGATTAATATATTTTAATATATAATGGAATAATTTTGTACACAATAATTATTTTTAAAAAAATGTGTCGATTAGTGAATAATAAAAATATTCTACAGAATTGAAGTAGGAATTAATTGTTTTGAAATATTCAGACATGCACTATAAAGTAACTAGTTAATAATTTTAATAAAAAGTATAGATTTTATACATAATAACTATATAAAAATATTTTTAAAAACATAAATTATTTGATTAATAATAATACTATTGTAAGAAAAAAAAGAACTGCTTAAATTTTCATGTTTTATAGCAACAATTTTTAAAATAAATAACTAAATTTAAATTTGTATTCAAATATTAACAAAAATATATTTACACTACAATGTAGTGTATTAAAAAAATCAATATATTATGATAGACTATAATTTTATTTTTAATGTATAAACTATTACAATGGTAGAAAAAGAAGATACTTAACCTTTTTGTTATTTATTAACTTGTGTAAGTTAATTCAATAGAAAATTGGAAAAGTGTCAAATTACATTTCGATTTTTCAATAATATTTCTGTTTTTATACTCGTTGACAAATTATGTATATTTATTTAAACATGAAATTTGTATTCGATAATTTAAAATGAAATACAAATGTTACTACAAAAGTAAAATATTTATAATTATTACAAGATTTATTTATAGTATATTTGCATTTCAATTGCACAATTGAAGAATATGAATTTTAAATGATAGATCTTATATTATTAAATGGTAATATTTTTAATAAGAACTCTAGACTTTTAGCGAACACAAATATTTTCACAAATACTTTAACCTTAGTTATATTTGCTTATGATCTCAATAATATATTTTTATCGACTAGTTTATTTTAACTTTTAACTAAAAAATACAAAAAATACAAAAATGAATTATTATTATTATTATTTCTTTAATTTATTTATTCATCTGTTTATTTCTGTGAATTATTTTATTCAAATTCGTTTTTGTATCGATCCTTACAATATTAATATATTACATAAATAAAAAAATTATATATACACGAAAGAAATTATAACTACTAAATAAATTTTTAAACTAAGTGCCAATATAATATGAATATAGTAAAAAAGAATACGTGAAAAATATATAAGAAAATATTTCATATTTTAAATATTAAAATAATTGAATATATTATATATAACTGAATAGAAATAGTTTGATTGTTTTTAGTTACGTTTGAAAAATTTTATTTTTTAGTATTTTTGTGTTTCTATTCTTATTTTATAATAAATATTAAATTCTCTTTTTTAAGGAAATACGTAAGTAATAGAAGCTTGTTGTATTTGTATATCCACGTTGATTATTTTCATGTAACCGCTTCCTGTTACTTTATCACTTGTAACTAGCAAATGGGCAAAGAAGAAATAACCATCAATCAATACTTTCGTAGTATTTTGCACAATTTATTGAAAGTTACATTCACTACATTCTTTAGATCAAGTAATTAATCAAATTTAATATTTATGTTTTATATGTAATATGAATTAAATACCTTGGTTAAAACTTTAATTAAAAAATTATCAATATACATTTTTTGTTAGTTATAGTTAATTTCATACAATTTTGTTAATGCAAGGTATTAAGAGTAATTGATTTAATTAATAACTTATTACAACGACTATAATTTAGTTACAGCATTTACATTTCAGTAGTTTTATTACAAATAGTTCTATTCTTCTATTAAAATATTTTATTTTGCTCTTATTTTATCAAAAATTTTCTTAAAGTATAGATATAGTGAAAAATTTTAATTAAATTGAATTTGAAAAATAATAATCCATTTTTATTTCTATAATCTTCTATTCATTGAATAGTATAGAATTGTATATTTTCAAGAATTTATAAAAAAATCTGGAATCATTATTTTCTCGAAAAAGTATTTTATTTTACTTATATTAAAAAAAATACTATAGCCCTTTAATATATATAAATTAATTGTATTGAAACAGAATAAGTTCATATTAATTTATATTTCAATTGTATTATTTAATTGGGTAGTATTCATAAGCTCTAATGAACGATTTTTAATATCTCTATTATTTGTTTCTACAAGTTATACCAAAAAATACTACAATCAATCGAGAATATGTTAACAAGGAAAAGTTCATAAAATTCATTTTTAGAAATTTTACAATAAATTAAAAAAAATTTTTAATATCGAAGATTTCAAAATTATGCGAGCCTATCTAATTAATTCGATATAAGTATAAAAAAGATTTTTATTTTTTTATTCTAAAAAATTTTATGTATTTTTAATTAGCAGTCATTTTTAAGCTATAGATAACTAAAGTAAAATATAAATTGTTTATTGAATTCCAATATTTCAATTTTTACGGTATTCTTCTTATTTCTCGAAAACTGTTCGCAATAAATCTGGGACCGATTATATTTTTATTATTCAGTGATATTAAAGAATGCCTTTGAGATTAAAATAACAAGTGAGAATGAAGGTAAAAAATATAAAATTATTTAATAACCCGGTATCGATAGTTCAACCTTATAATCTCGATGAAAACAAATAAATAAATAAAAAATTAATTAACTGATTAGAATAATAATATTTTTAAGAAATATAAAAATTATAAAATATGACTCTTATCGAATATTGTAATAAAATTTATACGTTTCATAGATGTATTTGAATGCAGGCACTATATTTTCGTAAGGAATCTTGTGTTATTTTTAAAACAAAAATAATAAAGTTATAAAAATTTACTTCATTCGAAAAATATCCGCGTTGTTAAATTTATAATTTACGAACTAAAATATCATAAATCACGATAGTTTGTACACGGTATTCGATATAACAGAAGTTATTCAACGACTCAAAAGAATGAATAATTTATCTCCAAAGTCGGATAAAGTGATCTATACGAAGCTAAAGAAACATATATCTGGACTGCCATACACCGATGGTATCATTTATTACCTATCTAGAGCTCAAAGGAAAGTCTTAAAGCATCGGAAATTTTTCAGCACTTTTCTTGAAAAACGAACATAGAAAAAACTGTTTGAATAATTGATACGAATTGTCAGGATGATGAAACGACGTTAAAGCTTTTTATATTTTTACCGTTACTCGATATAAATATAATCTTGTCCTCTAAAAGAAATTTTGAATGGACAGACCGAGAAGAGAGAACTTCTAGTTATGCGGTTGGTTGTGAATAACGAGTTTGCTTTGGTTACGCATGCATTCATTTACGAGGCTCTACCGAGGCACGGAGTGCATTTATCTATCCGCAGATTTATAGCCTCGGTGCACCGCAGGTCTACGGCACTATTCCTCTCCTTTTTGAATATTTTACGGTATCCTGTAAAAACTGAAATAATTGCTGTACGCGATATTGGTTCCTATTTCCATTATTTGCCGAGTAATTATAACTCTGAACGAGCGAAACGAATAATTCAGAAATGTGAGAATTATTTTGTTCAAGATAATAAAATAGGCAAGTTTCTGCATTCTCAAATTTACAAATTTTATAATATTTAAAATTAATGTATACGACCACACTTTGTGACTTGGTACGGTTAATTGTATATCCAAATATCGGAATGACGATCTGTAATACATTAAAAAACATTTTTAGTTAAATTTTAGTTATGTTTTTTACCGATAGTTTTAATAACCAACTTAATATATAATTAAGTGGATGATCTTTATCATTTTTATCAAAGTCATCTCATTTCTGAATCCTTTAAGCTAAGGATAAGTTAAAATATTCGGCACCACAACGCAAATAAGACGAGTAATTGCTTTCTCCTTTTTCGAAAAACATACTCTTCTATAAAAAGTTATATAAAAAATATATTGCTACTTAATATCACTTTAGATATCTGAACTAAACAATCACTGGCCAGTGTAGTACTAATATTCTCACCCTCATTGTCACCAAAAACTAAATATAGTTTTCGATTGTATCGGGAAAGTTGGAGTGTTTTTAGTACTTGATACTATCATAGAAATAACGTACAGTATATTAGTTATTATTAATATTAGTATAATAGAATCAAGTTATACTATATATTTATAACGATAATAACAAGATAATTAAATATCCGGCAACTTAAAATTTTGAATCAAACGTGGGCTATGGTATTTTATGTAGGATACAAGAATCATTAAAATTATTCAAATAAATGAATTTTGAATCTTCTAGAAATTAATATAAAAAGCATATAAATTTTTTTTAATTCGCGATATGCAGTAAATTATAAAATAATTATAGTGAAAATATATGTATTTATGTAAATAAAATTTTTTTTTACATACTTTTTTTTATGTATAAATTTTTTATGTACATATATTTATGTGGAGAAATGTAAAAAGTTCCTTCTATTGTAGATAATTAAACATAACTATGAAACATAAAATGATTTTTTTACTAATTTAAAATTTGGAGTAAATCTCTAGTTTTATTTGTAATTTATAACATATTAATTCATAACTCATTAAAGTTTTTTTTAAAATAAAAAATATAACATATCTGCAATGAACGCTAATGTAAGTATTAATGTATACACATTAATACCTTTTTCAAAAAATGTAAATTTTAAATCACAATTATTTATAATTTGTTATACGATACCTTCTTAATTATGTAAATTCATATTTAAATTTTCTAGATAGTATAAAATATTCGTATAATTAAATTCGTACAGCTACAGATTTTATTATCGTACCATAACAATATTATTCATATCAATGTACCGCATTTTAAAAAGCATTACAATATTTACTAACCGTCATTCGATAAAGCAAAGTAAATAATAAAAATTTATAAAAATTTTAAATAATAAAAATTGATAAAGTTAGAAATAAATTGTTACTTTCATTGAAAATATTTTAATATTAAAAAAAAACTCTTAAATAATGAAGTACATAACAAATTCTAAAACTACCTTTAAAGTTATTCAGTTATAATTTTTTATTCGCTAAAAATTGTTATTTTATATAAAGTACTTATTGAATAAATATATGGTCATTACTAGCTGGTAACATAAACAAGTTGCAGGTTAAATTGCTATTAAAGTATAGTAATTAAAAATAAGTTTCAGAAATTCAAACAATAAATTTAAATATAAATATCCTTGTATTCAAATCATTAACATATATGGTTTTGAATTAATTCTAAAATTTAATTCAAAAACTTTTTATATTTCAAAATTATAAAAAAATGTATTAACTTATAAATATATATCGGTTTTATAATTATCAAAAATATTATGATTAATACATCCATTCATTTTCACTTTAATATACTGGTTTAATTTTTTTTTATGTTTAAAATAAGGAAACAATATTTTATAATATATATTAATTTTATACATCTATAAAATCAGTTTTTAATAGCGTTAAGTAATGTATGTCATTATTTTCATCCTTTCTGGTATCACCTTACTTTACGAATATCATCTTACTCATGAATTTCACTTTTCCATCTTCGGTAGTACCTTTCGTCATCTTTGTCTTTATCATCTTAAAGCGGCACTACTCTTAAAGTTTATAAGTTCTTATCTTTATAAGCAAATAATGAAAGATTTTTGAAGTGGAAGATTTTGCGATCGAAATCCTTTAAAACTATAGTTCATTAAATGAAACGGTAAGGTATTTTTTTCATTATATTTTGAAGTTTATATTCTATTCTACTAATTATTGTTCATAATTATTAATTTAAAAATATTTAATATTAATAACAATATTTATTAATAAATAAATAATTTAGAAAAAATTGTTTATGAATTGTAAATTTAATTACGTCTTATATTGAATAAATTACTGTCTAAACTTCTATTTTTGTATTACACGTAGTTGCAAAAGTATATTACTAATGCAATTTTTATATTATTAAAATACAATAATAATAATATTTTAATCAGAATTACTTTAATAATTTATATTTTTATAATTCAACAGATACTTGATCGAAAATATTACAAATGAACCTAATATTTCTTATAAATATCGAATATTGATTGCTTTAAAAAATGTATTAAAAAGTACTGCGAAATTATATATTGTTAAATTCTTTTAAATGAATTTATGATACCCATAAATAAATATCGTATGTTTCGAAATTCCTTATTAAAGTATTTACGTGATAAATTTAAACCTTAAATTTGAAGTATAGTTATTGTTTTTTAAAGAAGTTTAAGCAATATTTTGTATAGAAATCAATTTTATAGAGCATAAATACAAACCAACATTTATTAGTATATTTATCTTTAACTCAAATATATGAAAAATGTATTTTGTTATCAGCAGTGTTGTTATTAATTGACTGATATCTTTCACTCAATTATTAAAGCAATCGTAGAGCATCAAACGATGAAATATTGTGATGGAAAAAAATCCTCAATTATATTAATTGAATGTTTTTCATTTTGAAATTTATAGCTTATTAATATTATAGAAATTTTTGAAGGTTATTTTCTTATTACTTTAATAAGGTATATTGTTTATTATATATCATAACTGAAAAATATTATTTATCGTTGAAAATATTGTTCAGTTGTTTATCTGAAAAATAGACTTTAATTGAAATGTCACAATTTTGATATAAAGTTTTACGAAAAAATAATTTATTTATCATATCACATATCACTTATAACAAAGGCTATTATTGTAAATATCGAATATACGATTGAAGTTTATTGATTGATATTATCGAGATAAGCTAAAATAAATATATTTGATGTATCAATATATCGGTATTACTTTCTTTTCCCATAAAATAAAAGGTTGAAATAACAGCTACTCGAAATAATTTATGTTACATTTTTGTCATTACTATACGTCTTATGAAATAAATTTAACATTTTTATAATCATTTTGAAAGTATTATTTAATACCACAAATGAAAATATTCAGCGACTATTTTCATTGTTTCTGATTGAATTTTCTAAATTAGTTTTTATGATTTTTTAATGGTAAAAAATTTTTCAACTATTGAAAAAATTATATATGTGCTTTGTTTTTAAATAAAATAATAATTCATAATATCATGATTTTGATAATAATTAATAATATATTTAAGATATTCATTATAATTTATTTTGATAACATTTTGTAATATGTTCCAAAAATTCATAATCTATGATAAATTTATTAATGATATGATTTCGATACCACAAATAATGTAATATTCAATCATTAAATTAATATAATTCATACAATTAAATAAGATAATTTTTCAAATTACATTAATTACATATTTGTAATTTCAAATTACATATATGTGTACAATAATTTAGAATAATTAATATATATATAACTGCAATATATCAAAGCTTATTAGATTATATTTATACTTTTCATTCTTACATATAAATATGGTTATGTTTATGGAAATAAATATTAATACAATAAAGAATTTAAAATTAGTTAACATATATATTCATAAATAGCATTTGGATTTTTGATGGAGAAAATATGTTTATATATCTTCAGTAAAATTTTAGTTCATTGTCTGCACAAAATTTTTATTCAAGCTTGTTGAAAAAAATTTTCCAATTTTTAGAAAAACTTTATTTTTTGTTGTTCAACTCGTGTATACGAGTAATATGATTATTTTACGGATATAATTAAATGTTTATTATTAAATAGTCAATAATTTTGAAACTTATACGAATATTTATCAAAAATTTTGAGTAATAAAATTATTTTATACTTTTGCATTGATTATGATGAAATCCATTTTTACGTATAGGTTGGAATATACTTTTATACATTTATTAACATAAATACATTTTTATTGTTAATTTATTATAAATTTTATTTATATTAATTATATCACATTTCAGAAGAAATAAGATAAAATAATAAAATAATACATGCTTCTAAGTTTTTATCATTTATCATCTTTACATTTAACGTGATATCTCATTTTTTAAAGTATTAGTATAAACAATTTTTATTTTTATGAGTATTTTCTATTTGAAATTCAAAAATATACAATTTTTTCTGCAAAACATGACAAAATCATTTATATATAATTATAAATCATTTTGAGTCAATAAATATTTTTTATAGATTTATTTACGTTTTTTTCCTCTAAATTTCACATTATTCAAATTTAACACCGATAATATTAGATGACTATTTAATTTGCATTTATTATTTTACTAGGATTTTATTCATCGTAACACAAACAACATTGAAACATCTAACAAATCTAAAGTGTTATTAAAGAAATATCAATCTTTTTTCGAAGAGAGTAGAATGAAATAATTCTTCCATTGCGTAATTTCTTTAGAAAAATTTGAACATAGATGATATTTGATGCTTATATTTTAAAAAATACTCGGACTCATATATATAAGTATCTACGTATGTTTTTAAAACGGCAAAGGGTAAATAATAAATAAGTTAAATAAACGGATTACGATGTAGATTTGTGTTTTCTTATTTAACTAAAAATTTAATTTTTGATAGTACGTTATATAATATAAATTTAATCCAGTAAACATTTAGCAGTAATCTATAATAATTTGTACTTACATTCGCAAAATCAACAATTTCATTTTGATCCTTCGTATAGGTACAGGATGTATAATTAATAAGTCATCGAAGCGTCTAGATGAATTGGAACTGCAGCAGTGATATATCGGCTGTAGCCATCGAATATCTGCAGGAAGTTTACTCAAGCAAATACATTTATGAGAATATCACCGAGACGTAGAGAAGGGGTGAAAATCGAGGGCCAGCGGCGTATTTGGAAAGACGAGAATAATGGAGCAAGGAAGCAAAACTCACAGTCGGTTAAGGCATCCAAGAAAATTGACAAGTGCAGTAATCCGTGAATATCACCTTCGTAAAGTATTCGAGGAGCGAAAACAGATAACAGTGAAATTTGATGTTTAAGAACGGGAAGAAAGAAGAGAGACGTCCGTAGTTGAGATGCATAAGGTGGAAAAAAGCCTTTTCTTCTATTCTTTTAAAAGAAATAAAAGCACTCGAAAGAATTTTTTCGATCGCGACTGCAAAGCATGGAAAATCTGATATATTCGGAAAAAAGTTGTAACTATACTCGGAAAGATTGGAACTGTTAGAAAGTTTCAAATTCATCGGTCGCGTGAAAAATTTTACGCAGCAAATAGTTACCGAGGAAAGAAAAATCAGTAAGAGAAGCAAATATCAGTAAGAGAAACGTATTTTTTGAAGAAAATTGTAAGCTTATCGAAGATGAAATTCGGAAAATAGTAGCGAAGACAATGATTGGCAATAGCGGGTTGAGTTATCCTGATAGACGTAGTAACTTACCGGGAATGAAAAACATCACAATGTAGATGTAACTTATAACAGCATAAAGTGTTACCTCGAGCAATTCAGTTGCAAAATTTTGCTTAAAAATAGCAGCTCTCAAAGTTCTTTTAAAGTTAGTGACACGAAACGGTATATTTGCTTTTGAAATACACGATGTAACAATAACTAATACAACAGTGATTGAAAATGTCAGTTTAGCTCTAGTTGAAATTGAAAAACGTCAAGTTCCTCTTCGTAGTTATAAAGGATGCACTTGTAATATATATATATATATATATATATATATATATATATATATGTTTATACACATACGCAAAGTGACGGCAATGAAATGCGCCACGTCAAGATTTAGTTGAAAAAGGCCATCAAGGAAGGTATCCAGTTCGCTTGGATACATTCTAAAGTACAAGACAGCTTTAAACAGTTTGATTCTATTATAATATGCGATACAGAATTATTGTACGTTGGTCGGTAATTCGGACTACGAAAATTTCTCGATAAAATGGAATTCATAAACAAACATTAAAATAGCAATTATCGATAACATAAGAATTGCAGCTAAAAAACAGAAAAAATATATCGAGTCTATAATAATACCAATAAAAAAATGAGTGACACCATAGAACTAAATATGATTAAGCAAGATTGAAAGATTATCTATGATACTGCAAAGGCGGATAATTAAATATAGAACATTAGTAAAAGGAGATACGGAAAGATACTATTTTGACAAAGAGAGTAAAATTAATTTAATTAGAACTTAAAAAATATTACGAAGAGTCGATGACTATACAAAAGAAAAAGAAAAGATTCTTTGGACGACTGATCGCGTGTGTATATGTAATTCAGGTAATGACAAATATGAGCTTTATATATGATTCAAATTGTAAAAGACACCGAAAATTTTTAAGCGCTAAAATATATCTCGATATATAATAATACTTTTAAAATTTTTATGTAATAAAGTATTTAAAAAATTATAAAGTATATCGAGATGATAACAATGAAGATCAACTAGTAGCAAGTACGACGGATATGATAAAAAATACCAGGATGTAGGAAATAAAGCTTTCGTTATATTGTACGTTAAAAAGACTCGATCGGATCAAGAGATTTGATGTCGATAACAAGTAACTCGCAGAAAAGGTAATAATGAAAAAGTACCAGAAGAAAAAAAGATTGACCAATACGAAGACGAGGAAAGACCGCGAAAATGATTTTTAAGACATTTCAAGCGTGAATACAATGGAAAATTCAATATCAAAGAGTGTTAAAGTCAAGACAATATGTGAGAAGAACTAATGGAAAAAGTAGTAACTGTTAATCAGGAATAATACTACAGTAAAAAAAATTAATATAGCAATCCAACAAAATGAGATGGAATTAGTAAAAAGTTCATCGTAGTGAAATATCGTGAGCGCACAGAATAAAAATAAAAGTATGAATGCATCAGAATAGTAGTTTGAATAAATTATGAAAATGGAAACAGCTAAAGTTATATTGTAATTTCAGAAAATTATGTTAATTTCTTATAGATATATGTGATAAAAGCATTATGAATTTTAATTAATTAGTGATATTTGAAAAATTAGTATATACAAGCAATATAAAATAAAAAAAAAATGAAAATGAAAAGAATAATATAGAATAATATAAAAATATTTTTACCAAAAATACAAAATCACCTATTAAATTAATGATTTCATCCTAAATTTAAAAAATATATGTATAACAATATAAGGAAAATTTAATATAAAGTATTCTTATTATTTCAAGTAATTTAAATATATTTTATTTTGGATAATAACATAACTCAGAAAAATATATCATTTTAAAAATAAATGTGATTTAATAGAAATAAATTACATATCAAACCTTTTTACTTTATTAATTTTAATTTTATTATAATACAGCTTATTCTCAAAATAATATGAATTTACTTTTTAGTTTAATTAAACTAGACTATATTTTTATTTTATTACAACTAACTTCAATGAAAAGTCATTTTTTTTTTTAAATGTTATCTCATAATTTTGATTACTTTTGTGATCACGAAACTTGCCGTGATGTTTTCTTTTTGTATACTTTTTATCATTGAATATTATAAATTTTCTTAAAAAATAACGTAGTTTTCAATTCATTTGTTTTAAAAAAATTAAAATGATTCTTAAATTAAAATTTATTAATATTTTATTATTTTATTTAAATTTTATTAATTTAATTTATAAACCAGGTTTAAAAAAATTAATTTACGAATAGTCATTTTTCTTTAAATCTTTAATATTTGTTAAATAGGGATTTTTAGATTACATTTTGTTTAATTTTTTAAAATATTCTTTGAAATATTTTGTATACGTTTGTAAATATACTTTTTGTTTAAAATTATAATGAAAAATATATTTTTAACCATTTTTATTCATTAAAAATATTTATCAAAAAACAGAAAAAATAATTAAAGATGCTTTTTATACATTATTATCGATTACATAAAAATCTTGCAAATATTTTGTAACTTAATAATAAGAAATTAATAAGTAAAATAAAATTTCTATTCAACATTTTTATAATCTACCAACTTAATTAAAACTTTATTTAAAAGTTCTTTTGATTATTGAAAAATGTAACTTTTATCTATTACTGAATTTAGATTAATACATTATGAATTTAAATAAGGTATATTTTTGAATCTACAATTTTCAATTCAATTTTAAAACTTCCAAAGTTTCTTAAAACGAAGCCAGATTCATATTGTGCGTTGAAATGTAATGGATGTAATATTTGTCTGCGTAGGATTGAGAAGCGATCGCTTGGTTGGTACATTAATTTCAGTTATAATCTGCAAATTCTGGAAATGTACATTGTGAATCACTTCATTAAATCCGTTTTCAATTTTTCATCATCATCCTATTATCTCTGTTTCTATCATTCATTCAAATATCGGGTACTTGCTCAAATTTTAATAAGTACTCAGACCGATATTTTAACAATTTCCACCCGATTTTTTTAAAATAATCGTATAAAATTACAAACTATTCGTTATAATTGTTCATTACATATTTTTTTATTTGAGAAATTTTTATTAATATTTGTTTCTAATCGTCATTTTTTCCTCTTTTAATCTTTATAAATCTTGGTTCGAAATGTATTAACATGGATAATAATAATTCGAAGATGCAAATGTTTAAATTAAATCTCACTATCATCGAATTACGAATTTGCAAAAACGAGCTGCGGTCAAAATTTCGATGATACATCGCCATTTAAAAAACAGTGATACAACGATCTTCTAGAAAATACAACTGACTCGAGGAATCTCTCATTGCAAATTTACGAGGTCGAGATTCATTCGTTTTACTCCTTACTCGAGTTATACGCGCGATTCACGAGCTACAACCAACTTACTCGATTTTCACGTGGTTTGTCCCCTAGAACGCGGAAATGCATCTTGCCTTAGTGGAATACACGTGGATTTACTGTCAGTGTGTGGTTGAGCGTCTGGAAATTCAACCAAATTCAACTAAATTAAACCGCCTGACGTAATGCGTTTAGATTAGTAAATAGTTTTAATTATTGTCCTAAATTCTCATTAATGTTTAAGTTTTAATTTTATACGTTATTATAATTAAATTTTATAAGATTACTATGTTACATAAACATATATTTTGTTAAATTTAAAAGAATTTGTAAAATGTGTAACAAATTGTTCTATTAAGTACGTAAAACTTTTACATATTCGAAGTAGATAAATTGATACTTTTTTTCTATTCGATTTTAAACTTTTAATCAAGAGAACTTTTCCGTTAATTGGTAGCTTATCGATTTTCGTAGTAATCCGAAAAATATGACATTGAAAGATGCACGAACGTTAAATTATATTTTATCGGAAGACACTAAATTAATTCATTAAAAATAAAATAAATAAACTGATATAATATGTCATGCAAAATAAATATTCAATGATAGATTTAAATCATAAAATCAAACTTTCAATTGATTTATGTTTGATTCATCTTTTATAAATAGATTGGAGAAAAAACATCAGGTATTTTTTAATAATGATCAAAATTTAACGCGGGCGACATTATATTATATTTATTTAAAAATTCACAGTTTTATAATTTTATTTTAAGTAATTATACATTAAAGTCTTATCGATATTCCTGTAATCAAAAGCATTCTATCGACATTTGAAAGCTCCGTAGGAAAAGGATTTGAGTCTTAACCAACAATAAGTTCTTTGAATACTAATGTTCAATTGACGTGTAATTAAATCCTTTGTACCGTTTCCATGGAAAAGAGCCTAGAATTCTCCTTCACATATATGGACGTTTCTAGTATATAGCCACAATACAAGAGATGCACAGCAATAGACAGCTTTTTACTACCGAAGGAAGGCTTAACGACTTGGAATGCGGCTAAAGTTTCTTCTTTGTACGAGCGACTTTGCGTCAAGAACTAAGTACAGAGCAATGTCGCAAAGGGATTACCTATGCACCGAGAGATTGTCCTACTTCTTGAAGCAGACAACCCGAAATCCTCTATGAAAAACCTATGTAAAGAAATTATCTTCTGCGTTTCTTCAAAAATGATAGTTCTCGGTGTTTATTATTGGATAATTGCTAAAATGATTGATTCAAATTGAATAATTCCAATTTTACCAAAAGCAACTATTTCGTTTATTTTAATCGATTTTGTAATTTGATTCAATGGCATAAATTCGCGATTGTAAATTTTTTCGATTAATCGAAGTACAAATTTCAAACAATAGTTACGAAAATTATCGTTAAAGTAGGATAATTTTTAAATTACAAACTAAATTCAATATACGAATTTTAAATCAAAATTCAAAGTAAGGTACGAAAAGAAAATTTATACGAATAAGAAAAAATATTTGCGTGTAAGTGAAACGTTAAATAAATAAAATTAATTTACTTAATAAATTAATTATCAAGAGTGAGTTTATATATTTTTACAAAGATTTTACATAGGATGCAAGGATGTTAATAAGTTAGAAATAACATATTTTACAAAAAAAGAAAATACCACTTTACGAACACACCTTATATAATCCTATCGAACGGGTTAACAAGTTATTAAAACAAATTGTTCTTAAAATAGGGATTTTAAAGGTTCCAAATTGTGTATTAAAATAGGGGCACTATAGCCTATAACGAAAATGTTTAAAAAAAATAATTAAAATTTTAATTATTATTGTACTATACACATGTTTATCAGCTTCAATTTACATTATCTTATCTTCATATAATTAGTATTATATTTAAAAAAATTTTTAAAAAATATATATATATTTTTCTTACCGACTACGTAATGTATACAGAAAACAGTGGTTATGACATAAAAGGCTATTTGCTTGTTTTATAGGTGTCGGAATATGTATGAATAGAGCACATCTATGGCTGCTGTTCTTCATCTAAGACTTATCTTAGTACATTGTAGTAAATGATTCTAGCTTAATGTTTAGTCGTTTAATTATCTACATACATATATCAAATTGTTTGAACATTGGCTTATTAATAATAGAAAAAAGTATAAAGATGATACAACACAAAATTATTTATATAAAAGCTACTGCAATTTTTCATCTATTTTTGAACTTTATAAAAGACTTATTTATTTTAACTTTGAATTCATTTAATAAATGACAGCTACTTTGATTAAATTAATTTTTGTTTCATTATATTAATAAAGATTCAGGTAATTTAAATTTATAATTTCGAAATCAAAAGTATCGTATTAATTTATATTCCCTTCAGAAAAGGCAAAAAAGGCAAATATTTTATATACGATCTACGACAGTATTGTTATTTTGAAAGTTCAATATGTATGAAAGGAATATTTTTCTCTCGTAATATTAACATTTGGTGTTTTTTTCATCGAACTTATTGTTTTTAAAATTTAAATTAAAACAAAAAATATAAAATTAATAAAATTAAAATATACATTATTTTATGTAAAATATTGAATATTTGATCATTTTATTTATAAATACTTATTATTTAATATTAATTTTTAAATATCTAATGTTTAAAGGGATTTACTTAAAAGCATATATACATAATAAGATTGACGATATTTGTACGTGTAAAGAATTCATGAAAATGTATAAAGCCTCTATTATAACAATATATAATTACCAATGAAAATACATTAATTTAAGCATAATAAAGTCTATATCCTGAATTATACAGAACATCATAGATATGAATAGGGTTGTTTGAAAACCAAATCTGCTTACAAACATACGTTTGTTCTTGTTTCATTAAGAATAAAATACGCTAGCTTTTTCTTTATCCATTAAATAAGTTTCGTGTTCTTTTTATTTTTTATAAAGCAATATTACAATGTTAAAATATTTTTAAGAAGTCCAAACTAAAATTTTAATACAATATCAATTCATGCAATAATTATCTTATTTAATGAAATATAAAGTTGAATGATTTAAAATATTTTTTATTGAAAAAAATTAGGAATGATATAAATGAATTTATAATTCTTAAATTAGACGGTACATTTTTATTAAGAAAGTTTCCTCAATAACAGTTTTAGCTGAATTGTAAGATTATTAGATCTAATTGTACGAGTTATGATAATTATGTCTCATTGTATTAACAATGATTAACTCAATATATATACCAAAATAAACGCATAATATAACTTGATAGATATATACTATCAAAGCAAAAGCAAAAAAAACTTTAAAAAAGTACTCAAATACAATATGTTGTGAAAAATTAGTTAAAATAATATTTAAATGTTGAGTTTCAAGGATATAAAATAACACGATCAAACCTATATTCCAACACTTACAACCAAAAATCCATACGAATAGTGTCATGAAGCAACTTTAATCTTTGCCAGAATCTAATTTGCATTAACTACATCGGGGCAATGAAGAATGTGTGGATAAACTCGTATTGGGAAGTGCTATTTTCACAGGCGTATACAAAACTAACAAGTTGGCAAACTTAAGTTGAAAGAGCTAGAAAACGAGCGTCCGATGAATAGCTTTTATCAAACTTTAATCATAGGATCTTTCGGAACGTGTCTTTATCTCGCTTTATATATCCACGGCCTTTTGTGAGCACTTCTCTCTTCGATTAACTCTTTTTATTTCGGTTGCTTCAGTTTATAGGATTACACTAGGGAGTTGCTTATGCAGTTTGAAAGTAGAGTTTGGTATTTCGATTAAGTGGATGTACATCAGTGATATTTTAATAACTAACCATAATAACTTTTAGCCCAAATATAATTTTATTGTTTATTCTACGTTGTAGATAAAAGCCGTAAATTCATAATAATTTTTAAAATTAATTTTTTAATTTTATAATTTTTGATATTATGTCAAACTATCGATGAAAACATTATTGTTCAATATTATTTTGTGGATAATCTTTTAAAAATGTATCTTTAATAATTTGAATTAAACAATTAATACGATAAATAATTATTAACAATCAATAAGTATTCGATTAAATATTAAGTTTAGAATGGATTTATAAAATTTTTTGATACATATTCGAGTAATTCGTATTAATTATAGGTATTTTAGAAGTCAAATTCATAAACAATTTATTATCATAGTAAAAACAGCGAAAAGCGAAAAATCTTATTTAACCAACTTCTATAAACTTTTTCGTTTTTTCTTCTGTTGTTACTTTTAATTAAAAGTATATTTTGATTCGGCATTTTCTTTTCTTAGCATCTAGATTTTATACCCTTTTTGTTATATAAATATTTTAATACATTTTCATGCATATATATAAATTATATATAAAAATGAATTAAAATTAAAATATAAAATATTATAACAATATTGATTTTTAAAGTTTAATTAACAATGCTAAATAAAATTTATTACTCCACTATATTAATAATATAGAATAAATTAGTATGTTTTACAATTTAGTTGTTTATAGTAATATTATTTTAAACAAGGCCTAATATCGTTTTTCAGAATTGATCAAAATTTTATATTTGTATTGTATTCGACTTTACATCTTTTGCAAGCCATAACAAAATATTTCTGATAAAGAAATAAAATTCCCCACATTGTATAGATTAAATAATGTTCGAATAAAATTTGATAAATAAGATTAATTAAAGTATTGCGATCTTTCGCCATTTTTTACAACGTAGTCTCTTATAATGCAAAATTGGTTGATTAAAAATCGCACGTATTATGTCACATTTAGTAATAAATTAATTGCAGCTTTTCATATTTGTATTCAGGGCAACTTGTTTAATTATATTCGGTATAAATTTTCATTTTTTACGATTAATTATCAAAAATAATACAATGCAACTGAATTATAAAATAGAATTTAATTATAACGTACTTATAAATATTTTATTTTATACAAATAAATGCTCTTTCTTTCTTTTCTTTTTTTCGTTCCAAACTATTCACCGGTATTGTTCATTAAAACCAATGAAGTCGAACAAGATGCACTTATTATACAAAAGAAAAAATGAGGTCAATAGATTACGCAATTCAAGTTTAAAATAAAAATGAAATATATATCCAAATTGTGTTCTAAAAAATCATCACTTGAATTTGATTGAGTTACAACACTATATTTTAATTATAATTAAAGTATGCAACTTGATCAATGTATACTTAATTCTACAAATCAGGTTTTTTTATTTGTTACAGATTTATGAATAGCAAAAACTATCGACAGCAATGAAGTGCCTCAAGGCGGTGCTTTTTACGTTCAACCTGCTAATATGGGTAATTTTATATTTGTTTCTACGATAAATTAAATTTTGCGCATGTAAATAAACTTTGAATTATTTAAGTTTATTCTATATGTTGAATATAAACTTTATCATGAATAATACTTTTGGATAAAATGAATTTATTTTTAGGTAAATATAAATTTGAAATATAATAATTCATATTTATACAATAATTAATGTCTCATGAATACATATAATATTTAATAGTAATAATAATAATAATATATTATAAAATACATATTTTAAAATAATAATAAGAAAATATGTATCGATTATGTAAAATTCAGTTAAAAAAATATAATTCTTTAAATAAATTAATTACAGTATTTATAAAATATTAATAAAACATTGCAAAATCTTTAATAAAATAATGAATATTTTAATATTTTATAAATTTTAATAGTGTTTTATAATATTTCAATGTTGATTTCAAAAAATAAAATTAATTTCGAGATCACAAATCTAAATATAAATATCAAATGTAATGAAATCAGTTCAAATACTTTATACAAGTTTAATTTACAGTATTCTTTAGGTTTTTAAATTAATTTCATTTTATAAAAAATAACATTATAAAACACTTTAACAAAAATAGAAAGAAATTGATAAATGAACTTTGTTATTATTGTAAACAACAAATTTAAACATGTCACCGAAAATATTTCATTTTATGAAATATTTAAAAACATATATATTTAGCGATAATAGAATAAGATAAGTCGAATATTTACTCAACGTATTCAACAAATTTTTCAATTTTGCCATATTGAATTTACTATTAAAGTTTATTCTTACTCTTGTCATCTTATTTAAAATATTTATATTTCAAATATTTAATAAGTCTTATCTAAACGGTAAGAAAAAACATTCTTTTATCATTATTGTATTTAAAATAAACTAATCTAAAGTTATTTTCAAATTTTGCTTTATAAGTTAACATTTAAGTGTCTATTTTTATTTTTATCGGTAATTGCGGAGAATCCAAAGAGTTTGTATCTAATTTTAAGATATAAAATAACTTTACGTAGAAATATAAGACATTATTCATAGAAAAATAAACGATTTACTAATAGTTTTTCCGGAATTATAAAATTTGTAATATTATATTTGTCTAATTATTTTCGTTTATTTATTCTAAACGTGTAATATTGCTTCCATTTCTTTAAGGTTGAATTTATTAAATTATTGCTGAATAGTCATCCCCGTATACATAAAAAACTTTAATTGGCATATGATCAAAACATTTCACTAGTTTATGGAAGTAAGCTTCAACGGCTTAAATTATCAATAGATATTTGCGCAAAGTTTTACTTTTACAATTATATATTATAAGAAACATTTTGAAACCAATTACATAAAAATTCGAAGCTAACGAATATCTGGTCAACCATTGATATTTATTGTTGAATATATTTAAATGATTATACTCTTTTTATTTAATTATATGTGTATACAAAAATTAATTTTGCTTTCGAATGTCGCTAAACTATAAATCTATTTTATTCAAACTTCTTACAACATAACGTGCGAACCATTTAAAGTTAATATTTATGTTCAAAAATAAAATGTAGCTCTTAGTAGATCGAATACCGTATCCGTACATAAATGTAAAAAGTTAATAAATTTATAAAGCAAAATTGTCAAGCTATCGTTTAATGAACATTCGTGGTTGGCTTATTTTTAAGGTTTTCACGTTTGTCGCATCGAAAACGCGAACAAGTACGGTGATGTTGGAATCATCGGCAATGTGGATATTAATAGAGTGGTCCATCGGATAGAAATCGATTTCGTTTGAAGCTCCGGCACCGTTAGTATTTACAATTCGTGTACAAGAGTAAACGTACCGCAACTACTCTTTATTCTTTCGTCTTTAATACATTTACTGTATGGTAGATACATATATGTAAAATGGAATGCCAACGTCACTTTGTACTTAAATTCACTTTGCGATACTACTTATCGAGGTATATTTAGATATGATACATTTATATGCAAAATTGTCGTAAATGGAACGTAACTAAAATTAAGAATATGTTTATTCACAAGAAATAAATAGCGATAAGATACATTTTATTGGATATGTATAAATAAAAAAAAATTATATCGTGGTATTTGGTCACGTAATTGTATTCATGACATTTTTTTAAGCACTTGTAGTTTTATATTGTTTCATTTTATTATTTTAATAATTTTTTAGTTTCTTTTGTAAGCAACTATTTTTCAATAAAAGTTTGTATATCTTTATCTAATATATTTTGAATTTTGAAAATTCTTAAATTTACGAATCTTACACGAACGACATCGAAATGTAACTTACCGAATACAATTATAAAGACTGACTTATCAATTAAAAGAGATTTTGTTGAAAAAAAGGTGGATACGAACAATAAGTTTGAAATTCAGAACGAAGTTTTTTAACAAGTAGAAAGCGGTTACCTAAATTTTAATAAAAAATTCTGTTTACAATATAAATCAAAAATAGTTTTTTAACAATGATTTACCGCTTCTAAAAACTTCATAAGTATGGTGTAATAATTTATATAGTTAGATCGTCAGTATCGTTAAAACCGTCATTTTTCATTAAAATGTATTAAACAAATAAAAAAAAATATGAATAAATATCTACGTTAACTAAATATTTCAATACAGTTATTTAAAAGTACTATTTTACTTTAAAACATTTATATTTTCCTCAAGAATAATTTACTTTCTATACCGAAACTTCATTCCCAAGGGGACGGCGGTTCGATACAAGCCCGTCCAGATACGATATAAATTTTATAACGATTTGAAATTTCACTCGATTACAAGTAAGGAATATTTAACGAAGTTCTACCGAAATCATCAGCGATGGTAATATTATATTCCGTAATGGAAGCGCAAGTTACATCGCAGATATGCGATTTCCGCAGAAAGAAAGAGAAAGAAAAAATCATCGACGACGAAAAGAGCTCGTCTCGTTTCTAATTTCAAGCCCTTGACTTAGATAATTAAACTCGATCTAATCCTCGTTGTGCTTCCCAGTTGGCAGGTTGCACGGTCATGGTGATAGGGGCGTGGCTACTGATGGAGCCCAGCAAAGGACACTTGCTGAACCTCTTCGCTCCCCATGCAACGCCTACGGAGACGATCTACTTCATCGCGTACAGCCTCCTGGGGCTTGGACTCACCGTTCTCACCGTCGGCTTCTTCGGCTGTCGCGCCGCCCTCCACGAGAGTCAGTGCGTCCTCGCCATCGTAAGTCTCTTAACCCATTTGCTCTTTCTTTCGCGAAGACCGACAAATTACGGTAATTAATATTTTATCGGATAATAACATTTTTGAGCTTATACTTATATATTTACCGCTTTTTCAGTTATTTTACGATTATCTATGTAACATAGATTATATACATAACTTTATCGTTATTTTTATGACGTGTTTGGACTATCCTATTATTTATCCTCTTATTTCAAGAGTCGGATTAAAAAATGATTAACGCGTTCGAAAAATACGTATTTATGGAATAACTTTTAATTGCAACGTTACAAAAAGTTGTACAAATAGAATGAAGAATTATTTCAACTTCTATTTACTACTCGGAATTTGTATAATTTTTTCTTGAAAAAAAAATTTATCCTTGATAAATATGTTGGACTATATTGATACATTATATAAAAAATTATTCGACTTAGTAATATTTGTAATTATTAATAATATAATCTATCCTTAAAGTATAATCCGAAATATCCTTATTCTTGATAATTGGTATTATGCTTTATTATCTTCGTTAGAAAACAAGATTATATTTCTTGGTTATACGATCGTAAATATTTTAATAAATATAATATTTACGTTATATCTTTAATAAAATTAGACTAGGATTACACCTTATTATGATTATATTATTATTTTTATCACAATAGAATTTTTGATTAAAAAATAAATATATAGTGTAATTCTTAAACCTTTTAAATAAAAATTTATATTACAAATTTTTCAATTATCAAATATTGCAGAATATTTTTACAGAAAATGAATATAATAGATTTCAGCTAGTGATTTTATCCGCGCTTCGAAAATTATTTTACATAGTATAAAAACTACTGTCTGTATTTAAAACGCTTCTGATATGGGTCTTTTATAGACTTTAATTTTTATTAAATTTATGTTTCATTAAATTGAACAGAAACCAGGTCATCCGTTGATTAGAAACCAAGATAAGATATAAACTTAATAATAACAAATTCTTTTTCTTATAATTTTATGGAAAAGCCCTATTATTTATATAATAATAAAATATATTAATTTTCAAAATATTTCTTAAAATAAAATTGCTAAGTAAATCAAAGAACTTTCCATATTTTACGCTTTTCAATTATCTTTAATAATATAATTTAGACACCTGGATGTCTATTTTTAACCCATTACAATCGGATTTATAAAAATATATTTTCTGATTAAAATTTCATTCTAACTTAATTGAAATTTAAATATAGATTTATCTTACCAGAATATCATTTTGACTATAAATAGGATAGTAATAAGATTTTTTTGATCAAAAATATTTGTTCAGTCATAAAATTAATAATAGTTCGTTAATCGTTCTAAGCTAATTAAATTTCAATTATTCGAAAGAATAAATCTGTCGATTTTCCAGTTAAAGAATATACTTGTAATTCAGAGTATTTCAAAAATAAAAATTTATTTACCGTAAAAGTAAATATATAAATATTAAAAAAATCTTTAGCATTCTTATGTTATTTAGGTTTTTATAAACATGTTACATTTATTATACTTATGAATAGATTATTATAATACATTTAGAAATTTAGCGAGTGTATAATTTAATTTTATAATTATAAAAAATATTATAACGATAATTTCGTATCCAACTAATACCAATCAAAATTGTTTTTGCAATTTTTTCAATGCATACATAGTTCTTAAATAAGTGGAAAGTCTTAAAATATTTTTAATGTGATGGTTTATTATTAGTAAATAATCGTTATACATATACCATGAAAGGAGTATTAATAAGATACCTGGTTTTTCTTTTACGTAACGGATGATTTTACAAAGCAAAATATTCTGCCCTTAATTCGTCAGCTTTTTATACTTCGCGATAAAATATTAATAGAATTTGTATATTAAAGAAAATCGTAAGATTAAATTTGAATAAGAAAATATATATATTACATTGTCTTAATAATTATATGAATTCCATTTAAAACGAGTATTATCAGCACCCAAAAAAGAAAAAATTGCCATTTCTTAAGTATAATAGTTTGCAAAATAGTAATTATCCATTCTTCCAAAAGTATCCTGAAACGGTTTCTCGATACTTACCAAATTCCTTCATCCCCGCGGCAATTGACTTTAAATTAATAAAACTATTCGTAAAAAGTGTTTTCGCGTTCTCCAAATTTCAATCGCATTATATAGTTTAGTTGTGGTGAATCCACCGATGAGTCCACCGGTGAGTCCATCGCTGAGTCCACCCCTGAGTCCACCGCTGAGTTCACCCCTGAGTCCACCCGCCCACAAAAATTTAAAGAGGAAACCAAAGAGGATAACGGGTAGGGATAAGAATCGCGAGTAATTAACGATTCGACGGGGATCGCGTTACGAGCCGCAACTTGGACGCTAACGACAAGCCATTCGGCTTAGTTACTTTCATTATCCAAAGAGCAGTCGTATCGTCCCGCGTAGCAGTTATCGATTTTTCCGACTCACTGTTGCATCCACGTGTGCGCGCGCATCTCGCGATATGACCCAGTAAAGCCACTCGCGGCAATGTCAATTCGGTAAGAGCCTCGGTAAATGGTAGGGCGATAAGATCGCCGAGGAGCTTTGTAGGTGCGCTGTACGTATTTATGGAATTAGGAACGGCTATTTCCCTTTGTTTCGAATACTTTGAATTACCGCGCGCGATCTTATATGCGAGCCTCTTCTTTAATATTCACTCGGGAAATGAAAATGAGTTTTCATTTGGAGTCGGAATATTTTTGCGAATTCTATTACGCGAAGCGAGTTTTATTTTGCCTGATATTGGTAAAAGTATTTTAGATGTCAATTTGAATTGTGTTTCTTTCATCGATCGCTTACACGCTTGGACGGTGTAGATTATTTCGGTATTAACGAAATAAAGTCGTTTCGTTGTTCGGTTACAATGAAAAAAGTCTTTATATATATATATATATATATATATATATATATATATATCGGTTGATTATACGCGACGATAGATTAGTTCGAAATTATACGGATAGTGTTTTACCGCTTCAAGTTTTTGTTAATTTACGCTTCACGCGTAATATGTATACGATAATATTTATAAAATGAGGAACTTCGTTCGATGAAACCTTGCATAATATGATTTCCTAAAATAAAAAAGCAAATATTTGGAACCAATGAATCAACTTTCAGTAGATATAAAATTTCGTTTGAATATCCATTGTTCTTTACTCGAAAGCCATATTTTATTCCTCTATTAAATAATGCAGAAGATATTATATATACGATAAATAAAATTTATTTGAAATAGCGACTAAATATTTTATATAAAGTTTATAAATATATACGAGGATAATATACGTAAAATTAAACTTAAATTATATTTATATGTGTAACGATTTTAAACGTTATTTAAATATTTACATTGAATTTAGAAAACTTCATTCTGGAAAATAAATAAGTTTCTTATTTATTCTGTATTTGTGTACATAATTATCAAAAATAATTTTGAATTGAAATTTGAATTCAAAAAAATTGAACTTAAAATTAAAAGAGGAATATTCATAACTTATTTTATTATATGATATTAATTTTACTATTTGAAACCAGAACTAAAACTTTTTTATTTAATATTTTACTATTTTATATTTTACATTTATTTTCCAAAGATAGATTTCAGTATAGTAAAGTAAACTTATAAATTTTTTAAGGCTTTTAATAACAACGTTAGGAATATTTTAAAAATTCGTTTAATTTATAATCGATTAGAAATCAATATAAATTTACTAATTGATTGAAAGAGCGAACTATATATTATCTTTAATTAACCAAATGCTCATAGAAAATTATTCAGCGTACGCTGTACGATTGGAACAATTCGTAATTGTCTGATTCTTTCGTGTTCGATGCTTTTTCGTTTATTCGATGTTGAATCAATCTCAGGTTTTGTTCGGGAAGCAATATTTTTTAATTAAACTGTTTGTGAATAACAAATAAAATAATTATTATTGTTCATTACACTTTTTATTATAAAATTTTACTTCTGTTTAAAATTCTGTTTGAAATAAATAAATATATTTCATTGTTAGTTCCAAATAAAAGATCGATTACGTTAAAAATTGCGATATAAATATAAAATCAGATAGAATGAAATTTTCTAAAATTTTTTGAAACGACATTCGTTTGTATATAAATTACAATTTGTTCCAACAAAAAAAAGAATAAAATTAAATTAAATTCGATCGCATCTTTGAATGCGATTTAAAAAATAAATCAAAATGCTTTTCAAATTTAATGCAGCTCTCGATCATCAGCGGAATTAGTAAACATCCATATTTTAGAAGTCCGAATAAACTAGGTCAATTAAGTAACGACCACTCCGCTTCTTCCGAATAATAACCGACTTAACCGAATGATAACTGGTGCTTTCGGCAAAACCGAACGCATCGATTCTTATGCGACCGGATAAAAATTAACCCCGAGATTTCTTTTCATCGTTTCAGTACATGAGCTTGCTGATAGCGCTTATCGTGACGGAGCTGGTGACGGCGGCAGTCCTGGGTATAATGACCTATCGGGTGCTGTCAGGGCTGGAGGCACGATTGACGGAGCGATTGTCCGAACACTACGGACACGACGCCACGAGTGACGCCAGCTTCAGTCATAGTCTCGACTACGCTCAATTCAAGGTTTGTAACGGGATACGATCATAATTCCGAGATAGAATCGCACCGTGTGAGCCGAAGGTAATCCCAGCTTTATCGACTAATCATAGCTAAATATGATCGCAGATGCTCTATTCACATATTCTACTTTGTTTTCCGATTATGAGAAATTCGGTCTGTGCGTCTATGAATATGTACGATTTTTTTTTCAATCAACGATTACCAAAATTATTCGAACCCGCGATTATTTTTATTTGTATAACATTTAAATAATTTGTAAAAGATAATATTGACTTCCAAACGATTATCAATGTCATTCTAAATTAACGATTAGAAATTTTAGATATAACGATTGGAGTTAGGATTTTAGTTGAAGATCACAGTTTTTGTGAAAAGAAATATTCAACTTTATACAAATATTTTCTTTGCTTTTTAAAATAATTTCTTATAACTGTTTCAAAATATTTATAATTTTTAAATAACTAAATTAATTAATAAAAATCACTGTTATTTTAATAAATTCTATTTTTAGGTTAAATTATAATATATTTGAGTTTAAATACCAACGATTCATTAGATTTACTTTAATAAATAATTTTTATTTTATAATACAAGTTATTAACACTTGTTTACCCTAATTTTTTTATATATTTAATCTAGAAAGTTAACAGAACACTTTATGGAGCTGTAAAATGTCACAATCATCAAATTATGTTTCTTTACGATAAATAAAATTTTGCATTAATGTAGTTGTTTGTATAAACAGTGTTCGAGAAGAATTTATTATCATCGAAATTTCCTCTATATTCTTCTTTTTATAGAAATGAATTTTTATATGTGTAATTCGTCTATAAAGTTTACCCATATCTTGTGCAACTTTATTTTGAGAATAATATAAAAAACTACTATATCGAAACGGAATTATTATTATTAAAAAAGAATCTTGATTACTTCATCTAATTACTATCTCGTAAAAAAGAATTATAAATTCATGTTTTAATTTTAATATTGTCAAATGTAATTAAGGCTTTAAAAATAAATTAAAAGTAAATAGAACATGCATTTAATCAGATAAATTACAAAATACTTTTAAATAAAAATTTTAATAATAATTAAAAACGACATTATCATTATTCATGAGGTTTTTCTGAATTTTATAGATATAATAATACTAATAGATGTTTGGAATATTTATAATATTTTTTAACATAAATTTTTAGAATATTATTATAATTTTTAAAAATTATAATCATTATATTCACAATGATACGGTTAAATATTAAATACACGTAATAAATTGTTGTTACTACGTGAATATTGTATCGTAAAAATGTCAATTTTTTTTAATGTGTATTCACATTTTCATAAAATACTTAAAACAATTTTAATCTTTTGAATTATTCAGAAAAATATAATGCTTTAACCTAATTTAATTTCAAAATTAATTTAGTATTATTTTAATAAAATATATATAATAATTTATTAAATCAATTTAAATTTAGTTTTTGTAAAATGACGTTTTTATTTATAAAGCTAATAATTTTTAAAATAAAATTATATTTAATGTAAAAGCCGTACAATCTCATTCGTTCTATAAAATAATTTCATGTTATGCAGTACATAGTATTATTCACATTTCATTTACGTAATTTGCATGAATTATTATTAGTTATATATAAAATTCAAAATTTGTAAAAAAAATGTAACAAGTTGCTTTTTTTATAAAAATCTTAAAAAGTGTACATTAAAAAATTATTAAATTTACTAAAAATTACTTATATATGTGTGTGTTGCACAGTCATAACGCGCATAACCCGATTCGTACAGGAATTAAATGAATTTGAAACATGCATATTTGAATAATAGTCTTTGAATTATTTCGCAGTGGTACGTACAAAATATTAGATTATGCGCGATGCTTTTGTAATTATTTGATATGCGAGTGCATTAGCCGTTTATTAAATTTTTTCATAATATAGAGTTAGCCTATAATATTTATTCCGTTGACATAAGAAGAAGTAAGTTTTAGTATTCGAAACAATTGGGGTAGAATGTATGCGATAATCAGTAGATTTTTCGGGTTAAATTTAATGAAAAATTCTCGGTATATCGAGTGAAATATTTAAATTGCTAAATATAGACAGAAGTAATTAAACTTCGTAAAATGGACAAAATATTTATGACGTAACGAATAAATGTTAATTATTAGCTCATTCACGAGTTTAATCAAGCTTACGTAATTCGCCACTGGTGCGACATGTTAATAATAATAATAAAGGTTATCGATAGACATCGATTTTCATCGGTATTTTCTATCTTGGGAAAACCCGGTCGTGTAATAACGCGATATTCGGAAAAAGCACACGGATTTTCATGTACATCGGATAAAAAAATGAGAAGTCCGGGTTAATTAAAAACACGCACCGACGACTGGACGCGATATCAATTATTATTTCGGCCGCGTCGTCGAGTGACTTTTCCCTGTTTTCCAGTTCAACTGCTGCGGCATTCACAGCGACGGTGACTTCAACGGCACCGCCTGGTGGCGAGATAGCCAAATTTCCGGTACGAGGAGGCAAGTGCCCCTCACTTGCTGTGTACTCAAGGATATCGAGGTTCGTTTTCGCCTTTTTTCTTTTATCTGTTCTCGCCGGTTGTATGCTCCAATCGCACAATGAACGAAACTCGTGCAGAGTTTGCTGTAAATCATCCGCGAGGATGTGACAAAATTGCGCTTCTTTTCATGAAATAAATGTACAGTATTCTGCATTAATGCGGTTTCAATAAAGATAAAGATTTTCCTCTTATAAATGATATATATAGACTGAAAAAATTATTATACGACTTAAAAAATATCGTACGACTACTAAATATATTTATTTCATTTCGCGATCGATTTTCGATTTTTTTGCAATTTTTAATTTAACGTAATATTCAATTTTAGGTAAAAAATACTGGAAGTCCGATGAGTGTGATCTCCAGGGTATTTTATAAAAACGTAAGTTTAATTTAAACTTTAATAATATATCAACGGAACAAAAACATAAATTATTAATATTTCTCTGAACATTTTTTTAGAACGAAAAACCGTGGCTTTATCCGCAGCCAAAAGATGAGTCCGCTTGTCAAGCTCAGGATATTTTGTTACACGAGGGCTTTAGACATAAAGAAGTAAATATACATTTTAATTATATTATTTGAATTTTATTCCCACCATTGCAATTATGCTTTACTTCGAGGCAATAATATAACGCGTATAAGACCATTTAATGTAATTTAATATTTATATTTAATACAACTCGTAATAATAATTAAGATTTATTCTTCTAAATAAATGTTACTGAAAATTTTTTTAAATCTGTTTTGATTACGTATTTTCGTTTTATTTTTATTTTATCATAGGTAATGTATTCTGTTTCTTTTCCTATTTTTAAAGCAATTAAATTTTTTTAACTAATACATATTCCGTACAAAAATCTTTCAAATTAAAAATAAAAAATGTGAAATATGGTTAAAAATGTTGTATATTTATTTTTGCATTTATAGACTCGAGTAATCTCAAAATTAATTTTGATTTAATTATATTTATAAATCTTCTAAAAATAGCTTTCGACTTATCGAAAATTTATGGAAAATGGTTTTACCTTTGTAGTAATCAATGAAACCTTTGCCTCGTTAATAATATTTATAAGAAAAATCAAAGATTATAAGAGTATTAAAAAGTTCTCAACTAATTAAAATTCATATTTGAATTCGTTTTAGGGTTGTCTCGGAAAAGTAAGAAATTGGCTTCAATACGAAAGTCTAACAGTTATTCTCATTGGTATAACAGTAGCAGGTGCTCAGGTAAATCGATAAAAATAATTTGCTTTTATCGTATAAACGATCCCTTTAATTTTTTACGTTTAACATACGAAATCAATAACGCTTTAAAGGATAATTTAATATTCATTTTAACGAATATTCACAAAAGAAAATTCGAAAAATTCGATAAAATCGATAAATTTATAATTAATAGTCGCGTAATTACAAATCTTATTGTCTTATCAATTCCAATTAATTGTCAATTGATAAAAAATTTTCATTCTAATAACTTTTTTGTATATTTCTTAAGGAATAAAAGGATAAAATTTCTCTCTTCAATTTAAATTTCACATATAAAACTTTCGTTATAGACTGGTTTTCTTATTTTATAAAAGATATTGGAAAACTGAAAGCTCAAGTAATACTCGGAACAAAATTCATCTTTTATACTTGATTTTAAAATTTGTAAATAAATCGTATAAAATAACCGATGATTATAGTTTTTAAATTTTAAATTATGTCGTTAAATCTTGTACTTTGAAAATGTAACGATTAAACGTCGTATGCAAATATTTTCAATCGCTATTTCTTATAATATTAAGAAATCAAATTTAATTTTCGTACAAAGTGAATAAAAAAGGAAAACGTAACTTGATAAAAACTTTAAAAGCAATCTCGAGTTTGAAGAAATACATAATAAAGCTAGCGTAAAATCTTTCAATTTTACTTTGAAACTAAAAAAAGAGAAGTGTAATAAGATACAAACAGATGCAATATGAAGAGCAACAGGAACATGTAAATAGTCGAGATCGTGAACAGCGAGTCCCTTAAAAAAGTGTCTCAGCTACGGTAGCCTCGACAACCTATCGATAACTTTATCGCCACGTCGGGAAATGTCTTCTCTCTGGCTTTCAGACCATCGGCATAATCGCCTCGGCCTTCCTCTGCCGGCGCATCGGGGACATGCAGACCGGATAACAAAGCCGCCGCGCCAGCCGTGGGAGCGGCGGCAGCGGCGGCACTTCGAGAAGGGAATTCCGCACGCGGAGCATCAGGTAGACGAGACTCCGACGCCTGTTGCTGATCCTCGTCGCTGGCAGGCATCGGACCTCGACGATCCAAGGAGGAACAGAGGAACCGAACGGGTTCTCGAGAGGTCCAAGCGCCAGCGATGCTTTGCTTTCTACTTCTTTGTGGACGCGGATTACTTTTAACGTTTACTTTTGACGTTTACTTTTCATGTTTACTTTTCACGTTTACTTTTCACGTTTACTTTTGACGTGCGGCTGCTTATTTTTATCGGTTAAGATTTTCACTGTTTATTGTAGAAACCGTTTGGCTCCATTTTCAAAGCTTCCGTCATTTGGCTTTGAAGTTCGATAAAGAAAGATTATTAATGTAGTCGGAACGATTTGTCGCGCGTTACTTTTATGAAAAAATAAAAGATGAATATCTGATTTGGCTAACGGAACCATACTGGGAAATTATTTTTGCAAATATTAATACCTGAAATGAGATCGGTCCAAGAAGTAATAAGTTTTTCCGTGGTAAAACGTAATATAGTTATATTAACGTAAGCAAAATTTTGAAAGTACGAGGTATCGATTTTAGTATACTTTGGCAACTATTTATTTCACCATAATTAATAAAAAAATGATTATTGTTATCTTACTTTTTTAAATAAATGGTTTTTTTTTCAATTTTTGAACGATATATTCAGGAAAGTATAATTAATTTATTTAATTTTTGGAATCAATATTTATAGAAAATTCAATTGAACGTATTGGTAATACTTTATTGTGTAGTTTCATTACAGTATGACTGTAGTAATTCGTAATGTCGATTAATGTAAAGAACAGGGTGTTCAATATACTGATATCCGCTAAACGTGTTTATTAATGTACGCGATAAGATGCGAGTCATTTTTGTTTAAAATTAATAACTTTTTAAGCTACGTTTTCAAATTGGAGTTCGAATATATTAATGACAAATTTTTATTATTTATATTTTACATTGATTATATAAAATTAAACTTACGAATAACGTATAAGATTTTACGTTACAAATTGCATGAGATTTTGTACATATTCTACGGTAAAAGTTTACGTATGGAAATAATTTACATATTTGATTGATTTAAATCGATATAAAAAAATATGTTTTACAATGTTTGAGATTATGTTATCGTGTTTAAAAGTATTCTGAAATGTCGCGTGTTAGATGGATCATCATACATTTGATCACAAATTTGTGAAAACCCAATTAGCATATTAAGATTACATATTTCTAATAAACGTTTATCTAGTTTATTTTACAATTAATATCTTAACGAGTCCGTATCAATGATAAAAATTATATATGTAGATGAATGTTTCAGCACTAAAATATATAAAAAATTTTTTTGAATTTACAATTTACAATTAAAGACAAGGATTTCGTAAGTTATTTCTAAATAAAATTAGATAAATTTATATGTGAGAAAACTGAATACCGAAGTTTGTATATTTCTTCATTATATAATAGAATTAAGAAAAGCATCAGTCTGCACAATATATTAAGCTTACATTAATCCTAAAAATGAGAGTGAATATGCTTGTTATAGACAAAATGTAATTATCTTGTACGTCAAAAGAAAATATTAAGTTAGAAATTAGTATTATTAGTATTATTTACTATTTTTTTCCTAAATATTATTGTTTTTTATTATTAAAAGTAAAACCTCAATATCTTTACTAAATATATTTAGTATTGAATAATTTTTATTTAATTAAAATATAAAATTATCGTTAAATTAAATATAAATTAAGAATTTCACTTAAATATACAAGCGTCGGTAAAATAAAAACATTTTCGTTACATTCTCTTTCTATTTCTCTCTAGATTTTTTACATTTACTCTTAATCTATTTTCTATTAATTCGAAGTTATTTATCCGGCAAATCGAGTAACATTACTTATATTATAAAAATTGTTTAAAAATGATTACTTGTGTTGTACACCAAAGGTGTAAAACAATTGTAACGAAAAGTTTTGCTAGACGAGGAATGACGATCTTTTTAAATTATATGTCAAACTATCTGCACGTTATGGTAACTTAATATAATTGGCTTTTTAAATTTTCCTTGTAATTTAGAAAACCATGATCAATATTGCGTAGTTTAAACGATAAATTTTTGTAGATATTCTAAGAATTCACTCGTAATAATTTAATACTCTTATTAAAGAAGTTTTATTTAAATCTTCAAATTTAATAATACTTTTTGTAATTTTTTAGATCAAATGTAATATTAATAATCAAATTTATATTAATTTTCTTTAATTTTAACTTTTTTTAACCACACTAAAGTAATGAGAAAAATTTTTACAATATTAAAAAATAGTAGTATTTTAAGAAGTAATTATCTACATTCTTGAATTTACTTTAAAAAATTTTTTTATATATAAGATTATGACTATATCATAGGTAATATTATGAAACATAATTTAACTGTTTCTAAAAATTATAAATAAATATACGCATGTGACAATATATTATAGCTTGACCAACATCAAATTTTCGTTAAAGTAAACAGAAATTTATGAAATATAAATATAAACATTGTAATGTTTTTATATTGAATATTTTAATTAACTCTGAATAGATATATCATGTTTGAAAAACAAAAAATAAGCAACCACTTTTATGTAAATATCGGGAACCCTCAAGGATTTTTAAAAAATATTATATACTTGAACTCAATTTCAGAATTTTAATAAACAGATATTATTACTTCGTAACTAATTTATTGTTTATACATATACATATATATATATATATATATATATATAAACAATGAAGTATGATATAAAAATAGAAAATTTTAATTGTTAATACAATCTTAAAATGAATTTTAAATCAGTTTTTGTATAAAATTACATTTAATAAATAAGTATAATTTAAAATATGAAGAATAATATTGATTAATTTTTTAAAATATTAATCTTATTTTTTTTAGTTTAAAAGTTTATATTGTTACGTATGGAGACGAGAGATTATATGCAAGAATCGAAAATAATTGTCTAAAACTATATTTATGACTACTCATTGTGATAAAGCAGTTGTAAAAAGTCTTTTGCAGTTCAATCTTTCCAAAAGATGCATTTGCTAACTTTTACAAGTTCTCGAGCTTTATTCGGATTCCATCGAGAAAAGCTTCAACAGCTACCATTTCTTCAAAAGTCCATTATTTTTTGGTGACCATGTTAAATTCACTGTATGGGATTTCAACTTATTGCGGGTTTAATTTTACGATATTGAATATTTGTAAAACGAAAGCACTTAAACGACATATGTGACAATATTTTAAAAATTTTAAAAAGTTACAACACAATAAAATTATAATATCATAAACATAAATTGGGTTAAATTTTTAATTATAGATGTATTTACAGGAATAAAAAAGAGCTGATTAGTAATCGTGCTTATAACAAAAAAAGAATGTTGAAAAAGTTATAAACTTTTTAAACAAGAATAAAATGATATAAATTTTATGGCAACAATAGAAGTTCTGTTATAAAGAGAAATTGTTGATTCAAGTAAAATTAATAATTATCAAATTCGAAATACGTATCATAATAATTATGTTAAAAAGGATTTTAGTAAGCTATTGCGTATTTTTATGTGAGCGATGTACTGCTTAAAGCTTTACTGTAAATTTATAAAACTTAATTTTCCGTAGTCTTAGATGAATGGATTATACGTTAAAAGATACCAAAGTTAATTTGTCTTTTCGCAAAGAAGAAATAACGAATGATTTATTGTAAATAGTTTCGTGCGAATTGGCAGCAACATTTTTAATCCACAAAAGGCAAACAATCGAAAAAATGAAAAACGGTATAAAAAAAATTATTATATGAAATTATGCAAATCGATGTGAATAAACGAGGAAAATTATATATTTATGAATTTGCGAGTCGCAAAGCGATGTTATTTTTCATACCGATTGTTCTCTGCTCGTAAAAAAGTATTTGTTGCATTTATATATTATACTATATTTTATAAAATATTCTATGCCTTTATTTGAAGATTAAATAAACGTACATATATAAAAAAACTTTAAAAAACGAAAAATTAAGAAATATAAATATGTAAGTACACAGGGTAAAAGCCATGTCCAAGATCAAGAAAGTCGTTGATGTATTTACTTAGGATGTGATGTAAAGTAGAAAAACGTGTGCCAAGCGACGGCATCATCTTCACTCTCGAAATGATCCGTCTTAAACGTATGAAAATGTAAAAAATTATGTGCAAATAAAGATATTATTCTCTGTGAAATAATTTAGTTGTATTTTATTTATCTTACATTTATTTCATATTTTATAAATATTATTATATATTATAATATATTATTTGAACTCTGGAAATTTTTTCTTAATTCTCTAGACTTTCTTTTATTATATACGAAAAATTGAAAAATTGTATTTTAAAAAGTTTTTTCTGAAGACAATTTTATGGTAAATTAAAATTAAAAAATCTTCTTACCGAAATGACGTCACTACTTAAAGTTTAGATTTTATAAATAGACAAAAATTTCTTTTTTGACTGTTTTTAAATGTTCAAAAATTACAAAATATTGAACTATTTGTATATGCAATTAATATAACTATATTATGTAACTAAAATTGTTTTACCGTCATGCATAGTAAAATATTTGACGATCGTTTAGTTTTTGTACTGGTCTGGTATTCGATAAAATTGGACCTTCCGAAGAACAAATCTTACGAAACTGTGAAACCTGTAAAAGGTAATATAAATAATTTTTATAAAAACTTTAAATTCATCCTTTAAAAAATTATTTTTTTTTTAAATATGAAGTATTTTTATACTATATTAAAGCAGATATAATTAATTTAAATTAGTTTAGGTATTAAGTAAAATTACGTACATATTGTTTTCTATTATTGCAATAATATTACAAATGATTGAGTTAATTAAAATGAATTTGAGATTTACGATGTTATTATTATATTAATTATAAATTTTTTATGAATTATTTTTCCAGATATTTTTACATAATATGATTCGAAATGTTTTTAATTTTTTAAATTTTTACCAATACATTTTAATAAAAGAAAAATAGTATTATATACGAAAAAATTAAAGATTTTTTCAGAAAGCGTTAGCGTAATGAATATTTCTTTAAAATATACATAAATTATATTTTTCATTTGTTTTATGAAATAATAAATAGTAGCGAACAAGTACATATTTTGACAGATTACTTAAAGACCAATAAATTTAACGTGATTATCATACAAGAAAAACAATGTAATATAAAAAGAATATATTATATAAGATTCCTGTTTCTTTATCGAAATATTTATCATTATGCAGACTCTATTTGATTTCTCAATGTATATCGATAATTAATAATTTTATTAATAGAATATTCTGACCGTATTAAATTTTCAAAACGTAACTTTGAGATTTACCGAAAATTTTTTTTGTGAAGAATCTTGAAGAATAAATAAATTATAGTCACCTGTTCGATAGATATTGCAATAGGATCGGGGTTGATTATCCAGATGACGTTTTCGGTACAGGGCGGCTGAGTAAGGGAACCACTGTACGTGTAGAACTTGTCGTCGAAGTTCGGCAGGATCCATTCGAGCGGAAAGATCGGTACAGTTACGCGGCAACCCGGACCGGAGATTCTCCAAAGGTTCGTGACCACGTGGTCGAGGTACGGATTATCGGCGTTTGTAAGCTGCACCAATTTTATTTATGATTACCTTTTCTCGCCTCTGATATGAGGCCTCTAATGAGCTATACCGACCTGAAAAAAGTAGGAGACTATCGCGAATCCCTCTTTGTCCATGGTCGGAGGTATGTCGGGGCTGCAATCAGGATGCTTGGTGTGCACCACCTGAAGCTCCATCGGGTAGCGCACGTACTCGATGCTGTGCTCGCTCCCCTCGTCCTGGGATAGGCCCCACCGGAACTCCATCGAGCAAAATTCGTAGCTGCCATTGAGAGGTCCGCCCTCGATTCGAGGTCTCCCCGACGGCGTCCAAATTCCCAGGAGTATCACTGCGCAAAGTTAGCGTTTCACGGATACCGTCTTACTCCGTTCGGTGTTGGGATTTGCGCGACTCGCGACGCTTTTATCGTAAATAAATCAAAGGGTGTTCCAAGTTTGCATCATTCACGAGTTTCGAGCAACACCGAGTTTCGAGCTTCGCGTTATTTTAAAACAAGTGCAATCGTTCGATTCGAGTCGCAACGATTGTAAGCTACGTAAATAATGCTGTTTGATCGATTATATACTCTGTACTTAAAAAGCGACGAGATTATTTTAAATTTATGAAGTCATAATTTATCGTACACCAGATTTTCAATAACGTAAACACGTATCTTTGTCGTAAGTAAATAACATCGCAATACTTTTGTCGTACTCTTACAATACAGCTAGTATTATCTGTTTTTATATCAATCTGTACATCGTTACGTATATGTTGGTGCAACGATAGCACCGAGTCAGCGCTAAATCAACATTATTCCATACTCGGGGTGTACGCGATGCGCGAGGTTGACCCACATTCGATATCGGATACACAAGCGTCTACCAGGGGATCTATTTTGTATTGTCTTTGCGATGTACTCGCCTGTTTTGTACGTGTTCTCCGAGGTGTAGAAGACCGACGCTACGTCTCACTCTCTCTCTCTCTTTCTCTTTCTGTTATTCCACTCGCAATCGCGATGATATCCGAGAGATTCCGTGTTTATAAAGTTGGTCGAACGAACAAGATAAATAAAGGATAGTAAAATATTCGCTCTTCGAATTTTGTTGTATCGTCAACGATAACGAATAAACAATGATGGAAAAAGGGAATAAAAATGAATGTGATTAGCGTTAAGGTAGAAGTTCGGAGAATCTACGAGGACGAAGTTTATTTACGATTTGCACAAATTTCGCAGGCAAATATACTCTTTATTTTTCTATATTAATTGTTTACCTATCTTAAATTCCGTCGTCTCTTTAATTCGCATTAAATAATTTATACAGGCTTTCATTGATTGATCGCGTTGTTCACATTACAAACGTACACGGATTATTTGAATTTTAGGACTGAAGGCTAAGCCAAGGAAAATCTGTGACGCATAATATTACGTGAAATGATGTAGCTATGCACGTGGGTATTATATCGATCGTAAAGTGATAATATTGTATGGTTCTGAATAAATATTGAACTCTTTATCGATACCGAAGTTTGTTATAAGAAAATAAATTTGAATAATCCAATTGCATTAATTCTATTATATCAATTATCAATATCTTTGACTTAGACATTTTGTATTCTTTTTTATATATAAATTGTAATAAAATTATTATAATAAATATTAAAAATTATTTTAAAAGTTATTTTAATTATAAATTTTTTTTAACAAATTATAAAATGATAAATAATTGTCAAATAACATTTTAACGTGTATTCTCATTTTAATTAAAATATAATTTCGTAAAACTACATTGTATGCGTTAACTTTTAATTATTATACAATTTAAATTATTATTAATTATTAATTAAATAAATTATAGGATTTATTTCCCATTACTGGCTACTAAATGATAATAAATCTCATTGCACGATAAATTACAAATATTTAACATTTCAGTATTACTATTATTTTGAGCGATGGATTAAATTTTACTTATTTTTATTAAAACAACAATTTTGTAATATAAACTTATTTTTAATTTTTATTATATTTCAATAATTCTTTCTAGATATAAAAGGTTTTTATCCATTCATACTTTAAAAGCGTTCTTGGTTATTTCGATTTTAATTGTCACTAGTGTGACTAAAACTTCCTCCACCGAAATATGAATAACTATGCGAGATTTATAAGGAGACTTGTTTTTTTAGACGTCCAACCTTACTCTTCTGCGTAAATCACTTTTAATATGAATCGAATCATAAGAGATCGATTGAAAATATATTTCTAAATTATTATTGTTTCTCTAATATTTTGTAAAAGTTTCACTGGAAGGTGCTTAAATTGGGTATGTCTATTATTGGGACTCTTATTTTGTTTCTTTTACATTATATTTCTCGGTAATCGCATTCAAATTTTATTTTGGAAACTTTTTATATTTAATAATTAAAGCTATAATTCTTAAGGAGGATAAGAACACAAAAAGTACAGTACTCTAAAGTCGTGAAAAAGAAATCGCTTGAAGCGAAACTGATAAAAACACGTAAAGCGTTATAATTAAATAAATTACGGGAACATTCGTCAAAAAGAAAAATTTTGGCCTCGTTTCGTTGAAGCCCTCGTTCGTACTTCATGCTCCATTCATACATGCACCCTCATTATGCCGAGCTTGAACGGATTCTCCGAATGTACGTGGTCCATTCTTACTTGCACAATTCAAACTCGGCTCCTTCTCGTGTTTCCCTCTGCGTTTTTCTGATTCGCGATTACATCTATTATAAAGGTACAAATACCATAAAAAGTTGGTTTTATTTATTTCTTTCTATTTTGCTTTATATTTTCTCTTTTTTCAAGTAGAAATAAATAACTAATCTCGATTTTTGTAATAAGTATAATTTAAAGATAATTTAAATTATTTTTTATTTTAAATATTTATAATATTATAATACCTTTACAAAAGACTTATATTAAAAACAAATTAAAATATATATATTTCGTTTAAATAATTATTATAACTACCGTAGGAAAAAAAAATTTTATATTTACGAAACAAAAAAATGCTCTCTTTTTTCTAGCTAGCGTTAGTTTAGCTAATATAAGTTATTCGGAAGTTTAGGACCGGTTCGCGAATAGAGAAAATTTCGTACGCAAATACGATGAAATTTATTTAAGTAAGATCAATAAAATTCGGCAATGTATCGATGCCTTTGATTTGATTGTAGCTAACAAAAACGAAAAGTACATTACTATGAATACATACCTAACATTTCATTCGTGCATGTGAGCATATCGCACTGTTTTAATATATCGATACTTTTTGTTGACGATATTTTTTATATATTAATTATTTTGTTATTCCCTTATTTTTCTTCTTGCTTTTTACTATTTGATTTTTGGTTGTTATATTTGAAATATGTCTCTATTTAAAGTTGTATAATAAATCTTTTGATAATTAAACTTATCATATAAATTTAATATCATTTATTTCATATATAAATTTATTATATCGTATTTTAATACTCAAGATCGATTAAATTTATTTAAATTTATTTAAACCTATTAAAATTTTTGTAAATTACGATTATTACGATATAATTACGATATGATTTTCATTATTACATAAATAATTAAATTCAAAATTTTATGATTTAATATTAAAATCATTATATCTATATAAAGATTTTAAGATTTTCATTTTTAAAAATTGAGTCTAAAATAATTTATAAAAGTAAATCTTTAAATTCTACTTTAATTCTATAAATAAATATATGATTTTATAATTTAAAAAAATTATACATCGAAGTAAATTTGAATAATTCATGAATTTAATTTAATTTTAATACTGTCAAAATGAACTTCTGAATTCTTTGATATGAAATCTTGAAAGCTTAAAGGTAGCCAATTAAAAGTTAATTACCCAAAAAGCAAATTACCATTACGACAGAAGAAAATGACGTTTAATAAAATAGAGCTTGACATTTTAAGATATTTGGACTTTTCTCAGCATGAAAAGAAGTTGGTAATGTTTGAACGAGTTATAGCATTTGAAAAAGATCCAATAGACATGTACTAAATATTAATGAGTTAATCGCAAATTAAAGATGAAGAATAGAAAGTAGTGCAGCGTAAAAGTGCAAAGAAAGCTAAAAATAAAATTTTTATGTTGATTTTGAGAAATGTTACCGATAGTTATTTAAAGAATATATAAAATAATAATATAATATATTGGTTTGATTAAAATCGTATGAAGCATAATAAAGATACGTATACACTTGCTAAACGTGTACTCGAATACGCTAACTTAAATTTTAATACTGGAGACAGTAAATATAAGAAAATTCGAATTTCGTATTTACACTTTTCGCTTGGTAGCGTGGATCAAAGTGTTTGGTGGTGATCAGGATAAGAAAATAACGCAGTCGAGATTTGTTGAAATAGTCCTTCCTCCGGAAGAACGACGTAATTCACTTTACAGATTAATCCGATAATAGATCATAACTGATCAAATGGTAAAGTAAAAGTATGAAACTTTAAAAAATCTTTATTTTAATCAATTTTAGATAAGTTTATTGTAATAAAATTACATCAGAGATCGGATTTATGAAATTTAGTGAAATTTCGTGCTTATCTTTGTACGATGTGAGATTCGATATTATTTGAAGTAAGATTTGGACCACTTAAAGTAATTGGATTTTTGCAAATTCTTTGATTAGGTGATAGTTGTAGATACTTGTGCTCCTTTTATTCGAGGAAACTTTTGTTGTAATAAAATCAGGTAGAACTGACGTATAAAAAAGAAGTAGAAATTTTCAAGATATTGTTTCAAACAAAACTTTTTCAACTGCTATACATACCATTGATATATTATGTAAGGTGATAAATTTTTTCGTTGATTTTAAAATAAATGAATTCATACCAGGTATTTTTATTTGATGGTCTTTACTTTTGACTTACTTCTCTACTATTCATAAATACTAAATAATATTCTTGTCAAAATGAATTAAAATGCCCGAAGATGATGTTTCAATCATATTTATTAATTCGATTGAATATTTACTCTATTAGATGTGCTCATTTAAAATTTTTTCTATTTTAATCACAATTTGTCATAAAGCTCCGATGCAAATCTTGCATTCATAATATTAGTATTTCGTATGTAATGCAATAAATAAGCTTTACCAATGTTTTCATTATATTTAATATTAATAATAATATACTTTGTATAATAGTATATCTTATAGTATATTTTTTTTAAATTTAATCGAATTCAGTTTAATTTCAACCTTTTCTAATCCATGTTAATAACACATATTTATTTAAATCAGTATACGTTAAATATCTAATGCAAATTTGTGTAAATTACCTTATAAAGAAAATAGAAGAATTCATTTTTTATATAAATCAGACAAATATTTGTTTATTAACTAGAATATAGTATTTTTTAGAAAGTTACAGTCAAATTAAATTTTACAAATGTTAAATATGTTACCTAATTAACGAATAAATTTACTCAAACAAAATATTCTAATATCTAATAAATTAGTATATAAAATTAATTATATATTATCATTGTAGATTGTTTTTTCATAAATAATATATATAAATTATAAATTTTTTAAAATAAGAAGAAATAAAAAGAAAAACATATTTGATAATTAAATAAATAAATAAAAAAGTCGTTAATGAATTACAAAACACTTTATTATATTGTTCTAAATAGATGAACTTCAACTATTATAAAAATATTATAAACCATAAAAAGTTTAAATATTCAAAATTAAAAAGTATTGTATATCCCCCATTTTTCAAATATTGGTGAAGTCGGATAATATCTTTTTTGTGATATATCCATCAAAAACAAAGATATGTATATGCATTATTCTTAAGGATAATATTGTGTAGATTATTTCAAGGTGAGATTTTTATTTAAGAAAAATGAAAGAATGATATCTTACTACTGTTGCTATAAATTAATATTTTAATATTAGAAAGATATAGTAATGGTGACTGCTTATATAATTAAAATTTTAAGAAAAATAATAAATGACAAATATCAAGTTTAAACCTTATTATTTGAATACTATTATAATTTCTTATTTAATACATTTTATCAAAAAGTGTATTCTAAAAATGAAGCCATATAAATCAATAAATACAATTACCTAAATTCTGATCAGATTATAAAAAATGATAAATTTCTTCGTAAAGTTTAGTAAAAAGATTAATATAATAAGTATTGAATAAATAAATCAAAACAATACATGAAATTAAATTTCTGATAAGATACTTATTATTTAAGAAAAATAAAGAAATAATTAAAAAGAAAGCTATAAATTAAAAAATATGAAAAATTTTCTTACATAACATAGGATATTTAATTTTACTTTAATATTACATCAAATTTATTGAAGATTAAGACAGACTTTATTTCAAAGAAGAAATATTACTAATACTTATATATTTAGAATTTATATAGAATAAAAAAGCAATTTGTTTTGAATATTGTTAACTATTCGATTACATGATATAGTGTTATAACACTAAATTAGCATATAATTTTATTATAGTTTGCAAGTTACAATTTAAATTTTATGTACTTCATCAATAATCTACGATAATTCTGTATTATAATTCCGAAATTAATATGGTACTTTATATTATGTAATAACGTTATCCAGAGTTTAAAAATTTTTATATTGAGTTTAAAATATAGTTTTGCAAAATGGAAATTATATTACAAATATTCTTGTAAAATACATAGAAAATAAATCAAAATTATAAAATATAAGTTAAAATAAATACTAAAAAATATATGTAATAATTTCGTTTTTAAAAAATTAATTTATTTACTATGAGAAAAGTTACTGCTATTATTCTATTTATATAAATTTATGTACATAAAAATATTATTTAGAAAATTTATTTTAGATTTAATACAACTTGTAAGACAAATTTAAATAAATTATTTATACCATGAAATATATGCTTTAAAATAGAAGACTTATTATTTCTCTAATTCATTTTTGGTTATCTTCCGTAAATTATTTTTCTATGATTTTATGTATATATATATATTTTTATTTTATTTATCATAAGAGAGCGTAAAAATTTTTTTAAGTAACACAACACATGTTAAAATATATAACTGTAATTAGAAAAAAATTATTCATTAAATATTTTAATTATAAATATTACACTTATCTATTGTAGCAAGTTTTATATCAACATTAATGAAAAATATAGATATACACATATATACTCTTTTTTATTATCAATATATTTTTATAAAAGAAAAATAAGATTTGTATACACATTTTGAAGTCTACGATGCGAAATTATTTTGCTTTATAAAGTCTAGCATCTTAATAAAAAATCAGTTTGCGTACTCTATTATTTCTTTGAAAAATATCAAAATTGAAATACGAGATAATTTTAATTCAAATTTATAGCGAATTTAAAGTAAAATTATAAAATAATAATCTAATTTTTAAATAAAATACTGATAGAGGAACATGAAAAGAATAAACCTTTATTTAATTTTATAATTTTTTAAATATATTAAATAGCTACTTAAAAATTATAATGATTGTAATGTCATTTTTACCATATAATAATAAAATATGAAGAATCATTATATATCCAAGTTTACATTGTACTAAATATACATATTTCTATGTATAAATAATATTATATGCAAAATATATTATAAATGTACAATGTAGTATCGAAAGAAGTATTATTTTTAGATATTATTATATTTATGCATTTCATCATTTTCAATCTTTCAATATAATTCAATATTTTACATAACAATTTTAATAAATTCCACTATTCGTTTCTTAAAAAATAATTTATAAGGATTATAATTCCGATAATCATTATATGTATGTACATTTATATTTTATTTAAATTTTTTATTTACGTTAATTCATTTTTAGTGTTTAAAGTATCATAAATTATATAAATGTACAAACTCAATTTATATTAAAAATAAATCAAGGCTGACAAGCGATCAATTTTTCATTTTATTTTTTCAACCAAAATAAACTGTTATTTCTTTAAATATAATTTCTGCTCTAGAGTTAGATTAAAAATAAAATTTAATGCATTTATTTTTCTACCTTTATCGGGTTCTCGATAAAGTGTATATTTGAAAGTTCACTTTACATATGAAAATACCATTTTAGTTTTGTTCAAAGATGAAACAGAATATACTGGTAACCACGGCTGTAATGGACAACTTAATATTTCTGCCGGTGAATTCTTTTGTACAACAGAATTTCAAATGGTATGCCGAATGCGTATGTACAATAAACGCATTGGCGTTGGAATGGTTATCGAATCGAAGATCGATAAAGAACGGAAGCCAGTCGTTCGCAAACTACGTCCTGAATTTATAACATACTCATTTACCTCTGATCGTGTATTTTTCTTTCCAGTTACCGACTTAATTTTGACTTCAGCACACGGTGGTATTGTAATTTTTAATCGAGTTTATCGCGTAAACTCGTGTTGGTAAAACCTATACATATGCGAATGTAATTTGAGTTACACTAAATTTCTTATTCAAACGTGTTCTTAAAAAATGTGCAATGGAAAGAACATTAAATATCTCAATGTTTAAAAAAGTAGTGTTCAAAATCGAGGATGCGAGTAGACCGAAACTAGAGATTGTAAGCGAATATAAAAAATTGTGAATCATGCACGCTCATAGTAAGCTTATTAATTATTTCTTTGAATACGAATTCATTATATCTAGTAAAACATTTTTTTGAAGTACGTATAGTTTATCAAAAAATATTGACTATGATCGAGTGATTACCGTTTAAAGTAAACGTTTTAATAAATTTAAAATATAATTTAAAATTCTACAAAAATGGTACTATTTAAAATACCTATGTAACTTAAATATACAACTTCCGATGCAGAAGCACATTATTATATTTGCAAATCCTTTAGTATTATTTTCACTTCAGAATATAATAGTAATAATCGATGCAGTACTTTTTAAATTGTAAATAATTATTAATATAACGCGTATAACCTCGATAATATTTTATAAATTTCATACCGCTTGAATCGATTTTTCATCTTTGCGTTTAAAAGAAAAATTAAATTCCGATCCAAATTTTATTTCAAGTCTCGATGAGAGTTTTTTTCTACTCTTGCATCTATGATACTTGTTTTTACATTCGATACAATGAAAAATTAAAATTACGAAACTGTGTAAGTGTTCGTATTCTTAATGACGTTAACAAGATTCCACGGGTGACTTAATATCGGTCCATCAGTTATATAACACCAGCCAGCCAATGAATAATAAAGAGGGAGTTAACTAATTTTCCGGTTTGAATCCAGATACCTCGAATTCACATCGGTGTTCGTACCTTTGTTACCATCGTTGACGAGGATCATGGAAAGCGGCTCGTCGCTGTAACCGTACCAACGGAGCGACTCCGAGGGCGCGACAACCGTCGCACACTTGGAATCTATGTTGATCGGGGACTGCTCACAACCTCGACTGTCCGGATACGAAATTCTCCAGAAGCTAGGCCCTGTGTCCTCGCCGTAGTGAAAGGGGCAGATCCAACCACAAGGCGAACAACTCGCCGCTGAGATGACGTACAGCCACTCCAACAACTCCATCAACAACATCGCTGTCGAACGTCATTCTTGGCTTTATTTAATTTTCCGTAACGAGATCGTCGACATTTTTTTAGCTAATATGTTTGCGTTTATTTCCATCGTTTACTCAAAAAAATGACTACTTGCTTTATTTTGAAAATTGAGTAACGTTATAATTCAACTGAATATGAAATTAACGAGAATAAAACAAATATTTTAAATTATATAAAACATTTGATAAAGAATATAGGTTTTGATCTCTTATTTTACTTCGCGATAAGTTAGAAAGTATTTATTTGCTACTAGCTTTAATAATTTAATAAAGAAAAATTTAACTCAAAGGATAACTAAATTATATACAAAAATTTACAAAAATAATTAATAATCAAAGAAGGAAATAGTAAGTGTAATTTATCTTTTTTTATCTTTTTATCTTTAATAAGAAAGTTATTTCATAATAATAAAACTTTACTGGTTATTTTATTTCTATGAAATAAACGATAAATATAGCGTCGATATAATTATTATTCTTATTAATGGATAAATAATAAACATAAATTATATATATTCGCACTAAAAAATACATGCTTATCTTTACATTAATTAAAGTTATTAATTAAATAACGCAATATCATATCCTTCATCGTTAATCCAATTTTCGTACGATAATACTAATTATAGGTTAAGACAAAGTTGTATTACCAAAAAGTAGAGTACTGCCGCAAAAAATAATAATCTCCGTTAAAGATACCTCCATTATTATTGTTTTGGGGTAAAAAAATTTATCAAAATACACAAATGTATACTAATCGTGAATTACTATTTTTACATTAAAATTTAAAAGTATGCACTCGATCAGCTTCATGTATTAAAACAATGAAGTTTGCGGCAATATTTGTGAATACTGATTGATACGTTGTCAACTGAAAATACATTTGTCGTTGTAGATCAATTTCAGATCTTTTTAAGTAAAACAACGTGTCAAAATTTCAAGTACTTGCTTCGTTAATTTAACCTAACACTTTATAAATGTGAAAAACACTTTCTAAATTCATTATAAATGAAAAAAACTAATATTAAAATGTCAAAAAAAACAAAAAAAAGTTAAGATCGCTAAAATCTCTAATTAATCGTATAATCATGAGCATTATTATTTGATTATTTATTTTAAAGGAGAATTAGTTTGGACTTCATCAACTGGATTACCGAAATGGAATCAGTCACCAATAGATTTGAGTCCAATGTACACTTTGCATCATAAATTTCCAGATTTAATATTACAAGGATATTTAGGGTGTAAGGGATCTGCTAAAATGACAAACACTGGAAGTACAGGTGAGAGGTTGTTTTTAGAGGAGTAAATAATAAAAAAGTTCTAAAGTTAATCGAGAAAATTTAAGAACAAAATCTTTGATAATATATTAAGGTGACACTTTGATTCGAAAGACAATTTTAAAATTAAATGCAATTAATCGATACTTTGGTAACGTAGCTAAAACTCATTAAAAGTAAATATTATGAGAGCATAAAATTTAGAAAATATCAATTTGGCTTGCAGTAAAAATTGAGTTCACCGGCGAGAAAGAGGCTTTTTTGAAGGGTGGACCGCTCGCTGATAAATATCAATTTTCCGATATGCAATTTCGTTGGGGCTCAACCGACGCGTTTGGCGCTGAACATTCCATCGACGGTGTTTGGTATATTTCAATAGCTATGGATTTATAGTATAAATACAATTTCGATTCAGAGAAATGTCCAAATATCTTTTCGACAATTTTTATAATAAACAGGCGGTTGCTTTATTTATTGATTTGCGGAAGTAAATTCATCTTTGTAAGCAAAACGGAAAGTGTGTAAATTTCTCCCGTGACTCGATGATTTTCGATAGTGTTAAAAAATTATTTTGTTTTGGAGTTAGAACGAATGTTTAAAAAATTTCAGATCCCACAATTTTATGTCTAAAGTTACTTTCACAATTAGATTTACGATTCGAAGCAAACATCGAAGTTAATATCATTAGGCGAGAATTCGAGCTGAAATGAGCTTTAATTAACTATTTTGCGAATAAAATCTCAAAAAATAAAATTAACATTAGATAATTAAAATCTTAAATTAAAATTATTTTTTTCATTATTTATTTATATTTATTTTAGTTCTCATTGACGTTAAAAATAAAATTCAATAAACGAATAAACTTTATTTGAAATATCAACAGTTAATTTTGAAAGAATAATTTATAGTAGAATGAAGAAAACAAAATATTGTGTAAAATATTTGATATTTTAATATTTTATGTGCACAAACATATTCAGGTATTCCATGGAAGCTCAAGCAATACATTGGAATACGGTTTACGGTTCCATCGATAAATGTTACGACAAAAGCGATGGAATTGCTATTGTTGCATTTTTATTTCAGGTCGGTATACTTTCTTCGAATTAAACAATTACGAAAAATATAATAAATTAAACTGAATCAATTAAATATAAACTTGTGAACATGCTAATTTTTAATATCGTATAAACTAAAAATTTATTAAAATCAATTAAGAATGGAATATTAAAATTTTTTTATTACGAATAATATAATAACAAAAAATAGAATATATTTCAACAATAATTTTTTAACTATATTAATTGGAATGCAGTTAATCTAATATATAAAAATTATATAAATTTTGTATAGGTAATCGGTTGTCCTGGAATGCCTGATAATCCAAATGTTTCGAATATTACCGACAATTTACAATTTATCAGAATAGCCGACCGACATACTAGTCTTCGTCAAGGTTATTTTATTTATTGCATATCTTTAATATCTTTAATATATTTATCCGTTCATTTTTTAATAACAGTTATTTATAAATGTAGCTAAATATTTAAAGTATTAGTTTATTTAACTTCTACTACAATTAAAAAATGCTGTATCTTGAAAATTAATTAATTTAATGAAGAATATAAGTTAAATTCAATTTAAACATATTTTATAGATTGTCTGAAATGGATGATAGAAGTTTTTTCACAACCAGGATATTATATTTACAATGGTTCTTTAACAACTCCTCCATATGCAGAATGTGTGACTTGGATCGTTATACCACGACCAATTGTTATTTCGCCTAAACAGGTACTTATGAAATAGTAATAAAAGTATTTTAAAATGTTTTAATTTAGTTTCTAATAAGCATTTATATTTAAATTAGATTTATTATGTTTGTTAAAGATTATTTATTTGCAAGTATTGAAATATAGCAAAACAGTAGTATAAATATAAAAATATTTAAAATTATTATAAAATTATAAAAATTGAAATAATATTGTTATAATATTGTTATTACTTAAATACTAAATTTAATATAATAAATTATTGTACTAAAAAAAATTTTCATTATTTATAGGCTGATGCATTCAGAAACATTTATAGTCACAGAGCGGAATTTATTATGAACAACTTTAGATCGCAGCAAAAAATTAATGACAGAAAGATTTTCTACGCCCTTGACTATTAGATTTTTATAATATTATTTTCGTCTTTTGTTCAGACGTTTAACATCAATTAACATAACCTTTCGGCAGCTCAAAATTGAAATACATCAAAATTTAAATTAAGTAAATTTCGAACTTTGTAATATTTAGGAATTTTTCATTGAAAATTTTGTAAATCTAAGAATGGCAACAGAAAACGAATTAACAAGTAATATTATATCGATATAATTTAAAAAAGAACATAATTAAATACATTGATAACATTCGTAATAATATTTTATAGCGCTCAACAAAAAAAGACAATCACCAATCGACATTCTCGACATAATTGTACGAGATATACATTTACCACAACTGACATTTAAAGGACATTGGCTTAATGATGGGAAATCTTTTATGACCAACAGTGGACATAGTGGTATATTTTTTAATTAAATTTTACTTGTCTGAATTAGCTTATAAACAAACTTGCGTGATTTCAATTATCAATTGCATTATTTTAAGAATTAAATTAACAAATATTCATCAACTATTTGTAGAATTTATAAAAGATTTAAAAAATTTTTCAATACCATAAAAATTTTTTCGGCATTACTATTGGATTAATATAGTATAATAGTAAATTGAATCCAATATTGTAAATATATTTGAAAAATATATACAAACTTACAAATTTTGTAATAAAAAAATATTTTTTGCAGTGTTTCAAAATAATAAAATCTTTTCGTATAATCGTTTAATCGAAATGATTATAAATTAAGTAAAATCTATGTAGTAAATTAAATATTAAATTAAAATAAATATTTATTTTTATTTTATGTTTAAAAAGTTATCACTTATATTTTATATCATGTAATTAATTACGTAATTAAATTTGATTTTTCTATATTTATAACGACAATAGATTTATACGTTTATTAAAAAACGAAAAAATAATATTTATCCATTTAAATCAATAGCACTTTCAGTAAATAAGATATCTTTTAGCTGTAATTACTTTAACTGGTGAAAGAATTCCGTCGATTATCAAATCCGGACCGTTAAACGATGAGTATGAATTTCATAGTCTTCATTTCCACTGGGGAGAAGATAATTGCTGTGGATCGGAACATACTATCAATGGAAGTTGGTAAGATATAGAAGAATTTATTGAAATCATAATAATTCTTCTTAATTGAGCTATTAGTAATATATTGAATTCACTTTCTTAATTTAATCTTAAGAAAATATAAAACATAAAATATAAAAATTTTTATGTTAAATGATATTAAAATATTATTTTAAAAATTATAATTAAAAGCTTTTTCATTGATATACAATATATATAAAATTTTTTCAAGAAATTAATATTAAAAAATATTATATCACAATCAGTACAAATTGATTAAAATGAATATAAATCTTTAAAAGAAAGAATAATAAATTTATCTAATTTTTATATTTTTAATTTTATATTATGTATTTGTATATTTATTCTACTATTACGAGAAGTAAATATTTCTCATAACAGAAGTCAATTTTAATTTTTTTTGTATGAATTATATTTTTAATACCTTATAGAATCTATATACATCCATAAATTATAAATATTTTTAACTTTGTATCAATTATTAATTTATTTTTATTCTGGAAAAACTTTTATTTATTTATGTTAAATATTTATTGATTTTGAATATTTATAAATTTGATCCAGTTCTTACGAATTAAGTGAATTAATGAAATCGAATGATAGTAATTAAATATATATTTATATATGTAATACTGTTTTGTATTTTTAATATACATTTTCGTATTTTATATTGTATTTACATTAACCAGGTATACCATGGAAGCACATGCAATTCATTGGAATCGAAAATATCCGGTATTTAACGAATGTCTAAAATACGAAGATGGACTTTGTGTACTAGTTTATTTATTTTTGGTAATTTGAATAATCTAGAATTTTACTGAAATACTTTATAAATATTAGAACTTTTTTGTGTCATCGAAAAAAAATTTATTTATTTGTATATTTTTAAATGACATTATATTTAAAAAAAATTTTTATAAACTATACTAAAAAAATTCTTAATTCTTTGTAATTGCACATATTCTAAGTAAATTTTTATACTTGAAGCTTAAGAAACTTTAGTATAAGAAAAGTATAAAATAACTTTATTCGTATGTATATTATATTATTTTAGGTACGTGATACAGATGATTGTTTAAGTTGTGTAAAATTGGAAAAAATTACTGATAATTTGCAGCAAATCATAGATAAAGATTCAAAAACACAGATTCCAGCTAGTAAGAAAAACTATATACATTTTTATAAATTTAATATAACTTTCTAAAATTGATGTATTTTATATCTATAATTTTAAATAGATTATAATATAATTATCATAGTTACAACAAAAATTGAAAATTTTTTTTAAAAAATAGAAAAATTAACTTCGGTTGTATCAGTTAATTAAATTTTAGAAACTGTGTATATGATAAATATAAATCATTTTTTTTACAGATTCTCTTTGTTGGATGCGCTATGCTAATTGTTGCAATTATTATTATTTCTACAACGGCTCGTTGACGACACCAAATTTTCAAGAATGTGTAATATGGATTATATTTCCAAATATTATATCAATATCATCGAATCAGGTTCATATTAAACTAGTACATTTTCAACGATTCAATGATATTAATTTATGCCTTGTTCTAATTGTAGATGAATGAATTTAGAAAGTTGAAGAACGAAAAAGGCAAAGAAATTAAGGACAATCGACGTAAAATACAATACATCAACTTCAGAAAAATTTATAGGGCCATTTGTTGGTAAAAAGTAATATAAAAGTAATATAATTATTATATAATTCAAAAAATAAAATAAAAAAAGAAAAAAGAATTCTGTATTAGCTTAAGAAATTTTTAATCAATATCCCTTTCATTAGAGTAAATTTTTGTATTCATAACTGCGCAAACTTTGTCGATGGTTTGACACATTAAATAGTAAATTCTGACATAAAAAGCTTGGTAATAATAGTCCAAATATGAAAGATCACTCGTAATCGAACTTCCAGATTCATTTTCTCCAACTTTAAAGCTGTCCTCTGCCTCGTACATATAATCGCACATATCCGGAGCACATTTACTCAAAATAAAATGGCTCTCGTCCTCGAATTGATTAGCGAAAGTACATAATAACCAATATATCAGTTTCTTATTCGAGCAAAACGGCGGCTCGTAAATATTACTTGGTCGAAGGCACTGGATACATATTTCGTTAAAACGTAAAAGCATTTGGCGACGTAGTTTGTAATCCTCGATTCTTAATAGAATCGTTCGCAATTCCATCAGTGTCAAACTCCAGTCATCTCGTTTCGTTGCATTTTGGTACATGCATTTAAATTCTGCTACAAGGATGGAATCGTATAAATATCCAGGATTCCGAGCGTGGAAAACATCAACCTCCATGAAAAATTTATTGTAGGGTATATCTATTTGCGTTACTTCCTGAGTCGCTAACATAAACAATTCCTTAACGATGTCTCGGACAATACTATTTCGAACATTGTGATTCAGTTGAGTGGTAATTTTTTCGTACTTTTTGGCTTCGCGAAGTTTCCAACTTTCGCCGTTGGCCCTTCCCCAGAGTCGTAAGCTAAGCGTTCCAGGATAAATTTTTGGTTCAACGATGATATTCCACGTCTCCGTTGCAACTGCCGGTTCTTTCGAGTGAAACCAAATCAAAACTTCCAATGTCTGACCAGGTAGAATTACGGTTGGGTTTTTGTTAAAGAAGAAATAGCTTTGGACACGATCTGGAATATTATTTATTGTTATCGGAGCCACGAATCGCCAATCTATCGTGACAATATGTACGCCTCTGTTTTCGAAAAGAAATTTTCTTTCGCATAATTCGTCACCGTTCGCTTCGAAAACCAGTGACCACATTAAAGGACATTCATTCTTTGAAAGTATTTTGTATACTTGTCTAGTTTCGAAAACTGAATACGCGTATTTACAGTAATTTAAGTCTTCGTTCGTTTTTTTTAGTTCGTTCGTTTGTTTGACAGACAATTTTTCAAAATGATATCCTCTTTCAAAATTGAATTCTCTATCATGAATTCTTAGAGCTACTCTTTCATCCGGATAATTCAGTAGTCTTGTTTTTTCGTGATAGGGTGTAATACTTATTACGGGAAGTCTGAGAAACTTTTTTTTCCTGGGTAACTGGAAATTTTTTCCGATGACAATAAGATCATCGGTTTCCGGTGTTTTGGGCTGCAAAAGTTTTATTTCCTTCTTGAGTTCTGCTTTTCTTTTATTTAGATAATCTCCGCGCTCCCATTTAGAATTTACTGAAATTATATAATAATTAGATAATTATAAGAATCTATTAGTAAATTATTTAAAATATTAAATTTCGAAAATAATAATTTAATTATTTAAAAAACTACTAAAATAAAGGATAAATATATAAAAATAATATAAAATGAATCAACTATATTGGTTATACATAATATATAGTTGAGCATAATTATAAAAGTATACTCGGTACATTTATATTTTAAATTAGTTTTCAATTTTAACGAACTTTATTTGAATAAAAAAGAATTTGTATTTAAAAAGTTCGATACTTCTCATCGATACAATGAAATGACAAATAAAATTTTAAATAATACGTATTAATAACCACATTATGTCATTGTGATTAGTTTTTTTTTTAAATTATAGTAGAATTATTCTGAATAAAAAATTAAAAGATTATATATATATTACTTATATTTATATTTTAAATAAATACGTAAAAAAACTCTTAACGTCTTATTATTTTAAAAATTATATTATATTTCTAAATTATAGTTTGAATTGTAATAATTTTAAAATATTTCATTAATTACTTAAAATATTTTTGTCGATAATTTAGATTTATATGCATATATTATTTAATAATGAAAATTATTTATGATTAAGTAAAAAAAAATACGCACTTAATTTAAACTGTATGTCTTAAAAGTTATGTCTGATTTTTATTTAATTTTTGTGAAATAAAAAGTAATAAAAATCGAACTATATTTTTGATTGATAAAATTTGTAAAACATAATAAAATTGGAAAAATTCTCAATTTTATAATTTGTGTCGCGTAAAAACACGAATATCCCACAAATTTTCTTACATTCTTTGTTTCCTAGTGTAATTTCCATATAAAATTAATAAAAGACCTACTGATCGCGGGGAACTATCGCACGGTTGTTCAATTCGACACATTCTCGAGTCGCAAATTCTGTTAGAAAATATGAAATTACAATGGGCTTTTTTAGTGTCCACACACGACTCGAGCAACTGCTTCTCTTTACGAATGTAATTTGGAAGAGCGACACTCGGAATGTCGGGTGGGAGATTGCTCGCGCTTCTGTCCCTCGACATAAAAATCTCCCGATCTTCCGTCTCGTCCTCCTCTTCTATTTTCCAAGTGCTTCGAGGCAACCGCTCGGGTAAATTCCAGAACATCGGGTTACCTCGGTATTTGTCAGGGTTCGTCACCTCGGACCTCGAAGCCGCTTCTATGAGGGTTTGCGTCTCGGCCTTCTTCCGCGATTGCTCGTGAGCATTCAGGGCGAGCTCTAAGGGTCGTCGTTTCAGACTCCCGACGAGGCGCTCCTGGTGACGCTGGTGATCCTTGAGCCATTTGCGCCAGTTCGACAGGCGTCGATCCTCCACAGGAGGATCATCGTATTTCCCATGACAAGGTACCAATGGTATAAAATCCATATCCGAGAGTCTTAGCACCGAGTTCTTAATTTCGATTTTTCTCCTTCGTTTTTCATTCATGTTTTTACTTTATCTTTTTAGCAGGTGTACTCAAAGTATTTTCACGGATGGGTAGCGAGGTTAGTTTTAGAGATGCTTGTTTACCGATGGACGTATTTACCGTTATGTTTCGGCAGCACTCATGTGTTTCGAAAAAAGCTTTTCCTATATACAATTGATATATTTGATAGTTCAAATTTTAAATGTGCGCATTTAATAAGTATGATAATAATTGAAGCTTATAATTTTTAATAAATTTAAATATGATACATTTATATTTTAATTGAATTAACTATAAGTTAATTAAAATTCTTAAAAATTCACTCTACGAATTAATAGCCCTTTTCTGAAATAATAAAAGTGTGATAATATTTTAAACACAGATCGATTTTATCATAAATACGATAATGATATAATTTTTGGAATTATTTATATTATCTATATGGTTCATTTAAATGATTTAAATATTTTTTTCGTCATAAAGTTATCGTTAATTTTAGTAATTATAGAATTATTTAATATTTTTAAATAACTTAAATTATAATTAATCTTTAACTAAAATTTTTATTTAATATTTATTTAGTAGTTAAAGAAATATTTTTAATTTATTTTGTATTTTTATTTAATAATAATTTTAAATTAGATATATACATTCAAATCTTGAATATGACTTGAAATAATACAGTATAATGTAATTTATTTATTGTATTATTTATTCTATAAAAAGGTAGTTTTTGTAAGTGTGACGATTAAAATAACCGAGTATGAATTTTATCGTCGGTTTTCTCTATCAACGTACCATTTACGATTATATTAGTTTATTTGAGTTATTTATTTGAAACAACTAGAATATAATTTGACATGTGTATTGTTTATTTCTAAGTATTATAAATTACTCATTTATGAAATAGATCCAACAAGAGTAATTAAAATCAAATATATTGTCTAGGTTCTAGGTTAAAAAAATATAAACAGAAAAAATTTAAGAAAATTTACTGAAATATATATGAATACTTCTCTTAATTTATTATTCGATATTGTATCTAAATTATTTTTACATTTTTATAATTTGCTTACATAAAATAAATGTTTCTAAATAAATTTTTTAAATTGACATATTTTATATTAAAAATTTTTACTAATTAAAACAAATTATGTTTTTATTTTCTTATTTTTAAATTATTATAAGACTATTATTGAATCAGAAAAATATTATTATTCAAAGGAAATGAAACTGCTGTGAAAAGATAGAAATTTTAAGAAGTCTGTTATACATTAAACGAGTATCATGTTTTATATTACGCACAAAAATGGGTTATATTATACGCAGAAGTTATTATAGCAGTTATTCTCGTACACTAATATGATAATTAAAATATATTATCGTATTAATATGTAAAATGAGTTTTACATTAATTATCATAACGAAGGTTTTCATAAAATATTAAATATGAATATATTATTAATTAAAAAACTATTTATTATAATTATCGTCTTTTAAAAAAATGTAGTTATAGATAAAAAACTTATTCTAGATTTAATTAATAATTAATTTACAATTTATTTATACAGTCTGTAACTACTTTCAAAACTTCGTTGGTAATTCTCTTAGGTACTTCGGCAAGTATAGTTTTCAAACTCGCCTCTATTAATTTAGGTGTCGCCTCATCTGTATCATTGATAAATTTTTCACTTTCGTTTATTAATTTTGGAAAATCATTTGTAATTCTACATTTCGCGGGAGTATCGGTACAAAGTTTTATCTCGCCATCCAATTGAGGCCCTTCTAGACTTTGAGTAATATTTGCAAGATCCTAAATTTTTTTAAATTAAGTTTGCATAATTTTTTGTAAATGGTTATACTCGTAGAATAATAAAAAATTAAGGTATACCTCATTAATAGAGAGTAGATTTAATTTATCACTCATTATTTGTGTAGAAACTTTGATCGCAAGTGTCGTATCTAATTCTTTTCTTAAATCCGCTGTTCTATCAACATTTAGTTTCGTGCAAGCTTCGATACCTTTTTGTCCTTGGTGTTGTTTTAAAAGGTCCTGAAAATTAATTTAAAATTTGCTTTTGTTTTTTACATTACGAAATAAATGTTATTATGGTACCTGCACTTGTGTCAATATCGGACTTTGCGGTATTCCGAAGTCAAGAGTACCTTTTAACGCATCTAATTTTTGTCGTACATCTTTTTGTACAATCATAACTTGACTTGCATGATGTATTAAGTCATTTACTTTTTTTAATAAAACAACAGCATTTGATTTGAAGTCTACATTAGGAGCTGAATTCTTGAAAAAATAGATAATTTCAATTAATTTTTAAGTAAGATATCTTCCGGAAACATATAATTAACAAGTTCTGTACTTACCACAACTGTATATAATGTTAAAAACACAATGAAGAATACTATGGGTATCTTCATTTTTATTGTAATTATTACTAAATGTTATTTAACAAGTGACTACTTATACCTCACTACTCTTTATAAAAGAATAATATTAAATTCTTCCTCTAAAGGTACAGTATTTATACTAAAAGAAACTGAATTTAAAAAGGTAATTATTATTATTATGTTTTCTTTTGTTATGAAATAACATTTACTTTTACATTGAATATAATACATCTTGTGTAATAATATATGTATCAATGAATACAAATTTTAGATCATTCATCGTATTTAGATATTTCAGGTGTTACTATTATATATATATATATGTGTATGTGATTCTTGAATACGTGTTTGAATAGCAAATTTAAGAATTTATTGGATTATATACAAAAACATTATTATTATACATTTATGTTATAAGAGTATAGACTATATGAGCGTAATAAATAAATAAATAAATAAATATATATAAATACATGTAATGGAAAAATTTATTAATTTATATTAGGTTTGAAAAAATTTAAAGCTATTTTAAAATATATATATATATGCAATTAGAATAGTCTTTTATAATTAAAAATTTTGTAATTACAAGTCACAAACTAAGTTTATTATTTTAAATTTTATAATTTTATTTATAATTATTATATATTTATAAGTTTTTTTGGAATATGAATAATAAATTTTAAAGTATTTATTTTATATCATTCTTGATCAATTATTATTAATAATAAAATAGATGGTGTATATTCATTTTCTATACATCATTAGTTCCTCCTCAAATGACTTTAATTCGCCAAAATATTATTATATTTTTGTTTTTGTTTCTCTCTCTCTCTCTCTTTCAGTTTTCACAATAAACAGTTTTTCCTATGAATTTATGTATTATTGAAAGTTTTAAAATTCCTTGATAAAATATCATTTAAAAAAATACTGACTTACATTGGTCAACAAAATAGTATTCAGTAACTCTAAATTATAATTTTATTGAATTGATAACAAATCATTTGAATACATTTTGAAATTTATTAGTCGACATATTCATAAAAAAACATTAAATTATTACCTACAGTTTTACAAATATTTTCTAAAATTAATATCTCATTTGTGTGACAACTAAATAAATAAAGATGTTTAGTACAAGTATTATATTTAATCAGTATCTTCACAACTTTCAAACTTTAAAAATTTATTTACAATCAGAATAATATCCTTAATTGATATTAATGGTAAAATTAATTAGTTTTAATATATAAAATATTGAATTATCTAATAAAAAATATTTAAAAAATTCAGGTTTATTAATGACATTTTATTGTCAGGCTATAAATAATATTGCATTTTGAAAATTAAATATAAAAATGTATATCTTTAATAAATATCTTTAATTTAGTCCCTAAATCACATAATTTATTAAATATACTTTTTATAAATATATTTTTCTGGTAATTTATATAGAAAAAATGTTATAAATATCGACAAATTAAACAGAATTTCTTTTAGAAATTTTACCGAATATCTACGATTATTTTTATAACTTATGTCATAATTAATATCATCGTAATAAAATAATATATACACTTATATTTTTAACGCATTATTTAAGATTAATATGATTTTATGGTAAGCTATAAAGAATAATTTTTTGCTAAGATTAAGTATTTTCGCAGATTTGGATAGCTATCGTTGTTTGTAAAATACCGTTAAAAATTTATGAATTGAAAATAAAAAATAATTTTGAGATTTATGTAAAAATTGATAAAAGATCTTTAAAATCCTTTTTTTATTTGCCGATAACCAACATTGAATTAAAGTTCATAAAGTTAACATAAATCATATTCAATTTATTTGTATTTACATTTTTGTCACAAAAAATGTTGTTTTTTAAGTTTCAAATATTTTTAAGATACAATTAATAATAATAATAAGATAAAGAAAAAATAATAAATAGCGCTGATCGAGTATTTGATCGCGTTTCCATAAATTTTGAAAGAATTCTCGAGAATAATATTATATACAAATTTTAAATATTTAACATCGATGCGTATATTAAAACTAACGATTCAAATTTTAAGGCTCGATTTTCGATTTTTGGGAGGTTGTATAGTCGGATTGCTGTAGAAGCATTTTTGTCTCCGTCTTATGTAAACAAGTAAATTGCCCGTGAGATCGAATCAGTAGTCAATTATTTTAATTAATACGATAAATTATTTATTCATGTTTTAAAGTATTCGTGTGGTTGAGTAAATACGCACAGTCTTATAATATTTTGTAATATTTGTTTATTTACAAATTTAAAAATACAAACTTTAATCAACTGTTGTATGCACTGTCAAATTTGGAAGGCATAGAAACAATAGACGCAAAAATTGAGGCGTCACCGAACTACAGATCGTTCCAGGGCATATATTTGGAGAGCGACGAGGAAGAGGCGGTGCCTTTGTACCTCACCCCGAGGGTTGCAAGACCTCTGGACCGATTCATTGCACTGTCCAGTGAGAAACGCAATCTGTCGTCATTGCTAAGCTCACCTTCGAACGGACCAAAGTGTAAACGATTTTATTGCTCTAGTACAAGTCCCTACAAATTCAATATCGCCTATTTACGTTATTGTTTGAAAAAGATAAGCGTATAATATAATGCGATATACGAGGTAAATATCGCACTATTCCGCTATTTTCCTCTCACTCGGGGCGGCATCTTCAAAGGTGGCACCGACGAGTTTGCGACGTAAAAGTCTTTTATCGCTTATCGTTTATCGCTTATCGCTTATCGCTTATCGCATATCGCTTATCGCTTATCGCTTATTTTCCCGCTGTAGTCATCTACTCGTTTCATAGGTGGCGCAGCTTAATTTAACTTTTTAACATAGTTTCAATTTTTTAATTCCATACTATTCGGCATCGATAATCTTATTGTATTTATAAATATTATTTTATCACTTTAAAATTAAAACAGGTATGTCGATTTTAGTCGGAAACGAACCACACAAATTTTTAGAATAATTTATTTCATCGAAAGAATCATTTAATTATAGTATCGATGGAACGTATGCTTTAATGTTTTGTATATTCCTAGAACTATGTTTATCTCTAGTTTTACTAGATTTTAATTCATTAATTTTGTTCCAATTCAAGTAAATCATTGCAAAAATCTTGACGATTATCAATTTAATTTAGTTTTAAAATATTATTAATACCGTGCATCGTAATTTGAAAACGATGATCGTTATAATAATGATTTTGTTACGGAAATTCATTGTATTATAGGTATAATTAATGCACAGTTTAAAAATAAATTTAAAAAATTTCTAATTTATATTTTACAATTATTTCTACAATATTAATTACAAGCAAATAAATTACGTTAATTTGTATTAATTTACAACTTATTTATACAATCGGTAACTGGATTATAAATTTTATTTGTAATTTGATTATATAATATTGGATCAACTGTAGTTTTTAAGGTATTATCTAATATAGATGGTGTTGAAGTATTCTTTTCAGTGATAATTCGATCACAATCGTTTGCTTGTTGCGGATAATCAATTGTAATTCGACATTTTTGAGGAATGTCTGTACAAAGTTTAATTTCAGCGTTCAAGTTATTTTGTAAATTATTCGCAATGCCTAAAAGTTGCTAATAATTTAAAAAATAAATTTAGATGTGTATTTTAAAAATATATATACCTTATATTCAAATGTTAAATATAATTTTTTACCTGATGTATAGCTATTAAAGTTGCATTATTATCTTTCAACTGTGTAGTTACTTTTTGTGAGAGTAGGTCATATAATTCAATTTTCAACGTTTCAATTTTTTTCGCTTCGTATTGCCTACAAATATCGATACCCTTTTTCAATTGATGCTTTTTAAAATTTTCCTAATAATTAAAATTGAATTCATTATTCAATTATTATAATATTTTTATAATTTGCAACAATAATAAATTAATTATTTATTTTTTAAATACCTGTAGTTGAACCATCTGTGCATTCTGTAATATCTTATCATTGATTGTATTCTCTGAATCATTCAATTTTTGCTGCACAACTAATCCTTCTAACATAACTTTATTTACATTTTCTACTGATTGTTTTAATCTATTTAATAAGTTATCTGCAGCGGTTTTTAAGTTAACATTTGATTCCGAATCCTTTAAACATTAATAATTATTGTAATTTTTTTTAATTGACTTTTTATTCAAAATATTTAAAATGAGAAATTTATACTCACTACTCCTCTATAAACTATAATATAAATTATAAAAATTATTGATAATTTCTTCATTGTTAATTTAAAAAAATTGAAATACTTTTTTAAACTATAAGTAGACTTATTGTAACTTACTGTAAATTTTAACTTAATAATCTAATTTTCTATCTTAAAACTTTAGATTTATACTAATATTAAATGTCGAAAAGTAAATAATATTAAATATCATTTGTATCGAAAGAATTAATCGTCTTAACCTAAATTTAACAAATGATGAAAATTGCTTTAAAAATACACACGTTAATACTATAAAATGTAGAATAACAAACATTCTTGAGTAAACGTCGATCTTTAATTCGTTTTATTAATCTTACATAACATATTTCTTTTTATTAAAAATGAATCGCTCACAGAAATATCTATATAATTAGTACAGATTAATTTTTTTTTACAAATGTAGAAAAGTTGTAGTAATAAAATCATAATGACATTTAAGGAAATAACATGAATCACAAATTGATATTTTTGTAAATATCATGACTTATCTTTAAATTCAAAAGAATATTTAAATTTACAATAGTATTATGATGTTGTTTTAATTTATAGAATTATACACAATGATATGTCAAAAATTATATAATAATTTAGTCATTTTAAATTATCTTCCTCTTTAGGAGCATGTAAAATTATTATATAAATATTGACATTATCTCTGTAGTATTTTTATCTGATCATTGATCTGATATTTAAATTAAAATTAAATTTTGAGATACTTATAATTATAATTTATATTATTATTATTATTAATATTATTATTATTAAGTAATATTTTATTTATTTAGATATAATTGTTTTTAATACATGTAATTATATCTTTGAATATGTTTCAAAAATTTTTTATTAAGACATTTTTCAACTTTATTACAGATAAGTAATAGTTTACATTCGTTTCTTTGATTGTTTTTTCTTATTTGAGTTATATTTGAGACAATATATTTTGATTATGATTTTAAAATGATTTCTATGCTTTTCAATATAATCGTCATGAATTCTTTGTTTGTAGATATTATATCAATGTTGTTATAATATGTCGTTCTGTATATAGTACTAAATTCATTGAAGCTGCAAAGATAAGTCTTTTATGACTAATTTAATAGTCAACGTTTTATAAACTATTCAAATGTATTATTCATTTGAAAAATTAAATCTTTTCACTGTTCTATAAATTATTAAAATTTTTTTGCCTCGTATAATAATATTTAATGAATATCTTTTATTGTTTCATCTCTGTTTAATAAGCATTCAAAAGTATGTTTTCATCAAAATTAATATTTTTCTAAATGAAAAAAATACATATAATTGTTAAGGTCAAGAATTTCTTTTATATTTCTTTTATTTTCTATTTTGCTATTATACTACAAAAATATCTTTCGAATTTATAATCGTTGTAAACACTTTTATTATAGACAGACTAAAAACTTTGTATTATTATTATATTAAAATCATCATTTTTACATGACTTCTAGTTTTGTAAACCACATAATTGAAAGTTACTTAATCAACTCTATAAACATACTTTTATTATTTATATATATGATTTAAATGGATATATAATTTAATAGGGTTTATAATTATTAATTACAATTGTACATGTACAGGTAACATTTAATTAACTTAACATACTCAACAGTTTAAGTTTCTAAACTCTACTCTTGAACGTTATATAGCACTTAAAACTATTGATAAATATATATTCATCTAATTAAGTTGGTTTTAATAAAATTTACAAAATTTAATAAAATAATTTTCCTCTCAGAATATGTATTTATTTATACAATTAAAGTAAACCATTTTATAAATATGTTATAAACATTTATAAAAAATATTAATTCAAACGTTATTTTGTATATACATATATATATTGTTAAACACATTATCTTCGCTAAAAAATCTATTGAAAATACAGACTTTGAAATTTAATCTTATCCTAGAAGATTTACAGCTTAAGTATACATTATTCAAATAATTGCATCTTTTTTATGATAAATTCATGATTTGGTCTTTTTAAAATCTAATCTTAAATTTAATTTTAAAAGGAATTAATTTTGAAACTTACGATACATAATTTCATAAACAATTATATTAGTTAAGTTTATCGTAAAAGTAATATCCTAAATTTTTGAAACATACCTAAACTAATTGTTTATAATACTTTATATTCATGTTAATTAATCTTATTTTATATAATCTCATAATATAACTTTTAATTCTGTATACATATTCTAAATAATAAAAATCAATCATGTTTCAAAATATATATGTTTTGGTTATAAAATTGAAATAGCCATACGTGTGAGTGATAATGTTAGAATATCAATTATTATTTCATTATTTTTTTAATATTTTTTCACAGAAATATAAAACTCGCAGATTATTATGAATATGTTTACATTACTGAAATATGAAATTTTTTTAAAGTTTTAGAATATAAATATTAAATAATTTTCTAATTAAAAACTGTTTGATAAATAAATATATATACTATATAAATTAAACGTTCTGTTTATTTTTAATTAAATATAACAATAATTAAATATGTTGTATTTATGTATACATGTATAATTCAATAATTGTCCTGATAGCAGTAGCAATATCTAAATATATGTTTCATATAAAAAATTATGATTTATTCAGTGTATAACAAGAAGCTATTTATTCAAACTTTTCCTTTTTTTATTTAAAATTTTTATCCTTTCAGTAGCGTAAATTTTCTTTATCACTTATAAATTTAAAGGGTACAAATGAAAGATTTTAATTATTTTAGAATTATGACATTACATGTAGCTTTTATTGATATTATAATGGTTTTATATTTTTATTATAGTATCTAATAAGAGATAGAAAAAATTTAATATTTTAAATTTAAAAAAGTATATAAATCTCAAAATGATTAATATTTAAATAAAACATAAATATATTGATAGAGATATGAGTATTAATTATTTATTGAATATAAACAGTCAATGATGAAATAAATGTTTAACATTTATGGACTTATAAAAAATTTTGTATTGTGTACTTATTTCTACAGTTATTATTTAATAATTTACATTAATGATAATATATTTTTATATTTATAAATATAATTAATTCTATTGTTATGTATTAATTATTAAAAACAGCACACAATATAAATTAATGTAAATATATGAATTTAATATGAATCAACATTCTCATTTTGTATTAAAAAATTAAATTTTTATATGAAAGATTAACTTTGAGTAATTTTATAACATTTTCTATAGTTTATTTATATTATTACTAGACATTAGTTCAAGTAATTAATTGAATAAATAATTAATTGAAATTATTATTTTAAAAGGTATAAGCTTATTTATTTATATTTATTTTTATAAAATAATGTTTACTAAAATTTACATAAAGATATTTTACCATTAATCATTTTTTTATAATTACATAAATATAATAAAATATTATTGAATATTCAAAATAAAAAGTATATATTTTTGTAGAGCTTGTACTATAAAATAAATCATTTCAATGAACTCAGAAGGCAAAATAATTTATTTTAAATTTGTATTTTAACAAATACAATAATTAGCCAAAATATTATATTTATTACATCTTATAACATCTCGATAAATTTTCCGATATATAGTAAAATAACAATTACATGTTCCAATTTTAATTGAAGTAAAAGAATAAAAATTAGATTGTTATTTCAAAAGAATCAATTGAATATGATAAAAAATCTATAAACTTAGTAAAGTAATTACCGTGTACTAACGCATTCAAGAGTTTTAATACATTATCTCATTTATAATATTTAATTGAATACGTAATTCTAATTATTTTGAAAACAATTCTAAATGAATAATATATAAAATTTCAGATTTAAACAATTTAGTTTTTGTATTTCTTACAATGATAATACTGCTTTTAGTAGTTTGAGAAATTGTATTTTATATTATCATTTAATTTTAATAATATTTTTTCAAACTTAATCAGTGGCAAGATATAATTTATTCTAAAATTAGTAAAGTAGACGCTTATATTTCTAATCAAAAATTACTGATCTCTTCTGCAAATATTAATTCACGTGGTTTATTATTAAATTTAATCGTTTAGTCTATTTAAAGTAATATTGATCAGATCTTTACGAAATTTGAAGATAAATTCTTGTGATATATTTAATAGAAGCATTCAAATAATGAAGATTTCGAAAATTGTTTTTACATTTATACTTTTAATTTAGTAATACTTTTAATTTATAACAAATTTAAACAAATTATTTGACTTTGTGGTATATATTATGTAATTAAGTTTAGAATTATTGGTTTCTTTATAAACATTTAAAACATTTTATTATACTTAAAAAATATACTTTTTGAAGTAAATAAACACATAAATATTATAAAGTTTTAGATATAAATTAAAAATATTAATTATGTAATAATATTATTAATAAAAATATTATTATATTATTATTATAATTTAAATGCTTTTTAAATATATTTTTATTAAATTAATAAGAAATTAAAATTTTTTATAATAAATATATGAAAAAAGTAAAAAACGAAATAGTATAATTTTATTTTATAAATTTTTAACTATAATTAGTTTTTTTAAACATTATAAAAAACATTATATTAGTATCACTATATGTATGTCTCTATATCATTGTATCACATATATAACTTTTGATAAATATATGTATTAAATTAAAAATATGAACCATCATGCTATTATAAAATATTTAAAAAATTGAATATATTTAAAACTAATCTAAAATTCTTATTTTAGATATATAACACTATTTTACGAGATAATATTTAAAATAATTAAAAATTTTAATCGAGTAATAAAACCAAATTTTTTAAAAAATTTTTGAATGTTTCCGTAGTTAGATAATTTTTTACTATACTATTAGAACTGAAAAAAAATCCTCACTAAAGACTATTATTTCTTTTTGAAACATTTTCGTCTCAAATATGTATATAATTTATGGTGGAAATTATATAATATCTTCTCGCACAAACTTATAGTAAAAATATATTATTATACTAAATTAACTTTTAACGATTTAGAAACTTACATGTATATATTTATTCTAGCTTCTTGTAAATTATGAATTTAATGAATGTACAATACACTTATAAATTTTGTATACAATTGTTAATTGGATTATATATATAAGTAAGTATTTTACCAGATACTACTGGTAAAACCGAAGAAGTTAAAACACTATTTATTACTGAATTTGATGCAGATTCTATAGATATTATTTTTTGTAGACTTGCATTAATATCGTTCGGATATTCAGTTTTTATTTTACATTTTTCTGGAGTGTATAAACAAGATTGAATCCTTGATTGGTCTTTTAAATCTTTCGAAATGCCATTCAATTTCTAAAAAAAATTTAGAAAATTTCATATTTATATTTGAAAATTATAATACCTTTATCGCATTAAAAATAAGCTTTTACCTCTTTTATCTGAATCAATTCTCTATGATAATTTTTCAATTGCACATTTACTTGTTTTTCAAGTAACAATATTAATTTTTGTTTAACAATATTTACTTGTGTCTCTTTGAGAGATCTACAGGATTGAATTTTGGCTTTTTGTTGATTTTTCTTCAGAGTATCCTTAAAATTACATAAAAATTTTGATTTAATTATCATATTTTATTAATTTAACTAAATCTGTTTATTTTTTATGTATAATTTATGATTATCAATATATATACAATAGACTAAATCAGTAAATTAATATATATATTATTCTTAATATAACGATATCAGCTATACAAAAATTAATTATTTTCGTTTATACTTCTATTTTATTGAAATTAATTTTATATATTTTATATATTTTAAAATATATTTAATCTTTACTTCGATTTCGATGATTTGTGGATTAGTTGAAATTCCAAAGTCAAGTGTATTTTTTGTGTTCTCTAGCTTTCGTCTCACCGCTATAATATTAAAGGTTGTTCTTTTTATCTGTTCTAATGCAGTCTCTATTTTTTTCAGTAATTCATCTTTACAATTATTTAAGTCACTATTTTTTGGCGAATTCTAAAAATTAAAAAAAATTAATCTTAATATATTTTATTTATTAAACTTTCTAACAGAATATTTTAAAATATATTTATCATAAAACTATATTTAAAAATAATTCTATTACTTACTGTTGATTTACACGTAGATATACAAATTATAACGAATACTAGTTGCAATTGTAGTTTCATTATTAATTTTAACTATTGGAATTAGTACACTAAATAAAGTTATAAATTGAAAGATTCGCTGTATTTACAAAATTAATGAAATGATTTTTGATCTATAAAAAACACGATATTTATACTAATATTATACGTAGAAAATCAAACACTATTGAATGTTCTATTGAAAGTTAAATATAAATACACTATTCAATGCTTCTCACGATTATTCGAGACAATATATGTATTTCTAATATCAATATTTTTAGTTTGCAGAAAGACCAATCGCGCGTAAAAAAGTACGTGTTTGTATTATAAAAATTTGTACAATTAGATGACCTTGACTAGAGGCGGAAACATAAAGTATCGCTTAATCATTCGAAATGTTTATCGAAGCTGGGTAAACCCTAAAGAAAGATTAACAATTTCTCCTATAAGTTAATTTATTTTAACTGTATTAATAAATTAGTTGGTTGAAAAATAAATAAAAATATTAAATTTAGATAAAAGAATAGAAACGTTAAATAAGAAAATAAGATATATTCAAACTGTCACTATTCTTATATATTATACGCAGATCTATATATTAAACTATATTACATACTAATTTATCAAATAATATATTAAAAGTGGAATCTTAAAATAGTAAAATTAGCTTGTTTTGTACAATTTTATATGGCATTTAAATTTATATTATTCAAATTTTGTGAAAAACGTAAATTAATGTCTATTCGATATCATTGTATCAACGCTATACACACTCAAATTTAAATTAAATTTTTAAATAATAGAGCTTTTCGGAAAAATTTAAATAGTTAAATTAATAAAATTCTATATATAAGTTTTATTTACATACATTTTATATAATTTTTTAAGTATTATAATATAATGTGTATTATATAGATTATTTTTTAATAGTTGTGTAAATGAAAAGTGCTTGAAAGTTGAATAAAAAAATTGTTACGTCATGAAGTGTTTGTATAAAATATAATGTGTCAATTCAATAATACTCATTATTGAAAAGAATAAATATCCAATATAAATACTTAATAATGTTTTAATATAAAGTGTGAAAATACTAGTCATTGTCACAATTGAAAATGAACATATTTTTGGTTATAAGTTATGATGTACATACATTCTGTCTACTTTATTCTGCATATACAGTAAGAATTTTTCTCTTCAACTGAAATATGTTAAAAAAAAGCTTTTAATCGAAAATTAAAAAGTCATTATATTTATTCTGATAAAAACTTTAGATGACAATATTTAATTGTTATACATATACGATTTTATATACAAATAAAAATATTAAAAATGTTTTTATTTCCAACATCTTAAAAAATAAACATTTTAAAGCGAAAATGCTACGAACAGACTGCAAAATATATATACGCTCATAAAAAAAAGTTATGGAAAATTCACGAATTTCAGATAAATTAAATTAATTTTATTATATACATACTAGAAAATGAATTCACTGAATCAAATAATTTATTTTAAATCATGGACTATTAAATAATGTTTAAAAAAGTCCGAATTAAAAATATTTGAATTTATTTCGAAACTATAGGTAAAAAAGTTCATTCGATTATCTCAATTCATATATAAGGATTATCTAGTTTTATAAATAAGAATATTATGTTTGAAGTTTATTAAAATGTCGATTTTCAAAACTTACTAAATTTTCTTCTAACGATCTAATAGTATAAATATATATCAAATGTAATAATATCAATAGTAATAAAACTCAATTCAAGTTTTTATCTCCAAAAATAAGAAATTAGGATATTAGAAATAACAATTGTCGAAAACATAATAATTACAAAAGTATAAATAAGAACAAATAAAACATTATTATTCAAGTATTAAATAAAATAATCTTTCGATTATAAATCAAACTGATACATTTTTATGTTAATTTTATTTGATAAGAATATATCATAATATATCTATCATCAAAAATAAATCTTTTTACAATCACAATATTTATTAAAATCTATTGTAAATATAATAATAATTATGTTAAATTAATATAATGCATTTGTTTATACATACAAGATTTACAAAAAATTTAAACGAGGCTTTCAATAATGTAATTTAAATAATGTTTAAATTTCCAGAAAAGTTATTAGTTATTTAAACATTATGAAGTTTGATATAAAAATATTAAAATTATCTTTATTTTAAATATTTGATAATTTGACAATTGTAATAAATAATTTATACGTCTGATTAAATATTACACAAAGTTAAATCATTTCAAATTTAAATTTATTTAAATGCAGTATTTACTAAAAACCTTTTTAGTTTTTGTTCACATTCTGATATTATTATCTGATTAATAAATGAGTTTGTAAATGAGAATCCAATACTGTATCTTTTAGATAAATCTCATGATATTATGATACTATAATACAATTTTATTACTCTCATTATTTGTGTTCTTTATTTATGAATAATTAAAAAAGCTTGGTTTAAAATTAAACGATTAAATATGTTAATGATAGCGTTTCTCCAAAATGTAGGTTTGACATATAGATTTCTCTTATGTTTATGAAACATTATTTCTCATAATTTTTTTTTTAACTAAATAAAGATTAATATTTATACTTACGTTGAATAGAATATTCACAAATTCATAACTTGTGATTATAATTTACTATTGTATTAAACAAAATATGATCAAAAACTTGAAATAAAAGTTATTAATCTTTTTCTTACTATATTATTTTTGTGATAATAAATAAAATTAGCGCAATGTATCTAAAATACTTATAAATTTTATAAATAATAAATTATTTATAACATATAACTGTATATATATTGTAAATATGATCTAATATTTGCACTGCTAAAATAAAAGAAAGCTTTTTATTAAAATTTTAATGAATTTTGAGTAAAATGTAAATTATAATTTTATATAAATTATTAGTTAAAAATCAATTATATTTATAATATTAGTTTAAGATATAAAAGAAATATAAAATATTTTTAAACAGAAGATATAGAAAATATTGATTATAAATTTTCATATCAGAATAATTATCGGAAGATTATACTTTAGTAAAAATATTATTTAAATATAAACATAAATTAAAATTTTAAGTTTTTTTCAAACTATAAAAAAAACAAAGACAGTCATAAATGTAAATACATTTTAAAGATACTTGTATGAATCAAAATTATATCAATCATCATAATTTATATAGACATATATATTAAACATTTTTTATTGAAATTTGGAAAATATTTGATAAAATATTATAAAGATAAAAATATAAAATATATAAGTATAAGTCGTAGTTTACAGGTAAATAATTTTATATTTGAAATTACTGAAAGGATAAATCAAATGATTCTTTAAAATTCATTTTCTTTTTACATATTTGATTCCAATTGAAAAATATTTTTTTATATGTAATTTTTAATAAATAATTGCAAGATTCAAAACTATTTAAAAATTATTCATTTTCATAACAAAAAGAAATGTATATTATATAAATTTATGTATATTTAACCTATTTAAAAGTAGATCTATAATTTTAATGATTTTTTAATATTTCATTCTATTTAATAAAATACAATAGCTTATTCGGTATGAAATGTACTTAACATAACAAACAAATCTTTTAAGATTATTCATTTTTAAGATTAATCAAAAGACAGATATACACAAGTTTTTCATTTTCTATACACTTACATTGTATTATAAATAATTTAATAATGACAAGCTAAGTTGTTCGTATCGATTAAGATTTTTTTTTATTTTCATTTTGTAATATCAGTTAGGGAATTATATTATTAAATTAATATATTTTTCTTTTGTCTTATAAAAAAAATAAATATTAGATTGATTATGTATTTTTTTATGTACATGTAGCATTGGTGTAGACCAAAAAAATAAGATGTATATTTATGTGAACTGCAATTTACTATACTCTCTTCTAATATATTCTCAAAGAAAATAAATATTTAGTTTTAGTGAATTTAGTTGAGACAAAACATTTTATATTGATATGCCAGTTTAAAAGAATTGTATGTGTATAAATACATGTATTCATATACTTTTAAAGAGATGAATACGTATTCAGCAAAATCTGCTAATATCAAATAGAATTATAATATGTCACATAACCAAAATCATAGTTTTATAATTTAAATTCTATTTCTTGCTACTATAAATAATTTCAAATTTATTTTAAAAAAATTTTTTAGGGTTTTTTTTAAAAGAACTTTAAGAAACCCAATAATTTTGTTTTAGTTTCTTTGAATGATATTTATAATGAGGCGATAATATGATTTAAAACAAAATAATTTTTTTAGTTATTTTATTAATATAATATGAATCGTGACGAAGTTTTTAGAACCAAATTCTGTTGTTGAGTAATCAATAATTTGAAGTTGAACATGATAAATTAACACGTGGAAGTAGAAATAAATAAATCTTGAGAATATTATAGAAATTTATGAATATATATACATTGATTATTAATTTTTATTGGTTAAATTCATATAAATAATTTATATAATATATTATTAGTTTACAATAATTTTTTAAGAGATATAATTCTCCCTTATGATTATTATATGAACATTTAAGTTTTTATTACATCTGCAAAAGATATATAGTAAGAAAATATTTTAAATATATTATATTACATAAATTAAAAAAAATTAAATAATGAAAAGTAAAGAATAAAAGATATATAAATAAGAAACAGTATAATCATTGAATATATAAAAAATACTTTAATAGTAAACCAAAAAAATTTAATTAGACAAGAAAAATCACATCATTTTATTAAAATTCTCATATTATTTGATAATTAAAAACTTTCACATTGTTATAGACAAATTAATAATTAATTTTCTACATTTAATTGAACTTCAAATACATCTTAAAAAAAATTTTCAGAAAATTTAAAAAAATAATTGGTGAATATGTAAAATAAATTTATGTTAAATTAAATTTAGCGTGATAAAGAATAATTAAAATTTTATGCTAATGAATAAGTTTAGAAGTATATGGTTCTTAAACAAATAAAAAATGTTGTATTTCGTTTTAAATAATAAAAGAAATAATATAAACTGAAAATATTGTTGAAAATAACTATCTTATTGATTATACAAAATTCATTTTTAATATATTATATCATCGACATATATTTTAATTTTTAAATAATTGCTTAAATAATTATACAATAATAATTTATTATAATTATTAGTATCTAATCGATTAAATTATACAGCAATAATTTATTAAACAATTATTATACTTTTAACTTTTTAATACATTCGTTAACTGGTGGATATATTTCATTTGCAATTTTTTGAGCAACTAATGACTTAATTAATTTCAAACTATCCGTAGTTAATGAATTTAAAGCAGCATCTATCGACTGAATTTTTCTTTCGTTACTATCTAACGCTTTTGGATAATCGTTGGTGATTTTACACATTGATGGGTTCTTTTTACAAGCAGCGACTTCATTATCAATGTTTTTTTCCATGTCATTCAAAAGAGATGATAAATCCTATTAAAACAATGAATTAGTATGTATATTATATTATATTAAAAGTCATTTATATAATGAGATGAAATCCGATTATACCTTAGTTATTGGCTCAATAAGAAGAGAATTTTTCCTTAATACTGGAACTGCAAATTGTTGTAAACTACTTTCCACTTCATTTTTCACCTTTTGCGTTAGTTCTCTTTGCTGAGTTCTACAGGCTTGTAATTCCTTGCTCAATGGATGTGAATTCAAAGATTTCTGAAGATAATACATAACAATAATGTTTTATTATATGTTATATTTTATTCGTACTCATTTGTTATTTTTTGTAAATGATTGTGCCAACATAAATTTGATAAAATCTTTAGAAAGTTTTAATTAAAGTTATAAATATAAAATTAGTATTATATTTAAACGTACTTCTAATTCAATAATTTGTGGATATTTTGATATTCCAAAATCAGTTTGTATTGCCATATTATCCACTCTTTCTTTCATATTAGACACTTTCGTTAATATTAAATCGGCCTTCTGTTTTAAGCCTTGAGTCCTTTTGTATTCGTTAACTGCAATGGTATTTAAGTCATGGTTATCCGCTAAGACCTTAAAATATAAAATTAATATTCAATATATTTTATTCAATTTTTTATTGCATTTATTATATAAATGTAATAAATATATTAAAAGCTATGATACTTACTGGATTGTTATATGCTGCTATAAAAATAGCACAACTCACTAAAAATATCTTCATTATTAATTTCAATTTATTGAAGATACTATTGAAAATATGATTCAAGTATTTAATTTAAAATTTTTGTTAGTAAAGCACGAGGTATTTATACTAATATTCGATGATGTAAATTAACTATATTACGAAATATGTTATTGCAAATAATGAGTAAATTTATTCCAAGCAACATTTTGCTATTTGTTAAGAACTTCATAATGTATTGTTATTTTCAAGAAAAATTGATTACATTCAATGACTCATATCTTGTAATCTATAATTTAAAATTTTAAAACAATTTAAAAAAATATCAATTATTATTAACTATTGTTTCATATTTACGTATATTAACAAAGTACGTAATCAATATGAATTTATTTATTTATTTAAATTTATTTATTTGTACACAATAAATACAATATTTATACAATGTTGTTTTTTTCAATCATAATAAATAACGATTTAATAATCAATATGAATATAAGAAACTGAATGATATATTTCAATAAAAATGAAAAATTCTTCTAAGTATAAAAATATAATCATTAAAAAAGAAAAATTTGTTTACTTTTTTCTTATCGTCTAATAAATTCTATTGTACATTTACCTGATTTAAATAAAATTATTACACCTGAATGTTTTATATACTTGAATGGAGTATGAATTTGTTTTTATTATTATATAATTTCTAATTATATAATTTAGTAACGAGTTAAAACTCGTGATTGAATTTTGCATTAAATATATTTTAAGATTCTAAGGTATAGAATATACAAATGATTATTCTTAATTAACAAATTATGTGTATTCTATCAAATTTAAATTCACAAATATATTAATCATAGTTTACAGAAAAGATATTAGAAAATAATGATAATTATAAAATAAATCAAGAGTAACGTTTATATTTCATTATATTTCTTTTATATTATTTTATATAGTTAGTAATTTATGAAAACAATTTTAAGTACAGACTGTATTTTGATATTTAATAATTATGAATATTACGTTTATTCTTAGTTACAATAGAAATTCGATATTTTCTTGTCAAATTTCTAAATAAAAACTTACTTTTACTTTTAAAAATGACTGACAGAGTAAAAAACATTAACAGAAACTAATAAGTAGTCTATCAATATTTAAATAATATAACGATAAATATATTCAACTATAAAATATAAAAGCAAGTATTATCATTTGTAATACTATAAATATATTGAATAGATACAACATATAGATACGTAATGGATATCTAAGCTTAACATTATAATTTATACAAAAAGAAATATTTTCTATAAAATAAACGTAAGTTACAGATGTTTCAATCTATTTTGTTAAGAAACGCTAATGGTATCAGTGAATAAATAAATATATACTTTACCTGACAAGTTAATAATTAAACGCTAAATTAATGAGTACATATCATTATATTTTAATTGTTTAAAATTATATTGACTATCTATTACAAAATTAAATATATTCTTTTTTAATTTTATAATAACTTTATTCAAAAACTATTAAGTACAAATAAAAATAAATAACTCAATAAAAATGAAATATATAATAATGTGCACAAATACTTTTTAACTATTTGAATAACTAATCATATTGCTTATTATAATTTCTTCTATTTTTAAGGGGATAACTTATTTAAGGAATATTAAATCTTCTTACAACCCAATTGATATTTTTTTTTAAATTTTTGTTTCCTGTTTAATTATTTAATTATTAATTATTATTACGAAATTGTCATAAGGCATGATTACACGTTGGATAATTATTCTGTACTGATTATCATCGATAACGATATTAAATTAAATGATTGTATTCTTTTCGCCACTAATGTGAAAACTTGGCATCTTTATGCCTATTCTAAGTGTATAGTTTATTTTAACAAATCTATCTACAATATTACTATGTCATGTTGAGACTCCGGTAAAATGGATGACATAATATTATATAAAAAAATAATTCTTGTCTAACAATTCTTCATATTAACCAACTGAATAGAATAATATAGTCGTTTATTATATTATTACAAAAAATGTAAATTCGATATGTTCCTCAATTCAATAAGGTAAAATCATTTGGAGAAAACTTTGTAATATAATAATATATTATAAGCCCGAGTCTATTATAAATTGATTAAATCTATTGAAATAAATGGTATCAGAATAAAATTAAAATTATGATATATAATGACTGAATTAGTAACAATCTCAAAGTTTCATTCTAAAGAAATTTAATACCTAAGTAATTTAATTGGCTTTTAATAAACAATGATTTTATGTTGCAATGTTTTATGTTGTTTACAAGATGTTGTTTTTAAATTAATGTATAACTTCTAAATTGTAAAATGTATAAAGTAAAAGTATTACAATAAAAAGTATTTGCTATGGTTTTACAAATATTTTTCATATTCTAGAAAAAAAAGATTTCAATATCATATTATGGTATAAAAATACATCAGTGTAATTTCTAATGAATCATATGTTGGTTATATTTTTATTTTATAATTCACATCAATTAAATACGATAAATTTACTTTTTTTAATTAATTTAAAGTAGATTAAGATTAAATATAATTAAAGACAATAAAAGTTATAAATAATTTAGAAAAATAAATATTGATTGATATTATTTTAATAAACATTATTTATACCCTAAGATATATTAATTTCTTTATAAGCCTTAAGATTTAAAAAAAAATTTTTTTTACTTTACCTTTATTCTTTAGAGTTGTAGTATATTTTATGGTACAAATTTATCTAGAATAATAATTTGAATGAACATCAACTCATTTTATATAATTACATTTATAATAAAAACTAAAAAATACATTTCATAATTGATGAAAAAACTAATTGATATAAATACAAAAGCAACAAATAATAACAATATTATTGGAAAAGATGGAACTATAAATAATTTGTGAAAAAAAATTTTTAAGTTTATATAAAAACATATTTGTTTCTATACTTGTTGTTCTATAAGCAAAATTTTAATTACTTTTTATTATAAAACTATAATGATATTATACTATTCATAAAATTGAATATTTAATATCTAGAATTTTATTTTAATTTATTAGAAATACAATATTTAAATATGTGAATTAATATATACCTATTCACAAATTAATAATAATTTAAATAAGTTTAAAATCGATTTAGCACATTTATAACTTTTAGTTATATCTGAATGAAAAATAAATTAAGAGAGAATAATAAAGTTGAAATAATTTTTTTAAAATATCTTATTTTCTTCATTTTTATTCTTTGATTTACGACAATAAATAAGATACATACAATATACGATACCATAATTTTTATATACAATATAAAAAGTATTCTTCGTAAACATGTCACAAATTTTTTTTTATTACCTTTCAATACTAAAATTTACTGCACTGTCATTATTGAAAATTATATATTAAACTTAAATAAAAAATTCTCAAAATAAAGTATTAATCTTTTCTCCGATAAAATTTATATTCTTAAGATTTTCAAAAATACATCAAAGTAACCATTATTATCTTCATTTCAAAAAATAAAACTAATGTAAAAAAAAAATTTTAAATGATAGTATAATCCAACCGAGATCATCATTTAATAAATATATAATAATATAAAGTATAAAAATTTAGATATATATTTTTTTAAAAATATACTTAATTATGATTAATAGTTACATTAAAGCCAATGTTTCAAATATTCTATACAAATATAATTAAAAAAAATTATTATTCATAAATTAATTTGCTTTATAACAATTAATGTCCCTAAGTAATTAAAGTATTAAAAGATTATGAATATTTTCAAATTATTTTCAAACTGTATATACAATTATCCTTTAAATTTGATAAAATAATTTTAAATCGATAGAGTTTGGTTATATATATTTAAATTAGATTTAAACATTTATAACATTTGAAAAAGTATATTTGAAATAATACATATTATTGTAATAATGTATGTTTTAAGTTTATTTAGAAAACATGAAATTGCAAGAGATTCCGATGATTTTAAATTATTGAGATAGCGAGTATAATATAATTACATTATTGTATAATTATTACTTTCATAATTTTTGAAATTAATAAAATGTAATTATCTAATTTTGAAATATTTAATATATTTTTTGTTTTTATCTTGATCGAAATAGCTCTCAATTATTATATTAGTTTAGACATACAAAATAAAAAATAATCACAAATTATCGTATTACAAATGTACATGCCAAATTAAAATATTGATGATTTTTAACGAGAATGTTTTTATAAATGAATTAATTAGAATATGAATTAAGTTTTTAAATATATAAAAAAAAAGAAAAAATAATTCAAATAATTTCAGTAAGTCAATTGTATAGATGATCAAATCTTTGTTTAGTAAAAGTAAACATTGATAATGCATCATTAATATCGAAAAAAATTTTAAAAATAAAAATGCAAATTTAATCAAAGTTAATAATATTATAGATACTAATTTATAATTTTTTATCACAATTTTTTTAGTATTAATTTCAATCTCTCTAAACGTTTACGTACATTTCATTTTATTATATACAAAAGAAAATATAGATTTTTTAACAAATTATATATACATTTTTAATCTTTTAATTATATTTGGGTGATAAACGTATATTTTAAGAAATATAGTATAAACACAACAAACCGAAATACTTATCAATTCTTAAGAATAAAAATAACGATCAACAGTTTCTTTAATAAATTTTAAAACAATCTAACATTGTCAATTAATAATAAAATTTATTGGATTATATATTAAATGTATATAATAAATTATATTGTTTATACGTAATTTTTTCCAGTGCAATAAGATTGACAACCCTAATAATTATATATTTCAAAAAATATATATAACAATATTTTACGTCAACGAGAGTTAAAAATAAATATATAATGAATGGACAATTACATCGGATGATAATTCTTTTTTTAATATTAAAAACAAAATACAAAAAGAATAAATAAATGATTTTACAATAATAATCGCATATATATAGTTACGAACAGTATAAACGTTGTTTCTACATACGTAAACATAGTAAAGTAGTGCGAAGATTTTCAGGAAAAAGTGTGTAATCATAATCTTGATAACAGGTAGAAAGCGAACTCGAAATCAGCGCAATTTACGGTACGTTGGTAACGCGTAAACAACATCAGCTCCATTACCGACCGTCGGACTCACTTCTTCCTGCGTCGGCGACGTCGTTTAATGCGTTCTCTCCTTAGGTCGCAGTCGGGATAGAGGACATCGCAGTTGGCACCACCGAGACCCAGTACCGACGCTTTTACAGATTCCAGCATTGCCGACCAAGGGTTTCGGTTCAGCACTCGACTCGAAGCCCAACTCATTCCCAAACTGTTGCAAAACGTTCGATTATTTATTTCTCTTCTTTATTTTTAGGCCTTATGATTTATCGGGACAAAATAATTAAAATACTTGCGAAATTTAAAAATTTGACCGATAAATTTATTTGTTCGTTTTAAAGTTGATGATTCCAAGTCTATAGATATTTTAATTCTAATAAATTAATTACTATCAATTTTGATGTACAAAGGCTCAAACTTTTTCATTTTCATGTTTTTCAAAAATTATTTTATTTTTCTTTAAGAAACTAATTATCATAAATAAGGAATTTTACAAAATGTGTTAATATAAAATATTAAAATTTAATTTAAAATATCAGAACTGATATTTATACTTATATCAGTAATATTTATATCTTTAAACTTATATCAATTAACATATTTACGTATAAGAAAACTATTGATCTAAAGAATATTAAGATTTACGCATATTTGTTTATTTTATTTTTTTTGTCTATTAAAATTATAACTTACGATAAATAATATTTTTATCTATTTATATTACGAAATAAAATAAATAGTCTGTATTGTGAAAAAATTTAATCGTTTGTACACGTGTATAAATAATGTGTAAACAATGAACTTGTTTCGGTAAAAAATTGTTCATTTATTTTAAAAATATTACTTTTATCGATTAAATAAAAGATAAGTTAAAATAAAAATTGAATAATTAGTTGTTGATAAAAAAGATAATTTCATTATCCGTATTCAAATTAAGTTAGATTTATGTATCGAGGTATACATTATACGTAAAAGTTGTTATTCTTTCACGGTTTGATTTTTCTAAAGTGTACATAAATTAGGTACTACATTGGAATAATGCGATTATTATAAATAATCATAATTTATCAGCTTTTTAAAAAAAAACTTTGAAATATCGATCAATTTTAACCTATTTACATTTTCATTTATTGTAGAATCGATGAAATAAAATATCTAAAGAGAAACTTGAAGCGATCTTTCTTTTAATAACTCTAAACAAAGTAAAATAAAATTTAGCATGAATTAAAATACTTTTACGTTAAAGAATAAATGTTGTACGAAAGGTAAAACATAGGTAAAATAAAAAATTTGTGGATCTTGCTTTGGAAAGCGGTAAACATTCGTCGAATGGAAGGACATACCTCCAGACGGGAATCCAAATGCGCTGTCCGTCCTGCGTCTCCTTGGAGTAACGGTTGTCTTCGCAGAGGAAATGGCGCAGACAATTACCGGCGTCCGCCTGGGCCACGAGGATGGACTCGATAGATCGTAACACCCGCTGCGAGAGCTCGTTGATCTGGACGTTGCCGTCGGCATATCCCAACGAGGGTCCGTCGAAGATGTGCCTCCGGTAACGTTGGTCGATGTTCGTTAATATGGTCGAGGCTGTCGTCGTTACTATCGGAGTCTGCACCAACGGATTTTTATAAGTTATTCGCATCCTTGCAAACGCAAGAGCATCTTTCGTTTTCAAAACTCGGGCTAATTTGGATTTTGTGTTGTATCGTTCGTTCCATGAGTATTAATAGTAATAAAATAATTTTGGTCACATATGTTATAAAGATATCGATAAAGTTAGCGCGACATTTTAATATTAACATTTTTATTTTTTATAAAAATTATTACTGTTTTCCATCATTTTATCTTTTCTTAAACTAACTTATTGTGTCTTTTTTTAACTTGTTTTCGTCATTCACCGTTGAAAGAATATCCGTTAAAATAAGTATTGATTTCGTTAAGCGTTAAAATATGGTTCTTGTTATAAAATTTTTAATATTGGAGAGGTCCGAAACTGGTAATGAATTTATTTAATGAATTGATAAATTCTGAATATTAATTAACGATTGAGAATTTATATTTTATTACGCGAAATAAATTTATCGCGTTAACTTTTGGAGGAAAAAATTCGATAAAAAATACTCGTCTAAAATATTTTAAATCAAATTAAAAAATATTTAATTGTATAAAATGTAACGGTATTTGACTAACGTTATTTTAAAGATCGATCGGTGAACTGTATCGACGACCGTTGATCATAGTATTGAAATTCAATTTGAGCATTACATTTATATTTATATTTTGTATTTAACGAATGACCAAGCTCGATATTTTCAGGAAACGCGAAAGACTCGAGTGTGACAAAACACCTGCGTCAAGGAGTTAACGCTCGAAGAACCAAACCGAGCACAATAAAGTCTTAGTGGAGTTACGCACCGTGATATTCATGAGGAGCTGTATGATAAATAGACCGAAAGCGAGGAAGGCGAGGGCTGTAAGGGCGATCTCGAAAAAGTCCTTGATGGTCAAATCGTGGCCTTTGCCCTTGCCGTGATAGGAAGGGGCGTAATCGTGGTCGTCGTGGTCGTCGTGGTCGTCGTGGTCATCGTGACTGCTTTGATGATTCGGCAAATATATGTGCTGCTCGTGAATCGCCGGCAGGAATTCGTAAGAATGAGGTATTGGTGCGTGCATTGGAACTCCATAATTCATATGGTTGAATCCTGCCGAGGTTGTTAAGTTATTTAGGTTATTAAGTTAATCTCAAGAAAACTGCGGACGAACAATGCGATTTCTATACTTGACTAGCAATAAGCGCTAAAAGAAATTTATTAAGCGAAACTATTTACAAAAACTTTAAAACTAAAATTTAACATTTTAATATTGTTAAAATAATTTATTATATATTATTTAAGTATACTTTTAATATTTGTATTTGTGAAAGTATACGAAAAAAGTTTTTGATAGCCTAATAATATAAAATACCGATACTCTTATTTGAATTGAAATGAATTTTTGTTTTGCTTTCAATTCGTATAAACTTGTTTAATTTCATAAATAAATTGAACTAATTTATTTTTATAATATGATAAATATATCTTTTATAACATACCGTATATTAAATGTCTTTATCGATTGATTTTAAACATAATGCAATAATAGTTATTGTTTCGAGTCACGATAAATAATTAAATTATTTACCTTATAAGAAAATTTAAAAAAATTTTTATTCAAATTTTTTGTTTTAAGTAATTATTTTTTATTAATTTATTTACATTTTAATACTATCCGATTAGAATAATATCTAGATATAAGACCAAAAAGTAGAATTTACTATTATTTAGATTAATGATCCGCGATTATCTCGAACGAAATAAAATTTTATTAAGTGAAAAGCATATATTATTTTCTCGATGTCATGCGTTAAACAATTAAGAAAGTTTTTATTGAATTGTAAAACGAATTATTAGTCATCGGTGAAATTAAAGTTTGAGAAATCAAGAGAAAATAATTATCGATTAAAACAAATATAAAGATAAACCTTATAATATTTGAAAAATAGGAAATTAATTATGACTATAAACTATCAAACTTGTGTTTGATTCTTCTGGTAGAGATTTAACTTTTAAATTAATTATTATAAAAAATAAAGATTAAAAAATTAAAATAAAAACTGAAGGTAGACTAATTTAATTATAATAATTTATTTATTAAAATAATTTAATTTAATTCCTATGTATAGTATAAGTAATTTGAGGTAGCTTAATAATAAAATGAAGAAAAAAAAGATGAAATAAAATTTTAAAAGTAACCTCCAGGCTTTCCAATTTTTCCCGTAGATACAGGAGTCGGAATTTCGTATCCAGATATTTCCCCTTCATACTCATGGATTTCTCCTTCGGATTCAGGGTCTTCGTAAACTTCGTGTTTCTTTTGGAACGTTTTATGTGGAGAATAATGACGATATACATCATTAAGAGTTGTTGTCCTGTCAGAATTTCATGTTTTCTACATTTTACATATTTCATTTCGATTATGATTGAAAATTGTATTTATTTCAACATATATAATATTTTTAATTTAAATCTTTGAAATACAATTGAATTAATAAAAAATTTTTTATCCAATTCTTTTCTTTTATTGATTTGTTAAATATATATATATATATATATATTATAATTTCAATGTAAAACAATTTAAAATATGATATTCGTTGTTTGGAAAAACTCGCATCATTTAAATGTAAATATTTAAATAAGTTTTAAACGAATCTATTCATCGTAAAAAGATTATTTTTAGTTTCGTTATTTTACTATAAAAATAAGATAAACCTGTGTAACCAATCCTTGTATTTTGCACTGCCTTCGTCGGATAAAAGCTTATCGTATATGGTCGTATTATAATCCTCCAAAAAGTTTGGTATAGAATTCATCGCTGGTGATTCGTTTCGACGCTTTACTCGTACAGGTCCGATTTCCTTTAAAATTTCTTCGGCCACGTATCCGTGACATAAATATTCGTTCATTCGTTTTCTATAATAACGAAGAATCAAATTAGTCGAACGTTATCGAATATAAACTACTACTGATTCGAAGAAAATTCTTCCGGGAACGGAGGTATTACAAGATAGTATAAAAACACAGATTCTACATAAAATACATAAAGCAAACCGAGTCATAAAAATACGTTTGCTACTTCGGAATTAAAAAAATATGAATTTATTCGATGAAAAACGGTAAGATAACTTTTACGTACCGGTGGTATTCCATTTCATCGAGAGCCGCGACAAACGATCCATCGACTAAAATGTCATCGGACGATCTGGATATATTTCCAGTGTAGTACTGGTCCATGAATAAAAAAGAGCCAGGCAACAGATCCATTGAGAGAATGTCATCGCGATCCAAACACAATTCGGTATCATCGTCGTAACATTGGTCCGCGTGTACAACTGCAACGGCGAACACCACGAGGAGCGTAAAAACCATATCGCAACCATATGGTAATAGAGAGATCAAACAAAACAAATTCCAAATGTGAAAAAAACAAACGACGCTTGCCGATTCCGGTCCGAGCGAGAATAGAGTGGATGTGCCGAGCAAAGTTTAGGACGACACGCTCCCGATGCTCGTCACCTGAAATAATTGAGATAACTGTAAGCTGTGCTCGTGACGCTAGAAAGTCACACAAAGTTTCTTACAACCTGGACATTACCTGTGCATTACCTATCGGAGCCAAAGGGATTTGTTCCGCGACGAATCGTCCGATCTTGCTTCAAGAAATAATTAGACCTAATTGCAGGCTCGGAGTGACGAACGTTTTATTATAATTCTAAGTTTTAAACGATTACTTTGACAAGTATCGAGATGGTTGTATCGACTAGTAAAATTACTTTGTCGCATATTTTTAGTATCTTATCCATTTATCGTATAGCGCGTATATCGTTTAAGTAATAAAGAAATATGTATTTAAATGTAAAATTACACTTTTATTATTATTATTAAAATGATATTGTTCGTTCAATTTATTATTTTAAAGAAATCATTTTTACCAATCGTTAGAATTACATGTGATATGTACAATTAATAAGTGTAGAATTTTAATTAAAATAATTCTTTTACTTTTATTATTTTAGAGATATTTAAAATTATTTACATCTTCTGATTCCTTTACTCATTTTGATCGATGAAAAGAATTTACAATTATTCACTCGACTTCGTTTTCGATGTCATACGCGTAATACACGAAAGGAGTTTCATAAAATTAAATAAATATTGACTGTGTACGTTGAACAATCGATTAATGTATATAATTAGTATATATATATATTGCAAATAGAAATACTTTTTAAAAATTGTAAGAAAATATTTGTAAAAAATGATACCGGGTTTATTTTTAATAAATTAATTTATTTTTAATTTTAATTAAATGGATGCAATAATTAACAGTTAAATTATATAGTTAATTTTATCCATTGAATTTCTATATTTGATTATTTTTTACTTTTTAATATTTTGAACGAATAACAATATATTAAATTATACAGTAACTATTAAGCGTAGAGACATCACTTACTAATTTTTACATCAAAGAATGAAGTTAGGGAATCAATTTTGAAATATTCATATTGAATTACATTAAAAATTTATTAATTATAAAATAAAGAATAAGAGAATGATTATAGTTTTTTTACACGATTTCTTTTTAATATAGCTTTTAAATTTTTTGTACATAAAATTCTCGTATATCTTTAAATATGATTTTAAAAATATTTCGGTAAAAATTTAATTATACTCATTTTACTAGCATTTTAATATTTTCAACGTACCGTTATAATTAAAAAGCTGTAGGTAAAAGCGTAAAATGAACAGTAAATTAAGAATTGTTTCTTATTTAAGTTGATACGGTATATAAAATAGAGCTAAATACTCATTTTTGTTTTCAATAGGATTTCTTAAGTAGCGTTTTGATAACACATTTTTACTAAATTATTTCTTGCTCGTTTTCACATCCATTAAATTTGTGTTTAAAGATGCTCATAATTTTATTTGTTTTGTACATATTATAGTTTTTTTATTATATATTTTTATCATTTAACACATATTTGACGTTTCTAACTATCTCGAGATCAACATATTAGAATTTAAAACAATATCACCAAAAGTCGTATTCTTAATCAAATTAAATTGATGGAATTAAGCGAATAAGAGTAAACAATAAAATTTTTATATAATTATTTATAGAATTTAGTAATAGTTCATAATTAATCGATATCACAACGATACATTTTATTTTTATCAATTGTAAAATTAAATATTATTTCCTAGGGACTATTATAGAGTACTTTTATTATTACAAACGTGTAAAAGTAATTTATTATAAATAACGAATTAAAGCGAATACAATTTTATTTTTTAGACAAATATAATATAAAAATAATAGTAAATTAGATTTTTATTTTAGCGAATCGATTACGTTTTTTCACATAATTAACAACTATTTCACCGAAAAAAACAATAATAGATACAAAGGTTCCTGCTACCCATATAGCCATCAACTTGACTTTCAAAAAATGATCGATTAGGCTGTTTCCACTTTGCTCGGAAAACAATGCATTTTTTTTAAAGTCCACCTTTTGATTATCGATATCCCACCATTTCCAAATACCATTATCGTTTATAACCTGGATAATTTTGTTGAATGCTTGTATATAAGGTGACGCCGATGAAAAAATAAATCCCATTGGACCCGTCCAAAAAACATAATCCATAATTTTCATCTTTGGAGCTTCACCTTGAGAACTTCGCAGAATACTAGCCGAAGCCGTTACCTTATCTATCAAGCACCCTACATTCGTATTCTGCAACACTCTGTTAGGACATTCTATTAAATCTGGGACTAACTTTATTTTTTTGTGCAAACGCCCAACTATGCCAGTTTTCTCGTAAAATATCACGCTTGCGTAATGCTTATCTGCTTCTAGGATAATATCGCCGTTTTCCAAGTCGTTGAGAGTATCGTAAGGACCGACGTTGAATTCGTTCAAAGTTTTGTCGGCTAATTTTGCGTACCAGTTCGTAGTGTATTGGTGAGACAAAATGAATAGAAACACAAAGAACAATCTTTCGGGGAATCTCGTTGGTATCTTTGGTGCGGCATTGCCCACGAGAATTTGAAAAATATAATGCGCTGGCCAAAGTTGACTTTCGAATTTCCAAAGTTTCACCAACAAATGCATTACAATTACATGGATCAGAATCTTTACCATTATAAATATAGCGTTGAATTGTATCCATAACGAAGATGGCAGAATTGGTACCAGAGCGACTACATCCTCCAGCCAAGTCATTTCGCTGTGTTCGCTATGAAGCTTCTTGAAAGCCTTCATATTGAGATACATGAAAATTTGATTGGCACCGCAATCGATCTCACCCTGTATAATTAAATCTTTGATGGTAGATTTATTACCTTGGAGAGGTTCGTTGTAACTTGGGGTGTTGGGTGCTAATATGGATAAACTAAAATTCATATAATCAGCTATGACTTTTAAAGTACCGTAATCCGAACCATTTATGTTTATAGGATTACCGAATGAATCAAAATCAAAATTCATTGTTGGTGGATGTTTTATTATTGCCACTTTTAATGGATATTCGTTCATATTTTTCAGCTTATAGGGAAATACTGTCATTCCATCATAAAAACAGTGGTCGTAATGTAAGTTAGCGAATGGATTATACAAGTTAACGAGAAATTTGCTACCGCAAATACTATCTATCGATATAATTTGAAAAATTGTAAAGTCTAAAAACTTTTTCTTCCATGCGTAGTTTAATATCTTATGTATTATATTTATCGGAATTTTTTCGTTAGCGTTTACGATAAGTAAATAGAAAGGTCTTATGGTACTAGGCGAAAGACTTATTATAAAATCTATATTTTCTTTAAAATGAAATATCATCAATTTTATTGAATTCTTTGTTGTAGTATCAACGTAGAAGAAAGAAATAAAAAGTGTCGTATATCGTGGATTGTCCATTATTGGAAATTTAGAATTTACAAAACCATTTAAATTATCGAGTGTTGATATCTTTATTATTAAAATAGGTTTTATCATTGAAATTTTTTTAATTATATAATTAAAATCGATGTAATCTTTTTTTTTTGGTACAACTGGATAGTTTTGAAAAATCAGAGATGATTGATAAGGATCAATTTCATCTAAAGCATAAGAAACTGCCATAGTAATTTCATCAAGGTTTGGTACAGTTATAGCATCAGAAATAATATTATTTAAATATATAAATAGATATATTGCAGTAATATCAATTTCTTTGATTTTTATTTTCTTTTGAAAAAACTGCATTTTTTAAACTAAAATAATTTTAACAAAGATTCTATTATTCTTTGATCATTACCGTTAATATATCCTTATACTTCCTTGAAATTTTGTTGCATAAAATAATTTTATTCTTAAAGATATAAAATTAATTTATTTTTTATACCTGAAATAACAAAATAAATTTTGATATAAGAATTGTTAACATTAAAAATTTTACTGCTAAATCGATAAAATTATATGAAATTGATTATAATATATAAATTTATAATATAAATTACAATATACTTTATAAAGTTATTTCAGAAAATATAACAATTTATTTTAATTAAACAATATTTAACAAAATATCTTTGATCACTTAAAATATTTGTAATTTTTGAACATTTTTGAAAAATTTTCGTTTTGTTTTCTTTGATATTAATTTATAGAAACTTATTAACTGATCAATACAACAATTAAAATTTAGTATAATAAATTAATCGCATGTATAAAAATTAAAAGTAATTCAATATAGATATATATAGTATATGGCTTAGATAATGTAGAATTTACTTATTGTATCACAAACCATTATTAATTGTCTTCAATTTACCATTGAATCATGAATTATCTTAAATTTTTTCGAATATTTATTTTTTATTTATTATTAATGATTTATGAAACTTACATTATTTTACTTTTATTTTTTAGTAGTTCGAATCTTTTAACTATTGTATATAAATTATAATTCAATTTCTACAAATTTTCAAAAATTTTATAATAGCACTATTTATATTTTTTTATTAGTTAATTGTAAAGCTTTAAAGAAACTTCTTTCCATAATTCTTTATTAAATACAAACTACAAAATAATTGCCATTTAAAGCATAAAGTGTAATTAGTATTGCTAATATTATCTGATTAAAATTAGATTACCTTAAATTAAATTATATTACCAATAATAAAAGTACATTTTAAAAATGATAAAGGAAATATAATATTTTCATTTATTAAATCGACGTACGATTGTCCTCGCCTAAATTTTTTTTAACATTTATTTAATTACAATTTTTTTTTTAATTAAGCGAATTAGTTAATTGCAAGTTTTGATTAAGGATACGATAATTTAATATGAGAAATACAATCAAATTAAAGAAAATTAAATGGACTAAATTGATTTATATCGTATTTATATTATATTTAGCGCAATAAATGTCAAATCAACATCAGACATTTTTTTAACAGATTATATTAAATGATTACTTATGTATATTATATAAATTTTATTTTAGCATCAAATAATACAAAATACATGATTTATATTTTGAAAATTTGTTCTATTATATTCATTCAAATTAAAATGTATACAAAATTTCTTTTTTGTTATATAATTCTGAATGTTTCTAAAATTTTTTTGAAAAATAAAAATTTAAAATAACATCAAATATAATCGTAATAAATTAACGTTTTTCGTTTTAAAATAACAAATAAACATATTATATGTATATTTATACCAAGATTATTTTATTCAAATAAATTTATGATAAATGTACTGTTATGAATATAATATATTTATTCTATAAAATCAAATTAATTTTATAAAATATTTATTCTACTAAAATTAAAACGATTATTTAATTTTATTATGTGCAGATACTTTGAAATAATTGTTAGAAACATTAAATATTATTAAAAATGAAACATAATAATAATTAAGCGAATAAATAAAATGAACTTAAATTTTAGATAAACTAGTTATTTTGGATAAAAAATATTTTAGGTAATATTTTAGTAATATTTAGAAAAAGGCTTATGTATAAGCAATGATAAAATTAATTATGAATTAAAATTTACTTTTAGATAATAGTTTTTCTGAATTATTAAATGTACTATGTTTTTTATCTAAAAGTAAATAACAACTAACGATTATTTTATCGCGATGGAGTTTCTTAATGGAATCACTTCATTTGATTGTACGGATTAAAAATTGATAAAATATTGAATATTTAATATATGAAATAACGAACGATTTATATTTTCTTATAAATTGACATAATCAAAAAAAAAAATTATTGAAGCTAAGATACGAATGGAATAAATTATTGCAATGTCTCTATTCAAGCATTATTTTAAAAATATATAATACGAACTATTATTATAAAGAAGTTACATTACCCTACGAATTAACAAAAATATACAAAAAATTGCAAAATATAATCGCGAAGAAATGTTTATAATTTTTAAATAATTTACAATAGGTGTACTAAAAATAATTTATTTACATAAAAATTTTAAATAAAATAGTTAAAAATAGTTAAAAAAATTAATATTTCCGTAGGTAATTTTCCGAAAGTTCATTTATGTACAGCTTATTCAACTATTATAAATTTTTATTTACCGCATTTACTATAACCGCTGTATCCATTCGTAAATATTGAATATTAATTTTTTGGTCCAGCGAGCTAAAATATGACTAAAAAATACGAAGCTTGCGCGACTGCGCGAACATTTCTTTAAAAATTATTTAGTACTGGACGACTTCTCCGTAAAGTTCTACAAACGTCGCTACGATCAATGGATACGTTTAGATACGGATTAATAATTTAAACCGACTCGTTTGCGGTGCCAACGCGATGCCATGGTGACCAATTTCCATTAAATTCTCATCGACGAAAGAGATCGAGCCTACCAGCAAATTATTTGATCATCCTCGAGAAATAAATCAGTTCGATAAATAGTATTCTTCTTCGTTAGATCTCATTGCGAAGTCATTCAAACCCTCAATCAAGTTGCCGAGAGATACTTAAACGCATCCCGGCTAAGTAAATCTCCAACCAATTGAAAGGGTTATCCTCGCTGGATATATCCGCCTAGCTTCAGTCGAGTCGCTTATCTAGCATCGAGTCGAGCCCCGCTGGATGTTTGACATCTCTTTGAATCCGACTTCGGAAACGATTACCAAGTAAAAAACCTTGTCTTTTATCGGTTGGTTAAAAAACCACGCCGAGTATGTATAGATAGTTCCAGCAATTGTAAATTTCGAGACTTTCGTACAAGGGTTGTGATTTTCGGTGAAAAAATTTAATGTTAACCATCTGTACGAGAATTATACATTTACGTTGGAGTAGAATTACCGAAAAAAGGAACAGATTTTTCTCTCAACTTCGAGAGCATCGTGTTCCTCAAATAGATGTTCGATACTCGCTTCAAAAACAAAATTACCTCGCTAAAATGAGTCACTTTATCATGCTTGAAACTTTTTTTTACTTGACTGCTTAATTCGTGGGTCTCCGAGATAAGTGCCGGTAATGTCCGTGAAATCCGTTCCTTGCTACCTATAGACGGATTCTCTTATTAGACTCTCAAGGATAAAAGATCATCCGGCGCAGCGAAAAACCTGGATAACTAATCGAGAATCAACTATCGAAAAATTCTGATTACCTATTCAACTCGATCAAGGAAGTAGTACCAAACGCTTACATAAATTTAAAAAAATTATACCTGCATTCGCAAAAATTTTCTATTTAAATAGCAGCAACTCGAGATTTAGATAAAGAAACGACAGACCTCGTCTTAGTTTTACCGTTAATGCCATCTCTGATGATGCTGAGTGACAATTTAGCATTTTCCTTCGTCTATGCATGTTTAGGATTTCTAGAAATTCTAAGAAAAGATTTTTTATTACGAATGATAGAAAGATGATACCCTTTGCATTATTTATTAACATTGATGAACTAAATTTGCAGATTTATATTTTTTATATATTATAAAGTGCAGACGTTAGTTTATTCTAAAGAAGTAAAATTATTTTATAAAACTAAATTTTATATTTTCATGAATTTAAATATTTTATACTCTGTAAACTGATTAAATAATTATAAAAATTATTACCAATAACGATCAAATAACTTGTAACTTTTATAAAAATAATAATAATAATAATTATGTAAGGTTGTACGCTTCGAATTTTTTATTTATTTATCATTCATGCTCATTTATATATTTGATGTTTCAAATAGTTCTTTATTTTTGATCTTTCAAACAAAATGTGTCGATAATACTCAAATTTTCTCTAAAAGAGTGTAATATTTTAAATAATAAATATGTACTTATCCTGAACATATAAAACAAAAAACAACTCATTTTATTCATTATTTTTGACATACTGAAATTAATTTAATAGAAAAAAGGTTTTAACTTTTCTGTTTTTTATTTATATTATATTGATAAATAAATTGAAATTATTTTTTTATATTAAGCAAATTTTCTAATTAAATATTTCAAGTATTCGTTTAGAATGTCTGCTAAGCGTAAATTATTAATACATTTATATTTAAATTATGCTGATAATATAATCTAATAAAAAAATTTTTTTAATGTTTAGATTTATATAATATTTAAGTAATTTATATAATTATATTTATTTGCCTTTTACATTATTATTGCTTGATTTTTTATTTTAATCATGATTTTGAATTTTTATTTTTGAATAATTTAGATTCTAAATAGATGAAGTATTAAAATGTTTTGATTCCATGGTTTATTTTGTAAACGTATCGAAGTAACTAAACAAAACTATACGTATCTTTAAATATAAATTATTTACAGTACAAAGAATTTTACTATTTATGGTTTAAATTGCTGTTTTCAGTAAATTAATAAGTATATCTTGAAATTAAAGAAATTGAAATATACTTTGAAACATATCATCTAAATTTTCAATATTTTTCTTTATTCCATTACAATTATACATGTAAGTAAAAATAAGTTAAAAAGTTTTTTCATATTATTTAAAAATTGTTGATAAATACTAAATTGCAGAATAGACCTAATCAAGATGATTTAAGGAAGAAATAACTAGAATTCTGCTGTGAACATAGTCTTTGATCACTGGGGTTTCAATGAAAAATAGAATGATTCTAGCCTCTTCAAATCAGACTTGTGTTTTTGCCTCCGGAAAATGTGCGGGAAATTTGGTAAAAATATTGGTAAAAGCTGAGGAATTGCAATTTTCAAAACTCTTAATTTGAAAATTCTCCTTGAAGATTAAATTGCTAGTAAACTATCGATATTCTATCTTCAGCGACTTGTCGACCTTTTCTTCTTCTTCTTCTTCTTCTTCTTCTTCTTCTTCTTCTTGTAATGCGGTTCCTCTACCAGGGAACCAAAGCACATCCCACAAGGGTTACAGATTCTCGGTGCACTGGGGCTGTTGCTGGTGTTGCTGAAGCTGTTGCTGAAGCTGATGAGCAACACTGCCATTCATTGGGGGTTCATCGAAAACGAGTGGAGCTGCTGCATAGTACGGCAGTAACGGGTATTGCGCTGGAGGAAAGTACGTCGGAGGGAAAAGGCCCTGACGGTGCGCCATTTTGAGACGCGATGTCAATTGCTTCTTCCACTTGGTTCGTCGATTTTGGAACCATGTTTTTATCTGCACCTCCGTCAGACTCAGACATTTCGATAGTTCCATGCGTTTGCTAACGCTTAGGTATTTGTCTACCTGGAACCAATTCACAGTGTTTTTTATTTTATCGGCTCTCTGTAAAAACAAGTTTGTGTTGGGAAAGTGCAAAATAAATTCAAGTTTATTTATTCCATTGGTCATAGCAGTTTGTTTTTCATCAAATTTTGTCGGCGCGTTATTTTGGAATTAAGTTAATTGTAACTTTATTATTTACAATTATTATAATTTATATTTCTACGAGTAATGTTTTGTTAAAAATGCTTTAATATAATCTGATATATTTCAGTCGGATAAGATTATACTACAGTTATCAAAATACTTAATGGGTAATATTTTTTTTAAATTATTTCCATTTACGTACTTTAAATTCTGCTTCGAGCCTTTCCAGCTGTTTTGCACTATAAGCTTGTCTTGGTTTTCTATCTATTCCAGGTTTCCGAGATCGCCTTCCTCCTGGTTTAGGTGCTGAAATCAAAGAATTTTACATCGATAAAGTTTGTTGTAATAAAATAATATTATAAAATCTAAAGTTTTCGTATAACTTAATTATTTATCAAATTCGGGAAATTCAATTTAACGTTATAAAATTATATTTGAATGCACTTAAGACTAATATGATTACTGTTAAAAATTAATAAATTTATTATATAATTAATTTTGAATTAGAATTTTAAATGCTCTCGATAATATATAATTTTCAAATTTAATTTAATTCAAAAAATATATATTTTAATCAATAAGTCCATTTAATATTTAACGTAACTATAATGTTACGATAATTAATAAAAATAAAATTTAGAACTAATTATTTTCCTTATGGATGAGTTTTAATTTTAATCTCATTAAAAGGAATAAATTAAATTTTAATGAATATGAAGCTATGTAATAAAAATAAATTTCTTCTCCGTAAGAAAGATTTTTTTTTACTATTAAAAGTTATTTCTATAAAAATAAATTTTTAATTTTCCATTTTCATTTGCTATATATTTGCTATATAGTACAAAATTATGTTTAGTTTATAATTTATTACGATTGGAAATTGTCCTCGTTAACATTTAGTTACGTAATAGAAACTTTCTTAACTATATTTAGCACGACTCCTAAGAATATTTACTATGAATTTTAAGCTATAATCTCATATTGACAATTTATTAAAAACTCAACCAGCATTACTAGTACATTTAACTTAACATACGTCTACAAAAAAATATATTTGCACATCATTAATAAAACGAAAGAAAGAAAATCACGTGGAATTGGATAAAGGGAAACGTTTCGCTAAATGTCAAAGTTGTCATTATGTCTAAAACTCCACGATTTACAGTCGCGCTAATGAAAGAATCGACATTAAAAATAATGAAGCTCCTAACCGCTGAATACATATACTGGTATGTGTGCGTCGTGCACATTTGTAAAGTCCCGGATAAAATGTCATAGGCGAAAGGCGAACGAATCTATTGTTCGTAGTTGCGTCTGTTTGTCGAGTGACATCTAGCGGAAAGGACTCGAAAAAATAACAAACCTGACTAAACTGTCCCGACGGTCTATTTAACACCTACGAGTCATCGCTCAGGTGTAAAATCTACTCGACAAAATATGCGATACTTCCTCTGATGTTTATAGAGTCGATATATTTTCATACGTCATTTCGGTGTTTTTCAATATCATTTTTTTCTCTTTTTAGCGAGCTTCGGTTTATTTATAAATTATGTATTATTCATGATAAATTATAGATATATAATAAGATTAATATAACAAACTATACATTTTATAATGTAATTACTAAATTATATCGTAATAAAAATATATCAAATATGTACAAATTTAGATATTATTTGAAATTAAAAGTTAATAAAAATTCATTCTAGAAGTGCTCCGAAGTATTAATCGACGAATGTATTATAATATAAAATATAGCGAGAAGGGCAGGTGAAGTATATCCGAAGATTGTATTTTAAAAACAGTCATTCGAACGTTTTCACATACTTTTTCAGATAATATTGTCTTTATAATGAACTTTCCACGCGTAGAAAAAAATACCGATTTTTATTATTTAACTTTAATATTTGAAGATAAATAATTGTCGAAGAGAGCATGTTGATTAAATTTAATATTTTAATATAAGTAATAATTATTTCAATCGATCTACGGTAAAATAATATTCCCAATTGCTTATACAAGTTGGATAAAGTATCGATAAGATATCTCTGTTCCTAGACACGTCGGCAAGTTTCAGATCCGTTTCGCACGCTTTCATCGCCGCATTTCCCCGTACGGGGGGGGGATAACCCGGTACGGAGCTTTCTGTACACACGGTCGTCCTAAGCAAGTAAAAGAACGCGCAAAATCGTCACCGAGGCTCGTTAAATCGACGCTCATCCCCGGGAAACGAGGTGCTAACTCGGCGGTTTGCCAGACGATTAGCGGCTGTTAAGGTGCGCGTGCGCGACTCTCTCAGCTTGCGAAACCCATTAGTTTTTTTACGAGGTTCGTACGTGGAAGGTAGGCATAGCTATGGACGTGGATGAATAGAGTCCCCGCCGCCTCTTTCCTGGTACCAGGAGACGCTTTCACTCCTCGGGGTTACCTTAGGAGCTTCGCTCGGGACTCTTTCAGCGTTCGCAGCGAATTCGGTGAAAGTAGGCGACGATCGAAGAATGCTGTCGATCTTATTTAAACTACCTTCTTCTTACTTCTTCTTATAATAAAAAGATCAAAGGTATTGTTTACAGATATCTAAAATTTGATTCTTAAGTTCTGTAAATGGAGCGTATAAAAATGTATATATAAACGATTTATTTTATATTAAATTGTGTACATTATTTTATGAAAATTTAAGAGGTCTTAAATAATTTAATTTATTTTCTAAAAAAGAAAATCAGTTTTTATATAGTATAGTATATTTTATGCAAAAGATTGAAATAATGTTATATAAATATTTAAATAAAAAATAAACAATCTATAATATATAAATATAAAAATAAATAAACATTAATTTATCATCTAACTTCTACTTGAAAATAAAAGATTTTTTATATTGCCAAAACCATATTATTTTAAATTACAACATTGATTTTAAAAATTTTTTATCTGCGTTATCATTAAACCTACTGATAATTTTAATTGTAAGTGTTTAATTATAATTTTTTATTACGATAATTTTATTGTAATAAGTTAACATAATATTTGTGATAATTTTTACTAATATTTAGATGTGTAAACTATATGTTCGTATAATCATAAAATCAGGGATACAAAATAAACAAATTAACAACAAATATTATTTCATAATACCAAAAAATTAGTTTCTTGAAACATTGAAAAGGTCGAGTATATATACGGTGTAAAAAAATTTTCAAATTTAAACAGTTCTGTAACTCTTGTAATCGGAACCATTAGAGATTCCATATATGTATACTAATTGAGTGGGATAGACTAAGAAATGTCAAAAAGATTTATGAATGTACTTAAACATTTAGTACCTTTTCTGCGGTTTAGAGTAGAAATGCTGATAAATGAGTCTCTTATATATATATATACATATATATTTATTTAACGAAAAAACGCAGAAAATATAATTTTTATACATCGTTTGAATATAATTTTACTCATTATTCACACAATTCGTTTATGTTATTAAAATAAATTATTATCAAATAAATACAAATAAATGTAAATGAATATATATTAATTTAATATAATTAACATGACATCGATGCTATTATCTAAATTTTTTAAATGTTCGTTTAAAATTAATAACGCTTCAAAAAATTATGTACTAATTTATAAGAGTAACATAAATATAAATAAAATTTATATTGTAATAGTAAAAGAAATTGCGAGATATCAACTTCTTTCATAAGTAAATTTATTTTATACTAAAATGAAATGGAATCTATCGATTGAAAATAAAATCGTACGTATTTAATAGAAAATTTCTAAACTAATTACAAATTAAAGTTATGATAAGACTATTTATATCTAATTTTTTATATTATTCAAAATTATTTTGAATATCAATTTATTTTTTTCATAATTCAATTTTAAAATATTAATATGTAAATAGCCGTTTGTAGGTAAGATAAATTCATCAAAGTCTTAACAAACGATGCTCAATAAGAAAATATTGAATTCCGATTCGCGTTCGATATTAAACTTGTTGACAGATTTTTCTGCTTATAATCTTTTCTATAGACAATAACAATATTCAAGCTTTTAAGCGATGCCTGACACGCGATAACTACATCTGCTCTAAATTTCTCGTAACCATTAATTTATGGTAGTAAAGTGTAACTTAGGTGATAGTAAAATTAAATGACAAAGTAACAAAGGTCTTTTTAAAATTCCCAACTATTAATCATCATTTTTAGTAATGATTCTTTGAAACCTATTAAGCAAACTTCATCTTTTGTATTTGTTGTATTCAAAAACTATAACATTATGTGTCATAATAGTTATTTAGTGCATACTTCTGATAATTTCATTTAATAAAATAGAAAAGGTAATCTATTTACCTTGCAGCCCGAATATTTGGTTGGGTTTCGATTGCACGAACCAACTGTTGTACAAAAGCGATGCAGAGGCGAGGGACGCTGCCGAGTAGCTCGAGGGATCCACTAAATTAGTCTCAGTAAATTGTAAATTCGTCGATGAATATAATCCGGTGCTTGGGCCTACAAAACAAATAAACACATTAAATTTAATAATAAACGCATTACATGAAAATTAAGTTTTCAACGGTGTCTTTTTCATTGTTGCTCTTTGCGTAAATACGAGAACTTCATATTTTAAGTTTATAAGTATTATTACTTTAATGAAATTTAAGTTCAATCAATTTAATTCCAAAAAACTAATTTATAATTCATAATACTTTATGATTTTTTCATGATAATGATAATAATTTAATTAGCACATAAATTTACTAAAATTTATTATTTTTTCTGATATAATAATTTATTTAAATCTTTACTCGAACAGAAAGTATTTGATATAAAAATATCTAAAAAATAATTATACTGCATTGATAATCAGAATTTAATAGTAAAAAAAATTATAATTATATACATTATCCTTTAATGCTAACTTTAATATATACATGTATAATTTGAAACTGATACTCAAAATAGTCTTTGTTTATGAAAACATATTCTCACTTTATAATTAGATTTTTTATTTTTAAAAGTATTAAATGTGAGTTTTTTTAGATTCGATAAAAAAAATTTTCTTTATAAACGTTAATTATTGGTATTCAAATTTGTAATTATATTTATATAAATGAAATATTTAATTATTTATTCTACTCGGAAAATGTTCATTTTTTATATATTACTATTTCATTTATAAGTTAAGATTTATAAGTGCAAATATAAATTATGTCACCTATATATTATTTTTACAAGTTCGAAATATCATAAAAATTTCAATACAAACTGTAAACTTTCGACTGTACGAATACTCGATATCACTTAGAATACACGAGAAGATGTAACAATATAAAAAAGGTGGTCAAAGCTTATAATTGTGAATAACATTTTTTAAATTCTTTGATAAAAATCTATAAATAAACAATATTGATTAATATAGTTTAAGAAACCAGAAATTGTAAAAGTGATAAGAAAACAAAACTAATACTGGTAATGTAAAACAATAGAAGTGGACCGAGAAAATCGAATCAACTGATGATTAAAGAAGTATTAAGATAAAAAGAGTATACTCTTCTTCTCAATGGTAAATAAAAGAGTAGTTTATATTCATTATATAATTATTGAGAATCAATAATTCAAAAATCTGTATACACGATTACACAGAAATAAAAATTTTTTTCGTAAATTATTTACGCGTTAATAGTTTTAAGTAAAAATATCTTTGACAGATTAGTGAGGAACTGTTCGTTTAAAGAACAAATATTAAAGGTACTAAATAATTTGTAAACTAGCTAATCAGATGTTATATGTTTACTAGTTTTAGAAACACAGTAATATTGTTAATCTACTTTTAACTTCTTTTACATATATTTAAAAAAAATTTATGATTGTATAACATAATCATGTGCTACATATATGTATATGTATATGTACATATACGTTATGTATTATACATAAACGTTCGTTTACAATTTCTTAAAAAATTGCTTTGATATGTATGAAAATTTTGATTTATTTTACTTAATATTTTTTAAATTATTTGAAAGCTTAAATCTAAGAATCTTGGCTCCATAAATACAGTTAAAATATACAATCTAAATAAACAATCTAAATGATTATTTTCTTATATATTTAAAATAACTTTATTAAAATATTCAAAACTTTAATAAAATATTAAATAAATTAGTATTTTAATATAATACTTTAAACTTTCGTTTTAAGTAAAACAATATATTAAAAATTTTTTAAATAAAATCATTTGCAACACCGAATCTCTCGTCAGCTTGTTCTATAGTTTTCGAATTCTTGTTTGTTACAAAAATATATATATTCATTTCATATTATAAAACTTATATTTTATAATGTAAAATCTTTATAAAAAATATAAAAATTTGTTTCAATCTTAATAATTCACATATTGAATATTCAAATATTCATTGATGTAGTATTATATTAAATTAATTACGCTTTGAATTTTGAGAAGACTTAATTTATAAAAAATTTAAATATACGTGTATTTTGAAATAGTAAACTTGTACCTCGATTTAATTAGAAAACGAGGAGAATTAAGAAAAAACAAATGACCATTCCTAACTAATTTAATGCAGCATCGATCTCGAAAATTAAAAATTGCAAACTCAATTTCATTTCAAATAAATTTCTATAATGTCCTTCGATGAGTGTTTAATTCACGTGAAAGGAAAGTGCAGAAGGATATTCTGAATAACAATGGAAAAAAATTTGTTTCAAACGCACCGAAAATTTATTCATTATAGAGCGAGAAAGTTTACATCGATGAAAAACCGGATACAAAGCCACTCATCCATATTACCGATAAATTCCAGACTCACCGATGGCCTCTGGAGCAACGGTTCTTTCAGCGGCGTCCTGGTGCTGATTCGTACGTCCGAGGATGCTATCGATGGAGAAGGCGACGCCTTTACCCGATGCAGCGGCAGCCTGGAGGGACTCCGGGTAGGGCTCGACAGTTCCACTCGACTCCGAGGACGAACCGTAACCTTCGACAGGCTCGTCGATCGCGTGGACGTCTCCGCCGTCGGGCCGCGAGCTCTCCGGACTCGATGGCCACGATGACTCAAGCTCCTCCGAGGTCATGACCACTGGTACTCCTCTCGTTCTAAGACGAACGTCTTCTTAGCTCGGCATTGCTGGCTTTTTCAAAATTCATAGCGCGTGTTTATTTCATTTATACAAGAAGTTTTACCATTTAGGTTAATACCGAGAACACTTTATATTTTATAAAAAACAAGTGATTTTTAAGTCTACGGATTTGTTAAGTAAAAATATAATGAAGGCAATCGATGTATTATATATTAAAAAAGAAAAAGAAATGTACATTGGTTATAAATTACATAAATTAAATAAACGTGTTATTCTTTTGTGAATTACTCAACTTGAATTCTATTTTTTCTAAGATAAAAAGATATCGCGTTTTAGAATTATACATAAGCCACTAATATTCGTATTATAGTTTCAATAAAGAAATTTTTATTCGTTATGACACCGTTATAATAATATCTTACCTTACTCAAATACTATTTTTTACTGACGAATAATCCACTTTAACGGACATATCTACGAGTTTATTACTTTTTTCGACGTCGTCATCAATAAGCACAATTTATCCTCTCTAGGATCATCAACGTGGGTAACAAAATGCCTCCTTAACTCTTTCAAGCCTCGAGAAACACTTCGTAAATTTTCACTGTAAACAAAACACCAACGCCAAACTTGTCCAACTCCCAAATAAAAAACTCGATCGCGCTCACTATTCTCGTGGAAAACTATTCTCGTCGCGTCACTCCTGAGTGATTCCTGACTCAGGAAAAGGACCTCGATCTTTCGAAAAAGTGGAGATCCATCGCTCGGGAGGCTCGAGCGAAGACCGACGGCACGGCTCCCGAAAATTCTCGGACGCCGAACGAGCGGGTCCATCCAGCATCCGCGGATGTTTCCCCCACCGCTAGGAGGCGCGGCCTTCAGGGTGCCGTGAACGCCTACCGCATATTCGGCGGCTCATGACCCGGCGCTACGCGAACTTTGCCAAGTGAGATTTAAAAATTCTTATTGGCCGAAGCAAAAGCGCTAGTTACGTCGACATTGTGCACCGCTAAGTGCATCGCTGACGGATGTTGTCTGCCCCCCCCCCATCCAACCCCATCGCGAGAAGGCTCGAATCAATTATACGGATTCTGTGGCGCTATCGAAGGTTCGTTCGCGATTGGGCTTTTTTTATCCTCGTTTAAGATTTGAGTCTTAAAAATAATAGGTTCCGCCTATTGTACATTGGCAAAACCATAACTGATGAGGACTCTGATGTGATTCATTATTCCAAATAAATGCGTAGTTTTTACCGGTCTAAAAACTGTAAATAAATAAAGAGAAAATGAAAAAAATATATGATTATATTAATTACTTGTAAATTTTTTTTTGTATAGAAATAAATTTTAATATTTTAAGTCTTTCTAGAAAGAAGTAATTAACTTTGTTTTATTTTTATTTCATAAAAAGATTTTACACTCTAATGAACTTTGACACATTAGATTATAATTTTAATGTAATATTGGCAATATAAATTTTAGATCCTAAAATACAAAGAATTATTAATAGGTATAGAGTATTATTATCAATTTCTTTCAAGCAAGTATGTAATCACAAACAGTATTCAGTATTATATTATAGTTTTATTTTATAGAAAATAACAACTTAAAGGCCATCAAAACATCGTTTGTACTATAAACAAAATCAAAAAATTGAAATTGAAAAAATTAAATAAAATTATCAGCGTTGCGTACAAAATAAAATTAATAGATTAATTAATATAATATTAACATTCTTTAAATCTTAAATTAACGTAAATTAAACACAAAATCATTAAAAAATTGTGTATTATTTTTGTTACAATTTTTACTAGCTTTCAGTTTTGGAACACCAGAAATCGTTCCTTTCTTCTAAATATTTTATTTATTTCTCTAAAAAGTTTATATTCTTGTTCAATTAACTATACGAAACTTTAACGAGGTACAATAGCTCAAGTTATTTTTAACTACATAAAAATATTTTGATGTATTACTTTGATGGTTTTTATTTTATCAACTTGAAAACGGATTATTGAACCTTTTTTAATCTTTTTAAATTTAACGTAGTAGTTAAAATTAAATTACAGTAACATTATTATAAATTTAAAAGCGTCTCAATTTCATTGGTTTATATTTATACTCCTTCAACTTCAATTATACGTAATTAAAGACTTTCTAATTATATTTAAAGTAATAATAAAAATACAAATTCAATCTTTGGAAGCGAATCGATAGCTCATAAGCTTAGACGCAAAGACAAAACTTCGTTGATTCTCGATCGTGGTTTTCATTGAACGTCGATTGTATCGGACAATACGTTACCACTTTCGTCGATCTTCGTTCTATCTCGAGGGATCTGCCCTTACAATGAAAAGAGCACCTTGACCGTCGTTGAGGTATGGACCTGTGGAGCAATTTTCCACGAACCTTTTCACATTCATCGGCGTTGTGGATGCTATTATTGTTGCCTGCCACTGATAAATAACCCTACAGTAACTCCCCGGTTGTCCATTTTGTGCTCTTTTTGCCCCTTCTTTCGAGTTATTTCCATTTTCCTGGGCTATTGTGATTTTTATTTCCACTTTGCTAAAAAGAAAAACCTTTTATTTCAACACGAAAGTAAATCGTTATAGTAAAGATCTTTTTATAAATAATGTATTAGTACTTTAAATCGGATTAAACGTACACATAATTTATGTTTAAGATGTATTCATTTATTTGCTATTTGTTGTATTATCGATAAGTGTTTGAATTACACAAATCATTTACATAAAAATATTTTAAATAAGTTGTATTAAAATATTCCTTTCTAATAATTAACTCGATAAAAATTTTTTATTAATATCACTGAATATTTTATCCAAATATTTTAAAGTAAGTTATTTAAAAATAATATTTTGTTTTCTTGTATATTAAGTTTAGAAATAGGGGATAATTATTTAAAAATAATATTGTGTTTTCTTGTATATTAAGTTTAAAAATAGGGGATAATTATTTAAAAATAATATTATTTTCTTGTATATTAAGTTTAAAAATAGGGGATAAGTTAAAGAAATGATAAATATTACATTAGAAGTAAATTTTAAATTTTAATAAATGATTACGTGATCTATTCCATATTAATTTTACTAGAAAAGAATTTTTTCCATTTGATAAATATTTACTTCTAAGTTAGTAAAAATAAATACGATAGCAATAATTATTTTGCATTGATAAAATTAAAAGTAACGGCAGCAGTAATAAATATTGCCGTCACTGCTTATCGTATGAAGTATGACTATATAAAAAAAAAATTATATCTCAAAAATTCTAACTTCGGTTATTGTAAAATCATATTGCTTAATATTATTTATAAACAAAAATTTCTTGAAACCCTTGAAACTACTATTTTGAACGAAGAAATTTATTTTTTAATTTATAATTTTATAAGATAATGATTAAAAATATAAATATAATGTTAATATATGATTATAAATTTTTATAGCAAGAAACTGTAAATATTAATATAAAATATAATAAGAATTTTTAAATATTCTAATTTTGTAATAACATTTAAAATAATTATAATCAATAATATGTTCCTATCAAGTATTTTTAATATTATTTGTAATTAATTCTCATTAATTAAATAATATACTTATTGTTTTACCTAAAAATAAAATTAAAAAAAAATCCATATTGAAATTAAATTATTATTTTATGAAATAAAAATCTTGAGTTCCAAATGTTAATTAAGAAAAAAAATCCTTAAATTTCCAATATACTCTTCAACTAAGTATCTTAGTAAGAAGCTACATTGAAGTGCCGAGTTTTTCAGCCATGTAACCGCTATTTCATATTGTCAAATAAACGGGCGAATTCATAAGGTTGAGCTACCCGATGATTAATCATCCGACATTGCAATTCTCACCCTCGCGATTCCCATTGGCCACCTATTCCTAGGCAGCCCACTTAAGCCCCGCCTATTACTGGATCAAGAGTGGGGTTGAGCCGCTCATCCGGTTTTTGGCTGGGGGAATTCGGGGCGTGAAATGTAATTTAATAGTTCGGGAATTAATTGATCTATTTTGTAATACAAGATTAAATAATCAACTTTAAAAATACTGCGGTAAACAAAGTTATTATGAAGTATAGAAGCCTAAAATAGGGAATGAATATTATATAAATTAATGATAATGAGTTTCTGAACATTTGAAATCTAATACGAATTTACAAGTTTAACGTTTCGTATTTTTATTATATGAAACTTTTTATTTTTTTTCGAAAATGCTCAATTTATAAAAGAAATCTGATCTTTTATATAATATTATTTTAATACTGTATTTAAAGTTCAAGATTTATTTAAAAGAATATATTGTTTAATAAGTCGAAGATTATTATGCATATAATAGTTACTTATACAGTTATAATATTAAGATACAACTATTACATATAAATAAACAAAAAATGGTTAACAATAATATGGAGATTGTATATTAATTATATTAAAAATTTATTTATATAAATTTATATCTTGTTTCAAAAATATTTCTAACGTATATTTTATAACAAAGATTTTAAATGAAATTTCTCTACTAAAATCAATTTCTTAAATATGACAACAGTTTTTATATATATAACAAATTACTTTTTATTTAATATAGTATTAAAAGAATATTATATTATTTATTAATTAATTCGATATTTCTGAACTTTATTTTTTTTCAATTGTAAAAATATTATCTTTTGAATATTATAAAACAAATGTTTTCAATAAAATTATTGTGTAGATAATAAGATTAATTTGATAATCAAATTTTTATTTAATAATGCTTAAATAATTTTTTTTTATTAACATGACACGAATGATCACAACTGTGCACCTTTAGTATTTTAATTACAATTTTCATTATGCAGAAATAAAGTTAAATTAGTAATGACAAATATAATTCCTTCGACTTAAAACGTATTAGTATTTAAAACCATCGTATCAAAAACTAATACTATAGCTAAAATAATTTGTAATTCTGGTTCAAATATTTATAGAAACTTATACTAAAAATATTTTTTAAAGAAATTAAAATTTACATTTCATAATTATCATTGAACTGTTATCTATGTTTTAAAAAATTATTTAATGCTTAATATATACATATAATAAATAATTAATTAAATATTTGATTAATAATAATCATTTTGTTTATTATTTATGATATTATAAATACTATTAAAGATTAATAAAATTTTATCTTTTATTCATTTTTATATTATAATATGTACCTTTCATTAATCAAATTAATGAAATTATATGAAAAAGAATTATTTTTACTACTTACGTGTTATTATCTATCTTGACTCTTAAAAACTTTTATTTTTAAAAATGTAACTTTATTATTTATAATATGTTTTACTACTTAAAAAAATTAAGTTATGATAGATTAAAAATATAATGAAATAAAAATTATACAAGAAAATATAATTTTTTTAAATATTAACAGATTGTGGAAATATTTTCTGAATAAACTATTAAATATTTTATTACTTATGAAACTTTCAGATTTTGATAAAAACTTAGGATTTTATGTATTATAAATAGCTTTGCATTTAAAAAAAATTTATGCGAAAAATTACAATGAATTAATTGATCTAGTATTTAATATTCCATAAAAATAATCTTGAGAAGAAATAAAAATAAAAAAATTTTTACAAAAATAATCATTAGTATATTACGTTATTGAAGTATAACTATTTTAAATAAATTATACAAATTTCAACAAAATATAGTCAATTAATAAAAAATTATGTTAATCTCAAAAATTTTCGCGTAATGAAAGTGAAAGATTCGTATAAAAATATATTTAATGACTTCTAACTATATATTTTTAAAGCTGTTCTTTATATTTATCGAGTATATGTTAAGAGATAAAATTTTTTTGAAAAGTGGATAAAAAAGAATGAAAAAGTAATACGATGTGACCAAGCAAATATAAAGCAAATATTTGGAGATTGAAGATTTGAATAAGTAAAATCGAGAAAGAGTATAAGCAAAAGAATGAACGATTAAATGTTTGAAGATTTTATGAAAATTAATAATTAAAATTATAATTAACAAAATTTTCTCGTTATAAGTCCGTGTAAATAAATTAAAGTAAATTCTTTAATTACATATCTAACTGGATTAATTGTAATTTTGAACAATTTGTACCCGAATGTTAAAATAAACAGTTGATCGCAATGCTTTATAATAGGTTATAATTATTTACAAAAGAGTACAAAAATTCAACTGATATATAATAAAATAAAAACTCATCGTACAGTTAATATGAACTTTATCGAATTTTTAATATCTCTTTTGCAACATTTACATCTCTTAATGTTTGTAAATACGTTTTTAAGCTCTTAAATAACATAAAAATAATGTCAATTTAAATCGCATGTAGTAACGTGCGTAATTGAAATCTATGTATCAAATTTCAAAGAATCATATTTTCCTGTAAACCAAAGTGCAAACGTTCATCCAAGGTGGAAAATTTTAACTTCGGGTGAAACTTGTGCAATCATAGCTCGCGTAATAAATCGATCGCAGACGCGTTGCACGTGTGTATGCGATAGATGATATTTCTCGCCTCAGCGTCTGAAAAGCCCCTTACATGATTTATCTACTCCCGTGCTCGCAGATTAAAGGTGAGAACGATGCGGCGCAACAAAAGTTCGGCTACGAAAGATCCCCTAAGTACCGTTAGCCACGCACGCGAGTCTAACTTATTCACTTGCGTCTGATTCTTTTCCGAGTTTTCACCTGGTAAGTGTGTGAATACACGGGGATACGCGCATTTTTACTTTGCTTTTTTCCTCGACTTTTATGGCACTTTCGTTACCGCTTTCAATACATGCATTAAGTTCGGTAAATAGAAATTACAAGTAACTTTATACTTTTACAAGTTATAACTGTATTGAGAATTGCTTCTAATTTTGAATAATTTTTAGTGGTTAAACTCCATTTACGGGGACATTACATTTTCAACAACTACATTTTCCGCTGAATATTCTTACTACTAATAGTATTCTTTTTAAGCAGAGATATATTTAATTAAAAAATCATTATTATTGTAAATACTTAATTAAGATTCTTTTCAACGATGATTATGAAAAAATTTAATGTTTTTTAATTTTGAAGCCTAAATACAAGATTAAATTAATTTTAATCTTTGTTTTATGCTTTTTTAAATTAACTTTTTAATTTGAAAAATATATTTATTATAAAATATTATGTTTAAATTTATAATTATTTTTTTATTCATAACTGTATATATATACATATATAATTAAGTTTTCTTGAATTATTTGATAAACTATTATCGTTTAAGACTTTTTCTTTTCTATACGATAATATATAAAGAAACTCTACCGACATAAAACTTTATTTAGTTTAAATAAAAATAAAAAAGTTTTTTCGATCGCTCAACGATAGTTTTTAAAGAAAAAATGTAAAAATAAAATCGTTAGTTTTATATTTAAATATAGATATATTATTTTACTGGGATATGGTATATTTATTTTCTTAACTAAAACTATTATTTCTTAATATTATGTTTATCGGTAATTATGGTCAGCCCTACATTTAAAATCAATATAAATAATGGTTAACACTTAGAATATCCCTATTTAGTTAATTTATGACCCGTAAATAAAACACGTTTTAACGTGTAAGTGCTATTGTATAAAACGCATCTAATAGTTTGTGTGATATTAAATGGTATTATCATGATCTCAGGTATTATTATGGTACATTTTTCATACAATTTTCCAAGCATTAATAATCAATTACATATCAGACACTTTGTATTTACCGATTTAACGTAGAAGCGAACGATATTACCAAAGCACACGAGAAGGTATCATCAGTTAATAAAAGTAATAATACGCATTAAGATCGTAAGAGAAAGAGAGTAAAGCCCAAAACTTGGCCTTGCGTGACGATATTACCTCGATCAATCAAACACCTGAGAGAATGCGGTAACCGTGCTTATCCAAAGAAGGGCATTTATGGGTAACGGGGAAGAGGTTTTCGATGATCCTTGAATTTTCTCTTTTTTTAATTCGTTTTCTCACTTAGCTTGATATTATGTGTGTTAAATTTAGGCATGTGCGCGATCCCTTTTCTCCCAATAGAAATTTGCCGGTCGACGTGCTTTTAATTTAGAGCGTGATCATTTATCATGTTTAATGATCGCGCATAGATCGTGTGTTTTTTCATTTAATGCAGCTCGATGTTATTTCAAAAAATTAAGAGTGGAATATTTAGAAGGTTATTCTTTTGTATTTTTAAAAATAGATCATTTTGATTATTCATCCTCTTAATTTGTAAATCTGAGATCCATAAAGAATTTATTTCAATTATAGTACCGTTCTATTAATTTTTTATATTTGAATTAGTAATACAGAAATATATAAATTTAATCAGAGCAAAAATTTAATATTTAATACTTAAATAAAACGTCATTATTCATGTATTATTATTATCATTGTTAATTATTTTATTCGTCATAAAAAAGTAGAAATTTTAAACATCTGTTAGTCTATTAGTAAATTCATTATAATTCTTCAATTTTCATTAGAAAAAATTTTTTTTTATTATCAAACTATTAATATCATATATTGTTTAATAAAAAGCCATTTAGAAAAATTTCATAAAATATTTTATAAGTGTTCATTATTATATAGAACAATATTTTTATATTGCAAATAACCTTGTAATAATTTTCAGAATAATGGTTCTTAGTTCGTTAAAAAATTTCAAGTACAATTATATCTTTGTACATTATCAAATTTAAACATTTCAATTTGCTTCTATAACTCAATGTTACTTTTATTTAATTTTATAAATTCGCAACTATGATTTAAGTTAAATTTTTCTTATATCTTTAATCAGTTATATAAAAATAATATAATTGCTTTTGTTTAAGTACTAATACAGTGTATTTTATTTTTTATATAACATAATATATATATATTCAATTTTATTTCTGAATTATAATACTAAACATTTATAAAAGTTGAATATCAAAAAACATAAATTCATACGATAATCTCACCCTCTAAAATAATTTTAAATGAATTGTTTTCAAAAATGAGGATAAGAAGCGCATCCATTAGCATAGGACGGATGTACATTATTCAGGAGGAAGACTGGCGTGAGTGGTTTTTTTTTAAGATTGGGAGTATTTAATCAATGTTCGAATTTTCCTTAGCGGAAAATTGAATGAATTTAGGATTAAAAGTACATTGGTTTTTATATACTAATGAATCTTCGGAAAACGAACGGTTCATTTCTATGCGAAAGAATTTATTATCAATAAACGTCGTAGCGTGTTTATTATTCCTTTGACAAATTTGAATTATAAAATACTTTTCAAAGAAAACGACATTTATTTTTTTTAATATAATTGTTTGTAATTAATGTGATGTCTTATTTATAAATAAATTAAAATACGTGGCACATCAAAATGAAAAATATTCAAAATCTTATTTAATATTAAAGCCATATTTATTATTATTAATTATTCAAGTGAAATTTAGAGTAAGAGTATATTGTTTTATTTCAAATAAATTTAGTTATTTCTATAATTATTTGATTTTGAAAATAACCAATATTGAATAGTCTTAACATCTCATCTAATTTTAATTTTTACAAAAAAATTGTTTCTAGTATATTACTATTATCATACGTATAATTAATTATATGATGGTATTTATATAATAAAATTTTTTTAATATGGAATATTTTTTTCTCTCGTTTAATAATCAAAACAAATATTAAAACTTAAAATTGATAGAATATCTTTATTATAGTTTACAATATTACAATTTGTATTGTTATAATTATTTATATTGTAAATGTAAAGTTTGAAATTTCTTCATGTTTAACAGTTCTCAAACTAAAAAGAAAAATATTTACAATACTTAAACTCTGAAATAAAACAATATTTAATTGGAATCTTAAGCATAAACTATAGAATTCTAAATATATGTAAAAATTTCATTATCGAATTGGAAAACTTGATATTCATTAACAAACTCTCAATAAATAAGTATCCACAGTAAATATAATTTTTAATAAAATTAAATATAACAATTTATTACATATATTAAAAATATTCTAAATTACATTAAAACTAAAAATAATAAATGATTTTATAAGATAATAGTAAAAAATTATAAATAATAATTTATTAATTATTTATTACTTAAAATTTGACATGGAAATTTATTTAATAAAATTCATAAATATATTTATCGAATCTGATTTATCATTTTTTTGAATAATGTATCATATTATAAGATATTTTAGTTAAAATTTAATGTAATAACTATTTGATTCGTATATTTTTTGCAAAATAATCATAAAAATACTAAAAAAAACTTGGTATAACGAAAAAATAAAATGGTTAAAAGAAAAAAGTTTTCTTTTTTGAAATAAAATGAAAATACCATAAATTATATTATTTTATCAAGGTTAATCGATTTTTATTTTATTACACATTCAATAAAGAATACATATTTACATGATAACATTTGTTAAAGACACGGAATACAATAATTTTAAATTAACATTGATTTCAAAATGTATATAAAATTTTTTAAAGTACTAAGCGAATAAGACATTTAAATATTAAAAATCAAACCGTAATGCAACTACCCTATATTCATTTCTTTATATCACTTTAATAAATTTCATACTTATAAATAAATCAGCATTAGAAATACTAAAGCTTTTGAAAATAGTAGAATTTTTGTTGTGCAAAATTATTAATATTAGGATCTAATTTAATAATAAGTATGTGCACTTTTTTAATACTCGAAGAAAAATATATAATGAAAATATTTTTGCTTTATCATTTACTTAATCTCTTAGAACTGATACATTTTTTTAACTTTTTATTTTAAATTCATTTGTTGCAATGGATTATTTAAATTATTTAAACTACGTGAAAGTGAAAAATATTTAAACAAATGGAAGGCATTGTGTTTGACTTTTGTACAACCATTTATAAATTTTTGATAATTTTTATATTTTGTAATTATCTCTATATATCTAATAGCTATTTATTATCATAAAAATTTGTAGTTACACATTTATAAATTGTAATTTTTAATAATAATATGTCAAAAATATAATTAGTTTATTATCATTCATGTTTTATCTATTTTCTAATATTACATTTAGAGTATAAATGGTCCGAGAATCAATTAAATGGCTAATTTAGAATACAATATTGAAGCTGTCATTGTTTCAAATATAAAGAGACTAGTAGCATCACCTCTAAATATAGGAACTAAATTTATTTTATAATGTTAACTTATTACACATTCAATAATCATTTTTTAAAAATTTACATAAAATAACATAAAATCTCGGTTTTAAAATATAACTGACAAGTTATTGGAATGAAAAATGTATCAATGAATAATCTATTGTAATTATTAAAGTTTCGCATTAAAATAATATTTTAATTATAAATAATGTTATTGCAGGTACATTATTAACATTTTTTTTTTAATATGTTAAAATAAAAGAAAACTGCTATATATATAACATAAATTTTAAATATATTAAATTTAAATAATTTTAACTTATACTGTTGTAAATTAAAGAAAATATAAATAATTATATGTAATTATGTGTAAACGGATGAAGAATCATTTTACATATTTCTATAAAATACGAAGAACAGAGAATGTATTTGCTGATTCTTTAGAAGCAAATAATAAATAAAATCTTCTAATTATGTAACAACAGTAAAAAGCTTTAGTTTGATTATTAGAATTTAAACAATAATTAAAATAATTGAATTTTATCTAAAATATACATTGCAGTATAATCAATGCTAACTATAATTATAAATCGTTGCAATAATTATTATTTCTCATGTTTTAAAATATTTTTCTACAATATTATATAGCTTTAATAATGTCATCTATGATAACATGGTATTATTTAAGAAAATAAAATAATTTTATTAATATTTAACATGATAAATATACAGGTAAAGTAGAATATTTTATAAAAATAAAATTTTAAAATTGTATGAAACTTATTTCAGATATTATAGATCGTAGCATTGACTTTCCTATCCGAATAATTTTAAAAGAAATTTTGATCGCACATTTTTATACCGTATAATACAAATACAATATTTTATATACTAAAAAATGGCTAGCATTACATAATTCGAGTATAGTCTATTTTATTTTATAATATCTTAGAAATTTATCGACATAAAATAGATTTACTAATTAATTAATTTAATACATTAATGTTTAGACAGTATAATAATTTATCAGTTCTATTTATGAATTCTTAAATTAGAATAATTTGTATTATTTGAAGCTGTGCAAATTTACATAAAAAGATTAAATAGACTCATTTATTAAATAAAATATGTTAATGCTACAAAAAGTAATAAAAACACAAATTGAAATTAAATAATTATTATACCAACTAATTAAATTAATTTATTTTAGAATCGAAACGTTGTTATAAAATAACTGTTGCGGTCAGAAAGCCTGCCGAAAACTTAGCCTCGCGCAGGAGGTATCAAGTTACAAGGAGGCGAAAAAAAAACAATTATAAAATGACACGAGTAAAATTATCAGAAATCAAACCGATCGCGAAGCGTTGAATTACTCGCCACCGGTTATCAAACATTTGACGCGGGGATGCTCATAGCCAGTGTAAAACTGTAAAAACAAAATCGCTGCTCGGAGCTCGGAGAAGTGAAAAGAAACGAAAGACTCTTGCGGTGTTTCTGTCGCGACGGAGAGCAATGTTAACCACGTGTGCGTCGCCGCGCGGAGCTTCTCAAGGAGTACGAGTAAACCTCCCAAGGGAGGTAACAACGAAGGAAAAACATCGCGAGATAGTGAATTTGTGGAGGTCGCGACTGGCTCGGCGTTTGCAATGGTGCGGGTTCGACTGGATTTAGTACCCCAGACCTAGAGGGTCATCATCGCAAGATCCAAACGAGAAATAGCGGGGGAAGAATCGCCGATGAACTGGCGGACGGCCTTTCAACTGTCGGGATAATAGAGATCGCCAACCCAAACAAAGTAGACGTCGAACAGGGCGACAGTATCCTCCTCGGGAGAGGGGAAACAAGTCGCGTGTCTATGAAGACGCATTTGTCCGGGTGGCGATCTCCTCCGATGGGAGAAAGGAGGGTCGCGAAAACATCGAGAACCTGGGAAACCGTCGCGCGATAACCACGCGAGAAACGAAAAGACTCAGGGCGTCTCGTATTAAGGTCAATAATGCCTTGTTGGGGCTCGACTTCCCGGAAAATGAAACCGTCTAAATAAAAGGGAAAGTAAAAAGAGAATAAGAGGGAACGAGAAATGCTTATATATATATATATATATATATATAAGCACGTATCAGGAAGGAGATCAGCTTTGAGCTGACGAGACAAAAAGATAATACGCGGTACCGAAATTGTATACGACATCCAAAATTACTGTACATGGCCGACTAAACACGCTCTAAAACATAATTTTATTGCAAACGAAATAAATCTCGTTGAAAAAATCGAAAATGTTTGTTTTTTCATCCCCAACAGTAATAGATATATCGAATATATGATCACATAAATTAGGTAAATCGTACAAGTATATAATATATTAGTATTTTCTTAGCAGGTTAAATCTATTTTATGCAACATAATACATAATCTTCAGAATCTAGAACTTAAAATTTAGACCTAAGTAAAAATTACATAAATTACATAAATTATACTTTAAAATATTCATAAAAATTTTTTTTATAAAATATTGTTGATTATAATTTAATCAAAAAATATAAATTATTATAAAATTACATTACCATGATCGTTTAATTTATTATTTTAATAAAAATATATATTTTATATTTGCATACTCTTTAAATATATGTTTTTTCAATTTTTAAAGGTTTGCAGAATTTTTTGCTATTATTAAATTATAAAAATCAGATTAAACATAATTTATAATAGACTTAAATTCTGAAAAGTTCAGATATACTTAAAATATCACAAAATAAAAAAATATTTTATGTGATAAAATTAAAAAAAAAATTATGTAATAATAATTAATCAATAAAATTTTAAACGCGTACATAAAATTTCGGAGACAAACGATTTGTTGTATTTAATACATTTTTCTCATAAAATTCATCGAGAGGTTAATTTTATTCTATTTGTCATATTATATCGCTTATATACAACTAAACATTTCACTTTTTCAAGTTTTAAAAAGATAAATTATCTCTCCTACACTTATTTTATTTAAAATATTGTTCTTTCTTCTAATACGAGTATCCCTTGATCGTAAATTAATTTTGTATTTCGAGGGAGCAATAAACCAGTGGCACTATATATTTTATAAAATACTTTGACACCGAAAATATTTGATGTTACAGACACAATCCTTCATATCCAGATAAACATTGCATAAAACATGAAATTCATCGGTCGCGTCTCCCAAGAAGACGCGACTTCGATCGCCGGCTCTGTTCTTAAAGATCGAGATACATGATCTGAGTTGCAGAGAGGGCGCCACAAGCGGCCAGGGTGCTGGCCACGCAGACGACGGCGGTGGTGGTCCCGGAGATGCTGACGATCGTCCCTAGGCAGCACGAGAGCAAGAACTGCGCGAGGAACACCATCGACGAGACGATGGCAACGTCGGTACCCAACCCACGAATACTTCCGTTTTGTATGGCCTCACCTTCCGCCGTAACTGCAAACTTAGTCATCGCGAGTCTTTAATACTTTAGTTATACTTTTAATTCGTCTCCCCCATCGTACTTTATTAATATATATTTAAATAAATGAAAATTAAGGTAATATCAAAACGAAGGTTAATTTTTTCAAATTGTTTAATAATTTATTTTAAAGAATTTATACATAGACTGTGAATTTATTTATTTTTAATTTTTAATTAAGATTTTATGTATTATAATTCTATACGATTAAAATCTTTCAATTTACGATTCGATATTTCTGATACTGTAAATATTTAGTTTTCGAAAATTATTCTGATTGACAGCTGCTGTCGGCAATGTTTATGGTCACTGCAAAATCATTCAAAAGATATTCTACCGACGATCAACGTCTATCGAAAGTTAAAAGCAATTATAATTTTTCGTGTAAAAGTTCGTGTTAGCAAATATTTATCATTAGCTTTGCCAGCAATTATAGGAACGGAAAAAAGATTCATCCATCGTCGAATGGATAACTTACTGTGCCTGAAGCATGATAATGTGCGATCAATAAATACGGCATGGTAAAGAGCGTGGAATACATTACACCTGCGGTCCACGAGAATATTATAACACCGACGGGATGTTTCATCAATGCCATCATCATCATTCCACAACTGTAGAAGAGTAATCCGCAAATGTAGACTTTCCGCGCTCTGAAAGACGAAGTTTCAATTCGCGTTAAAGCATTTACGATTGATTAATGGACATCAAGGCTTACTTGTAGCGCTGGATTAATTTTTCGATTATTAGAGAGTAGCATGCACACGATAATGAATACATAGACATTCCCCAGCAACCGAATCTCACTCCGGATTCATATAATTCACGTTCCTTTGATCCTTCTGGAGCCTGTGAATACGTAAAGTATGTTAGTTCGCATGAATCAAGATAAATTTTTGTTTTGATCTTTCTTTATGAAATGAGTTAAAAATTTTTTTTCTTGTTTCTTCATATTTTTATCCCTTTTAAAACAAATATTTATTGATTTTTTAAACATATTTTTCATTATTATCAAATTATAAATTTTGATATAGTACAATTATATTGATAAAATTTAAATATTAAGCAGTAGAGCTGATAATGACATTTTGCATTTTAAAAAAGTATAAAAATGTTTCGAAACCAACCATATATAGATAAATAATAATAATAATCTTAAATGTACAGTTTCTTATTCTATCCATTTTCTACATATAAATACAGTAAAATTGTTGTCAAAACATTTGTTTTTCCGTAACAAATTCGCAAAAATAATACAACATTAATGTAAGACTGCGATCGCTGTATATAACAGCAAATTAATCATAAATAATTTATTATATGTAAAATTATTATTTATTATGATTGAAAAAACAATATATTGTATTTATTGGGTGCAAATAAATGAAATTGATTAAAAGTTTTTGGAATGGTCGATGATTATATTAATTAAGAGATTGATATATAGAATTTTTTAATTATTAAAAAATATTCTTAAAATTTTTTTGATTTTAAAATATTTTTCTAACTTAGATTAACATTTTTATGTTTTTTTAAAAAGTTAAAAATTACTAAATTTGATTAATTGCTTCATGATCGTTGATTATCATCTTTGATTTATAGCGTTTCAATAAGATATGTAAAACTATATGGCATTTTTTTGTCTGAGAGAGTACGAAAAAATTTTTATATTTATATTAGTTTTATCTATTTATATAAAATATAATTAAATAAATAATAAAGAAAAAATTAGTAAAATTATTTTAACTAGAAAAATTAAATTATATTTAAAACTATACATAAAAATGTAAAAGACGTTCTATTAATAGTATTAGGTCAAAGCACGGTGTATAATTAATATGTTATTTAAAATTAATTATATTTATCTAATATTTAGTCATTCAGTCAAATTACTTAGATTAACAGTAGTCAAATACTGAAATAGATCCTCAGGTATTTTAAGTATCGCCACTTAATTACAGTAATTAAAGAAAGAATGTTTGATTTATCTAAAAATATTATGAATTCTTAGATTTTGAAATGAATTTATCCAAAAGCAAATATTTCTTTACGATGAAGAAGTAATAATCGGTTAGTTTTGAATACGAAAAAATATCGACAAGTGCGTACCGTTGGATCTCCACCATAAACTGCTTCACCGACGAAGTCAGTAAAATACAACGAGTAACAGACGTGAGCCATCCAACAACAAAGATTCGTTAGGCAAACCATTCTCATGCTGTGTGGCATATACAAGATGGAAAAAAGATATTCCATAATCGTGGCCTTGGGATTGACGGATGAATCCTCCACCGCATCAATTGCGTAATCCTCGGCATCAATAGTTGGCTGCACCTCTGGGATCATAGGAACGACTCCGGGCTTTCTCGGCTCTTGTGGTAGTGGTTTCATCGGGAATTCCTGAGATTTATTGTCGGACGTATTTAGTTTTATTTTAAAGTAAATTCAATTTAGTAGAATTGAGATGTATTTTTATAGTCATTTAGTTATGTTTCACGCATTTTAAGTTAATACAATCAAATAATCCAAGTTTTTTATTTCTATCGCGTTATAAATGATTTATATGTAACGGAATTTTATTGTTATAGTTATTCTTTATACGTTCGGTACAAACATTTTCGATATAAATCTAGTTGCTAACTGTTTTAGTTTGTACTCGTCAGAATTTAAAACTTTAAAAATGTTTAAGTATTTGAATTTTCAAAAACGACTAAAATTTTACCGACAGGTTTACGCTATTTTTAAATAACTTAAAAGTTGTGTTAGTTTTTTCGTGAAATTATTCAAATTTAAATATAATGAATAATTTGAAAATAAACATTTTTATATATAACGGAGTATTTCAAATGTAATAAACTATTCATATGTTAAATTTTATTTCGTACACATTAAATATAAAGTGAACCAATTTTTAATAATATAATATTAATAAACACAAATCTAGTACAAAAAATTATTTCATTATATTTTGTAAAATGTAATAGACAAAGTAATTAAAGGAAAACATCCACGATAATTATTTAAATAAAAACATGAAATCAAATGTATAATTTACATTTTTTTAAATTATTAAATATATTTAGTAAATATTACCCATTTAAATTCGTTATTATAAACGAAAATTAATTACTCAAATTCTATCCAGTATGATTATCATCGCTTATATATTAATATATTATAATTAATATGTTATTATGTATTATTAATATCAAATTTTTATAATTTTTACGTTATTTTTTCATTTCCAAGTTAATAACAATTAATTATTATTCGTTAATAAAATAAAATTCTTTCTTATTAATTTAATAATAGTTAATTCAAATTAAAAAATTATTTAATATTTCGATACACGAATATTATAATCACTTTTGATGTCTGATTTTATTGACTGAAGTTTAATTGGATGTATGTGACATAAATAACGTTTGTGCAACTTTCAATTAACTTACGTTGGTTTTAGTATTATCAATTTCTGGTTCATTTCCGAGAGTTCCATAACTAATAGACTCGTCGGTAGCTATTTTTTCGCTCTCGTTTGCTCGTTGCTCATCTTCCAACTAATAATTAAAAATATTTTATAAATTTATGAATTACTTTTGAATTCTAGAGGTAGAATTATTAAAAATTTTATATTATTTAAGTAACTTATATTAAAAATTAATGTAAAATAAACAAGTATCAATTAATAGTAATAATTATAATAAAATTCTAATAATTAATATATTTAATTAAAACATCGTAGAAATTAATTTAACTTTTGTAAGCGTTAACGTATCGTAAATTTACAAATAACATTGGTAATAATATTAGATAAATGAAAATGAAGTTTAATCAAATGTGAAAGTTAATATTTATATGGATGATTATTCGTACACGCAAATTTAATATTCCTAAAATCGATATTAGCTTGAATAATCCATCGCTAACGAAGCATTATTAAGTAAATAATTTCTAGTTAGTCCTTGGTAACATTATTACAATATATAATACAATAATTACAATTTGTAATATAATAAATGTAAAACATCAAGTTGCAGTAATCCAAAGTGTGCTAACAATCTAAGCATCAAATAAATTTAACTCGGTCTAAAATGATAAAAAATAATAAAAGCTGTGTCGTTTTATTAATAATAATAATTTTTTGATAAAATTTCGATAGGGCGTAAAAATAAAGTTAAATACGTTAAAAAAAATACCTTCTTCCGAAGTTGCTGCTTGCATTCGTTACTCTCGAGAAAGTCCAAGGGTATTTCCTTAAAGCTCGTCAACGTACTCGCTACGCATAGAATGAAGATAAAGGTGATGAAAGTGAAGGTGGCGTGAAGATGTCCACCAAGTGCGACGCCGATGCTCGTCGCGTCCCAGTTTATACCACCGAGTCCGTACCCCATGAAACCCCCTAACCCCGCCATTATCGTGAACGTGCTCAAACCCTTTGCATGGTCCTCTGTTAAAAATCGATACGTATGAGTGCGTTCGATGTCGGTAAACGAGAAAACAAACTAGATAAATTAGAGTGGACGAAAACAATATACATATGAACGCGTATCAAAAGTAAATCTTATCAATGATTTTGACCTTCGAATGAACCGCTCCTTCGATACTATTAAAAACAACGATCCTAGACAAAAGTACAATATATACATTATTCAGAATTGTTCTAGTTGATGAACCGTGTATAAAAATTACGGTTATACAAGAAAGCACTTATTTATACATATTACGATTATAAAAAAATTTAATTTGAATTTAATTAAGAATTGTTTAACATTGTAAATAACAAACCTGGTACAGTCACGTCAAGAAGATAAGCCCTGGCAGGACTTTGACAAGCATCCGCGTCGAAATCCAAGAGTACCGTACCAAGAATCGTAAAAAATATGCCCCAGGAATGCGAAGACGGTGGAGATGGTGGAAGAGATTCGTTTCTCGTTGTTTTCCCCGTCGTGCGGTGCAGGATTCCCATCGTGATATTCGATGGAGTGTCGCCGAATGTATAACCCATGCCCTCGCCGTTCGGTACGAGTATCAAACCTTTAGAAATATTTTTATACCGATACTTTGTTGTCTGGTATGGATCGTTTTATATTTAAATAGGCGCAATTATACGAGAACCGACGCGAGATCATTAAACATAATATAATTTATTCTAAATATATTTATTATTATATTTACGGTGTTTACCTCGTAAGAGTGAACTTTAATCACCCGATAAATTTAATTTTATTATCATTTGCATTCTTATACTTTTTACTTTATATATTATTTTTATTAAATTTTTTCAAATAAAAGTATTGCGACAGGCATTATAATTTAGTAATTTTAAATTAATTTTGGATTTCTATTAAAATATGAGATGTATTTTTTACGAATGGTATACCAACGATGAGAACAATTTTTTTACTTTGAGTTGAAAGCGATTGAAATATAATTTAAAAATGTAATAAATATAAATTAAAAACAATATAAAATATAACATTGAAAATTAAATTTTTAAAATTAATAGATAAATTTTTTGAAATTCAATTATATAAATATATGTAACTAAAAAAATTAATATATTATTATTTATACAAGACATTCAACTCTTAAAATCGATGTTTAAATGATATGGATAATGAATCTCAAATCAATCATAAAAATGATTATTTTTTGCTTCGATAATGCAAATATTAATTTCTACAAATAAAATAATACTTTATCGATAGTTTCAATTCATTAAAAACGTTAAGATATGATATTTTATTAGAACATATATATTATTTTGTTACATTACTATTTCAAAACAATTTTTACAGTATTGTTATTTATAAATAATAAAGAGTTATCGTACAATAAAATATTGACGATGAAAGAAACTTAATAAATTTCAAATATTTAAATTTACTTCACACTTTTATCGAATACTTCATTATTATAAAGTTTTTAACTTGTCCGTTAATTACTTTATATAAAACGAGTGATCAAATACGTTCATATTTAAGTAAAATAAGCGTTAGAGATTTGTACTTTCGCGCAAATTAAAAAAATATGTTTGAATCGGAATACCGATTCTTTTTTTTCAAATAAACGAAGTAACGAGCAAAAAGTTATTTGAAAATAAATATTTTATTCGCGAGGAAATTAATCGGTAAAACTTGTATAAATAAGCAAAAAAAGCTTTCGCAATTAATTTCTTTTATCGAACGATATAAACTATTGGATGACGATTATATTTAAAAAATAACCTCCAACCGTCGATAATATAATTGCGACACGAGTTTTATCGGAAGTTAAAACGTTAAATGTTTGCGAAACTAGAAAATTCTTTCGTATATTGTTTTTCATAAAAACGCATGTACACATCGACTTTCCAAAGTTGCGTTCGATAAAAAAAGATGACGAGGTCATTTGGCGAAGCGTCGACTAAGCTTATTATCGTCGAGCGAGTTGGTCGCGTCGAAAGCCTCACCCATGAGGACGCCAATGGCGAGGAGGAGTATGAAGGGCCTGCGTCGACCTTGCTTCGATCGGCAGCGGTCGCTCACGCTTCCTAGGATCGGGGTCACGAAAAAGCCCACAAGGGGACTCAGGGCCCAGACGAGCGTCATGTGCTGGTGGTCAACGCCGATCTTGAGCAGCGTCGGCGAGACGAAGGCCGTCTCCGCGGCGTACGAGAACTCGATGCCCATCACCGCGGCCGAGACGCGCACCAACTCCGTCCGCGTCTTCCGCCTAGAGATATTCAAATTCTCGAGAGAAAATCTTTGAAGTTTCGCGTCTACGAACCATTTACTCCTTCCTTTTTCTTTCAATTCATGCTTACTCTTTAGTTCTTAGATCTTTATATTGTTATCTATACATAAAGATGTAGATAATTATCTTTCTATTACTTCATTTTATTTTTCATTTATTCGATTATTTGAAATATAATCCTTGAAAGTATATGAATAATTTTATAATATATATGGATGTAAATATGCGTTTCATCAGTCTTATAAATATACATATATTATCTCCTGATTTAAGGTAAATTAACTCGTTATAAAATCTACCATTTAACTTTAATACGAATTAACAAAAGTTTATTACTTTACATCATCGTGTATTAAAATTTTTAATTTTTACTTTTTAGTTCAATAAATAAAGTAGAAACTCAAATTTTTGTCAATTTTTTCTTTTGCTTTTCTATAGAAAACAATTTATAATAAATAACTAATAAAACTAATAATAAAAAAAAATATATTTTTAATTAAAATACGTTAAAAATTATAATGCTCGAAAATAAGTAATTAATTTCTAAATTAGTAATTTAATATATACTTTAAATATTTTTTGATCAGTAATTATATTTGATAATATATAAATGCAATTTTTTGAGCACATTGAATCTATCAAATATTTTTGTGTTATAATCGTTGCACTTTATTAAATATAATTTAATTTTTGTTTAGAATTTCCTTACTTTTGTATAAATTTACATTTTTTATATTTTCTCATAAAATTATTTTTATTTTAAAAGATATGTTAAATTAGATAGTATCTTTTATTTAATATATTATTTATATATATAAATATATATATATATATATATGTTTGAATAAAAATAGTTTTTAGGTAAGCTAATTAACTTTAGATTTCAAGGTTATTTTAAGGTTACACTCAAATATTATTTTTAAATTGGTTTATTATGAAAGGTATTAATTTTGAATTTTGTTTATAACGATATCTAATTTTTTTTTAATGTCATCGTTGATAAGAATCGTATAATGACTTAAAATAAACGATGTATTTATTTCGGTAAAACTGTGTAATTACAGGTTAGATAGTTAAAATTTTTTATTAGCAAATATTACTCAATTGTGCAAATATTAAAAACGTGAGGTTTAACACTTTAAACGCTAGTATTATTTGAAATACAGCGAAGGTTATGTGACGTTATTTACCCATTGGATGTGCATATGTATACTAAGTATTATTAATATCTCTTAATTTTTCAAATATTTTCATAATCTTTGTAATCTAATTTTATTTTTTACCTCTTTAAATTTTGCTTTTTTCACAATTAAATATAAGTTTTTATTATTTTGCATTATATCATTTACATATTATTTAAATAAATTAAAAAAATTGATAACTTTTTTTAGCTTTTATAATTAAAAATTGTAATATTATAAATAATCATTAAATAAATTTTACTGTTAAAGTTTCAAATAGAAGTAGCGTAATAAACTTCGATTAGAATAGTTTGATAGACATACTAGTATTTCTGTACCAATAATTCATAATGCATAATAAGTTTCTTTTAAAATTTTAAAGTATTTTACATATCGGTATTAAAAAATTAATATACTTTATTCTATAAATTCTTTAAATTATTTTTAAAATCTTTTTTTATAATGTATTGAATGAATAGATATATTTGTGCTTATAATATAGTTAGGTAAGTAATTGCAATGAACATTTTGCCTTTAAACCTCAGCCTTGTATATTTGTTACATATATTACGTATTATAATCCCTTATCCAATGATACCTATAATTGGCTCAATACTTCATAATATTAAGTCCATTCTCTAATCTATCGAATCCATAATTTTTTGATTGATAAATAAGAAATAACAAAGGAAAGTAATAATTTATAGACATTAATATAATATTAATTATATAAAATAAAAACGATTTATTAAAGTAATATTATGTTTTGCAATTAAAATAATTAAAATATATTATTAATACGTAATAATTATATAATATATATATATATAAATGGTTACATAAAATAAGAAAATAAATTTTGTTAAACACTTCTGCAAATGTGATTATTAAAAATGATAGAATTCTTTATGAATATTCTCATTGCCAACAAACGATAATTTAGATAAAAGCTATTGAATAATTTAAATTATAACAATTAGAAATTTTTAAATTATAAATAAAATGTAATTATGGTGATTATTGATGTTTAAGAAACTCGTTGAGTATTAATTAAAATACTGATAAGCATTTAATAGGATTGAAATGTAATATAAACAATTTAGATTTAAATTGTTTAAAGAATCTGGTCATAACTTGTGCATGCGTGTAGGAAAGTATATATTAAGATTGTAAATATGGATAAAGTAAGTTAATAAGCATGTGGGGACACTTGTGTAAAAGTCTTACAGACTTCTTATTACTACTCATGTGTAGTATACGTGTAAGTTATACTTAAGATTTTTACATACCTTAAAAGATTTTTAAAGTAATTAATCTATAAATCATTACGAAAATATGTAAAAATTTCAATCATTCAAATATTGTTGAGATATTAAATGACGAAATTAATTCAAGAGTATGATTTTTAAGTCATTTGTTTTTCTTTGATCAAATAAGTAAAATTAAAGATTTTATTAAATAGAGAAAAATTATTTTAATATTGTTAATAAATTCAATAAATTTATTCATGAATTGCTTTTATGTTGATTTAGTAATATTATAGATTATTTGTAATGTCATAGTTTAATTAAAGAAATATATTTGGATATGGCAAAAATATTTTAATAATTTTTTATATAATATACCATATATATTATACTTTAAAAATATTATTCAATATATTTTTCCAAATAATAAAATTAATATAAATAGAATAAAATAATTAAATAGCAGTAAAATAATAAATATTTTTTAATATAAATTGTTAAGTTTTTGTGAGAGAATGAAATTTACAATCTATGTTTAAATCTATTTTTATTTATATTTCATTTCTGGAAAGATTATTTGAGGTATATATTTATTATTATCAAATATTTAAGATTTTATAAAAATATCTGAAAAACAATTAGTTTTCTAACAATTAAAACATTTTTTAAAATTATTTTAAGAATTAAGCTATATGAATTTTGTATTTGGTTAGATGTTCTTGATATTGACAAAACTTTATTTAAAAAATAAGTAATATTAGAATAATATATAGAAAAGTGCATTATCAATTTTCATTTATATCACCAAATTATTTTTAAAATGGTAGAAACTTTTTTCTATATGTATAAAAAAATGATTAATGCATTATACATATATTTCTATATGTTGTGTACATTTTTCTTTATTTTTAATGTTTTTAACTGAGATTTTATACATTTAATGGAGAGAAAGAAAGAGATAGAGTGATTGTGATTAATAGAAAAACAATAGAAGACAAAAAGGCAAGAACTAATTAGAATGATGGTAAAAGAATTAATAATCTAGTTAGTTTCATGATTATACACTATAATTGAACACGGGATAAGTAATTACAAGTATTATTACCCGTAACGCTTTTAAGTGCAAAAATGAAATGTAAGTTTTGCATTTGTTGATTCATTTATAAATTGCTTCTCTCGGTAAAAGTTTTAATTGCTACGTGATTAGCTTTTCATCTTTTTGATTAGAAGAAACAATATTTTATTTTTCTTTTGTAAATAAAAGAAATATATTTTTATTTTGTTAATAACGCATTCGATGTTTTATTATTTCTTCTATTTTTATTTTAATAAGTACTTATATTAAAAAATACTTTAGTTATTTCTAAATTCTGAACTATTTCAATGTTAAATTTATAGTTTATATATTTTATGATATATAAGTATAAATTAGATTTTTTATGAATATATCAGTACTATATCTTATAGCCTATTTTGTATAGCTTTTTTATTAATCATTAGTTTTACATAAAAAAGCACGTATTTCATCAGCTATTATAGTAGTAGAAATAGAAAAATAGAATTACAATTTTTATTTCTCTATACAGATATATGAATTTTGTAAAAATTTTAATGCGTATAAAGAATTATGTCGATTATATATATATATATATATATATTGAATTTAACGCTACTAAAAGTTATGTAAATATATTATGAAAAATTTTCTGTCTTGTACACACCATATGTTTATTACGTTAATACATGAAAATCAATATTATATAAATTTTTTATTTGAAATATATAGTGCAAATATATAGTTCGAGCAATATTATTTAATTATGGAGCAATTCATTTATTTATTAAAATCTATATAAATATTGATTTAACACTTCACTGTTTTAATTAAAATATTTTCACTTATTCTAAATTTCATCTTTACAATATACTTTCTATGAGTACTATGTATAGGTGAATACAAATACAATTCATATACAATTATTTTAGAGAAGTTGCTTATAAAAAGTTTATAAATAGGTATGGTAATATTTTCTAATAGAACTGGCTGTTCATCTGTTGTACCAGAAATTCCATTTTTTTAAAATATGCATTTAGTAGACTTTAATTGTTTGTTTTTATTCGTTAATTTTTCAATTATAAAAAAAACTTATAGTTAATTTTCATTTATTCGTAATCGTTAATTATATATATACATTCTGTACTCAAACATTTATATATAAATGATAAAAATAAGTATTCTGTTATAAAATATTGATTTCATTTATATGCATTTGAATGGGATATAAAATCAATGCAATGTAACCATATATTGTAAAATATTATATTTCTTATTTATATAAAAATAAAGATAGAGTTATTGTTTTTAAATTATAATTTTAAAATTACGTGATTAAGATTTTAGCTCTGCAATAAATTTCTTCCAAAGATCAGAATCAGGCTACTGGAGTTTAGAAGATGAAGAAGCACAGGAAATGCGAAGAGTAAATGACAAAGAGGATTTAAGACAATATCGAGAGTTTAATAAAGGTTACAATTAGAAACGATGTAGTAATTACTTCATCTTATATTTGAAATACGAGGTGAATATTTAGTTTTAATTTTTGAGTGACTCTTCTTTTCATTCATTTTTAACGCTCAAATACTGCCTTATAATTGTAAACTAAATTTTTGTTTTATTTTACTAAAATATCTTATTTTACTAAATCATTTGATTTGTTCTATTATACAAAAGTTTTTTAAAAGTTATTCTATTTTTAATAGTAATATTTATGATTTATTATTGATTAACAAACTTTCGTCTATTTACTTACATAATATGAATTGTATTAGTATTAAATTACTAATGTATTAATATACATTACTACTTTTATGTAACCAGGTTAAATTACACGATATCTTTTTAACATATTATATTTCTATTTCTTAGTATCAGTAAAAATTTTATTAAAACTAGATTTTGTTTTATAGAATGTATATAAAGTGTATTCCATTACATTTTATTTTAACTTCTACTATTCATGGATATTTAACAGTTTATTTAATATAACTATAGCCTAGTAAGTAATTTTTTGTATGAGTGCATAAATCATTTTATTTCATATTATATATTTCAACTAATTTAAAAACTTTATTTGATGAAGTTAATACATATGTTGGCCTTGTGAGATTATTCTTATTATTATTATTGAGTATTTCAAGAATATTATTCTAATTTTATTAGTTTTTCTAGGTTATAAATAATTAAAATAAAACTAGAAACTTTTATGTTATTGTGACGAATTTCCGAAATCATTTTATAATTTATTTTAACTGTTGTTTTAATTATTTTTACAGAAACTTACATAAAAATGATTGTATGATTTCTTTTATCGATTGAAAAGTAACCAGGTTAAATATTGGCTTCAAAGACTCGTCCTCTTTAATCATGAATTTAAAGTCACCTAGAACTATTTATATACTGCTCATACATTAGAATTTATTAAGAAACTACTGGTAGCCTCTTTCTTTATTAACTTTTTTTTTGAAACACGAATAAAGAATGTATATACATATATGTATTCATACCATTTGCTCTTTATGATAACAAAATTCAATTATAGTTTATAAATATAATTTATAACAATTATAATTATATATTTATTTGTTTTATCGTTTATGTATCCGTACGTTAATTTCGTAAATTTTTGGTTTATTAAAGTTAAAAATTAAAAATACTAAAATGCGACTAGATTACATGTTTATATTGAATATTTCTATTCTTCTTCACTTAATTATAACGTTTACTTAATGTTAAATAAACGCGTTTCAGAATTATTACTATTTTTTAAATACAAAATATGTAAATTAAAAGATTCATAGGAATTACATCTAAGCTCACTGGTTGTAAAGTTTACTTTTATGATCACAATCTCTCATTAAAGATATATATACATATACTTTACGAAATCGTAAAGCATCGGATTGTAATAATATAAATTCAAAGAATACTATTTCTGTACATTATTTGAATACTCGTAAACTTAAAATTTTCTGTTCCAATCGTGATGTTTTCTCTAAATACATATATCTAATGCTTTTCCTAGTAAACGAAACAAATAAATAGTTGAAAGAAACTACAAGTAAAGAAATCATAAAGCGAGCTGTCATTTATTTTTGGTGTTCCTCAAACGCAAACACTCGCCACTCCACGCATGTACTTAGTAAATAATAGGCTGTAACTCGACTCACCTGTAGATATGCGCATAGTCATCGAGGCTGCGCTCGAGTTTCGGAGGTCCCCGCAGGTGTCCGACTATACCCGACAAACCTCGGTCCATGGGTATGGTTTCCTTCCACTCCTTCCAGCGGTCCCACTTCTCGCGAGCCTTGTCTCTGATTCCGTGTACCCGGCCGGTAAGGCCCTGGTACTCGTGAAGTTTGTCCACCATCTCGTCACAGGTTTGGTCTCTCGGCTCACGAAGAGTCGCCCATGTGCATGACTTATTTCTTCATGTTTATGGATTGGTCAGCATTGAACTTGCTTCGTTCATTTTCGCGACCTTCGTCGTGTATGTCTCATTGCGATCTCAACCAACTCTCGTCACTGGATTTGTACGATAGTACCGGTTGATTTTTGCGTTGTTGATGCATTGCGCGTGTATCGAAGGTAATAAAAACGAGAAGAAAGAATTAAGAACATTTAATGCATCGACGTAATTATTTGAATTATAAGTTCTAATTATTTCTATTTGTAAATATTGGGTAATAATTTAATCATAATTCATAAAACTATGTAAATTAAAAATAATGTTATATATATTATTAATTTGAAACAATTAAATAGTTAACTTGTCATTTATAAATGTATATTGATATGTATACATATGTAATATATAAATAAAATTATGTATGTGCAATTATCATTTTACATGTTTAAATCTATTCCCTATTTTTATCTATCCTAGGAAATTATTGACTGAAATACTCGTTAACTTCCTGTTCTCTTAATTACATTTCTGTTAGTACATATAGAAATATATATACCGAATAAATATAGGTTATAATATATTTTATTGAAATTCAACAAAATATACTCTGAAATTCTTTATTTGTTTTTTTAAATTATTTATATTAAACAAAATGTTCGTTATCGTCTTACTTTAATTTCAATTTGAATAATTAAACATAGATTCTAGCTTTTATAACTTTAAAACATACTTGGAATAAAGCATTAAATAAAATATAATTACTATTAAGCTAATTACAATAAATTACTTTTAAATTCAAGTAGTATTATTAAATATTAATTATTAATCTAATCATAGAGGCAAATTTTTATTAGCTGATTTAATTTTAATAAAGTTTGAATAATAACTTTGTATATAACTTTGTTACATACTAACAAAAAGATTTAATTATTGTGAAAGATATTCTGAACTATATTGTAATTAATCGATTGTTACAAAATAAAATAGCAAGTAAAGAAAATATATTTTTATATTGCCTAAAGATAGATTTTATAATTTCTTTGTAAAAAAAAACACTATTCAATCAGAAATTGCAGCTACTGTAAGTTATGAAAATCCTTTCATAATTTTAATTAGAAAATAATTATTTATGTAAAAAGTAAGTCGATTTGATGAGTCACAAATAAGCTTCCACTTATTTTTCTATTTTATAATCAAATTTTTAAAAATTTTATTAGCGAAGCATTTTAAAAACAAAAGAATATTAAAAAAATTATAATCTCTAAACTAGAATCTTACAGTAAAATATAATAATTTATATTAATTAAAAAAGGAAACAATTCACGTTATATTAAACTGATTTTAAATATTACAATAATCATTATGTTTATTGAAAAAATGTTTTCATTTATGTTAATTATTTATATTTATTTTTAATTTTAATTAATATCATACTAATTAAAGTAGTTAAACAAAAATCTACGAAACTACAGATTTCACAAATCGTTTTTTCATTATATTTGAAATACTTTTTATGATTTTGTTCTTATAAGTTATAAAAAATCATAATAATAAATAATTAACAATTATTAATCACTTATATGTTGCTTTATTCGATATTTTATAATTTTTGCGAAAGGCAATACAGATATTAATAACTTTAACATTTATAATTGGTTTAAAATTAATTACAATAGAAAAAATTAACCATGCAAATTAAATTCGAAAAATTTTGGAAATCCAATTCTCTTCCGAAAAGTAACAAAATTTTACAAAGAAGATCGTAAAAATGCATGAGTTTTTCACGAATGAAGGAAGCAAGCTTATCACTTCACCATTCACTTACAATAAAAGTAATCCTCGGAGCGGATTTATTTTTAAAAAGAAAACAGCTAAACACAATTGCAATCCTTTCCAAAGTTCCTGATATTGGTTAAATCAGCTCGTAACGATAACAGAATAGGGGAAAATCGATATCCTCGCTCGAATCGCGAGTTCGTCGAGACGAACCAAGAGAATCGAAAGACGAAACAACGTGTTGTCTCGGACGCGTCCTCCGCGCGACTGGCGTCCGACCCTCCCGTGAACGGCGTCGCGGCGCCGACGCTTTGTTAGCGTCCCGTGAAATCGACGTTCTCTCTGTGTGTGTCGCTCTTTCACGGGTTTTTTGATACTATCGTATTATCCGATGCACTTTATGTCCTCTGGATTTCTCGAAAAAGAATTGTAAGTTCAATTTGTAAATTCCAATATGTTATCAAACGCGTTTTTGTTCCCCTCGCAACTCAATATTATTTCTAAATTAATTTTCATAATTTTGCAAAACCTACAATTTTTTTTCGACAAATTTATAAAATGGATATGCGTACGCTTCATATAAATAACTATTTGATATTTACTTGTAATTTACTAAATAAAGGTTGCATAAAGTTGTTGAATATATATATATATATATAAGAATAGATCGGTTTCTATTATGATAACGTTTGTCTATGTGATTACAAATAGTTTTATAAACAAAAATTTATCGCATATTATATGAGTCAATAATTTTTCTTTTCAATACTTATATTCTTTTTACACTTTTATTTGAACGTATATCAAATAAATATTTTTTTATAATAAATAAATATCGTTAAAATAAAATTATATCCTTGATGCATGATATCAATATATATGAAAGCAAAAAATGAATATTTCCTATGAATATCATAAGTCGTGAATTCTATAATAAAACTTTACACGAATATAATAAAATAAATAAAAATAATTTTTATTTTTTGAATATTATATTATAACTGTAAGAGTTTATGAGAAATATGAGTCCTGTAAAAATTTTATTTTAAATCAATTTATATAAATTTATGGATTTTTATCGTTACTTAAATCTTAAATAAATTATTGTCCTCGATAAAATCCAATTATCGTTCATAAAATAATGTATGGTATATTTAAAAATATTTGGATAATGCATATATAGCATATTATTAATAAAATATATATTAATATCTAAATACTTTTAAAGCAATTAAATGTCGGTTAAAATTTTTTTCATTACGATATATTTTTTAGTAATGAATTTTATTATTTCAGTACATGAAAGTCACTTAGTTCAAGCATTAATCGAAGAAAATTAAAAAGTTATTTTTATTGTTACCGGAACGAAGTCTCCAAACATTTATCTTGAAATATACGAAAGTTGAATGATGGCTTAAACAATTTTAATTGTTATATAAATTATATCTTAGAAAGCTCGGATAAACTAGATTAGAAAATTTATAAATATATTAACTACAATATCTGAAGAAATGAATATCTAATTACATCAGAAATAATAAATAATAATTATTTAAGATCTTTTAATCGATGATTTACCAAATTTATTGATTTAAATTTTGTTTTCATGAATAAATAAAATATCATGTTAGATAAAATATTAAACCAATGATTTAAAAATGCGTATACTTATTTGCTTTATAGTTTATTAGAACTTCTTATTCAATCTTTGAATAATTTTATAAAAGATCAAGCTTAGAAAATTTTTGATCGAAATATAATTTATTATTATGATAATGATACCTGCGACATAAAACACAGACTATATATCTTTTAGAACTCGAATTTACACCTTCAAACATTGAATATTTTTTAATAGACTTATTCAGTTCATAAATTTTCTTATTACAGTATAATTGAAAAATTGAATTTCTTTATTTTTTGTTGAACTATCAATTATAAAATGAGTAAATATATAACAATGTATACAATTGATTAAAGTATATTTTATTTCCGCATACTACCTCTAATGAATTAAAAAGAGCATGTTTTTATTAATTTTGTTAATGTTTTACCAAGTTTGCAAGAATTTTAAGTACATATTACCTGCATCTATTTTTAAAATATATAATTAATTATCTATTAGTATAACTGGTATGCTTAGCCAAGAATAGTATCTTACTTATTTAAATAGCTAATTCCTTCACCAAGTTCAAGGCTATCGATATTTACTCATAAATAAATGGAATTGCTGAACGATAATTAAAAACTGCTATCAAAAGTTATGACTTTGAAACTTGAGTAAACGTATTCCCTTTGGTAATAATCACTAAGTGTACTACTTTTAAAATTGATTTATCAGTGATTATTCATTCTTTCATATACAGTTTAAAGTTTTATTTCTTTGTTTTTTGAAAAATTTATGTAATATAACTTTCTTTTTCTTTTAAAAAATAAGGTTAAAAAATTACCTAAAAAAATAATTTTAGCCATATATCATAAAAAAAGTAAGAAGAAATTTTTATTTAAAATTGCAGTATCATGAAAACAATGTTTAAATAAGAAACCAATGAAAGCATAAATTATTTATGAAATGTATTTTAAGAAACTATCAAAGAATTAAATCTAAAATCTAAAATAATTTGATAAATACATTTTACAAATAGAATAAGATCTAGATTTGTATTTTAATTTTATACAAAAGGATAAATTAAATAATTTATATTGATAGGGCTTATATAAAAACTTCAACGATTTCTCAAACTAAATAATCAAACATTTTGATATGAAAATATCAAATAAAATTATACTTATTTGTTTGTGTGTATAGTTGTAACATTTGAAAGTATTGTAATAAAATATTTTAACAGTAATTCTATATATATATATTTATTTCCTTTAAAATCGTAATATATGTAATATCGTAAACCTATATTCTTTCTAGTAACCATTTGAAGCGTTAAGATTTGGTAACTTTGTGTATTCGTATTAATTTTAAGTAAATACGAATTCTAATTTTGTTTCAATTTGCAATTTGCTATAAACCAATTGATCAATATGTAGTACCTGACATTATTTTTATTTATTTTTTATATTGTTCATTGTGTTAAGTCGGGATACTTAACGAACAATACATTGTATACCGATATATCGTTTAGAATTTTTATCTCGTCGATTTACGATTCCGCCGTCAAGCCATTTATCGGAAATTTTGTTTTTGCGTCTATTATATACTTGATTATGAAAATACACACGTATTGTACTTTCATTATCCAGGAAAAAGATGATTTTCTGATCTTGTTTGTTCTAAAAATATGACCAAATGTAAAATCGTTATCATACCGTATTTGCGAATGGTTCGTCCCAATTGTAATTTTTTATCATACAGTAACGTATGCTATATATACTACAGAAAGCAATTTTTTCGAAGTATTTTTATAAAATTTTCATGAGCTAACGACGTAATTAATTTTTTTAAATCTTGGATAACTTTGACTATTTTTGTTTTTCACTTTTCTTATTTTAAAGAGTTACATCTTCATACATCAACTTAAATGATTAATTTTGTTAAAAGTACTTCTTTTAAACTCATATTTGTTTGCAGCCAATGGATTTAGTATAATGTTATCAATCATCGAAATTATTTATCCTATTATTTTTGCTTTCTTGAATTTTTTAAAATTTATAATGATATTTGCTTTTAAATTTTATATTTTAAATATCTGTACTCTTTAAATTTGACTTTATCGATCAAGTATTCTTTGTATAATTTGATATTTTTATGATCTTTATGATCATAAATAGTATCTACAGTATTTATAAAAAAAAATAAAGCAGCTAACGTTGGTAATATTATTGCATTATTTATTATATGCTATAATTAAGAGCGACTACGGTATAATTGAAATTACAAAATAGTATCGATACTAATTTAAAGGCTACTGATGAACTAATTATTTTATGCAGTGCTAAAATGCTTCATTGAAAGAAATTATTATAAGTTCATAAAATATGGTTCTTATTAAAAGGTTTTAAGGTATATCGCGTTTATACAAATTAATACTATGTTAAAATAATACTTTAAGCATTAAATCAAACTATTTTAAATTTAGATAATAATTAGAAAGTTAATATTTGCATAAAAATCATTCAATTTATAAAGTTATATAAATTTTACTTTTATAGTATAGTTAATAATTTATAATACAATCCAACTGAAGAGAAGGTCGACGAACTAAGAGAAATAAATATACTATTGCTATCGCAATATTTAATTGCTTCGTGCAATGTTCTTATTTTCTTTTTTAGTAATAGACTAAGAAGCTGGTAAAGTTTACATTTTTTATATAAATCTATTACTAAGAAAATTATATTATTATTTATTATATATATTATTACCAAGAAAATTTATAAATTAATTATCATGTATCAAAAATTAATATTTTAATGTTTTAAAATACAAGTAAAATAAAATGCAAGTTACGCTATGCATCGCAGTGAATTTATAAGAAAGCAAAATTACTTTAAGACAAGATCAAGTTATTAACAAAAAAAATTAGAAGCTAAAATCAGAATAAAAGATAGGTCAGTTTTCTGGCTCAAAATCATTTTCGCAAAGTTGTCAAAACTGTTTTTACGTAATGTATTTATCATTATCGCAATAGATAAGTAAAAAAGATAAATTAGTTCTATAGATAAGAAAATATTTTATCAAATAAAAACTTAATTATAGACTGATTTTTATATTGAAGAGATGGTTTTAATGTCATAAAAAATCAATAATTAAAACTTATACCTGAACGGATGAGAAGGAATTACAATTAAAAGTTTATTAAAAACAATGGAGTAGTTATTGGTTGTTTAGAAATATGTCACAAGATTCGGATGTTCAAACGAGTGAAAATGTGATTAAGATTGTAAATGTGTCGGATTACGAACAGTCGAAAATAGTTGAAAATGACAAAGTAATATTTAAAGTATATAGACGAAGATGGTTAATGATAAGTTTGTTCATAATTTACTCAACACTTGCGAGTACTCAGTCGAGTGAATACTCAATTATCACAAATATTATTTCAAGGTATGTAAATATAACTTGTATACACGTATAATTATACTTATATATAATAACATATATTTGAAATACGAATCACTTTATCGTAATAAATTTATCTTAAACGGAATTTTAATAAAAAAATCTATAATATTCATAATTTTATTGTACTATTGGGATATCAAATATATTTTCTATTCAATAATTATTTTCTACAGTAAATAAATAATTTTATTAGTTTAGTTTTTATACGTTTTTAGTTTTTAGTTAATCATTTATAAACCATATTAATGTATTTTATTTTCATATCTTATATATTTTATATATATAATAGATTATTGTTTAGATTACTATAAAAATATTTTTAAAACAAATATTATATACGTGCATACATTTGAAACAAATTTTAAACAGAATATATGATTTCATTTACAATATACTTTCTTCTTAATCAGGTACTACAATGTTTCAACATTTGCAGTTGATTGTACGTCGATGGTGTTTATGATTTCTTATGGAATTCTTATTTTTCCTGTGACGTATTTAATAGAACGTGTAGGCTTAAGATGGACTCTAATTATAGGAAGTGCCTTGTGTTGCTTGGGCACATGGATCAAAATATTTTCTTTACCACCCGACAGATTTCTAGTGACTTTATTAGGACAAAGTATCATTGCTATTTCTATGGTATTATATTTATTTCGTTAAGTATAAAATTAATTTTAAGAAAGCTTTGAAAATAGAAATCAGTGATATTAGAACCGACTTATAAATTTTGCTTACATCATTATATATATATTTAAGTTAATTTAATAGTTAGAAAAATATATAAATAAGTATTTCTTATTAAATATCTTATGTTATTACTTGATATATTTAAAAATAATTTTTGTAAAAAAATAGAAATGAAAAATTAAATTTTTTAAACAAATTAGACTAAAAATTATGTTTTACGTTATAATTCACATGGTTAATATCACAGAATCTAGTTAGATGAAGTCGACTCATTAACATTGGTTAGTAATAAATATTAAAGATAAAAACTATTTTTATACGTATTGAAGTATATCTAATAGATTAGTGTGCGATTGTACAAATGTAGTACACATTATTCTATTAAGCATAAAAGTAAAACATAAAGTAAAACTTTATATACATGTAAGATAGGATAAAAATTTGAGTGCATTTATCTCTACAACTAGATTTTTTATTTATTGATTAGGTAATGATTGTACCAGTACCTGGTCGAATTGCAGCAAAATGGTTCCCTTCAAAAGAATTATCAATTGCTACAGGTTTAGGTATCTTAGGAAATCAGCTCGGCTTCTTGATTTCATCTCTTACGACTCCTATAATTGTCAAAAATCACGAAAATGTCGAGCATATAGGTGATGATCTCTCGTTTATTTTCTGGTGTTATGCTATTGCCACAACTGTCAATTTGATGATAATAGTGTTACGTAAGTTGATATGAAATCGTTTAATGATTACCAAATTTTTGAAACAATATTTGGCTTTTACAAAAAATTAAAAATTTTCTTTAACTTATATGTTTTAAAACTTCTTTAATATAAATTCTAATATATATATTTTTTAAATTATTTCAAGAAATTATATTTATATATACTAATAAATATATATATATATATATATTTAACAAATTTAATTCTTATAAATAATTTGTGGTGTACCGTAACGAATTATATATATTTTAATTTTTCGAAGTATATTATGAAAAATATAAGCTTATGGTTTAATAGTATTTAATTAGGTGTGATTAATAATAAATAAAAGATGGCTTTATTATATATTAAATATATGTAAAAGAAATATACTTATTCGTTAACAAATAAATATCATATTAATATTACGTATCAAAATAGCAAAAATTATTGTAATTAAATTTATAAAATATACTTTAATATTTATTCGTAATTAATAAAATAATTTCTTGATAATATACATATTAATTATAAAATATATTTATATTTACATAATATATTAGAATTTTAAAGATTTTTATAAGTCAGATTATAAAAACAGAAATGATAATAGTTATAGACTGAAAAGAGCTATAAGGTAAGTATTACAAAAGAAATCAAAGTTATTTTAGCTTATGTTAACATGATTAATATGATATCACCTCACTGATAAAAATATATTTATGTAATTTTCTTACATTGTCGATAACCACAAATTTATAGGAATTTTATACTTTTTCGATTTCTTTCTTTCTCGATAAGAAAATTATGGACGTTAATATAAGAAATTAATTATTAAAAAAAATTAGATATAATTCGAAAAAAAATTAAAAGGATTAAAAATTTTATCTTAACGGATGAGTAAAAGTAAACAATTACATACATATTTTTAAATTTTAAGAGTAAAAATATGGATAAGATATATATATATTTATTTAGTAAAAAAATTTTCATTTTAATTTTGTCAAGTCTTTTGATACAGATATAGGAGATAAATTGAAGCAAGTGATTAAATATAGCAATAAAAAAAGGTCATAGATTTTCTTTATTGTGATATCAATGGATTAATGTACAGTTATAAAAGAAATGTTAATACTTGATTTCATAACTGAACATAAATGACTTTTTATAATATAAAAAAAAATGTTATCATTTTAAGAATAAATCGATATTTGTATAAATATATATTTGTAAATTATTAAAAATAATTTTTATGTATCCAAATACAATATCATGATATCAAATTTTATAAAATTTAAATTCATATTTATATTACAGTAAAGACCATAATTTATAGTCAGTAAAAACTATTTTTTAGAAAATATTTGTCAAAATTATTATTATACATGTAATTAAATAATAAAAAATTATAAATATTCAGTAAATTGTTTCAATTTTGTAAATATAAATCTGTATCAGGAATATACATTATTACATAATATTCATTTACGAGTGTTTTTATATTTGACTTATTAGGAAAATCATATTATAAAATAAAAACTAGAGATAATTGGGAAAGTTTTTAAATTATTATGTCCTGATAACAATTTTTAATTTTGAATGAATCATCGTTACAAATAATATAATACAAATGTATATGATCTAGATGAAAGGAAATATCTTTTAAATAATATTAATATAAATGAGCATGTCCATATTAATCTATACGTTTATATATTTTCTATATTTCGTAATAGTATAAATTTTTCTATGAAAACTACGATTATAATTATATTAGATTAATTTATATTGAAATTAGTTTAAAAAGTTGTTTATTTTACTTGTAAATCTTATTTTTTAATATTGAAACGTATTTTACTGGTTTGTATTAAAGATATTACGTCATCTTTTTAAGCAAGTTTTTAAAAAAATTAAACTATAAATTATTTTTAATTATAATTTTAATTTTATTTTAGCTCTTATAATTAATAAAGAAAGGCAAAATTATTCTTGTTAAAATCAGAATTATTCTTCATGTAATAGCTGATGAAAATTAAATCATATTATCGATTTAGTAATTATAAGAACTGTACACAGGAAATTATACTTAGAGTTAATTAACTAAAATGATGATTCTTTTCAACATGCAATATTAAAGTTTTTCAGGAGGAACCGAAATTTCCACCAAGCAAAACACGAGCTCTTCAAAAATTCAATCAAAGTTTAAAAAATGAAAATTTGTCAATTACATTGAAGAAATTATTTACAAATCAAAGCTTCTTGATTTTGTGTAACTCTTTCGGTATGCTTATGGGAATTTTCAATTCAATTCTAACACTTCTTAATCAATTATATTTGATACATTTTAAAGTGAGTTATTGCATTATTACAACTTCATTAAAATTATTTTTTTAATAATTTTATTAAACGATTAGAATGGTGAAGAAGATGTTGGTAGAATTGGATTACTCGTTATGGTTACTGGGTTGTTTGGATCAATATTTTTTGGAATTATACTGGATAAGACACATAAATTCAAGTCAGTATCAATTATGATTTTTAATTTTCCTATAATATATGTTGGAAACAACTGCACATGTATTTCACTAAAATATTTACAAAGACATTTAACATTGATTTTCTTTAATTCATCATTACTATTATATTGATTAATAATAATTATAATAATAATGCACAATAATAATTTCATTGAATAAAATTTTTTATTAATAATACATACTAATAATAATATATAATATAATACAATGGATTTAAAATTTTTTGACTTAAAATATTAAAATGTTTTTTAATAATGTGAATTTACATATACCTTGATTAAATATTAATAACTTATTGATATCTAAAAAATATTTTAATTTAAATCTAGAATAGATTTACATTAAACTATTTGTAAAGAGATTTCAACATCCTTTTAAGTAAATATTGTCTTTTAATCACTGATGTTTAGAAAAACATTAGATAGCACTGTTTAGTTTCCACATCTTATAAAAAAATAGATATTAAGAAACTAATCAAAACATTTCCATAAAAACATTATTATCAGAAATTACTTATCCATGCATACGTGTATTCATGTAAATATCAATATTCATTATCACAATAAAATAATGATATTTAATTTAAAAAATTCAAATATATCGAATATATATATATATATAATTTTAATTTGAAACAATTTTGTTTTATAGAGAAACTGCAATAATAACCTACTTTTTGACACTCTGCGGACAAATATTTTTTAGTGTAGCTTTAGTACGTGAAATAAAATGGATGATCTACGTAACAGCTATATTTCTTGGGTATTTATGTAAAATTAAATTACTCTTTATATTTTAGAAATTAATATTATCAGTATAAACTTGGGCTGAATTAAAAATGTTTAAACTAAATATGTATACTTTAAAATGATTTGAATACTTTATAAATACAAATATTTATGAGTCTTATAATATTTTGGTATCTAAATATGAGAAAGCCATAATTTACAATAGTATTTGTTAAAATCCTTAATTTTATTATTTCAAAAATTACATTGAATTGAAAATAAATATAAAATTTTATTAATTAATCATGAATATTATCTTTTCTTAATAATCATTTTTTAATTTTTAAAATGATATTAAAAATTATTATTAATAATGTATGTACATGGTTATCGTTGATTTTATGTAGACAGTTATGAAAATTTAAATATTAAATTTATGCAAAAAATAATGAAAATACATTTTTATTTATCAAAAAAAAAATTGATCATATTTTTTATTCGATTTATTACTTGTATATATAAAAAAACACTAAAAGATTGGTGTTATCCTTAGGAATTGAAATATTTAATATAAAGATGAGTAGTTCGTAATTCCAATGATTCTAAAATCGTATATTTAATAATCTGTGTAATTAATACAATCTGTATCTCAGATTTTTTATACTCGGCTATTTGACCATCGGATACGAAATGGCGACTGAGTTCACATTCCCTGAATCTGAGGTACATTCGGCTGGTATCCTGAATATCACCAACAATATCTATGGTATCGTTTTCATATTGATACTGGAGCAAGTTCTCGAACGATACGGCGATCTTCCAGTCCTTGTGATCACTTGTTTGATTCTTTTGGCGGGGCTTATAATGACAATTATGACAAAAGATGAGCAAAGACGACAAGACGTACGCAAGTCTACTACTTTACATAAGGATGCGCCTTTGGAGAACGTCGATAAAAATATATGAAACAGAGTCCGAGTATTCCTTCGAAGGAATACCTTACGAATTTATTTTCTAGATCTTTAAATGATTTCGAAGATTTTTCAACTCTAGTATGTTAGAAAAACGTGTCAAATTAATTTCAAGATAATTCAAATATAATTTAAACCGAAGTAGTTCTGATTAAAAATTAAATTTTGTAAAGATCTGTTATTGTTATTCCCAAGCTTTATTTTATTGTAAATATTTTCCAGAATACTTTTAGTATATCTTTGAGTCTATAACTGACTTCGTTCTTTATATTTTATAAGAATTCATATAAGAATAGAGTTAATAAATAATTTAAATATAAGAATTTAATTTTTTTTAATTTATTTTTATTTTATTTATTTTTATTTAAAGCGGAATTTAAACTAATAATATATTATTTTATGGTTTAACAATAACTGCAATGTATGTATATATTGTAATTCTATGAATAAAATTTCTATTTTTTTCTTGCTAGTTTACTTTAATCATATTTTAACTTATTGCAATTAAATATTCATTGATTACTATATAGTATTTGCTAACATTATGAGTGAAAAATATAAGAAATAATTATAATTATTTTTAATTTTAACTTTAAGAAATTCCTTTTATTTTTAATATAGCTGCTATATTTATGTATTTGTAGATTGTATTTTATAGTTTTATAAATAAATATTATTTTATCACATTCAATTTGTTCAACATTAAAACACGCCTTAAAATACATGTGATCATATTTTCAGTTTAGTATTTATAAATGCATAGTAACCGATTAAAATGATTTTTTGCATATTAAAATAACATTTTGTTACTTTTTCAGTTAAAACTTTGATTGTATAAAATATTAAATCTTTTACTCATATATTTAATAAAGTGAACCTTTATAGATATTACAGGTATTGTTTTTTCTATTATGATTCTAATATTTTAGATCTTTAAATTAGAGTTATATAGCTTTTATAAAATATTTTAGCTTTCACTTTTGCAAAAAAAAAAACTATCATTTATTATCTATGTTGAAATAGTTTTTTCTAAAGTAAGGAATAAGTATTCACAGTATAATTACAAAAATTAAGAATGAATCCATTCATATTGATATGATATATATATATATATATATATATATATATATATATTTAAAAGTTAATACAGATAATTCTGATATAGTTTTGTTATACTTTTTATTTAATGAAAAATTATAATATATAATTTCTTTTTTACATTATATAAATCAAACTTTTAATGCATCGATTTATATGTGTTTTTTAAGCTTATATAGTATAAATTCTTTATTCTTTTTCAATCAACATATATGTAATAATATAAAAAAGTTAATCGGTACGGTATTAATATTACAATGAAACGATAAAATTAGTGATAAAATCAGTGTGGTTATATTTAAAATATATATATATTATTAGTATGCTTAATTTTTTCTATACAGCATTTTTATAACATAAACATGTATTGTTTAAATTAAGTAAATTCAGGTAAATTTATCATAATTATATTATATAAATATAATTAAAATTTTTTTGAAATTTTAATTATTCATTACATTTCTACAGAAATATAATTAATAAATACTCGTAAAATTTAAACGTGGTCGTTATTTATACTTCTGTAAATAGAAGAAAATAAACAAAGTTAAAACACTAAACATAAATTTAAATCTATAAAAAATTACTTAAATATTTTTCTTTACAACGAATATTATGATAAAGTCTTATCTGTGTACTTAAATATTATGATGCGCGTAAATAATATAGTGTAATAAATTATTGTCTATCAGATAGAAAATAGACAAAATATGTATAAATTACTGCAACTATCGATAAAATTAAATTAATTTTAATTTAGTGTCTATATTATACGATTGTACTGGGATTGTAAATCATTCACAAAAGTGTTCTTTTAAATTCACATAATTTACTTTTTAAAAAAGAAAATCTCAACAACGATTTAGAAAGTTTATTTCAATATGTTTTAGTTTATATGTATAAAATTATATCAAACTTAATCTATTATATATTGATCTATATATGCATTTATATGTATGTATATGTATGTGAAAATAAAACATTAAATAAAACTAATGAAATTGTTAATTTTATTTACCAACGAACGAATAATCATTTTAATTTAAAAAAATAAATTACATTCAAGAAATTAGATTGATAATTGATATGTTAGTAATTACATTTAAAATTTAAAATAATTTATGTTATTAAATATGATGTTATATATTATGATTTTAGTACAAGAAATTTAATTTCATATAATTTTACATTTTATAAATTAAACAATTTATATATTATTAAAATTTATGGATTCTCCAAATTATAAATAGTATGTTTAAGAATTGCATCAAATATTCAATGAAATATTTTAATACTATAATTATTATTATAGTTATTAGGAATGAGATATGATATTGAAATAAGATATAAGATAAGCTATGTTGCAACTTTTTAAATTATCATATATTAAGTTCAATTTTTTTATTAACATTTATTAAAAATTAAGAGAATATCATTATAATATAATTGTCATTTTACTACGCTAAATTATTTTACAGTTATAAATATGCAATTGATAAATATATAAGTTTTAAATCTTGACGAAGAGATAAAAGCTGAAAATGGAGACTTCGATTAATTTATTTTGAACCGATTTTATTTTCGGTTATGGAAAATTATTTTTTCAATTTACACTCCATCGCCGAGTTTCTGTCGGTTTTTATTATAATTTTATGCTTAGCTGAAAATTCTTAATATAGAAATGAAAGTAACAAACAGATAATTGTTTGAACAATAATATATTCAAACTTTTATATTAAAAAATAATTCTTCTCACGAATTTTGTAAGAAATTCTAATTATTTATATATGATATATATCATATATATGGTACTTAATATTATACATAGAAATATTATTTTAATTAAAAATATATATTATTTGATTTTTCTATGTAAATAATGAGATATTTTCATTATAATATATACATGAATTATAAATTATATTCAATATTAAACAGTATAATAACTACACTATTTATTAATCTTTTTCCTTTTAATTTTTTATGTAATTTAAGTTTTTTATCTATAGATGCATTATTAAAAGTAATTAAATCTTAGATATTGATATTAATAAACAAATAGATGTGCAAATACATAAGAAAAATCTATTTGTAAAGAAATAGTAAATATGTAAACAATTTTTTATAAATAAAATGTTCTCTTATTAATACAACACATTATATAATAATTTAAAAAATTTGACACATATTTATTTGTATAAAAATTTTTTTATAAAATTAATTTTTTATTCTAAGCAATATTTGATTTTTACAGTGCTAATTGATACACAACTCTAATAATGTTATTCCAACCAATTAAGAAATTGAAATATGTCAAAAATTTAAAAATATGATTGCTTGTGCATATGAATATAATATTATACATAATCTATTTTATTTTTATACTGTTTTCATGAATTATTTAATTATGAAGTAGCGCGTTCAATGTAATGATTTAATAGACTTGAATTAGCGTCTTAGATTTCAACGAGTTTATAATATCTTTAAATTCATGTATAAATGTTCCCTTAAAAGAGTTAACTGATTTTCACTAATTTGTAATTTAATAATAATTTTGATATAAGGATGAATTATTAGATAATAAATTTAATAATAGAAAAAATCTTTTATAATTTTGTTTAGTTAATCAATGCAAATGAATTATTAAATTAAAAACATTTAAGTTATTACAATATAGAACTTCTTTAATTTTACTTCATAAAAATAAAGAAACTCACAAATTTTAACCGCAAAAAATGCAACTACATTGAGTAATAATATAATTTCATTATAACGTAACAATTTATCAACACAACTGATATTTGTTTTTATCATCGCAAATACTGATCAAAAAATATTTCTTAGAATAATTAAAAATGTTAAAGATTAATCAATCATTTTATTTTATTATTTTATTATTGGTAAAACTTATTTCACAATCTTCTTTATTTATTGTATTTATAAGTACAAATTTATAAATAGAATACTCGTATTTATTAGTTATTGAAAAAGTTAAGTTATAAAGTATACTCTAGATTTTTAAATCTATATTTTATCTGTATATTTAATCATACATTATATTTTTTGTAGAAATCAAAATAAATACTGCTAATGTAAACAAATTCTGACTAACAATGTTTAGAAAAATATTGTATTTTTTTTATATTTAAACTTTTATGAATAATCTTAGTCTGAATATAACTAAGCTTACGATATAAAGACTATCGACTAAATATAAATACGTAAACTTTATACTTTAAATTTAAAAATTAAAATATTCAATTCAATTAAGCCTTTAAATATCTTAACATCTTAAATTTTCTAAAATCAACTCAAATTCTAAATCTTGTCTTTTTTATGAATAATAAATAATTATTTTATAAATAATTAATACTGAATAATTTTTATAAATTAAAAAAATGATACAATAAAATCATATTGTATTATTTACTATTATAAAAGATTAATTTGTAATCTTAAATAGAACCTAATTAGCTTTAATATTAGACTGAGTAAAACATTTATCGATATTATATTTTCAATTTTTAATCGTAGGAATGTTGATTTTCTTTTAAAATAAAAAACTATGATTTTAATTTTATTTAATTTAATTTAATTTTAATTTTTTTATATTATCTGTATAATAACGCAAATTAGTTCATAATTTTTCAAAACATATTAAAGTAAAATTAGTAAATACACAAATACATTAATACCATATATACCAATTTATTTTAATCGTAGATTTATATTATTATTAGAAAATATCAAACGCATTTATTTTGACTATTTTGATTTCTTAAAAATTATATATTTTACTAATTGCGTTTATTAATTAATTTATATATATATATATATATATTATTAAAAAAGAAAAAACACACAAAAATCATTTTTGTTTAGATTTTGTATTCCATCTTTTTACTTCAAATTTAACGATGTAAATATATTTTTTTAAATAGAAATAGGAATCTGTAATCATGTTTAATAGATTTCATTAAATGTATATTATGCTCAATAACCTAACAAATATACATTTTATTTCTTTAAATAACGATAACTGCTAATAATAAAAAATTTTTTTATGTAAATAAATCTTGTAAAAAATTTAAATATCTGTAACATATATTTGATAAAAATTTTATGCATATAATATCTGTGAGTCGCTTCATGTACTTATAAAAGTCTAATTTTCGCGAAGAGTATTAGCTATTAAATTTTTTTAACTCTAAACTGTTTTCAGGGCCAATGGTCTATTGTTTATAACTTGAATTTATATATAATATATATGCATTATTTGGTTATAAATAAAAGTATAGTTTTTACCGATTGAAAAAATTCAGTTACTGATAAAATCTATAAATATTTAAATGCTTTTAATAGCCGTTAAAGTTCACTGTTTACTAATAAATATAAAATAACTATTATTCTAAACTAGATTAATAAATATATTTTCAAAAGTGATAAAAACATAATATTGTAAACAACTTTAGGTAATACGTTTAGCATCTATTTATTGCATTATTGAATTATTTTTATACTATTGTAGGTTATTTCAATGTTTTCGTTAGTTTCGTTAAAACTTATATTATTAAAATTAGCAATGTAAAACAAAAAAACTTGTTAAAAGTATACATGAACACAAACTAGTCTTTAAAAAAAGTAATTTAAGAACACCGTGTTTAAAAAATTGATTTGACTCACGCTTAAAATTCATAAAACAATTTCATTATAATATGATTTTATCTCCCACGTTTTGCAATAAAGCGTTGCTCCACAGAATTCGTAGCCAATTATAGACTACAGTGTGTTTGATATCTTACGTTGTATTTGACTTAAGCAATAATGATTAGCAACAGGTCTAAATAACCTACAAACGTGCTAAGCCTGAATCAGTTGACGGCGACGAATCGCGGACTGCAAAAGTACAACCAATTGATTTCTTAAGGAACTCGGACATACATTTCTGTACAAAGGCAAAAGTGAAATTTCTTATTCATTGTATAATTTAGTGACTTATGAGCGATATTAAGCAAAATAGAGTGAAGAGAGGCTTTGTCTTAATAAATTATTGTTATGTTTTTGGATGTAATTATCATTATTAAAAATTATAAACAATGAAAATATCATTCGGATGGATTTAAAATGTTTGACGAAATTACAACATCCAAGGACATAAAAATATGCTTCTAATCAATTTTTGTAATATATTGATACTAAATAAATAAATTTTTTTTACATAGTTTCCAATATGTTTCATATATTTTAACAGGTATCGGTAAATTAAAGATCTCAAAACAATCATAATTCATTTAAATTTTGAAAATAAAATTAATATTTGTTATATAAATAATTAATTATAAATAATTAATTAGTTATATATATAAATAATTATGAAATAATTCAAAAAAATAATTCTTAAAATTTGAAAATATGTATATTAAATGAAAATTCGATATTCTACATGCAGGTTTACAAATATCACCGTAAAATCTTATTAGAAGACAATAAAAGATCACCATCACACGATGAGAAAAAGCATATCGATAGGACGGTACCTTTTGTTAGCCCTGATGCCACAAATGATTGCCGTTTTATCTATTTTCAACTCGATATTGCCAGCCCGCGGATTTATAGATCACTGGGCCATATCCTGGCCGCAGACCTATAAGTTCAATATAAGCTGGTCGATCAGCAATTATAGTAACATAGACTTCAACGAAGTACTTTCACCCCGGTTCGAACCACCAGGTCTCCCCGGGCATTCGTTTTGGCTGCATCTGTATCCGATGGGGTTTAATCCTGACCAATCGAGCTTTGTATCGCTTTACCTCAACTGGGAATCTTCGATTCAAAACAGCTTAAACGTGAAATTTACGTTCTGGCTATTGAACAACAAACGCGAGGCGATTGTCAAATCCGTCGACAAGCAGACCTTTACCAAAGAAACCAGTTGGGGCTTTCCTATGTTCGTGGATCGGTCTTTCCTCAACAACGAAAATAACAATCTACTGATTAATGACAAGCTCAGGATCCTCGCTGAAATCAGCTTCTCGCAAATCAAAAATAAAACTACCAGTTTCGATGAGATTGTGCCGATGACCAAACCGGATTCTTCAATTGGAAAATACTTTATTTCTAAAAAATACAGCGACGTCACGCTTGTTGTTAACGATCAAATTTACCCAGCACATAAGGTAAGATACAGATTTTTTTCTTCTCACTTTCCCTTATTTCGTTTCATTTTTATAATTATAAAAATACCATTACACGAAGCAAACAATAATAAATAAAATTTTTTAAGATTAGAATTATTTACAAAGGATTAATTTTATTATTTTATTTTTTTCATTTTCTAATTTATGGCACTTTAATAAAATATTTTATAATATTTCTATGTATTTATTTACATATATACATATATAAAAATTCATAAATTTTACTAAAAAGAGATACTGAAAAAATTGTATTACACTATCAAAATATTTTAAAAATAAATAACTATTTTTGTTGTAAAAGAAAAATTTCGGAAATTTTTAAACATTGGATTCCATAAAAAATAAATTATTAATTAAATATTTTAAGTTGTTTCGAAACTATGAAATAAGTTAAACTTTTTTCTATTTTTTTGTTTTTTTAGTATAATTTTCATATTTTTTAATTGATTATATTAAAACATAATTTTAAATATTTTATAAGTTAAATTCTTGAATTATTTCCAATTTATTTCTGATAAGTAGTTTTTAATACGATTGATTTAATTATTACGTATCTACATATACATTTTAAAAGAATCATTAACACCTTTTAATTATATTTAATTATATTTTAGAAAATCAATAGATTAATTGTCTAAATATAACGTGTTATTTTTTTAACTATATTTTATTTAAGTAAATTCAATATTGATTATTATATTATATCATTATATTATTATATTATTCGAACTAAACACCTTTATACTAAAAAAAACTTAACTTGAAAACACTTGAAACTAAAAAGTAAATAATAAATTAAAGTTCTAATATAATATTTCAGTTATTAAATTCCATAAAACTTGGATAATCGCTAAAGTATATTTTCATCAAAAATTGATATTAATATTGAGTAAAACATTGTCAATTTTATTCCTTCGTAACTATTTTCTTATTAGTGTTTCATATAAATAAGTAATAAGTATTATTACTTTTTACTTTGAATTATTTATTCAATTCCGTTGTAAAAATGTAGATTAAAATATAATGTTTAACATTGCATGCATTAATATTTGTGTTGTTCGACAAACGTGAATATCATAACTTTCATTACTTAAACAAATCTCTTGGTATAAAACTTTATACAATTACTTGGCATGTGCAAACAATCTATCGATAAGAGAACAACTGTCCATATTCTACAATAACCGAGACACAGTTTTTAATTGAAAGTAATGATATAAATTTTGAAAAATTAAATAATAAAAATTAATTATGTTTATTGAAATAGATTATACTCGCATCCCAGAGTCAAATTTTTGACGCGATGTTCGAGAAAATGAAAAACCACCAGACCACATCATCGATTCATATCAATAGTTTCAACAGTTCTGCCGTCAAAGAACTCCTACGCTTTCTGTACGAAGGTCGTGTCGAAAATTTAAACGATTTAAGCGAAGAAATAATCGTGTTAGCGAATAATCTCAAGATTAACGATCTGAAGAAGTTAGCAGAAGATGCACTTAGTAAAAAAGTTAATTCTGGTAATGCTGTTAAGATGCTTCAACTGGCCAATAAGTACAAAAGCCGCGTTTTAAAATCGAAAGCGATCAAATATATACTTTCTACCGATACATCCACAAATATTAATATATTGAATACGAATAGCGAAGATTTAAAAACACCTTTTATGTTGCATTATAAAATGTAAAAAAAGTCGAATATTTAATTCTATATTTATCCCATATAAATAAGAACATTAATAAATTTCTTTGCAAGAAAACTGTATTACATTTATTAAATTTGTGCCCATCTGTAATAATTCTATCCTAATATCCATATAAAATATTTAATATTAGTTTCATAGGTTATTTATACGCTAGAAATTTTTTCTTTAATATTTAAACAAAAATAAATATCGATGCAAAAAATATTTAAATCTGATTTTATTTATTTCCTATATAAAATAAGAATACGACTCTATTTTAAAAATATGGTTTTTTAAAACTTTCCAATACAACGTATTTCATCTGTTTTAAATCATTTTTAAATTACGGTAAATAAGTATTGATACATTTTTTAAATAGAGTTTGATACAAAGCTTCACCATTCACGTTAAGAACGTTGCTTACACTTAGAAGGACTCTCGGAAGATTCGTTCGACTTCGTGGAGATTTTAAACACCTGAGACCGTTGATTTCTTGAGCATTTTAAAAGAATTATTAAACAGTATTTTCACTTTTATAATACTTTCTTTCATTGATATTTATTCTTCTCTTTTTATGTATTATTTTATTTATTTGTTTCTATTTTGCTATTTCATTCAATTGTTCGGTAAAATAATAAATTTTTAAGTACAGAATGTGAAAATTCGTATAAAATCTATTTAAAGATTTAGTATTAATGGAGTTTAGTATAAAGGTTAATTTAGTTCATTCGCATATTTAGATACAATTTATCTTATTATTATACTAATTTTAGAAATTTTTTATGAAGTTAATTTAAGAGTTTATAAACTTATTCATAATTCATTAAAATATGTGTCTATAATTAATTTTAAGTAAATTCTTTCAAAAAATTCAATCAGGATTATTAGGAATTTATAAGAAAATCATATGTTATTTCTACAGGTTATTATTATTATTTTTGCAATCATTGTATTGGTAAATTATTCTGAACTCACACAGCGATTATTCTGGAAGTGACTAGAAAATTTTCGATCGCACCGATGACTCATCCCTGTGAAGTAAAAATGTAATTCCATAGTGATCATTTGAGAGCTTCGATAGAATTAATGATTACAATGTATTTTATCGCCAAGTTTAATTTAAAAATCGATATTCTGATGAGTAAATTAAACAAAATGCGAAAGAAAAACGTAACGTTCAATGTGAAAACTCGGCCGAGTATACACGGGAAGTCATAGAAAGTAGGTCTTGCTCAATATACAGCCTTGGGGGTGATTTTACAATGTTCCCTTTCTCTTTCTTTCTCTTTCTCTTTTTCTCTTTAGCTCTTTAGCTCTATCTTCACTTTTTTGATCCGCTTAAGGGACGCTCCGAAAATGCTTTATACTTGACATCCTAACATTGCAATATAATAAACTTGTTACTACGAGAAAACCGAAGTAAACTATATATATTGCTTTAATATATCAATATGCTTTTAATATTTTTCTAAATTTACGGTAAACTATCTGAAATGTTTTGCAAAAGATATATGATATTCTTCGAATCAAATTTTTTTTTGTTAATATTTAAAATTTTTTTATATCAAGTATAAATTTTAGAATTAAAAAATTTTATATGTATATATATTTGTATATATATGTATAGAAATGTATCAATGATATAATTCTTATTTTAAAAAAAAACAAAACGCTTTCTGAAGAAACTAATAGCCTTTTAAAACATGATCTCGAGGTTTTTAACGAAACAGTAATCTAAGTTTTATGTGGGTTACAAATTTGCAATTATGTTCTTGTTGTTTCGAATTCACTAGTACTCTGTTAACTGCTATATTGTAACCTAATCTATACACATCGTTAATATTGAAATGTCTTCATTTACGTTATCATTTTAATAATTCAAGCTGCAGTTGTTCAGTTGTAAATATTGATTTCTGTATTCTGTTCCATTTCGATAATAATTGAATTTTCTTGTTTTAATCGAAACCAAATCGGTTTTTTTTTTATTTCGAATTTATCTTGTTTTTATAATACGATATATATTAAAAAAATATCGTTTTTTTCATTATTTTATTAAGAAATGATAAATCATGTTTTAATTTTAGTATAAGTAAAACAATGTTGAGTTTGATATTTTGTACAGGATAAATTTGTTACACCAACTTCTACTATCTAATGTCATTACTCAAGAATTTGATCAATAGAAAAATCCTAAACAACTTGTTCTATGCATATTTATGTTTGAAAAATTCTCCTTTTCACTGTATATGTATATCTTTGTATAGTTGAATACGATTGTTTGACATTCTAAAAAATTGATTTCATATTTTCATAATTTTTCACTAAATTATCTATTAGTTGATATTCATATAATAAATTATACATGATTGTTTAAGCAGATACATTTATATATATTTGAATATATTTCATATATAAATTACATTATTTAAATAAAAAACATTTTGTGATATGAAACTTTTTGAATTTCTACTTTCAATAGTATATAATATGCTAAATTAGAATTTTTTTTTATTTTTACTTAAAAATAATAATTTATATTGATTTTAAATAAATTAAAAAAATCTTTATGAACTATTAAATTTTACTTGTATTCTGATAAGAAAGTCATAATTTTTCGCTTCATTGAAATTTTTTAATCTTTATTGTATTTTTCATATATTTAGCACAGTTAATCTATAAAATATATAGGCTTTCTATATTAAAACTTCAAATTAATATAAAAAATATGCTGATCTATAATATTAAAAATAATTTAAAATTTTAACATTAAATTACAAATCTTTATTATTTTTTTTATTTATAAGACTTTATATTATACAATGAAAAATTTATACTTATTCTATAAAAATAAATTAATTTTATTTCTTTATTATGGCTTTATTATTATTATTATTTGTTATTACAATATAAATTACTTAATGTCAATTAATTTTTTTTTTATTATTCGTCTTTAATTATATTTTATTCATTAATACCTAAATAAAAACAGATTTTGCAGTGAAATACTTTTTTGCTCATGCTTGAATCTTCAAGGCTGCAGAGATAAAGGAAATAAGATTCATACGGAAATTCTACCCCGCCTTTAAATTGCAATTAAGTTGCTTGAACATTGTAAAATGAGAATTAGTTTAAAGAAAAGTCTTTAACTCTCGATTTTTATTTTTCTTACGTTGAAAAATATAGTCTTTTTCTATTTTTTTAGTCTTTTTTATTTCTCTATTTCCCTGTATCATTTTGTTGAAAATAAAATTATTAAAATTTTAACTTTAATCTTTGCTGATTACTTCTTGATAAATTCACATTTATTTAGATAATTAAAATAATAAAACATACATAAAGAATATAAAATTCTTCTGTACATAAGTATCATTTAACATAAAAAATATTTTATTGAATGAAATTATATTATATTCTTATTATACATGTTTTATATAATTATATTGAATATATATTGTAGATACTGATAGATACTAACATTCAATTTACTAAAATATATTACTTTTTAATATCCTAATAATAAATATAAAACTTAATAAATATATATAATTAATAATTTAACTTATATTCATTGATTAATATACAATCATATACTTGTTGTTTCATGAATACAGAGAAAATGTATAAAAAAAATAATAGAGTAAAAAAAATTAAAAAAAAGTTTTAAATTTATTAGTGAAATTCAATGTGTGAATCATTTTCTTATTCTTTAACAAAAGGTTTTTTATTATTTTTTGCATGCGTGATTTATAATCGTGACATTTTTAATTTATTGGATGTGAAGGAAAAATTTTTAATTGTATTTATTCATTGAGGATATTTAAATTTAGAGTGGACGATTAAAATATGTATATAAAAAATTAATCTGTAATTTAATACATACAAACGGGAACAATTTCAAATAACGATCGAAAACTTCTTGTAATTGAGAAATCGAATTATTATTCAGAAGTTTATTAATAGACAGTTAAAAAGTAATAATCACAATTAAAAATAAGTTTAATATAAATAAGTTGCTTATGTTTCTTCGCTAAAAAATTTTGATAGTCTGTAAGACTTATTTTATTTCCCCTTTCATATTTTTTCTGTTAATTATTAAATAGTGTTTTTGGTTTGTATGTATTATTGATGAATCATAGTGTTATAGCGATATATAAAGTCTTATTAAGTTTAATAAATTTTATAATAAATAAATTTTATTACATTATATGAAATTACTATCTTATTTTTTAATATAAATTATATTAAATATCATACTTTTATAATATTATTGTCTAATTTTATGCTTTTAAAATATTAAAAAATAGTATTAAGTGCAATATATTTTAATATATATAAGATAAGTTAGATTAACTTCAAATAATATTAATAAAAAATCTTAGTAAAATACAAAATTATATTATTCAGAAAATATATCAAATTTATAAATCATTTTATAAATTATTATAAAAATTATTATTATTATTATTGTAATTTTTTTGGTTAAATTTAAAAATGATATTACTTATACATATAAATAGTTATATAAATATAAATAATTTATATTTAAAATATTATACAAATAATTAATAATTATTTATATTTAATATAAATAAAATTATAAATAAAAAAACTTTAAATATTTTATAAACGTTACATATTTTACTGAAATATAAAATCAATGAACTCTTAAAATTAAATTCTCAATTTTTTTCAAAAAAATATTAATTATCCAAACCAATATTTAACTAATATTACAGTTCAAATAAACAGAAGCAAAAAACGGCGATCCATAAAAGCTATAAAACATCTATTCAGGAAATCCGTTTCTCCTGATAAGTGATAAAAATGTTAGTCAATATTTTTTATCGATTAAATCGTCGTGCTCACAACAATAAAACCATTTGTTTATTTTTTGTTTTAAATAATATTTGTATACTACTTTCTATAATCAAGATTTATTAAAAAATTATTTTTAATTTATAATTTATAATTTATTCATAAATATAAATATAAATTTTAAGAATAGAAAATCAAAGCTCATTTATTCACTATTACGTAAAAATGTAAATGTTTAAATAATACTATAGCACATACTTATAAGTTACATTTAGATTTTACAAATATATTAAAATAGATAAGCAAGAGAAAGTGAAAGAAAGTTTAATATTTAACGATAATAAAATTGACATAAAAAATAAAATTTGTTTCAACCGTCAATGACTTTTTAATTATTATTTGGTATTCAAATATAAATAAAAAACTTATGGGTTATGAATATAAATGAAATTTTTAACAAGATTTTATAAAAAAATTACGCGTAAAAGCTTAATATGAAATTTAAAGTTTATAAATTGATAATATAATCAAATAAGTGTCTATTAAAATATATAATAGATTAATAGGTATTTGTATAAATAGATATAATATAAGAATAGATAAGAGTAAATATCATTGGAGTTTTATTATTTGTTTTAATTGCGATTCTAACAAAGTTACTTTTATAATACGAAATTATTTGCTCATAAGATATCTATAGATGAACAAATAGATGACATTTATTCTTGTAATTGGTTCAGACTTATTTAAAAATGATTTTTTTATTGACGAAATAGTGTATCTGTAACAATAATTGATCTCCCTAATTTATAAATCTATAAATTGTCTTTAATTTAAAAATAGAACTTTTTAAAAATTTTATATATGAATATAAAAGTAATGGTTATAAAATAATTTAAGTTTCTTATAACGACCTTTTTTAATAATAAAATTATTTATCTATAATATAATAAATATATGAATTTTATTAATATTAGTATTAATAAAAATTATTTTTCACATTATTATTAATTTATATATATATATATATATATAGCAGATATTATATATATTACACATTTTTAAGATTTTTATACATACAAAAAAATTAAATCTTTTATCGATAATAGTAATTAGTATATAAATATATATAATTACTTACAGCAATTTTTTATTAAATTTGTTTGATCAAGGATAATATGAAAAATAACGGAATTTCTTATCAATAATTTTCATTAAAAACAATTAAATTGTTTCAATTTAAAAATCTTAATTAGATGTTCATATTAAATTTTTATTCTAATTCGTATATCATGTATATATAAATGTAATATATTTAACATATATAATCAAACTATATATATATATATATGATAATATTGGATTACTATAATTTAGTTATTGTATGTTATTTTAAGATATTTATAAATACTTGTAAGTACATTTTAAAATATAATAATTATAAATTTCGACTATTTTATCTAATTAAAAATTTATTTTTATTTATATTAATATTAATTTAACAAAATTATTAATAGAATAGTTTTTATTATAAAAAATGATTTTCACATTAAAATGAACATTGATTCAGAAGCTAAAAATCTGTTGATAAAACAAGTATAGTTATTTTCATAATACAATTTTTTAAACACTTCAAATAGAATTAAAAAAAATACCAAATGTAAAAATAAATGAATTTGAATTTTGTAGCTCGTAAGGTAATTCATCAACAAATAATCAAACTTACTTTAAGTGAATATTAATTTAATAAAATATAAAGATTAAAGAAAACATTAATATTTTACCGAATAATAAAAGTCTTGTGTAAATTTATGTAAGAAACCTAAACGCTATCTACTGTATTTTATATATGACAGAAGACGTTGTGTATTGTATCAAATCATAAACGTTTATAATATTTCAAATAAAGTTTTAGATTTTATTGATGATTGCCAACAGTATTATGAAGTTTAAATAAATATAATATGAATATTGAACTTAAGTGTTTCATTAGTTTAAAATACACGTTTGAAATGAAGTACCTATTGTTATCTACAATAAATAATACTATTTTATTATTTCAATCAATGTAGTTCACGTTTCTCATACATGATTAAAACAAATATAATATAATACATTCAAAATATATTTTCTTTTTAAGCCTATTTTTAAATCTATTTTAAGCATTGAAATTTTTTTTCGATATAAATAATGAAAATTTTTTTACTTAACTAGTTATGTAGTAGATAAAATATTATAAGTGCGGATTTTATGAGCCTTTTCAATTGAAGAAGTACGTTTACAATTGCTGGAAAAATTGATAATTTATTTAGAATAAATTCATTAAAATAACTTAATTAAGTTATCAGTTTAGTTTATTACACGATTATGAGTTGTTTTAGTATTATCTAAATGTGTACTAATGCATGGGCGCACCTACTAATTGTATTTTTATGTATTCCGGTCTTTGCTACAATTTCTTGCGTGAGTATAAATATATATTCAAATTTACAAACATCTGAGTAATTTTTGGTATTTTTATAATAGATGTAAGTTTGATAATATGAAAATAATATTTTTGATAATTACTAGTATTCCTAAATTTGTTAAGGCGTTTTAATAAAATACCATTCAAATCGATCAAAAGAAAATAGATTTATAAACAGTGGAAATTCAATGAAATAACTTCTTGTTATAATAATTATTTTATATATTTTTAAATTTCTTACGTTTGAATTAAGACTGATATTTTTCTTAACTATTGTAGTAAGCTATTTTGGTAAATATCTAGCAAAATGAGCCATGTGTTTAAACAATATGATTTCAAACAAGATCAAGTGGGAAGCAACAGAGAAGAAAAAAAAAGTACTTAACGGTTTCGGGTGTGACATTCAAGACTCATCTTGCAATTTTTTATCGACATCGTCATTATAAAGTAACCTGATTCACTGACAAACAAACTAATGGTCACAACAAAAGGTATAATAGGCACTGTTGAAGTTTTGTTGGTGCCGTTATATATCTTTTATTATAAAAAAAGTTAAGAAGAGCTCAGACATCTCAGACATTTGGGAAAATATTAGTAAATATTGCATGTTTAATAAACCAATGTTAATATTTCTTCGATCTTATATTTTCAAAATATTTCCTTTTAATTTCTCTAATGATAAACTAAGAATCATTTAAAAAGGAATATCATAAATTTGAAAATCATCATACTTGATTTTTAGAGATAACCTTCAAGTAATTATATAAATACAATTAAAAAATTTTTAATTATTTTTTGTATTAATAAATTTGATTTAAATTTATAATTACAAATATGAAAGAATTATAAAAGACTTCTAAAAGTAAATATAATTCATTAAAGAATAAGATCAATATATTTCAAAAATAGGAAAGAAATGTTATACGTAAATTTATAAACTTTTATTCAACCATTTTTTCCCAAAGCTTACTCATCTGTATTGTAATAAAAGAATTAGCTTCCTTAGTGATATTAAACGGCACACTATAATTTATATTTAACAATTAATCTAAATATAAATATTTTTAAAGTAATACTGATAATGCAGGATATTTTAAATATTTTATTTTTTCTATTATACACTAAAATATTGTAAGAAGCATTTACAAATTATTTTTATTTTTATCTAAGAATTTAAATAAATATTATTCAAGGATAAATGTTTAAAAAAATCTATACAGTATTTATATAAATTAAAGCAATTTTTTATCGGACCGTGCTTATATTCTTTTAGTACCGTAAATTAATAAACTTAATAAAAATAGATCTTTCATAAACTATTAAAATAATCAATTACACATTGATTTTTGAATATAGAATAATTGAATTTTTCTTAATTGTTCTTAAAAATTAATATAAATACATTCTTTTAAACGATACTTTAATAAAAATTGAAAAAGAACTTTAATTATTATTTAATTTATTCCATTAGTAAAAATTAAAATTTTAAAAAATATATAAAATGTATGAAATATATAATTATATATCTAAGTATATATGAAAAATTATCCACTAAATTCACAAACAAAAAAGCTGATAATTTTGAACCCTAAAATTTACGATTGGTCAAAGACACCGCACAAAGCTTGAGAATCTAATTGCCAGTAATCCAAGAAGAACGGAAGTCATTTCCCGAGCGCTTTATTTTCCAGAATAGGAAAAGAATAGGAAGTAGAATAGTAGTTTACGACTCCATCAGAGCTTTATTGACCGTTTAGCAATTTATCGGTATCTCAGAGAAACTCGAAATAGCGTCGACATTTAAATATACGAAGCGTTACCTTATTGAAGACCTGATTTCCAACTATGCTTAAACCGGTACAAAGGAAGAGTAAAATTTATATGTCGTTACGTAGGCTATTCGATTGACCTGTTTTTTCTAATTGTATATATTGTCGAGGAAAATTTGATATATATAGGTTCAAAATACAAAGTATTATATATGCTATGCATTTTTAATCGAAATAAACTCTTCTATATAAATCTGTTTTTTGTTTATTACAATCGTGAAGTTAATTTTGAACGTTGTAAAGTAAGAATTAATTGAGTTCATTCTTTATTTTCTTTACAACGAAAAGTAGATCTTTTATCTCACTTTTTAATCCTTATTTTTCCCTGCTTTTCTATGTAATTTGTTGAAAAATAAAATCACCGAAGTTTTCTTTCAAGTTTAGAAAAAGGTTTGTTATACAAATGTTTGTTAAATCGTTAAATCATTATTTGAGATATGTATAAAAACTTTTCAAATAAAAAAATTAATTTTAGTCTAAATTTAGAGAGAAATATAAACAGGAAATAATATTATTTTATTCAATTTTTAAATTATATACAATAATTATATACAATAATTATATACAATACTTTTCACTATTCATATTTATTTAAATAACCTCTACTTTTAGTATTTTAATTAAATATATTTAATTTTATATTTTAGTCGAATCCTATAGTATTATATCAACAAGTGGAAGTTGAAAAGTTAAAATAAAGTTACTTACTATATTATCTTTGTATTATTAATTAAATGTAAATCATCAATTCATTTAATATTTATTTAAAATTTTTTTATTTGCTAACTTATAAAGAGTTGTTTAATAATCAAACTATATTATAAATTAAAAATATTACATCATAATTTATTATAAGCTTTTCGATATAAAATTTAATGATATAACTTTTCATAAATTCTTGAAAGTTATTAAAAGATAAAGCAATGATTTACATGTACTAAATGTATCATTTATCATTTATTCAAGGATAACATATGTAACTACAAATCATAAAAAAATGTTGTACATAAACAGTGAAGTTTACTGAATTTTTTTTAATACATACTATAGAACATATTATTATCAAATATTTATTAAAATATATTCAAAAATTATAATAATTTTATGAAATTTTCGATATAATAAGAAATTAAATTTAATTATTAAGTACAAATTTTCTTTAAACTAATGCATTTTTTTTATTAAACATGATTAAATCTCATACGCAATTGTAATCTATAATAACCAATTATTACAAGTTAAAAAATTCATCATATAAAACAAATTAATTTTAAGTTGTCATTTATATACATACATAAAAATGTATACTAAATCCTTTAGAATAAATTAAGTTTAAAAATATCGATCTAAATTTTTCAATAATATATGATTCTTTTATTCACATTTTAAGTATTAGTAAAAATTTAAACTCTTTTTAATTTTTTACTCAATCTAAAGTTTGACCAATGTATTAAAATGAAGTTTAATTATCATTATACATGCACATAAATTATATAAAATATATAAATAACTAAATTTTATTAATTTCACAAAATTTTTTACATGTCAATGGAAATGTCAATATAATTTTATTTTATTCTAAACATTTATGATTTAATATAAAAACATCAAATCCGGATTAGAATTGCGATGTTTTCTATCACGTACAAAATATAACTCAATAGATAGTGTTTAGATATTTATAAATTTATACAAGATTATTATTAGATAACGTATTAATATTTTCTTTAACTATCATCTTTAAACTCTATTCAATTAACAGTCACTTAAAGTAAATTTAATTGTTTGTTAATGAATTCACCTAAAGAGCCACGAGATCTACATCACATTTATTTTTACATCTATTATTTTGTTTTAATTTTATTTTAATGTTTATAGTCCAAAGATGACACATATACAGTTTTATCTTTCAAAAAAATATCATATAATTCATTAAATTAATATCAAAGTAATGATAATAGTTAAGAAAAAGAAATGTTACGGAAAAGATATTAAAGAATATTAAAAAAAAATTTGTAATGGTGAAGTTTATTAAATATGGGTAATATTAAAGATGTGCTTATAACGATAATTTGAAATTTTAATTTCTACTTTTTTGTTTGATATTTCAAAACTGTAATTCAAAAATTATTTTGTTCAATTATTTACACTAATTAAATATTTTTATTACTATTGACTAATTTACTTCTCCAATATATATATATATAAGATATATATATATAACTTATTTTGTAATCTTTATAAAATAAGTAAATAAAAATCTTTTTGGATACTTATACATTTTATTATCATATTAAACTTTTTAATATAATAATATTTTATTTGACTTCACATTGAATAATAATTAAGTATCATCTTTTATTCGATAGAGTATGAATAATAATCTCATAGATATGATTCTTTTTTAATTACCTTATAAGTATCTAATTTCAGGTTATTCTTCGTAAATATAATCAATATTTCTTTGAGGATACATTTCGTTTGTATGCATTTTTTATGCTTACGGAAGTCGCTTACTACAAACAGTTTTGTGCTAATGAAATTATGCAAAAGCTCGTATAAGTGTAATCGACAACTCGATGTGTATAAATGCGATGATCATTTAGCATTGAGAAATTTAAGTATAAACGATCACGAATGGATTCCTATATAATGGATTCAATTACAACTAGCATGAGTGACTATAGCCAGATAATAAGAATGACAGATATATTAGTCATACGAAATTGTTGTTATCGTATTTTAAAAATCTAAATCTACTACACATTTACTATTTCTAAATATAAATGACAAGTAAGCATATAAATAAATTTTTAAAATACTTTTTAATGGAACAGTATAATTGAAAATTTATTTTTTTAAATATTTATTTATTGGGATATCTTAATTGCTGTTTTTATAAAAATAAATATTTGTTTTTTCACACCGATGCTACTCTGATATCATAAAAAAATTACACAAAATAAAAAGTACTAATTATTTTTTTAACTTGGTTTACAATAGTTTTACACGAGGCTTTATAATACCTTGTAAATATAAATAAATCATAAATTTTTCAATTAAAATAATAGCAGCAGCTACAGAAGAAGATAATTAATATCGCAAATCAAATGTAATAATAAAAGTTCAATAATTTTTTAATCGTTGCTCTGATTAAAACTGCTTTGATTTTATATTTATTGAAAATGATACCAACGAATTATGGATTATGATGAAGCAATTTTCAATATGAAACTTCCAAAAAATATTTGTTCGAATGCTTAAAAAATATTTAACTGATATTTTAACTAATTTTTATTATATTATAATTTATTTTTCTGTAATATATTTCTGTATACATATAATTATTTTATTTAATTTGTAATATATTCGTTCGTTTGTCGTATTAGAATATTACCTCCACTCAATCTAAACTGTTCTTTTTGTTCATGAAGAATATTCAGATAACTTTTGAATGCATAATAATTATGTTCATTTTTTCTAAAAAGAAATTAAATTTCTATTGCAAGAATAGATATATTATGAAAATTTTTTATAGATTTATAAATATAACATAAAAATTAGTATTCTTATATCAAATTTATATATGGCTATACAAAATTTACTTTTAAAAAATTTAGTAAATATGTTATATACATTTGATAATATTATTACAATTAATTCAGTGAAAATGATGAATATTTTCTTTTTATATAAATATTCTGTTAAACTCTCAATTTTATAGTTTTAATATTATATAATTAATTATAATATTAGCGTAAAATATAAAGCAAAAATATATATATCATGATAAATTTAATAAATTTTGAAAAAAATTTTTAATTTTCAATGGATTAAGTATCTTTACAAATATTTTTTTCTTTAAAGTCAAAGTCAATACTTCAAGATATTTATGTTCAAAAACTTCGTTCTCTATCACATCTAATTTTAAAAATATTAGATAAAATTCAATCTATATTAATGCAGATATGAAATTTTATTTATTTTAATCTCGAGAATAAAATTAGCTTGTATTTAGCAAATAAGAACTAGCTTAAATGAATTTTGATTTTTAAATATAAATTCTTGTAAATGTAAATATTTTTATGTCATAAGATAAAGGTACCCATAAAAAACTAGATTAAGTGAACTTCAATTATAATGTAATTAATAAATACAAAGTGATAAAAAAATAAGAAATATCAATTTATATTTTATAAATGCCATGAAATTATTTTCTACGATATATCATTTAATTATGAAAAACTTAAGATAAAATATGTGTCTATTAAAAATTTATTTTGATTTCCAATAGTCAAAATATCTATTTTATTTGTTTGTATTAAACTATGAGAAATGAGCAAACTAAAAGATATATACATTGCGATAAAAATTGTTAAATATATTTATAAATGTTATTTGAATCGAAGACACGAACTCAATGTTAAGAAATCAAATTTTAATATTAAATAATTATTTTTGTACGTACAAATATTTGAAGGGATTCCATAAAAAATGATAAGATACTTATCAAAAGGATAATATTTCTCGATCACGCTCATTTTTCGTGCAAATATTACGCAAACAATCTTACTTCTTCACGTCCTTACATCAATATTTACTTAATTAACTGATTCTCCATAAATTTATATTGCAAATCCAGTATCAATATGCCTTGGTATAAAATGTAAACGAAGAAACGCATTTTCTAACAAATTTTTCCTCGTTCTGTGTTATTGTAGAATCACAATTTTTCGGAGATGAATAACAGTAACACTGAGCAATAGAGTATCTAATCGTGTCCCGATGGGGAATGCGATCTCTAACAGTGCGAACTCATTCTCATGTAAACAAGAACAATGACGAACACCGAGTTTCGTGTACGCGTAGGTCAATTGACGTTCGCCAAAGTACGCGTCTGTCATTGACGGTATCGCATTTTGTTACATCTCCTAGACGATCGCTTTGAGTTAGCGTCCATTGCGTCCAATGACGCCGGTGCGAGCTTTTAATAGCGCGTGATTATAACGACCGACTGGCTTCGGCTCCTCGTGCTATTCTCTTTCGTCACCTTTTTCATCAATGCTTTTCTACAACTGGACTCGAATTTTCGCTTCTGATCTACTGTACAAATAAGATTAGACTATGATGTTTCGCGTTCGTAACTGTGCATTTCGTGTGATTATAGTTACCTTAGTAGTTTTGGGATCGACAAAGTCCTTTTATTTTGCCGCTTCCAGTAAAGAAGATTTTAATGACTGAAGGCAGTTTTATTTCTGTGTGATACAAACCGATCAATTTTGTAAAGACGATAATGAAGTAAGAGTGTTTAAATATTTTTAATAACTTATTTTGTTGGTAAATCACTTGATCAACCTGATAATATATATTATTGAAGACAAATTTTACCATAAATAACATTTTGAAACTAATAAATATTACCTTCAGACTTTAAGTAGAGAATTTTCATTTTGACAAATACAATAAAATAAAAATGAAAATTACTACAAAATTTTATTTATATTGTCGGAACTCACTGTTATTACTTATACAAAACGTGGTAAAACTGAACAGAAAAGTTCCACAATATAAGAAAATATCGATCTTCGATCGCGTGAAAATCAAACAAAGTACTCTATTTCTACTAACAACAAATCCTCGATACAAATTCTTTTGTACGTGGTATGATATGTCATTCAATTTAAATGTAATTATACGCACGATAATATTTATGCTTATATGAAAACTTAAAGGTTCATATTTCTTATAATACATGATTTTCAAAAAATAAATCAAACATTTTTTAAGAGATATTTATAAATAATTATTATATTTTTTGTTACATTAAATAATATTATAATCAAAATATCTCATGAAAATTATAATTATCACCTAAAGATTTAATTTAATATAAAAAACGATTTTTGTTGTTTTTATTTTTTATTATAATGCTATTTAAATGTATATGCATATCATACCATTAAATTAAAAAATAAGTACTCTTTTTTTCCATTTTTCGAATAGACGCAATTAAAATTTTAAAATCATGTTAAATATTTGTGAATTTTTGCTTAATATTATTAGTTTTTTGCAATAAAAAAATCAATTCTTGTATTTTATATTATTCTATATTCTTTTAATTTACACTTAATTATATTAATCGTATTTTAGAAGAAAAAACAGTTATCTTCATACATATAAAAATTTTTTATGATAATATACGAACCTGATGATGAAATGGTATATAAAATTAAAATTTATCATTCTAACTCATAAAATAATTAATGTTACTTACTGATCTTTAGCTTAGAAATCTGTTTAATTAATTTAATCATATTTTAAACTTTGTCGATAAGTAATTAAAGCATAAATTTATAAAATATTAAAAATTATGTAAGAAATATAATATACAATTTTTATATAATATAAAATATTTTATTTAATAAATAAATAAAAGCAATTTTATATGTAAAAATAAATATATTTTTTAAAAGTATTTGCTATAGATATATACAGAGTGGTTGTATTACAATAATTAAATACAATTTTGTGTATTCTTGATAATAAAGTTCTGGTAATTTAGGAAAACTATAGGTATTATGAACGTTTTTAATAAATATCAACGAGAATTATTAAATCTTTTCGAAATACAATATACAAATACAAAACAAAAAATCAAATCATATATATATGTATATACATATAAAAGTTTTTATTTTGATTAATATTTATTCCCTTATCGAAACTCAAATGAAATACATTGAAGTAACTAAAAAATTATTTGAATTTTCAAATCATTTTTAGTATTTAGCAGGTACGTAACAATAAAAATATCAATAAGTATTGAGAAGAATATAGAAAATCAGAAAATATTATTAAATATTGTTAACCGGAAAGAATTGAAATAAAAAACATGTTCTTAAATAATAAAAATAATATAATAGAATAAAAAATTGAATCTTATTAAAAAAAATCAGAAATATAAAATTGCTTTTTTTGAAAAAATATTTTAAACCAAACAGATAGTGTAAATTTCTTGTGTAACCTATACAACTTTTTTTGTTTACAACTGATTCAATACATATTAGAAAATATATAGGTGCAAAATAATGTAAAGAAAATTATATAAATAATATAATTATTATTTTTAAATAAATCTTTAAAATAAATAAAATCATCTTACCGTAATTTACTTACCACGTATAATTAAACATTATGAAATAGAAAATATAAATTTGTATAATTATTAATTTTTTTTATGATAATGTTTCATTTACATTCGAAGTTATGAAAATAATTCATAAATTACATTAATATATAATATTTTAAATTGATAAACCTATTAAAATAAAACTTATTTCTTAAGAGTGTATAAAAATATTTATCAAATATAATATTGTATTTTATACTTCAATTTAAACTAATTTTTTAAATTAAGGAAATGTATAACGTAAAACATGTAGCATAAAATTTAACATAATTTAAAAACATAATTATTTTTTTATATTATAAAATATTTAATAAACATAATATAAAAAAAGAACAAAATTAATATTAGAATTATTTTTAAAGTTTGATAGCATTGAAGTTATATTAGAATTATTTTTAAATCAGACCACATATAACAAAAAACTTAAAAATAAATTTTTTAATTATAAGTTATTTCATATTATATAAATTATTTTACTCGCGAAAAAAATAATAAACCTTAAAAATTATTCGTATTAAAACTAAAAATGTATTACAAATATTAATTTTTTGGTTTTTAATAATTAAGTATAGTTAAGCTAATATTGAAATAATATAATAGACTAGTATAATATTGTAAACAACTTTCTAAATTAAGTAAACAATTTTTAAATTTACGTAGACGATATTGCAAATATACTTCTATGAAAATCATATGCTACTTATAGCCATATTTATATAATTTTACAACTCATATTACTTATAATAAATATGAATTTAATTTAAATATTTACGGTAAGATTATTAATATCCCTACTATATTAAGTTTTGTATAGAAAATATTATTAAATTTAAAAAATGATAGGTTTACAAAACTTTACTATTATAATAGACATTTTAAAAATCTTGGTTAATCAAAAGTATGGATAATATTTTATTAAATACATTTTTTAATCATATAAATTTATAAAGAGATACAATTTATGAATTTTTAAAAATTATCGTTTTATTATCATATTTTTAAAGTGGATGTGCAATTAATTGTAGTTATGGCAAATTCATAAATATTTACCATATTAATATCCAAAATATTTGAATATAATAATTAGTAATATTACAATGTTTTATTTTTAATTAAATAAATATTAAATATTAATTAATAAATATTTAATTTAAAAAGCAAATAAAAGTACTAAATAAATAATTTTATTAATTATTATTCAGCCTGTTACTTACAAATCAATATAAATATATATCACATTGATTTATATGATGAATGAATGTTTTAAAAGACAATTGGATTAATATCATCCAATGTATGCTTTGCTCTCAAAGTATTACAAATATTATTGAGTCATTAAAAGAGTAGTAATGATAATAAATCAAAATATTATTATTAATTAATGAGTTGTTTAATATTAACATATCTCGAGAATTAAGGAAATTAACGAAAGAAACATTAGGAATAGAAAATTAAAATTTTGTACACAAGGTTAGATTATTAAATTATTTATTACTTATATCTAATTATATTTACTTTCATACAAGTTAAAATAATTTTGTATGCGGTTCTTAAGTATTATTTTTTATTATATGGAAGGTTTATTTTATTGTAACGATAAATTGAAAATAAAATAATAATTTTTTTATTAGTAAACAAAAGATCTTATAAATTTCATACGTATTTTAATAAAACAATAAGAAATCAAAGAATAATAATAATAATTATTATAGCTTTTTCTTTACTGTAAACAGAATTTGACATTGAATGCAGACGTATATATACGGTTAAACATCGAAAAAAAAATAGAAAAATGGAAAAAGGCTCGGGCTCGAAAAATTATATTCGGGAAAGTCAACCAAAAGATTAGAATACGATTTCGAAACGATTGCTAGTGCAATTCACATTAGACGAAGCATATGGGGGAGGGGTTCGCATTTGTCGGGACTAATTAGCAATTGGTTGAATGTTACAACTGTCTTAATAGGAGGAAAAAAGATATAGAAAGAGAGGGAGAAATGATGGAGAGAGGTAAGGGGGCGTATGATAAAAAGGAGACGACTCGAGTTTACGTGCGAGTCGCGTGTCGTCCGAGCTGGAAACGGCGCTTCGATCTCGGCTTGCACTTTCCTCTTTTTGTGTAAGTTTCAGCACCGCGTGGATTTGCTTCTCGCTTAGTATCGGTAGTGCGCGCATGAATGTAAACCCGGAGGTGTCGATTTACATCTGACAATTCGATCGACTTTATCCTAATACACCAATCGTATTATGAGCCGTGAGTTTTTTGAAGACTTTTCTCGAGGTTGCACGCGATGAGACCTTACGTTAATAGGAATTCCAAGCAAATACTGATTAGCAAGAGTATCCATTTCACATTCGTATTTCAGTCATAATAATTTTTTTACAAGAATAATTATTGTGTTCGGATATCAAATTGTTTATCAATGTGAAATTAATATACAAATGTATTCTATATTTTTCAAGAACTTTTTCACGATTTAATGTTTCTTCAAAATATAATAATCGTATTTTTTAGTTTATCGTACAAGTATAAATATACTGCTTAAACGTTATATTATTTATAGAGACATATTATTAACAATACAATACATCCTAATTAAAATATACTTTTAGTAACATTCTGAACGTTATCTTTTGACAAAATAAAAACATTCTACTTGCGAACCGGTTTATCTTTCAAAAGTGAATTATCGTGCTAATATATTTCCAAGTTTTTAAAAATTAATTAGAACTTTATAATAAAGAAGTATATATCATATATGAAGCGATAGTCAGAATATATTGTAATAATATTAAAAAGGTTTTCGTTTAAAAATGATAATATCAATCAGCTTGGTAAAATGTAAAAGATATTTATAAATTTTTCACACATTATTAAAAAGTAATACCTGTACAAATTATATTTGTTATAACTTCGTTTATAACTTTTAATATTCTAATTTTGAGCAAATAGTATAAATTTTTTTTTACAACTCTACACTTAATATAATAAAAAATATTTTTCTTTTGTAATATATTTATGCAATATTTTACGAAGAAAAGTATTTAATTTTAACGAAACCAATTAAGGTTCGATGTACTTCAACATTTCGATATATCACTACATGTATCATCGTTCAATGAATTCCAGAACTTAAAAAAATGTTACAACGATACTGAAGAGCTCGAACTTATTTAAACAATCGCATTAGTAAGGTGATACAATCATCTCAATACATTTCTTTCTACTCACTCGAGCATATTTTCCTGGAATTAAGAAACTAATTCAACAATCGATAAATAATCATTGCCGATCATTCGACGGCTGGACCGTCGATGCTTTGATTAAAATAATTGACGTTATATATATAAGGATACGAAGACTTCATTTCACTATTTATAAACGTTTTCTTCGAGACGCCAAAGTGAGATTAATTTATTGCAAGTAAGTAAAAGATTTCTTGAAATTTAAAGTGAGTAACAAAAAGAAAGTGAAAGATTTCTTGAATGAATTTTTTTTATTTTTTTAAATTTAATTTATAGCTCGTAAATATCACTTAATTTACTATTCAAAATATAAAATTCTTCGTAAAAATTCTCAATTTCATTACGTTAATTATTTTTTAATTTGCTGCAAGCGTGGTAATGTTAAATTTAAAAAATTTTGTCTTTTCGTAGTAATTATAAAGATAATATAAATATTAATCCAACTAATAAATATTTACAAATTTTTAAGAATTATCGATCAAATGTATTATTACTGAAATTTCATTACAACCTTTTAAAATGCATATTATAATAAAATTATATTTTTATACAAAATAGCTTATTTTAGGAAAATAGTTATTTTTATAATAGTTATTTAAATATAATATAATTAAACAATTATATATATATCAAATACTTATAAATGATTTTTTTAATTTCTGAAATAATTTAAAAAATGAGTATTTTACTATAATAAATTAATATACTATTATAATTAAATTTCATAAACGTAGAATAAATATAATTCCAAAATGTCAAAATCTACCTATCTTAATATTTATACTTTTTTATAACTACATTATCGCAAAAAGCATAATTATGTGTAAATAAAATAACTAAACATATTTTTAAAAAATTTTAATCAATTTTATTTGTGAAAATATTATGGTTTACAATCGTTATAAATTAGAATCTTTTTAATAATCGAAATATATGGTAAATGGTATATGGTAATGATAATGTATTGTAATTTATATGCATTACACATCGAAATTATTTCACGCAACGATAGCAAAGGATAAAAATTAAATCTGTGGATTTAAAATTTGCGAGAATTGATTGTAATAAGATTTAATTTAATTTTTATTGTTCGTTTATGTAAACGAAATAATCAAACATAACCTTCGAATGCATTAAATATTTCAGAAATGTACATGGAAGAAAGCGTGGCGCAAAAAGCCGTTGAACAAACAGGTAATGTATTTTTCCGATGTATACTAAAAATATATAGTTATGATAAGCAAGCGTAATTACACGAGCATTATGAATTCCTGCAGGTTTCGGTAAGTTCAATGTCAAAATAACGGCCGTCTCAGCTCTTATTTTTATGAACTGTGCTTTCTGTATTACGAGCGTCGGTTTCGTTGTTCCCACTGCTGCTTGCGACTTCCAGATGACAACCATTGACAAAGGTCGCATTAACGCAGCTCCAATGTTAGGTAAATTGATTTGCTCGACCTTTTTTTTATTTCGAGCAATTCCGTGTCAACACGACCGTATCTATTATTCGCAACTTACAAATACCAAATATAGCTTCATTTATTAGTGATTTATCTCATAAAAGTCCTGAAAAATCGGTATAGATGATTTTTGGTTTCAAGCAATTGATAAAATTATATATCTTTAAATAATATCCGATAATTTTTGTTTATTCTTCGCAAATTCTACGAAATGATCGATATTATATAATTTTCTATCGTTTAATAGATTTTAAATAAATATAATATTTTATTGCGAGTGAGTACAAATTATTTTATATGCTTATTTAGATGCCTTAAATAATTACGTTCGCGTTCATATTTTTTAAAATATTTAATATTTCATAATCGTTGTATGTTTTTAATATACTAAAATATTATATTACAAATTTTTTACTACAATAAAATATTGTACAGAATATAGTAAAACTACACTTATTTATTTTACTATTATTATATAATCACAAGAATCATTTAAATTTATGTGATATAAATGATGCAATATCGTTTAAAACTAATTAAAAATAAATTAGTAATATTTAAAAATCGTATAAATGATTATTCAATGAATGAATTGTAACACTTTGTTAATACTAAGTTGTTAAATATCACTAATAAGACAAAATAATACTCAAATAAAGAAAGTATTTATTTTTCTTCTGATTCACTTTTAAATTTGTATGCAAGACTCATAAAAATATTTATTTCGATACTGTATTAAATTTTTACGTTTGCTTAATTAAATTAAAAAATATTTTCACAGGTATGGTAATTGGTTCAAGTATCTGGGGGTACTTGGCTGATCTGAAAGGACGTAGAATTACCCTTTTGATATCTTTGTTCATGCAATTTACGGTCGATGCTCTTGCATCGATTGTTCCTAGCTATTGGATATTTGTATTCCTCAAATTTTTAAGTGGTATTAGGTACGAAATAATAAAATATTTCAAAATATTTTTGATAAAACTATAATTATACGTTAAAATAAAAAATGTGAATTTTTTTAATTTATATACTTTATTGATATTGATATATTTATACTTTATTAATCATTTAAATTTTTTATATCTTACTCTTTACTCTACAATAATCGTCGATATAATTGAGATTTGTTCCTATTTTTTCAGCGTTACTGGACAACTATCTTTACTATTTACGTACCTCGGTGAATTCCAGCCTACAAAATACAGAAATCGAATATTATCGTGGATGGAACTTTCATGGGCAATTGGCGTTATAGTACTTGCACGTAATTACTTTAAAATTTAATTATTTAAATTAATATAAAAGTAATTAAATTTATAAGCTAAACAAACACTAGATTATATTTTTATCGAGGATTATTCGTAGTTTATAACTGCGAGTTTCGAGTTAGATAATAAGTCATACAATTATTATAAGTATTAATAAGAAGAGAATTCAAATGTTTAAATTTACAAACGAATTGAATTATTAATAGAATTAGACAAATTGTTTAATATAATTGAAATCTTAAAGTTTATTATCATTGCAGTAAATACATTTACTCTAATTCATAATTTTAGTTAAACTAATATTGAGAAAATATTTTACGTTCCATCTGCTATACACAAAATAATAAATAAAGTTTCAATATGCACATTTTAATTTATATTCGTTATTTTCTAAACTATGCATATTGACGTCATATGTGAATAAGAGACTGAAATATATTTATTCAAATTTATTTGCACTTGAATCGCGATTTTTTATAGTTTTTTTTAATAATCGTTGTTACCAGTTTTTTATTTAATTTAATAACGCAACTCAATTGATTCTAAACAATAAAATTTTTTTATCTTAGTTAAATATATGATGCAAAGTAATAACTTTCGTGAAATTGAGAATAAAATTCCTGATTTGTTATTTACTGTGGAATAAATTTTACTATATTTACTCCATATTTTTCATTTTCTCTTCATTGATTCTTTTCCTTAAACTGACTATATTAAAATGAATTAATGTTAAAATATTTTTATCTACAATTACAATATCTTCAAATATCATAAAATTCGTTAAAAAAAATTTTAATTTTTTTATAATAGAGCAATAAACGCATATCTTTTAAAAATTTCTAAATTGTAAATCATGAATTTACTTATAAATTTTTGTTTAAAAAATCAATCTATGATATTTTGTATTATTTATAAAAAAATTTGTTTGGGTATTATCAAGGCCATTACACATTTTATTTAAATATATAAGAAATATTTTTATCCGTAAAATTTTAATATAGACTGGGACATAAAATAATAAAAATAACAAATAAGACAAACTGTTGAAAAATATAAGTTTTATGGTTTATAAAAATATACACGTTGATGGATTTAAAATACTGATTAAAATAGGAATATATTTATAGTAAAAGCATTAATACGAAAGTAATGTTGATTTTTTGAGAGCTGAAATATTAAATAATCGTAATACAATTCTCCGAATGTATCGGTAAATTTATATATTTAAACTCATAAAATTGTAAATTGTATACGAACCTCTAAGTAATGATATAATATTACAATATTTATTATTGAAGAAAACATACTATCCGTCTGTGGGCGTATCTTATTTTTGTACTTGATTTAACGACTTAATCAACAACAGTTTATTGTATTTTATATTATTCTCTTACATACTTACGAATGTCATAACATAGATATTATAGTTTATCCTGCAAAGTATTTCTTAAGTATCCGAAATACATTATGAGATTGCTTCTGTAAAACATTCTTAAAAGAGAAGAATATCAAAGGAATAAAATAAAATAGATCGGTTTAATTATATTATTATCGATAGAATGAACTATGAACTACATATTCGGCAGAGATCTCTTAATATTAAGAACAGGCCTGAAAATTTTGATAATTTGAAAAGCTTATTTATATATGCGTAATAAACCTATTGTGATCGATATGTTTTCCCATGGGTCGGAAGCGAACGGATTATCACTTAATATCGAAGAGTAATAAAAATTCGACGTTTCAGCATTGTCGAGCAAAGTGCCAAGCTGAAGCGAAATTTCCCAGACCCAACGATCCCGATTCCTCCTCCATTCTATTAAAATGGTCGTTCCTTTTTCAGTGATGGCATGGGTGATAATCCCGCTGAGATTCCAATTCAAGGTCCTCGTGTTCTCGTTCAGTTCGTGGAACCTTTTCGTGCTCATGAGTTGCCTACCGGCCTTAATCGTGGCGCTGTGGCTATTTACACTCCCGGAGACTCCCAAGTACCTGGCCGAGAATGGACGTCGCGACGAACTCCTCGATGTGCTCACGCGGATGTACGTCGAGAACACCGGCAACACTGCCGAGCACTTCAAAGTTGGTTTTCTTGCGTTACGTTCAAGGCTGTGTTGCCGCTTATCGAATCCCGGGTCTAAGAGTATTCGCGAAATTGTAATCCTGAACAGTCTTATCGGTGAATTTTGCTAATGATCTGACTTGCGATGCCTTAATCTCGACGGATTAATTTTTCTAAGATAACCCTAACTCAATCCTGGATTTCTCATTTTTTACGTACGTAAGACTCGCAATTTTTATATTGATTTAAAACTATTCAATTTTAAAAATGATAAGATTGTAAAAAGTTTGATGTTTTTTTAAATCCTAGAGATGTCGCGTTATCCGTTCAAAATTTTGACGAAAAGAAAATTGTTTATCGAAAACATTTTCACGCGAATACTATACTTTGATCGAGTCGAAATATCGAATCGAACGAAAAATACACATAATCCGCATTTTAACATTACGAGAATTAACATCGACAAATGAATTTGTATAGATATGTAAAGCAACGAATTAAAAAAATTAAAATACACGATTCGATCGGATCGTAAAATATCTAATTCACCAGTAATATCAAAAACAATATACTCTGTGAATTTTCCATTAGAATATATTGTCAAAGTGTCCGATACCGTCGATCAGTGTTCTGGTAAACCAATTCGAGATTGGTGACCCGGACAAGTCCGACGCGATGCTAAAAACCGGCCCGATAACGAGTAAGGAGAAGCTGAAAGAGATGCTAAATAGCTCCAAGACTCAGGTGAAGGCGCTCACTAAGAAGCCCTACGCGAAGAGACTCTGCATTACCGGCTCCATCATGTTTTGTATGACCTCGACCTACTATTCCCTGATGACCTGGTTCCCCGAGCTTTTCCAGCGATTCGCCGCCTTCGAGAAGACCTTCCCCGGGGAATTTGCGAGCGTCTGTACCGTATCGCAGCGACTCGCTTCGTCCAATAACTCCGCTACTGTACGTCTGCATAGCATTTCTTATGCTTTTTTATTTTGTCCTGGTACAATTAAGTGTAGAGTTTTAATAAAGAATACTTTGAGACTTAAGTAACTTGAAACTTAAAAAATTGATTGAGAAAATGACATATTTACATGATATAAATGAAAATATATACGTGTGTATGTATATGTGTGTTTATGCATGCATGTATGCACGTATGTATGCACGTACAAAATATTTTTTATAAATTTATATTTTATATTTTATAAAAATATTAAATTTATATCTTGCATACATAAAATTTTTTAAAAAGCATAAATACAACGATGAAATATAAATAATAAAAAATTGATTAATAATTTAAAATTGAAATCAATTAACATTAATTTATGAATTAAAAGATCAATGATAAAAGATATTTATTATAATATAAGAGTTTATAGATCATTTGTTATATACAAGCTTTTTATTTAAAGTTTTCATTAGTCTTGTAATTAGTCTTATTAAATAAAGTTTTGTAACCCTTATTTTCATAGTTAAAAAGAAAAATACTTTACGAATGCAATAATAAAGTTGCGAAAATTATTATATTTGTATAGATTTAAACGTGCAATAAAAAATTAAAAGGTTACGGCCAATAATCGAAAAATTAAAAAGATCTAGAGACTTTTAAATTAAAAAGATAATCGTTTTTAGTTTCAGCAGAAGTCCAACGCCTTTAGCTGTGACAACCAGATCGACACCAGTGTATACGTGAACTCGTTGTGGCTTGGCGCCGCTTGTCTTCCTTTTGCGATTCTCCTTCCGCTAACCGTCGACCGACTGGGATATCGTATATACATGTGTAAGTAAATTTCTTTGTTTATGGTTTTTTATTCATTGATATTATTTTCCTATGATATTTTATACAATTTTGATGGGTCAGTTTCGATTTACGTACTGCAACCCTCAATCAAAGATTCGACTAATTTTCATTTTTTTATTTCCTTTTCAACTATTATAATAAATTAATTAATTAATCTCATTTAACTCGCATAATTGTAAGTGCATGGTAATCCATTTAGTCCATGGATTTCTTTTGCGCGTTATAATTTATATTTTATTTACATAAAAATTTATTATCTGTTCGTTTAAAGCGAACAAAATATACATCTTTTATTTATCAGAAAATTTTTTGCTTGTTTTAAGTGTAATATTAATCGAATGTAATTTTTACTATCCATTGATATTTATACGAGCTATAAAGCAGTTATTTAGATATTTATAAATCTATATTTCCCTTACTAGAAGTATTTTATTAGAAATTTCTTTATATTACTATGATAAGCATTTAATATATTTCCATTCATAAATTGATTATTAATTTACATTTACAGTGTTCACGGCAACTATATCATGTGTAGTAACGATCTGCTTCTTCTTCGTTAAAACTTCGACGCAAAATCTTATACTTTCATGTATTTTCGAAGCATTTACTTCCCTTAACATCAGCGTCATATTTTGTTTACTTGTCGAACTATTTCCGACAAATCTTAGGTAAGTAAAAATTTATTCTATTCTTTTGTTCAAACATTGATATATGTATAATAATACTTTTTTTCAAATTATCATAATAATTTAGATAATTAATTTTTTCTCTTATTGAATGGTCTATTAATATTTTTTAAATTTGATGCATTGAGCTTTATTTAATCTTTTAAACACGCTTTATTACATACCTTCAAAACACAAATCATAATAAATTAATACACCCTACAAAGAAATTAAATAATACAAGAAAATGAGTTATAAACTCATATTATATTAAAAAGTAGATTAAAAACTTTTATAATATTGACATATTCTCAAGTAAATATAATACACTAATTAAATGAATATTAAGAAATCATGTTAAATTAATTCTTAATCTCTAAAAAATATCATAAATTAATAAGTTAAACATTATTCCTTGAAATTTGTAATATATATAAAACTGTATTTTTATCATCATCATCATCATCATCATCATCATTGTTTCAGTTTTTATTGCATGAAACTATATTAATAATTTATGAAACTCTTAAATTATTTTAAATGAAATTATAACTCGTAAATGTATAATGAAGCTAAGTATTACATACATACATTTTAATAAAAAATTTTGATCTAGATTAATGCATATTTCAGCTCCATAATAATATAAAAAAATAATAAATAATATAATATTATAATCCATTAAATTATTTTTAATTCAATTAGGATTTATTAAGATCATACATTAATTAACATAAATAATATTAAATTAATAAATTATCTATAAAATAAAAATAAGATCGTCATCTGCAATAGATTTTAAAGTTTTAATTAACAATTTAACAATAGGATAAGTATCACCTGATTTCAACCGATTGCGTTTTAAGTATAAAGGAAAAATTCGTAAATAATCGATAAGAAAGTCCAGTATTAAATACAGGTCAATCGTGTTCTATTAATAAGAAGGTATGTAATAATATTATTTTCAAATCTGATTGTTTGTTTATAAGATTTCTTAGATCGAAGGTTCAAGTATCTTATCATCAAACATTCATTAGCTGAATTGGGTACGATTAAACGAAATCAACATCTCAGTATTTTTGATAAAAAGTAATACCCTCTCATACACCTTTATTTAGTAATACATTCTCCTCGATTTATTCAGTCTCATAAAATCTTATTCATATTTTCTCAAATCATTACGTAATAGAATATAAATGAATCACTTTTGTTATTACAACACTGGAATCAATGTTTATTATTTATTGTGTATTTATGATTACAAAAAACATATATAGTAATTTTTAAAAACTCTCTATTATAAAATAAATTAAAATAAAATTGAATGTAAAATATACAATGATAAATATATTCATATTTATCAGCATAAAAAATTATATAAAAGAATTCAATAATTATACATATTTATCAAAATGAACTAATTAAATTAAATGTAAATTATTATATGTAAATTATATAGAATCTGAAGCTTCGTTATAATAAGACAATAGCCCATATTTTTCGGGATATTAAAAAAATATCTAGATTTTATATTTTAAATATTTTTTTTTAATTTCTAACTATTTAAGTATTTATAACTATTACAAAAGTTTTTAAAGAATCAAAGATTAAAATTAGTTTATTTTAAAAATAAAATTATGAAAAAATTTTTGTTCTAAATAAATACAAATAAAAAATTTAATATGCACTAAAAATTATTTGAAATTTTAGTATTAATTTTTTTAAGTTTAAAAATATTTATTAAATTTATAAAAAATAAATGTAAATAAAAAATTTTGATTTTATTTAAATATCTCTAAATTTTCAAGTAATTATTGTAGCTATTTTCAAGATATTTGTATTAATTTAAAAAATTTTTTTTTAACAATACTTTAATTTTAAACCTCATTTCGTACTTTATGAATTTTACATTTTGAATTTATTTATTCTGTCATATTTAATCCGATCAACTTGAAATTTATGGAAAATATTTCCAAAGTTACATATCTGATTTCTACAAATTTATGATAATATAATAATTAAGATTTTTTTAAATAATAACTCAAATACTGAAACCTATTCTTACAATATTTTGTGGGTCTTTGAGAGTTTTTTAAGTTTAGAAAACGAAAGCGTCAAAGTATTAAAGTATATAATTATCAAGCATTGTTTATTTTACATCTTATAAATAAAAAGTTTATGTAAGACATCAACATTTAAAATTAAAAATATAAATCATATTTATAAAAAATATTCTATTACAATAACATTTGCTTATCAATTCATAATAAAAACAAATATAGTCTAAACAGTTTATCAAATTTTTTAAATTATCAAATACAATAGAATTAATATATTTATATCAGAAATAAACTCGTTAACTAAAAGTATTTTGATAATGTAAAAGATGTTTTGATTTTTTGAATGTTATAAATATAACATAAAATGTTTAAATATTATAAAATAATATTAAGAAGTATGAATAAAAAATTAATTAATTATAAAAAAAATGTAGTTTTATTACATAATTAACAAAATATACATCAGATGGAATGAGAAACATATCTTAGGTTTTTCTAGTATACTTTCGTGAAGGGAATTATTAAATAGATATTTATATTACTAGACCTATTACGATAATCTTCGTCACTTTGAATAAGTTATTTAATCTCAAATCCAAAAAATGGAACTCTTTTTAGATAGTTAAAATTTAACTAATTTATAATTTAATCACACTAATACTTACGCTAATAGCACTATAATGTAAATGACGATAAATTATTATTTGATAATAAATTGAAAAAAACAATGAATTAATTAAAATATTAAAAATTTATTGAATTAAATATAGAAAAATAGATAAATAATTGAATAAATGAATATAAAATATTATACGCAATTTAAAAAACTAGCTCATGCGATAACAGCATGATAAATATATGTTATCAATATCATATGCAATAAAAAACAAGTAATACTCGAAGCTATATTCATTTCTACGAAAACTACGTTTCTCCCAATTTTTTCCCTTTAATTCTTATGAAGACCGCCTGACCTTTTCTATTCTGTACCACTTATTTTGTACTCTTGTGGGCAAATAGTTCTAAGGCTTTCTAAATTCTTTTCATCTACAAAGCTGTTGCAAGAGTATCAGTGTTCTCTTATATATTCAACCTCGGTTGATTTGTTCAATTTCACGTCAAGAAATTTAGTATGATCAATGTGTGCTTCAGAAAAATGTCAAAAATAATAAATAATTGTGTCTACGACCAATATTAGATTTCTATATTTGAGATGAAATGGCAATACATCCGTAGAGATCTTTATTCTGGATCATTTTTCATTTTTGAATATTTAAGTCTGAAATTTATTTGTGGTTCAGGTTATTTTTAAAATATTATATTATTTAAAGAAATTCTACACATGATGATTATTTCAACTATTATGGTTAAAAGCGTGATTAAATCATTAAGTAATATTATTTAATAATGTGTTTAACTTTAAAAAAGCTTTACAAAATATTATTTTTAAGTTATTCGAGTAGATCGAGTATTAGCAGTATAAATTTTGTGATAAAATCATAAAAGATTATAATGTGTTATTTGAACTTATTTATTCTATTATTGATGTAATTTAAATTGACGATACAGGTCAATAAACAGTCTACTTTAATCGATATCTTTTAATATGTAGGTTGAATGCGATAAGAATTTACCGAAACACTTATTTAGCTTTGTGGTACTTATTTAGTTAATGCAAATAGAATACTGTTTTTAATTTATTTTATATAAATAATTTTTATTTTAACAAAATTATACTGGTATTATAAAGCAACTATATTGCATTAATGAATTACGTTATCTATCATGCATGAAAAAAATAATTCGAGTATAACATTACGTGCTTTACATATTAAAATCCTGCTGCTTGTTAACAATGTTATTCTTTACGAAAAAAATCTATTTTCTATAAATCTAATAAATTTGTGAACAAAATTTTATTCTAGATATAAAAATAAATTGATAAATTTAATAAATTTTTAATAATATAATGTGATAATATTAGGAATTTATAAATTTTACAAATTGCTACTCTATAATTTTAGAGTATAGCTACATTTCCCAATCATCGTTAGAAATATATAAATAGATTTATACTACGATAAATACTTCTCTATGGTTAAATTTAACATTATATATAAGAATTGTTTATAAATAACGATAACGCTTCTTCAAAAAAATTATAAAAATGTATAAAAAATATTCATGCCAAATCAGTCTAAAATTATTTACAGCTTAAACACATTTAATAAAGTACAATTCTAAAAAGATTTTTGACAACAGTATTACTTTTACATATTCAAAGAATCAATATATGATATAATAATATATTTAGAAGTATTTCAAAATAAATAATTATCTACACTGTTTATATCAGTTAATGTATTAATGTATTTTTATCAAAAATTCAGTTGAAAAATCATTCTAAATTATCGATGTAAATTATGGTAAAGACAGAAGAATTAATTCTATAATTATATTTTTTTTTGACATTGAGGAAAATAATATGTACATTAAAAGTAAATATATGAACTATTAAATTAAAAAAAATATCATTATTTATCATAAAATATGCAATTTAATATATTTTATTAAAATCGTTGCATCAAAAAGTTAGTGAAATACATTTTTATTTATAATTCATATAAAATAGAAATTGAAGCTAATTTATTAGATGAAATTTATTGTTTTTTTTTTCTTCCAATTATGTTTAATTCTGATTTATTTATACCACAATGAATTATTTTAAGAGGTTACATATTTAAAATAAGAATGCGTTTATAAATTTTTCTATTTATTTAATTAATAACGGTTGTGTGTGAATAAGAAATACGTATGATTGGTTTAATAAAAAACAAAGTAAATATTAAAGTAATTATTGATAAAATTATGAAATAAATAATAATAAAAATTAAATTTTATCTATAAAAATTTATTTTATAAATTTATTTAAAATGAATATTGTTTTAGCTTTTACTTAAAACAGTGTTTCTTTTGTGAAAATAGTGACAAACTACTTTTTCTAAGTACAATTATCGTTTTACTATACTTCAGTGTTACACAGTTGTGTATTTAGAACTAATTAATTTATTAATGTTAATATAAATTATTTTTTCTTATTCGAATTGTACGTGTAATTAAGTTCATGAAAATATAAGTACTTGCGTGAACTATTATTTTATTTATTTGAGATAATAATTTAAATAGTTTTATCATAATTAAATAATATTTGTAATATCTATGAAATAATGTAATGTTTAAAAATTGTTTATTTTATTCAACATTATTTCTGAAGATCGAAAGTAATGATATACATTAGTTCATTGTTGAAGGAATTACATCAAAAAATATTTCGTGAGTTAAGATATTCGTATTAATAAAGAAAAGCTAATTTATATTTATTAAAAGAAAAAACGTATTTATGATTTTATGTACTATACATCGTTAACATTCATTTATAAATTAAATTTTTAATACGCGAATTAAAATATATTTCTACTATTACAATTTTTGAAATATAATTATTTAAAAATGTTTTTCCGTTTTAATTCAATTTTATTAAAATATTTTATTTACTAATAAATATAGCTAATAGCATTCAAACAAAAAAAATAAACTTATACATGGATCTGTAGATATAATATTAAAATAAACATAAAAATTGTATCTTTACTAGTTTTTATTAAAAAATAAGAAAAATAAAAGACTCAAGATTATATATAATTAAAAATATAAATTTTTAAATAAATTAAACTAGATCCATACTAAAATATCGATACAATTAAATTAATTCTGAGTATTAACTAAAAGTCATGCAATAGATAGAAAAGATATTTATTGATAATAACAATATGAGTATTAGATTAAACGAGTAATTTAATGGCTTTAAAGTTTTGTCTTATATATTTTTAATGTATATAAAAGTTATAATATCATAATTCAATTACATATTGAATTAAGTTTTATATCTATTATAAATACTTTCAGCTTTTATATTTGTTAAAAAATCATCAATTTTCATATTTTACTAAATCAACTTTTCTGATATAAATTTATTTTATACAATTAGTTGCTATTTAATGAAATTATCTTAATTATTAAAATGATAATAATGATTAACAATTTTTATTTTGTTAAATATTATTAGTCAAAACTAATTTATGCCACATATATGAAGAGTTTTTCTTTTTATTGTTTATACTCATGAAAAATTAATATCGTACCACATTTAAAAAGTTATATGTTAAATATAAAAAATAGATAAAAATTGATATGCCTGTATCATTGAAATTATTATGATACTATACAATAAATACTAAAACATTATGTATACAAAATTTTTGTAAATAGAAGTATATTCAATATTTAAAATTAATAATAATTTTTCTTTGCCGAAATATTTTTCAGTTTTATATATGTGTAAGTGTATAAAATTTTGAAATAATTTCATAAACTTTTCATTATTAAATTAAAAAATAATTTAAAATTATAAAAAGTTTATAATATAATATTTATTTATCAATATTTTTAATTTTCAATCACCTGTCCTTTAAAAATAATAAATATGGAGCTTATTTGATAATATAAATACAAAATTTTCCTTATATTATCTTTCAACGACTTTCTAGAAATGATTAGTTCTTGAAAATTTAGAGCATCATAAATATTACTAATACTATACCTTTAATATTCTTTTTACGTCTTTATTGATCTTTTGCGCATTACTTAATATATGTAAATCTAATCAAATATTTGATATCTGAGTACAAATTGAAAGTTGATAGTCATTTAAATTCGGTAATTTCATAAAAATACTTATCACTTGTATAGTAAAACTTTCTAAGTTTTTTTGATTAATTTCAAGAGATTGTTTGAAAATATGTCAAAATATAACGATGTTATTGAAAATATTAATCAGATTTTAATGTCAGATAATTTAAGATTCGTTGTATGAAATCTAAAAGTTTTATTACATGTCAAATGCAATATATTACAATTAAATCATAAGGTGTCAATTATGTAACTAACAAATTTTATTGGTGATTTCCAAAATTCGAATACCTTTTTATATAATTGTTTTAAAACGTTATAGATTTTATAAATATCTTGATTTTTAATGTATATTTAAATGAGAAAAATAATGAATTTCCTTTGAAGTAATGCTAGTTAATTTGACGATAAGTCTTTATTTTTCGTTTTAAATATTAGATTCTAACGTATACATTTTAAGATCTAGTAAATTATATATTTTAAGAAAATATCATGACAAATTTATAGCAATTCAAGATTTCATTTAGGTGAAGAATTTTTGTAATTTTAAGAACGATATTATCAAAATCATACGTATTTTTATTACAATATTTTCTGCGATTTTTCTAATGATTATAGAATTTATATCTTTTAATTTCCAATATTTATTAAATAAAGTATATAAAAAATATAAAGTATTGATATTTAAAAGTTTTATTCCAACAAAAACTTACACAAATTAATAATAATTTATTAAACATTGAAGTAAACGAGCGATTTTTTTAATTAAACGAAGTCAGATTAACTAAACAAGAGAAGCAAACTCATTTAAAAAAAAATAACATGAAAATTCAGAAGTAAAATTTACGTATACAAAAGTATACTTATAAACTAACTCGATGATAAGGGCAATAATATAATGCAGAATAAATTGACTAATGTTATCGATTCGTTATATCCACATTCCATGAGGGAGTAATGTCACATGGGACGAGATGTCATCGGACGAGATGTCACATGTTTTCGATTACTGATCTTTGATGAACTGTATTATTACGCAGTTACTTTCAATTTAGTGGTAATAGATAATACTATCTAAATATTTTTTAGAAAAATAATTACGATACGCTCTACATATTTTTATATTTTATCAAAAACGAATATTATTTTATATAAGTAAATTATAAACAATAGTGTTAAATATAAATTATTTGTTGATATTTTTATTATATAAATTATTACTTAACCGTTACTATTTATAAAATGAATTATAGAAAATTAAAATTAATAAATGAAATTCTAATCAATATTCAGTATTAAGTTCAATTTGTACCTAATATACAGTTCTAGATTTTGTTAATCAATGATTGCATTTCCTAAAATTAATAAAAAAATGTTTAATAAATAATATTATATTTACTTAAAAAGTATTTCGAATTTTATTGATTTAATATTTCAAAGTGTTGCGTTTTAAATTTATTTAAACGATCTTCATTTAATTTCACATTTCCATCTTTTAACCTATGTAATAAATATTCTTATAAATTTACATTTTTTATTAGTCTTTAATAATATATGTGGATTATTTGTACTGATAAAAACTATAATTCAATCATTTAAATTAGGTTTACAGTTATTGTGAATTACTAAAATAAAAAAATTTAATTTTAATGTAAACTTGTGCTAGTTTGTAACATTTAGAAAAAATTTTATAAAAATATAAATATTACATTTCCGAGTGAACGTAGAATGTCTAAAGTTGATCGGTTAAATGATCGCGGCCAAGGTAACTTCTTAAGTTAAAATATTTAGTGTCAAGATAAAATGACTTAAAACTGAAACTATAAACCAATCGAAATGTATTATAAGTAACGATTTATATTTCAATCATTGAAAGATAGTTTCAAAATTTGTTTTGTTTGGAAATGCTCTCTCAGTATTATAAAAACTAAAATTAACAATGCAAACACCACTCAATTTCGTTTCCACGTTTCTTTGTTATTTCAGGGTAGTAGCAACGGCTATCACTTTATTCATTGGACGAATTGGCTCGCTATTCGGCAACATGCTCTTTGGTTATCTCATCGACGATTATTGTATGGTACTAATTATTATTATGGCTGCTCAGCTCTTCTGTAAGTACAGTTTTACATTATTTGGGATATGTCTCAATTAGCTTTATTTTAAGTGGAAATTATGTAAATTTACGATATGCGTTTGCTTAAATGGTACTACATTGACCGACACTTTCTCATCACGTTCTCTAATTAATCACTCCACTATCTCTCTCATTCTTTTTATCTACATCTTACTTTCTCTACCGCGTACTTTTTTCATTGCATAGAGATACGTTAATATTAACTAAATGAAGAATTTGTGAACATTTTTTTCTATTTATTTCATAAATGTAGTATCTTATTTAATATGTACTGAGTTATCGTTTTAATATTTAATAATGAGTAGATTTTATAAAACAAATACTTCCTCTTAACGAAAAATTTATAAAAATATTTTTTTCTAGTATTTATACTTTATATCTTTTAATTATTTAGTACCTTCAGAGAAACGGGAAACCGTATTTCTACGATTATGCGAATGACGTATTAACTTTATTCGAAAAATTTGAAACATATTAATGTTTATAATGAAGAAAGCTACAATTGTTTAAATTAAAAGTTTCCTTCGTTATTGCAGTTGCCGCAAGTTTGTGCTGGGCTACACCGGGTAGAGACAAAATGAGAAAAATTCAAGGGCACGTCAGCATAGAAGTTCAAAATAAAGCTTTTACATCGTGACGGATTTCTATTAAGATACCTCAAACACATCTTAAACATTACTACGCTAAAAAGGTCCAAAAATAAACTGCACTCATTTATATCTAGGGCCAGTTAAGTAAGCTAGATGAAAGTTGATTTTCGTCAGCTTTGCCGTGCACATGGAAAAAAGAAAAGTATTACTTAAATTACTCATGATTATACGAAATCCATTTCACTCACCAAAAAAGATATTTTATAAATATTAACGTATCTTTTTTCTGTGTATAGTAAATCTAGCCTTAATGGGACAAACATCTCTCCTAGTTAATTTGTATACATTTATTTATAAGTTAGTTGTAACTAATTTATAGTATACAAATATATTTTGCAGTACTCGACGAATATATTAACATTAAACTCATAATTAAGCTCTCTCCTCATCAAGTAAATCAAATGGTTTCGGTTTGCGTAAACAACTTAGTAATTTTTGTATTTCTAACTTATCTCTCTTTTTTCTCATTTTCTTTTTAGGTTAAGTTGACAATAACTTTTAAAGATGATATATATAATATTGCACATAAAATACACCTAAATATTCTAGTCTACTAAAATATATACTAATTAAAGCATTAAATTATTAAATTAATTGTGATAAAAATTATAATACTTTTACTAATATAATCATCATTATTAATCTTCGTATAATCAAAATATTAAAAATATTTAAAGCAATAACATATTTTCATTTTCGGACTTTTAAATCGTATCACTTTACTACTGATATCAGCGAATGATACTTTCTTAACCTCTACATACGTTCCCCTCAAAAGAGAAGAAGAGAGATACTACACTTTATAGGTTAGATTTTGTTACGAAGGGGCTCAAACTGCTTTTATCCGGTTACCTTAAAAGCGCTTGAAATCTATTACTCATACATTCATTATCCAACAATTAAAGTGCTGCTAGATTTCAACTATTTGTTATGAGATACAATTTGATGATATATATATATTTTTTTTGTAAATTAAGTCACAACTTCGAGTATTTTCTATTTTACGCGACTTGAATTCGTGGAAAATACTCGAGTTAACTTTTTGGTATGTTTGCACAATTAATTGTACCAGTACTTCCAATACGAAAAGTTTCATGGTAGTATTATCTATTTTTTTTAACAAATAATATTCTTTTTAATTTATTCAGGGTCCGCAAAATAAAAAATATGATTAACCTTTGTTTTGTAAACTTTTTATTAAATATAAGATCATTTATCGATACGTAATATTATAAAAATACGTTTAATTTAAGATTTATTAAAGAACGACAGTTTTATATATGAAAAATCAAGAAAATCTAACGTGAAACATTTCAAACAAAAAGAATTATAGAATAAGTTTGTTACGTGTTTTTTAAATTTTATATACAATTAAAATTTTTTTATCAAATTAACGTCTTACAGTGCCAATAGTCTCTTTTAAGTATAGATAGGAATTAATGTATGGTAATTGTAAATAAAAAAAATTAAATAAGATATTTAGTGATCTAAAATTTTTAATATTTTCATTATTATGTACAACATAAGGAAATGTAATTTATTAATAAAAAAAGTCATTGCAATTATATTTTAATATGTACGAAAAGTAAAAACTTGTGTTTTATTATTCTATATCCTTCGATTAATTACACCGTAATCACTATGTCATGTATTACTTTACAACAAACAAAGTATATTTGAGTAAAATAATTGATTTATATTCAATCATTGTAAAACTTTCTAGAAAACGACAATGAATCATTAAATATAAATTTTATATGATTCATAAGAGTTGTTGACAAACAACTTCAAATATGTAAAGTTTACACAGCCTTATTATAGTAGTAGTATTTAATAAATATTTGCTATAATTAAATATCTTCAAAGATATCTGTTTTTTTATTGTTGTAGATTATTATTGTATTACAAAAAAAGAAAAGATAAAATACACATAAATTTCTCATAAAAAATAAAAGTTTTACAAAAAAAATTTCATCATTTTAATAAATTAAAAATAAAAAAATAAAAGTCATTTTATTTATTAATTATAATTATTAAATACATTGGTTTAAAGTAGAATTATTTACATAAAAAATATTTTTAAAAAAGTAACGATTAAAAATATATATTTTATTATTATAAAATGAACGTCGATCACATTATTGCGATCGCAGATATTAATAATACAATTTATGTATCGAAAAAAGGATTAAAATTGACGAAATATAAAAATGCATCACGTGCTGGTGCTCTGACGGCTGATCGTTGTTTATATTTCTAGTACAAACTAGTGTTTGCTCTTCGAAAGTTCATCGCATAATCAACGCTAGAACGTCAGTATTTCCTAACCTGGTACTCGATTGCGAAATCGGTGTTATAAGAAGAGCACGATTATTGCCTATCGATCGCATTAATCTCGTTCGCGTACTATACGTACACAAAATATTTGCCAAATTATAAGTGAACGCAAAAAAGAGTAAAGCCGTCCGGGAAATTCACAGTCAAAGTTCGATATATCTGTTAGTTTAAACAAAGGCTTGAAAGGCAACGGCGGCACTTACCGCAACGCTCGAGCAGATACGTACATCTATACGTACATCTTGCTCCCCTACACAGTTTGTAAATAAGATCGAGCATCTCTTTTCTCGCTCGTCGTCACGGAATGACTTCGCGCCAAGAAATCGTCTAGACTCTTCGCTCGCGAGAGGCTTCCGGTGTGCGACTCCGCAGCGGCCAGCCGCATACTTTTCGCGGCTGTAATTCACGCACCGATTTAGAAAAGTTCATACCCTCCGCGTCTCTTTTCGTCGACGCCTCCTCCTCGGGTACGCGCATGTGCACGAGCACCGCCTCTATCTCTCCGTCTCTCTCTCTCCTTCGCCCTCGAGTAAAATTAAATTCCAAGTAGCGCGAGCGCCAGCTGATCCGGCGTCTCCGCGATTTCGCAGCATCGCTCAGTCGAACGTTCGGCCCGTCGTCCATTTCTCTACTCCCGGCGGCTCCGTTTCCCCGACGATCGCCGATCGAGGGAGACCGAGAGTCGGAGATTTCGCCGCATCATCCCCGGGAGTCCTTTCGACGTTAGCGTGGCCGGACGGACGTCCTTTCCACCGAGTGCGACCGTGGCTTTTTCCTTCGTCGTCTCCTCGCGCGGGGTTGGATCTCGAGTGGATTCGGCAACGGGTGTTTTGTTCCTTTCCTCGTCGGGCGACGTCCAGCGAGATTGGTGACGTGCTCGTAAACGTAAATAAAAGAGAGCGACCGGCACCGATGGCGTTTCGGATGAAAAGGGCCGTGAATTCAGGGAAGCCGTTCGTCGAAGCGCTTGGCGATCGTTTATTTTGCTCCGAAAAGCAAAGGCTTCGGAAAAACAGCCGATAATTCATTGCGCGAAAACAAGCGAAAAAAACTGGCGTTTGGCACGGCGATACTTGACAAGTTGCCATTTATGTAAAACAAATATTTGTCTATGCTAAATACATTGTTAATCGTGCTGACGAATGGATTTTATTTTAAATTCGCCGAGCTTTCGGCGCGACATTCCTCGAGCCCTAGGGTTGATACGGAAATTGCATAAGTTAAATGATCAGTCGTGAAAGAAAAAGCGGCCGCGAAAGCGAACTTGTATTACGTTTAAGTCAAAGTCATCTTCGCCGTACGTCAAATATTAATAGAAACGCGGGAAGAACGTGAAGTTCTCGTTCCAGCTTTAATTTGTATCGCGATACATCGATTCGCGATTTGATATTGATTTATTTTTGGTAGGCGTCGGCGAGCGAAGCGAGAAATAATGCACAGGGAAGTTTCTTTGACGTCAACAATGGACGTATTTGCATTTATGTGTCACGCTTACGAATCGTGTTCGAGCGAAGCTACGCTCGACGGACATTAGGAAGGCATTCTTAAAGGAGCGGACCGAGAAAACCATGACACTTCGCTCTTGCCGCAGCGAAATCGAGCGCAAGCGGTTCAGGTTCAAGCGGAAGTTACGTTGAGCATTGGACACTGACTCCTGGACGTGATCCGTTTAACTTACGCCGAGAATCTCGGTTGGTCACTAGACGTGTTGCAGTTTCCAAAGGTGAGCGATCGCGTTGGAAGATCTTTCGATTGTTTTTGTACGATTCTACTCGTCATCATTCCTATGATAATACACCTACGTATCTCAGCGCGTACCTTTCCAAGAGATACGCATTAACTACTTTTTCTCTAATTGTTTCTTCTTTCGTTTGACTCTAAGCTTACTTGTTATTTTTTAAAGGGTTTTTAAATTAAATGTACTACAATTACTTTAATGTGTAATTATATACGTACGGAGAATATATCCTAATAGATCGAATACAAAACTATTTATCAGCTTCGATTTCTTTTGTATTATATTCTATAAACGTTTTCAATTTTCGAACGTTTATTACAAATGTTTATACATATTATATTTACTCTTATGTTTATTCGTTGATGTTTTTGGTTTTATTTAAAAAAAAGTTTAAATTTTATAACATAATGTTTTATTATCGCGATTTATAAATAATTATTTGTGAAGTTAAATGCGTTTTAATTCTTTGTAATTATATTACTCAAAATGATCGATAGTACTTTAAGAAATACATAATTTATATCGAAGAATAATTTAACGCTTTTTCAAAAATACAAAGTTATAAATTATTGTAGTCTAAAGTATAATTTAGAAGGTATCGAAAATCTACGATTAATAAAATTTTAAAGAACCGAAAGAAACTGTAAATGTCAAAATAATTGCTTGTTTACAAATTTTGATTGGCGTTGTAAATCATTCGAACTTTTCTCGATAATATATAAATCTTACAAAAGGAATTTTATACAAATTTAAATATAAATTCATCAACTGCTGCTGTTTATTAGCACATCATAACAAATAGTTCGCTAAATACGCAATTAAAGCTGATAACTTCAAGAGTCCAACAACAATTTTACTCGTCTTATAATCACGCGCAAATGATTCATGAAGCGGACCTAGACGCAATGTATTAACGGAAAAAACTTTTCAAACTCCATCAAGAGCTTTTTGCTTTTGATTTTTCTGTGGTTCTACATGGGTATTCACCGCGTATTCTGCAAATGTCTCGAAAAAGTACAACGCATAATCGATATTGTATTTTTCTCAGAATGGCTAGAACGAAGCGCTCGTTTAGTGATTAAAAATTTTTGAAGATGCGAGATCAATGAAGAACCGACGATGAATAATTGTGGGATTTTATCGGATAAGGACTAACTGTTGTGGATTCAACAGTAGATTGATTGCATCGTGATAATGACGATGCGAATGACTGGAATAATAAGGGAAACGATGATAGTAGTACTAATAGAGTGACTATGGTGATAAGAAATGTTTTTGCTTAGTTGTCTGAACACACATGACCTTTTTCTTCTTCTATTTTTAGATATACATCTTTATCATTGTACAAATGTAATTCCAGATGAATAATAATTAAAAACTATGAAATTCATAAGAAATTATAAATATATAATAGCTTTATAATTTAATTTGGAAGAAAAATATAATTACTTTTTGTAACGAGTCATATAATTTTAAATACTCAATAACTTATAATATTATAAATATTTCCTTTTTAAAAGATTGTATTAAATTTGTAAATTAGAATTGCATTTTACAATTTTTTATAGCTTCTATATATATTTACATATTTATATTAAGATTCACTTACACTAAACATAATTATTTAAAACTATGTAATTTTTTATATTAATGGTCATTAATTTTGGCGCAATTAAAAAATGATTTGATAAATATTCCCGATATAATCCATAATATAAAATAATGGGAATAAGCTACTCCATGTTTATGACATTATCATTTTAAACATAGATTGAGTTTAAGATTTATACCTATTTTTATATTCTAGGTAATTTGCAGTGTTAATTGACTAATCATCGTTATAGTGCAGAAATATTATAATAAAAAATTTGAATTATTTAATATTCGTTATTAAGTACATAAGGGTCAATTATAATTAAAATAAAAGAAAGAAAGAAAGAAATTTTTGCAAAAATTAAAAACTTTAAACTCGAAAACAATATTAGTTATGTATATGAAATAACGAAAATAAAGATAACAAAATTTGATAGAGCATTAGTTAAAATCTATCGATTATAATAGTATATTCCTTAGTATTTACAAAAAAGAATAAATTTATTATGAAAATTTTTAGAAATCTAAAATTGACATTAAGATAATATTAATTAACTTCATAAAAATTCAGATAACTGCAATTACGATATAAATTTTAGACAAACAAACTAGAATAGATTAAAGGTATATAAAACAATGATTAATTTCACATTTATAAATATGTTTACAAATACATTTGTATTTGATAAGATATAGTTTTAAGTAATACACAAGAATAATACTCTGAATGATAAATACTTTTCACAAAAAGATAAAACATTTTTAATAATTATACGATTAACTTCTGACTGAATCGATCACTATTGTTTTCTTTATTTTAGTTATGTTGTAAGGATCCCAATCTTACATTGATCCATGCGTTAAAACAAAATATATATACCATTCAGTCGTTATTGCTAAGTTTACTGTATAAATAAAATTAAATTTAAAATAATTTTGATAATACTTCGATAGTGTTTTTAAATAATTTTTTTTTCAAAATATATAACAGAGACGCTCAATCTAAATTAACATTTAAATTATAGTTGAGAAAATTATTTTTTATATATAAAAGTATTAAAAAAACTATCATAGAAAAAAAATTTTATAAACAATAAGAAAAAATCTGAAACACATGAAAAGATAGTTTTGTTTATAAAGTAGCTTTTAAATTAAGCAAATATAATTATGTCAATAATACACATTTCAAAGTTAATTCAAAAGCGATAAAGAGAAATATAAAACAAGACTGAAAGTCTATATAAATAAGTTTCGATTAGTAATTGGAAATAAATTTCAAGCTTTACATTAAAAAGCAAATTCTTGGATTGGATCTTATCGGTTGTTCTCTGGATTCACTCCGAAGGCTATTGTCCGACAATTGTTTTCTATGAATAATTTTTCGCATATTCTCGAGCTTCGTTTAATTATCGCAATGACATACGTCATGTGCATGTCAAAAATAAAGATTTATCATGCTAATCAATTTATTATTTGCATTATTTCTTATCTGTTAACCTTTCTACGAAATACATTATGGAATAATTGAAAAAAAACTGTTCTATCTACCTTGATAAAATCTTCGTTATATTTATAAATAATTATTATAAATAGTATTCGTTAATATTAAAATGTGTTAACTTATTATTTAATAAGTAAAATTAATTTGTATATGTATTATTATTTTGTTATAGTGACAATTCAATTTATATTGAATAGTATTACCGAGAATTAATAGTATTATATTTTAAAATTAATTTTATTTTATACTGAATAATTTAAATAGATACAATTTACTTAAAAACAAAATAAATTTAAAATGAGCTTATACTCGATATATGATCCATTGAAACAAGAAAGTAGACACTTTTCATTTTGAGTAAAGAGAAAATACTTATAAATATACTCTATGAAGAATGAACTGAAAAATCAATACTTACAAAATATTGGAAATCAGCCAAAAAAAAGTTATGAAAACATTCTTTAAATAATCTAAAATTAAATTATACTTATGCACATGTAATCCATCATTTTAACTATTTCTTAAAACATTTTTAGTATAATTTCATTTTGACTTTGCCATATTTAAATATTACTTAATATTTTACGAAAAAAAAATTCTTTGATCTTAAAGTAATATTTTAAACTTATTGACATAAGCTTGATTAGCTTAATATTTAAATATATTTTTCTTTTTAAATATTATATTTATACTTATGAGCATTTTAATTTACGTTATTTATTTGATTTAAAATAAGACAGTTATCTATTTAATTATTTTTTAACCAAACCTTCGATAAAAAAAATTTTTTTTCATTGCATTATATTACATAGGGATTTTATAGTACTGTATATATTAAAAAAAGTTATACCAAAATTTTCACTTCCAAGAAATCGAACATTTAATATTGAGCTTAAAATATTTATTTTTATTTAATTAAAAAATTAATCCTTCCTACTATTTATGTAAAGAAAACTGTATTCATTCAACATATTCATTTTTAAAAAATTTTTTACGGTATTTCAATTAGCTACTACATAATGTAATGCGTATTAAAGAAAATTCAAGATAAAATAAAACTTAAATTGAACTCAAACGTATATTTGAGATGCAATTGTATTATCAAATACGTCATTTTGCTACCGAAAGGCAGAATGTCTTTATCAATAACAGGAAAAGAAAAATTGTAAAATAGAAAAATGAAAATATAAATACAATTCTAGCATAGATAGAAGACACTGCGAATATTTATTAACTACAGGTAACTGTAACCAAGTTTTTTTTTATTTCTTTTGTCATATTTTAATAAACTTTTACAAAGATTTAAAAACCCTATATTTTGATTAAAATAAAAAAATTATAATTATAACCTTATGAGGTGTTTTGTACTTATTATTGTATAAAAATCGAAAATAGCAAATAAATAAAAAGATAATGTAAATAAATTTTTCGGCACTCATAATATTAAATATGTAATAATTTTATACATTATATAATTTAATTTTATTCTATATTTTATTTACTATATTACTAGATAGAATTACTTCAACTAATTACGCATAATAATTACGCAAAATAATTAAATCGATAAAAATATTGTTTCTATACGAATGAATACAAATATTGCATATTAAGTACGATTAGGGAAATTTATATCCAAATTAGATTATGGATAAATGTATAAACTAATCGAAAATAGAAAGATAAATACATGAATTGATCGGTATTTTCGTTGTTAAAAAAAAAATTAAATAGGAGAGGAAAAGTGAATTTTAAAAGGATGGATTTTTATAAAGAATCGAAACCATAATTAATTGAAACGGCATCGACAAAACCGATTTTTAGGTCAGATCCTTCCTAATCTCATCTTCCTGTTTGTCTTTGACCAGGTGAAATCGCTGTAGAATGTGACGATAGAGGGAGTTTACAATGCGTTTGTTGCGTGACAAGCGGAAGGTTGAAGTTCGTGCACGTAATTCATGACTTTCAATACGACCTTGTATTCGATATTTTTTTATAGTCTTACGTTCTTTGAGCATCCTATCATTTTCAAGTTTATTAATATTATCAATCTAAAAAGGTTCCTCGCTATTTTTTATGTCTACAAACTAGGTTAAAATGAGAGATTATATGCGAAACGGTATAATTATGCCGTACGTATAAACGTGTAGTGAGCTCAAGCTTATAAAATAAGTGCAAACACTTTTTACATTTCTATATTTGTGTATGTATATAAAAGGAATAAGACTTCCAAAACTAAAAAAAAATACACATAGTTTCTTTGTTTTTTATATCGTTGCAGAGATTTATCATTTCTTCGAGTATCCTTTTCCTATATCACAAGACGAAATATTATTCATTTGTTTTTTTATCAACAAAACCATCTCATCTGTTAATATTAGCTGAGATGAATGCTAATATTGATACACGTTAGCATATACTCATAGTTGCATGTTTTCTAGTCTTTTTATACATTTCTTTCTACTTCGTTCGCAGTATTAGTCACTTTCATTGCGATGAGAAAATATCCAACGTTTACAATAAATAGATAAAATTTTATCAATTAATTAAAAACTTGTATGTATAAGTGCATATTTCAATACATCATAAAACTTTTAGTAATACGATTTTTTAATTGAATTAAAATTAAAATAAATAAATATAATAAATATATATTGAAAAGTTTAAATATACTGCCTAAACATACATTTGATTTCAATTTCATTTTTATATGAAAACATAATTCAAAAAATATACTTATTATATTTTAATTAAATTATATTATTTATTATTTAAAAAATACATGTTTAATCAATTACAAATATTGAATAAAGATTAAATAGCTTTATAGATTTTTAAAAATAAAGAACGAAATTTATTTTCTAATAAACTTAATTTAATTATATTAGGGAAGAAAGGTATGAAAATTACTATAGATAAAAACTATCGTGTCTACCTTATCATGAGATTATTATCATTTTTGTTCAATTAACACGGAAAGCAAATTCCATCATGTTTTATACAAAAACTTTTCTTTTTTAGAATCATAACTAAAAATTTAAATATTAAATTGTATATAAAATTGTATATTAACTTATATATAATACATATATATATATATATATATATTCGATAAAAAATTGCATTATGATCATAGTAAAAGATAATATTATTCTGTATTATTAATTTATAATTACTTTTATATTATTACATAATTTTTTGAATAGGAAAATAATCATTACATTAAAATTGATCGTCTTATCGTGTTTGTATTATATTACGAATTAAATGAGATTTCGTTTCAAAATGTAAAGATTTTAAATATTATTACTATAATGTGATAAATTTTCTTATTTGAGAACTTTTTATACTTGTTAATAATAAAAATAATTTCACGAAGAACTTTTTTCGATATCATAATTGCAGTTACATCAATAGTATCGTTGTATGTACCGTTGCGTTAAAACTAAAAAATAATTTTCTTCAACTTTTCAATTAGAATTTTTTTATATTTAAAGTTCATATCATCTGTATATAATAATATTAAAAAAGTGGTTCATATTCTGATATTTTTAATGATTCGAATTGCTTATCAAAATTCCAATTAATGTCATATATCAAAGAATAAATTAGTTTTAGATTTTATTGAAATTAAAATACACTAGCTTCGATGTTAACAATGGACAGTATCAAAATTTTTTAAATACATACATTTAATAAATTTGTTACCAAAGTTCTTTAATATTAATATCTGTGTAAATTTACACCTTTACCTACACTTTTTCCAATGGAAACAATTACCTGTAGAGTTATGTTTTAAATTACATTTTGAACTTTGTACTAAAAACTCTGTTAAAATGTGATAAATGATGCTATTTTATTCGGCAATGTAGAATAAAATTTGAAAATAGATTATCACTATTATATATCGTAAAAGCCGTAACTCTTAAGTAAGAAATTTCGCGAATGGAAGTCGCACCTACGAAGCGTAAAGTAAACATAAACACAAAAGAGAGAGATAGGAAGATAGAGAGAATTTGTATGTATATATTAGGAGTCTATAATGTTTAATTCCTGTGAGCATTTGCGTGTGATCGCTCGCTAAAATATTGACACTGGGCAAATTATGAGCAAACGGGGCGTCTGCGCGCTTCTGACAATTGATTCGCAGAGCGCGTGCAATACGCGAGTCAACTCCGCGATACTGCCAATTTCATTAAGTGCCTACTTAAACGAAGATTAACCTTGAACGTGTTTGCATTTCGAAGCTTGTTTGAGGAAAGATCGAGTGGCGCTCTTCTTTCGTTTTCTTTTCGATTATATTGTGTCCGACTTTGGACGCTTGCGAATTCCTTTGGATGCAGCTTTTGTAAGGCGCGAAAAAAGGAACAAGGGAATGTTACTATTTTTTGAATATTTGAATACTTACCTTTAAAAGTTCACGTGATGAATGGTACACTTTGGGTATTCTAGAACGAACGTTACTTTAATTAATGAACTTGATTATTTCTTAACCCGGAAAACTGAAAAGATATTATTGTACCATTTTCATTTTATCTATTTATAAATTGTGTTGTCATTGGAAGTAATACGATTTGCTTATATTTAAAACTGTGACGTGAAATATTGTCTGACTACTGCACAAGACATTTTCATTTTTTATTAATATTTAATATCGTTTCTTTGTACAGGTAATTCTATTAAAATAAAAAACATAGGTTTTCCTAATACTATTCAAATATATTTTTAGATTTCTTGAATTAAAATACACTTAGAATGTACGTGTATATACACATAAACGAGAATTTATGTTATTTTAAAACTAACCGATCACGTAATATTTAAATAAAACCTAGAATAACTTAAAATACTATAAAATAATACTTTGATTCATAAAAGAATTCAATATATATTATAAAACATGTTTTATAAAAACTATTTTATTTTATAATTCAATTATTTTTATTGCATATTAATCGAATTCTTTTAAATTTAATAATTAATTTGTAAATAAAGAATTACAATTTTTCTAATTGCTAAATATTTTTTAAAAAATTTTTAGCAAAGTTGACAAGTTACTATTAGCTTTCACTTATAATTTTTGTTTCATTTTTTCTGATTGATAGAATAACTCATTCAATATAAATGTAAAAAAATGTGAATATTCAAAAATTTAAAGAACATGAAAAATATTGAATAATATTATTACAATAAAATTTGGAATCAATATCGAAGAAAAATTAATTGAAAAAAAAAATTATATACTTTCACTTTGGAAAAGATTTCTTTTTATAATCTTGTTTAGACTATTGTGACAGTTAATACTAAATATGTCATGAATATTTGATAATATAAAAACATGTCAAGGTTATTGTTGTAAAGCTAAGCTCTTACTTTCATAATATTTTTTTTCAGATTTCTATAATATACTCATGTAGATTAAGATTGAAAATGTTTTTAAGGAGATAATATGTACACGCTATGAATTTTAGGTAACTGAATTTAGGAACATTATTCATCATTTATAGATTCTTTCAAACATCTAGTAATTTTTAATATATTGTTATTCTGATTACTTTACTTTCATTTTACTGTATTTATTAATACAAATTTACTAAGTTTTTGTTTACCTTTTTTTAGATAATTAAAATTTTTTTAAGGTTTAAGACTTAAAAATACTTATTAAGATTAAATTTATGTGTTAAAATATCTCTAGCAATCTTACAATGCCAAATTTTTTTCTATAAAAACGGAAGCATAAAGTATTGCAAACTTTTGTTCATTTTATCATTCATTTTTATTAAGGTATCAATATTTTTATTACATTTATAATCTTAAATTTATATTGATTATGAAATTTTATGGATTTTTAATAAGATGTATTATTTTATTTTTCAATTTTAAATGGATGTATTTTATCTTAAAAAAATAATTTTTAATCATTGTAATTTTAAACGAGCTGTTGGTATAGAAAGTGATTTTTTTGTAGCTTAAATAATGATCCTATCATTATCATCTGTAACGCGAATATCATGTTTCGATATCTTTTAGAAATTTGGATATACGTTTTAATTCTTATTTGTCTGCTCTATTTGTAAGAATTATGGTATGATTTTTCAAATATCTTTATTGTTTACAAATAGAGTTCATCATAAAATCAGTTCTTAAATACATCCAGTAAGTAGTTTCATTAAAATTTATCTACAAAGATTCTGATAAATAATCTTCGTTCTCTACTTTTATGTAAGCTTCACGATGAATATATGAGAAACTAAGACTATATGAGAAACTAAACTTACTCGTTCGTCTTATAAAAAACTAATATTTGACTACATTTTTACTTTTTTTTTATTATGTTATGAGGTATGATTGAACGTACATTAGAGATTATAACTCTTTTATCACTTTGACTGCTAAATTTTATTCATAACAAGAAAATAAAGAGCAAGTAATTATTTTAAACTAAATTTCAAAATAAGTAGAAGTAATGAATATTTTCAAAGACTTTCGATAGAAACTTATCGCGTAGTTTATTATTTTATTATTTTAATATGCAATAAAAATACAATACATGTATTGGTATTTTATTATAATTATTTTTATTTAAAGATTTATTAATAATGAAATAAAGTTAAATAAGAAGTACAATCATTAATAATATTTCATAATTATGGTTATTCAACTTAAATTATCATAATCGTTAATACAAGTTGGGGATTAAATATATCATAATTATTGCTTAGTAATTCCTTAATACACAGGTTATAAAAATTTTGAATTAAAATTATTAAATCTTAACTTTTTTATTCTAAATATCTTACTTTGTGGCAAATAGCTTACAGTAAATAATACAGTTTCTTCTCGAATGGAAAAATTTATGGCAGATCATAAAAGTTGTAAACGGAAATTCGAAATAATAAAATACGTGACGAGTATTTACAAACAATAAAAAATACGAATGCAAACTGTGTACGTATTTGTCTAACTAAATTTTGGCTGTTTAATTAACAGATATTTGTTAATTTTATATAAGACTATACATATATATGTATATATATTCCTTGTTAAACAAAAAAATTACTATGAATATGACAGATGACTTCTATAAATTTCATCCAGTAAAACGATAAAAAACGTATAAAAAGAGCTCAATATACTATGTGTTTTACATCAGAAATGATTATCTGCTTTCTCTAAAAATATTTTCAACATAAAATACCTAAGATAATGAAGATCAACTAGATTAATGACAATTTCAAATTCGAGTCTAGAAACTCCTACAAGCTCTATTACTTTTTGCTCTTCATTTTGTGAATAATACCGACAAAATAACGTAACAGCAGATTCATACAAACCACTGTCAATGTAACAGAACCAGAGCATAAATTTTTTATTAAAGTTATTAAGAAAAAAATATGATTTAAAATATTTTTTTGTTAATCAGTTGCAGTATTTTACGTGTGATATTTGTAATTTTTTATCAGTATTACATATTTAAAATAAATAAATAATTATTATCTTGTTTGAGAAATAGAAAGTAGAATTAGCATCAGCAATGAGTTGGCAATATTAATTTGGCACGCAATTGAAAATGATACAACTTCCTGTTTAAACATATTCAATCAATGATTTATTAGAAATATACGCAATCTTATATTTATTATCCAATATATCAGATAAATTTAGTTAGAGTTTATTGTTATCGCTACTAGAGTTATGTATTTATTGGAAATTAGTCGAGTATTAGAAATAACATTTTATATATTATCATTATTACAATTATCAATTATCAATTAACAGTTAATAATTAATAATTCCCAATATTCAAAACAATTACATTATAAATCTTTATAACTGAAAATTTCTTTGTATATTATTTATTATAGAACATTATTAATTTTAATATATTATTAAATGTCACCTTATTGACATTTTTAATTTTTATTTTAGTATTTTATAATTAAAAACTATAAAAAATTATTTTAACTATATGTAAAATCCTAAAATATTAATCGATTCAAAATGTACAATCAAAATAGCAATTTATATTCAACAATCAATATGTTTATATATCTCAAATACATAACAATAATAATATAATAAATATTTAAAACAACTAAATTTAAATGTATAAGAACAAGAATAATCTTGTAATTTACTTTATTTCGTATTGAAAAATACCTTATAAGTAAAATGACTTTCGTATTTATATGTACGTTCAATGATATTCTCTTTGTAGTTTTTAAAAATAGAAACCGTTGCTTAATAAAATATTATATTCGTGCTTTTTCTTAATATTATTATTACATGTAAGATATTAAAATTATAATCAAGGTAATTATTAACAGAAAACTGATCAAGATTATAAAATGCAAAATTTTTGAAAAATAATCTATTCATTTATCTTTCTAAAAAATATAGCAAACGTAAAATAATGAAATTCTAAAAAGCATTAAAATAATTTTAAAGAGTTAATGAAATTTGACGTTTTCTTAATTTTTGATTAATTAGATACTTATATTTATTTAACCTTTCTTTATAATTTTATTTTTTATATCTATTTTTATCAGTCCTTGATACGTTTCGTCTATTGACTTTATCAATTTTCAATTAATTTTACGTTATTCTTATAAAAATTACTTATAAGCCGTTTATTTCTATATTTCAACTTACCAAACCTGCAGCTAATTAATTCAAGAAAACTCAAATTATTGACTTTATTATCAAATTTAATTAACAATTAAATTAACTAGAAATGTATATGTAATCTAACGATGAATAGTTATAAAAAAAATTATTCATTGAAATATTTATTATACTGGAATTTAAAAATATTGTAGAAAATTATTAATCAAATTTAATAAATTTGCTTTATATAAATATAATATCGATTTATTGAATGTCTGTAAATTAACACATTGCAATCTTAACTAAAAGCAATAATTCATTTAGTATAATATTTCTATATTTTTTATTAATCTATTATGAATTTGATGCTGCATTTAAGAAATATTATTTATAATAATGAATCTATTATAATATACATGGCAACATATAATAAATTTTTATATATGATATTATCAAAAAATCTCAAATATTAAATATATAAAGTTTTATTTACCCTTTATTAAAATAAAATTGAAACTAAATTTTTAATAATATTTATATAATATTTATTTTGTATAACATAAAAAATTTTGAAACTCTTAATTTACTTAATATGTAATTTAAAATTTTAATAAATTTGTATACAAAAAACAATTGAACACGACTAAATAATAGAAAATAAGTTAATAATTATAATCATAAAAAGGTACCGTAAGAATATAAATAATGTTGTATTTAATGAAGCAAGTATTTTATTTTGAATTATTTTTCATTTTTTGAGAGATTAATGACGCACACTTTACAAGATTACCTATATGTACGAAGGATGTGATTGAAAGATTTTTTACAAAGAAACGATACTTTTGTATTTACAAATTAGTATACGTCATTTTGCTCAGATTACGTCGGTGTTTCTTCAAATCCTACGTCGAAAATTTAACATAGGGTCACAATTATTATTTGATTGAGATTATTGCAATGAAATTTATTATGTGTAATAAATTATTACTTTGCGTAATAATAAATTAATTTGCGTTTTTACATCAACAAAGCACATGCTTGAGATAAAATTTTAATCTCTATTAATATGTACTAAAAATTTTCACTTGTACAATAAAGTAAGCAATATTTTTACGAATAAAAGTCCCATATACAATCTCGATAAATCATTTAATTGAGACTAAATACATGAATGTAAAAATTTGTTTAAAGTTCATCCAAAAAATGTTATATTCAATGAAATATAATATACCACAAAATCCTTAATTTTAATATATAAAAAATTATTATTTCAATATTTTTAAATTATAATCTTCGGATTGGGTCAATTATTTAATGAACCAGATGGAATTGTAATTGTAAACATTTTTCTTATATTCAATTTTTAAATAAATTTATAAACGTTGTATTTTAAAAAATTTGAAGAAAATAATGAATATTCACAGCAAATAAAAAAAAACTTTTCATTCTGTTTGAACAACTCTATTATCAACCTCATAAATTTAATTGAAGATATCACTGATATATATTTTTTAAACTTATGTAGATCATATTACAAGAAAACAATTGCATGAAAATCATTTTGTCATTATTTCCGAAAAGAATTTATAAATTTTGATAATACAATAACCAATTGAACAACTTTATTGACGCTCATTTATAAGATAGATATATATTTTAAGAATTGAAAATATTTTCTAAGTATAAAATAATACGACAGGCTTTAAAAAACTAGATATCGATAATCCGAATTTTACTCGATTTTCAAGTTTGAAATACCACTCTTTAAAAAGATTTAATTTAATAATATTAGCCATATTTACACTCGACAATCGGTAAATCTAATAATTTAGATATTATACATGTATATATGCTATTGTTTAAATAACATTTGCAAAATATATTATAATACACAAGTAGGTCAGAGTAGTTTCATCATAAAAAAATACAAAATTTATGTCTATCAAGAAATAAGGTTTTAACTTTTCAGTAATAAAAACGAAAGAAAAATTCTACAAATAGTGTAGTCATAAAATTTGCGTGCACATAATCTACGTACCACCTGAGCGAATTTTTTCTAGGTTATGTTTTCTGAATCCTAACCTCGTTACAAAAACGACGAACGTTCAAACAATCCTTCATCAGTGACACGTATAAATAAGTCATACGAAAGTAAACGCTTATTCGTACATATACATAACATAAAGTCCCTGTTACGGAGAGTGATAAAAAAAATTTAAAAAAAAAATCCGACTAGTACCGAAATTTTTAAAGCATAAAAAAAGAGCGATACAACACGCACATACACAAGCGGAGACATGCGATGAACACGTAATTGATTTATACAATTGATAAATGTGAAGTGTGGGGGACAGGCACGAGGCAATTGATTTATCAAGAGAGACTTGGCGGCGAGACGTCGTTTACGTATCCGTAAGTCGAATTGCGCAGAAAAGATGCTTTTCTCTACGAGAGATTCACGTGAATCGTGTGTACGTGACGTTTTATAAGAACCAAACATTGAGCGTTTATCGGCGCGTAAACTGACGAGACTCGTACGAGCTTTGGGATCCATTGAGTCATGGTTCATTACATTTCTAAAGGTTTCTTTACAGCTAATCACCTAGTAGCGATGCTTTTATTTCTTTTCAATAGGTACTTGTCAAAGTGCTTTTGAGGAAAATCAAGTTGATCGGTCTCTGAACTCGTATGGACAACAAACTATATTTGCTTATAATTTATTGTTAAATATCGATGATTAAACGCGTGTTTTAATTGATGGTATTCATTTAAATTACAAATTTTCAATTTTCATTCAAAGAAATACAATTAGTTTAATGTTACTTCATCGACTATCGTAGCTTTAAATAAAACATTTTTAAATAAATCATCGAGTTATTTTTGGAAAATAATTATCCTAAGATTGCTTACATTGTGGGAAAAAATCGGATAAAATGAATTAACGATCTGTATAAAAATAAACAATTATTATTGCCTTGGGTATAATATACGATACATGTGTACAGATTGCATATCCGAATCTGTTCAAACTTATCTTTTCTTTTGTTGAGAATTTCAAATTTTTGATTAGTATTAATTATCATTTTTCTTCATTGGTTATATCCAAACAAGAATTTTAATTATGAAAGCTGATATTTGAAATTTATTTATCCTATCATTCAATACATTTAATTTTATCAGAGACCTGATCTAGAAAATATTACATGCTCTGGTAATTTATTTAAGTTATTGATATTTGAATTGAAATTCAAAGAAAATTAAAAGTAAACTTTAAATCTTTTATATTTAAATTATTATATTAGTAAACATATCAATAATTAGATAAGAAAGTATAAAATATGTATTTATCTCTTAATTTATGATTATTTTAACGCTAACAAATCATAGATTTAAAAAACTTCATTATACTCTAATTAAAAATTTTATCAAAAGCAAATTTGAATAGTCAACGTCGTAGATAATATTAAAAGATTAAAAATATTCATCAAATTAGTAACTTACAATATTAACAACATTAATTATGTCATAAATTAATTATTATAATAAATAAGAATATTATTATTATTATTTTAAACGATATATGCTAAATATTTATACAATTTAATATGAAAATATTAATATTATATTTTAAAACTCAAAATCAAATTTAATATAAATCATGAGCTTGCAGTAAACTTGTAGTTTAGATACGATAAATTTATGGATGCATTTTTTACTTCCACAATTCTCCTAAATGACAAATAATATCAAATAATACTAAATCATAATGAATAAAAATTTGAATTTGAAAAAAACGTCATCATATAAGGCCAAATGTTATTTTTTATTATTTAGAAAGTACAATATTATTGTATACAAAAAATACTACTAAAGTTATTTAAAATGCAATATTTCTTGAAGGATAAATCGAAGTACATCTGTAGTAGAAGATCATCCTAGATTGATTACTGAACTGGATGCTATCTTAGATTACGATGACTTTATTCCTGGGATAGTTTATAACCGTATCTAATGAATGATTCTTTCACTTAAAGGAACGAACGTTAAAAATTTAAAATACAACATAACATTTTTACTTATTACAGTAGTACATATTAATTAAACCTATTCACACATCTCTAAAACTAGTAAACTTATGATAGTAAGTTATATATACTAGTAACTTCTAATACGAGTATTAGATATTGACATTGAAGGCAATGATCGTCTTACATTCAATTTGACTTCTGATGTTCATAACTAATATATAAAGTTCATTTTTAATTCCAATACTAAACTGATTAAAAAATAATTTTAACGATGATATAGACAAGGTTACGATATAATAACCTACATTGTTATATATAAGAAAATTATAGACTAAATATAGACCTAATCAAGTATCTTAAAAATAAATAATTTCTGGGTTTATCTTTATACATAACTAATATAATATTATTTTAATTAAACTTTTATAGTTAAAACTATTAATTGTATACAATTATTTAGATTTATAATACAATATTAATACAAATAAATTTAAAAATATAAACATCGATTTCATATTAACTACGTTTTGATAACTATTTCAATCATTTTTCATTTTTGAAAAACTTCTAATTCTTAATTACAAAACGATTTGCACTTGTTCAGTAAAATTTTTAAATCATTTCCTTGTTTATTATTGATACCACGATTTCTAATTAATTCGAATCATTCAAGATTTTACCGTGAAAAATAAAATAAGAACATAAACTTAAACATAATTTTATTTTATTTAAAAATATCTTAAATAATATCGAAATAAATAAAAGAAAAATTCAGGTCTTAAAACAATATTTGATTGTGTTTGTAATTTTAGTACGTGTACGTTCACCCGAGGCGTGTAATCTATCCATTGACTAGCAACAGCTCACCGAAGTAAATATTTGGACTGTCTCCGCAATAATTGCATAATACGCTAGAGAAGCCGCGAATTATTAATAATTCGTAGAGATATAATGCTCAAGAGCTACATAAATGCTTCTTTCTTATTATCAAAACACTCGATGTATTATACGACGACATAGACATCACACTCAATGCTATGACATAAGCTTACAGAATATACACAACGTTCGACACTTTACTAACTGCTCTTCATTTTCATTACCAATGTCTCCACAAGAAAGCAATAATCATCGATCAAATTAATGCCGTCAATAAAGCTGTTATTAGCATGCAGTAATCACAGTTTAATGGACCTATCCGACATTCAAAGTACAAAGATAATTCATCCGTTTAAATTTAATTATATTAATTTTTGTAAGATTAGCAATACTTATTTCATTCTAAACTATTTTTATACATTTTAAGACTATTTTATAACTTTGAAAAATACTTATTATTAATTTATCGTTGTAATTTTAGTATTCTTATTTGGATTATTTATAAAGCTTTTATTTTGATATTAAATATATTGTTGTTTTAGAAAATATTAAAATTTTAATAAAACTTATATATAAACCAATAATAATTATGAACAATGAACACATTGAAAAATTATCATACACATAGTATGAAGTACTACTGATACTAAAAAATACAGATTAATTAAATTATAAAATATGTATACATATGTATTTCATAATGATTAATAAATATTTGATAAAATAATTAATAAAAGTAATATTTAATAAACTAAAATAAAGTTATTGTAAAGTTTACATTGAAATTTATTAAAATTTACATCGATATATACATGAACAGTATTGAAAATATTAGTGGAAAGGAACAATTGATACATCGTATATGCAAAAGTAGTAGCAGCATCTAAATATAAAAAAATTTAGTCCGAATTTTTGTTTTCAGAATTTATAATTAAAATTTTCAATAATCGATAAATGATTAATTCTTTAAATTAATTGAATTTTTCTTTAAGCGATCAACTTAGTATCAACAACCGCTTAAAATGTTTTACACGCAAAAATGTTAATTAAATCTATATATTAAAATTCTTTAATTACGATTACATTTAAGATAGAATTGAATATTTGAATTCAGTAATTATTGTATTAAATTTATCAGAACATAAAAGATGGTACACGATTTTTAGAAGATTATTGAAATATTGGAATTCTAATTATTTAAAAATATATCAATGAAAAAATTATGATTAATTAATTACAAATAGAATTTAATAAAAGATTAAAAATTAAATTAACTAAATCAAGTAAATCTTCGTTTTTAAATAATTTAAACTTAATAATCATTTTATAATTTGAAAGAGTGAAAATATGAACAACGTATAACCGTGTAAAGTTGTTTTTCATTAATATTTAAGTTTCTAAATATTAAATTACTTAAAATTAGTTTTGAAATGATTACGATATACATTATATTATGATATAATATGTATAATATAATAAAAATAGTCGATTAATATTCGCCGCTAAATATTTCTGCTTCATTACTAATTCAATTGCTGGTTAAGGTTTACATGCGTTATATTACACGCGCATTTAACATGCAAGCTTTAATTGAGTAAAAATATGTTTCAATTAAAAAGTTGCGTGACAAAATTTGATTTACAGTGCATAATTAATTAAATAAAAACTATTAGTACATTCATAAAGTAACCCGTAAATAATGATAAAAATTTCTTGTCAATTAAGAACATAAAAAATTTATTTACAGCAAATATAGCAATCCTCAAAATTATATTAATAACAATATTACCAAAAAGAACACAATATTTCATGTTTACCATTGACACGAAATTTTTATATACTTAATTTCTGAGCGTTAAATAATATTGTTCCTGTCCATTGGATTATTATACGAGACATATCGTTTCAAATCAGCGAACAAAACAACCGATATAGTTAATTATCCGGATAATCCGGAAAATTTATTTTATCTCGATGACTATTTTGATATGTCAATTGTCAAGACATAGAATAATTTAAATCAGTTAATGTTTTATTGTATAAATTATCATGATATCACCACAATCGTTAAGCCAATAATTATATTAGGGATTTGAAGAATTTTTAGAGTATTCCAGAAATATTATATTTTTTTATAATTATATAAAATGTTGCGAACTTCGAGCAGTGGTAAAATTACGCAATAAAATTCATCTAACAATAACAACAAATAAAGTATATCATCGCGTGAACGAAAAATTCGAAGAAACAATGAAAAATTCCATAAGCGATCGAAGCCCTCCGCGTACGGATGTTTACTTGTACACAGTGAAAAGAAAAAACAAATCCGGGAATGACCGCGTTAACGCATAAAATGTGACTCACCCGTCACGCATTATATACTGTTAAATGTCGCTCCTTTGATGTAGTTCAATTGCTGGCACTTATTACTAAAGGTTTAATCATTTCTATCGCGGAAAGTCCCGCTGAACCAAGAAGTTCTGTCTTGTTGATAAAATTCAACTGTTTTCGAAGCACATATGGATCTACGTTTGACTTTTTCACCTTATCTATAGTCACTTCTTTGCTCTCTATCGCTTTCGTACCTGCATCGGTATAAACGCATACCGATTTGATTGCTTTTCTCGCTGTTTATCGGTTATGATTAGTTTCCATTTGTTCAATTGTACACACGATTAAAACATTATTTTTCTTTCTTCTTATTTTTTATCGAGTTTCTTAACGCCATGGTAATATTTAAAAATTGTAATTTATTTATTTATTTACAAACATAATTCTAATATTATGCTTTTATGATAAAATTTTGGTACGTTACAAGTAAATTTTATTATAGATTGCTGATTTATAATTTTCTTTTTAAATTGCTTAAATTACTTAATCGGATATAAATAATTTAACACACGAATAAAAATCTTTTCCGTCGAATCAACGTTTATTTTTGTGCAAGGGAATTTATATTAATCGTTCTGTAAATAATGTAGATACAAAAAATAAAAACAGAGTAAAGTTCCATATGACTCATATGTTAGTTCAATCCATTTTATCTTAATGTCAAAATTCATTCTAATAGTAGAACGGAATGTTCAACTTCAATTTAAAGAGAGGAAAATTTTAGTCGAATGGATCTGAGTAAGTAGCAGATATTTTTACCTTAATTTTAATATATTTTATTAACTTAAATATTTAATATAAATAAAATACAAGAATTAAAACAAATAGGTATTTTACCGCGATAAAAAAAAATTTATTTGTAAATTTAACAAAAATCTTTTAACTTGTAATAAAAATTTAAGCATTTTAAAATAACAATTAAAAAGAAGAGAGTAAGAATAAAAAATTATAATTTAATCAAAGTTAACTTTTAAACTATTAAAACTTTAACACAATGTTCCTTCCTTTAAAAACTTGAAAATCTCTCCATAAATCAAACAGTCGGTACTTTTCTGCGCTTTGAACAGAGTCGATGACTTAACTTGCTTTTTATTATCAGGCAAACATTAAAAAGTAGTTTTCTAAAAATCTCGTAAAATTATTTAACTTTTATGGTTCTTGAGATCACATAATAAATTTAAATGTACGACGAAAGATATAATTTGATATAAGCGTTAATAAAATCGCATGACAACCGAAGAATAATAGAAAATCGCCCTGATCCAAAAATGAAATAACAAGAATGGGGATTTCCCAAGAAGACGCAAGATCTCGTCCTCGATTCGGAGCTTGGTCTAGGAAAGTCACAGCAACTTACGGAGAAGCACCGCGAGAGTAAGTAACGGAAAACGAAGGTCGAGGACGCGGTGAGGAATTCAAGTTGCATCGCGCAATGAGTTTGCCTCGGATGCACGGGGAAAGGAGTCGACGCGCCGACATTCGCTACTTCGCAACGGCAAACTCGTCCGGTACGGGCTGTTGATTTTAATCGTCACGCTTGCCTCGCGAAATTTATCACAGCGCTGGCGAACGTCTCTCGCAGCCGGATATTAGCGCTCTATCGTAAGCTCCGTGTGCACTTGCCGTATGCAGTCCACTCGTTTGGAGTAGAGTTTCATTGGGATTCTGCGCTCGAGGTTGTGTTTCGTAATTCTTCTCTAGGCTTTACCGAAGGGAGTGAAGGGACTAGAACTGCTATAATAGGATCTAGTCGAAATTCACTCTATATACGGTATGGAAATTGCATTTGTCCAAATTTTATTCAATTTCTTGGAATATCGTATGATATATTTCAACGGTATTTCGCGTACTTTACCTCGAGATGCGACTAATGTAAAAATATGATTTTGATAATTTTACAAAAATATCTTTATCCGTGATAATATTAAATAAAAAAATTACGATAATCGTTTGTAAATGATATTGTTTTTCCATATTAAAAAGACCACGTACGCGTAATATTGTTTATTAATTTAACATACATTGATTTATTTATTAAAGCATTAAATGTTTATTTTTATACTTAAATTATTTTATTTATTATGTATAGAATTCATAATTTCACACTATTCATATTTTGTTATATTCTCGTACAAATAATAATTTTTGGGAAATTTAATATTGATAAAACCATGTTACTACTTTTATCAAGTGTCAGCATAAAATATTGCTCGTTATTTCTAATAAAAATTATAATTTGTTTTCATAATTAAATGTCAACTTTAACAAAAAATGTGGGTGAAGGATATTTATTGCAAACAAAAGAATACAAAAATGCCGATTTATTTAATTTAATTAAAAAATATTTAATTTGTTTTTTAATATTAATGTTATTACTTACACATTACATCAAATTTAAGATAATAGAAGAAAGAAACTTACGATATAATTCGATAAAAATTTTGAAAAATATATAACTGAGATGTAAAAGAAAATTTGCATAATTACAATTTATTTTAAATAATAGATTACTTATACAATTTTTTTAAATTTAATTCTGATTGCAATCGCTAAAATGTTGATATAAAATAATTATTTATTCTTACAATAAAATTCAATTATAATTGTAGTGACTACAATTACTTCCAAATTGTATTTAAATCGAATTTTGTCTCTCTCATTCTCTCTCTCTCTCTCTCTCTCTTTTATCTCTCTCTCCTTAATTGATGCGCGGTGAGAAACAAAAGAAATCGCACTCGGATGCCGTCGAGTCCATCATTGAAATAACGAGAAGCGCGTCAACACTTCTCGGATTCTTCTAAGTGCCTGCAAATTAATAATCGTCAAGGAAAATAACATGGGCGGATGAGCATGTAGAGTAGATTCTAGGTTCTTAAGTTCACGCGACAGAAGAAGAAAAGTGGAAAATGACGGTTGGCGGAAGAAAAATCAGGAGCAATCTGGATTTTTCTACACGGGATTCGCCGATAGCTCTGTATATCGACTCTCGAATTACCGACATTGGCTTGAAGTGAGTATATAGAAAGAGAGAGCGAGAAAGAGAGTTTGGTGATGTTCACCGTATGAAGAAGTAACGGTGCAGTGGTAGGGATATCGACGCGCCGGCTGATCGAAAAGACTTATTCTACTGTCCGCGTAACTTTCTACTTGTTCACGTTTCAAATACTCTTTAGACATACCTTGATTTACGTTTGTCATTTGTTTAATGAATCGTAATGGATTATATTTTCTTGAAGCGCATACGAATAATGATGCGAAATAAATATTTCTTAAAACTCCTCTTGAAACTCTTAGTTTTAGTTGTTTGTCGTACAATACTTTTATGTTAGAGATCAAATTTTTTTTGCGAACAATATAAATAGTTTTACTTTTTCTGTGAAATATTTTTACAGTTAGAATTTCACGTTTTTTCATAAAAAATTATTTATTTAACATATAAAAGTTATTGAAATAAATTGTGAGATTGATAGTATATTATGATATTAAACTCATAAATATTTGCTTTTAGTTAAAAAAAGGTTATATACTTCGTTAAAAATTATTTTGGAAGATAAATTAATTAAAACTTTCAATAAATTAAACTAATATAGATAATAATTATAAGTTTTTATTAAAGAAAACTTTTTATGAATATTAATTTTAATAAATTTCGAAATAATTGAATCACCTGACGTAAATAATTACAAGGCTTGATAATAAATACATTCAAGTTCAAAAGAATATCGTTTAAAAATATTAAATATTTATCACTTGTTCGGACTAATATATTGATCAGATTAATTATTTATCTCATTATATATACATATTATGCTTAAGTAGTAATGAATCATTATTTTTGAAATTATATTTATAATTATGACACTGAAGAAATACGTGAACTAAATAAAAACAATCTTTACTATTATTATTATTTATATATTATGAAATTTAAACAGACTTGTTTAATATATAAAAAAGCTTTTACATTTAATTACTATTGAAAATGATGCAAAAAACTTTATTTAAAATTCATGGTCATACAATATTATTTTTCATTTCATAAATTCTTACAAAATGTAGCTATCATAACTAATATTATTAAATGAGCATAAAAATAAAGAAGCACAAAATATATGAATATTATTAATTTAAAATCAAACATATAAATATGTGGTTAAACATTTATAAATATTATATTAAATTAATATTATTTAAATCATACACCAATTATACTATTTCTTTAGATTAAAGATTATTAAAAAAATAGATAGACCATTAAATTACTACCAGTAAAAACTGGATATACTCGTTAATAAAAATATAATACATAATTTTATTATGTATTTTATTCTATTGACAGTTTTTTTTTCTTTAATAAAAAATATTTGTTTTTAATACAATTATTCATTAAAAATATATAGTATAATTGGACTATTATTACACATTAATCTTAAATTTTAAAAATCAGAATTATCAGTCTTAAGAAAAATGTAATTCGACAAAAATGTATTTATTTGTATTAGCAAAGATCGTTATTTAAAAAAAAATATTCTTAGAATTTATTCGATACTATTTATTTTAAAGATATTTATCTGTATTAATTTATTAAGTATATTACCGATTATATGCAAATATAATTTCTTTTATAAGACATCTAAAATTTAGTAGTATTTGTGTAATAATATTGAAAAATATTATCATTTTGTATTAAATGTAAAAACTAATGTTGATTACCAAGAAATATAATGTCATTATTTATAATAATTACAAGCACTTCATAAGTAAATAAAAAAGATATTTGTTATTTGATAACGAGTCGTTGGTTACTTTATCTTTTTGTTTAGATCACAAATATAGTAAGATACCAGTAATTATCATCTCTTTTTCTTTATTCAAATTTAAGGAAAATAAATTTGGCGATGAGAATATTTTTATTATATATAAATTTAATTTTTTATCTTCCTAAATAATCAAAGTATTTTTGTTTAAAGAATAAAAAATAGTCGATAACCGTTCCTTTTAAAGCGTCTATTCTTCGATTCAACCCTTACGATCTAATAATAATCATCGGTCACATCTAAAATAAACTTAATGATGATGAAACGCGTCTATTACATTATAGAAGATTGTAAATAACTCAAGCGTTATTTAATTAAGTTTTTAGATAGCCTATTCAAACAAGAAAAAATCTATATTTATAAAGTCACGATATTACGAGGATCGATTTTTCGATTTATATCATCGCATCGATGATACTTTTCAAACCGAATTTTGTTTTCTAATGGCCAAAATTTTGCGTTTAAAATCCGAAAAGAAAAAATTAAGGCGAGCTTCGATCTAATCTCGATCCATCCCGTACTAATCGACTTTTGTTCGCAGAATAAGGAGATTTGCCCTTTCGGAAATCGCAGGAGCCTCAAGAAGCTACTCTCGCACTTGACAAGCTGTCGCGTCCCTCACCTATAACATCGGCCCGTCTCAACGTTTCGATAAGCCGCAAAACCTGCAGACATCCTACATACTCTCTCTCTCTCTCTCTCTTCGACGCCAAACAGTGACTCCATCGAAAGGCAGTTTCCAAGCGAGCGAGCGGGACAGAGCTAGAAACCTGGCGGGGGTCAGGGGACAGGAGAGCTGGTGAGCAGAGGGAAGGAGAGGGAGGATCTGCCGGCTTATCTCCCGGAGGGTTTTAAGGCGACGACGCTCGCCTCGGCACCTCAGTAGTACACTCGACGAGCTCGCGGCGGCTGAGATAGACATAGCCGAGGTGCGTTGATACGCTCGCAGGACGGAAAGTGAATATCGGGGCGCGGGTTTTCGCCGTGAGCCGTGAGGAGCAAGAGCCGGCCACCAATGACAGCAGCGCGCGAGCGGCGCCAAAGTCAACGAGAACGAGGCACGACACGAGAGCTGGCAAAGGACTGCTCGCACCGAGTCGTCGACCACGCGGCCGGAATTAACGCCGACCGCCTCTTTACCACGGGACACCAGGACGTGAAGGCAGCTCGAGATGGGTGAGTGCGGATATAACCGAGTGTTAACGCCCTTGTGATATTGGTCGCGAGAGGATCGACACTGGATCCGGGAGCCGTTCCGCGCTCGCTTAGTTCAAACGTTGCGATCGTGGCCAACTTTGTCGCTTCGGCTTCCTCCTCGTTTTCAATTTTTCAATTTTCCATTGCTTTTTAAAAAGAATGCTCGCACCTCTTATAGCTCCTTTTATTTTTACGTATTTATTCTTCTTTTAAATTGCATTTTAATGATTCACTATATTACGATCCGGCGAGAGAAAAATTCTCGTTTAACGATCAATGCTCGTTAAATATCAATGCTTTCGAATATTTTTTGAAAACAATGTTTTCACTACACCGAGTTGCGGTATTTTAGTACGAGAATTTTAGCAAAATAGTAAAAAATGGTGTCACTTGCTTAATAAAAATTCAAAAGTCAATGACATTTTTTGTAAAACAAGTTATCAAATATCGTAGACTTTTCAATAATAACAAACTTCTAAATAAGTAAATAAAAATATAACTGAATTATTATTATTATTAATTTATTAATCTTAAAACAGATTCTTCACAGTGAAAATTTTATTTTGTAAATAAAAGATTCTTTTCACAAAGAATTTTCAAGAATGAAATATAAACGTTAAATAAATTCTTGTGTATGTTTCTTATAAATATAGTTTATTTATCATATTATTTTATGCATTCTAAAGAAAAACATCAATAATTTATTTTAATTTTCCAAATCAATGAAAAAATTTTTAATTTGGTAAATAATTCTAAATTTTAAGACCGTACAAAACTTATAATTACAATAACATAATTACTTAAATTTAATGTAAATAATCTTTATGCACGTGTAACGTATTCATTTATATATGTGATGTATCACGTTACTTTGAAATCGATGACTAATAATCCTTTTATTGAATTTTATAAAAAAATTCATGAATAATTTAAAAGCAATATATCAAAAGTATAAAATAATTAAAATATTTCTAGAATTTAAATATTATCTAAAGTTTTCAAATGATTGTATCATAGTTATTAAATTAAAAACTATTAATTATTATCAACATTTATTATTTAATTATTTAAATATTGTGAAATCTAACTTTTAAATAAATACTAGTCATATTTTTAGAGACCAAAAAATATACTTCTAGAATTTTCGAGTTCATTGCAAATATGATGCTTGAAAAAGTAAAATAAGTGACTACCGTCTCGAAACTCCTTTATTACCACCTAAAAGTACAGAACAGTATAACAATGCTCTTGTTGAGTAAAATCTGTTTTGTTGACGACACAAATACGATGTTGAAATTTCAAAAGAAGTAAATTGATACTAACTATGAACTACTTAATGTACGTTGCAATAAAAATTATCATGACTTATATGACTTTTCAGAAATTGCATTGTGACGCATTGATGCAATTTTATTGTAGTAATTAATATTTTTATGTTTCCCAGTTTTCTTCATTTAAGAACTCCATATTGAAGAAGATATTTTATTACAAAATAGTAATATAACAAAATTTAGAAAATTAACTTAATCGACTATTAACGTTCAAATTATTTTAAACTTTCATTTCATTTTAATTTAATTCATAAATCAATAACGGAAATGACTTTTTAAACGTTTTTGTTATATTACATAGTTGAACTTAAATTTTATTCTATTTATTATAAAAGCGATATTTACAACTATGCACAAAGATATTTCAACTATTCATTTTATTAGATATTCTTTTAGTCTTTAATGTTAAAACTATAAAATCAAAAACAATTTTTCTAATGTTATCAAGTAAATTTACTCAATGCATTGTTAATTGAAATATTAAATGATTTTATACATAAGAAAACTTGTAGTTTACTTTTGAAAAATTTATTACAAATAAAATAAAATTTTTATTTATAGAACTATTATTATGAAAACTAACATTAATTTGAAATATCTTGTTTAAGAATTTATCAATTTTTTTGTAATATATTTATGAGTCTAACAAACGTATTTATATTTATAAAGTTATTAGATATAAAAATTATGTTAATAAATCCTAAAAGTATTTTAATAAAATTTAATACACAAAGAAAAATTTTAAGAAAAATTATTAATAATTCAATTAAGTTATAAAAGTCTGTAAACTTCAAAAGCCTAATAACATGTAATTTTAAAATTATCTTATAACAAATTACTTAAGTAATAAAATTAATATCTAATAAAAATATAACAAGTTGTATTTTAAAGTAGATATTTTATGAAGATTTAATCTTTTGATAATATTTGTAGTGATTATAATTTTGGAATGTTGATGTGTTTTCAAAATCTTTAACAAAAAATTTTACTTATAATTAACTATTATAACAATAACATACATACTTTTTGTGACATAATTATCTTGAAAACAAAATATTATCGGATAAATTAATTTCGCTTTATGAATTTTATGTACAATACATTCTATTGCTTTTAAGTACTATATTATTTTTTAAATCAAAATTTCTTTAAAAGATTTTTAATAATTTCAAGAACTTTATAATGAAATATTATTAAATATAAAATAAACTAAAATACACATCCATATTAATCTAATAATAAATCTCTACAAAGCCAGTTATTTATAATATTTTATTTATAATTTTTAAAAATTAATTAATATTTATCGATAAAACTGTATCTAATAATTTCTGATTAGAATAATTAATTCCTATAAAATATTATAATACTAAAAAAATAATATAAAAAAAGTTTATAAAATATTTTAAAAAATTTTGTATTAACATAATTTTGAATAATTTCATATAAAAACATACTTTTCATTATAATAGATAAAAAAATTTTTTAAGATCTGATAACGAGCATATTCAAATTTTACGTTAATAGTATGATAAGAAATTTTTTTAATGATATTGTCAATTTTCAAAATTTATTATGCAATGAAATCAAAATATTTTAAAATATTTTTTGATATTTAAATACATATTTAAATATATTGTATATTGGATTTTATTTCATAAGGAATAAATATTAAATATTAAAAATATTAAATATATCTATGAATTTAAATAATTAAAATTTTTAATATCGTATAAAATATATTTCAATACAAAACTTTAAAAAAATAAAATTGATTAATATTTTATAGCGTGATACGTATTCTAAATATTTTGTGAAGATCTTTAAACTACTGTTTTAATATCTTTAAACTACAGTAATCTGAAAATATTTTTGAAAAATACTATTACTAAACTTTTATAACAAAGAAAAAAATTTTAAATTCAAGTAAATATTTCTTTCGATAATACAAAAATAAATATTTATTTTAGTAAAAAATATCTTGGAATTAAAGAAATTTTTTTCTCGTATAATGTAAATATAACCTTGACTTAAGTAAACATGTACTTATTATGACTGATAAAAATATTTGCTTGAATTTTGTAGTTATATTTTATAAAATTTTACGTTGAAAACTGTAAGAAAATTATTTCATAATGACTAAAATGGTAGCAGTTCTGTGGTAAAAACAAAATAATCTTGCACAAAACAAATGCGATTGTAAACGAATGAAATAATAATACCAGATTGCCAGCGATGCTCCTGAATTTTTATTAACGTTTTTACAAAAATTAAAAAATGTGTACCGATCAATTTCTAACCCTTATTTTGAATCCACCCTCTTTTACATAATTCCACTTAATTTTTTCACTGTATTGAAAAGCTAAGCAAAGAAAAAATGTCTATTTTCAGGACTCGACTTCCTGGCAGACGGAGGTGCCGACTTCGAGCACGCCATCACTGTTACAGGTACGCACACATCTTATCTCCATTTAATTGGCCTTCGCGTTAGCAGAAATTATAAAAATACATTTGTATTTATAAAATTAGGGCACAGCGGCACTTACTTTTTATCAAATGCGTAAATGTAAGTATACGGGTGAGCTCGTGATAACTGCCGTGCATCAAAAATAAATTCTTATTTTCGAAACACGTATTCGAAGTAAGTGAAGCAGCAACTAAATCAAGATAACTATAATTAATCGTGTTATCTTAATAAATTATCGCGTCGCTTTATCTATCGTAATTTTCACCAGAATAAACGTACAACTACCAGTTTTTAAATTCCTCGTACAACTTCTGGGACCTCCATCGTTGATCTCGTGCTAAAAATCAAAGGGAGAAACGTAGTTTCTACGTGAGATGCACCTGTGAACGTAACGAATCGTCGGAGCGTCGATCGCGTTCGGCTTCACGCGGTAAATATTTGAACGAAGCCGCGATAAGAGTCGCGGTGATTATTATCTCGAGACGATACTATGCACGCGTGCCAGCGATTTTTCGGAGGCTTGAGCCGCGCCCAAAAATAAATCCGGCCTCTTACGTTTGACCGACGAAAACATTGGGTTACTTAAAGCAATGAGTTCGTTCTTAAATGGAAAAATCGATAAGGTTTCGAGGAATGGTTTATGATCTTGATGAGATTTGTAGTTTCTTAAGCGAATATAATTGAGAAATGATATTACAAATATAAAGTCTTTTAATATCATTTCCTCTTTTGCATAATTTATACGAGCATGTTGTATTCTTTTAGAGATTTATAAGGACGATATCGTTGCGTAATTTCTACCGATACATACGTTGATTCAGTTGGGTACACTTTGATTTTATAATTTTCAACTACTGACACGCTTTGCATATTATTTAATTAAATTTAATTGCATAAATTTCCAATCGCTTAAAGAATTCGAGCAAAGCATCGAAAAATCTTTTGTTTTTTATAATTCAAATACGTTTATATACACATAAATAAATAAGAAATTTTTAAACATTAAATTTTTCAAAATTTTAAAACTATTTTGATAAAGTTTTTTTACAGTTTTTGAGAATTATTTTTCTCAAGCGCACTTATCTTAATCATGCATTATTTAAATAATATTTTATCGAGTAAATAAGACAACATATTATTACCTAATACTATGTTAAATAACATTATTTCATCAATATTAACTTATTTTTATCTTTATTACCTTAAAGACGTTAAAAATAAAAGGAAATAATAAACAAGATAAAGGTACATATAACTACTGGTATCTGTCGACCCTCATATTGAATAACTTGGTATGAGTTATTTTGTTATGAGTTAAACAAATATTTTTGATAAAGTAAATAAAGTTTTTTTATGAAACACCATGCGCTATTTAACAAAGTATCTCAAACTTACTCGAGTTCGTCAAAGCACTGCTTATCAATTCATCGTAACAGTGATATGTTTCGTTGAATTAATTGTCGGTAGCGTTGATTAAATCATCGAACCTTTTTCTAACGAAATAAGAGCTAATTTGGCGATACATCATAATTAAATAAATGAAATTTGTCGTTTCAGGCTTCGGAAAATTCCACTACATGTTACTTGCGATAAGCGGCCTGATTTATATGGACACCGCCATTGGCGTGACGATTCTATCCTTTGTATTACCAGCGGCACAATGCGATCTTCAAATGGACTCAACCTCGAAGGGCTGGTTGACCGCTGCACCGATGTTTGGTACGTCTGGAGAAAAGTTTATCTCTCGACGATTAGTTTTATCGATGCTAATTAAATATGTTTCTTATACCAAATTTTATGGTGTATAGTCTGCATTAAAAATAAGAGAAATACGCGAATAATAGAAAATCTGGATGATTCCGGTACATTTTTATATTAAATAACTGGTTTTAATTTATGGAAATTATTCGAAGATCATTTTTTAAATCAACGTACTAAATTTATTAAATACCGATACGAATTCTACGTTGAAGCAATATAAAAATGCTTTTCAAGATATTTATGTTAGATACGTAAATCATAAAAAAGTGAATATATAATTAGCATAAGTGATACAATTATGTTGATGTTTACAAAAGTCGCAATAATTTTTTTATAAGTCTTATTTTTAAAAATATGAATAGATTTTATAATACTTATCAATGAATTTGTATCATAATTATAAAAAATGGAATGAATTCGTTAAATATACGATGTCCTTATATAATTGTCAATGTATTGAATTTCGATATAGTTCGAATGACTAAATAGTCAATATTATTGTTTAAAAAAATTATTATTTTATTACGGTAAAATCATGCTTCTTTAATAATATACGTTAATTTAAAAAAGATTTTACTGTTTATAAAAATAGGTGTTTTAATCGATACAACAAAACCAATTATGTATATTAATAATAATTTTATTCTTCTACAGGAATGGTAATCGGCTCGTACATATGGGGATGTCTGGCTGATACGAAAGGACGTAAAATCGTACTCATAGCAACTCTACTTATGGACGGTATTGTTGGCATACTATCGTCCTTCGTTCAGTATTTCTGGGTCTTCCTGGTTTTCCGCTTCTTCAACGGTTTCGCGTAAGAACTGCTTTTCACAGTTCAAAATAAAATTCACCTTCGATTTATCCTCTAATTTTTTATTAATTCCCTATTTTAGAGTGACCGGCGCAATGGGAATCGTCTTTCCTTACCTGGGCGAATTCCAGCCGACGAAGCATCGCGAAAAGATTTTGTGTTGGATGGAGATGTTCTGGACGGTTGGAGTTATCGTATTGCCACGTATGTATATATTGACTCTCGTATATCATCACTAACATCATGATTAACTATTATTCATTTTACAATTCCCTGAAAAGAACATTTTTAATGTTAACTATCTAATAAAAATTGAAATTTTATTTACATAAAAACTTTAAAAATAGCATTTTTATTATAACATATGGAATAAATTATTATAGATTGATAATTATAAATATATAGAATTATCAAAATATGAATTTTTTTTTTATTTATTAATACACATAAGCAAATAAAAATTATTTCATTGGAATTAAAACATTTGAATAAATAAATTACGCATAAAGATCAAAAAATAATTTTGTTCTAATTATAAATTTCAATATTTGTACACATTTAAAAAAATTATCAAATTTTATCGGGTAAAGAGTAATAGTAAAGCTTGTTTGTTATTGTATTTATCAAATGTTTACGCACTTTCGCACTTTTGTATCGTGCGAGAGATATCGTAGCGTGTTTGAAACAGCAATAGAGTAATACAATTGAATAACAGCGGTAAAACGATTCTTATGAATATGTAACTATTTTAACAAGATATTGCAAGAGATTAAGTCAATTAAACGTATAATATAATCGAGACTCTAAAAATGAACTTTACATCATCTGCAGTAATCGCATGGTTAATCGTACCATTGCATCTGTCGTACGAAACAACGAATTTCGACTTCAAATCTTGGAATCTCTTTGTGGCCCTGTGCGCCTTACCATCGTTGATGTTAGGCCTTTGGCTCTTCGCCTTCCCCGAGAGTCCCAAGTTCTTGCTCGAGTGCGGCGAAACCGAAGCGGCCCTCGAGGTCTTCAAATGGATCTATTCGCAGAACACGGGAAATGACCCCGACACCTACCCGGTAAACATTTAAGTCTCAATTATATTTTTCTGATTTATGTATTTCGAACTAACTATAACTTTGTACCGCAAATATTATATTACCTTTGATTAAAAACAACTTTATTTTAAAAATGTTAATTAAATGATATTTTATAAAGACAATTTTTGAAAGCATCAAATTTCCAGCAAATATTTTAATATAGCTTGATAAATTGCTATCAAAAACTTGGAAAAATTTTGAAGTTTTACATATTATATTTTTGACATGAATATTCATTTGTATTATATACATAGTATAAATGACTTCAATTTTTTAATATACTTAAATTTGTTTATGTGTGCAATTAATTGCTTATTTTAAAAAACAATGTTACTTATTTTCACGCGAAAGAATACTTTTAATATTTTATCTTATTATTTATTGAAATTGAGAATTAGAAAAGAATAAAATTTAAGTTTTAATAATATTAAATAATAATTCATATTTTATTGCTTTATTAAACGGTAATACAAGTATAAATAATTATTTTCTCGAATACTAAATAATTAATGAAAAAAAAATCGATACAAATAAATTTAATATTCAGGTGAAATTTTTACAAGAGAAACCGAATTCAAAAGATAAGAGCACAAGAGCTTTAAAACTACATAAAAGAAAGGATCTAAAAGTCCTTGCAGCGGAAGTTTGGGATCTGACAAAGGCGCTTTGCAAACCGCCTTACTTAAAAAATACTCTGCTGGCATGCGGTATTCAATTTGGCTTAACCAGTAGTTATTATACCCTCATGGTCTGGTTTCCTGAATTATTTAATAGGTATGCAATTAAACTTAATCCGTCATTAATAATAAACTTTATTTTAACCAAGAGGTATTAATGGCTTTTTGATTTACGCAACATTTTTAACTTGAAACTTTTACCTTTGTTTCATAAACTATGTTCATAATTATATACCGATACGATGTTGAATGTATTGATACAAAAAATATACACGAGGCTTGTTTAAAGCTTTGATTTATTAGTATTAGTATGTACATTAGTCATATATAATGAATCATTTTTAAAGGGAAATACAATTTTAAAGCTATCTGCTATTTATTAAAAGATATTTAAATAATTTATTTAAATAATTGCTACTTTAAAATTAATCACATGTTTTTATACATTTTAAAGAATAGATGCTTTCTTTTAAACTAAATTTCGTATTGAATAAATTGTATTAAAATAAATTTTTAAATATATTATATTTAAACTATAATGTTCAAAGTATCTTTTTATTTAAAGATATTTTGTTTATCCGGAATCAATGTTATTTTTAATATAGAAACTTATAAAACATTTTCATAGATGAAGCATATACGTTCGATAATTGAACTCGTAGTTCAATTAAAAGTAGATTTCAAATCATTAGACTCTCGGTTTGAAATATTTTTTTTTCTAATAAATCGATAATAGTAAAAAATGTTTAAACCAAAATTAACGATAGTGATAACCAGTCTTCATTTCCGATTATCTCGAAAGTATAAAAATTATTATTTAAACTAAAACATCAAATTTAATTTACACGAAATTAATCAAAAAGATTTTAAAAATATTTCTTCGATTATTTGACGTTATTGAATAAAAATTCTATAGACTTTTCTTTTTACGCATTACAAAAAAATTTATTTTCTAAAAAACTTCATCGACTGAAATAAATCTATAAATGTGATCAGAAACTCGCATTTATCATGAAATTGAAATTGAATTTTATTTCAAAGTATCGACTACTTATAAACTTTTATTTTAAATTACAACTGTCAGAAGTTAAAAAAAATTATTTATATTATGGCAGTTATTCGTGAGATTAAAAAAATTTTAAACTTTGCATTATAATTATATTTATCAATGTATTTTTCAAATCAAGTATTTATTTATTTTCATAATAAAAATACATAATTCGCTAGTATAAAAAATGAATAACTAAAAAAACTTTTATAATATAAATACCGTTAATATTAGGATTAGCAGTCGATCGTCATTATTGATCATCATTACGAATTATTTAAAAATTATCCCTAAATTAACAATAATACAACAGATTCGAAGACTTCGAGCATTCGCATCTCGGTGAGACGACATCCGTGTGCATCGTATCAGCAATACCCGGGAACACGACGGACTTAGACCCTTACGGTTGCGAGACGACAATCGCACCATCCGTCTATCTCCACACTGTTTACATTGGCCTTGCTTGCGTCCCTGGATCTATCGTGCTTCCACTTTTAGTACACAAACTCGGCGCTAAATTTTTCCTCAGTAAGTATATATATTTCAGCTGTTATTTTCATAATTGTGTACAACAAAGTAAGATCAATGAAGTAAGATGTTTATACAACGATAAAAATTATGAGAGACCAAAAAAAAAATCTATTTTTTATGTCATTACTTTTAGTAGTTTGATGAATGAATTTTTGTCGCTGTTTAAAAAGATTTTATGTTTAAGATTTAACCTTTCTTTTTTCTTCTGCATATAAACAAAAATTTTAATTCTTGATTCAATATTAAATTTTTTGACTTTGTTGTAATTTCAACTAAACCATAAGCATAAATCGCATACTAAAAACGATAAATACATTTTATCGATAATGTTATACTATTTAAAAAAATAATGATATTCGCTTATTTTTATCATTACTTTAAATTTTACAGTTCTATCTCTCGTCGTTTCCGGTGGTGTAACCGTGGGTTTTTATTATGTGGTAAACGCTACGCAAAATCTAATACTTTCGTGCGTTTTTGAAGCTCTCACATCTCTTGGAATATCTTTAGTTTACTGCGTTATTGTAGACATGTTTCCAACCAATCTTAGGTAAGTTTTGTATATCATTGTAATAATCTGTTTGAAGAATAATTAATTATTATTTAGTATTTTAAATTATAATTTAAATAATTATCTTTTCCGATATTACGATCATCTTATATATAGACGTACATCCATTTTTATGTACATTTTTATCTACATCTATGCCTTAGTATTTATAGAGTTAGGATTTAAATACAATTTTATTTAAATTTAAATTTTATTTTATTTAAAGTACGGATGTTAAATATCAGGTATAGGTAAGAAAAATACTTCGGAAAAACTGATTTTATTAGCTTCACAGACTCGTAATTCACTTCCTTTATGTAATTATTTATTTGAATCGATAGTAGTATATTTGTATTGAGACATTGTATCAAATAAAAACATGTAATAAAACAACAACATTCCGATGGAAAATAAAATTCCATGTTTCGCTAAAACAAAAAACTTGTCTCTGTATACGAAAAAAACAAACGGTAATCTTAAATATTCGACACAATGATAACCGTGATAAAAATTATTTTTCAACGTACGCCTAACTTTGAAATTTCTCCGTAACTTAACAAATAAATCTTAACGTCAACTTAAAAATAATCAACTTCTTGGAAACGCTGCTATCGATTCACGCAGTGAAAAAATCTAGATAAGAACGCGTACCCCTACTTTCGCGAATCGCACGTTTCCCAAAAATACTTCAAAAATAATCGTCGGAATCGGCGAGCAAGCCTCGATCGCGCGCTAATCGCCAAACTCTTGTTTCGAAGGATCTACGCAAGACAAAGGAACGCGATAGAGAAAAGCCGTTTTTCTCTCGGCGTATCAAAACACGCTCACAGAAACATAAAGACCGCCGTAAAACTACGTGACATCGGTGGTCCACGCGTATCGACGACGCAGCCGCGAGTTTCGCAACGACGGGAGCACGTTCGAAAAACTTTATTTTTGGCTCCGGCCTTTGGCTGCGCCGACATTTATTGCGTCGAGTAAAAAAGACTTGGCACGTGTTGGCGCGCGCGCTCGGGACATTTGAACGGCCGAACGTTGCAGCGGTGCACCGACGTCTGGCTGGCATCGATCGCGGCAAACGATCGGTTTTACAGACGCTTCGCTAATTTTTCCGTCCTCCGCTACTCGTCTCTACGTATACATATATGTACTCTTCCCTGCGAGGGACAGTCTTTATCGGCGACTCATCGACGCTGCTCGATTCGAACTTTCGAGGTTTTCGACACTCCTCCCGAGCCCTTGTTTTACCAAGCAAACGATGCATTACAATGCGATTCTTATTATAAGCAGCGTTTGATTCATGCTATATTTACATTTGTACGTTGAACATTATCATCGTATTATCTATTTTATGACATTCAAGTGAAAACGTTAATAGTTCTTAAAACCGCAATTATTTATAAAATTTACGAGTTTTAGAAATCCAATAGTTATTCGAAATCATGAACATATTCCTTTGAAATTTTATAAAATGACACTAAACTCTTTACGGCTCGTATAATTTTTAGATTCGTTTAAATTTTAAAATGCAACTCATATATTTTTACATAATATATGCGTTTGCATCTATTTTTATAAATTTTATCGTCTAAATGCGCATTTGGATTTTATAAAGAAAAATGTACGTTAAAAAATAAGTGTAGAAAAATTGTATAATTCTATATCATCGAATGTGCTAACTCTCAAAAATTATATTTTTATCGAGCGAATAACGATTCGTTTAATATATAAGGTTATAGATTTTTATGTTTTACAATCGTTATAATACTCTATCTTCAACCTAAGAAATATTTGAATCATCTCCCTTTCCATCGATAATAATTTATCAGAATTTGTAGCGTTTATTAAAATATTAAAGCACGAATTAGTAAATAAAATGAAAATACAGAAGAATTATGAAAATGAAAGTGATCAATTACGAAATGGTATTTTAAAGTTTTACTATTTATAATTTACAGTGATTCTAATAATCTGTTTATTTCGTTTACCTTGATTTAACGATATACGTTTATATTTTAAAAATTTTAATATATTTTTACTATACAAATATCATTGTGAAACTATAAAATTGTAATAATCAAGTAAGTTTTCTGTACGATATAAATATCATCTGAAAAAAATTCACGTTTTTATTTGTAATTTTCAGGGTTATGGCAGCGGCTCTATCGCTAACAATGGGTCGATTGGGTGCTTTGGTAGGAAATCTCATATTCGGTTACTTGATCGATCTAGCCTGTGTCGTACCGGTCGTTCTCTTCGCTGCTTTTCTATTTGGTAAGCAAATGCTTCATTGATCGTTTCAACCTCAAATTAAGAATAATTTAAAGAAACGTCGTTGTCAAACTAATTTTATGCGACTAATTTCAGCTTGCGGTTTTCTGTCGATCTTTTTGCCGAAGACTGGGAAAGAGACATTGGACTAAAATGAGGAATGAACGAACTTTTTTATTCGGGATCTTCGAACCATTTGCACGCATATATTCATAGATCTTCGACACTCGTGGCCTTGTATCGTAGCATGTACAGAAAGTTTACCGTGCTTATTGTATTTTTACACTTATGCCGTATGCTCAAGAAACGATCTGCATACCTCGAAAGGGATTTTATTAGTATAAGAAATATTTTTTCTAATGGACAACTCACCGACATTAGGAAAAAATATCAAATTATAATTTCTGCGTTATAATTATGATGATTTTCTCGCAGAAAAGTATGCGCTTATATCAACGAGTTCTACGATCTGCAAGATGAAATTATTATCGTCGAATATAAAGTGAAATAATATACGTCTAAAGAAATTTGTGACAAGTGAATAATTTTAGAGAAAGTTTATTGACTCTAGACATATCGAAGACAGTATAAATGAAAAGAGAACCGAACAGCGAAAGTCCGCGCTTCCAACGTATGAGTATTTACGATACGACAATCGTTTATTATTATAAATAATTTCTTTTTGAAACGTATAGTTTATATTTTATACATATTTATATTTGCAACATGTCATATTATATTAAAATTGTGCACGGCTAAACACAAAAATGACCTCTAGTTTATAACCGAACAACGAGGAGAAAAACTTATAGTATGTTAAGTGATTGTAAGGAGCAATGAAATCGTTTTTATTTTACTACCATGAACATTAGAAAAATAATCGATCTCGTTGTCTCTTTGATCGAAGAACCGAAATTATGGTAAGAGATTTTTCGAGGGTTCTTCGAATAATATTTTTTTACGTATCGAAGCCCTATAAAAGTGCCATTCGCCATTGTTCTTCATTGATACATTTTTCTGCACTACCCTTTGCATGATAAATCATATTTTTATAGTAGCGTGATACATACTCATGTACACATTTCTGACGATCAAAGAATTTTATTGATTGTTTACTGAGCAAAAATGATCGTAAAAAAATTATAAAGAAAATTTTCTTGTATCAGTTGCCTTCAAATTTGCTTTTGAATATTATTCTAAAATAAAAAATACGAATAAAGTAACCTATGTGTATTAGAGAAAATAATTAAAATTTGATAAGGTTAAATAACGTTATAAATAAGCGATGAAAAATTGGCTCGGTCGACGATTACTTAAAATTATACATTATTCATAATTGTATATTATGTTATACTTCGAACAACTTTTAAATTACACATACAAATATTCGATTAAATAATTATAATAATTTGCCAAAATATAGCGAACGGTGCTCGAATTAGTATCTAATGAAAGCTAAAATTTGTTTCGAAAGCTTTCAATCTTCGCTTTATGGATTTTTGAGCATGAATGAAATTATTTTAATCTTGTAAATATTATATTTATTTATCTTTTCCTTTCTCGCAATTTAATGCTGAGAAATAGCGTACAATAAGAGAAGTCCGATCTCGCCTTATTTGTTGATAATTATGACAAATTTATTGTTATTGTTATATCTGTATAAATATTATATATCGTTAAGATATTAAAAAATTTACAAATAGTAATTATATATATATACATAATATTTCATAGATGTTTGCCAAATACGCTTTTGAGGCACTTTACGTACGTATATTCTTACATATAATCAATTAAGTTTAATGAGACACTGCTTACAACTAAATTATGTTAAGTATATAAAATGAAAATGTACTGTTTTAATTACATCGATAGTTTTGTTAAAATAATTACGTCTATTCGGTATATCGTGTATTTCTTTGATTATTCGCTTTCGTAAAAAATAAATAAGTTAGATGTAAAAAATTATATAAAAAATTGGCATGTATATATAGTAAATATACGATCTCCGTTAATAGAATTAAATGTAATTATAAACAATTTATTGATGTCGGTAAAACATAGGACTATATATTATGTAAAAAATTTTATAGGCGCTACTTACATTGATTTTGTATACAAATAGTTGTACACGTATTAAAAAAATATTTGTAGCATATTTGCAAGGAATATACCGAGATTTATCAAATATTAAATAAAAGTATTTTGCATATGTATTCAAACACATATTTTTTTAGTGTTTATCTTATTCAATAAAAAAATTTAAATATAAGTTTTTCATTTTATGGTTGCAGATATTTTTATTTTAATGATCTTATCTTAAAAAATTATTTTAGAAATTATTTATAATTTTCTTTGATTTAAATTTAAATATTTAAATTAGTTCCGATGTAAAGCATTAAAAAGCAAGTAATTTTTATTTTTAATAAATATAATAAATCTTAATCGTAATATTTAATAATATTTAATATCTGTAAATACATGAAAATCATAATCAATATAAATAATATAATACAAATAAAATTTTAATTTACATATGATTCTAATATTTATACGAAATAAAATTGAAATATTATTCAAAATTTTTTTTATAAATACTAGCAAACTCGATTAGATAGGTTATTATTATTACTAGATTATATTAGTATATTATTGTTAGATAATAGAAAACTCGATAAAATACTATTTAAACGTATTATTTTTAAATATGCATGACTGCATTAAATACTTAATCTCAATTTAACATGAATTTAATTTGTATCATTACTAGAAATTTTTTTAATTTTGAGACCAATTTATTAATTTTGATAGAAAAAATTATTGATATTTACTACTTATTAGACTTTATGACAGTAAATTATTAAATTTGTAAATACTAATCATCCAATTAAGAATATATCTTGACTTGAATATTTATATCTTTTATCTCTTTATCTTCAAGTTCTTTGTTGATTCAACCTTAACAAAGTCTTATCAAAATTTGGATTAAATTTATATTAGTAATATTTTTTATATTAGTGATATGAATAATGAAGTACTATAAAATCCAGTAAGATATGAATCAATTTGTAATTAATAAAAAAATTAAATTACATTCAAATCGGATGAAACTTTTTCTTGTTACATTTTAGATTAGACTGAACAATATTAATACATATATTGATAATAATTTCATGACTTTGTAACTTAGTATCAAATTTTATCTTAACCATGAAACTTTTATTGATATAAACTGTAGACATAAATAATATAATTATTCACATACTTACAATGAAAGAATAGAAGATTAGATCTTAATCAGTTTGCATTACAATCACTGAACTTATATATTTTCATTGTATGGTATGTTCAAACAGTAAAATAGTTTATATTAAATCAATGTCGCTAAATTACTTAATAATTATTAATATTTGAAATTTCACTCTTTGAAGATTTACTTCGAGATAAATAAATGAAAATACTATTTTATTCTTTTATTCAATATTTTATTTCCTGATTCTACTTAGCTTATGCTTAAGTTTAATTTACTTGGATAATATTATAATAACATAAAATATTGTTGCCAAAAAAAAAGAAACTATTATCGAAGAAATTTGTCTCCTCAAATGTCATTAATCATATTAAGTTCTGTATTGTTGTATTTATTTAAATATATAGCAAAAGAAAATTTAAGGATACTTATATATATCAAAAAAATAAAATAATGAATATTAGAATAATAATTTACGTTAGCTGAAATATAATTTACATTCGCTATTTTTTTAGTTTATTTATTAAAAAATTTCTTTAAATATTAACTAATTTTTATGATTTTATAAATTAAATAACTTAAATATATTATTACTATTAAAAAATATATTATCTAAGTTTTTTAATCATAGCAAGAATAAATAAATAAAAATTATTGTTACAAAAGTAGTCACTTAAATTTAAAAATACTTTTTTAAAATAAAAAATACTTTTTAAAAATACTTATAAATATTTTAAATTATTAAAAAAATATGAAAATTATTTAGAATATAATAAATATTATTAAATAATTTATTAATATAGCATAATTAATGCATACATTTTATTTATCATTATTTATTTGATATCACATAAAATGATATTTTTGGGATTCAATTAATATCATTTATTATAAAGCAGCTTATAGTTACAAATAATTATTTATTATAAAATTTAACACAACAAAAACTATCCATAAATTAATCTCAAAAATGAAGGTAGACTTCGCCTACTATTTAGAGTAAATGATTAGTTTAAATCATGCTTCAAAATTGTTTTATTAAAATTCAAATATATTTAATAATTATTGATCAATTCATCACAATTTTTAAATTTCTTGAATTTATTATTTTAAAAGATAACTACATTGTCAAAACAGATTTAATAAACAACGATTCTTTATTATTTTAAAAAATATAAGAAATAGTTTTTTAATAGAGTTATTTATTTAATTTTAAAAAATTAGAATGAAATATGTATAAACATAGCAACATCGTAATTATTAAAAATAGAAAAAAATATAATCATAATTTAATGTAATAAAATTAACAATTATATGCTCAACGTGGTACACGTATCCTAATAACACGATTTCATTACTTTATAAAACATTATTTTATTTTCGCATGATATATTTACTAGTATATGTACTTAGTATATAAGTTAACTAAGTAATCTAAAATTTAAACATAACTTTTTTTTACTTTGAATCTACGACTTTAAATAGTTTCACCATGAATTTTGCTGCTTTTATTTGTCTCATGTTCGTCATTTTCGCAACTATTTTACAAATTCAAGCTGGTATGTGTAAGATCTTTTATATTAAAATATTATTTTAATTTAAAATAATTCTATAGATTTATAAATAATATATTATAATTCTCAAAAAGAAATACAATATTTTATCAACTTGATAAAATTTTAATTCTTTCAATTTTAAACCAAATCAAAAAATAAATTCCAATGCATACTTTATAAATAAATATGATCGATTTATATGTAAGATATATAGTATATTATTATCTGTTTATATTTTATAAAATTACTCTATTATAAAATTTTATTAATATTTACGAAATCATGCTAAGGTACAAATTCAGCGTCTTGATTTCAATTGTTTGGATTGTACTTATTTATGAATTTTTGTATTTAGATTATAAAGTAAAACCTATAAATATGTAAAAAATAAACATATTAAATAAACTAATAGTATCAAAAGAATGATATTCTCAAAATTTATTAAGAAGATAAAAATGTGCACGAACAATTATAAAATAGAATATTAATTTTTTGTATAACTCTAAATTGAGTATTATCTATATTATTACTCTATTTCAATGACTAAATTTTTTCCAGCTTGCACACCAGCAAGTTGCTCTGAATATTGTCAAACAAAACAATCAAGGCCTGGCAAATGTATCAGCGGTACACATTGCTCTTGCAGTTAATAGACATAAATTATATGATGATATGTGCAGTAACGGTGAATCATCAAATTAAATGTATAAATTGTAATATGAAGAATAAATGTATTGAGTAATACTTTAATTTAATTATATTTATACCTTTGTTGCTATTAATGAAAATTCTAAAAATTATATGTTTATAGTTCATTAGTTATTGCGAAAAAATTAATTTATATTTTTATAAATTTTCTGTATTCGACGCTGTAATACAATATATAATTTTATTGTAACTATTGTAAATTTCAATATATTTTAAAACATTAACACATATAACTTACAATTATTAAAATGTTTATTAAGTAATACATTTAAAATAAAACAAAAGGATTAATTATACAAATCAAATATTGTTTCAAATATGTTTGTAAGTGAACTTAACAATAGTCTTTGACAATATGTCTATAAATATGGCAATTATGAGGAAGCAATTAGGATCTCATAATTAACACAAAATAAAACAATGTTACTCGTGACGTGTTTTCTACATTGTTTTATATTTTGCAGTGTATATTATACTTCAAATAAATTTTCAGCAGCAACTTATTACAATGGATCTTTTGTTTTTCGTTTTTTCTAATTGATATGTGATAATAATAAGTAAATTGATTGTAAATAATTGACACGTAGCTGCAAATTGAAAGTAATTTTTTTAATTTTAATCTATTAATTTCTAATTAAAGTATCACTAACTAAAACTACAAATACACTAACTAAAAATCATTTGAACGCTTAAATTATTTTAGGAATATTTTATAATATTTTATTTTAAATTTTCATGCTTTACATCCAAGTAAACTTTAATTTAAAATATAAATCTAACAGCAGATATTTTATAATACATTAAATTCTTAAAATTTTATTTATCTTTTTTCAAAATATATCTAAAATTTTTATAAATGTAGAATTTATAAATAAATACTTTAATCAATGTATATATATTTCTTCATTTAAATATTTGTTAAAACTTTGATTTATTAAAACAATCTATCATTATATATATATATATATATATATATATATATATATAATACATATATATAAATTAATTTAACCATATATTCTTAAATGAATTTAAGTATTATCTATGAAATAAAAATTAATCAATAAATGTAAAATTATTTGTTTCGAAATTTATTTTTTCCTCTAAATATCTAATTAGTATCCATTACTGAAATATATAATTTAAATAATAATCACTAAACACGTTACATTAAAAGTATTAAAACTTCTGAAATAAAAAAATAATGTTTCAATATTCTTTTCAATATACTATTAATATTTTTAATTAAATGTTTAAAATAATATATTAAATTAAAGTAATAATTTTTTCATAAATAATTAATTTTTTATATTACATAAAAAATGTATATTTATATGGTATCTTACTTGTCTGTTATTTTGTTTTAAAATTTAATTTCCTGCATAAAATTTGTCTTGTGATACATTTATCTTTATCAAATATATAAAATTGAATTGGTTATTCACGATTCATGAGCAATTCAAAATATATTTAATTACAATATTACATTCTCTGTTTAGCAAATAGTTATTTCGAATCATTTTTATATAGAACTATTTTAGCGTTCCAACGATATAGCATAGATATATTCTTTGTTTAAAGCTTTTAAATAATTTAGACATTCATGATATAAAAATGTTGATTCATTTATTCATAAAACTTATAAAGAAAATTATATTATTAATAAAAATCATAGACGAAAGAAGTATATGTAATAGTGAAATCACGCGTATACAATTATCAGCATAAGATTCTTCAAGCATTTTAATGTTATTACAAAAAGAATTAATGAAAAACAAAAAACATGTTGATCAAGGTTCTATATGTTCATAAAAATTTGTAAATATTTTTCTTTCCTTGAGTCACTAAGGAGAGCTTCCTAAAAACACAATCATTAATAGGAATTTTATAGATAATATTCTGTTTTTACAATTATCAACTTACATTTATCGTGTAAATACTGAATAGATAGTAAGCATAAGACTTTCATATATTTCAAACATTTATGATCATAAAAAATTAATATATGATTAATACATTTGTAATTTCATTTTTTTAGTTAAAGTATAGGTATAGTTTAGGTTAACGAGTAAATAGAAATAAAAGAATGCAAATTTAAATTATTTTAGCTTATTTTATTTTTTAATTCACCACGCTGCATTATATACTATTTTCTGGGTAAAATTTCATAAATCACAAAACTTCTTAATTAATTAATGTTAATAATTATATTTTTGTAGATTTTTAAAGAATTTAATTAAATTATATTTTATTTTTAATTATTATAGTTTTGATTCTCCAATATATATAAAATATCTTGAAAATTTGTCTATCTTTTTCAATCTAATAAAATTTTTTATATATTAATTACTAAATAATAACATATTTACTTTAAAAATTTCAATTGAATAGGATAAAATTAAATTAATTACAGATATTTAAAATTTTTAAATTCTTTTACATTCATTACAATAATGAACAAATAAATAATGGAGAAAAAAATGTTTATAATAATTTTAGTAAATATATCTTATGGATTGTGTATGAATTAGAAAAATTAATATTATTTACTTATAATTAATAAATTTAATTTTTATCATTTCTAAAGAAAATTAAATAATTTACTTAATATGAAAATTAATATTGTAAACTAATATATTATGTTTGTACATGTATATTATTATACTCACTAAGTAAGCAGGATTTAAAATTCTTATTTTATTTTCGAATCGTAAATATTTTAGATATATATTATACTTACTGATTTTTCAATGAAGATTCTATTAACGATCTCTAGAAAAAGTTTATCGTATAAAATAATTTATTACATCAGAATATAAATTATTTCCTTGTAACCAGACTATCATTTATATAAAAATACTGATTTAATTTTAAAATACTAAACTTTTATAAAAATATATAAATTATACTGTCAAAATAATAAGGATTAAATTTTTTTCTAGTAGTTTTTTCTAACCTATTTGAAATAGAATTAATCTTAATTTATTTTTAATTTATCACATTTATTATAGATTTATCATTTTTATTGTAAATAAAAAAAGTCGTGTATTCTAACATTAAGATTAAAACACATCACTTTAATTTTTAAAAACGTAATATTTTAATAGAAATTGTTATAGTTATTAAAAAAAAAATATTGCTAAATAAAAAATTATAATATAAAATAAATGACGTATGCATAATATCAAAATTTAATTATATCTAACCTCCGAATTTTCACTGTAAATATTATTAAAAAAACATGTAAATAATAATAGATAATAAAAATAGTAAATAATCCAAAAATTTGAAGAATTTAATGATTTATAAGCACCAAAAAAAATACACACTGAAATGGAAAAGTGCAACAGTAAAGTAAAAAAACGAGTCTCTAATTATTTGAATGAAATGAATAGAACGTGAATATTTTCTGAGCACGCGATACATGCATAATTGTAAATTTACGTTTATTATGAGAGAATGCTTGAATAGAATGAATAGCATTTAGAACGATCGATTCCGAAGAGTAGTGTGTACGTCGAATTATTTAGAAGAACTACATAAGCGAGACTAAGAAAGAGAGGGAAAAAGACTCGATCGTTTGGCACCTACGAGACAAGATATCGTAGTTTTGTACAATCGCGAATAAAAAAGGTAGAAGGAGAACATTCGGTTGGTTTCTCCATGTGCATGTTTGTCTAACGTTGATTTTTCTGTAAAGATGTTTCATTCTGGTAAGTGCATTGATATCTTTTACATTGATTGATATTCTCTAATTATCAATTATTTTCCTTTCGTGTACGTATTGTTCTAAATTAAATTTTATATTTAAAATATGTTTGCTGTTTTAGTAAGAAAATTACTTTTTTTTAGCATATAAAAATTATTACGATACAAGTTTACATATAAAACAATCCATTAATTAGTTTGTTTAAATAATTAAATTATGCAAAGCTATAAAATCTATTTAGATTTAAATTTTCCTATATAAACTTTTGAAATATTATAGAAAAAAATAATTTATAAAATAATAATGATATATATTGTAAATACGAATTATATTGCAAAAATGTAACAAAGAAATTATTTATAATGGATTTAACTTACATTTTTTATTAGGTTGTCTGTAATGCGCAAAAAAAATATAATAATATAATAATGGAATATAAATCTAGAATAAAATATTAAAATATTTTTAATTTAGATTTCACGACTTTTATATTTAAAATTTCAATAATAAAATATAAATTAAAATTAATATATTGTAATTTTTAGATAATTTTCATGCTAAATAAATGGTGTATGAAATAATTAAACTCGTAATTAAATATGAAAAAAGTGTTTATCTTCATATTTTGGAATGGAATAGTATCTGGTATTTATTTATTACTCTTAAAAAAATTTAAATAGTAAAGTTAATAATATTAAACCTTCTAAAAACTTTCTCTGTTTTAAGCTTTTAAAACAACAGAAACTTTTGAGTATAGTGCAGAAGGTATGTTCATAAAATTATATTATTCTTATTAGCATTTAATCTTATAGTTTTTGAGATGTAAAAGTGTATTTATTAAAATATCTTAATTTTTATCTTAATAAATAATATTTATTAACTCTTTAAAAATGAAATTTTCTTGTATGTAAACGAACTTTTGGCTTATAATTAATAGTCGAATTACATTATCAATTTTAAAATATTCAAAATTTATATGATTAAATTTAAGGTATAACTTTATTCATGAATCTTTTCTAATTTTTAAAATTTTTAATTTATTAATAATGTTATTATATATAATGATCATTCAATGAATATTTTATACAATAATAATGTAACATTATTTTATACGACAATAATAACATTAATTTGAGATTTTTAATAACGTATACGTAGTAATAATTTCTAGTTTGTCACACATTTTTTAAAATTCTTTTAATTAGATCAAATATCTATTTTTAGATTATATTTTATATTTTAATACTTATAAAATTTTTATTATAATATTCGCGTAACAAATAATATATTTTTTATGTTATATCTCAGTTTTTTGATGAATCGAACATTACATATACATAATTATTTTTATTCGAATAAAATATTTTTCTATATAAATTATTTTTAATATATCTTCATATTTCAAGCATATAATATAAAGACAATATTGTAATTTGTACATTCATTTCTCAGATTTTTAATACTAAATTTCTCCATAAAAACACTAAAAAAAAGTTAAAATTTTTTATTTATTTAATAAATAATTCGTGTATTTATTACTAGTACAGACCTTTATTTACTTTTAAAAATTAAATTAGTTATTTAATTATATATTTTACATAATTGTTTGATTAAATTTTAAATTTATATATTATCGCATCTTGTTATATCATTCATATTCTAGTTTTTATAGATGAAATGATGCACTTTTAGTGTCATGGCTAATAGAAATAATGTTACGCTAATAATCAAGCCTTGGAGTACTCCATTATTAATGTCATCCGAGTTAAAGGACGTTTTATTTACTTTTACTTAGGAAAACTTATGAAAATTTATTACAAAATAGAATACAGTACTAATAATTTTATAATTTAATAAAACCTTATGAATTTCTATTTTTTTAATTAAATACTTTCTTCCAATTTAAAAACACCACAGTTATGTATTGAATAAAAGTATGGTAATATCTTAATTTAAATATAAACATTTTGATTAACTTCAAAATAATGCATTTAAAACTTACTTATTATATTAGTAATGATAATGCAAATTTATTCAGTAATAATCAAAAACATCAATGGACACTTTTGTTTTAATTTTAGGAAGGATTTTTTATCGATTTAATTTTATTTAATTTTACATGATTCAACATATGTTTATGTGTTCATATATTTATTCATATTCAGACAAAAGAATAAGATTACTAAATCAATATTCGTTATAAAAGGTTAAATAAACATTTATATTTTATTTGAAATATATTAAAAAATTTTTAGAAATGATCATCTTTAAGATACAAAGCAATTATAACTTCGCTATGAAATAAATTGCGAAAGTTTTAAATATATTTATTGCATGTTAAAGATAAAAATTTCTTTATACCTACTTATTTTTTAACTATGTAATTATGAGATTACAATATAAAATAGAATATTTTTACTTTATTAAGTTAATTAAAATTTCTATTTATTTAATTTTCAACTTTTTCTTTATTTATTTAAATATTATTGATTATCAAATATCGGGATTACAATGTTGACTATTATAATAAATCAATCAATTATTAGAGAATTATCATTTTATACCTAGAAATATCTACAGATTTAAATTATTATATTTTCTTGTATTTTTATATACTTAAATTTCATTAAATAAAAATAATACAGAATATGTTTTCTATTTCGTTTTTTCATACCGCACTACATATTAACGACTTAATTATTATTTAGCATTATTTTATTGTAAAATTTGAATAACTTAATAATTTTTTATAAACATTTTTAATAGACATATTTTTCATGATTTTCAGTTACCAAAACACATATTTATCCATTCCCTACCTTCTCTTATTCATTCTCTCTCTCTCTCTCTCTCTCTCTCTTTCCTTCCACCTCCTAAGTATACCTCTTGAATCGGTCGAACCTACCACTACTCTTTTTCATTTTAGATATAGTATAATTATAAATCAATCTTGCAAGGTTCTTGTTCTTCGAGTATTTGTAATCTTCATATTTCGTAAATAAGTGGGTATGAAAAGTTATAAGTAAGATTAAATCATAAATGAAGTATGTTCTTAACAATATAATGATTCAGGATATGAGATAAGTACGGAAGGAACTAATTACTTCGAGAAACTATACTTTTAGTTATAGTGAACTAGACAGGTATCCATTCATTTGACGATCATTTATAAACTATCATTTGCCACGGTTTATAAAATCCAAAAATACGTTTTTAAAATTTATAATTCTAAATATTACAATTAATTTTGGGACCCCAATAATTTTTGTCCAAGAACAAGTTTGTACCATGATTACAATTATTTATTCGCTTTTATAATGGTAACATACGATAACTTTCTAGGTATTAAAAATCTTATATATATATATATTTTTTTTTAACTATTTAACTACTTTATTAAACTATTTAACCTTAAAAAAATTTTTTACAAATATTCTGCTATACCAAATAATATCAATAGTTGTAAATAGAATATAAATTAATATTAATATTAATAAACTTTTTTAAATTTAATTAAGATATATATAATATTTAACTCATTATTAACGTAAAAGTATTTTTTATAATTTTTTCCTATAATGTACTTTAATATTTGATAAAACTAATAAAGTTTTGTATAAATTTACGATAAATTTCTAAGGATGACTTATAATACTTGTGTATAATAGTCTATATAAAAAAATAATAACTCTTTTTGTAATATTTAATCAATATAGTTTTCTACTATGTAGATATACCAAAATAATTTTATTTATTTCTTTGTTTTATATGAGTATACAGTATATCTGAACATATGTACTTTTGTTTAGGTCAACGGAATTGGGTAAATAATTACCCAAAATGCGGTGGAAATTGGCAGTCTCCAATTATTATATCAGGCAGTAGAGCAATACCTATGCCCCTACCTTCCTTAGAAATGATAGGTTATCGCAATTTACTTTATCAAAATATTCAAATAAAAAATAATGGAAATACAGGTACAAATCTAATTTCAATAAAAATGAATGTATTATAAAATAATTTTTAGTATAATAAATTACTCTATTACTTGTGCATAAGTACAAATATAAAAGATTATTTTTGTGTAACTCTTATATTTTATTATTAGAAGATACTCAAATGAATTAAAAAATTCATATTTAGATTTGAATAATCTCTTAATAAAATAAAATAAGAATTTAACCATCTATAATATTTACCTATAAATAACGTCAATTTCCATTTACACTTTTTTAATTAGGTATTATTTTAATTATTCTTAAAATTATATTAGAATAAAATTTTAAATGCAATAATTTCTGCATGATAGTAATTATTGAATTATATTAAAAATATTAAGACTAAAACTTTAATCTGAATTAATTTTTTAGTGATATAAATAATCAAATTAAATTTGATAAAAATGATTTCTCAATACTTAAAAACATCTCAATACTTAAAATTCATACTTTGAATCGTTATTTTATAAAATTTAATTGCATAAACAATTTAAACAAAACTATACAATTTTTTTAGCTATATTTCATATTAACGCATCATATTTACAACTATTATAGAATTTTTATAATTCATTTGAATAGTATAAAAATAATATGTAATAAAATTTTTTTTAAATTTTAATGAATAATGAAAATCCTCATTTAAATTAAAACTTTCAGTTGTAGTTATAATAAAAAATGAGTTAATAGAAAATCGGAATCCATACATATTTGGTGCAATGCTCCCTAAAAATGAAGAGTATGAACTTGATAGCTTTCATTTTCATTGGGGTCTTAAAAATAGCAAGGGTTCGGAGCATATACTACATGGAATTAGGTAAAACATTTCAAGTTTTATAATAACTTATATCTTTCAAAAAAAATATCCTACCTGAAATTTTTTTTAAAAAATTAAAAAATATTATTCATTATAATTAATTCAGTAATTGAATTAATTCAAATAAATACTAGATTTATATATTAATTATCTAAAATTTAATGTACTGAATTTACGTAATTTTTTGCATATATATACTTACTGGTTTGATAATTATTATTTCATTTTAGTATAGTATACAGTTTAATAAGTAAATTTCATATAAAATAAAAAACAATATACACAAATGATATTATTATAATTGCGTATATTTATTAATATTAAATTCCAGTAAAGAACTGATCTTAAGTTTCGTTTTTTTATTTATCGTGTATTACTCAATTTATTTGTTGAACTTATGATACTACAAATACTTTATATATTTTTAAATTGCTATATTTTCAGATACCCTATGGAAATGCATTTAGTTCATCGCAATACAAAATACGAAAATATACAAACTGCACTCGAAAATGAAGATGGACTTTCAGTACTAGGAATATTTTTTGAAGTAAGGAAATTTTTAATTTTCAATTTTATTTCAATTTTGCTTTTTTAAATAATACCAATTTTATTACGGTAACAAAAGGTTTCAAAATTCATTAAAAAATATTTTAAAAATATATTATAGCTATAAATATAATATATATAATAAAATTAATCGTTCTTGAGTACTAGATTTTTTAATACATATAAGAATATGTAATGACAAAAGTTCCCTTCGTGTCCAGAGTTGTTGTTTACCAAATTACGTTTCTTTTAAAAGGAGTAACAAGATTATATGGCCAAAGCAAACGTACTCTTATTTAGATAAAATCAAATCAATAATATATTCTATACATGAAGGCGTATTTTTCTCTTAGCTTATGGTTCATTTAAGATTTAGATTTACATTCGCCACTTAAGAGTAATTCACGGTCTATCGCTAAATTGGGACCTGCGAAGTAGAGCTTGTGGAAAAATGAGAAGAGAAGTGAGTCTCCTATGAAAATGGAGGAAAGTTTCTATCGTGAAAACTCCGGCTCGGAAAAGACTTTTCCTTTGGTACACAAGGTATTCCCTCGTACATTTTCTTATAGGGTAGTGAATTGGAAGGAGGACCTGCTGCTATCGAAGGGCAAAAGAATAGATAGACGTGATTTTAGCTTAATTTAACAACGGATAAAAGTAATAAAATTTAACGAAATGATATCTTTCAGGCTGAGATAAATCATTTTTCTTCTTTTGATCAAATATTGTTTTTTTCTATTAGATTCTTTTTATTAAAAATATGCAATATTGTAAAATAAATATAAATTAATTTTTTTAATTTGAAAAATGATATAACTGTTTTATATTTAACAATTTTTCTAAAGTGGAAATACCCTAAAAACACAAAAAATTTTATCGAACATTATTATTTTAATAAAATTTTGTACGTAAATAATACTATTCTTTAAATTATTAAAATTAGATTTTAAAAACGGTTTTTTCCATCTATATAAATGAATCCCCTATTAAAAAGGTTGATATTTATTAGGAAATTTAATAACTGAGAATAGTTTTTTAATGAAATTTTGATCTTCATATAATACTAATTAAAAATATATATTTTCTTAATTTTAAATTTCTATTAAAATCTGAACTATTTAAGCCATAAATTGAGTTTTTAATGAACAAAATTAAAAAAAAAATTCAGCTCTAATATAAAAAGTCAATAAGCTCTTAACCATATTTAAAAACTTACGTTAAACCATCGTAGGTGCAAGAGGAAGACAACGAATCGTTAAAGCCACTTTTGAATCATCTTTCGGAAATTCAATTTCCAAATTCCAAAACTCAAATAAACAGTTCGATAACGTTGGCTTCATTACTTCCGGCACAGATGGATACTTTTTACACGTACAAAGGATCGCTAACTACTCCTCCATGTAGCGAAGCTGTCACGTGGATGATTTTTACATCCAAGGTTCCTATTTCGTACAAGCAAGTACGTATATGTCATTAACGCGATATTGCAAAATAAGTTCAAGCTTTATTTTGACATTTTATTTTGAAACGAGTCAAATAAAAAATAAATATTTTTAAATACACACATGATTAGAGAGATTTGAATATATATACTTTCGAAATAATAAGTATTTATAATCATAAATATATATTTATAACAAAGTCTATATAATTATAAAAATAAATAATTTTTAATTTACTTTTATAATTTTTAAAAAGTATTGATAATGATCTTAATATTATTATCATTCACTTATAAATGTTCACATCTGTAATACAACTCGTTGTATTTCAAGTTTGATTATAAAATCTTCGTTTCGATTATTAAAATATTTATATTGGAAATATTATATTTTTAAAAGGATATTTTAATTATTTGGTTTTATATAAATTATTCTATATAAATATATAAATGTTAATAAAAAAAAAGAGAGAAAGTTATATTTTAAATTATGAATCTACATAGGTATGTTATTTATAAATACATGTAGAAGTTTATATTAATATTTTATTTTTTAAAGTAATACATTAAAATACTGTATAAATGTTTAATACCATTAAATCAATCGTATTTACAAAATAATTTTAAATTTTTTTAAGTAATTTGACTTTTAAAAATCAATATTTTATTTAACACGACTGTATACGAAGTATTTATATTTTTAATTTAACATTACGCGCAATTAATAATCAGCTATTAGTTGTTATTATTTTAATACATTTTTAGATGAGTAAATTTAGACTGATGACAAATGAGAGGGGCATACTCGCCGATAACTATAGGAATGTACAGGACCTTGGCCCTCGAAAAATCTATGTTCGCAAAATTCAACCACTTCCTCTTAATAAAAATAGGGTAGTCGAAGTAGATGTATCGACTTTAAACTGGAACTGGTAGTAAATTAAGAAATATAGTTTTATAATATAAATGTAATATAAATAAAACTTGTTTATTATTTATATCCTTCTACCAAACTATTATTTAGAAAATAGTAACAAAAGACGACATATTGAATATTGCAATATTAATATTAAAATATAAAAGAATTTAAAAAGTGTATAAATTATTTTTGTAATATATTGTCGTTATGTTAGGAAAGTATTAAAAATTAAAAATTTTTTTAAAAATATATAATATCGTTATTTATTTTTTAAATACTCAAACGTAATAAATGCAACTTTAAATGCAGGGGAGTGCCGTCTCACCGTGGAGGGTAAAATGATAATTATTTTTAATAATAGTAAAAATTTTTATTAGATATAGTATTTATTTATCAAAATACCGTCGATAAAAACGTCTTATAAAATAAGATTAGTGAAATTTCGTTCGGACATTCATCTAAAAATATGAGTCACTGATGTTTAAAATTTTATCGATTTTTCCAATCAATACTAAACTAGATGATTTCTTTGTATGGGTATGTAACCTAATCTTATTTTATATTTAATAAATTCATTCACACAATATAGAAATAAAATATTCGAATGAAACGTTGTTTTATAAATGCTTTTTTCGTATCAAGATAATTTTAATTGCATTGTTCGATTGGTAATTCTGGGAGCGGGAGAGTATAAATGAATACGAAAAGATGCACGACTTCATAAAAGAAGCTATATCCATTCTCGAATACACTTCTTACATAAATATCCATTAAATCCCTATTGCTTAATCATTAAAGAATAAATATAGTAATAATAGTAATAGTAATAAAAATAATAATAATAATAATAATAATAATAATAATAATAATAATAATAATAATGACAATAATAATAATAATAATAATAATAATATATGATCAATGAAATATAAAAAAAACTATAATCTGAAATAAATTATTTTATTTTATATTTTGTCTTTTGCAGTATACATGCAAAAACATTTGGAGAAAACAAATATTTTAACAAATTAAGTTATTTTGGTAAAAAACAGAAATTTTTTTCAAAAAATCAACATTTAATAAAAAATTTTTTTTATAAGACTGAAAACATTTATTTTAATGAATCAAAATGATAATTATAAGTGTATATCGTTTCGCATAAATATTTTTACATTGTGTATGCATTGATATTAAATCAACTTAGATTAACAAATGATACATGACTATACACATTTATTAATTAGATTTAGAATTTGTTTTTTGTATTATAAAAATAGAACAAATTGTATTTTTGTAAAATTTTTAATTGATAAAAAATTTGTTGCGTACTATTATATTACTAACATAATTTAACCTACTTTTATAAAAATTTATTATATTTAAACATAATTAAAACATTTTGAATATATTATTTTTATTATAAAAATTATTATATCTCGTTAAGAAATTTTCATAATCATTGAATATTGCTTTGATTTTTATATTTTTTTAATACATTAACGTATTCTTTTTTATTATAACAGTTATCGTATTTTATAAGTAAATTTATTACATAAATATTTCTAGTATAATATATACTAGTAATATCTTATAGATGATATTTTTTAAAGGATTTTTCATTATATTTTATTATTAAAAAATATGCTAGTTTAAAAAATATCTATTGGTATTTAAAAGTGCTTTTAAATTAATGAAATTATCTATAAAAAATAACATATTTACATATATAGAAATTGTATAAATACGATATTTATAAATTATTACGAATCATTTATTTTTTTATTTTTGATACAAAAATGTTTTGCATACTTATAGAACCACTTACATTTAACCGAAACAATATTATCAATAATTTAAAATTACTGATAATTTATATTTCTGTATTTAGTGGTACAGTCTTTTAGAAAATCAAAATAGTTACAATTATTAACTAAATGTCACTAAATAAAATTTTTTAAGTTCTATCTTAATATAAAATAAATTTTTATTGCAAGATTATATTATATGTCTTTAATATTTTTTTATAGACTTGCGAATCAAAGCTAATCTCTGCTTATGTGCTTCTGTAACGGTTGCTCGTTTGTATGGACGAATTTCATCGGTACCAAAACCTGGTATCCACATATTCCAATTTTTCTCTGAAAAATTAAATCAATTTTCATTATAAATATTAATTTTGATATACTTAATTCCCATAATGATAATATACCTAAATGTAACTGAACATCTTTAACTTCAACTGTATTCGCATGGCGGTGTTTAGCTAATAAACAAGCAGCATTAATTGTGGTTTCTACAAAATCATCTGCTAATTGTAGTAACATTTCTTCCACTTCTTCATCGAGTTGTTCCGTTGGATCGACTTCCTTTACTAAATCTTGTAGCCTTGTTTTTGTTAAAAACTGAAAAGTTATTAATTAATAATTTTAAATAAGTATTGATCTTATATTCAAATATAGTATTATATAAGACTAACATAAGTACTAAATCTAAATTATTAGAAAGTACTTTTATTTTGAATATAAACTAATTAAATATATTTTTGTCCAAATATATAAAATAAATTATATAATAAACAAGTAAAATTTATTTACCTGTGGATAATCTAATGAGGTATTTTGAGCATTAGGTTGATTTAATTGTTGTGATTGAGATTTTATTGTCTGAGGAGAAAACTGTGTTTGTTGAGGCTGCGATTGTGATTGAGTTTGCATAGTCGATGTTGTTACATTGGTTTGTTGGGCATTATTCATAGATGTATTTTGATTCATGGAACCAATTGAAGGGAGAGCTCCTAAAGATGATGTCATATCAGTACCTATGCCTGTATTTTGAGTGGCAGACATATCCTGAGACATTACTAAAGTCATAATTAAACTTATATAAATTCAATATTAAATTCTTGATTCTTATTATTTTACAAATTTTTTTTTAAATATAATATTTTCGAATATAGTATTATAAAAAAATTTAAACACACAAATTATGTACATATTATATATGTGAAACTTATGAAAAAATAGTGTTAAAATTATATTTTCAAACAAATATTTACTTGTTTATAAAAAACTCACTTGTGAATTTAACAGTGAACAAATTTGAGTATATTTATTAGTGAATATAAAAGCTGAAATTTAAAATAAACTCGCCTTTTGAAAAAAATACGACCAAATTCTTATTTCTTACAATTCTTTACACATATATAACCTCAAATTACATATCAACCACAAGTTAAACACAGCAGTGCTTAGAAATTTGATTATATTTAGTATAAAAATAAAAAATATATTTTTCAAGTTGCCATCTTGATTTCTATTACGCATGCGCAAAATATTTTGAAGATACATTATAAATTAATATTTTTCTGTTCCATCCGTTATAAATATTACCCAATAATTTTAAATTACTAAAATTTACAAGTATTTTTTTGAGTATAAGATGTTAAATAAATGAATAGAATAAAATATTCAAAGATAAGATTGATCTATTATATACTACTCGAAATTCACGCTCGCGCCATTCTTTGAGTATCGCGTAAATCAGGGAAATGTTATAATATATTTTAAATTCTCAATGTATTGTAGTAAAAATTTAAATTTATATATTTTAGATAATAAATAATATTTTTAAGCTTATCTATTATTTTGATACTTGTTTATTATAATTTTTATTTTGTATAATTATTATTGAATAGAATATTATAATAATAAAATGTACTCCAAATTTCTTCATAATGTACTTTTAATCAATTAAGTACATGATATTTTACAATTGAAAACTTTAAAATTATAACTTTTTTTATAGAATTCTAAAATTCTAAGCAAATTCTAATTCGTATATAACTTTAAAAGTTAACAAGGAAGACAAATTTATCTTTCTGATTTGTCTTTGTTCTGGTTATGTCTTTCTAATTCTTTTAGAAGGAGTGATATTTTATGTTTGTCTGACTGCGCAATTAATATTTACTCCATTAATAACATAATAAATATACATAGTATATTTTTACTGATTATTCCACATTCAATGTTTTAATAAATTACATTTTTATTACAATTTTATTAATTGTTAACTATTTGATGTACTACAAATTTTTAATAGTGTAGTTTTGTTATATTTTATATACATTAAGATCACGTGTAACTTAACCCTACTTTCGTAAAATGTAAGTTCTATTTGTTATATATATATAAAAATTAATATCTTTTAATATTTCAAAAATCTTTTTTTATTTATTTTATTTTAAGATAATATAAAAAGGGAAAAAGTTTTATTGAATTTTATTATTAAATATTCTATCCAAACTGTAACATATGCAAAGTTTAATGACAAAAATTTACTGGAGTACCAAGGTATTAATGTCTTCCTTACTGTTGTGCAATGCTTTTATTTTGTCCAACTTGTGGTAACGTTTTGCACATAGAAGAAGGCACTATTTCGTTGCGTTTTGCATGCAATACTTGTCCATATATCTGTAATATTAATCGTCGAGTGAGTAGTAGAACCTATCCTAAGCTCAAGGAAGTCGACGATGTACTCGGTGGATCAGCTGCATGGGAAAATGTAGATTCTACAGAAGAACGTTGCCCTAAGTGTTCTCATATGAGAGCATATTTCATGCAAATTCAAACTAGATCTGCCGATGAACCTATGACAACTTTTTATAAATGCTGTAATCCTCAGTGTGGCCATAATTGGCGTGAATAATATTTATAAAATAAAGTAAATATAAATAATTTAAATTATTACAATTTTATTTAAAACTACTTTAATAGTATTCTTTAGAATTATTTTTTAGAATTTATTTTTAGAATTATTCTTTAGAATATTAAAATTTAAAAAATTTATATTTATTAAATAAAAAACAAAATTTTTATATCCATATAAATCGAATCAAATAATTTTTCATGATACAAGCTATTATTTTTATTTAAAATTATAATTCCAGTAATAAATTATTAAAATTTAAAATTTTGCAGTTATGAGAATAAATTTTATATTGCATAAATCAATTAATATGGGACCAGTGAAATATAAATTAAATAAATCTAAAGAAATACAAAATCTTTTAAAAGATGAAAAACACTGGTATACTAAAGGTGATCGCTGCGCTTGTATAGCTGCACAATTATTACTTAATAAAAAAATAATAGCTCTACCAACAGATACGATTTACGGTATAGCTGGTTTAGCTCAGGAGAAAAGTACAATTGAAAAACTATATGTAATCAAAAAAAGAGATGTGATTAAACCACTTTCTATATGGTACAGTATACTTTTCCTATTTTATTTACCAAAATTTTTTTTTTTTTTGAGCAAGAATACCTAAAAAGCATTGAAATTTTATTTGCAAAAGAAAGTAAATTAAATATTTTTGATGATTTCATTCTCATGATATATGTAATTATGAACAAATATGTAATTACAAAATGCACAGAAAAATATAATATATATTTCCATATTAAATAATTAAAAATTAAGACTGTCTATATTCTTTCTATTATAATGAAAAACAAATAAAAATTCTTTATATTTCTTATATTCGTATTATGATGTTCATTAATAATAATCCTAAAGTACTTAATTAATCTAATTACTTGTAACAATTAATAATTATTAATTATATTAAGAAATACATAGAAACTTTACTATATTAATAAATCAAAAACACTTGTTTGATAGTATTTAATATATCATAAAATAAAAATAACTACTACATTTATGTTACTTATATTTTGAGTACTTTTTTCATATATTTATTTATTTATTACTACTATAGTTATCTATAGTCATCTTTACATGTATTATTATAATTAAATAGATAATCCGTTATTAATAATACTCTTATATTATTATTTAGTCTATCAGAAATTAATGATATTCATAAATGGGCTGAAGTAGATGATGTACCATATAAGCTAATCGATATTTTATTACCTGGACCAGTTACGATTGTATTAAAACGCAAAAACACTTTAAATTCTTTTCTAAATAAAGGAATAGAAAATATTGGTATCAGAGTTCCAAATTCTCTCTTTATACGTAAAGTAATAAAAATGATTAATCAACCAATAGCTCTCACGAGTGCTAATTTGAGTAAGGAACAAAGTACTGTACATCCAACTGAATTTGAACATCTATGGCCCTTACTTGATGGTATATTTTATGAAACACTTCGTCCAACAAAAAGATTTTGTAGAACTGGATCAACTGTAGTAGATTTGACTATTGCAAAACAATTTAAAATACTTCGAAAAGGATTTGAATACCAAAAAGTTATAAAAATTTTTAACTATTTCGGTTTCACAGAACAAAGTGATAACAAAGATAAAGAAAAATATTCTGAAGAAATAGAAACTGTAAGTGTTGCAGAATCTAAATCCTGTACATCAAATTGAGTAAAATAATTATAAAATGTTTGTAAAAATGAATTTTTAATATTTATTAAAACTGGCAATAATTAAAAAAATTGTGTTCAAATGTTTTTGTTTAAAACATATTTAAATGTGGATATATCAAATGTATTCTAAATATTAGATTAATATATTAACTGTACATTTTTTATAAATCAAAATTCATATATTATTCATATAAATAAAAACTATTTTATTAGATATAGATTAAACTAAAATTTTGTTTTACAATTTTTGTCTTGAGATTAGTTGAAATTTTTAAAAATAAAAAATATGATTAATTATTCATATCTTTGAAAGAAATAAAATTCTATCTTTATTTTAAATATTAAATTTTTATATTGAATTTAAAATTAAAAGTATTTAATTTATTATTATTAAATAAATATTTTTAAAAAATTGCAGTCATTTTATTTATTAAATATTTCCAACGACATTACTTTTATAATACATAATTAAATAAAAATTTAATTTCGTTAGTATAAAAATTTTAAAATACACAATGATATTGTATGATATAAAAATAACTAATAAAAATAAATACTAAAGAAGGCTATATAAGAAAGGAATAATAGTTTTACAATAAAATTTAATTCCAGTGTACTGTAGGTAGATGATATCATTTTTATTCGTGAATTTGTTAGTGTAAAGTGCACTTACTAAGGTATTGTCTTCCTGACAAGATAACATATCACATAAAATTGTTGTAAAATAATCAAACAGATTTACATGTACGAACGCTTAAATTTTCTTCATACTTTTTATCAGGTATTTTGAACCTATGTATTTTAGAAAATTAGAAGATTATACATAAAAACTTTTTTATGTTCTTAATACATTTTTTCTTTATAATGATGTATTAAGTAATCTTCAGATTTTCAATCTATTAAAATATGCAGTCGTTATGCATTAAAAATGCATTTTGCTCCACTTTTTTATAATCACAAACATCTACTAAAATTGCCATTAAAGGTACGAAAGGTATTATATTCAATTCCTTAAAAGATTCAAAAATGTTTACGTAGACTATATTATTTCTTTATAATTTTCAAGATTATTTAAAAAAGTTAATTAAAACAAACATCAAAATTTTTTATAGATTTGATCTATCTATTAAAGTAATAGAAAATTGAAAAAATAATATAAAACTTTAGATCAAATTCTTACATTCAACATACATTTAATAATCACTCATTGTTTATACAATTCATCTCAATACTGAGCTTTTTTAATCTTTGTAGATATAATTTTATTATACATAAATAATTACCAAAATAGTTGTTATGCAACAAATAATAATTACTCTTATTATATATAATAAAAATTGAATTTGTTGTCTTAATCATTATTAATTATTTCTTGTAAAATGTTTCATTCTTTACGTCATTGATTTTCGATTTTTTAATATTCTAATTTAAAGTTGATACTGTTTTTAATATAAAAATCAAAATAAAAGTAAAATATAACTATAAATACATAAGGGCATATACATAGCTAAAAGATAAATTCTTAGTCACTAAAAATGAATTATTTTCAAATATAATCTATATCAAATCATTGTCAATTATCGTACTATTAAAATAATTTTATGGCAGTTCATTTTTTGTGTGCTAAGGCGATTTAACAATATTTTTAGAGTTTTTGGTTCACACATTTAAGTATTAAAATACAGTAAGACAATAATATCTTTTACAATGAAAATTTTTCTTAAGTTGAATAACTATTTATTTCTATAAAATAATGTGATTTTAAAGATATTAAAAACAATATTAAAGTCAATTTAATAAATAATTTGTAATTAACTTAATTTTTAAAATAAACACTTTATATATTTAAATATAAATAACTATTACTAAATATAAAGTATTTAAATTTTTTATCAACTATTTTTTACTTTTAAGATAATTTCAATCAATAATAATAAAATTTTTAAATGTTTATTCGTTAAATTCATTTAGCTGATTAATGTTTAAACATTGAACCAGTAAGAGTTTTACAATGACTATGAAAGTATTAAAATTTACTAACTAATTCGAATAAAACTCAATTTTCACTTTATTATAAAGTAAATTCATGAAAATACATTTTATATTAATAATTTAAAAATAATTATTTCAGTCCCTGATAGTAAATTTTAAATGAAATTGAAATCTACATCCTGAAAATAATTAGATATAAATGACTTTCAAACTTAATATTCTTATGATATATCAGTATGAAATAATAAAGCTCATGCACAATAATGATAATCTTGCGGTATAAAATACAAGGATTATGGCATTTTAGTAGATAAAATATTTTAGCGCCCTGAATTAAATTTTATTTTTAATATTTTATTTTCATTACGAATTAATTATTTTCAAATTTATATATCAATAAATTTTAATTAAGAAAAATTTTTCCGGGAACAGTTTTCTTTGATTTCTTAAAAAATTGTTTTAAAGCAGATATTGGTACCTTTCATATAGTTTAATAGAAATCATATAATTCCAATATTAATATTTAAACAACCACACACAGTCCAATATTTGTATAACTATATATGATTATATATACTAATTTATGATTATTAATGATAATAAAAATATCAATAAATAATTATATATAAGTACTTGTTAAAAAAATGATTTAGATATGCCTTATAAGTTGAATTTTAATTTTACTTGTTACTTTTTCTGAAGTATTAAAAGGCACCTAATTCTGACAAACTAATAAAAAAAATAGAGGTATCGGTAGTAGATTTTTCGGTCTGCTGAAAATTAATATTTTTAATTAATAATCATAACGGTTTTATTTAAAGTATTGTAAGTTCTTAAGCAGTTATTTAATTATTTATAAATAACATAAGAGTACCAACAAGCGTTGCTAGAGTTTTATATTTTTATTTATATATTTATTTTGACGTACATACTAAATACAAATATATTTCGTTACTATATTTATATCCATTCATACTATTAAAGTTTTAAGTTGCTCGCAAACATTTTTATTCGACAGCCACAACACAAATAACTGATTTAAAACTCACACGTGACAAGAAATACAAAATATAGACTTGGCAGTAAAATTTGTGAATAAAACAACTTATGTCATAAATTATATAAAAAATAGTCATTCATTTCTAATATGTTTAAAATTTTGACGGAAATGAAATAAAATTTAAAAAAAATTTAAACTCAAATGCATATATGATTAATTTGAGTTTTATACATTTGTAAGTAATTAAATAAAGCTAATTGTTTTTTAATTACAAGATATAAAATTTTAAAACTTACTACACTTTGATTGTATTTTATTAAATATAGTCAATTTTAATTTGGTTTTTGATTTATTTTGTGTACCAACAAATTTTAGCGTATATTAGAAAAGCTAACAATAATTTTTATCGACTTATAATCAAATTAAGTGGAATAACGTTTAAAATTGATTTTAAAATATTTTATTTTTGTTTGCGCACATATATATAAATACAATAATGTGTAAAAAAAGTTAATTTTCATCTAAGAGTTCTTCAAATTTTGGAAAACGTCAATGCATTAAAAAATGTCGATGCTCTCGCCTCCGGAGTTATCATAAAATTTCAAATATCAAGGTAAAACGGACATCGTTGAGGATAAGCAAGATGAAATTTCTAATTTTCAGCTGAGTCGTTCCCACTACCGATTTTTTCACCTCTTCTCGATATAAGAAAGAAACAACAACGCGGGCGTTCGCACATGTACGCGCATAACAATCAGTCTAATCGTCCTTAGAGATTAAATTTGCCGCCGCCGTGCTTCGCTTGAAGTCCCTGCTGAAGATGCCCAGGACACTACTGCGAAGTCTCGCGTAGATCTCCTTGCGAACGGTGGCCGTGAACTTGGTGGCCAAGCAACCAATCGCCGCCGCGGCGAAAATCAGGTTGTAAAGGAATACCAATTTAAAATTGCCCAGCCACTCGATACGGCCAAAATCACCGAGTAGGTCAAAATTTGTCATGCCTGTAAATAATTACATCATTTTTCTATCTCTCAATTTTTCCCTTACCAATTATATATTAGGCAACTATTTCCAATGAAATATGAAAGGTTCGGTAGCAAAACGAAATTAATAATAAGTATACGATGAATCAGTAATCGAATAAGGATCTTTCGATCGTAGGACTAAAAATTGCATTTTGCATTCCAAAAGCAATTAATATACGCAATTAATAATTCATCGCAAAATAATAAGATTTTAAAAATTTCGTTTTGACACGTGGAGAAAAGTTAGCTTTCGTGGTGCAGATCCATCGATAAAACTGAAAAGCTTCCAAGGGAAAATGAAAATGAATAGATCCGAGAGCAAAACCGACCTAGAATGCGGGAAAGGAGCGGCAGAGCCGAGCTGAGTACGAGCAGCAGGGCACAATTGGCGATGATATGGGTGAGTGGAGTGGAATGAAGTCGTGGACGGACCCTTTTCACGCCCGGTAGCGTATAAAGTCCAACGGCGCTCGTCACCGCCAAATAGAGAATCACAGCCACCTCGATCGTAGCTCCGATTGGACCGAGTTTCGACAGCGAACTAATCCCTAGTGTGAATTGCTGCAATTTAAAGCAAACGTTATTTTTATCAATCGGATCCATAAATTATTTAAATATTTGTGAGGTTTGTCGTTTATTGCGCAAGAATTGGAGAAAAGTAGATAAGTGGATAAAGATAAAACTAATGGATATTAATAATTACTCCGATTCTGTAAATATTTTATTAATAATTAGTTTATCGATACTTCCTTTTACTTCGAAGGTTCAAATATTACAATAAAATATTTTATTCAAAAATAAGCGTATTTTAACTTTTTTTACTTTTTAATTAATTTATCTCTTTTTAAGGACAACAACATTTGTATTTTATATAACACGGATTTGTTAATTTGGTAATTTCATTTATATGGAAGATAATGCGAATACCGATATAAGTAAAAACGTTGATCGTTAAAACATATTACGTCGATATAAATTTTTTTCTCTGCAAACTCCAAACTATGTTTATTTTCGAACGTAACAATTTATGGATGAGAATTTTTACTTTAATACGAACGATTATACGAATTATATACTATTAGAAAATATCGCTTTATCAATGAAATAATTAATGATTAATTTACTCAAAGTTTAAACACATTTATTTCCTTAATATTTTTAGAAATTACTTTTAATAACTTATAAATATATTTTATCGTTTTTTCGTATAAAATTTTTTGAAATTAAAAATTTATTAAGAAAAGCCTCGGTTAGCTCATTAAATCTATGAAAAGTATATTTATAATGGTTAATAATAATTGAATTCAGCATTTTTTTAAATTAAACGTGAGTCCTCTCACCGATGGAAAACTATATAATCATATTACCGACCTCGTTTTTCACGTAAAATAACGTGGCTAGAGTTCAGATATCGCTTAATACTAATAATTTTTATACTCTTGCGTTACACTATTTGATTTACAAAAGAAGTTTAAATTTTAGTTTATTTTTAAAATACAACCAAAAACGCGCACCCGAACTTTCGAAAAATGAATAATTGTATAATTACGAATATCCGTTTATGGATATAAAAAAGTCGCAATCAAGGATCAATTCGCTACCAAAGTCGAAGAGAAAGAACTAATGGCGCTTACCCTCGTACTCAGCGGCAAAGCTTTGATGCCGATGAGCAGCTGCAACGTATTTTGTACAGCCAGAAGAGCCGTGGCAGTGGATAAGACGAGGAGGGCGAGCATCGCCGTCGGGTAGAGAAGCGTCCTACGTACCCACCAGGTGCGCCGTTGCTCGTCAAGGGTGTGTCGTCGGATCTGTATGTCCTCGAGACGCTGGGCGAGTCCGCGTTGCAACGCCCCGTTTCGGAGGCACATGAGGCCGGGGTTCGGGCAAAGGGGCTCCTCGTCCTCGTCATCGGGGGCGATGTTGCCGCAGCCGGGAGGCGACATCGGCACCGGCGACACGTACGATTTCCCCGTCGCTTTGGCATGTTCCAACCTAGAGGTATTTTTAATATTATATAAGTCCATGTAAGCAGTTCAAAGTTCAAATGCGAAAAGGTTATTTATGGTTAAATGAAAAATTCTTTAAAATATGAGAAAAAACGCAAACAACAAAATTGTGCTTAAAACTTTATGTATAAATATTATAGAATATTAAATTTATTTTTATAAATTTTAAATTGTATTATTATATATAAATTCCATTTTGAAAGATTGAATTTATTATTGTTACTTTAACAAATAAAATGGAACGATAAAAAACAAATAAAATGGAGCTGTTAACACAAAAACTTAGGTATTAATATTACTTATAACCATATAAACTACAATTGAAGTTGCAAATAAATTTTTTTGATATGAAATTACTAAATTATTGCGATACATTCTTTAAAAATCTAAAATATAATTTTATAATCTGACCTTCGCTTTATGCAATCCTCTTCTAATCTATAAGCGAAAAATTCTTCGTCCAAATTTTTGAGAAACTGTGGTTTGACGAGTAATGAACCGACTACACCAAATAATCTAACAAATCCTACTGGTGTACAAACTAAAAAAAATTGAATAAATATAAAGATACTTTAATTTATACAATTATAATATTTTTAAAAAATTTTACTGTATTGACTTAATTTGAAGGAATTAATTTTTAAATATTACTTACGTAGAAGCATAACAACGCCAACGAAAGATACACAGGAATATAAAAAAGGTAAATAATAGCTCCATAGATCTAAAAAAAGTATAAAATATTTAAGATAAAAAAGTTTAACTTTTCAAATTTTATATAAAAATAATTTTTAACAAATACGAAATATAATATAAATTGTTTTGATATTAATTAATACTTACTAAGAAGAGTATGAAGACTCGATTTCTGGCGGTCCAGAATAGCCGATAATATGTAAGTCATGCCTAAAACCATCACGCCTAACAAGCACAATACTGTAACGGTTTCGTAGACCCTGGCCATGACACCCTAAATCCAAATAAGTTGTGATTTAAAAAAATATTTCATGACTCGATATGTAAATTTTTATACCGATATAACTTGTCGAATTCATTTTTAAATGTAAATCTTGTTATATTCCTAAAGTATTCATAAAACTATAAAAATTTCGATATCGAAGATATTCTCAGGTTTTATAATTTCTGGATTATATATTTAATTTTGAATATTATTGATTGATTAAATAAATAATAGATAAAATTAAGTGTAAGTGAAATAAAGAATTTAGGATATACAATACTAAGACAAAAGTGTATAATAGTTATGACAGTTTTAAAATAGGAAAAAGCGAAAAAAATAATTCTATCTAATTATTGTCAAATTATTTTGATTTAAAGAATTTCTCAAAATAAATTTAGTAAATAGAATCTACCAAAAAAACCAAATAAACAATTGATGATAATAATGTTTTTCTTACCTTCCTGTAGCCAACGAAACCCTCAGATTCGGTGAAAAGGTAAGCAAAAGGCAAGAACACGAAGAGTGACAGATTTGAGAAAAGGAATATGAGGTTCCATAATCCTAAAAAAAAATATAAATATTTATTTATAATAATATTTTAATTTATAGTAGTGGATATAGTACAAATTTTCTCTTAATTAAACTGATACAGTTAATTATAAAATTAATTCTTTAAATTTAGAAAAAATTAATCGAATTGTATGTACATTTATTAATATTACGGTTTTTACGTTGAGTTTTATGTGTTTATATTATCGAAGTAAATATTTATTCAAATTAATTTATTTTATTCTATTATAATAATTCCATGTCAATGTAAAAGATTTGTATAAATACAATACATTGTAACGACTGCAAAGTGGGAAAGAATATACAATTTTCCAATATAAGTAAGTATTATAAATTGTATAAAAATATTTGTTGCATCAAACTTATGTAAACTATAAAAAAATGAAATAAAATATTCACATCGATAATTGGTTTTTAAAAATGTTTGCAATAAAAAAAAGAAGCAAAGCAAATGTTATTTTTAAATTGAATTTTTACGTACACTTTGGTACGTATATATATAATGTTTATATTAATATATCTTAAAAAACGTTTAAAATGATTCATTTTAATGAAAATTCATTTTAAAAAATATAATAGTACTTAAGGTAAATATTTAGATTATTTATAAAGGAAAAAATTATCGATAGTTTAGTTTCTCAATGTACGATATTATCCAATTTAAACAATGACTAAAACCAATAATTACAGTAAAAAATCAATTGTAATGGAAATTTGTTTTAACAATACGGTAAAATAAAAAGTATCGAGTATCTGGTGGATACATAATTATCATTCGCTTTGTGTAACGCGTGTTGCTTTTAAAAATCACAAATAAAAAAGATGGAAGAGTTACCTTGTATGAGAGAGCTGTTGAGCCACTTAACGTAAAAACTGTTGGGATAGAGGATAAGAACCTCGTTGCTGGCGATGGACACCGGCAACAGGAGAGTCGCACCGATGGACACGGCCAAAGCAACAGCACACAGCCAGAGGCTGATCCTGTAAACGGTAGCCTCATCCTCGTCAGTGGTTAGGTAGTCTTCGCCGCCCCTCCAACGGAAACGCGCTATCAGCGCGTAACTGGATATATAGAGGATGAGGAAGAGAAGAAGGAAGATCTGCAAGATAAATTTTAACGCATCTTGAGCCACTCTTCCGATAAAATTTTTAACTTGAGTTTTTTTCTTAGTGGCGTTCTTGAAAACTTTAGAATTAACATTTATATAGTTTAAGAAGACGTTCTCTATATTTTAATTATCTTAGCGAATTTTTATTACATAATTTTATCATAAATCAAAAGGGAATTTAGACCGCTATATAGATTATAAGCTAATACAAACCGAATGTTAAGTTACGTGAATTCTTTGTACCGAGTTCAAGAACGTCGAATACGTTTAAATTGTATTCTACAAAAAATATATAAATATTACAATTATTATGCACAATTTCTGTGAACAATATTCAACGATACTGAAAAAAATAAGATAACTTTTTACAAAGGTATAATAGTTGGTTATATATTTATTAATATATTTACAAAATAATGAGGCTGCAGAAATTATTTTAACTTAATCAAAAGAATGTACTCTTCCCTGATACGTAGGCATTAAAAATTCATAAAAAAAGACAAAGGCACAGTCACAATAAGAATTCTGATACAGTGGTTGAACATTGCAGTGACATAATGTGTATAACAAAAGAAAAACATCGGTTAATCTTCGTATAAATAGGTTAAACCTACTCCTTCTAGACGCCTACTTTCATGATACGAAAAGACAAGAGCAAAATTTGATTTATACAAGATAATATAAAATAAAGAAATATAATAATCGTTTTTATATCGATATTAAATAATATTATATATATATATATATATACACGTGTATTAATAATACAGTAGAAATAGTAATTACATATTTGTATAAAATTAAATTTTTTTAATTTAAATTCACAGTATTCATTAATTTTTCAATACTTTATTTACCTTCATTCGGAAGAAAATTTATTTATTATAATTTCAAAAAACAGCTTTATTTTAATGATGTAATTTTTTAATAAGAATTATGTTTAATAATTAGTTGATATGTTCTTAAAAATATTATTTTATTAGAATAATGTTTAAAATTAATTAATTGAAAATCATTAATCAAAAGTAAAAACTGACTTTTAATACAAACTTGTTATGAATCAGTTTTTTGCGTTTTTATCTTTATCACAAGAGATGGAAAGATGATTAAAAGGTTCTGTATTTTTTAACATAAATTTATGATACTGAAGACAATATGGAACTTTTAGATTCTAAATCTTCAATTATTTTCCAATCTCAATAGAAAAAATATAAGAAACACTCCGTTAGTCATTTCATAATTTTAATTTTAAAAATTTTTTATATTATTATGTTTATGATTCGAATTTAAGATCGCTTTCAATGTATTTTTAAGTTTCTTTTTATTGTGTATAAATCATTTATTCTACTAAGGCACAGTATTGTGTTTTAGTGTGACAAAATTAACATGATATTAAATAAACAGCAATGTATATAATACATAAAAAGAGAATACATAAGAATAAAAATTTAATTATACATAATTAATGCATTAATGTTTAATTATTTATCTATTTTGATATGATCTTCAGACGTAAAATTTAATTATATAAAAATAATTATTTTTCTTACATCTTATAATTTCTAATGTAACCAACATTATACATTTATATAATATAATTTTTATAATCAATAACACTTACATTACGATTTCGAATAAGTTACTTCGTATGTATTTTAAATAAGTTACATACTGAAACAATTTTTATCTTAGAAAAAACTACTAGCATTTAATTAAATATTAATTCATTTCAATTATACTTGAGAAATGATACATAACATACATATTTTCTGCCTCCATAAATTAATTAAAATGTTGAAAAAGATTTGCCAAGCATTAAAAACAGTAAAAAAATAGAATTTAAATAAACCTAGTTTATTTTCCTTGTATTTTATAAAATTTATTCATACACGGTACTATCTGAACATATTTTCAAATACACTATTCATGTAACTGTAATTTTTTTAGAATAATTTAATTTATGTAAAAGATTCAACGTAGTTGATTTTTATTTAAAGATTTTTTTGAAAAATCGATAGAATTAACAGAAAATAATACAGTATTAGCATACTGTTATTTCAACGTAAGAATTAGAAAAAGTAAGAATTCCATACCATAGAAATTGTCATGCAATGTTTGAAAAGTTTGAAGAGAGATCAATAGGAGTAACAAGAATAGAAGCTAGAAGTATTAAGTAATTGTGAATCTGAATTGTTCGAGTGAATTGTCTCATTATATTATTCACATTTATATATTAACTTATTGTAAATAGCCTCTCATGCGTATAATAAATTATAACACTTTTGATTTAAATATTTACCCTTTGCTATGATAAAAAATTTATATAAAATGTATACACGACCTGAATATATAATAGATTTATTAGTTTTGAAAATTTTAATTATGTTTTTCGATATCTACAGCTATATTATTTTTGTGAAATATATCTTTTCTATGAACTCGCTTCGCGAATATTATAAACAATTTAGGAAACGGAAAATCAAGCTTAATTAAATCTTCTTCAAGAGGGTAGAAGGAATGAGCACTTTTCTATGTAAAATTTTCTATGTGCTTTCTTCAAAGTCTTTGATTAATAGAAATGTCTAACTTCCGTAAACCCTGAATTTAAATCGGCTGAAATAAAATACGCATCGACCACTTCATCGATGATTGACCTGGTTTCATGGTAACTGAGTAACGTGCCACACAGGATTTCCTATGAGAACGATTTTAGTTCTATTCCGTTAACTTCGGACGGATAACAACGTTATTGTCAAATTAATCACCGCTTTATCGAACGGCTCCAGCTGAATAGTTGCTTGGCACTCCGATCGAATAATATGAACTGTTAAACAAATGTTCCTGCTGACCTCGGCAATATTTCTATCATTAGATTCACTTACTCTTCGACCCACAAACAGTGTTCACTCTTGATAGTTCACAAGTTACAAACTTTCGATACATTCGATTATAAAACACGAGAAACTGATGTCCGAACTGATATAGCCAATATAATAATAATATTCTTGTTTTGCGCGTTGCTACATTCGTATACAGTTGCGTCACTCGTGCGTTTCGAGTATCGTTTATTAGGATTGCTCGTCCCTTACTAACTGTACATTATTGCCTTATCGCCGGGGCACACATTGCGATTCGAGTTCTCAATTCGCAGAAGTGATCATCGTCAGATTTAGTGAAGAAATAATGTAATCGATTTATTTATGAATAAATTTTGACAGGCATATACGTGGATAAATCATGTCACCTATTAAATTTAACAATTGTAATAAAAATATTTGAATTGGATTATATGAAATAACATACCTCGCAAGATAATTTGTGAGATTTATTGAAAAAAAATTATAAATATCAAATACCGTTTATTTAGGTACACATTACTTGAAAAATTTATTTACTAATAAAAAATATTTAAAATTGAATAAACTAATATTATAAAATTTGGGTCTAATATCTATTGAGACAAAATACTATTCTTAAATATTATTTTATACTTCATATTTATACCCAAAGGAAATACTTTTATTAAACAGACAATTTATTATCTCTTTAACGATAAACTGTCTTTTAAAAAAATTTAAGTCTGGCAAATAGAAACATGGATCTTCAATTATCAATTAGCCTATACGATCATTATGAAATGATCTAAGTTACAAGTTTAAACACGCACAATCTTTTAACTCCACTCCCTGTATTAATTCTACCTTTGCATATTTATCTTTCTTTTCAAACTAAATAACACGTTTATATCGATTGGCACTAGTAACCTTCGAAATATTTATTCCTGCCAATCAACTTTTAAAAACCATTATTGATAATCCTCATTCAAAACTTGCTCAAATTTGGTAATATTTGGAGAAAATAAACAAATTTTAATTCTACTAAGTATCATAATAAATTACTTTAGTACTTTTCATAAGTAAATAGTATTTATGTAAATTTATAAATAAATATATGCAATTTTACCTTTATTAATTATGCTATTTTTATTTTAATAAAAGTTCATTGACAATTATTTATTTCATTATTTTAACGTATACATAGTGCATAAAAAGTAGTCTTAGATTACAATAGAAAATAAATATTTATTTATCGTTACTAGTACATTATAATTATATACTTAGTAATAATAACAACTATAATTTTTTTTATTGACAAATTACAAAAATTATAGCTGTGTTAATTCACAAAAATTAATATATATCATTAAAAAATAATAAAAATTAATCAACTGTCAATAGTTGTAAAATGCTTTTTACATATATTTTTTTAATATAAATATTTATTCTAAGCATGATTATTCGTAAATTACTATTATTTCTTACCGTTAAAAACTTTTATTTTGATAAATTTTAATAAAAATTTTTAAAATGTAATATTAAATTTAAATGATGCTTTATTAAAATATGAATTAGATTTGATAATTCCTTTTAATAATTAATTTTAAAGTTATACAAATTTTCATTTGTATCATTATTAAATAAATAGAAAAGATTTTACATAAATACTGTTACGCTCGAAAACGAGGAAAGAGAAACGTTCGCGAGAGAAATATCGAACTATAACAAAGCAAAATACAGTAATTATTGTAAAGTAAAAGAAAGGTACCCGAGCTGCAGAGATCTCGAAACTATTGGTTTGCTATGGGTCCACGAACGTACGACACGGGGATGCCCGCAGTTCGCGTATGATCAAAAAGACAAGACTCGCTTTTCGGAGCTTAGAAAAGCGAAACGGAGAAGAAAAATAATCATGGAGTTTTTTCTCGCGGTGACACGTTACTGTGGAGGAAAATTGTACGAGTACGCGTAAACGCACGAGGAAGTAACGCGATGAGGTGAAGTTTGTGGACCGAACAGAGATGAGATAATGCGAGTAATCCTGTATTATACGTATGGAGTCCGGTGTGACGTCTTACGAGGCGGACTTGCAACCGGTAACGAGATAGAGTACTGACAGGCCTAGTGGATGACGTTCCAGCTAAGTCATACCCAGGAAAACGTTGAGCTGTTAGGCGGCAGACTCCTTCACAGGAGAAAACAGAGCGTCTCCGGGCCCATTGAAGAGAGAAAAAAACTGTCGCCAGAGCCTAGAGGCGAAGAAGGGCAAGGCAGTGAAACAGATCGTAACGGTTCGTAGTATTAGTTGTGAACAATAATAAAAGCACTGTTTATAACTCGAAAGTACAAACAATATCGGGAAAGTCGAGACGGTATGGAAAAAGGCATGAAAATACTAAGAAACCGCTAGAGTCGAGGGGCGACATAAGAAGCGTGAAAGGTTTAAATGGGCAAAAAGCAAGGAATACTAGGACTTTCGAACCGCTACCGAAGCGAATGGACGATACGTTTACGCGCAACCGGAAACTATGTGAACGCGCGTGAGGAAATCGGAACGCGATCCGAAACAATCTATGTACGCATTCGGGCTACGAAACAAATTATGATATAAATAAATTGATTAAAGAAAAGAAAGAATATGTATTTTATCCCCAAAAATATGTTTGTTGTTCGTTTGCGTAAAATTTAAAGTATATTCGAAAAAATTCATATACGCTAATAATAAATTATTTTTGAAATATTTTTGAAAAAATTTTTATTTTTAAAATAGATTAGCTAATATATATTATCATGGAATAACTAATAAAAATTATAACTAAAATAAATTACAGAATTTTTTTTTAAATTTCGTAAAAACTTTTCATTTACTTTTATAAAATAAAAAAAACAAAACATATAATATACATTAGTTTGTAGTTAAATTTCAATTTCGTTTATTTTTTAAAAATATAAATTTAGAAATTTAATAATAAATTACAATCATAAGTACTTAATGTTAAAGAAATTTATATCTCTTATTGGTGAAACGAAATCAACTATCGATGTAGATGTACTCATATACATTGGATGAATAGGTCATCTTAAGAAATACATCAAGATCTAATAATTCAATAATATATTTATTTATTTTTGTTAGTACGATCTAATAAAATGAATTGAAACAAATTGATTCAACGTCGTGACAAAAATAAAAATTATTCTTGCTTGTTAAAACTTAGGTAAAAGTTATCAAATAATTAAGTACATTAAATAAATAAATTATAATTGTTTGACATTTCAATGATTAAATTATCATTATCTTCAAATTTATTACATTGTATATAACTGGCATAATTATTAATTACATAATTTGTAATAGATAATACATAATTTAATGATTCAAAAGAGCACGAATATTATGTATTTGAAATATCAAACAAATTATAAAATATATTTATTCCATTATTTCATGACATCGATAAACTGTATTTAATTTATGAAAACAAAAACTGAATTGCAAAAATTGAAGTGATAAAATATTAATGAAGTTTCTGACTTTATATCAAATGGTGTTATAATCATAATTATTAAACACGAATAAATATACCAACTTAATAAATTTATGGGAGATAACAAATGAAATATACAAACATATCAATACAGTAGTTTTTAAAATTATTTATACCAAAGAATGTTTTCGTTCTCTCTGAAACAACAGGTTGTTAATTAGATTTTTAAACATTCAATTTACTATAAAAAATATATAATATTTAACACGTACTAAATATGAACGATATTATTATAAATATTATGTACATCTGAATAAATTTTCACAGTACTTACATATTATAATTTTCCATAAAGTTTATTTTCGGTTTTACAAATACTTTTTATTCTTAAACAAATGAAAATTAATATTTGAGACTCAGAGTAGAGCTAACGTAGTAATAAATAATAGATTTCTATCAACTGATTTTACTTTATGTTAGATTATGTTATGTTATTTATAATTATAATTTTTTACTTTACAAATTTTTTAAATAAGAAATATAATTATATTTCTACTTTCTTGAGTATAAAAACGATATTTGCATATATCAGATAAACACAATTCAAGAAAGTTTTATTTTCTATATAACATTTTAATTAGTATTAAAATATTAATCAATATAGGTATTAAAATGAAAAATTTTAATAAAGATATCATGATAATATTATTTATTATGCATGAAGAATTTCAGTAGTATAGTTTACATAAATAGAGCTCTTCAAAATAAATAAAAATTTCTTATTAAAAAATTAATGTTTAGAATGTAGGCTGCAAAAAATCCCCAAAAACCTTACGTAATATCTCGATGCAAGACAACCCTTTCACAAGAAAGACTTAATCTCTACGTTCCCCTACATCGCTGAAAATCTTACGTAACGCTAAAACGACTAATCGCTGACACAAGCTATTCAACAGATTTCGCCCGCTAGTGGTAATATCAGTCAGTATTATAACATAATGACAGTTTCTCAATTTCTACTCTAACTTTTACTCGAATAAAGTATTTTACCTCAAGTTTATTAATTGATTTATTTGTTTATACTCATAATAAAGAAAACTAAAATGAAGTATTTGATTTTGAAAATATATTACTCTTAACCGCTTAAGCCAAAGTTAAGCAAAATCGAAAAACCAGATTAGGACAATGCATGTTCGTAAAACAGAGGTTTTTATGGTAACGAGTTTAAAGAACATGGATCAATGGCTAGAAAAAATGAATCCCGAGATAAACAAAATTAACGTAACACGAGCAAACTTCCTTGTAAATATTACCATAAACATAATTAATTATTAGATGTTTTCTAATTTTAAAAAATATTTCAGTTTTGCTGTGAAATTCAGGGTTTTTTAAATTAAGTTTGTTCTCGGTTAAAAAAGTCGCATCATTTTTTAGTTAAAATAGCGAATGATTTTACAATTAATATTTACCGAGTTGCATGCTAAAAGATATTTTTATTAAAAATTAAAAAAAAATTGTATCTATATAAATAGCATTAAAATTGTTATACTTCTATTGTAATATACATATATATATATATTTTTAAAAATAAATATTAAAATTTATAAAATGATCGCAGAAAATTAATCAACGTAAAAATGGAATAACCTGTTGATTATTGCTTGAATATTTTTCTACCACTGCTACTATAGTAGCAATTTTGTACAAACAAAATCGCACGAATTCTCTCTTACCGATCGTTCCAAAAAACTTTTGGCTCGACGTATAAGACCTAGTTCAAGGAAAAATATCGTGACTGCACGGTAAACATTCACTATGTATCTGTACACTTTTATTCCATTTTCTCAAAAATATTGCTATATCACATTATTTATAATAAAATACGATTAGACATTTTATGATACATAAGAATTTTTTATTATTGCTTTTGTTTTCAAGATAATCTTTAAATATCTAATTCCACTGATTCTGATAATTTAGTTATTTATGTATATTAATTTACCCAAATATTGACAAATTCGAAAATCCGTTAGTTTTATAAAACATTTTATAGAATATATCTCAGTTATAATAACCCAAAAATTATGATATAATTGTTACGAAACCAACTTAAAATTTTAAGTATTAGATTTCAGTTTAATTAAGATTCATTATATATACTAACATATAACGATGACATTTGGTATTTTTAGCAAAAAATAAATATTAATAAAAAAGTTTATTTTGTTCATTTTTCACTTATTTTTCAGTCTATTATTTTAATAAGATACATAAAAATATAACTTCAAGGAACTTTTTTATCTATTTTTTAATTTCTGAAGTGTAAACCATTACAGCTGTTTATTGGTTTGTATGTTTTACTCTTCAATAATTATGCAAACGCGTATTTCTGATTAAAGTACTTACGTTTACAATCGCATAAAGTTAGGAACGCTCTAAAAAATGTTGAAAAATAGCATACAGATTTAGCGCGTGTACTCTAGGTCAATGAAAAATAATTTTTTTTCAACGGGTTTTCAAATTGTACTTTTTTTTATTAAATTTTAAACTATTTAATTTTCTAAGATTCAATATACAGTATTAATTACACGAATTTATTTCATTTGAAATTTATTATTTAACAAAGCAGATATTGGTTACTAATTGCTTCAATTAATCTAATTACATTTTAAATAATAGATTATACGACGTTTAAGTATTTTATGCAGTTTATATTAGACAGATAAATTACATATTTTAAATTATTAAAAATATTCTACAAAATATAAAGATTATTTTACAAAACTAAATAGTATGATGCTATTATAATAAATAGATACATTTATTTTCATGTTATAGATAATTTGCAAATAGATCACAACATATTTAAATAAAAAAAATCTACGCTTAAATGAAACGGATAATATTTAATGAAAAAAAAACTAAACATCACATTTCTCGGTAACATAAATATTTAAATACTACATTAGTGTATCAATATTTATGTACATTATGATAAAATACAATAATATCTACAATTTGTTTAATATATCAACTAAAAAAAATTTATTTTGTAATTTTTGTAATTTTAAGTTTAATTACGCAGAGATCTAATTTAATCTAATTATTATTAAAAATGTTTTGTTTTTCTTTAAAAAATATATCATCTTTGTAATACTCAGTTTATATATAATATTTATTTAAAAAATTAAAAATCTTTTATTTCTATAAATTACTTATAATATAATTACTGTTATTTTTGTGTTCAATAAAAAAAAATGCTAATGATTGCACAAAATTATTTTTAAGTATTATATACAAAATATATTAAAATAAGTGTAGATCGTCTTTATTACTATTATTCAAATGTATAAAGTATTGTACAAGACAAAAATCAAACAAAAACTAGTAATACGTCATTTCTCTAAACATATTTATGCTTTGTTTCTTAAATTTATGTCATTAGAGTAATAAAGACATAGCAATATACAAATTATGCATAAATACTACATGTTCACATCTAGCTTAACAAATCATTCTTATTACACAATTTAAATGTAAATAAATTTCTTTTATAGATTTATAAAAATACATTTGTTTTAAATTGATAATATTAAAATTAAATACTCGTTTGAATTTCCAATCATATAATTAATTGAGATAAGTTTATTTATATAAAAGTATTTTAATGAATGTATTATCAATACACATAAACAAGTTAATCGTGTTTTAATAATCCGTTTTATTACAAAAATTATTGATATTACAAGCAATCATTTTCATGAATAAATTTTCAGAATACATTTTTTAAGTCTATTTAATAGATACATTAAAAAGTTATTCTTATTTGAAATTTGTACTTAAATTTAATTATTTTTGTTAATTTTTTAAAGATAATATAGAGTATATTTTATCATTGTTTTCAGTTTTTATAATGGTATTCTAAATACTGAACGCCATTAATAATTCAATTATATACATAATGTATTTTAAACTATAGATAAATATCAGAATAAATAAAAAAATATACGATTGTAGCGTAAAACGAAAACGAACAAATTAATAATCAGTTTTATGAAAACTCGCCAGAATAAAATAAATCAGAAACTTGCTTTCTTCTCTCACACTATTTCTTTTGTATCCTGTCAAACTGGTTAAGATACGTATTATTTACATATTTCTTGAAGTATACTAAAAATAACAGCTGGATTATACAACTACCGTTTTTACATTTCATAAAAAAATATAAAAATATTCAAAAAGTATTCATGATAGGTGCAAATGAATCTTTATATAAGGGAGTTTATATTATTTCTTTAATATGAATAAATTATTAAATACTGTAACTTTAAATAATGTCGTTTTTTTATTAAATATATCAATCAATAGTATTTAATTTAAATTTTTTTAATTTTTATAAATTTTGAATGATATGTCATATTTTTTAATTAGAGCTCTAATTTGATATTATAATAAAAACCATAAAAAAGTATATCTAATTTTATTCTGGTGACTCTATATCTTTTGTTATATGATTTAAATCTAAATCATATTTTTACTTTGTAATCAGTCAGTTCCGTTATCGGTTGAGAATGTTGGTATGCTTTTTTCAGTATTATTGATCTAGAGTTTATTAAGTGGGTCAATATATATATATATTGCTTCAGTAAAATATTTGTAATAAATTCGTTACATGTCTTTGTTTTTGAATGTTTTTAAGACAGGCGGTCAATATTTTTAGAAAATTTAATTTCTGTTTATCGGGAAAAATGCCAAATTTATTAGAAAGAAAAAGAAGCAGTGCATGATTACCAATACATTATATTCTTTTCTTTATATAAATGAAAAGTATGTGCAAGAGATATATTAGAAATACAATAATCGCCATATAAATTTACTTAAAGAATTTTCTTACTAATGCAGTTTTGTATAAAAGTATTTTCTTTACTATTTAATTTGGGGAATGATGTTTTCATAAGAAATAATATTTATTAAATTAATAATCGTAATGCTTATTACAAATTTTTAATTTCTTCAGATTAAAATGTTATTTTCGCTCTACTAATAACGTTTTTTAAATCCGAACTTATAATCTACGTATATATATATATATATATATATATATATATATATATTTACATATATCTGACAAAGCAAATACTCGAAACTCCTATATTTTATTGTTCTTATCAAACTTATTAGACATATATTGTTAAATATTGATAATTAAAAAATTTAATTTGTTTCAACATATATTTAAAATTACAATTTTCATAATTTTTATCTTTTTAGACAACTGAATGATCAAAAAATCTTATAATAGGAATAGTTTATCTTTGATTAAAATAATCAAAAATATTATTATTTTATCTAATCTAAAATATTTTTCGTTGAATTATTACAATATTTTATCTGATCTGATTTTACGTTTATATAAAAATATTGAGAAAAAGTAAAAATAAAACTCGGGACTTTGAATATTTCCACATAAAAGTTAGTGCTAAAAACTTTTAAAAAAATGGTTCGATGTTTATTAAAAATATAAGCTAATAATTTTGATTAAAATATTTATTTGATATCAAATGAAGGAAATGTATAAAATTAATTTTTTTTAAATTAAGATTTTCAAATTTTGAAAATATTTTTGACAAGATTATCCTTGATTTATCAATGAATATTAATCATATATATTTTTGTAATCTAATAATCTAGGTATTTTATTAGCCAATTTTACCGTATAAAATCTGTTCCTATATATTCGTTTATAGTTGCATGGAAGAGATACTAAAATAATAAAGATAAAATACCTTTTCAGTTCTTGAATTTATTTGTGACTTTGTATAAGAATGTTTATTATCCATAAAATATTAGAGCTTCTTATAATATTTTATACATTAAAATTTTTCTTATTAATTTAAATAATTTAATTGTATTATTAATCGCGCTGATTTTGTTACTTTTTCTATATAACCACTATATTTATTATTATTACTTTTATTCTGATTTAAAATTAATTTTTTTAATTTTACAATATAGTGTACATTATCGTTTTCTGAATTTTTAATAAAAAATGATTAAGAATTTAGGAATTCATATTTATTTTGCCATTGTATCTTAATAAATTTACCTTTGTACATACATTTATATTTGATAAAAAGGTAGAAAATGAAAAGTTTGTGTAAGAAGAGATATACTGACAGTTGCTATTAGAATAAATATATGAAGATTTAAATAAGCTTTCTTTAGAATTATATTATATAATCAATTAGTCAATATTAATTTTTACAATTAAATGATAATTTTTTTTAATAGAAAATAAATATTCAATTTTAGTCAAGTATTACAACTAATAATAAAATAATATTTATTTATTTTTAAATCTACAATTTTATTAATATATTTTTTATTTTTATAAACAATTTTATACATAATATTATAAATAATTAGATTACATTTAAAATTTTTGAAAGTTTACTAAATAATTTTAGAATAAAATTTGTTTGATAATCCAATAATAGTAGAACGTGCTTGAAATTGAAAAATATCTTTTATGAGTACTCATATAAATTACTTTAGTATTAAAATTTAAAGTTAAAAACTTTATTTTAAAATATTAAATATTATCGAAAAATATAAGAAGTAAACATTCTTATAAATTAATATTTGATAATAATATAAAACTATAAAATTGAATTAAATTAAATTAAAATCTCTATATTTTATAATAAATATAATTTTATAACTTCAAATTTAAATGGATTAAGAAGTTGAAATGAAAGTTATACAACTGATACTTCGATGAAAACATATTACAAAATAGAAATAATAAATTTATGTGGTCGGTCATCGTATGTTCTATAAATAATGCTACCATTATGAATGAAATTAATAAATAAAGGTGTTTAATCTATATATAATGTTTAATTTATCAAAGCTATAAATATATATTTTTTTAAATATATGTCATGAAAATGAACTGATAAATCTACAGGAATATAATTCTTACTGTATTTGATAGTATTCTGTTGCTACATGAGCATAAAATACTTTTATTATTCATTGAATTCATAGTTAGATCTATCGAATTGACAAACATTGAATACAATCTTACAAAATATATTCCCGTTCATATAATTTTAAATTTACAGATTGATCTTTGAGGACGTAATTTATAATTAGCACAACTTTTATCCAGATGTAATTTATTTTAAAATTATCAAGTTAATCTTTATTATTTTTCAAAACATTCCACAATATACGTGAATAATGATCAAAGTATTAGATAAGATATTTAAAATTTAAAATTTCTTTAAAATTCATAAATAAATAAAAATTATACAAAGTTCTTGGAAATGAACAACTTTCTTAAGGTTAGAGTATGTCGAAATAATTTAAAATTATTAAATTACAATTTTGTCGAGGATTTTACTCGAAAATACGTATGTATATTTCTCTGCTATTCTTTATACGTTATTACTATTCTCTATAATAATAAGAAAGCAGCTATTTTGTATTAATTAAACCTAGTTTTTATGCAATACTTAATAATTACAGGAAGTTTGAAGAAAATGCTAAATATATATTTTGTATCAAATTTACTCATTTTACAGATTTATTACTCCTTTTATATTTTTATTTCGTTTTAGGTAAAATATAACATCATGAATTATTAACTATATATTGTATACTAGTTAAAAATACATGTAATTTTTATGATTTTATTCATAAATTAATCGTTGTTTTTAATTAATAAATGTCGATTCGTGTTCGGTATTTTTTAATGTTAAATATATAATAGAATGAAATACGTAAAAATATCTATAATTTTATTTTTTAACCAGTATAATTATTTTTTACATTTGTTGTTTTCATTTTTAAATAGAACCATATTTACTTGAAAATCTATGCAGCTTATATATTATTTATAAATAAGTACTTAGTTCCTTTAGTTATTCTACTATATCATCGGTTGAAAATTATAAGATATGTAATATAGTTATTTAAAGAATTATATTTTAATTATCAAATAATAATAATAAATTTTATAAAGTTTAAAAAACTATTTATTAATATCATTTCTAGTTGTTTAACAATAATTATACTTCGGATTTACTCACTTTTAGTTTTACTTGTTAGGAACAACCTTTTTACATTTTAAATTATTTTTAATATTATATGTCTAAATACATGATAAAGTATTGAAAATCATTTATATAACTTTTGTCTTTCTAAAATATAAAAATGCTGGTTCAATGCACCTGCAGACATTTCCTGCAACGCTTAGAGAATCCCAAATCTATATTCTGGTTATTGAATTTCAATGTCTACTACAAATGCTACTCAAATATAACAATAAAGTTCACAATATAAAAGAAAGTTAAAAATATGTGAGAATAATAAATTGAAAATCTGAAGACGTCAAATTTACACAGAATTGTTAAATATTAAAACTAAAAAACGATATACAAAATACAAAAATATTTTTTTTAACTTAATGATAACTAAATAATTAGAAAAATTTATACTCATTTTTTAGTTTATAGCAAATTAATATTCATTCCTTTATACAAATACTGTAATTTCAAACAGTATTTTATTTTCAATATTTTTATTACTTATTTTTGTACATTGATTCATTATATCTAGAAATTTATATGTGTATACTAATAGTAAACAAACAAATATAATAAATAAAGTTAATGTTAGTATAGATATCTTATATTTATATAAATAAGAAAAAGAATATTATGATATTTTCAGTAATATTTGAAAGTAATTATATATCAATTTAAAGAAAAATGCATATTTATAAATAATGAATAATTATTTTTAAATTATATCCTAATTATTTATATCCTTAATTAAATTTTCAAATACGTTTTTTATAAATAGTAGTAAATCTTATCAATTAAAACTATTAATTATTAAATTATCAATAACATTATTTTTTTATTTTTTTAAATATTTTTCATTATACACTTGCACTAGAATCGAAATACTAACATTTTTTACTATTAAAAATCAGAAATTATAAATTTTCATTTTATACACATAAAATACAGTTTGAAAATCATTCAAAAGTTATTTTTATTTAATATCTTAATTTTATCTTATTTAAAAATTGAATATTTACTGATATATTTTTCTTAGGTCGATGAAAGTTCTATAACAAATATTTTAACTTTCTAAATTTGCAACCAATATAACTTTATCATATTAACTTATAGATAAGAATCTAAGCTCAGCAATGAGTTATAGAGGTTCAAGTTATTTTATTATTGCATTTGAACATTGAACTTGGCAAGTGTAGTCTTTTCAATTGCAAGATGTATTTTATAGAAACATAATATAAAGATTATGTATCGAAAATTTTTTCTCGGTATAATCTTACAAAATGTATTTTATTGTATTGTTTGACAAAGATATGATATAACATGTTTTACACTTGTACATATTTTCTAATTAGGTCTTTCAATGTTGAATAAACCTGTGACAGTTTTTGTTCAAATAAAAATAATTATTTATATATTTAAGGAAGATTTTTTTTTAATTTATATGAATAAGAATATATCTTCTTCTAAAAAGTATTAATTTTGAATAAATATAAAATATTAACTTGAATATTAAAGAAATTTGCACAATAAGTTCCCAAATATTTTTTAAATTAGTTTTTATTTTTAAATCTGATTAAGATTATGTGTAAGATATTCATATTGTACAGACGCACGGAAAATTTCCTGTTTATAAAAATTTTAGATTTTAGATATTCTTATTTTTATCAAAAGTTATTAAATTAAAATTCATATTTTTTTAATGGGTGTATTCATAAATTAGTTTTATATATTATAACAAAATATTTCAATGACTAATTTTTATGAAATGTTATCATTTTCAATCATTTTATAAAACATAAAGGATTTAAAATCAGAAACATATTTGTATAAACCTTATAACAGCTTGTAAAATTCATATTATTCATTAATAAACTATGTAAAAATCAATTATTGGTATTATTTTCCATACTCGTTTTTTAATTTAAAGTTATTTAAGAGTTATTTTTGAATCAATAAAGTATTTTTTGAAGATTTTTGATTTTTTTTATAAATTAAACATTTTATTATTTTTTTTGCTATAAACTTAAATAATCATAAATTATTAAATTAAAAAACTTATGTAGTAAACGATTTTAAATTATGTCGACTAATTATACTCACCTAAAATAAAAAAAATTTATTGAGAAGAAAAACTAAAATACATTATTTTTCAAATATTTTCAATACATATATATATTAGAAATAAAAACATTTGTTATTGATTAAGATTTAATAATGATTACAAATTTTCTATCTAATAACATGTTCTAATCTATCTGTAGTTTCAATCAAGTGTACTACTAACACCATTAAAAAATCTAGAATATAATTTATAAACATCAGGAATTGAAATAATAAATTTATTTATTACTGCACGATATTTGTTATAGTTCTAACAATAATGAAGTTAGAGAAAGATAGATAGTCATAAACAGAATGCAAGAGAGAGAGAGAGAGAGAACAAGTCAAAAGAAAGGAGGAACAATGTAATTGGAATGCAAATCGGAATCACGTGTTGCTCGTTCGCACTTTGCTATAAATATTTTAAAGTCGAAAGAGGTCGTCGCTTAACGTAACGTTTTGACGGTGTATACTATAAATCCAAATAGCTCATGATCCTTTCATATAGACTTGTACTTAAAAATAAAACTTAGTTCTGAGCTATGATATGATTTTAAGGTTACTATTTCTTTTATGACTTTTAAATGCGCATAGTTCCTAATTGAAAGTACTTTCATCTATTTTATTACCTTCTTCGCGAATATTTCTGTTAAAGTAGTTACAAGAATATTTTTTAAACTAGTTTCAAGAAAAAAACTTTTTTTATCTTTAGAAAGGTATAAATAATAACAAGTTAGTTATCAATTGTATAAACTCAAAAGTTTTATTACACTAGGGTAGTGCAAATTTATTCGTGTATGGTAAAGTTATCCTTTGTATTATATATTAAGTAAAGTCATTTTTAATAATTATATTTCTTAATATTTATAATTCAATTAATAAAATATTTTTCTTGTTAAATAAAATAAAAAATTTAACATTATTTTAACAATTTCAATTTAAAAATTAATTTATTTTACATAAGATCTCAGAGTAATAAATATTTTTATAGGTGATAATAACTAATCATAATTATATTTAAGAATTTTTAGCGATTAAAAATGCTTTGGCCATCTATAAAAATTTGGTAACAAATATAAATTTTCAAAAGATTATAAATAAAAAAATACATTTTATATTGAAATAATTAACAATGTTATCGACTGATACTCGATATATTATAATTTTTTGGTAAAAAGATGCTGATTTCTTTCACGATTAATGTTCATAACAATGCATAAGTAGCAACCGTATCAACGGTACCGGTTACAGAAGCAATGCTAACGACGTTGATTGGTGTTGAATAGCTTTGGTTATATCTGGTTGAGTGTTGGCTTTCACGTCAATCCTCCACTTGTTAGGCTGCTGTACTCTGTGTTTTTTTTGCATACTCATATACACTCAATGCCACGGACAAATGAAAATTTACGCGACTTGCCAGGATTTTAAACGATTTACATTATCGTAAATGTGTTTATATATTTTGTTTTTGTATTCTAAAGTAAACAGTGCGTTACATTTGTTTATTTACTTTTATAACAGGATCAACATATTTATTCAATAAATGAATATGTTCAATTAATCAATTTTGAATTCATACAATACTTTCGATTAGGGTTTATTAAATTATTTTTTCATTTCTATTTAATAAGTATGTTTAACTTTATTATTAATAAAAAAGAGGTCTAGATTAATAATAAAAGTTTAAATATTTAATGAAATTAATATTTTTTAAACTTAATTTCTATCTTTGTTTTACTCATAAATATATATGTTCATAATTTTTGCCTTTTTTATACTGAATAAAACTTTTAAACATATATACAATGCAAATCAAACGATTTAAAAATGTTTTATAAATTTTATTCTGTTCTTATATTTTATTTAGTTTCTTGATTATCACTACAAATAATTTCTAATTTTATGTTGCAAAACTTATACGAGTGTGATTAAGTAATATTTATATAATATATGAAACTAATTAAAATATTAGTATACATTTAATATTTTTCAATAATTATAATAAAAAAAAGAAATATGTACAAAATTATGAAATTTATTAAAAATTTGTATAATAATATTTAAGAGTAGTATATAATATTGTCATTAGAAAAATGATGTGAAACAAAATAATTTAAAAATATTAATATTAATTTAAATAATCGTTCAATCGCAACCTCTTATAAATGCTTGTTAAATGTTAATTTTATTTATAATGAATATATAACACTGCATATTATCTTTCGTATTAGTATTCGGTTGTAACTATATGTTTAAGCAAGTTTATTATTTCTTTCTTTTAAGTCAACGGAATAAGGTTAAGTAATAAAATTGTTAAATCTATAGTTATCTTAAAACGTAGGTTTGCTGTAAGAAATTGTAAGACCGTCATAAATTACAGTCACGCTACATGAAATCATAAAAAATGATGAAAAAGCATTATGTTTTTAACTTTTAAAAATAAACGAAAGAACGAAATTTGAAAAAACTAAAACCGTTTGTATCATTTTCGAAATATGAAAATTGTATACTTATAATTTTCTTTTGCACTGATAAGTTTATAGAAGAAAACAAGAAAGACAAAAATAAATGAAGAAATTTTTTTTTTATTTTTTATAACTCAAAAGTAAAATTAATATAAAAAAAAGTAATGTAGCAATCATACACACAACAATGAATTTTTTAAACATATGATTCGCGGAAGATAGAATATAAAATCATCTTTTAATATTTAATTTTTCGATATCGATTAATTTAATTTTAAATAATAGACTATGAATGTTACTAATAAAAGAATGTATAAAATAGAATTTAAAAACTTATTTCATTACATGTAAATTTTAATCTATTTGTAAAGTAAATACAATATCCAATAAAATTATAGTATCAAATATTTCATATTTAAATGTAAAAATTTTTCTAAAAATATGTTACTGGAAATCACAAAAACATACAGATAAAACTTAAATAATCGATTAACCAAAAACCACTAATATTTTATATAGCAAACTATCTTTTCCATATAATTATATTTTATTTTTAAATGCATAAAATTGCATCATCAATTTACCGCTACATAAAGAAATATCAATTTAAAATAGTCACAGTAATTGTTTAACAATCTAATATCAGCAATATGTTTATACAAATAATATTATAATATAAAGATGAATATGTATTAATTTTCATTATATACAAATATGAAAAAATGAAGTCTTAATTGAATAGTTTTTAATTCACGAAAAAGTCTAAAGTTTAAGAATTTAAAGTTCGATTTTTCAGCATATTATCATATTCAGATCTATAAATGTTCTCCTCTCGATTGCTAGTAATACTGTTATTGAGATTAGAAAACCTCAAGAAATTGAGTATAGCGAAGGGTTTCGAGCGGTGACAAGGTAATTTAAGCAATTAAATAAAACACGTAAAATTACCGGAACCCGGTCAAGAGACGGACAAGAGTTGCTCGCCTTCATTCCTTAAAATACGTGCCGCGGGGACGCCCGCAGCACGTAAGAAATCGTATAAGTAAATTCGCCTCTCGGAGCTCAGAGAGGCGTGGAGTAATGAGATACCCTTGCAGGGCTCCGCTCAGGGCGAGGCGCAATGCTAGCCTAGTGTGCGTCGTCACGAAGGGCCTTCAAGGAGTGCAAGCGTCCTCGTAAAAAACCTTTCAAGGAAGGCAAGTGCCACTGATGAGGGAAGCAAAAGCGAAGGTGTCGCGCGAGGGATTTATTCGAGTAAATTGCGAGTGAGTCGGGACCCGAGGAGTCATCGGATATGTCGAAGGACCTGCCATTGCGCTGGAGGGACGGGCGTGACCCGGAGATGAAGGCGGGTGGCTTAAGGGGCTCCGAAAAGGAAGGCGAGAAGAGGTTGTAACGCGAACGCCTCCAGGCATGCGAGTGGGAGTCCCAGCTATCGAAGAAATATGAGACAGCAAAAAACAGAGATGCAGCGAAAAATGTAAAAACAACGGTACGATACAGGGTCCAGGAAATTACACGACATATAAAAAAATGATGACATGTCAAAGTTCGACTAGGAGGGAGAGCGAACTTTGTAAGCGACAATGCCACTTAGGGCAGAAACAATAGAGACATCGTCGAGAGCGGTTACTAACGTCAACAGCGGTTGCTAACAAACATTATACGCGACAGTGGAAACTGTTATATAATTATATATCAAATAAATAAATTGCAATAACACCAAACAAGAGTACGAATTATTTCAAGCCCAACAACAGTTTTCTTATACGAATTTAACGTTACTTCAACTCCTCGAAACGAAATAATTTTGATAAAAATCTTTGCTTACTTGGTTTTTCGATACTTCTAGCTAAATAATCCTGAATGTGTTTTTTTTAATTTAATAAAACATCTATAATAATATATTCTTACCAATAATGTTTGTTTGAAAATAAATATAATTATTTTTAAATAGTATTTATACGACTTCATAGTACGGAACAGTAGAGAAACGTACATGTCACATACAAATCCAACCATAGAAATATTTACTTACGTATATGATTACATATTATTATAATAACATTTACTATCTTTTAGTCTTATTTAGTGAAATTATTTACTATTTAGTTTACATATATATATTACTTATATAAGTAAACTTGTAATAACTATTATTGTTACAAATAAATCTATCCATATTTGTATAAGTACTTTAAGAAAAGCTTTTAAAAATATAATTTCGGTATTTAGCAAAAAATTTATTCATTTGGTCTATATCTTTTTATTGAATTTGGAGCATATTTTTTGTATAACCTTCAATAGCCTTATTATAAAGTAGTATTCAGATTAATATTATTAAATTAGTAACAGAATACTATCAAATACAAGTTTGAAAATTATATTTACATTGATAAAATTCTTTACTATTATCTTAAGAATGATTGATTCAAAAATTTCAAAATATCAATGAATTTTTAATCAAGTTTACTTAAAAAAAATTAATTAAAAAATATGTTAATAGCCATTAAAAATTAATATTGCTTTAAGGTATTATTATGAAATATTATTATTATCACATCAAATCAACCTTTTATCATTTAATTATATCTTTTAAGAATAACAGAGTAAAATAAGATAATGGAAATTGAGTTTTTTTCTTGATATAAAAGAATATAAAAATAACTCTAACCGATTCTTTTAAGAAAATAATAAATATACATTATAAATTATAGTATTAATGCATAGACTTTTTCACTAATCAATATGTATTTATTTAAATTTATTATTTTCTTTAAGAATGTATGAAATACTTTTTATTTAATAACTCTACTAATTTTTAATGATAATTCTAATATTTCATGTTCCTATATAAATTATATTTTCATACACAAGTTATTCAAGAAATTAAATAAATTTTTTTTTATAAATTTAATATAAACTCTATTCACGAATATAATAAATTTAACGATAAAAATTTTATTTAATTTTATATATGCTTATCTTTATTTTATACACAATTATGTAAATATTTTATTTAGAAATATTATCTTCATAGGTTATACATGTGGTTAAAAAATGTTTTCTACAAATGTGGAACATGTATTAAAAAAAACTAGTTTTAAATAAATTATTATTAACTAGTTGTATTTAATTGCTTTTACTTTTTTTACAATAATCCTAAGTAACTAAAAAACTAATTTAGAAAAACGGTATTAAATGTTAATAAATTATTTTTCGTATATCTTTTGTTTACACGTTTAACACGTAATTACGTGTTTATTTAGAATTTTGATTATGATGCGAAAAAGTTTATAAATTCCACTTGGAATAAAATTAAAAGCTTTACTCATTATGTAAGATATAAAGAAATCATCAAAAATCTGCATCGTAATTCAATTACCCTCTTCTTGAATTGTGAATTAAGTTATAAATGACTAGTCGAAATTAAATAGATGTGCTAGTCATTCTATTTGGGTATTTAACTATGAGAAGTTCTACTAAACTTTGGCTATATACATATATAAACTAGGATGTCAAAAAGTATAAATGTATAAAAATAAAAGTAATAAATATTATTAAATATGTACAAGTAATATAGATATAATATAGAATGTTATAAAAATATTCAAAAACGTGGCATTAAAAAATAAAAATTACTATATCAAAATTTTTTAGAAAATATAAGATGAAAGTGTATCAAGTATTATTATAAAAAAATAATGAATGACAATGACTTCGTATAATTGGCATTAAATACGTATGACTGTCTACAATACTACGACTTGTCTTTAATAATACGAAATGATACTGGTATGTATTTTATTTTTACGATTTTTTAACAATTTACTACTTACATACTTTATTTTAATTGTTCAAGAGCTTACTTTGTTTCAAGTTTTCATCAAATTAAAAACTTCTGTATATCAAGTTTAATATTATATAATATTTAAAGTATGAAAAGGTTTTATTATTTATATAAAAAAATAATCAGAAGACAAAGGAAGTCCATTTCATTTTTTTTAAGAATTTCCAAGTTACAGATTATCTGTGGACTTACATCTTAAACGATTTGTAGTCAATTAAATGATAAGCATAATAATAGAAAAAGCATTCAAACTTCCTATATCTGATCTATTTTATTGTTCTTGATAGGTATTTAATCATACATTATTTATTTTTTTCAAATTTATCTTTTATTTATATTAAAGTACATGTTTTTTTATATCTTATGTGTCTATTTATCAATTTTTTTGTGAATTTATTTACAAATAATTCAAAATAGATTTTGTTTTTATTTGAAAAAAAGATGATGTAGAGCTATATTAATTAATAAAGTTATAAAATATATTTATAATAAATACATAAATATAATACAAATTAACTTTATTAGGAAAAAAAATTTCCTCTTGGGAAGTAATTAATTATTGTGACTTTTCTTTATATTAAAAATATATTTTCATCTTAACACAACTGAAATTTACTAGTTTATTAAATGCACTTTTGTTTTAGAGATATAGTTACATATATTATTCATAATTTCATACTATTTTAAAATATCTTATTATAAATAATAATACGGGTTATAAATGCATTCGTCTTTATCTTATAATTATTCGATAAAATTGGAGAAATTGTAATGAAAATAATTTTTATGCTTCATTCGACTGTTCTTACAGTTTTAAATTTGAAAAAATCTAACTCGTTTCGAATAATGTAAAAACTATAATTTATTGACAGAATTCAATATATCTATAAATTGCATATATATGAAAATACAAATCTTAATCAATTATCAATTGAATTATTTCAATTTAGTTTGACGTCAATCGCTGTTTTGGGTTACCGTGTTCATATCAGTGACCAGTTATTAAAGCTCGTAATATGAGTTTCTATGTACTATTAGATTTATAATACTGCTTCTTTACTAAACACTTTTCTTAATTTTTGTAAATTTTCACCCAACCAAATATTTATCAATAATGATATGTAATGCAATTAAGATTGAAATCATTTGCTCATTCGCCGTACTCCCTCTTAAATGAATCTTGAAAAGGAATTGTGTCATCTATAACGAGTCAAAGATATACTTACTTCGACCTCCGATTGATTTTAAGTAAATAAATGTGCTTGTGCAAAAATATAAAAAATATTTTTATTCATAATTGATTGACCCATATTCTAATATATTTTCATATATAAATACATTTATAGTGACTTTTAAAGCATCCTAATATTAAGAAATAATTAATTAACAGCTAGATTTTAATCTACTACATCAAATATAAATAAATCTTGAATTCAAATTTATGATTTTAAATAATAAAAAATAGAGTATTGGTATGGAGCAAAATGTTGAAGTTTTATTACTTGTTTAGTTCTATTAAAGTTTTTTGCCTTTTATTAATAATAAAAATATAATGTAATCAGCAATTAAAAAGTGAATTAATTTTAGTGCTACAAAACATAAGATTACTGTTATTTAGAATAAAATTTTTTGAAAATACTTTTTGGAATAGAAATAATTATTTTGTTTATTTCGCTATTTTAATAGTTAATGTTAATACTAATTTTCATTGCAAAATTATTAATCTATATAAAATTTTATATAAACTTTTTTCATAGGTTTATTAAAAGTACTATTTTTCAGTAAATGTATGCACAAAAGTTAAGCTTAATACAAAATAAAGCAAGTTTTAAAAAAATATTTTCTATATTATAATCTATTGAAACTTTATCAATGTATTAAATCTAATACGTAGATATTATCTCATCAAAGAATTTTCTAAAATTTGCTGCTTTAAAATATTTAATCATGAGAAATTAAAAAATTTAAAATTAATTATAAAAATTGCTAATTATTTTATTGCAAAACTTAGATTATTAGATTTTGGTAAAATCAACAATGAACTTTTTAATACAAAATATGAAAATAATAATTTAATTAGAATCGATATATTATATATAAAAAATATATAAATAAAATAAAAAAATATTACTATATATTTTAAAAATTTTCTATTATTAGATTTACGATAAAAAAACATTTGATAAGTTCTAATTTTGCAGATATAACATCATCTTTAATTTATATAGTAATAAATCCTATTTGTTAATTTTGTTTTTTAGGAATACAAAATTATATAAGATATACATGATATACATATAAAAAATTTCGACTTAATTAAGCAAATACAGATAATTAAATTATGTAATAAAACATATAAATATTATAATTTATTTAGGTACAAAAATCATATTCCATAAATATATTCGGAATTATTTTAATAAGGTAAATAATAAAAATTGTGCTTTTCTTATTTTATTGATAAAAATCATTGATAAATCTTTTAAATAAACTATAAAGTAAACAGAACACAATGAAGCATAAAATTCTTCAGGTGTATATTATATTCCTACGGTGAAGCATTTTCTATGTGCATAGTTGCTTTTGTATCTCTACAGCTAAAACAAGAATACGCGTCTTATATACTAACTGTGAAGTAGCAATATTACGCCATTCTTTTCTAATCAACATTCAACTATTTATTTAAAATTCACTGTTAAAACCGAGAATAAGTATATTTTTTTTAAATCTCAAAATTAGAGGTAATTTTTTTTGCTTCACTAGTAAATATGTTAAAAAATTATAAAATTTATAATAATTTTATACTTTAATATACCAAAAAAATGATATTTAGTTTTTTTTATAGAAATTTTTGCCCTTTTTTGTGTTTAAGATTTTTAAAGACTTTCTTTTATGACTATGCATGAATGTTTTGAAGTCAGACTTCAGTATGCATTTAAATTTGTAGCCATAATATATACATATATGTATACATAATACAAATAAGTTTTTCTTTAAACTAAAAAAGTAGGTTTCGTTTAAAATAAGAAAATCTAGCATTTTTTAAAATTAGTTTTGCCATTAAAATAGTGCAACTGTAAATTTAATTTAATTTAATTTTTAATTACTCGATTAAATTTGTTATTCAAACTAAACATTGCATACTTTGTTTCAAAAAAACTATAATTTATACAGAATAAAATATATTTTTAATTTAATTATAATATAATTTTTACAAATTTATAATACAAAAATACCTTTAACATGTCGGCATGATATTTATAAAAAAAAAAAATTTTTTTTTGATATTTTTGATTATGTCTAAAATTTTATATTAGAAGGATAAATGAGTAGTAATATTTTTTAGTGTTAAGAAAAAAGAAAATAAAACATTAAAAATGAAACTTAAGTAAAATTACAAATTATCTTAATTAATAAACAATGGAATAATTTATATTTCAATAAAATTTGAATCTAAAAATTTAATCTTGACTTAAAATTTAATATAACAATATCTTACTATCCTTCTATTCACAATTAATTCTTATAAAAAGGCTGTTTTATAAATTTTAAGTAGTATCATTTAATATTTGATCATAACTGTACGTTGAAAATTATCATAATATTTACTTAAAATTTTGTTATTGATTAAAGATGAGATCTATAATAAAGATGCATGATTATATATAGGAAATAAGCTTTCTAAAAGATATTTAAAACTACTCAGTCTGATAATAAAAATTTGTTTATACAGTTGATAGTATGTATAGCAAGTATGTCTTACTTTTCAACCAATATTACCTTAAAATATTGTAAAACAATAACTAATTTTACATTTTTTATAATTTTGATTAAAATTCATAATTTTTTATGCAATATATCTGATAATATATTAAATCATATTATATTATACATATACGGTTGAAATGTGAAAAAATTAATTTTTTATGATGGAATACATAATATGCGTAATATTGTGGTAGGTTGTAGAGGTGCACGTGCGCGCATGCGCGGGTTAAAAATGTATGTACAAATAAAATATGCTAAAATATAAAATTTTTTATTCACTTATCAATACATTTATTTGATGAAACTAATAATAAAAAATGTTATATAATTCATTTAAAAAAAATTATAGTTAAATGAAAGCATTAACTTTATTCAAAAATTGTACTATATTTTTAAAAAATATAAAAAATTCAAGTATTATTATTTATTATATAATCAATAATTTCAAAAAGTTTCTTATATTTTTATTTTTAATGGCATATATATTATAATGAATATATGCATGCATTAATTCAATAAATTATTAATCTTTTAGTATTCGGAAATCTAAACTTATATTTTTGAAATAATCCGACACTATTTTTAACGTTGATTTAAGAATAATATTAACGATTATCTACATATATTTCCAACGTAGTTCATAATAGCATTCGATTAAATGTTTTTTCATCGAATAAACGCACGTAGTAACGAATGAATACAAATATACGAGTAAACAATAAGCATAAATAATAATGCATGCATAAGCTTACTCTTATTATGTTAGTGCACACGTGGTAGCCAGAAAAACAAAGATCGATGAATGTAGATTACGAGATAATCACTACTTCCGTGATATAAATATTTATATAAAGTTAATGCACGGTTTATCTGTAAGTATAAATAAACTTTTTTTGTAAAAGTATGTTTATTTTTTTTTAAAGAATTTAATTTAGAGATTCACAAAAAATGAAAAATGTTTTTCAATGCTTTAAAACACGAGATTAAAATTTTTAAAATAGTATAATTAGTAAACTATTATTTTTTATTAGAACTGTTTGTTGACGTTTGGTTGATGAAGCAAGCCCAACACTGAAGGTCAATGATACATATCATTTGTGCATGAAAACTATACCAACGTGTATAAAAAATTGACTTATCGATCTTATCCGACAAATTTCTTATATTATTATATTTATACATATAAAATTATATTTGGTTTATAAGAAAATTACATAAATTATCTTTTGTGAAAGTCAGTCAAGGTTTTTTGAGATAATATGATTCTATAACATCAACTTAACTCAAAACCAAAAGGCTATCATTTTTTAATATTCCTACTATCAAATCACTTTTATTTAAAAATAATATTTTGGCATATTAAGTTAATTAGTATTCAGAACCAAAATAGATCTTTCAAATGATAACTATTTTTAATACTTATTTATGCATAATCACATATTTACGTAAATTGTTTGATTTATTTTTCAAAAAGAATTTGGTTTTAATAAATGGGATTTCTATACAAATATATCTCAAATAAAAGAATAATATTATATAACGTAAAATTGAGTATGTAATAACTTTCAATTATCTTAAAATTTTCAAAATTTATTTTTGGTGTAAGCTACAAAATAATACTCTCAAATAAAGAAAACCTTAATAAAAAACCCTTACTTTAAGAAAATTTAAAGAGAAAGTTTTTAATTGAAAGTTTTTAAATAGATTAGTGTTTCAAAAAAATATATATATGTAGACAGTATTCAAAATGTGCTTGCAACAATGATCTTTCTAAAACTAACAATTTTTATTTGTGCTTTTTTTTATAATAATATGAAGTAATTTTGAACAACTTTTTAAATAAATATTTAAGACAGTTTTAGAAGCTGTAAATTATAAGTTTGTAACTGTCGTGCAATATTAAAAACGTACATGATTATTAAAATACTAAAATGTACAATCAGTTATTAATATTAATATTTATTATATTAACATAAAGTTGAAATCTACTAAAATTTCAAATATATTAATTTCTTTTAACTGGATTAATATTTTATTAAAAGATTAAATAAAAAAAATTAATAAAGTGTATTTAAGCAGTTTTCAATATTTACGTTTAATATTTAAAAGAAACAGAGGAATTTAACTATTGGCTTACAACCTTATGAATTATTTAAATTTTCTTTTTAAATTTATTAGTTTTTATAATTTTGTATTAGATCGACTATTTATATAAGCCTATGAAATTATAATAATTATTGAATCGTATTGCAGTCGGAAAATATTAATAGCTTAAATAATAAATAAAGATGTTATTTAATTTTAAATTACTAAAATATTTAATAATTAAAAACAATTAATATGTTTAATATTTCTTCTCAAATTATTTTATATTAAAATATTATTCTCTTTTTACTTTTATCTAACTAGATCAATAAAGGAAGTTCAAGCAACTTGATATCTTGTTTAATCTTACAGTTGAAATTGTAAGAATACTAAACATATACAGATGCTTCAACTTGTTCAATTGCTATACCTTCAATAATAACAGTTTAAAGCAAATAAATTTCTGTTGAAATAAAATATAGAAATTTATATTGAATATAAAACTAACAAAAGCTATGTATGATTTATTTAACTAAATTAATAATTAATAATTTTGGTTACTTTATAATTTTTGTAATGATATAAAATTCAGAATACAATTAATAATTGTATGATTAATTTATTAAAAATATTAACTAATCCCTTAATAAATTTTGAATCTGTTTTAGTGGATATATTTACGTATGCATATAAAAATTTATTATGGATATGATAAAATAATTCATCGAATAATTCGTTTACTATTTCAATTACATTTACACATGTAAATACAATTTATTAACACCAAACAAAAAACCTTTTAAAACACTCTTTTTTCGTGTACTCTTTTTATATACTATCAGAAACTTACTAAGTAACTAAAAATAGACCAAAAAACGAATTTCTTAATTTTAAAAAATATCAAATAAATTGTCGAATAATGTACTTATTAATAAACATTTTTTTTTTAATAATATAATCCGATTTGTATGACTGAAATATCATTATAATGAGTATAATAAAGAGGAAATTTTAAATATTAAAAATTGGGCATTTTCAATTTTTTTAATTATTCGTTTTCAAATAGAGAAAAAATTATAGCAATATACAAGATAATTAAAACATTAAATTTCAAGAATTTTTTAAAACAATATTTTTTCAAACCTATTAACACTATCTATAAATTTAATGTAAAATATATTTTTGAATGCACTTTAAATATATGTATACATTTTTAATTAATTTTTATTTTACTCTATTTTAAGGAGTCATAATATTCGATTCACATTAATTTATATTTATGTAAAAATTTTGAATTGAACGTAAATTTATAAGAGTAATTTCGTTAGCACTTTTATGAATTTTTATCATCTGAATAAAGATATAGTATATTGATTTTTAATTATTATCAAAAACTTATTTATTAATAAGGTATAATAAAATAATAAGAGTACTAATGCTTTAAAAAACTAATATGTTTGTGATTGATCACGTTACAAATCTTCTGTTCCTGTTAATCAATTATTGAAATTAAAACTGATCAGTGAATTAATTTAATACTTTTTACTTTATCTCCTACTAGTTTCATATTTTTAATTAAGAAATCTTTAATAAAACATAATTTTAAAATTAAATAAAAAATCTAAATTTTTTATATATAAATATCAGAAAATCTAAAAAAACAAAGTTGTCTAAACTCAAATATAATATTTATATTTTTCATTTTTCACTCGGTATCATCAATATATCACTTACGAAGCACGTTTATTCGGGTTAAAACTACAGTAGTTATAAAAAATATTCAAAAATAAATTAACTCAGTTATCTGGTAAAAACAGTGCAACAACTGTTTTTAAAATTTAGCACTTGTGAAGCTAAGCATCGTACCTGTACATGTACTTATACATCCGCTAATAATAATTATACTTATGCATTCATTCGTCAACACATAATTTTTGTTATAATTTGAATCGTATTAAAAGTAACACTACATTCTATATAACGATAAATGGGTACATATTCCTTATACACTTATTATATTCTTACTATATTACAATAATTAAATTTTTCTGTGTACATTATTTCATAATTTTTTCTTTTAATTTTATTTGTAATTTTTTATTTTTTAAAATCAAAAAAAGATTTAGTATCATTTAAGATATATAAACATAATAGAATTTTAATAATATAATAAACGATGATAAAATAAAATATACATTTCAAAGTTAACTACTCATTACATAAGATTTTACATAATGAATGTAATAGATAAATTTATTAGAAAGTTAAAAATATGTGATCATGTAATATAAAAATTACAAAATCTTTATCATAATTTTTATAAAAATTTTATAAAATTGTGCATTTTTTGTAATTGACTTCTATTGCAAATATCCGGAAACAATATTTTATCGCATTTGATTAAAATATTTTTCTACTATATAAATAATAAAATCATAACAAAAATTATTTTTTAAATAATATTAGTTTTTTTAGATATTACATAACTTACAGGGAAATATAATATCATTATACAAAATTTTTTAATGAAACTTATTATATTTTATCAATTTTATGTACACAAAATAATTTGTCTTTTTTTTGTACTGTTTTCTGTATTTTAAGTTTGTATATACACATGTATTAAAGCAATGTTTATGCTTAATTTTTCTTAAAAAATTAATTCTTATTAAGCATGCGTTATTTTTTGGATAGTATTATAAATTCGAATGTGAAGTCATTTAAATTTGAGTAAAACATAAATAAACTGTTAATTTTTTAATTTTTTGTCACAGTTTCATATTACACATTGAAAAGAAAAATTATTTTAGAATTACTTTAATCAGAAATAAAAAAAAGGTTGAACTAGATTGAAACGAAGTAAATTTAAAAGATTTTTTTCTTACAAGCAATCAACTACTACTATAAATAAAAATTGTAGGATTTCAATCCAATAAACTTACTTTTGGTATCAAATATTTTGTAGTAAAAATTTTACACTTTTTCATCATAATACGGATAATAATTAGATAAATTGTATACTTTTTTAAGGAATGAAATAATTATAAAAAGAGATACCTATTTCAATATATTTTTTAAAGCAAATATGCAGTTCATGATAATGATTAAATTATAAAAAGGGATTCCTATTTTAATATATTTTTTAAAGCAAATATGTAGTTCATGATAATGATTTTAAAATATGAAATTTCAGAGTAAATGATCTTTTTTAAAAATAATAAAATTAAATAATAAATATATTATATGTAATTGTAGAATTTGAATTTTATTATTTAAAAAAATTATTTTGATAAAGCAATATATAACTACAAAATTAAAAGCAGAATATATTTGTAGAATTTCTCATGTTCTCTGTGCTTGAATTACGTACCTAATGCGTCCTTGTTTTGTATTAGCTTGATGCAAAAACTGCGTATTGCTTTACACTTTTGCACTTGCGATTTGAGGTCGCGAGAAATTCTCTTGGAAAAAGTAACAATTATAAGATTTCTTTTACTATCACTACTAATTATAAAGATAGTTAAAAGAAACACGTTAATCATTATCATGTTTTTTATAGAATGAATAAATAAGTGATACAAACCACGTATATACTCATTTTGTAATTATTACAAAATTAAAAGTTATAATTGTTTATTATTTAATTTTTCAATTATCAAATCAATTAATGATATTCATAAAAAATACGAATAACAATTATTTGAGGTTATTTAAAATATTTATGTATATTTTCTTCTATTATTACAATATTATAGATATTTTTATTTAAGTAGTATAAATTATAGTTAGATTCGTAAATTTTTAATAAAGGAAATTAAAAGATTTACAAGAATCGATGTAGTGAACTTTTGTAGGTTATTAAAAATATATATCCAAAAAATTAATAAATAAAAAATTGACTTTTTTATTAACTACATAATGAATTACTATAAAAACGCTATTATATTTACTTATTAGTTTTTAAAGGAATGATTAAATTTATCTTAGAGTAAATAATAAAATACACTCAAAGTAAATTTTGTATACAATGATCAATATTTTTTTTATTTTAATAAAACAATATTTTGTTCTTAATAGTAGATAAATTGTATCAATTAGCAATATATTTCAACATATATTAGCATTGATACAGAGTTTCAGATAGTAAATTTTCAGTTTTTTTTCAAAAAAATACGTATATAGAGTTTTTTTAAACTTAAATAATTTTTTAATGTAAGTAATTTTAGGAGTTTGCCGTAAAAATTTAAATAATAAATTTTGTAAAAATTAATTTTATAAAAGACTTAATGTTTTAACTGTTATATACTTATTACACATTAACGTAAGTAAATAATTCTAGTAATTTATAAACTGTAAAGTTATAAAAAACTAATTTCATCACATTCCTGTTACGATTGGAATGTTTATGTGAAAAACCACATTGGATTTCACTGAACTCCTATGAAAAAATATACTCTGTCGAAGTAATAGTAACGAGAAAGCGTTAACATACTTCTGGTTGTATGTACGAAGTAAGATATTAGAACAAAATCAGCTGTGTAAAATCCTCGTACATGGGTACATTGACCCTTATTAGACAAAAGTCCTTATTTTTATACGATATTAGTATGATAATTTCAAGAAACTACACTTACAGAACTAAAAGTAAGTGTAATATACACAAACAAACTTTAACTTGCAAAAAGAGGTATTTTATATTGTATTCGTATAAAATTTTGTAATAAACGTTTGAATAACAATACAATATGTAATCAACGTTATATATTAATTTAAATAAAAATAAGCACTTGACGATTCTTCGAAAATATATAAAATATACAAATTATATTTTTAAATATATCTTTTAAATTAAAAATAAAATACATGAATTGAATTTGAGTGATAACATAATTCAATCAACAATATGGTATCTATGTTATTTCTCTATTTATCTTACAAGAGAATCGCTTTAACTATTTCGTTTTATTCCTTTTTTCCAGTTTTCCAATGCCCACACTTCGCATTTCTTCTTGTAAGCCTTCTTACTTGTCATTCAATTCGTTTCTCCAATTCCACATATTCTCGTATTATAAAATATGTAAATTAGAATAATAAACTTATCCAAGCTATTAAAAGAGAAAAAATATTTCTTTCCAGAATCATTTTCATAAAATGGATTTACAATAAAAACAACTGAAAATTTTTATTCTAAGAGATTATTTTATCGAATGATATTTACAGTCGAGAAATAGGCAAATAGAGTATATAATTTAAAAGGTGGATTTATGTCGATTTTAAAAAGTTCTAATCTCAGTTCATTAAAAACAAATAAAATAAATTTTTCTTGAATATTTTTTTTATTGATGAGCATTAACGTTTTATTTTTTAAAGATATAATCATTATAGAACTTGAAAAATAACTCTTATCCTTTATTGCGAATATTTAGTGACGTACCGTTGAAGATTAAAAGAAAATATATCTAAAAATACGTTCAAAGAAAGAGTTACAGTTGAAGCAATGGTCAACGACACCTTACAGATGTCTCCATCGATAGGATGTTGTTGAAATTTTTATTTAGTAAAACATTCCTTTGTTCTAGTAAAATTAAGAGGAAACTTTCTATTTATATCATTTTCTCCTAAGAAAGTAACTAATAATTATTAATTTTAAACGAGTATGAATTTTGACATATAGTACTATTCCAATTTTAAGGACTTACGCGAAACAATATTTATTATTAAAAATATTTTTTTAATTAGTTTTATATACCTCTGTTTTAAAAAGTAATTCTTATTTGAAAAAAAATTTTAATGAATAAATAGCTTTTAAAATATTATCATAATTTTTAAGATAAAAAGTTTTTAATACTTTAAACAAAGATATTATATCGTACTCCAGATATAATGCAATATAATTAATATTCCATTAATAATTTGTAAGCGATAAGATTTGATAAATTATTATTAATAATTTTGACAATGCAATACACTAAGAAAACGCTATGAATGATTATTTTATATTATTAAAAAAATAGCTTTTACCATTACAAAATAGCATATTTTTTTGTATTTTTATATGTATTTCCCTAAATAAACTAAATTAAATTAAATATAAAATAGAAAATGATTAGAAAATAGTAGTTGTAATTTCAATAACATATGATTCGAATGTAGCTTTGACATAAGCCTTTGATAAACAAATACCAATTCAATTTTAATAATAATTATTAAATTAAGATTTAGAAAAAAAGTATTTTAATCTTGATATGCTTAATTTTTCTGTATTTCAATAATGCACCTTTGATACCTAGATTATTCTGAATCAATAATTTTTAGATTCAACATTTAAATTTGATTTTATCTGTAGAATAAAAGGTATATTTTGCAATATATATTTACAAACTTTAGGATTCAAGTGAAGTTATTCTTTTTAAATAAATTATATAAATGAATATTGAATTTGTATATTTCTGTAAGATAAATGCAAAAAAATATAAGTAGTAATAATAATAATAACAATAATAATACTAATAGTAAAATTAATTTTTTCTCGCAAACATCGTTGCAGCAATCTATTTCGAGGCACTGTTCAGCCGACAAGACCAAGACGCAAAAGGAACAGAAAATAAAATATATGACATGTGCATTTTCATGGAAAAATAAACAATAAAAAATAAAAAATAAAAACGAAGTAAATGAAAACTAATAATAGAGGAGACGCTTCGCTATTTCTCCATGAAGATTCTTCTGTAGCCGGTCTCAGCTGCTCAACCAACCGGTCGTGGCTTGGCAACTTCTTCTTTTCGAGGTCTTTATGCGCACAGCCACTCCTGGAAGACTACCATGAAATTTATAAGTCAATATGCGCGTAAGCTTCAATGTCATTCTGTACTGGTAATTATTATTTAAGACTATGTCGTTGAAATGCACTGAAATATTTTGAAAACATTAAAAACGTATACTTTTTCGTATAACCGACGACGAGATTATTATTTTAGCAGCTGCAAACTTACGATAAGATATAATAAGAGAATTTCTTTTTTAATTTGATATCGTAATTCCGTGCATTTACTACAATCTACGCAAGCAGATTTTGGACAAGTCTTTAAAGCTCGTAAAATCAATATCTAGTATAAAGAGTATAATTAGAAACGGTATCCATAAAAAACTACAAAATGAATTTTATATCAAAAATATTTTTTACAATGAAATGCTTCAAACATTTAATCCGTTAGTTCAATTTAAAAAATGTTTAATTTAATAAAATATACAAAAATTTGTTTCAAACACAGAGGTCGTCATTCAATTTATAAAAATGTTCATATTACATACAAACTCATATTACATTTATATTACATACAGTATAGTTCAAGTAGAAACTCTCAAATGACTTTAAATATATATATAATTTAAAAATATCTTTCAAATATTCATACGAAATTATAATCTTGTAAAAAGAATTTATATACATTATATATTTTTTATAGTTTTCCTATACGTTTTTTAATTTATAATAGTGATATTTAAAATTTATTATACGTAAAAACATTGTTTTTAATATGCTTTTTTATTACCATACATTTTCCGAATACTCTAGAGGGTTGATATTATTATAATGTATTAAAAATATACGCATATTAGTTATGGATAAATACGTGAAAAGAATATAATTTTTGTCTATTTTTCATTTCTCATTTTTATGATACATGAATTTATAAAGAATATTATATAAGTAGTTAAATACTGATCTAAGTCAAAAAATTTTATTCTATGACTATATTAATTTTCTAAAAATTACATGTGTCTTGAAAATATTATATAAGAGTATTTTAAAATATTTATTTTTTGATTTGTTTATTTTATTACATAAACTAATAAATTTTTCAATAGTCTAAATCTTATGATATTTATGTGTATATATATATTTAAAGTTTATTAAAACCTTCGTAACAACGTAATATTACTAAAAATCAAGTAAATTATAGTAGTATTTACTCTAATTTGTGGCTTTAATATTTAATTTATTATTATTATCACTATTATTATTTTATTAATAATTTTATTAATAATGAAACTTGGAATGTCAAATAATTAATACAGTGGCCAAACAAATGTACATTTAAATTCCACTTATTTGCTCTATTTTAATTAGTTTCTTTTTAAGCATAACTATAGAAATTAAATTTATTTCTTTATGTAAAACTTAAAAATAATTGTATTGTATGGATTTTTTAAATAATTTAATTAAGTTTAATAATATATCAAAATCACACAGGCTTAGATAATTATTTTTACGAAATCTATTTCAATATTTTTCAAATTTCATTCATTCAGTGAAAAATATATACAAATATAAAAAAATTTTAATTGATAATCTTTTGTATATTTAATCATGACCTTTCACCAGTAATTATGCAAATTTGACACTGAATCTCGAAATTAATTATTTGCAATGTTATGATTGATATTTTTTTAGTAATGTGTACAAAAGACAAATTAGTTTAAAATTTTTATTTTACACAGAATGTTTCATTTTTGGCTAAATTTAACGTACATACTTTGAAGATAAAATATATAGGTAGGCTTAATACGTTTGTTGATACAAAATAACTTTTATAGTTGATATAGAATATTTACTTTATATTTTTTAATTTATTATTTTTATATAATTTAAAAATAAAATTTAAAATAAGTAAATTTTTGTGAATTGTATAATAAAACAATTCGTTATTTTCATTTTATATTACACTGTTTAGACCTATTTTAGCACAGATACATTGTTAACAAAGTTGCTATTAAAGAATAATATTTATAAATTCATAAAAGAAATTTTTTTCTTTTTATTTAGGCATATTACTGCTATTAAAAGTGTACAAAAATATTCATAGTTCAATTCATTTTAATTTTAATTCAATTCATTATTCTAATCACGATATTTGATTCAAATTATTCTTTCAATAACATTAAAAATTAAGAAAAAATTAAATTTTTTCTAATTTTTAAAAATTTTTTTAATTTATTTTAATTTTCCAACTTTAATTTGAAAAAATATATTAAAATAATACGAAACTGTATTTAAGTAACATAAGCATAATAAATAAATAAATAAATAAATAAATAAATAAATAAATAAATAAATATATATATATAAGTTATGTTTAATTTAAGGATGTAAATTTTATTACTCTAATTTTAAATTTTACGCAGAAGATTTTCAGCTTGCATTCTTAAGTAAGATCGTGTGAAATCATCAATGTATCCATCGGTAACGGCGGATTTAGTCAACTCTTTAATTTTGTAAAAGTACATATCTTGTTTTCGTAACGAATAATAAAATTGATATACGATGTGCGATAATCTTTTGGCTTTTTCATACGATTCATTTAATTTAATTTTTTCTCCGAAAAGATGCTTATTGATTTTCTGGAAGATTCGATAATAGTAAAAGACAAACCAGGATTTGTAAAAGTACCAGATTACCTCTACAAACGAAACGTAAATTGAATTATTCGATTCTGGATACTCTTTGAGAGGATTACAAATACAACCTGACAAACAATACGTTAGTATTTGACAACATCTAATACCGACTTCTAAGGATTCCTGATTAGCTCCGCATTACCTTTCACCGAAACATACAATTCGAGTGTTCGTTATTTATTCATTATTTTAAGGGCTATGAATGCTTTACTGAGCTATCATTTATAGATAACTCAGTTACTTTTAAATAAATTTTTTACAACTCATAATATTAATTAAATATTTTACATCGGTAAATAATTTATTTTAATTTTTTAAAAAGATACTGTATTAAATCTTTGTAAATTTGAAAGTAATACAGAAAGAAAATATGGTTTAATTAATATATTTTACTCCATCAAGAATTTCTAACCTCACTTCGAATCATATATTCAAAACAAAACTACACAAGAAATAAATTTTACTTGTAGTGAAAAATGGGGAAATGATTCGGAGTCATAAGTTAAACAGTCTATTAATCGTAACAATTCGTTAGGAAATAAAGAAAAATCGTATTACCTATTATAAATAGGTCTAAGTAATCTTAATAGCACCCGATTATTTAATGCATGGATAAACGTTTGTTTTTAAAATTTATCGGCGCTTAGTCTTACGTAAGGTTTGTAATACCGAAACAAATGTCCAATGATTGCATAATAATCAACATTGATAGCAATATAATTTAATATAGTTTATTATTACTCATTAAAAATAAGTCTTATAACTCTATAAATAATTTCGATAAACATCATTACGTTTTAATTGTAGAATCAAAATTAAGTTGGAAAGGAAATTCAAACGGTGATCTCGTTAAGAGATAATAAAGTGCAAATGTTATTTTTTCTAAGCCGATTTCTTCTTCTCTCAGTATGTTTCACATTCGTATATACATAATTTTTTATGATCTAGCGAATTAATAGTTTATGTTTATTCATTAGTAATTTTAACGTTTAAATAGCTTCTTCGCTTCCGTTACGCTTACTACAATTTATCTCAACAATCAACATTAGATTTAATAATAGAATTTAATCGTTTTATAAATTCGATGATCATTGTTCCTTGCATTAATACAATTACCAAAACATTAAATTTACTTGTTTTATTAAAAAATTTCTTTGAAGAGATCTCATTGAAATCTAAGCAAAAATACTGGTAATGCCGATGTTCCTTTTATAGAAAAATGTGCTTACTTTTCGAAAACATGATTATGAGGGGAGGAATATCGACGGGATCATTAACGGTTGGGTAGGGGAAAAGAGGGGAAGAAAGGGTATTATGGCACAAGGCAGAGCATAACTTTGGAACCAATGAGACAATGAAAGAGAGAAAATCGATATCACGACGAGATGGAGTACTAGGAAACGAAATAGCACGTGAAGCGCTTTGCAACTTATTGCGTGGGTACGTATGCATGTGTGGACAACATTATATCAAATGGCTTGAAAATATTCTTTTTTTACACATTTTTACATTATTATGCTTTAAATAAACGTATCGCCCTCGAGCAGAGGAATAGCTTATTCCCAGATATTAAACTTAACATGCATTTCGACGTTTGTTGCAGTTTTTAAATCGAATAAAAGAGAACGGAAATACACATACAAATAAAAATGTAATAAATTAAGGTTAGTAAGCCGTAAAATTAAATATCTAACTACTTTAGTATAGAACTAGGATGTAGTAAGAAAAGAGAAACTATGCACACTATCTAACGGGATAGTTATTAGCAATTTCTTTGGCAAAAAGGATGCGTAAGCCTTTCTTCTCGATTCGCACGCAACTTTTCTGCATCGCTTCATTTTTTATTAAATGTGTAAATGAAAGCGTATTCGATTGTGGTAATATTTTTATACTACAGAATAAATTTTAAGGAAATAATAGTTACATCGTTATTCATAGAAAACATGTGAATAATGCCAAGTATTATCATACGATAAAAAAATTAAACATATAATAACAAATAATTGAAATATTTGCAATACCGAATTGATAACAGGAAAAACTTTATATTTAAGAAATAAAAAAAATAGCTCGGATCTTGGTAGTTTCGATATTTGTATAAATAAAATTTCTAAGAACGTATTTATGGTCGAATAATTTTATTAAATAATTTGAAATTAATCTTATAAAGGATACGCATACGCGTAAAAAAATTTGTGTATAAGAAGAAAAATATGAATAAATCTTGATTAACCGGAAATATTTTAGAAATAAAAAATATTTGGTATTTATATATAGAATTCGCACACGTGCATTTAATTGTATTTCGTTCGACGAATACCCGTTTAATAAATTGACACGAGATCGTTTCGTAGCGTATAGATACGTAAACACGAAATATTCAGGGTAAATAACCTCGATTTGGAAGTCATTTAAACAAGGCTACACGATTATAAAATTTCGCGAGAAAATAATAGTCCAATAATGATTAAGAAGAAAAGAACAGAGGCGAGGTTCGACGCGCGCAGAAAACAACATCGATAAAAAACGGAGTTCGTTAACGGCGGACCTAAAAAAGAAAGAAAACATCGGAAAAAAGGAAGAAAGGTTACGGGGAAAACTCACAATGTATTCGCGCACGGTATTGTGGAATATCTGCTCCCTAATATCCGCCTCATCTTCCATCTTTCGGGCTCTCGGTATCTTCAGCAGGATTCGGGAGTTGTAGCTCGGGGCCACGCGACATATTATTCCTTCTTATGTGGATTCGAGGAGCACCACGACGACTTCGTTGATCATCCAAATAAACGCACAAAATCTCGTTGGTTGCTCGGCTCCGACCAACGACTCTCTCTCTCTCTCTCTCTCTCTCCCTGTCTCTTTCTCCTTCTTTATACGATCCAATGCTCCGCACTCATCGCGCTTTATTCCCCGTCGCTCCGAGTCGTAATTTCAAAAGGCTAGGATCAAAATCACACCGAGGACGCACATATTTCACTGTTACGCACAGACCGTGTCAAGCTCTCTTCGTTCTCTCGCGCGCGTTAAAGGGAGGCAGGAACGTCGACGAATCGTTTCTCTCGTTCGAACTCTCGTGCACTCAACGAATAAAGACGGACGAACGATGAATCCACGTCGCTACTCATCGAGACACTGCGACATTATATTTTCTCCGTCCGGCGCTTCGTGCATTGTGCGAGAGTACAAAGTGTATAAAGTGTGAGTGCGCGCGTTTCGCGTTATCCCTACTTCGCTCGCCTCGTACTTGACGTGTCTCATTCGCGCTTAAAAAATACGTATGAGCGCAAGGACGTGTACGTGTATGTGTACATCTTACGCACACGCGCGCACGAAACGCATATATAGTTCAGCTGTTTCTCGTTGCTTACGTCGTTACGGGTGTTTCTGACGTATTCCGTCACCGATAACTTCACTCGCCCTCTTATCGACACTTTTTTCCTATCAACCGTCAACCTTTTGAATCGCATCTTTAACGTATTTTTTCTACCTCGGTTCAACGAATTTTCATTCTAATTTTCAACTTATCTTGCACGATACGTTTTTCTCGCGAGTAATTTTCGTCCTTTACGGAGCGTAATGTAATTATCGATGATATTCTTCCTTCTTAAAATAATTCTTAAATGTTTATTTGTGCATTATTTCTATTAATCTTAAAATCCGTTACTTTTCTATTTAAAATTCCCAAACGAATCATTTAAATTCAACGGATTTATAAGGAAGAATTTTCTTAATTTGTTTTAAATAAAACTGGACGCCTAAAGAGAATTACAGTATTATTTAAGCATAAATAGTAAGGGATCGCTAAAAACTTATTTGAATGAATTTTACGATAAAAAATAAGATATTGTACAGGTTTTAGTTTTTTTCGTACAAATATTATTTGTATAAAATTCTTAAATAAAAATTTATGAAAATTTAGATGAAATGGTTACAAAGATATATTATGTAAAATAGGATTAAAATTGTTTAAATAGGTAACACAAAGAAGTTTGCTAATGTTAAAAATATTTAATACTTACTATTTTATAATTTTCGAAATGTCTGTAATAACACCTAAATAAAAAACACATTTTAATATTAAAGATTCAAAAGATAAATTCAAATATATTATATAAGATTTTGAGAGGATTAACAAATAACAAAGTGAAATTTTCTTAGAAATCATTGTTTTTCCCTTTAAAATCATGTATATAATATATAGCAATAAATGGCTACATTCATTTATTTTAAGTATATAAATTTATAGAAATTTATTGTATAATCAATTGCATAAAGCTATTAACATTATTTGATTCACGCATGAAATTGACTTACGCGCAATAGACACTTTTTCATATTCGCAAAATTTTTCATTTATTCTATAAATAGTTAATTAAATCAAATTCACTTATATATAACTAAATTTAAATGAAATTTTGTTACTTTCAATTGCTATTAAAATTATTATTACTAAATATACTTCAACGCACCGAATAATCTATTTGAAAGACGAAAATAGTAAGATCATATTGTGCCTTTTTTATAGTTTTGTGTATAAATATGTATTGTCAGTAAAAGTTTTAAACGATTCGATAAGTTTTAAATATAATCTACAAAATTCTGGTTTTGAACTCTCATTTTAAGAAATTCATGATATAATTAACTTTTTCTAATTAGACAACTAATTACGATTATTAATTAGCAACTTTAATATATTATGTCAGTCAATTTGTTTTATATTCACAAAAAATCTTTGTACTTGCAATCTCTATTAAAATTAATTTTTGAAGAATTTTGAGTCAGCATAGAATATTTTCAATATTAAAAAAAAATACGATTGTTTGTAAAATATAAATTTTTTGTAGCAATGGCTAATTTTTTTTTATTTTTATCAGATATGTAAAAATTAAAATATATAATCTACTAACATATTTTTTATTTAATTTTAGATTTTTAAGCAATCTATTTTAACTATAATTTGAATAATTTTATAAGCAAAAGTTCTTTTATTTCACAATAATATAAAATTTATTGCTTAAATATCATTAATCAGAAATAATTTATAACATTCTATTATACTGACTCATAAAATTCAAATATATTTTTATAAAAATTAAAGAATATTTAATGTGCGCTTGAAAAAAAAAAAAGTAATAAGTAATTTACATTCAATTTCGCTGACATTTTTAAAAACTATTTTAACTTGGCAAGGAACATAGCATCTGTTTTAACTGATTTGTAAGCGAGTGCATCACAATTGTCGTTGAAAAAGTCCAAACAAGTTGTAGTTTATTTTTATTTTAATATTTTAATATTGAATTTTCACTTTGATAAAATAGTGTTTCAAAGAAAGTTCTTATAAAGAAGTAAAAATATGTTTTAGACTTTATTCTACGAGTTTTTATACATTGTCTTTTATTATACGTTATTTGCTTTATTATATAAACGTAGCACTGATCTAAGCTAAATTGCTCAAGATTCACTGGCATATAAATTTCGTACTCATTAATGTCAAATATGGATGTAGTAAATTATCACAAAGAATTTTTTTAATGAATCCACATTGATAACAAAAAAATAAAAATTAATTAAAAGAAAATATAAAGTGAAGTAATTAAAAAATTTCCACATTCTTTAAAAAATGCTACTTTAAATTTTATATGCAGTAAATTTTCAAAAAAATTTTCTTTTTTAATTCATATAAAACTTTCTAATTCTTTGTTTATAACGACACATGCAATGAACAAAGCAAAATGCTTATATTCTAGTGCACTTAAGGTCATTAAGCAACAACTTCGCCAAAATGTTTATGACCTGTTTCCGTGGCATGCTTCTGTGCAGCTTCTGAACCACTCAGTTTCACATCACAAATCATACACTTTAATGTAAACTTTTTAATATTGGTGTACTGATGACTAGATTTTGCTTCTTGAGCTAAATTAGCAGCTTGACGTAGAATCACTTCATTTTCAATTGGGAACATTGTTTGAATATTTCCTCCCTAAATAAAATAGCAAACTTAAATAATTTTAATGAAAATAGACAAATTTTGTTTCACTAATATTGTTTACTAGATCCATGCTATTTTCAAATTTATCAATAATTTTATAACTATTATTTAAATCACTTACATCAAGCGATTCCAAATATAGGGGGTCGTAATGTATGCCATCAAAAATAAGAAAGACTCTTTGAGAGTAACGTTGATCTTCACCAAATCTATTTATTATTCCATTACTACTGTCGACAACAGCAATTTCTAGTCCATAAAATTTGGATAGTATTGCCAACTCTATTGCGCCACCCCATGAATTTGGCCTCATTATCCATTCACAGTATTCAAGATTTGGTTTACCTAATATTGCTTCGCAATATTCTTCTGGATTAGCTGCAACGGTATTTGCTATAATTTCTCTCATACCATGTGCACAACTTGGATCTACTTTTCCTATTTTATAAAAAAATAACACATAAATTTTTTTTATATTCATAAAAGAGTAAAAAAATTTTAATTTCACTCAATCAACAAGTTTTAAAAATGCAATTATATATGAATTTATTTTATAATAAAATATTTTTCTTAAAATAATACGAAATATACAATGGATAAAAAGATTTTTAAAAAGAATAGAAAAGGTCAAATTCAATTTTATTATTTTTATGTAAAAAGATTATTAAATTTCATAATATGTAAGAGTAACTATGTCATGTTGAAACTGTTAATAATATTTAACTTTACAATATTATGTACATCGATTTAATATAATTTTATATATTATGCAAGCAAATTAAATTTAATATTGTAATTAATTACCATTCAGAACAAATCCAACACTAGTAAAAAGACATGAATCATCAGCTGGCACAACCATTTTCATTAAAATTCCAGGACAATCGTCAAAATCTAAGGTATCTGTGATATGTGTACGAGGTGTATCTAATACCTTTTGTTCGCCATTGTACACATTGAGTTTCTCTTCTACAATTAGAGTTTCTCCAGATAAAATATCACTCTCTTTCAATGTACTATTGATATTACTTAAATTAAGAGCTTTAGGTGGAAAACCTCGAAGTACATGTAGCGCTTCTGTTTGAATTCCAGTGATTTCTGATAATTTGTTCTTTAATTTTGTTACACTGTCTTGTGGCGATAAGCTATCTACAACTTTTTGTCCAGATTTTGATTTTACTCTTATCACAAAGTTTTCCATTTTTAATAATTGGTTTTGTATTTCAAAGAAATTCTTAAATGAAATTAAATACACATAAAAATATAAATTAAATTTTTATAAAACATTATTTTATAAGATCAATTTAAATTTTAAATTAGTAATTTGAATAATATATTGCTACTAAATACTTTTTAAGGTTTATAAACAATTAAAAACTTTATATTAACATGTATTTTGTAAATAAAATTATGTTTTTATGTTAACAACTATCTTAATACAACTAAGCTGTAAACTTCAACAAAAACCATGAATAAATATTGTAAACAATTAATTATTTTATTAACATTTACTACTACATAATAGACACTGTAGAACAATGTATATATAAGTACTTACAAAACAAATCAATTAATATTAAAGGCATTTTATTTAAAAATCGTTTAAAAATAAATACAAAGATTAAGAATAACAAAGTATTGTTAAAATTAAATTTAAATACAACAAAAAGAGCATGATTCTGTATAAAATGAGAACTTGGCATTCTAAAATAAAATTTAATAAAAAAGCTTTTTAACTTTGTAAAATTTTATTAAAGATAATTAAATTAAGAAATTTATTACAATTTACCGTATTTTCAGATGATCAGCTGATTAGATAATTTTCTGAGGTCACTGCCGAAAGTTTCAACATGTCACAGCAATTTCTTTAAGGCAAAAATTTAATCAGATTAATATATATTTAATAACCTTACAAAAATTGATAAATTGTCGTTCAAACTAACTTCAAACAAATTATATTCGACAAATTATTACGCGTTTACATAAAAATAATTTTAAAACCTATAATTTAAAAATAAAATTTGATTTATAAAATGATTAAAATAGTAAAAATCGGGACGGTAAAACGCTTTAAAGAAATGGCGACGTAACCTCAAAGGCTAAATCCACGCCAAGAGAAAAAGTCTCGAACATACGTCACACCCTGTTATATTTAATATTTGGCTAACCAATTCGCGTTGTTTAATTCTTCACATGATCAAATCCCGCCAAATTTAATATCTTGTACCTTCTTAATATAAACAATTATTGACTATAAAATAACTATTAAGATTAAGTTTGACGTTCTTCAAATTCAAATAAAAAGAATAATAATGATAATTCTTGTTAATTGAAAATTAAAACGTATTTGAATACAATATAGATTAATAATATTAAATTAGATAGTTTAAAACTTACTAATTTATTTATTAAGAAAAATAATAATACTATCGCGTAAAAGTTTTTACATATACAAAATGAAATGTTTTTGATGAGAAATATACAATATTATAAAAATAATTTTTGTTTCATAAATGAATTTTTACGATGGTAAAACAATAAAATTAGTTGTCTAAGATTTATGAAATAATTACATAAATAAAAATGTAAATTGTTTTTTTAAAAATATTATCCATATGAATAGATACAATATTTAGCATTTTAGTTACTTTCAGAAATGTTTCACATGATTAAACACTTTAAACTTTAAACTTTAAACTTTTTTTTGATGAAAAAAATGGAATAATACTAAATTTACTATAAAAATTTTATTTGTATTACAAATACTTCCTCGATATTAAGAAAAAATATTAATTGTTATAAATAATTATATTTGTCAATATATCACATGTAGATAATATTTAATGATTATTATTGTTTCTAGTTTAAATTTAAACGAAAAGAGACGAATACAAAATTTTAAAGTAACTTCTAACTTAGAAAGTGGAATTCTAGTAATATAAATACTAAAACTTTATTATCAAAGCTATGCTATGATAAACACTACTTCTAAAGTTTGTAAATAGAGATATTTATTAATGATAATAGAAGTATATAAAATTTAATCATGTTATTTATAATAAATTTTCTACCTATTCATTTAAAATTACAACAAACATTATTTAGGATTTAATATTTTAAATATATTAAACTTCAACTTTTTAAAAAATTTGTAAAATTTATTTTTTTTTATAAAATACTTATATATGTAAAGATAACGATCGCATTGCAGAAATCTGTATTTATAATAATAGATAGTACAGATTCAGTTAAAGTAATTTAATAATATTATTGCGATTTTAAATATAAATTTAAGAAATAAATTAATTGCTTCATATAATTATAATTCAATAAAAATTTATTTATAAAAAATAAATTAATATAATAAGATAGCTTTAAATATTTCTACAAATATTAAAGTTACAAAAAAGTAAGTAGAATAATACTATTTTATAATTTAGTTTTTTTAATTTAATTTTCGTTGCGATATTGTTTGTTACAGAAATTTGATATAACTTCATATAGTTTTATATTTTTGATTTATAAAAGTATTTTTTTTTATGTAATAAAACTAAAAGGCATGTAATAAATAATATGTGTTATACAAATTTAATGTCTAAAGGCAAGTGTTGGAAATTTTCTATTTAATATATTTATATTATATTTAATAAATGTTTAATTGAAAAATTTATTAAAATATAAATATGTAAAGGTTAGAATATATTTAGATAAATTAAGATTTATATTAATAAAAATTTTACATAAATTAAAAAATTATGATTATAGATAATGAACAGAGAAATAAACGAAGCACCGCAACTGCCAACTTTAGTACGAGGACAACAAATACGAAATGTAATTTTTTCAAATTGAAAATTTATTTACGAAACAATTATGTACACATAATTTTTTAAAAGCATCAGTAGGTGATGGGTAAATTAAATAGAAAATTAAATACTTATAGTTATTGCTAATTACATAATTAATAATCAAAATTTAATTTTGACTGAAAGGTAGATTTATTTTTTATTTTTCAAAATAAATTAAGGTTTGGTATTACTTACTACAATAGTGATTGTATTGTAAATAAAAGCATAAATACTTAATGTAGATAGATATAATGATAAATATATTAGATAGTAGAATTCCTAATGTATATAAAAGTACATTTTATCTGAAAAGTAGATATAAATTTATAAAACTGATAATGACTTATTTACGTTTTGCAGTCACAATTTTAATTATTACTCAATTCTTCCAAATTACTAATATTATGATTGTGTTTTTAATTCGAGACATAATATATATTTAGATACTAAAAATTAATAATTATAAAGAAACTAAGATTGATGTATTACTGTTTTATAGTTAATCATTAATTTATTTTTTATTTTCAAAATCAATGAAAAAAATTGGTAAATATAAATCTAAAGTAATAAATAATAATATAATATATTTAGTCAATCTAATACTATTATACTACTATTTTCATTTACAATTTATATGAAAATTTTAGAACTTAGACTAAATAGAATATATCTATTTCAATTTTCTTACTTTTATTTCCTTAAATTTTAATTTATATATATAACAAAAAATATTATGGTAGTTAAAATTTGATATTTAAATGCATAAAGTTATTATTAAACACAAGTTTTAATTTTATGTATTTAAAAAGTAATAACCGAGAAAAGCTCATTGAAATTGAAATTTAGTATGATCTAAACTATGTATTAAATTAATAGAGTTAAAAACGGCTCGTCAATAAGAAAATTGATTATCACATAAATTACATAAATTTTATTTTATCTAATTAATTATTTTATTAACTAAACTATTTTATAACATATTCAAATAATATAATTTATTAGTAATAATGTTATTCACATAATATAAATATTTTGAAATATTTGTGAAAAAGGGCCCTTTTACCATCACCGTGACAAAAAGTATGGTACAGCATCGTAACAAAGAAAATCGTGATTTATTAAAACATTGGCAAGAAGAACAAAGACGTAGAAATATGCAGGAAATGTACTCAGGAAAATTCGCTGAATCGGATGTCCGAAGACAATTCATCCGTAAAGTTTTTCTTATTCTCAGTCTTCAACTAGTGTTTACAGTACTAATCGTCTCTATCTTTCTTTTTATGTAAGTACTTTTGTTTAAGTTTAACTACTTTTATACTTACATGATTTTCATTTGTATAAATATAATTGTCTAGTCAAATTATTGATTTGAATTTTTCGGATAATATTCATAATTATTACGCTATTTATAAAATTAAAAACATTTTTAATAAATTTTGTGAATATATAAAGATTAATTTTCTTTTTTTACTATAAAATTTAATTGAATTATTATTTTCTATATTAGAAAGAATTGCAATATTTAGATCTTTACGATTGTTTATAATACTTGTTTTACAAATTTTAAATTTTCAACCTAGAATGTACAATTTTATTATAATAAAGTTACATCTTTCAGTCACATCTACTCATTACTACTCATTACTACAGTAGCTGAATTAAAAATTATTACAAGCCATGTATATCGATAGAATATCTGTATATATGAGCAATAATATTATAATGTAAATAATATTTTTTTAGAGAGGAAGCAAGAAAAGTACTTCAAGCGTATCCTTTCTTATGGATGATTGCACTGTACGTATATATTTTATTTTTTATTATGAAATATACAATCGAGATTCTAAATTTATTTAATTGATCAAATGTTAAACAGAGGTGTTTTCATTTTTTCGTACATCACGGTTTCCTGTTGTAATGTTGCAAGACGGAAAATATCTTGTAATATCATACTTCTCGTTTTACTTGTGAGTAATTAAAGTACTAACCGATTACCATTTACAAAAAAGGCTATTGTTTTTATCTTTTCCATAATTAATTACTCCATAAGTTTGTATATTCAAGTTTCGATATACAATAATAATAATAACTAGTACTATATTTAAAAAGTTTAACTTTAATATCAATAGCGTGAACTTTTTAATATAATTTTCCTTTTATAGACGGTATCACTCTCTTACTTGACTGCTGTAGCATCCGTTCACTATACACTCGATGTTATATTAATAACAGCATCTATTACATTATTGATCACGGGAATAATTTGTTTTATCGTCACTTTTACTAAAGTAAGAGTTAAAAATTTATCATAAGTTAATTTTATTGGTTTTTAGCCACTGTAAATTTATAATTAAAATTGTATTCGATATCATTGTATATCGATAATAAACTAAATTTTAAATATTCTTATACTAATATTCATAAATTTATAATGAATAAATCCAAATAATATAAAAATTGAAATTAAAAATTCTAATAATGGTTATGAAATTTTTTTAGTTTGATATGACGAAACGTAGTGGATTTTTGGTGATTATCAGTATTGCAGCAACTGTTACTTTGATAGCTATGGTAATTGCTTATTGTATTACGAACCTCTCAATTTTACAAATGGGCATTGCTATTGTTGCAGCACTTTTAATCACAATAGTAAGCATTGTATATTTCGAATTTAAATATATATATTTTAAAATTTGGTTACCGATAATAAAGAATTTTTTTTATTATATTATAAATAAGATACCTTTTTAAAAATCTTATGGAATTTAATTTTATTAATATTTGAATCTTATGACAAAGATATGTTTATTTTTAAGATTATAAATAATATATTTTTAAAATATTACAGTTTATAATAGGATGTTTTAATATTGAATAGTATTGAATAAATATTCATTTAATTATAAATCATACTAATTATAAGAAAATAGTGTATTTCTTTTTGAAATTATACATAGTATTTATAAATACTAAAATTTTCTCACAGATTAAATTAATAATTTGGAAAAATCTTTGATCTAAAATCTTAAATAATTAAAAAAATTAATAAGAGCTTTAATTTTTAATATATTAATATTAATATATTCCTGTAAAAATATAAAATTTTTTTTCTATCAAAGAAAAACTAGATTAGTAACATTTTGTTCAAAGTTATTTAATTCTTATGGTATTAGTTAATATCACATTAAAATATAATGTGGTATAATTACTTACTTTTTAATCATATTCTTTCATAAATTGTTATTATGAATTGTTAGAAATAATATCACGTTTTTAATATTGAGCCGAGGCTATACTTACAAAGAAATTTATTATTCGGAGATTTAAATAAAAAAAATGAATATATATTCAAATTAGTAATTTCATAAGAAATAAATCTTTATATTATTTAAAAAATTTCGTAAATTATTTTATTAATAGATGTGTAATAGAGATATAGTTTTAAATATTAATCAAATATATATTTATTTATTATAAATATAACTATATTTCAGTTCTTGTATTTTGACTTGCAAACGATAATGGGAGGCAAAACCATACAAATTAATCCAGAAGAATATGTCTATGCGACTACACAACTTTATGTTGACATTCTTATGTTGTACAGATATACTTTAATTTTTTGGGGTGGAGCCGAATAAAAATATAAAATTTTTTTATGTTTATTTGCAAATTGTAAATAAATTTAAAAGTAAAAAATTACGTTTTTTAAAAAATATATAAAAAAATTCAAGTAATCATTATTACTCAATTAATGTTATAACTAATATTACTTTTTTATTATAAACATTTGATACATTTATATTTATTTATATGTTAAATATTTTTTTGAAAAAAAGAAAAATTACGTTAATAAATCAAAATAAACTTTAAAGTGTGTTTTAAATTATTACCAAAATTCTTAAGTTTTTATTTAGCATATTTTTATATAATTATGTATTTTATATCTGTAATGATTTCTTTTTGAGTTTTTTAAAAAAGTTTTTTCAAGAATTTAAAAAAACAATTAAATTACTATTAGAAAAATATTGGTTAAGTATAATATCGAGAACATCTTAAATTATATTTTGAAACTAAATTATTACAAATTTTTTATAATAATGATGGGTTTTAGACTCAAGAACAAACACTTTAACTTAAAAATTAATTTTGATCCATTATTCAGAATTTACACAATCTAACATTTCTTGAGTTATGAATTATCTATAATTGTATTTAATCAAATTTATATTAATCATAAAATTTTTAACAAATTTATTATAAATATAGATTTATTTTTAAAATATTCAAGATTTTTAACATTTATGATTAAATTATTAGTTTCAAACTCTTTTATTTTAAAAAAATAAGAGTTACTAAATTGAATTAATAAATTGAAATACTTTTATTTTTTTTAAATTTAAAAAATATTTAAATGTACAATGTAAAAATAACATTATTTCGGTAGCGTGATGTACTGTGCGAAATTTTTCACTTTTTCATGAATGCAAAAGATAAATTTGCACTCGTAAACAACATTGGTAACAATTACTTATTATAAAAGGTACAATTCATCCATGATTTATGAATAAAATTAAATAAAGGAATGGTTAACAAATATTTATGTCTTTGCTCATAATTTATACTATGAAAATATGCAAAAGAACAATACAAAAAATATCAGTAAATAATACTATTAAAATACACTTACATAATTGTCAATTTATTCTTTCTTATAAATCAAGGTGACTGTCCTTTAAATTAATATAATAACCGAACTCGTAATTAATCGAGTATTTTTATGTATAGCAAAAATATTTAAAACATTCTGCATTCTTTGAAAATGTTCATTAATGTATAAAAAGTATTCTACACAGTCTTCTATTTCTTCTTGGAAACAGATAAAGAAATTAGTGGATTAGTCGATCGAGCTTGAAACTTTTTTGTAGCATTAGTTCCCGAGGTAGCTACATCCCTATCGAATTTCCGTTTTCTACGTCCAAGTCCTGATATCATTTTAAGTGAATCTGGTATTATATAGTCTGGAACGTCTTTTAAATGAGGTTGTATTCTAACCGTATGCAGGGCTTTGTCTTGCCTCAAAGACTGTAAGTCTTTTGGATTCTCTTCAAAATAGCTTTTCAGTTTATCACAAGTTAAAACTTCTTGTTTTATCTCTTTAAGTCGAGCCTCTCTTACCGCTATTCTAGTTACTGCCTTCCAAGCATCTCTTGCTCGATACCTGAGGGAACATTATTGACGGTATGTTAGGTTTTTAAAAAACTTCTTAAAAATGTTAAATTACAAATTAAAATTATAAAAAATTTATTTTTAAAATACTTTATGTACAAACATATAATCTTATTATGATAATTATAATGATAATTATATGATTATTATAATGATAGAAAACAAGATTAATAAACTATATAATATAATTAAACACAATTTATATTTTAAAGTATATTTACCTAAATCCTTCAACCTCGTTCAGTTTAAATTGATAAGTTCTGAACAAGTTTTCTCGATCATATTGCTTTTTTAATTCTGTTTCAACCTGATTTAGTACTGATCTTTCTCTATAGGCCACAAAACTTAGAGCAGTACCTTCGTGTTTTCCTCGGGCTGTTCGTCCTGCCCTATGTATATATGCATTAACATCAAGTGGAAAATCGAAATTGATCACATTGGAGACAAACTGAAAATCTATTCCACGCGCTACACCTGATTCTTTGTCTTTTCTACGTTTTCCTTTTTTTAGATTCATTGTATGAGGCTAAATAAAGTAATTTAAATTAGTGAGAAAATTATTAAATATTTTACTTAAAATATTAATATAAATACATATATTTTTAATAAATAGAGATCTTAAAATAATTATTCTAGAAATATTATAATAATATAGTTTATTGTAAGAGATTAATACTTAAAAAAAAAAGTTAAATTGATTATGTTTAATAAAATTTAAGTACCAATTAAGAATTTGTTTACAAATTTCGAGATTGGAAATAAAATTCTTATTAATTAAAATATTAAGTAAAAAATCGATTGAATTAAAATTATTTAAATTTCTCAAAATTATATTTATTTGAATGAAGCATAAAATTTTATATTAAATCTTACTTCCTCTAATGCTTTTTCATCGGAAGCTATAATTATATCATAAGTTCCAGTATTGAATTGTGTAACAGCTCTGCATCTTGAACTTGCTGGTAATTCAGAATTTAAAACACAAGTTGGAATACCAAATTGCTCAAGAAATAATTTCAATTTGTAACATCGATCTACCGTGTTAACAAATATAATACATTTTCCTCTGCAACAATTTGTGAAATTAATTTATTTCTGCTTATTATAGATATTAAAGTAGTGAAATAGTTATGTATTTAAAATTCCAATTACCTTATTAAATGTAATTTTAATAATGCATATAAAATCGCAGCTTTATCATTTTCTTCTGCTGCTAATGTATAGTGTGCAAGTTGTGATGGTGGAGCGAGTGACGGTTCTTGTAATTTTAAAATTGCTGGATTGTGCAAGACTAATTTTTTTAAAGACAACACATCTGCAGATAGCGTCGCAGATGCTAAGATTGCTTGATATATAGTTGGAAGATAACTTAATAAGGCTTTAATTTCATCTTCATAACCAAAAGAAAATATCTAGAACAATAAAGGAGCTTATTTAAGATTAAGTTTTTATATTTCAATATGAATTTTTTAGTTTTAACGTATTATGTACCAAATCAGCTTCGTCGATGATCAAAGTTTCTAGGGTCTTCTTAAGATGAAAATTTCTAGCCTTCAAATGTTGCAAAGCTCTACTAGGAGTAGCAATGACAATGTCAGGATTTTCAGCTAAAAGGGGTTTTTGAGTAGTGAGATCAACTTGGGCACTTATATCAATACATTTAACATCTCTGCTACATTTTGTTGTAAGATTTATACAAACTTCGTAAATCTGTTTACATAACTCTTTACTTGGAGATAATACTAAACACGATATTTGTTGATTCTGAAGCGTATCTTTTACGGAAAGAATTTTTTGAATTAAAGGAATAACAAAAGCTCCAGTTTTTCCAGAACCAGTTCTAGCTCTTACTAAAACATCTTTACCATTTAATATTAAAGGTATAGTTTTCTCTTGTATTAACGTTGGTTCTGACCAACCTAAGTTTGCGATTGCCTGTTGGAAATAATTATATATTATAATATTTGAAAAGTATATTTTTTGATAGACAAAAAAATATGTAAGTTGTCTTATATATTAAGATATTAATGTACAAATTCAGTATAAATCAACTTATATACTAAATATAAGATATACAAACTAAACTATTATAAACCATTGATTTGTATCATAAAATAATTGTATTAAATAAAAAGATTTGAATGAAATAATTGTAAGATAAATGTTTAATTATAATGTTTTAACAATCTATAACTAGATATAAATATTAATCCAATAAATACTGAATTGTTTTTTTAAGTTTAACCTCAAAAAAATACGATTACACACGGTATTTAATAAAGTGAATGCAAACCTTTAAAATTCTATCATCTAATCCGAATTCGTGAAATTGTTTTATTTTTTCTTCAGTTCCTTCTTCGGAAGGTTCATCCAGCGTGGAGGAAGTCATTATTTAAATATTTATACGCAAATGAAAGTAGAACAGTAAAGCAACACGTGCTGACTATTTGATTTTGCGCATTAGAATCGATACTCTCGTCGTATCCATGCGTTTCCACGCAAATTAAAAAAGTATCTTGGAATAAAAATACTCGGAATAGTATAAAACTGATATTTACGAGCTGTACATAATTCAATGTTATGAAAATTATAAAAAAATTATTTTTAAAATACAATTGGGTAGTAATATATCGACATCTTCTATATAGTAGAAATAATAACTTACTTTAGTGTTTAGTTAATTTATAATTTGTACTGAAGGATTTTAAAAAAATTTGATAATATCTGTTTGATGTCTATTAGTAATACTGCTTTTGGACAAACTCTTTGTTTTTAAAATGGTTAGGTTGATTTATTAGAAATAAGTCAATTCATATTATAATTCTCAATTATATTTTGAAATATTTCAGAAATTGAGAATTACAATGACTCATTATTTAAGTTATTAATTTCTAAGTTATTCACTATAATTTATATTTATATTAAATTTAGTATGTAATATAAAAAAAAAAATGGATATTTGTATGACGTTCAGGTTGATCTAATACTGGATGAATGGTTTAAAATTGTTTCAAAATTAATTTATATAGAAAAAATTATAACTCGATAGAGGTGGGTTTAGAGTAATATACACGATCAATATTTGATATTTTCCATGAAATCATTGATTAGTAGATCAGTATTAATTCTTTTTAAAATCTTTACATCGATAAAATATGTAATGCATTTTTATTATAATTTTAGAACTTAAGTTTAATATTGTAATATATTCATAAGATAATCTATGTTAATTATTTTGATAAATAAATGGAAAATATTTCTTGATAGATTTTTTGTATTTATAAAGTTATCGTTTAATAATATTATATAAACATTAAATTACAATGAAAAAGATAGAATTTTTAACTTTAAATACTATAAATATCTAATATAATAAGTATTGTAAAATCAGTATTGTATCAGTATTGTAAAATAAGAAGTAATAATAATTAATACCTTAGTATATTTTAAAATATTGTATTTATGATTATAAAATAAAATATATCCGTAAAAATTAAAAAATAAAATAATATTTTTTTTCAAAATATCACTCTTGATTTTAGTAAATATTATACTCAAAGTTTAAGTTAGATTTACATACTATGACAAATGTCTAAACTACATTTGTTTATAGTTTGCTCAAATCTTTTCTTTAAGTCTGCCCAGTTGCAAAGTTGACCTTTACAGTATTTCAAGATTAATGGGTTTTCACATATGTAAAACATAACTTTATTTGGATTTTTCTCTCCTTTGCACCTGCAAATTTAACATTGTTATATTAATATATTAATGTCTATTATAAGATTTTTCGTCAAGATATTTATTATAATTTGTAATAATTGTATTCGTTTTATAAACAAATTAATTAAATAAATTAATAATATATAATAAATAACAGAAAAAATAAGAAACAAGAAATATTATTTTAAAAAATATTACTATTATAAAAAATTTGTTCAAAATATGTAAATTTGATTCATTTATTTGATTCGCGCTTTATTAATAAAATATGCTAAAAAACTTATAAATATTCTAAATATTGGATTATTTACATATATAAATTAAGATTTTTATTATGTATAAGTTTTTAAACATTTATTTAAGAAAATAAATTGAATATTCAGATAATTTTTATTCATTATCTAAGCTAGATAATGGAATAATTTTCTCTACAAGGGTATTTTTAATAAAAGAAAATCCTTCTTCTCATTGAAAATAATATATAAATGAATTCTTATTAAAAATCTAAAGCATACAAAGTTTTTTTTCAAATAACTTATTCAACTGAAAAATATTTCTTGAGTCTTAGTACAAATTTACTTTTATATTGAAAGATGAACTAACAGAAATAAAGAAATCAGATATTATAAAATGTATATTAAAATATATAAGAAATTTTTATCAACTTATAAAAAATAGCCATGAGGTTCGCTGCAAATGGGGCCTGTAATGAAGTACGATATTTTCTATTTTTAGCAGAAGTATAATCTTCCGCCTTGATCGGTTTTTTATTTTCGAAGACTTCTAATGCCGCCATAAGCATCTGAACAGATAATGTATGACCAAAGTAGAAAACACCTTTAAGTTCATTCTTAGGATTAACTTTTTCCAATCGCCTAAAAAATAATTATCGAAATTATTACGTCAGAATACATTGAAATAAATATTAATAAATAATTATTACAAATACATAGTTTAAAAATTTATCCAACGATATTTTTACAAAATTTTAGTATTTTAATAATTCTATAAATTTATTTGTAACAAATGAATGAGAAGCACTATATAAAATTGGTATTTCAGTAGTATTTAATAAATATGTAATAATTGTATTTTTATATATTTTGATAGATATTAATATACATAAATTGTTATGAATATTTTATATTATCAGGTAAACATTTTTATGATAAAATAAGATTTTTTTTATCTTTATGAAAAAACAATGAACAGGATTGTTTAATGACTTACTTACTTAAAATGCTCAAACATGTTCTTGAGCGCAAAACAACCAAGTTGACCAGCAAATTTACGAGCTGGTCCACAATTGTAATAATAGGACAAATCTTCAGCATATTCCATGATTTTCAATTCCTCATTTTTAAATAGCATACACCAAGGAGACATTTGTATTTGATACCAGGCTGTCTCATAACGACATAAGCTGTACATCAAGTTAATCTGATCTAATAATTACAATTTATATTTCTTCATTTAATTTTTTATTTATTTACAATTACAAAGAAACAGTTTGTTACTTATTATTAGTTGTTTATAAAAATTATTTATAAGTAAGTTTATAATTAAAAATAATCTAATTACAATATATAAGTGAAATTTATCAAATAATTCTTAAATTAAGTTATCTCGTTCAATAAATATAATCTAGGTATAATAATTAATTATTAAACAAATGAATAAGTATTTTACAAAATTTCACCATCCTTTTCACTTTCTCAATGGATACATTTCAGTATCAGTACTCACCAAAAGTTAATACATTAGTAAAGCCAAGTCTATTACTGATATCTTGAACAAATTTCTTAAACACTGGTGATGCGATAAATCTGTCGCGTTCATCATTGATATGTTTCGCTTCGGTACTAGAGTCCCAAGCAGTGCAATTTCGGAATGACTACACGTAAAAATAAAGTAGATTTTAAGATATTCCAGATATGATTACATGTAGGTAAAATTTTATTGTATCCGTAACTATTCTTAAATTTAATATTTTAGAAGGTTTAGAACCATTAATGATGTTATTGTATTTTGAACGCAATTTTTTTTAAGTGACAACTTAAATTTAAATAATTATAATGATTAATTACTAAATTACAATTTTTTTTGAATCATTAAAAAAATAATCATACATATTATTTATTTGCTTCATACTATGTAGTGCCTGTATGAAATTCATTAATTTTGAATTATAAGGAAAATTATCAGTTACATTAATGTAAATTAACAGTATTACTATATAGTGTTCTTTATTTATATAATATAAGAAAATTAATATGTAAAAAAATGAAAATGTAAAAAAGTATGATTTATAATATGCATGTATCTGATCTATTGAAAATCTTTGAAATTCTGAAATTTTTATTAATAAAAAATAAACCTTCACTAATGCATATAATTAAACTGCGAGTATTGATACATAGTAAATATAAAAAAATGATCAAAGCTTTAATGTTTCTTATTCTTTAATTTAAAGTACTCATAAAATTAATATAGAACGTTGCTATGATTACTCAAAGTTACTGAGATTTTCTCGCTGATGTTTCATTATATTCCGTAATAAATTGAAAAATAAATTTTGAATATAATAATAAAAAAAGGTATTTAATTATAATAAATATTTTAATATTTTAATAAAATAATAATAGAGATACGTATGTATTATATTTTCTTTAATATTTACTTACTTGATAGCAATTTTTCAATTAGATTTAAAGTATCGAAAAAAGAGATAATAAGCAACAAATTACCACAAATAAGTTAAGATAATAAGTGCTTGTTACGTCAACAAATGATTGATATGAACTTTGATATCATACAAAGTATAGTAAAACTTTCTGAAGATTCAAAAAAAAATTAAATAACAAAATTTTTTAGAATTAATTAATATGTTTAATTAATTACTTACTTGTATAACTTTGTCTGAATCTGGCGTTGCTAAAGGTTTTATGACATCTTTTTTATTGAAAAAGCCATCAGCAAAAGCTTTCAAAGTTTCATTAGTGCGCTGAGAATTAGTTGATCTAAACTATAAATAAAATTGAAAATTTTTTTTTAATGTATCTTTAGTATAAATTAAAATATATATAATGTGTAATAGTTTTTTCCAATGAATGTTTTAAAAAAATGATATGAATTCTTAAAATTATGATATTTATAATACAACGTATATGATATTAGCATTGGCATTTCTCTTTATTATATAAATTAAATAAATCGTGAAGAAAAAATAGGCTTTAATTCGATTTTAATATTTTTATAATAAATGCTTTTATGATTAATTGATAAACACTTAAACAAGAACGGTAATAAGGAACATTCTTGGCGACCGCTGACTTTGCATATAATGCTATAACCGTTAAAACTTAATGACTGATATCATCGGTACCGTTATTATTCATCAAGCAAAAGCTTATTCTGCAAAAACAGAGAGCAAATTTTCAGTAAATGAATGGATTCTCTGTTTCTTCTTTTTATATGTATTTATAAGAATCCTTATATTTAGAAATTACGACAGATTGCGAAAATTTTCTGCCTACTGTAATAGGATTTCTAGCGATCATGAAGTGATTTCCAAATGGAACGATTGAATTTTTTTCATAACTAGGCTAAATTAAGAGTCATCGTTACGACAAAGAAAAAGCAAGCATACTAAGTTTGCTGACATTTACTGGTAACAGCTTTTGGAAGAGCGACATTGGACTTGTTTCTTTAACACCATCATAGGAAATCACTAGCGAAGGACTGAACTGATCTTTGGTTCACGTTTGAGAAATTGAAGAAAAAATCAAGTATAGAAATATGAATAAAATCAAGTATAAAAAGATGAATGAGACTTTAAAAATATTTTTTATTAAATAAAATCTTGTTAATTATATATATTATTTCTTATAGTCTTCTAAACCTAGAGAACATTTTTTTCATGATTTTAACTATTATTTTAGTCTAAAAATATTTAATTAATAAAAAATTAAATCAACGAATTATATAAATAGAATAATTATTACGAATAAAATTAATTTTGAAAGATATTTCTTTCCATTCACCGATTCCAAATAATAAAATATTTAATTATACATTGAAGTTGTATTTTTACACAATATATTTTATTGCAAAATTTTAAATAATTGTATTTAAACTTTTCATAACATGTATAATTTTATGTCATCATCATTGTCATCATCATTGTCATCGTCATTATTATCATCATTATTATTTACAAATCTAAACAATATTACGTACCTGATAATTAAGCAAGTCAACTGCTTTGGGATTTTTTACTGCGAGTTCTGGAAATATTTCTCTAACACGTTTTCCTATATTCTCAACTTCTTCTCTTCCTGTAGGTACTAATTTACCAACATATTTTTTATCTATATGCTCATCTAGATTCCATTGAGACAAATATTTTAATTTACCGGTACGTACGCAGCCACCTAAAAAAAATATTTAGCAAGTACATATTATAAATAAACGATTCGTTAACTTATATTTTACCTTATTATTCTATATTTTAATACAAAATAGTATATTTTTATAAAAAAAATTATGCCAAATTAGTTTTTAAAATTAATATATGTAGTTAGCTATATAATTATTCAGTGTAAATTATTTTATATACAAAAACAAATTTTGCCATTTATTTTAATAGTGTAAGTTCCAAGAAATAATACCAAGTTCATGTATTTATTTCATTACTATTACTTTATTGTTTCGTATTATTGATAGCATTATATGAGATTTAAATATAAAACTGTAAATTTTATCATTTTATACTACACTGGAATGAACTTGATATACATATATATATATACTATTATTGTTATAGAAGAATAATAATATTATGCATCACTAATTAAAATATTCTGATTATTCTGATAAGAATAAATTATTATTGTTACAATTTATAAATAAATCATTATTTATAATTTAACTGTATGTACTTACGTCCATCTTTATTATTCTTAAGTATTTCATTTACAAATTTTGGTACAGAAAATAACTCAGGAAGTTCTCTTATTGCTGGATAACGAGTTCCATGTCTCATCATCATCCATATTTGTACTGGGATACAGTCTAAAAATGTATTTCTATATATTCATAATTTCATATAAAACTTTCAACCATTATTTAGTCCAATTATTTAATTTTTCCAAGTATTGATTAATTTACATATTATTCACTTATATGTTTTTATATCTATCATAAAATCTATCTTCACCTATTGACTAACTAAAGTTTTTTACTAAGGATAGTCTTATTAAAGATTTTTTGTATAATAATGTATGTTAGTGGTATTAAAATTTTTAATGTAAAAATTTTAGTAAAATCTTAGTTGGTTATGATTGACTAAAATTACTTACTTGGTTTTGGTCGTTTGATTATTCCATGAACTGCATCATAGTCTGTTTTTGTACTCATGTAAGAATACATTTCGCTACTATCAAAACAGTTATCTATACAGTCAGATAATACTATCGTACATATTGTAGCCAAATAGAAGAAAAAAAACCAAATAAACATTTTGTAGCGACCTTATTTAACTCTGTAAATAAAAAATTGTAAATCATTAAATTATATTTAATAATAATATTTAATTTATTTTTTAATTTAAATTAACTGTGATTATTCATATTAAATTTTCTAAAAATGTTAAATTTATGAAATTTTATTATACTTTTTTACTAATTCTATTTTTTCATATTTAGCTATTTTAAAATAAGAAATATTAACATTTTTTTCTAAATATATGTTTTTGCTTGTCTGAATCTTAATTATTAAAATAAACATAGTTGAAATAATAATATTGATAAGCTACGAAACTATATATTTAATTATTTATTTATATATTTCAAAAAATATGTAGTAGCTTTTAAATAAAAATTAAATAATCTGAAAAAAAATATAATCTTTATATTTAGATAATACTAACTTCTAACGATAAATAAAATAATCATTTGAAATAAATTTCTTTGGAATTTATATTATAGAAATTTAGTCACTTCAATTAAATTATAACGTTAATTGTTGATCTTATTTTATCTAATTTTTTATAAATCGCATAGTTGTTGCAGTGAAATTTCATGGTAGCAATAAATTTTTATTAACTTATACCTTCAGTTAATATATATATTTTTGAATAAACAAAATTTGAAGGTTTTTGAATAAAGTATCCCATACTTTTTTATACCATATATATTTTATAATATAGTGTTAGTATTTCAAGATTATTTAAAAATTTTTAAACTTAAATTATTTATTGAGTTTTTCAAAAAGAACATGTTGCTTTTAAATAAAATCGTTTTTAAAAGTGTTGAAGGCTATTTTTATTATTAAACTTTCTAAAATATCTAACAGAAATATTATTTCTATTAAAATTTTTGAATAAAATAAATAAAATACTTACTTTATATAGTAGAGTAATCTTAACTATATAATAAAAAATTAAATAGATAAAATTTATTACCGGCTTTTATAGAAATAAACTTAATGAATAGAAATAAGGAATATAATAATCATCTGTATTAAAACTTTATATACTTACATAAATTTTAATAAACAAATTAAAGATTACTAAAATTGCTTATTTATAATAATTATAGTAATTAATATTCACTAATGAAAAAATCAACGAATCACTTCATATAATTTCATAAAGATACCACATCACAAACTAAAAATTAAAGAATTGTTTTGTGTCTAAAAATATCACAAAAAAAGTTTACGAAAATTTAAAATTTATAATAAACTAAAACTTAATAACTTTTGTAATAAAATTTAATAATATTTAACTTTAAAATTCAATTTAATTTATATTAATAATTGCAGTATATCTGTTTTAATATTTTGAATCCAACAATTTAATTTTTAACAAAGTTATATTTCTTCATTAATTCACACATATATACATATATATATATATATATATATTTAAAATATTTTTTTAATAATTCTTTTATAAAAATGCAAAAAGATATACTTCATCTGTAAATATAGATTTATTATAGTTGGTCAAGAATCACGTACAAAAAAGGAAGATATATAAATTTGAAAAAATTGAATAAAAAACTAAACAATCAAATATAAATAACAAAGCCAAATGTCATAGCTAAATATAAATAAAAATTATCTTTAAAAATACTAAATTGTTATTACTCACGAATCTATGTTTATCTATATGTGCTAAAAACAAAGCAATTAGAAGTGAATAAAATTTTATTACAATTTGAAATTTTTATGAAAAAATTCATTTGAAGTAAAGTTAAGCTTTATAGGAAATTTCAAAATGAAGATTAAATCTATAATCTGCAACATATTTTTTATAATAATAGCGTTTTTAATAAAAAGTGATAATTATCGTTTCGTATAATCATATAAAAAGAATGCAGGAATAAATATTAATTATTACGAAATAATATGATTTTATTAAAGAAAAATATAATTTATATTAATTTATTGTATAAATACAAGAAAAATTAAAAATATATAATTCGTATGGGTATTTAAACAATATTTTATTATGAGTAAAATAATTTGTATAAATACAGTTTTTCATCAAATATTTTTATTTAAATTTAATACAAAAATTTTATTTTTTATAAATTTATTTATTTAACTAAGTTTATTATAATATACAATATGAAAGAAAATTTTTTTTTATAATTAAATTTGATATTTGAAGTTTTTCGTAAGGGTTACAATGAAATAGTAAATCTAAATATTACTTCTGGATACTCTTACATCAATGAAACGATATATTGTAATTAGTACTATATTCAGTTGTAAAATGTACAATAAATACTTTGACTATTCTTAAAAATACTTATTAATTCAAAAATGCATTCAAATAATTATTCGATAAAAATTGATAAGTGATTGAAATAATACACGTATTCAAAAAAGGGTAATAATTATTCTTCGATATGAAGAGATCATCTAAAATCTAAAAATACTAAAATTTTATTTACATGGCGGATTATTATCTAAACATTTATACAAATTCAAACCACAGCATAAAAAGCGCATTTAAAATCGTAAAACCGACAATGAAAACGTAAGCAAATCCTTGACTATTCAAGTCAGCAGCCGCATTTGGATTGTAGCAAAAGTTAAGGTTGCATTCTTCGGCAAATTTACCGAACCTTTCTTTAAGATACTCCCAGTCACAAAGTCCTACTTTACAACCATCCATGAAAAGGGGAGATTGATTTACGTAGAACATAACCTTATTTGGTGATTGCGCATCGCTGCATCTGCAGATTTAGAGTTTTCTATATTAGAGTTATGTAAATCGTATTTAATTATGTATACGGGCTCTAGTACATTTTTATCTGCTCTCCTTAAAAATATTTACAAATGCTATATTTTTCAGTATATTACTTATTCGTGAGAATAGATATCAATGCAATCACTTTACCTTTCTAATGACAATCACATATTACTTTTTATGAAAAACTAAACTTACATAGTGGAGTATATTTGTCTTACAAGGATTCAAATATTTTATTTTAATTTATAGTATAATATTATTCTAATTTATAGTTCGTTCAGTATTTTAGCCAATCTATAATAATTTTAATTACAAATTTAAGTTATTTATCTTACTTATTTTGAATATTTTAAAATATTATCATAATAAATTTACATCTAGAAAAGTTAACTTATTAACTCGAGTGTTTTTACAAACAAAGAATATTTAATATTTGCATATCCAGTTCAATTCGAAAGATCAATATGGTGTTACGAATGTAGGGTAGTTAAATAATAAACTATACCTGTAGAAAACGGCAACTATATTAGCAGCGAAAGGTCCGAATAAAGAGGTACGATAGCGTCTCCTAGACATGGAATGATAATTGTTTGCCAATAAAGGAGTCGTTTCTTTACCAATGTCTAATGCTGCCATTAAACTTTGTATGGTAACCGTATGTGAGAAATAAAAAATACCTTTTGGTTCATTTCCGGTATTTCCACGTTCCAGATTACTGCATAAAAATTTAACATAATCAGTTTTTTATATATATTAATAAATCTTATCAATTTTAGCGTATTTTTATATTAATTTTTTAACTTTTTATATCTTATATAATATCGATACGTACTGCTATGAAGAAAGAAATTAAAATAAACATTTGAGAGTTTTAATGTACCAACTTACCGGAAATGATTAAACATATCCTTTACAAGTGGACATGCAATTTTCTTATTAATTTCACGTCCGGGGCCGGCGTAATAATAATGTCTGATATCTTGGAGATACTCTAAAATTTTTAACTCTTCCTTGCTAAAAACTGAGCACCAAGTCGATAAGCGATTAACTTCCCATGCTTTCTCAAATCTGCACATATCGTACATCAACTGAATCGAATCTGCAAAAGTGATAGTTTATATTGAAAATTATTAAGTTATTACACTTATTTATGTTAATTAAATAAACAATATTAAATTACTATATTAGACGAAAATGTATCTTTTAAGAAGATGAAAAATGATATCAATGAGCTTATTGTTTCTATAATATTCTAGATCATTGTATTTTAAACAAACCATTATTAATTTTATGACTAAAACCAAGTCGACTGCTAACATTTTGAATAAGATTTTGAAAATCTGGTCCAGCGATAAATTTCTGCGGTTCTTCGTTTACGTTTTCTGTTACGTAACTATTTTCCCATTCTGGACAATTTTTATACGTCTAAAATAATAGTAAAAATATTGCTCGGGATTAATTAAATATGAATTAAATTTAATAATTTAATAATTACATGAAGCAGCGTATCATTGGAAGGTGTTTCTTCTACTGGTACAGCATTTCTAGTATTAAAAAGTCCTTCCATGAAAACTTGTAAACTTTTCCGTGTACGTGAGGTATTTGTTGATTGGAACTAAAGAATTTAAAATTATATTATCTTAATGTTATAATTAAACATCTCTTTATACAACTGATGTAGCTAAATTATAATACCTTGAACATTTGATAATTTATATTTTGTGGATCTACCCTGAGTATTTCGGGAAAATCGCTTTGCAGTCTTCTAGCCATTAATCGCATATCTTGTTCACCCTGACGAGTCAGTTCATTGGCCATTGCTTCGTTTAGATTCGGATGAGGATGCCAATTTCTCAAAGCTTGTAGATCGTTGTTGCATAGACGACCATCTGTATAAAAAAATATTTTTGAAAACTAAATTCAATAGAAATAAATTTATTGACGTTATAAATTTATTTAATTTTAAATTAAATACTTATGATATATACACATTCGATATTTAATTATTTAAAAAAAAAATAGAAACAGTATAAAGTATATTTTTTATAGAACTTATATATCATAAACATCTATGAATAATTTAATGCATCACTAACTTATAATTTATAAGCAAACTTCTACAATATGGTAATAATATTTTTTACGTGCATTTATATTAATAACTAAGATTATTAGATAAAACAGTATTTTTATAAAAGGTTTAATATTTAAAATTTCATCGTTAAAAGGTTAAACTCGTCAAGACACTTTTCATCTATAATTAAATATATTATTTGTTGCGAATAGAAAACGATTATTATTAAACATAAAAATAAAATAGTTTTGCATAGAAAGAAAAATAAAATTCTAAATCTGATTGTTAAAATATTCAATTTTCATTCATTAAGAACATCAAATATTCTCTCAAGAGTACAGTACAACTATTAAAATTATATTGATACTCATAGCACGTTCTTAAAGCGTAAAATTACGAGTAGGTCAGTGAGTGCAGCACCTTTTGTAAGTAACCTAATAGACTGCCATAATTTGAGTTATTATATTATTAAAGGGCTATCAGAATATTTCTTAACTAATGCTAAAGGAAAAAATGAAAGAATAATTAGTTATAAAATTATGACAATTAATACATAAAATCATAAACAATATCAATGTTATACATACTTCCTCGAGTTTCATGATTATAAATGATTTGATCTCGAAGTCTGGGTAATGTTAATAATTGTGTCACTGTTTTTTTTCCAGGATACCGTGTCCCATGCCTTGATAAAATCCACATTTGCGCTGGAGAACAATCTAGAAATAATAAAGAGACAAGATAGAGTTAGAATTAACTAAATATTTTTAAATACATTTATTACTGCAATAATTTTAATTTAAATAAATATACTGATAAATAACAACTTTTTATTCTAAATTACATTTTATTTTAATTTTTTAAAAGAAATTTTTAAATTCTATTGATTTTATTAAAATGAAAATATATGAAATACAATTTTAACTTTTAACTAAATTATTGTAATATAATTTATGCACTATTTTTCCAATAAATAATAATATCAAACTGTTCTGATTCAATGAAATATATTTACAGTTAAAATATAAGTAATAATCACGTATTTTTAAAAAATGATTTAAATACAAATAAAATACTTAAATAATTTAGATCTAACGATTATTTTTTAACTTTGTAAGAAACAATACTTCTTGTATTAATTAGTTTTATCTTAAAAGCATAATAACATTATTATCATATTATGTTATGATATTGTTAATATTACATATTTATTTTTTCATTTGTATGCTATAAAGTTAATATTTTTTAGGAAAATTAAAATACAGACGAAAACTTATTTCATTAACACAATAATTTTATGTTATTTTCTTTTTAAATGATACTTATCATAATCTAGAGATATTCGTTATTTCAAAATTTATTATTATATTCAAAGCTAGTATTATAAACTATTAATGCACAACTAATATATTAAAATTTATTTCTTATAATAATTTCAAAAAATAGTATTATTCTTTGATTATTAATTTTTAATTTAAATTTTTTTTTAATTTAGTCAAATTTTAACAAAAAATTGTATTTACATTAAAGACAAAAATATACAAATTGTAAAATAATATAATTTTATTTCAATATAATACATAATTTATGGTCAATAATAATTTTAAATAGAAATTAAAAGAATAAGTAAGCATTAATAATATTAAATAGTTCTTTTACGAAATATCAATACAAATTAATATAAAATAATTACTCCTTAATTACTAAACTTCTTATTGTTAAAACTATAGTGATAAGATTACGTACTATGCTATATATAAAATAAGATCAATATTTTTCTAAAAAGTTATAAATAATAAATAAGATAAATTTAATTATCAGAATATATTACGACTATGCAAGAAAATTAAATATTAATTTGTAAATAGAAATTTTCAATTTTATAAATTTTTATTTATTGTTAGACTAAAATTTATAGATTTCAGTTTTAAATTATATTATGCAATAAAAGAATAGCCGAAATTTTTTTTTTTTAAATCTATATAGTTTAATTAAAAATAAAGTCATATATATTAAGCTAATCGATAAGAAATGAAGGTAAGATATTTATAAAGATATTTAATTTAAAACAAAACCATATATTTATATTGCCAATATTTTAAAATCAATTCAGTAATTTCAAAATAATATGTCAACTTTCTCAAGTACTTAAAATATTTATAAAAACTTTATCAAGCTAATTTTATTATTATATATTTTATCGATAAGAAGAAATTTTTATTATTCAAACTAAAACATGTAATTATACATTTATATTTTAAAATGCAATAAAATTCATAAAATTACCAATATGTAGATATTAATAAGTAACGTATGTCGCATAAATAATATTATTTTAATAAATATTTTAACAATAACTTATATTTAAGTGGCGTATGCGATCATACTTCCGTGTTTATTTTCTAATTGCAGGCTTGTCTAATAAATACATAAAATAAATTGTAAATACATGAATAATAAATATGTAAAAACAAGTAAATTATCCGAAAAAAATGTTTTTCTTGAAATATTAATATAGGTTTATATAATATATTTATATTGCTAAAAAGGTATAAACGATTACGCATTGCACATTGCATATTACACGTTAAATTTTAATTTTAATTGTTTTATTCTTATGATATTTTAGATGAAATTGTCTTTTTGATATGATTGTACACAATGTATATTTTATTATAAAATAAGGAAAATTTCAATTTTTTAGTTTAAATTAACAAAATTATAAATAAAATAAAAATAAAAGTACTACTTAAAATTATATATAATTATATGTTTTATTTAAATATTTTTTGGTTAGAACATAATCATATTTTAAGAAAAAATATATTTATCATTGTTGAAAGTATTTTATAAATGTTTATTGATTAATTAATTTACCATTCATAAAAAATTATTAAAATCTATAATTACGAAATATATGAAATACTTGATATTTTATCTTTTTACCATATATTTTTCAAACTTTTTACATAAATTTTGGATGTATTTTTAATTTTATATATAATTCTATATTTTTATTTAGAAAAAAATATTTCTGTAAATTATGCGAAAACTAAGAAGATTTTGTAAGTTTTACTGCAATTATTAATTAATATTTTTTTTTAATTTATGTTCTTTAACACTTAGTACAGTATGAAAATAGTATGCAAAGGCTCATATTTTAGATGAGAAAAATTAACAAATGCGTTTCAACATAGGTTTTACATGAAAAACTGTATTGACGAGAAAATGTAATGGTGAAACGTACATTGAATTTGAATAATCAATACGTAATTCTACTTCTTAAGTATTATGTAATTATATATTTAAATAAGAAAAACTATTTTTTATAAAATTTATATTTATTATATTGAGTCAAATTGAAAAGTTTTAATTCTTAAGATATTTTTTATATTGTGATTAAATTCGTAAATGTATTTTTCAAGTTTATTTTACATTGTGATATTATTAAGATTGAATAGTAAAATTATTGAATAAGTTTTTTTGATATTGTGATATTTTATAATTTTTTCCTTTTTATGCAAGATAATTTTTTCTTTTTAAATTATCGTAACATTTTCTTCTGCATGTTGAAATGAAATTAGACTTGTATGTATAGTATACCAATTATTAAAGGCTTTAAGAAAGTATATAAAAGAATTAAAATAATTGGAATATATTATTTTCTAATACATTAGAAATTAAAATAAAATTATTTAAAAAATTTTAATTTAAAGTTATTCCTATAATCATGTTATAATATAAGTAATATTTAAAAATTTTAATTTATGTAATCTCTTTAAATTATTATTTAAATTTTAAGAAGTGCAATAGAATAATATTATCTTTTGATATTTATTTTAGACTAATGTTTCTAATTTAGTATTATTGTACAACCAATAGTGTATGAAAAAGTTTAATGTCAAATAGGTGTGTATGTATGCTTCATACTAGATATTAATCTTTAGATCAAGTTTTTTCTTGGATTACAAAAAATAAATTTAAAAAATTCATAAAATTTATTATAAAAGTAATTAAAGATGTTACAGAATCATGAGTTATTAAATTAATTCAATGTAACTTAATTTCATGGAAGACGATAACAACAATTTTAAACAACGGTTGGCAGATTGATCCAAATACTTCTTCGAGTGACGAGATAATCCTTTAAAAAAATTTAGCAGATTTTGCAGTTCAATTTTTTAATGACAGCTTGACAAATATTATGTATATTGCACAATATTTAAAACAAGAAAAAATATTAAATGTTACAATTTTCATGCAAGTCAACACGTCAGAGCATTTTTAACGGGTATTATGAAAAAACTCGCGCATTTTTAAATTTTCGAAGAAACAAAGGAAAAATATGCACAGATACAATTTTATGTTCAAATATTGCATATTAAAAATAAATTTTAAAACCTTAAAATGAAAGTTTGCGTAAAACATTTGTTTAACTTAGAATACTATGCTTTGAAATATATCTTTCTTAAAATTACGTAATTTAAATAATTCTTTCGGCACTTTTACACACAAAATTTTACTTCTATGTATCTTTTAACATAAAATTTTCATAGATACATAGTAAGAATTTTTTCAATTTATTAGAATTTTTTTGTTATAAACTAATTTTTCAGAATTTCATAAATGTAAAAGAAATTTTAAAAGCTCACTATATTTATAAAAGTTAATGTTTGCAATGTGTTCTTTGTAAGACTTTTTTCTAAACATTTTTATACCTTAAACACAAAATAAAATATATGTTTCCAGATTTCTAAGAATAGGAAGCAACGTTTTCATTAAAATTAAGTTAAGGTGATGATTACGAGAAATGTGTAGAGATTAGAAAAAATAATGATGATCAAGAAAAAGAAAATGAAGTATCTTCGATTGATTTAGCGCAAAATAAAAAATAGAAAAATACTATATACTTGTACTTATGAGTTAACAAATTTAAAAATATTAAGAATTGGTTAATAAAAAACGAATTCACGAGATCTTCCGGTGTAGTGTATATTATTTTATATGTCTATATCTTTAAAATATTTTACATAATTGCAGGTTTCTCTATTCAAACACAACATAATTTATTATACTGTTCACAGAACAAAAGAAATTTATATACAAATAAGGTCGATGAAAGAATTCCTGGTCCGGAATTCCCACCTAGAAATGACCGGTGTATCGATATATTTGGATTCGATATTTAAATTGTAATTTTTAAGATTAAACGCCGAAACTGATGTAGTTTATAATTCTCGCTCACTTTCTATTTTTATGAATCCATATATTCAGCTAAAGTTGTTACCTATTCACAGATTATTATAGCTAATCATCATAGCAACGTTACGTATCAAATTATCGATTATTAGCTTATTGAAAATATCAATTATTATTATAATATATATTCTCACACTAAATAAAAAATACAATTTAACATTGAATGGTAATTAACACAAGTTGATTTATTCTTTTCACGAAAAAAAAGATACTTATCAATGTAATTGATAGTGATTTACGATTAGATTAAATTATTAATTAACAGTATCCGTTTCATAAAATATTCAAAACATTCTTATTTCGTGCAATAATCAATATTATGTCGTATACAAGATTATGTTTCAATGAAATTTTCTTTATTTAAATAAACTAAATTTTATAATTTTTACTATCAATTTGCTTTAAAATTATTTTTTTAAATTATAATTTAAATACTATTCTATGAATTTTAATAAAAAGTATTATATGCATAGTTCTTTAAATACAATAAAATATAATATATCCTTATTTTTATAGAATTTTAATTTAATATTAAAAATTTCATAAATAGAGCGAATTTATTACTAGTAATACTTAAAATTAGTTTACTAGCAATACTTAAAAGTTGCCATAAAAGTTAATGAAATTTATCAAAATTATAATACAACAAATAGTTATAAAAAATATAGAGCGCAATTAAAGAAAATACTCACTCAGTACAGGTGGTAATCCTGGTTTGCCATAGATGAATTGATAAGCCGTCTTAGTACCCATAAGCAGATAAGGATCCTGATCGTTAGCGAAGCAGTAATCGAATTCGCGTGCCACAACTTGTGATAGTAGAGCCGTGAAGCTCAGTAGTATAAAAGCGGTCGACATTATCCTTTCTTTATTACGATACTGAAAAAATTTATTATTCTTAATTTTGATTTAAATGAATTTAAATCTTCATTTTAATAATAAAAAATTTATTGTTTTTTATTGTGTGTAATTTGACTTTATTTATCCGAAATGAAATTCAGTAATGTTAACAAAAGATAAAAGATATCGTTTATCTAAATTAAAAAGTTCAACAATTATTTATTTTATTTATCTTTTATTTATAAAATATTATTCAAGATACTTAATTTTGGTTAGATTTTTATGTAGCTTTCAGTTATTATTTATTTGTAATTTTTTATTATGTAGATAATTATAAAATAAATCATTTAAAGATAATTATATGTAAATTATATGTAAATATGAAACTACTTATTTGAACAGATTTACTATATTTTGAAATAAGGCAGAATATTTTTTAGTTTTTATTTTTATTAAAAAATTAATTACATAAGTTTACCACATATTCTGAAATATTATAAAAAAATTTAATTTCAGTTAAATTTAGTTATTTAATTTCAGTTAATTGTCCATAAATAATATTTTTGTCCTATTTTCTAACTTCTTTGTGTAGTATTTTTGTATAATTAAAGTTTCAATTACTTCTATTTAAATCAATCTCATTTATTTTTTTTTACATTTGAATAAATATCTACCATATATATGTATTATATATGTATATAGAATAAATCTCATTTTTAGTTCTATATTATCATTATTTTTAAAATCATAATTAACCTGAATTCACAATTGCAAAAGAAAGCAACGTAAAATAATTGCTGTATCTTATCATCTCTAAATTTATTTTAAGGCTTATCTAAGAAATGTATGAAAATATTATTCTAGTTCACTGAAAATGGTGAATAAACCATAAAATTCTACACTTATATGTTTCTTGGTAATCTTTATATTTGAGGTCACGATTGCAAATCCACAATGTTATATATATACACTAAATAAGCCCTTTACTATTTAATGCACACATTTGAAAATAACGTAATATGTTAGTAAAATATATTTCTTTTAATTTTAATGCTCTTTTTATTAAAAATTATTTTTAAGAGAAGGTAGATTCTTTCGTATTAATCCAAAGAATTTTATGAAAAGAGAAGAACTAATGTATAGAAAATTTTTAATTTAATTTAAATATAGATTTATGTAAATTAAATTCAATAAAATACGTATTTTGTTGTATTGTAAATCAATTTCTTTTTTCACAGATTAAAAAAAGAATGTGTTTTGTTAATAATCGTTACAAATTACTTATTTATGCAACTTTAAAATTACTCAGAGTATTTCGGTATTGAAATTGAACTTTGCATCAATTGATCTTTTTAAAAATAGAGCACTTACTTATTGATACGACATCTAACGTATGAATGATCGATATACTAATTATTATAAACTTAACAACTTTTTTAAAAATACTGATTCGATAGATTATAAACGTACAATTTTCATACAATAATAAGTAGTAAATATATTGATTTTTCTTTTTATAAATTGTTAGCTCGATATTTTTATTAATTTTATCAATATTTGAAATAAATATGGTATAGTAAAGTACTTTCGTATTAAAAAAATATACTTATATGTATTTAAATAATATTTATTGTAATATTATAGTATAGTATAAATAATTTAGTATATAAATTATTTTAATAGCAAATGTTTTTTTTCTTCTATTAGTATTTACTTTATCATAATACTATTAATAATATTATTAATGATATTTTTAAGTTAATAATTATTTATGTATATGATTACTATTGTTTATGATACTTTAAAAATTTTTTTTGAACAAATAAATCTTGTGTAAATGGATAAAAAAAATAAGAAACAACGTAAACTTTTATATTATTTAATATGACGACTTATCTTACTTTATTATATGACGAATACGGGTATTAAATATTTGAAAAAGTTCCAACACCTTTAGTAAAATGTGCTAATCATAAGAAAAATTACCTATGGCAATTCTCATAATTAATTGAATTCATACAGATTTTTTTTGTAGTATTCAATTTTTCTGCGTAACTTCGTTTAAACAAGTCAAAATAAAATGGCACATTCTGAGTTCACTTTTTTATTTGCACATTTTTTCAAATTTACTATACAGACATTCGGTGTCACGCGTATTTCGTTATGTCTAAAATATACGCTTTCCATTTGCTAGTTTTTGGTTTTTTCTTTATGCTCTTTACATTATTATGATCATTTTCGCACTGACGCAGAAATTTGTCCCGCACAGCACAAAGCGAATATCGTACGGTAGAAATACAGTTTTCACTTAAACCCTAATTATCTTAAATATTTCGAAAATTTCTTTCCCGTAGAATAGACATCAACGACTTTTAATCCGAAGTCTGAATGTTAGACTCGCGTAAAATCACAAGTATGCGATGAATTCCAGCGCGTAGTATCGAGGTTTTGTAGAACGCACGCATTTGCGGTTGATAACGCGAACGAAGCATGGAGAAGCGTTCCTTTGTCACGAGAAGCGATTTCCTTGGCGCTCGCTTATGTAATAACAAGGTTCCTCCCGCGGTCTTTTATTCCTCGCGTCCACGTGACTGGTGCGGAACAGAATACCGGATGTCACCGCCTTCGCCACGCTCTGGTGATAGTTTGGACGCCTCCGTACGCGGGAAAACTCGGGACCCGATATCAGGACTCTGAGAAGTGCAACACGGTGACCTTGCACAAGCCGCGGTTTTTTTTTCTATCGGTTGATTACGACGCTTTCTGGGTATTTAATGTTGCGACCAGTACCGTTAGACTCTTCAGCGGTTCTTTACATGTATAATTACATGGAGTCGTTAACAGAAATGTCTTGTAAATGACGTGCACTGATTCCTTAAGACCATGGAATTTCGACAATTAGTCTCATTAAAATGCGAAAGATAAGACATCTTTCGCAAGTTACCTACAGCCAAAAAAGGCTATGTGAGAAAGTCTGTCAATTTCTTCAATTTTCGGAAAAAAATAAGATCGTTTTTACATGAAAAAGAACTTTGTACAAGAAACGAAATGATATTTTATATATAATAGCTCATCGTTATTAAAATAAAATCAGTATTCGGAAGAATTTCGAACAAAAAATGAATGATATAAATGTATTATAATACATTCTTGTTATAATTATCTTAATAAATATTTTTATAATTGTTAAATAATGTACATTAAATAAAATTAATTTCTTATATATTTTTATATTTATTACTTTAATATTAAATATTTATAGAAAATAAAACTACTTTTAAGTAAAAATAAAAATTTTAAAAAAATTGGTTCATTTTTAATATGTATTTATGAAGAAAGTATCAAGTAGTGGAAATTAAAATAATTTTCTATTATTAATAATATATTAACTCTCGTTAATTCATAATATTTTATTTTATTTTTTTTTTATAAAAATTGTTGCTCTAATGACTTTTAGTTTTAAATTATATAAAATATGAATTTATATAAAATAAAACTTTATAATAATTCCGATCTTCTTAAATAATTAACGAATATTTACAATAAAAGTATTTCAGATTTTATAGTATCTACATTTTATTGCAATTTGAAATTATTTGTACAATATTATAATATTTGAAAGAATGGATTTCATTCAAATAATGAATTAAAATTTTCAATAATATATTTTTATTACCGAGAATGTATTAAATGTTTTCAAAATTTATAATAATTTAAAAACTTTTCTTATATAACGTTAATTTTTTGAAAAACATTAAAATTTTGATTATACTATTTAAAAGTTATGAATTCTTATTTATATAGAAGTAAAAATTTATTTGTTAACAATTTATTACATGACCAATTGCGCTTATAATTTTAAATTATTGATATATCTAGAATCTTGTATACAAAATTGATAATAATTTATTAATTAATAAAATAGCTTAAAAAATTTTAAATTGCATTAAAGTAATAATAACATATAATAAATGATAAGTTATTAACTGGAATTACATGCATATATATGAATTTTTTCAAAATCTTATTTAAAAATAAGAAAATTATTAATATTTATATTTTATATTGGGTGGTTTATTAATAAATTATATACATTGATTATATGCTAAAAAAAATTTTTTAGTGCAATAATTTTTTCATTAATCAACCCCGATCAAGTATAAATGAAATATATTATAATATGTTATCATATGTATTAATATAAATTTTTAATATTTTAATGTAAATATTATTTATTTAATATAATTAATAAATTAATGTATTTTGAATTTTATAAAATAAGTAAATTTGCATATTATTTTGTACTTAGCCAAATATTTAATATAAAACATAATATATTGAGTATCATTCAATTATAATCATTATGTAAATCATTACATAAGAAAAAATTTTTTAAGTCTAATTAAATAATCAGTATATGATTATAATCTTCTTAAATAAAAAATGTTGTAATTATTATAATTTCGGTTATATGAAAAGAAATGCAATAAAACACTAACATAAAGAATTAAATAATGTTTCATTATTGAAAAAAACAGTTATAGAAAAACTACTAGTAACTTTATTTAAACATAAATATCGCAGTTCATTGACTAACAACTTACGTGTTTCAATATCTTGGTACCTAATTGTATATATAAACACAAATCTTTTATATTGCACATTTAGAAATAATTTTTTTACCGTTGAGAATTTTAATATAATTGATAAAAATTTGATAAAAATTTTATCAAATTACAACAAAGAAAATTCGAATAAACTTATAAAATAATTTCGTATTCCTTGATTTAAAAATTTTAATTCTATAAATTAAAAAACATATTTGAATGTTTTCATTCAATAAAATCATAATTGATTAAAACAAATTTAAATAATTACACGATTTTACATCATGAGGTCATTGAAAACGAATTATTTCTGAAAATATTTAGGTCAAAATAAAAATAAAAATAGAGAATCCATGAAATTACGTAAGATAGAACAACTATCTTTTATCCAGTTTGTCGAGGTATTTATATCATGTAAATTAAGATGGGTTGGGTAAGTAGCTCAATGTAAAGGATTTAAATTGGAAGACACAAGTAAAAGACCTTTAAATAGATCACCGATTAAGACTAAGATTGAAAGCTAATGTCATATTAACATATATCCTGGACAAAATTATAACATATTAAGGAGAATTTATAACTTTAAATTTCAGTAAGCAATGAAAAATTAATGATGATAATAATGATGAAATTGACATCAATGATGTAACGAAAACGATGATCGTAAAAACAATGGTATTAAGTAACGTATATATACAAAATTTATTACCATTGTCAAGGATATTGATTTAAGAAGGAAACTGTTGGAGACTTTCTTCCATTGGAAATAGTTATTTGTACAGTGAATACAATTACACAGCGTACCGAAAATTAATAACTATTATAAATAAGATTGTTGTAAATAGAAATAGCGATGATAATGAAATGAAAACAACCAATAAGCAAATATAAATTTTTATATTTATTTCGATATTTGGAACTGAACGAGTAAAAACTCTAAATCGTATCTAAGGCAACTCAATTAGGAACGAAGGAGAAGGTAGAAATAGATAGATTTAGTTAACTACTGAAGGAAATCCGCAAGCATTCAGCCTTAAGAACCGATGTTGACGGTACTTCCGTGGCGCAGGAGGAATTCCTCCGTCGTTGCAACCTGCAACTTCGGTCTCCAGGTCTCGAAAAGCGATGACTCTCACTCGATTGCGCCATCGCGTTGCTCAGCCAAGGACACGTGTAGCCGATACGAGCATGCGCGGAGAGTCGGACGGCGCTCAATGAGTCAATGACCCATGGCCTCGATGGAGACGTGTGCCGATCGCCAACAAGTGGGGCGAATTTTACCTCCGCGATTTATTTTTATTTTTTCTTTTCCCCCAATCAGTTCGCCCTTCGAGCCCAAACTTTATATAATTATCATTTCCGGAGAGCCGTTGGAAGGAGTTTGCGTATACGCGAGGATAAGAGTAAATACTTACACCAGAACTTTGTTAAAGTAATGATCTTGCAAAGTGATTTTCGGTTGTCACTTTGTGCCTTTATCAGTTTTCTCGAGTTATTTGAATATTTAAAATTATTAATGTCAAAATTTTACCGAGATAGTTTACAACGTTATTTTTTACTTATCGCTAATTCATTATTATATGCATCGTAAATTCTCGTTATCAAAATTTTAAATTTTTTGTTTGAAATAATATAAATAGATTAAGTTTATAATTTATCCATATATATTTTAATTATCTATAATCGCTTATTATTATATGCTATGAATTTTTTTTCTATCATTTTACGAGTTTCGTACGAATCAAAGTATGGTTAAATAAGGGTAATTAATAATATTCTTTTTATTTGACAGGAAAGTTTATTTCAATTGTTATAAAATAACTATATGTATGAATTATAGAAAATTTTTATTTAAAAATTGAAATTTTGTTATTAAATTAGAATTCAAACCGAGATAATATTATTACTGAACTTGAATCTATTCTTGAAATTTATTCATCTTTTTAAACTGGTACTGGTGTAATGACTTTAATCTTATATAGTAGAAATCTATTATTATTATTATTATTATTATCATAATCATCACAATCATCATTATCATTATTATTCTTAATTAAATATGAAACTAGAATTTTTTATGACATTGGATCAATACTTGGATGTTAAATGTAAATAATAATTCTAAATATTTCAATTAATTTCAAATAAATTTAATATAATATTTTAGCTATTTAATATTTAGAAAATGTAATGTTTTTGTTTCAAGATTAAATCGAATACACAATAGTACATTTCAAACAAAGTTTTGTATTAAATATATTACTGATTTTTGTATTTATTATAATTTACTAAAAATTCAATTTCCTTTCTTTTATAGTTTCATTTTAACGGTGTATACACTAATTTACCTTTTCACAAAACTTTTCCCATACCGAAGTAACAATCAGTGCATCTTTCAAATAATACGTAGAAAACCCATAACTATTACATCCTGGGATGGGCAGCTTTTTAAAACTGTTTATATTCGTTTTCACGTACATTTCCAGTTATTTTATGGTATTCTGCACTCATAATTGTCATCTATTTAATCTTAAGTACACAATATATCTTGTTTTCAAACAGACAAAATTTAACTACTCTTAGTGAATAATTTCTAGATCATAGTTCCTACTGTACTACTAAGTTATTCCACGTGATTAATAATTTTGTCATATACATAGTTTATTATTGTTTAAATAAAAAACGTAAATATCAAAAAACAAAATATATGAATATGAATAATAGTTTAATTTTATTCGATACTCGAATATGATTGCATTTGTTAATAGAAAATTTATCCTACTAAAATATTAAAAAATTTGTTTAGGATAAAATATATCTTTATACCTCGATTATTATACACTTGATAACAAAATAAAAATACCAAATTGTAAATATACATATAAATAATTAAAATTTTCGAGAATAAATTAAACTAGATAACAGATTTTTAAATGAAATACATTTTTAAGTAAGTATTTCTAATTAAATTTATTTTTAGTAGACCCATTCATATTTTATTATATACAAATGCAGTATACTGTAACATTAAAAAATACATGTTTTTTAAAATACTAGTATGATCCATTTTATTTCTTACAAAATTTATATATTACATATATATTTATAAAACTAATTATTGAAAACTAAAAATAAAATATGTTTATATTTTATCATTTTTAAATAAACTATAGAATTATTATTGGGAATTTGTTCTAATAATATAAAAAAATTTGTAATTATACATAAAAAATATAGAAAAACGTATTTGTTAGAATATATTTTATTAATTAAATTTTCATATTGCAATATATTAAAATCTTTTATTTCTTAAATATATTTTTTTAATAATAATTTAACAAAAAATATAGTAAACATTTTAATCTTTAATTTAGTATCTTAGTGCAATAAATTATAAATTATTGTATAATATATCAGCAAAAATATTAATTTAGTTGTATTTTTCTACGCTATTTCTTATTTGAACTTAATTTTTTGTAGTTATAATATTCTTTACAAATATATCCTGATATTAACAGTTGTTTTTCAACAGATCAATTAAATAAATTCATTAGATTATTATACAAATAATTACTAAAAATTATAAATTGTAAGCTAATTTTTAAATAAAAATGAAATTAGTTCAATTTATTAATAACAAGGAATATAAAAAAATATGTAATTATAAAGTAATTATTTTAAACGAAATAATTGAATTGATAATTTTATTTTTATAAATAGTAAACTTATAAAAGTAACATTATCTTCAGAAATAATTATAATTTATTCTAAGCATATATTAAATTAGTAATTTTATTATAAAGAAAAAGTATAAAACATATTAATTTTTAATATACCTTATATATAGAGTATCGATATACTTGTACTTCTTGATATACTGCAAAAATGAATCACTGATTTATGTTTGCCTCACTTTCGCTTCTCGATCGTAACACTTCTTCTTTTTACTTTTCCCTTCTTTCCGTTTCCTTTTTATTTTATCTTTGGTCATAAATACAGACCTATATAAGTAAAATGCTAACAAAGATTTTCTCACAGATTAAAACATCAGTAAAAAAAGTTATAGGTAATTTCTCCGGAATAATCAAGGTTTGTTATTGATTTTTACATTAACTGCAATCTTTGTACTTATTCCAGTGAAAATCAAAAAACTTAGTTTATTGATATTTTTTATTTATTTTGTACTGAAGTCTTTATCAAATATAATACTTGTAATAAATATGGCATAAATAAACTGAGTATTTATAATTATATTACTTGTGTAAGTTATAATATTGAACTAATTATTATAAATTATACAATATTAACATAAATTACGAATGTAAATTGGTTAGTTTTGAAGATAAACTATACACTACACGTACGATGCAAAAAATAATAAACAAAAGACGAAAAAATTTATAATTTCATTGCGATGATTTACGTGCCTGTTAAGTGTTTCTAAATTCATAAACTTTGGTACTTTTAATAAAAGGTCACTTTCCTACCGGTAGACGACCGATGACTTACCGTATTCTTGACAACTATCACGATTACTTAATTCAAGCAATCGACGCTAAGCAAAAATGCGTCATAAGAAAACGGAATAGTGAGCAACCGCGAGATACATACTACGATCGCGAGTCTGCGACTGGAATCGCGCTTCATGCTCTTACTTCTGTGGCTTTAAAAGTGACCGCTTTGCGAGGTGACGATCTATTGCACATGCGCAAAGGCTCCCGAACGCCAGCAGATTTCTTTGGAGCGAGTCTTCCTTCGTTCTAAAATCGAAAATTGACTCAAGCATTATTCGAGTTCTTTTTAGTTAATGACCTTGTCCAAAATAACTCATTTAATAAAGTTTAGTAATTTAACTATTACATTTAAAATCGATACACTTTTATACTATTACTTCAGCAATATGATATCAAAATATCAAATTCCGTTAAAAAGGTATATCAAGTAAATAGAACATCATTCTTACAATATTATTTTAAGTAAAAACTTTTTATTAATTATTTCATACCATGATTGGAATATTTGTATGAATATTGTAACTTATTTTCAATGAGAATGAGTTAATGATATCTTAATTATCATCGTTTTTATTAAACTTATATAACTTATATATAATCAAATCTTCATTTTTATTAATTCTTTTAGTTATACCAATATTTTAAATAAATATTACAAAAGATATAATTTACGTAAACATTATGAAGCCTATGTATATTTGTATTAAATTAAATAAATTGATAAGTAAGATTGCAAGAGGCGTATAAGTAAAAATTATCGAACTTTATTGCTAATCTTTTAATTATCTTAGTTATATTTCATGTTTTATCTACTTTAGCGTATACCTATATTTCTTAAGATTCGCATCTATTGTTTCAGAAAAAGAAATCATATTTCATAAATCAGCATTGAAAATTATATAAATTTCTATTCATTTTATTTTAATTCAAATTTCAACGAATTTTTGGTTTAAATAATAAGAAAATCAAATCATCTCTTAAAATTACAAAAAATTTAAAGTTATTTTGTTTGTATTAATATAAAATTTAATGAATTATATCTATTCAATAATTTATATACAAAATTTTTCTTAGATGGAAAAACAGTGGAACGTCGTGACACGTGTCGTGAGAATGGTTGCTCCGATTTTATAAATTAAAATTACAACAGTTTTATATTAATATGACAAAATATTGGTATTTTTAAAGATTGTTTTGAATTTATTTAAATTTTCAATATATGTTTATCAAGAATTCGATTAATTTTTATTTATATTAAAATAAAATATAATAACTTACACAATTATAGATGGCCCATAAAATACACGAATAATTATTTTTCTTAGAAGAAAGTATATGGAGGTATTGTTTATATATTATCAGTTGTCAGAATCTGTGTATAAAATATCATAAAGTAAAAACATCTGTGGGTAGTAAAATAGTATTTATAAATTTTTATACAACTGTTAGATTGGTTGATTAAATATGTTTTTAATACTTGTAAGTATAAAATTTATTTGAAAATTTGAAGTTCTATACTTTAATTTAAGATGATTTCAGGTAAGATAAATTTTATTTGATAATGTTCAATATATATTTTAGATTCCACATTGAATATATACAGTTTTGAAATAAAAAATAGTCATGCAAAAAACTTTAGCAATACTCGCGTCTTTTTCATAAATAGATCAATACAGGTTAGATAATATGGATTAGAGTATCTACAAAGTAAAAATTCTTGGTAAATGCGATAATACAGTAAAAAATATGAATTATTATTTAAAAAATTGATTTAAACATTAATAATAATAGTAATACATTCTAATCTAACAATTTCATTGAAAATGACTAATTTAAAATCCAATTAATTTCGAAAATTATTATTTCTTAAAAACAAATAAATGAATAATTCGATTGACAACAACATGTTTCATATTTATTAAAAATTATAAACTTGTAAATTGAAATAAAGACATATAACATCATAAAGAAATTATAAAAAGTTAATCAAGAGAAAATAAATATACACATTATAATAGATAATAATATATATACATGTACTAATTAAATTTTGCTTATTTCTTCATTAATTACAAAAATAAAATCGTATACTTTATACATAAAATTTTGTTTTTTCTAAGAAAATATATTATTTATTTCATTTTTTTAATATGTTTTTTCCGTGCAATATCGCTTCCTATACGAATTATCAACATTTGTATAATGTTATGCTTCTATATACAAATTAAGAAAAATTTGTTTTTTTGGTTTTTTGTTGAAGTTTAAAATTTTGTAATTCTCAACTTCTTTTACATATTAAATCTTCATTTTGCAGTTAGTAATGCTACAAAATATAATTTCTTTTTAAATACAAAAAGATAACTACATTAAATAATTTAAAAAATCTGAAACTTTTAGAATTTACTTAGACCTTACGTTATCATTTTATCAATAAACATTTTAAACATGTTTGTCATTATTACAATAAACTCATTGAATTATCAGAATATTTAATTTAGATAAGTATGTTGAAATTTTATCACATTTTCTTAAAAATATAAATTTTGTTCAAATATTGTAAGCTTGTATTATCCGAAATTCAAAAAATAGTCACGCGATTACCATCTAAAGCTCCTGAATACATAATATTTGTGTTATCAATCAATTTACCATACTGAATTTGACTTGAAGACTTCTAATACATTACCTTAATTGAAGATCGATAAGAATTTTTGCTCTGCGATTGAAAGAATGATTATTTACAAAAAAACATTTTTGAATCAGATAGGAAAGGTTTATGTAATATTAATCATGAATTCTTTCTAATTATATTTGTAATTTAAAATATTTCTAAATACTGGTATAAATAAGAATTCAAAAACAATTGATAATTAATAAAATTTAAAACATGAGATGTTTTTAACATAATTATTATTATAAATAATTATTATAAATATGCAGTAAGAATAAGAATAAATATTAACTAAAAAAGATGAATAAAGTTTTTCTTCATAAAGAAATAAATATTTAATTTTAAAAACAAAAGGAATATCAAAAGTTTCATGTAAAGAAATACATAAATTGTCAAAGAAAGAAAGGATGAAAAATATGTTTTATCATAAAATTAAATTTTTTTAATTAATTACACAATATATTTTAAAAAGATTATTAATGATATATAATATTTTATAAATACGTTGGTTGATTTTTCTTCTTTATTAATAAATAGATTATTATTAATTAATTGTTATAATTTATATGAATATAATTTTTTGCTAAATAATAAAATTAATAACAACAATTTTTTTTTTATTTTTCTACAGTATTTACATAATCAATATATATTAAACATAAATAAAATAAATGTAAAAATAGAATAATTTAAAAAATGGTTGATTATATAATTAAACATAATTTTTTTGAAAATTATCATATTTAAAATAAATTTTCGAATAATATTTAGTACTATTTAATTCTGCACTATTTTGATACTTAATTTTTTATATTGACTTTCTAATTTTGTCATAAGATTACTAATTTTTAATATTTTGTCTATTATTGCGAATAATTTTAAGCCTTTTTAATTGTCATTTACAAATAAATTTTATAACATTTTGAAGTATATAATTTTAGCTATGACAAACATACATTTATGTTTTAAAAAAGATTTTTCTATATAAAAATATATTTTAAAAACTTTATCGTTGTAAAATTTTTTATATGAAAATATAAACGTTACAAAATAAGTTAATCATTGGAGATATTTTTTTGAAATAATTATACGCTAGTGTGAATTTAAATTATACTTTATTATTCTTAATAGTTTAATTTATGAATTTACTAAAAATGTGACTTGTGTATAAATCTTTCTGACGAGTAGCTATAATATTCAATCAATTAGAGTAATGGCTTTAAGTTGAAAAGAAATTGAACGTATTACTTAGATAACAATATTTTTATTAAATTATAATTGTAAATAATATTTTATAAATATTTTAATTCATAAATCTTTAGAATATTAAGAAAAGAATAACTAGGAATATTTTAAAATATTTTTAATTTGAAACTAAACATTTGATAATGTATTTTCGATAAATAATTTCATAATATTTTTAGAGCTATTGTATTACTATTATATAATTTAATATTTATATACGAAATTTTATAACTTTTTTTAAGTAAGTCATTATTATTAATTTAGATTTTCTTAGCATTGAAAAATATTTATATAAATTAATTAACTGGTATTACATTTTCAATAAATTATTTAAAGTAAATTGTTAATAAATTTTAATGCAGATAATCATTGTAAAATTAATTTTTTTATAACGTGTTACTTTTTAGAGAAAAACTATATATAGTATAAAAATAAAAATTATTTTAATTTATAAAATTTATATAATACGTATATAATAGAAAATTTTCTTGTGTAAAATTAAAACAAATTACAACATATTGTACATTAACATCAAACATTTTCCTCTTTATGTATTTATAATTAGAATAATATTTGTATAGAGTCAACAAAATCAATTTTATACTAACGATACAGAGTTAGTCATTTAAATTAGTCATTCTATATTGAACTAAGAACATGATGTATATTTATTTTTTTTTTTAAAACAAATTTCCTTTAAAATATTTAAATTTTGGTTTCATTGATAGATATTGCTAGTTTAAATCATTTTAATTTTTACGCAATAGTATTAATAAACTATTACCTTTCATGGAATATTATTCAAGTTTTATATAGTATTACACAATTATTTTCATACTTATTGTATGGTATTTTATCCATCTAATTTAAAACCTCTATTATACCGCAACAAGAAATTTGTTTACTTCTGGGTACAAAGAGTCAAATTTTAATCAATGTAAATTGTTTATTTATATAAAATTTAAAATTTAGAATATAAATTATTCTAAATTTTTTTTATTTGATAAAAAACGGTTTTTTATTATAAGTTTCCGTAATATTGACAATTCTATTTTAATATTTATTACCTTATATTACTTTTTTAATATCGACTTTTTTGTTACAAAGATATAGTTATTAAAATTTAATTAAGATGTAACTGTTTATCCTAATATCAAAATTTTGTTTTTCATTATTATAACTAAAAATATTAGATAAGAATTGCAGTGTTTGATACATGGTTATTTATTGTCCATCAATCCTGTTTTTTGTATAACTATTACCGTTCAGTGACAATTACTAACCAATCTTTCTAGATGTTTTGTTAAAAATTTCATTTTTTGTCAATGCGGTTATGCTCTATGGATAACGGATACGTGAATATAATTTTTTGAACTATTAGAATCGCTGCACCCGAAACAGTTCCATCAATACACTCAATTTGGCGAACGAAGGCTTTGCTTCATTGAGCCACTGTAATCCTATTTCTATACTCTCAGAGTCATTGAAGAATTACAAGAAAAGAACAATAGTAATAATAATTGTTGCGCATCAGAAAAATAATTTTATACTTTATTTCAAAATTCTAATAAAAATATTTTAACGGTTTTATTAAAATATTGAAGTTAATTTTAAGAATTTGAAAATAATTTTCTGAATCTTGCGCGATAAGAAAACTCTAAGATATGAAAATGTATTCTCATATTTGTTGTATTCTAATGTTTGTTATTTTACATTCAACGTTTGCATTAAAATAACTAGGAAAATTAACCCAATTATAAATATAATATTACATTTATATTGATGAGATCTTTAGATCTTATAAAAGAAGGATTAAATACTACTGGATGAACGTATTATTACCACATCGAGTGAATTTCATCTTAAATCCAACGCGAAAACTCGCAGTACGGGTATTAATTGTCTGCGGTAGTCTGGTTATTCTTTCTTTCCTACCCTTCTCCTTTTCTATTGACGTCATCTTTCATGGTTTAACTGAATCGGGGAAACTCATTGTAGTTCATTGGAGAGTAAATCATTTATTGAATTAGGTATAAATCAATGGCATTTAATGGTTGTTATTCATAAGATGTTTTCTAGTAATGTGTATAATGCATACAGATTATTTTGTAAGTTAAGTACTTTGAAACTCTACGCAAGTTCTAAACGCGTGTGATTTCTTGATACGGATTTCAATATTTTCGTATCTGTGTATTATTTAACAAATTTTTGGATATTGTGTACAAAATTAGAGGTAACAAATGAAATAAATAAAATAAATATCTGTGAGACGAATTTTGTACTTAAACAAAATCAAAATATTACGATTTTAATTAATTATAAATATCAACTAAAAATATCGTTTAAATATTGGTTCACAACTTAAAAACTTATTTTGAGTCAATAGAATAATCTTTTGTATACGTTATAGAATAAAAATATGTTTTCAAAAATTCGAAGCGTAAAAAAATAATAACACGATGAAAAAGAATTATTATAATTGTTGGAAAATTTTAAGTAAACATAAATTATTGTATGACATAATGAATATTTTAAATTTTATTTTAAATACTTCTTAAATCATTATTTACTGTTTTCTTATTATACTTTTATATATTTTTACTGTAATTATTATATATTCAGAAATTAAAACTTTAAAAATAAATTGAATAATTTAGTTAATTTGTAAATCAATAAAAACTGTATAGTTATTCAAAATATGTTTCTTAAATTTTATAGAAGATTTTAACTTTAATTTATTTTTTAATTGATTTTTTTATTATCAAATTTGAAAATAACATAAAAGTTTTTTAAAGATAATAATTATCTTTTATTATTAATACTTGCATCATTTTTGTATATACACAAAAATATGTGTAAAAATGTGTAACCAGTTAAGACATTCTTATTGGAAAATGCGATTAGCTGATACGTCTACATTATTTTATTATATAAAATACTAATAAATATATTCATAATTGAATTTGTATTAACAACATCAAAAAATAACATTTTAGTAAAAATACCTTTTTCTTATTTTTAATAATGTGTTTAAAATATTATAATTATTATATTTAAAGAATAAAATTTTCAAGAATTTAATTTAAAATACAAATGTAAAATAACTTTTATTTATTAACAAAGATTTCTATTATCCTATAAATACATAATTTAGTTATATTTTCTTTAAAATTTAATGTAATAAAAAGTTTCGAATATTTATTTTGTTGAAGTAAATTTTTTTGTTTTTCATTAATTATTTATTTTTTTGTAGCTATAAAATAATCATTATATCTGATAATTTTTCATTAATTATTTTTTTTTTGTAGCTATAAAATAATCATTATATCTGATAATTTTTCATAATTATTTATTTTTTTATAGCCATTAAATAATCATTAAATCTGATAAATAAATAAATAAATAATAATAATAAACATTTAAAATTAATAAAAATTTCTGATAAATTAATTATTCTATCATCTTGATTTGTGAATAGTATACGTGTGAAAAATAATTGTATTATAACATTTATTTCAATACAGTAATTAAACTATATCGTAAATCGCAAAAGATAACTTTATAAAAATAAATATTTTTATTTATAATACAGTATTAAAGTAATAAAATAAATCAAATAGCTTTTCAAGATTCTTTTAGTTATTTATCACATACAAAACTAATAAAACTGTATAATACTCTACTACCTGTAATGTATATAGCCGCATAATTTCCTTCCTGCATATTTTTTAATTTTTACTTCCAGCTCGTAACGCTTGACCTTAAAGATCCAAGACGCGCATTTACAAATAAATCAGAATAAGCAAAATATGAAAGTAAATAAATATATATAAGAAAACTTAAATAACCATAACTTAAATTCTGCAATAACCAATGTCGTTGTTACTTCATTTCGAAAACGGTTCGCTCTTCGAATCAGGTCATTATCATGAACAATTCCCAGTGCGAACATCGATATTAATTATAAATAGCAATGCTATCTTGTTTCATTGTCATTGGAATAGTTCACGTCATCATCGTATTTATAACTGGTTTTTAATGCCGATATACTGTTCACTGCGTTTTTTTTTCATGTATAAATCTTGTTACACTTTGTGTAACTGTACGTGTATCGAATACTATTATATAAACATTTTGTTTTAAAGAAATTTATACAAACGCATGAGCAATATTTTCGTTATGAAGGCATATGTGTTTATTATTTAAAGATTCTAACTTACTCATTTAAACAACTTGGTATTATTTATAATTAAATAATGTTTTCATAAGAATTCAAATTAGATTATAATGTATTTTCATTAGAATATCATTAAATATAGTCAGTATATTTTTTGTAACCTCATTTTTATAAATCTTAAATATTTTTACCATATTAATATTAAATATTATTATAGTAATGATTCATGTAATATAAAAGCTTTAAGGATTGTTTTTAAAATGTAAAAGAATATTGATCATTTCATAATTTTATGCTTCAGTTGTTACGAATGTAATAAATGAATCACGTTATATAGCGGTTATTTAAGGTGATCATGACTCAAAGTGAAAATCATGCAGTAACGGATTTTCTAATAAAAATAAGCTTGTAAATAGTTGTATAGTATATAAATTATTTTCATAAAAATAATTTATTTAAAGTATAAACATGAAAAATGACAATCATAAATTTTTATATAGTAATTCATTTTTTATAATGAATAAATATTTTTAAGCGATTGATCATTTATATTTTCAAGAAATGAAAAAATTAAAAATTTAACTATTTGCGATGGCTCTTAAATACTAGATTATTAAAAAATAATAGTCTACCGGTTTTTAAATTTATATTCTGAATTTAATTCAAAATGAATACGAATAGATATATAGGATCATAAATTAATTTTTATTTATATTAATTATTCATATAAATTATTATAATAAACATTTGTGAAAGAGAACTTATAATTTTGAAATTAATTTTCTTTGTATTCTGTTACATGATTATATTAATTCAAGGTGAAATATTGAATTTAACGTGAAATAAACTTACATTTTAATAAGAGCTAAATTATAATCTCTTTGTCCTGAATTCATCGCTTTAATCACTAACCGCGATTACGAAATTATAAAATCGAGATGATTCGCTTACTACAAGATTCACAAAAATAAATTTCCAAGTACTTGAAAAGGAAGTGAAACCTACTTTATCCTTTCAATCACAACAGATCTAAAGAGAAAATTATTTAAAGGAGAATGACAACAATATATATGTAACTTCGCAACTTATTCATTTACGAGGCCATTATAATGCAGAAAGTAAAGTTAAATTTTTTCTTAATGCTACTTTTGCCGTATATTATAAAAAATAGTATTTATTCGCATTACAAACATTTTTTTTGTCATTACTTAAATTTTTGAAGTTATGTTTCAAATAAAGTTGATTACAATATCTTTTTAAATAAAAAATTGGTTTACACAATTGTTTTTATTTTAAATTTGTATTTTTCTGCATAAGTTAAAGGAATAATCATGGCATTTCTATGAACATAAGCTAATATTCAATAAAAGATAATTCAATAAGTAATTCGATTTGAATCGTAGTCGTTTTAGTTTTTTCAGAATATGGAAAGAATGATTAACTTGAAACCTATCTATTATTAGTACTTGTATTAGAATGTACTTGAATTTTTGTTATTAAATAAGAATGTTTTATATAATTAAAAATTTTTTAATATCCAGATTATAGTAAATATAAAAAAAATAAACTTGAAATAAATGGATAAATGTATTAAAGATAAAAGTGAAAAATGTTAAAATAGAATTACATGTATAAATTATAAAGAAATAATCATAATTTTATCCATCCTCCTTAAACTTTACTTGAATAATTAATAATTTTATTACATGTAAGTACTGATAAGTCCTTCGCTGTCAATAAAGTAAATAATCTTTATCATTTTATTAAAGAATTGAAAAAAGTGTAATTACCATTGCACTGATCGAATTCAAGGATAGATAAATAGGTGACAATTAAAAGAGGAGGCACGTAAGTACGTGGGTAGATGGGCCCCACCTTTTTTAATATTACTCGTTACATCGTTCGATATTTGAGGTTTAACAAAAGTAGAATCATATAGATGAGAAAGAGCATATTATTACCGTAGTTATAAGCAAAATTTTGTCAAATTGACATATCGCACATCCGCCGCGAGGTGGCATCCGGTGGTAAAAGAGAGTTGACCTCGTTTATGAGACCGTCCTAGAACAATACACGTACATCTTTTGCTTCGTTGAACAAATGAGTATTACATCTTGTTATCATCTTTATTCTGTTATGTATTGGTTGATTTGCATGTAGGTTGATTACCATACTTGTTAGACTTAAAAATGTTTTGATGAGTGGGATGTCAGCGAACTTAGGATGTATACGACATTAGTTTTAGAAAATGAACGGTCAGTGCACTCTCTGTAGAAAATTATGACTTACCTAACGTTTTTCTATAAATAATTTTCCGTATTTCCATAATAGGACATAAATATTTCTTAGTTTTATATAACTTGGTTTCAATGATACAATGTTAATATACAAAAATTTCTATATGCCCTTAATATTATTAAGACTTAAAAAGACTATCGTTTTAAGTGAAAATTTCTACACATTTTATATTTAATCAATTAATTATGTAAGTCATAAAAAAATAACGGTAGCCTTATAAAATCCTTATTATGTTATATACGGAAAACGATTATGGTGTATCCAAGAAAACTATTCGTGAGAATGGCGTTCCGAAGAAAGAGACTTTAACGTTCTATTGTACTTATTGTCCTGACAAAAGTCTTTCCATTGCTTATTTTTCTCTATGTACTCATACATGTATATGAATATTATAAAAAAAAGTAATAAAATCATATAGTAATCGAATGTTTCAATGGAAGATCTAAAAGTAACGGTACTATAAAAAATTCAAAAGAGTTTCTAAATGTATTTATCAATTGAAATTTCTATTTTTTATATATGCATATATTTATATTTAAAGAATAATTAAAAGAAATAAAATTCTAGAAGCCAGAGTATTAAATAATTTTTTTGTCTAAATTAAAACTTGAATATGATACAAAAGAAAAAGAAAGTTAAAGTCTAGTATCTCAAGGGTCTTTCTATATGCGTTATTGAGCTTTGAATTGGATATCAATGATAATCTTTATCTATGTGATAAAAATATAATATGCATTTATAGAATATTTTGTTTAAATATATAATTAAAAAAATGATTAAATCTTTAATGGTAGATATAGATAGAAGATAAAAGATAAAGTGAATGATCTGAATTTTGAAATTTCTTGAAAAAAAATTTGTTAAAGAAATAATTTCAATCAAAATTTTTATCAAAATAAATGTTGATATTATATTAATAAAATAATGATTATATTAAAATAACAATAAATCACAATAATATCAAATAATTCAATTTAATTTAAAAATATTTACCTCAAATATCAATGTAAGTATAGTGATAATTTAAACATTTTTATTCAACTTTATACATCAAATATATTAAATATGGAATAGAGTGGAATTCAGTACCTTTGATTTTTTTCCTATATTTTATTATTAATTTTTATTTTAAAATCCTGTATATTTTTTATACAATATATCATTAATTGGATTAATAAAATGGATACATTATTTATAGTAATAGAAAACTATAGTTTATCAACAGTAAAACTGTAAATTGTTTTAATAGTAAATTTTTTGTTTATGTATTATTTTATTAATCGAATATCGCAGTATTTTTGTATTTAAAAAATTTTAGATATTGTTCATTCAAATTCTAATAGTTCATATTTATGAACAATTCATGAATAAATTAATAAGTTCCTGTTGCATATACGAAATTTTAACATACAAGTTTAATTAAATAAGTTTTGATACTATTTTATCAGATTAAAAACGTGATTTTTATAAATTGTAAAAATAAATATAAATAGTTTTCTTAGTTAGTCTACTTATATTGTTATAAAGAATTAAAATCAAATCTCCATATTTATAAATTTAATAATCAACTATTGTATTGAATTGGCAATAGCGCATAATAATTGCTTTACCTAATAACAGCAACGCCGTTGTATATTGTAAATAATGCAAAAAGAGACTTGTAGTTTTAAACGCATTTTTCAAGCTTTGACTAGTATTCATTAATGTCTGAATTCTATCACTTATATGATCTATATTATACAAGTTATCTTTAAATGATGAAACTGTAAAAACTCAATATTTTTATTCATACAGTTCGCCTGACCTCAAACATATAACAATCTCCAAAATTTTCAAAAAAATAATTTTTATAGTTAACTTAAAATCTTTTCTAAATGAAAACCTAATAAAATAATAGCTCGATAATATAATAATTCAGCAATACAATAATTTAATAATGCAATAAAATAATGTACTAATGACACAATGACCCAGTATGTTAAAATTCAATAACGCAGTAACTCAATAATGTAATAATCAAGTACCTCAATGCGGCAGTAGTGCAATAACCTAATAGCACAAAAATTCAGTAATCCATAAACTAATAGTGTAATAATGTAGTAACTAAATAACCCAATAATGCAATATTCCAGAAATACAACATATAATAATTCAATAATCCAATGCATAATAACTCAATCATTTAATATCCTAGTAGAGCAATGATCTATGATACATATTTATTTAAGTTTTGTTGTTTAAAAGATCTAAATACGATTAAATTTATATATATTGATGCAAGTGATATAAAATATGTATAAAAAATAAAGTCGCAGGCATACAAAATAGGTATTATTATTTTATACAATTATTTAATCTCGGTAAAGAATTAATATTGATCGAATATTATACTATAAATATGTATTAATACTTTATTTTTTACAATTATAGTCAACATTTTTGTAAAGTATTTCTGAGCAATTAAATCTAAAATAATGCTTGGATTTTTTTTCTTCTTATTATATATTATTGATTCATTTGATTTTTTAAATTTATTCAATATTCGTTTCAAAATTGATCTAATGACATATATTGTATTATTCGCTATGTATTATATAATATCTTAATAAGACATTCAATTTTGTATTTATTGTAATTATAAATATTTATATTAAATAAAGTAAATTTCGTATATGGAATTTTTTCTTTTCTTTATAAATGTATTATTATAGTATTTAGATTTACAAAATTTTTCAACTTTATTACAATAAAGGAATATTATATTGAAAACGTTAGATTTGAATTTTTTAAATATATTTTTATTTTATAATGCGTGAGTATTTTTTTAGTACTATATAAAATAGATTTAATTGAAATTATTTAATTATATAGATTAACTTTTAAATTAATTGGAATATACATTATTGCAACGTACTCTAAGAAAACATTTTTTGTGTTTATGAAATATTTATTGTATTTCATTTATCATTAAAAATTAATTACACAGTATCAATACTATAAGAATTTGTATACATTTATCATATTACATAAAAAAAAATATTTATAATTTTTTTCATATAAATATATTTTATCATTATGTAATTTAATATAGATTCAGAATATATTTAATAACTATATATTATATATAAAATATCCATAATGTTAATTTTTATTAGCATTAGATGTGAGTAGCCAAATCTGGACGAAGGTAAAAAATTCGAATATTACAGTTTCTTTATAGTAATTTTTAATTTGATTTTACAAAAATAATTTTATGCAATAATAAGATAGTAAAAAGATAATCTGGAATTATTGCAACTTTTCTAGAAAACAAAAAATACTTTATAAGTATTCAAAAGTAATAACATTAAACAATAAATAAATTTTTAAATTACTAAACAGAAATATATTATTCTCAAGACAAATTTAGTGTTCTACTGAAGTAATTGCACTGAAAGAGGTGGTGTCGTTCCAGATAACATCATGACTCGGTGACTACACAATGGTCATACGTATGTAGAATACATAACGACATTTGGACATCCATGCTCATTGTTAAGTAGATATATAAATTAAAATATGTCATACTTTTGTATTGAAATTGCAATGGTTGACCAATGTAAGAAAGTTTTAAAAACTATATTTCTTTTGTATAAAATAATTTACATTTATAATTATTCAGTTGCACATTTTCACGCATAATTAGATATATGCATATGAACATATATAAGGAGATTTAAAAATGATCAATTTATACCTAAACTAGTTGTCTGACAATTTATAAATTTAAAAATATTTATTTATTAGTAATTAATAAATATTAAAATAAAAAAGATTTATTTTTCAATAATTTCAATGAATACCAACAACAAAGCTAATTAGAGAAATAAATTTTTGATATTTTCATGAATGAAAATAACATTTTCATGTTTCGTCTAAAAATACTTATACGTAACTTGTGTAATGTATATTGTAATTTATTAAAAGATTGTAATTCTCGAAGCAAAAACATTCACTGAAGAATAAGTTAATTAAAGTATTTAGAAAAGTAATGAATATAATAATGTCATTGATAATAATTAATAAAAGAGAGATAAGCTTTTTGTTTATAAAGATAGATATTCTACTTTATAAGTACTTTTTTTATTCTTTAGATTATTAAATTTCATTAAAATCCTAATTTAACAATAAAATTTAGCGACACATACCAAAATGATAGTAGTTTAGTAGCTTAAAAATATGTATTCAATGTATTGAGTTGATAGTTATCTACTCTATTTAAAATTTTTATTAATTTTTTAGCCATTTATAAATTTTATAGGTATGATTTATAAAAGAATTTATAATTTATATGTAATTTATTAGAGATTTATCATTAAAAATATGGAATAAATTAATATATTATAATAGATTATAAAATTGTTTCCCATATAATTTTTTATATCTATGTATTTAATACTGTATGTTGGGGTCGAAATGATTCGTATTCCACTTAATGTTGTTGCCAATTATTTATTTATTACAAGTGTTTTTACGAGTCGTTTTCGGCGTATATTATAATGATATGTAGTTATCGCGTATAATAGTTTGATAACAAAAATATAATTGCGTTCTCCATGATATTTCTATCTGTATATAAATTATAAGTTTGACGTCGCTAGGTCACATTCTCTTATATATACTTGCTTCCCCTTCTGACTCTGCCTTCATTTGTTTACCGTCTTTCAGGAATCGAACCCTGAGAAGGCACCCTTTGTTCTATATGTTGCGTAATATCCCGGACCTGTCTGTGTGTCATGCCGTTGTTTATCCCACTTCTGTGATGCACCCGTTGTGTGCGCTCTTTGCTTGCCATCTCATGGCCCTTCGGTATCCGGGCTCTTGCTCGCATGACTGAAAGAGTCCGCGTCTCAACCCTTTCTCTTTTCGTCTTCAAGGCCCCTTTAAGCAACACGCCTTCGTCTTCGGGGTTGCACCTCCTCCTTCCAACGCAACGTCAGGCCCGTCTGTAAACCGATAATCCCTCGTTATCCTCCACACGCGTTGATTCTTGCTTTGCTGTACGTAACTCTGAGTCGCTCGCGATTTTCTCGAAATAATTCCTCGCGTGATCATTTTTTCCGTTACCGCGTTCATCTAGCAGCGCGTGCCTTCCGTGAAAGATACTTCACGGTGGCGGTGTATTCCTTGAAAGACTTTCCGCGGTGACGCGTGCATTCCTTGAAAGGCCCTCCGTGGCGACGCACTCTAGGCTAGCATTGCGCCTCGCCCTGAGCGGAGCCCTGCAAGGGTATCTCATTACTCCTCGCCTCTCTGAGTTCCGAGAGGCGAGTTTGTTTATACGATTTCTTATGTGCTGCGGGCGTTCCCGCGACACGTAATTTGAAGAGTGGAGGCAAGCGACCCGTCGTCCGTCTCTTGACCGGGTCGGGGTAATTTAATCCGTTTGTTTTTAATTGTATTTTAGCTGACCTTGCCAAAGTTCGATTTATTTTCGCTTTACTCTTTCTCTCGATGCTTTTCATTCTCAACATTGTAAGTTTATTAAATTCATAAAAACAACCGAGATATTTTCTAAAATAATACATGACATTCCATATGACAATTTCACGAGATAAATATTTTTCTAAAGAATTTTTTCTAGATTTCCTTGTACTATTCCTGATCTTTGTGCAATTAGAAGTGAATAGTGATATTAAATCAGTATCATTTAATCAATCAATTTCATGTTCTATATATATACAAAAGATCAAATTGTTTATTTTTTTTTCCGCTTACTTAGATTGTATAATTTTTCTAATATTTATGAATTTAGAATATAAGTTAATTTGATTATTGACTTAGCAAATCAACATATTACGAGATAAAAAAGTATATTGAAAATGTTTGTATATATTTTCTTAAAAAATTAAAAAAAAATTTGTATATATTTTTTTATCGAGTAGATGTTTATTATGACTAGATATCATTAATACACTTATGCAACTACGGGATGTTTTGTTTAGTATTTATTCTCAATAGCTTGTATTACATAGTTTGTACATGTGGATAACAAATAGCAAACATTAAAAATGCGTCATATTTGATTTAAACTCTTTCCTTATTATATGGTTGTATTGTTAACGATTACGATAATACAAACCATAAATTATATTAAATTATTTTAAATAGATAACTATTTAATCATGTATACATATATTATAAACAAAAGTTAGTTTTTTAGTATTTCTTATATAATACTGCATCAACGATATTAAGCTTAATTTTAATATTATACTTTGCTACTACATTAATAGTAATATTAATATGAGAAATTTGATTTTTTACATAAGAATATTTTTAATCACGAAATTTTAAAATAGTAAATTGAGCGTTGAAAGTTAGTATAAAGTTTCCGTGCAATTACATACTGTAAATTTAAAAACTCCTTGAGAGAATTTACTATTTTGCAATTGAATAAAAACATACTTATATTTTTAAATAATTTTAAAAAATTGTTTAAAATATATATTAGTAATAAATTTTAAATTTCATTTGTTTAAAATTGTTTTTAAAAATTTTTAAATGAATTCAACATTTATTTTAAAAAACAAGGTGAAGATTGAATGCTAAATGAGATCTTTCAATGGATCTAATTTTAACGTATTCACATAATTATTCTCACTTGAAACTGATAAATTACTTTAGGGAAAGTAATAATAATAATAATTTACGAAATATTTATATACTTTTCGTTTTTAAAAATTTTCTGTATAATAATTGAATTTTGTATCAATAATAATAAAAATCACTATCAAGAAAATAATAAAAGAAGTGTACTTACCAAAGTGTTGATTAAATATATTTAGTTAAAATTAATATTATTATTAATTAATATCTATAAATATATGAATAAAAATAAAAATTTAAAATAGTATTTAAACAAAAAAAATAAGTATATATTAAAAGAAAATAAAATAAACTATATACAAAAATGCATATAAGAATAAAAGTATATAAATTCGTAAATACAGCTTGAAATTCTTATATATTTAGAGAAAAATATTATGTAAAAAATAAAGATATTTATATTTTATTTATATATCATTAATAAAAAAATATTATAAAAATATATTAAATATTTTTTTGAAATCAATATATACAAATAACTTGATATATGATACTTAAATTTTTTTATACAAAATTGAATTCATAATACAATTATATTCAATTTTGAAATTACAGCTTTAAGTTTCATAGTTAAAGAATACTGTTATATTTGAATATAATTTTATAATCGCTAAATTTCTTAACTTGAGAAACATAAATAATACTTTAAACTATATAAATTTTCAAAACAGAATTTGTTTCAAAACTGCATTAAAATAGGTTTCAAAAATTAAATAATTATGCCAAATTTATCATACAATCTATTTATTTATCAGAAAAATCATACAGCAAAAGCATTGAAAGTTTACAGAATATGGTATTAGTAACAGGAATGTGTAAATAATTTGCAAGGCGAAAATCAACATTTATATAATGATTCACGATGATAACTACATTCAACATAAAAAATGGATGCAAGGATCGATAAAAATGAAAATTTATCATAAACAAAGTTTAATTTATGAATTAATAACAGCTTTTATGTTTTTGATTACTCGCCTCGCAAAATAAAAATTTCGTATTACTTTTTTCTTACATATCCAGTTCTCTTTTTTCCGCTCTTATACTATTTTTACGCAAAAGTGTTTTCGATAATACAAGAACAATAAGAATAAAATTGTTGGTATTCATCTATTATACTTTATCGCTCATTATTTTTCTTTGTTATCTTTGATCTTACTTTTCATCTTCTAAATAAAAACTAATGTTTTAAAAATGTTCATATTATTTAAAATATATTACTAAAAATATCGAGTATAATACAACGACGAATGTGTTTTAACAGTAATGAAATTAGAGCTGTATAAAATAAAAATATATAGAATAAAACGACTTTTTTATACAAATATATCTGTGGTTGATAAATTCAATTTTCGACTATGATTGAATTATTAAATTATATATATAATATATAATGTATATAGAGAGCTAATAAATAAGCAAGAAAAATGGGAATTTATGATTTTGAAAAGGTCCATCTTAAAAATAAAAAGTATTAAATACTTTCGTCCTGCTTAAAGAAAATAAACAATCGTTAATTACTTTTGAATATTACATTTTATAAAAAACTTACGGAAACGTAACGTATGAAGAAATAATTTTTTCGAAATCCCAAAGCGCTACAATAATCTTAAATTAATTTTAATAGTCGTTTTTTTTTATTCATGAAAACCATCAGTGAATATTTATACATATATTTATAGGTGTGTATCTATTTATCTTTTTTCATGTTCTTCTGTACGCATATATTAAATCCAACACTTAAAATTTATCAAACCGCTCTTAAACATTATATTCGTCCGATATTGTGTTTTTATTATTTTTTTTTTTGTTAAATTCTTACTTCTCTTTATCATTAAATTGAATTACAACTATCTCGTACATGTATTTATATTATAATTCATATATACCTATTTACGCTTAACCGTTAGTGACTGCAGGTAGTTTAATGATTAATTACGATGATTGCGATGAAAAATGTCATATGCCTTTGGTTACTATCTGAAAATGGATTGCGAAGTCACTGGTTGCGTTCTTACGCGTAACTTAATTTCCCTCTTTTCATCTTTTTTCCCCAGCCACTCTCACTCTCTTTTGCTTTCATAAACTTAACACGGACCGTTGTCGATGGTTGCCATCGACAAACTCGTCCAACTATTATGTATTTACACAGATTTTTGGAAATACGCGCATTCGTATACATTTTACGAATGCTGGCAAACGAGCCTCGGGATACGAAAGTAAAAAGAAAGAAATAAGACACCATTTTGACGTCGTCAATTTTCATATCCGTCAGAATGTCAACGAGTGATCGGAACATAGTATAAGGCTTAATTCTGTAACGATAGGAGCTGTTTTATATTGATTTATTCGGTCGGTTTGGTGTCCTTTATTTTTTCTATTAATGTATTATAGAGTAATTTAGAGTAATTTACACACTAATAATATCTAAATAATATTCATTCCTTTACACTAAATTTAAAAGCACGCGAGGGTTAATTTTATGATTATCCGTGTACTTTTCCAGAATATAGAACTTTTGTCAATTCGATCTGCAGGTGAAACGATTCGATATCGATACTTGCGAATAACAATCACGCCAAGGCAGAAACATTGATGATTTAAATCTTGATGAAAAAATTAATTTTGTTTAATTATGTAATGAATGACCCGAGTTTTAACAAACCGGTACCTTTGAAGCACGTAGTTTGTTACGTAACGGTAATTCTTACATAATTATCGAAGTTACAATCTATCTTTGTTAGTTCTAGTTTCTGGCTAATCCAAATGTTACGTAATAACTGTTTATTTAGAGAACTCTGGAATAATATTTGAATTTTGATATAATAGTAAAAAGAAAAAAAAACTAAACTTGACTTATGCAGAAACACTGATACTTAAAAAACACATTATGCTATAATGGTTAACCGAAGTATTAATAAGATTTAATTTCGTCAAGTGTATACAATATTAATTTCGCAATATTTATTTATAAAAAACTCACATTATTAGCAAAACTTACTTAAAATCCCTGCTATCGAAACATTTTTCGTAACTTATGGCCACCTTAAATTGTGGTCGAAGTTTCCTTTTACAAACTGTTTTCGCAGCATTGGCTTCTGAGATTTTGAGAGGATACCAAACTTTGATTTTATCAAAAATTGTTTCCATCGCACTCAACTATTTGATAATTGGTTTGATTCAAACGTTGAAAAAGTTCATTTATAGAATGAAAATAAAAAAAATAAAATGAAGCTTTTGAATTTTTATTAGCTACAAAAATAGTAAAATTGTAATTGGTTTCGATAAAACGCAAAGGCTTGAAATCCTCTTAATCTGACTGGAACTCCTCTAGTTAATACACAATGAGAAAAAATGAGTCACAGATAATTTACTCGCGTTTTCACGCTTGTTTAGACCAATGCAGTTTTCATTAGAGACAATGACAATTAATAATACAATAAAAATTAGCGCGTGAACGCGAGTTACGAACACATTTTCTTTTATTGTATACAGTAGTTTCTTCAATAATTCTTTGTATTCCATTTAGACTCATCATTTCATTCAATAACGACGGGCTACAATCGCTCCCTGAGCCGTTGACCGTATTACGATCGAATTCTATTTCGTTTTTTAAGAACCATTTAATGTGTTGTTAGTTTGAGTCTTATTACATAATATATTTATTTAAAACAATTTTTGAGACAATTTATAAAGGAATTAATTTTTTTTTATTTTACTAACGAAAGTAGAATCATTTTATTTTTTAAGATATGCAATTTAATTTGTATTAATCAAATAATATGAAATAAAAATTCTTTTTTTATTTACATTATTTAATACAAAACAGTATAATTCAGTTCAAATGTGATAGGTATATTAATAATAAGCTACATATTTTTAAAGAAATTATACAAAGTAAATAAAATTTTAAATTAAATTACTCTGAATACAATATGAAATCTTTATACCCTATAATATAATTTACTTAAATTTAAGATTTATTTTTTTTTAATTTATAGATATTAAAATTTCATTTTGTGTTAATTTGAAAAATCAAGTAGGAAACGCGCGTATAAATTTGTATCTTATCTACAAAATTTACAAATAACATTACAGAAATATGCAAAGCGAAACGAATTAATTTTTAGTGATTATATTATTAGGATTTGAATGTAACTATGCGTAACTAATGATTGATAATATTCGATTAAATTTTGAATATGTTGAAAGTCATTCATAAATTTCTTTTTGTTATTTTTATCATTCACTCGAGACGTATTTACCAATTTCCATAACTTATTACTACCAGTTATTAAAGATGATAATAGTCATTAAACTACACACAATTGAATAAGATAAGCGAACCGTAAGTAGTTCGGATCTTTTTTGTATGCGATAAGCTGAATATTAAGACACATCTATACAGAGATGTAGAATCTACTATTTTCATTGTTTTTTTCCTTTCTATAGTGAACAAACAGTGATAGTTAGATTTTATATCTATACATGTAATAATAATTATTTTATTCAATAATATTCATTATTTATTCCAACAACAAGTTTTATCATCTGCTAGTAATTTAGTTTTATCATTGATTTCGTCTTCTCTTTAATTCAGTTTAATCAATTTTTTTTATAATTTTTTTAAATAACTTTTTTGTTAATAATCAAGAAATTACTATCTGAGATTTATAATTAATTATTAATATTAAAACCTATGATTCATTTTTTAAATAAGTTTTTATATTTTTTAAATTAAATATATGAATAATTTTTCAAAATATTTTAAAAAAAATTATCATGGAATTCTAAGGCGGTAATTATCTCTTAAGTAATTTTAATTTCATTTTTAAACTTTGGAATCAACTCATATTCTTTCCTTTTTATTACTAATCGGCAATATATCTCTGTATATTATATATTATATATGTATTGATTGATATCAATATGTAACATCGACTTTTATTTATTTTTTTTAAGATTCTTGAAAGATTTTGATACTTGAATGCGCCATGTAACATACACATGTATATTTTTTTTTATTATTTAGCGTAAATATGAATTCGCTTTTGACATTTGTAATATTTCATCAAAGACTTTGCTCGATGCTTTCAAATATTCACGGCACTTTCAAACTACCTGTTAAAAATTTCAATTACTTTTTATACCATAACTGCCATTATTGAGATATGAATACGACATATATTAAAAAATCCTCTTTTTATTCATTATAAATATCACCCAAGTATCTTCTTATCGAATTGAACATAATTAAAATAATCTTTTGAGAGATTATGGTAAGTGATAATAAAAAAGGATAGCTGTTTTATACATCTATTTATTACGTTACCTAGTATATTATATATTGGTGTGTTAGAAAATTTTTTTGTTCCTTAAAGGTTGTTTTCTTCATTAGATATTGCATAAATTTTTATTTTAAATCTTCCGATGTAGGAAAATTTTTGTAATAAATTTTATTACAGATATTTTATAATAAGGATAAGTTATATATTAAATTTTATAAAAAACAAATTTATGTAATTTACTTAATTGATTTTTTTTAATTTATGATTCTTTATATCAATTTTATATTATTCTTGATAGTCTATTCATTATAAAAGCTTGTTAAAAAGAAACATCGTTTATTTAACTTCATAGATTTTAAAATTTTATTTAAATTTCAACGAAATATATTTTTTATTTTTTGAAGGCAATGAAGAAAAAGCATATCTTTATACATATGCAGAAATTTTTATAAAATTTTAACATTAATTATAAAAATTATTTTGATTTAGAAAATGTCTCTAATAAGTAATACCTGCTCTATATTCACTTGTTTAAAAAATTTTGATAGTTATAATAGTACAAAACTTGAGTCATAATAAATCTCTGTTCTTCTTTTTGAATTAAACTGGCAGTATATTTAATAAGTAGATAGCAAAAACTTATAATATAATTAATATGTATATTCTGATATTGCGAGGTTGTTTAAGTACAACTTAGATTTTCTTTTAAAATTTGGATAATTTTTATTAATATTTTTAAATTTTTCTAATAATTAATTACTTATACCGAACTGAAATATATGAAAGTGAAAAAGTTTAAAAGTTCAATACTGTGTTTTTGTAAGAATAACTGTTTACAAATAACTTGAAACAATTTTTTTCAATTTTATATTTTTAATATTTTGAATTTCAGTGATACTTGTACAAAATTGAAGTTATTTAAGTTAGGTCAGCAGAAACAACACAAAAAGAATACATTTAAATATTATTTCATAGGATATACAAAAGAATTTCGTTTTTCATGGTGTGATACAAATCAATGTAAATATGAAAATAAACAATTACAATCTGGCATATGGATATTACATATCTAACATATAATAACAATATTTGGTATTTTAAATATAATAATAGTGTTTAATTTAACAGAGTCAAAAATATTGATATCAAATGAAAATTTTATAAAATCCAAAAATGTTTTCCTTAAAATGGATGTATCTTGAAATATTTATCTTGTTACGTAATGTTTGATATACGTTATGAGCTGACCAGACAGAATGTCATTATTTTATTACGATTAGTTGATTTATAACTATGATTGGTTATTTGGTACGATCAACGCTCTTGTTTTTTTTTGACACATAAACTCGTAATTATTATTCATGTCGTCATGCAAAATCAAAGACGATCATATTTGCAATAAATTAATAAGCTATCATCCTGTGATGGAAGGTCCAAATCTGTTCCAGCAATCAGCGAACCCTCCGATGCGTTTTCTTATTTTTTTCTTGTATTTGTTCAGCTTTGATAATAATAGGCACATTCTTCATACAGTCCTGCTTGGCGTTTTAATATCTCCGTTAAGAATAAGAGAGAAAGTTAAGCGGTCATTATAAAGTTATTTAACATTAATTTTTTTGACTATAAAATTAGAAAACCTCTAATTTTACAATCTACGTTCAATTATTGGTAATTAATATCAGAATAATTTTTAACATTTTATCATAAAGATTATGATCCTTTTGTAATTTTGTAAGATCTTGGACTTAAAAATTTATAAAATGTCAAATACTTTCGACTTATACCAATATTCGAATATAGACTTCCACATGATTTTTATAATATCTGATACCTGCACTTTTGAACCATAGATCAACTTTCACTGTATGCATAAATCAAATTTAAGGTATTTCGAATACTGATTTGTCAAATAAGTTATTTCAATAAAAATATACAATCTTAAAAGTAACATATCTTTAAATATATCAGTTAACGATATGATTTAAATACAATTATTTATAGATATTTAAATCAATTTTATATTTATGTAAAAAAGGAAAGATAAATACTTTTTCAATAATAAGAAACTATAAGAAAAGCGATATCAAAAAATATAAGTTTCAATGTTATAATTTTTTTGATTCTTGATTCATCAGTTTAAGTTATAGACTTTCTTACAATATACCGATATCTTAAGAAAAAAAATATTTTATCAAATTCATCACAAAAAAAAAGAAACTAAGAAGCTTTTAGTTTTAAGTAAATAATTTACTCTCATCAACTGTAAATAATTGTGTTACATATAATCATAATCGATTTGATTTCCTTATTACATACTTTATATTTCTATTATTAATACAAATAATAATTATTAATTATATATTTAAATACTAGTATTTGGCATATAAATAAAAAGATGTCTGAAATTTTTAGGAAAACGAGGATTATGGTTCGAATGTACAGACGCGAAAAATATCAACGATGTAAGAGTTTTAATCAAAATCTCCGGAAAATGCTGTAGTGTTACTTTTTATTGACCGCGAAAACGCGGTTGTACGATCAGCCATTATTTTTATATTAAGCTGTTTTTTTCTTTCTTTCTCTCTCTTCTATCTTTTTTATTATATTTCGTCGTTATAAAAACAGATCGTTGAGACAGATCAGTTAAGTATGTAATGTATGTTGTGTTCGTGGTGCGCCGCATAGCCTAGCATGTGTTTTTTCTCTTGGAGGCTGGCTTGACAATTTACAGCAACGACTTAGCGATGAGGACCGTGATCACGTGAGGCAGTAATAAAATGGCTAACGTGGGTACGGAGGCGCCACTAGCAGTCACATGGATGTCGTTTTCCCTCAGCATTACATCGTCGATCACGTGGATAATGCCGTTGGTACAGGCCACGTCCGGTCGAATCACCTTGATCTTCTTACCCTTCCATTCGATTTGGTAGCCTAGAAAACCAAACATCTTTCAATGCGCGTTTTGATTTTTGTTCTACCGCGTTCAAAGTTTCATCGAACTTTATCTTAAAGCAAAGCAACGCATTGGAACGATTATTTTAAATTGACATAAGTGGTTTCTTTCAATTTTTTTCTTTTAATATTTTATTCAAATGATCTGTTTTTATTAATTAAGACCACTAATTCAAAAATAGAAATAATATACATATATCTTTAATTATAAAATGTATATTTTTTACGTCTAATAACATCAGCTTCAACTTATTTTGCACAATTTAATATAAATTTAGCTATTATATTATCGTAACATTATACGTTCAAGTATTTTAATATATCAATTTAATGATTAAATATATCTTTCCGTAAAAAATTGGTGAATTGTATATATATATCTGATGTTTATTTACATTAATTATTTTATGCGAAGTTGCAATAGCTTTCATAATTTCTGAAATATTCAAACTTTTAATATAAGCGTAATAAATTGTTTACTGTAGAATAATTTTAGTAGTAATAATTTTATTAAAGTGGTTCGTAATAATATTTCTGACTAAAATTATAAATTTATATTTGCGTAGATATCATTTTACAGTGAATACAAAAAGGAAAAAAAAAGTAATAAATGTAAAATATGAAATAAATTATATAATTTTTTTTTATTATAAAAATAACGAAAATCACTTACAATGAAAATAATTGTATTGTGAAGTTAACATAAATTAATTTGTTAAATTTCAAATATTAAATTATAAATTAAAATCAAAACCTTTTACATTATTATTATAATAAAATGATTTATTATTTGCGAATGTTTATTCGTATTACACAAATCTTTTGTAGTTGAATACAATTAATTAATTAATATCTATTTAAAAAAGAAAACATATCGTAACATATCGAAAAAGTACATGAAAAGAAAGAAACATAATAGTAAAAAACATACATATTTAAATTGAAATAAAATAAATATTGTTGAATAAATTGTGAATAAAAGAAATTAATTTTCACATTAACTTAGTATAATGATTGATAGAAAAAAATTAGTGTGAAAACAGAATACATAAATTATAATAAAGTTAAAAAAACATAAAAATATAAATTAACGTAAGCTCAGCTGAAAGCATGATTCGGTAAACAGTACAACTACATGAATAGAAGCATTCTTCATTCTTAAATGATACCGTAAGCCAAATATATATTTTTTTATAAATAATTTTATTATTAAAATTTTGAATAACAGTAATCTTATACCTTAATCATTTAATATTCGCATGCGTTAGTTGTCGAGATAGCAATAATGTTATTAACGATTGATCCGTGTTTTTCAAGTACTATTATATTTTTAATTCTATTCTGAAAAATGCTGGAGTTATCCATTTTTACTCAATGATAAAATATTTATTTTATATTTTTATATTATAAGTTCTTTTTGGATAATTTAATATAAAGCACTTATAGGGTAGTTGAAAAAATTAATGAAAATTAAAGCAAATATTAAACAATCTAGTTATAGACTCTTCGGGTTTTTGACAAAATACTAGAGAATTAAATTCATGAAGTTTATTATTTTATCGTTAAAAAGTTAAGATTTTTTTTAATCGCCCAGTAATCAGTCAAATTGAATTTTGAATAAAATATATAAAAGTCACGTGAAACTAGATTTGCGATTTTATTTCGTGCGAAGTTGTGACAGAACAGAAAAAAGAGTCGAAGTGAGGCTTGGAAGTGTAACGGATAGAAAATGCAAGGAGAACACGTAGTAATTAGTACGCCGAGAGTAATGAAGGAATTTGCATTTAAATGGCAGTCGAAAGGTGTATAATAAATCGTCGTCCGCGCGAGGCACATAATGAGTAAGTATTCGCGCTACTTTTTTCTGTCTTTCACTCTTTTTAAGTCAGACACTCTCGCTGTTCTCTACATATTTTTATGTTTTTACACAAATCGATTCGTTGTGCTTTTCATTTGCAAAGAAAAATTTTGTTTATTTTTCATTTCTTTAAGAAGAACAAAAAACATATTTTATAAAAAATATAAGTTTAAATATTTGTATATTCTTAATTCGTAGATCGACTTATGATAATTGATTATATTTGTTGTATACTCAAATAATCTTACGTACATTAATTCAAAGTAAGAATATAGATTTAGAAAATATACTTTAAGCTGTAATGTAAATTTTCAATAATAGATTTTATTGAAAAATATAATTAGATTATTTAAAAAAAATACTTTTTTGTACTAAATAGCGTTATTTTTTATTAAAAATTATGTTCATTATAAAGTAGATTTTAGTACTTATTATAAAATGAATATCAAGTAATTTTGTCTAAAGAAAATTTTGTGCAAAATATTAATTATCATAATTGTATACTTTATAAAATATTTAAAAAGTTGATAAAAGTATGTTAAATTTTACATGTACAATCATTATTTTTAAAAGCTAATTTTGTAGACATTTTTGATGAACCATTTGTTTCATCATGAAAATAATTTTTGAGAACTGTGAATTTTCATTTAATTATAATTTTAAAATAAATTAATATTGTAAAATATTTTAAAAATACGAGATTTATATGTATTGAAGTAATACAAACATCATTTAGATGCGAACTTCATATATTTGGCAAAGCCTTCATGCAAAATTTTGCGATAGGCTTTCAAATTGCTCTTTTTAACAAATAATAATAATTTGTATCATGCTTCGATGATTTATTGAGTTTGTGCAGTTGACTTATCATTGTGGCAGATTTTTGTATTCTTTTGAAATTATACTGAAATTTATGCAGTATTTTATTCATTTTTACTGAAATCAATTATTATATAAAAACTATTAAAGAAAAAATTTTGAATTCAGAAAAAGGATTGTTGTGTTACATTTTTCAGTAGTCTTATATAAGTATTTTCAAAAGAATACACGCAAGCGTTGACACATGTGATTATTGCTCAAGCACGCATGTCAGTCACACTAAGCACGATACCAACTCACCGCCATGATTTGGACGAATCGCATTTTCGTCAATGACCTTGTCGTCTAGATATAATAACAGTAAAATTGTAAGAACAGATGTATTAGCAGAATTTTTATTTCATTGTTATCGCATTTGATTATTACGTAATGATAATTTTTATTCTCGAATTTCTTTTATCAGTCTTCTATATGTATATATATTTATGAGAATACCAAAGACACGATAAAGGAAATTCAAATTAAATTATAAATTATAATTATTTATTAAAATATTTATTAAAGAAATTTCTTTTATTGCTTTCTTTCTTTATCATGTACAAGTTTAACTTTAATATATACGTTAAAGTTCAATTATGTATATATGCACCATTGTAGCTAGTTATCTGCTATTTTTGATTTTCAGGAAAATATTACAAAAAAGTTACTTACTTTCTCCAGTTTCCCTAATTTTAATATTAAGTTTATCTCTCATTGTTTGAAGTTTTAAGGTGCCATTTTGATCTAATTCCAATAATCTCTTCATAGTAAAGGCTTCGCCCACAACAAGATGCCGTTCCAAAATTTGCTTCGTCTTATGAAAAAACAAAAAACAAATCCATATATTTAAGATATTTTATGATAATATAAATTTTAAAAATCTTATATAGGTCTATTACTTTAAAAAATTATAATTCGAATTAGTAAATAAATTATTATAAATATTATATAAAAAAATTACCTTTTTTTGTTTAAAGATATTTACAATTCTACATTAAAATAGATAAAAGAATAAACGAAAAAAACTTTCAGTTTAAAAATTATGTATATTAATTTTGGACAAAATTCCAAATAGTAATGAGAATTACGTTATAACAACAATCAATTTTTAAATTTCGATAATGGATAATATTGACTGAAGTTGAATATTTAAAATGATTGCGAGTCCTATATTTTGTTAATAATTAAGTATTGAAAATCTTGTACTGTAAGAAACTGTTTGTTTTATATTAATAAAAATTGTTTCGAAAAGTTTATCAAATTTATTTATGTTTTGACTAAAGTTAAATTTCCCATACTATTTAAAGAAATTTGTCACAATTTAACTTTCGCAGTTAGAATTCAGAATTTTAGACTTACGTGATAAGCAAAGTCAGGCATAAACATCTTCTTGTATACCGAAGGCTGCATGATGTGCAGGTTTTGCCAAGCTCTATCCTGCGGCGCAAAGAACGTGTAACGATTCTTGTTGTCGTTCAGTTGATCATTGAAGTTATGGCGCATACCCAAATGATACGTCGAGCTGTCGATGTAAGGAAAACGAAGTTTTTCAAAATTAAAAATACCAAGGCTTCTAAGATTTATTCTATGCATTTTTATGGTTCACAAGATATTAATAAATAATATTCAAAGATGTATAACGTTTTACTTAAAATAATGAAAAATATAGATTTCAGCTTCAGTTTCTTATTTTATTGATTTTCATCATAAATTAAATTGTTAGAAATAAAAATTAAGTTAGAAAGTAAGTATTTTAATAAAATAATTGATTATAAAATATTAAATACTTTAAAGAATTGAATTCTTTTAACATATTTTATATCAAGAAGGCTATAAAAATCTATTAAATAGAGAAAATTTTCAATATTAATCGAATATTAAGAAATTTTTATTTTAACAATATTTTAATAATAAATAATGGAAAAATATAAATAATTTTTAAATGAAGTTTGGAGGATAATGACTTAAATATAAATTTATAATTTAATTACCAATTAAGTAGTAAAAATGAGTTCATTGTAATAAATACAGTTTATGGACATAAGTTTTACAATTTTTTTTAAATTTACTTGTGTATTTAGGTAAAAATTGGGAAAACGATAAAACGTATGACTATAAAAATATTAATTTCTTGTAAATAAAAGTATTTTCCAAATTTATAGAATTTCTTTGATCTAATGTCTTATTAATTAAATGTATTTTAACCATATCATTTCTTTTTTAACAATATTACCGATATTGAATTAGATATATTCACTCGCTATACAATATACATAATTATTTCCTTAAGATAAATAATGCATGTTCAAATCGATTTATTTTCAATTATTAATTATTATACTTTACTTGAATCGATTAGAATTGTTGATAGTTGATATTGGCGTATATTTTAGTTATACTTTGAATTTAAATTTAAATAATAAATATTCATTTTTGGATTCGATGTATTCAAAAATTGAAAATGGATTAGCAAAAATAGATTAAATGTGAAAGTCGATAAGTTAATGTGTAAGTTTAAGTATATAGAAAATCTGATAAAGTCAATTTTTTAAGATTTTTGTTTTATTTGAATTTATTTCAGATATTAAAAATGAATCTAGAAACCATTATTTCTAAAATACTACTTTTATATTTTATTTTTATTATTCGTTAAAGTTATCTGAAAATTTTCTGTCTGTATTATTCGTAAGACAGTAAAATAATTACATAGAAATAACTATAATTGAGGTAAAATTGTATTTGAAAATTTACGATTCAATTTAATTTAAAACTTTACGCAAAAGAAATAAAAGTTATAAATACGGATTTGACAATATTTGTAAATGAGTTAAATTCAAAACTACATTTTCATCTTGCAGATTATGAGAAGAATGATAAAAATCTTAAAGATTTATACAAATAATATATAATCGGAATATGCAATTGTAAGTAAGATTTGTGTGTTCATGATTGTATGTATAAGTGCTTGTATTTATCACAAAGTAAAGCAAAGCTGTTGTCCCGTGAATGAGATAGAAATTTATGTCATTTTAATTAAACTTGCAATAATGTAAAGACTATATATGTATTATTGCTTTTGTCTTATTCCTTAACTTTTCATAATTGTGAAAATAGATTGAAATATTCGTCATGTATTTATGTTTATACACGCGAAATTTTAAACATAGATTTGTGAGCTAAAGTGTTTCTATAATTGGAATTAGATTTATAAAATAAATTTAATTAATAAAATTGATGGTATATATTTTGAACAAAAATTATAGGTAATATTTTATATTGTATTATATTATATTTTCCATATTTTAGACTTACAAATTAATTTTATATGAAAGTAGATTGATAATTTGTATTGATTTTATCAATACCTGATCAATGCTTTTATATATACATAAAAAATTGCATAAAATTTGTTAATACGGAATTTATCAAAAAATATAAGAAATATTATTTAAAGCATATATTTAAAATTTCCAAAAATGTATTATCAGTAATAAAATTTTGTTTTTATCCATAAATATTATAATTATTAAAAATTATGGAAAACATCATTTTTAAATTAATTTTCAATTTGATTCATACAAAAATCAATGAGGTTTATGAAAAAATTTTTCTTTAGAAACTTTATTCATCAAATAAATTAAGATCTTTTTGAATATTTTCAGATAAAATGAACAAAATATATCTATCGAAATATATAAGTTGATAGAAGATTGTGATTTTACTCAATTATCCGTATTATATTGTAACGAGCAGCTGCAATCTTTTTCATATTATACCATATTCAAGCCAATGTGAAGTAGTTCGATTTTATTCATCCAATGTTAAATACTTAAGGATGATTAATAAACGATTGAAAAAACTTAAGCCATTTTTTACCAAGTCTTTTGGATCAAATTAAATTAAATATCAATATAATTACTCGAAATGTATGAAAATTGTTGAAAATATTGTTTATTTGAACGTATAGAATTTTTCAAAACATTTATGATTAAAATTATTTTAAATTATGAAAAATTTCTTTGTTTTATAAATTATTTTGTATTATTTTTTTATTATATTTAAGTAGTAGAATATAATTAATATTTAAAATTATTCATGAAGATTTTATAATTTATAGTTTTAAAATTAAAGGGCTTGATTCGTTACTTTTAATAATTATTAAATTTTTTATAATAGTTGATTGTTAGACTTTAATAATATGAAATGTAATTAAAATAAGTCTGAATCAATATAATATAATTAGTCTATTACAAGCATTTAAAATAGTTTTCATTTTTATAATTGGTAACTTCTCAGTATTTACTGCAATAACAAATTATAAATACTTTTAAATTTAATTATAAGTTATTAATAATAATTTTTTGGGATTAAATAGTTTCCCTTTTCGAAAATAATAAAAAATTACGATTATACCCGCATTTATACAAGTAATAAACTCTAAACTAAATTTACAGAGTTAATGCGTATGTTCGACACGAAGACTGAAAATAGCTATCGAGTGAATATAATGGCTACAACCCGTTCTGGTTGCTGCCGAAATATCACAGCATAAAATTCATGTTACGGCAGTTAGCAAAATATCCACAACATGTTTTGGTAGTATTCATGATGCCGTAACGTGACTTTGATGTATCCCATACGCAGTCATGCACTTATAATTATTTCGTTGCGCACAACGTATGAAGTGAAAGTAACTATGAGCAATATACGTTCGCCTATGAGATTTAGTCGAGATAGTAGCAGTTTAACTTGGTAATTGCTTTAGAACATATAGCGGTGACTAATGTCTTTCAATTCAATGACTGACTTGGTATCCTCCGAGTCGTTACATATATTTAGCACTATAATTCAATTTAGTAAGTACTTAACTTGTTGGCATGCGTACAGCATTAAATTAGTAATAATCCAATGTTTCCAATATAAACGAAGCTTAAAAGTGTCTTTGACTGTTTAGTAACAAACCATCAGAGAGTACCCTAATATTCAATCGTAACTTTATTTCAATTTCTTTTCAGAACATTAGAGTACAATTTTGTTAATTATAAAAATTTATAGTTAGCGATGAAACGTCCACTAATAATGATCTAATATTTTCAGAGTAGAAACAGTGTACGAAATTGTCAACGATATTTAAAGTAGAAAAAATAATTCTATACTATTCATATAGAAGAATACTTACTTAAGAGTAGGATCCGTCTTCAATTTATCGAGGACGGTCGTGTAAGGTATTCCGAGCACCCTGTCAATGATGTGGATGATGCCATTTGTCGCCCCAATGTTAGCTGTGATGATAGTGGCATTGACACCGCCACCCTCGACCGTTACCGTGTGGTTACCCGATGGACCTTCCACGACATTAAAGTACAGACTCGTACGGGGAGCGGCTGTTCTCACCTATGAAATGCCATTCGAACAACGCTTAATGTCGATTTCATTGTGTTTCTATATCTAGGGAAAACTTCGTCATATTTTTACTTTAATTTACTGCCTCTTGCGTTTTAACGACACGGAAAACTCGAACGATTTATTTTGCGATTCATCGATCCATTTTAATACCGAGTAAACGCTTTATATTCGATTTCATAAAATAGTCAAGCATTTTAATAGTTGTTCCAAGCACTTCATCCATCTTTTCAAATTATTACTTATCGATTTGCTTAATCGTTCAATTAATAAAATTATTATAAATTTAATATAAAAATATAATTTAATAAGTAAAATTTATTTTATTAATTCATACTAAGTAAACTGCAAATTATCATAATTGCTTTAATTTATTTAAAAATTTTTTAATACCAAAAGTTTTTTTTTATATTTTATCTTACGCTGTAATTGAGATATGAAAAAATATTTTAAAAAATACGATGTAAAAATTATCAGTCTTGTATTATAAATATTAAAAAGAGATACGACCAATTAATTCGACAATATTAACATTCGGTTGAATGAGTTTATTATTGAATTGTATTTTTTATATTTCTAAAGTTAATAATACTACACCACGAAGACTATATGTGATATTGTGTATATGTGATATATGTTTTATATTGTGATATCACTAATATTGATTAAACATGAAGATTATTTGAGGTTTATTAAGTTAACAGTATTAAATTAATTATTATAATGTAATATTGGACGAAGATTTCCCTTACTTTTCATAAATATTAAATAAAATATTATAACATATATCAGCAATTATAATATAATAACAACTAAATATAAAGATATTTTCAATCAATTAAAATTACTTTTATAGCTAAATTTACAACACAAATACATATATCTATATAAATATTCGTTTTTTTTGTAGTACAAAGATAATCTTCGAACAAAGAATAGTGAACAAAAAGAATTTTTTTAAAAACAACTAAATTTCTTAATAATCATGTAGAAATAAAAAAAATTAGTTTATTAAATAATAAAATTTATTAATAAAATTATATCTATCTATATTAGAAAAATGTAATACATTAGACGAAGTTTGTCTTCGTAGCTTTTAAAAATCATGCATAAATAATTTATTTTATGAAACATTTCGAAGCTACAAATATTTATAAAATACAAAAGATAAATTATTTTGAAAAGAATTTATGTGTGGTATGTAGTTACTAAAAATATAAATAAAATAAATTTAACTAGTGATCTTTAAACTAAGGTTACTAACACAGTTACTCTTAAAAACATAGTGAGAGTTTATACCTTCGTGCAGAATTACACATGCAGAAAAGAATCTTATAATTAAAAATATAAATAAAGTTATATTATTTCATTTATAATTAATACAATATAAAGCTTAATTTGCGACATTATTTACTATCTTATTTTATGTATTAAAAAAAATACTTTATATTTAATAAAATTCTTTTGAAAATAAATATCAATCTAAATTATTATGTAACATACAAATATTATCTGCACTAATAGAATTCGATTAGACATGAATAAGTTATTTTTGAACTATAATATATCTATTACTTTTTTCATTTTCACTTACATACTATAAAAAATTAAAATTGAAATATATTTAACATTGAATACTTTTAAACTCTTACAATTTAAATAAATTAAATGAAAAATTTATGTTAATTTATTTAAAAAGTAACATACACAATAAACATTTCAGATATATTATTTTAATTATATTATCTTTAATAAATCAATTACACAATTCAATGATATTTTATACTTATTATTTACGTATCAATGCATATTTAATAATTTTAAAAATACATTTATAATAATAATTCATGTATTCACATATACTAAAAAAATATGTTATCTGATTATAATTTAGCAACAATAAAATTAGTATCAAACTTAGATGTCATTTAAAAGGTTAGAAAAGTAGTTTCTATAAATTTAATTGATTTGTTGACGAATTTACATATAAAAACCTTTTTAAATCATGAAAAAAATTTGTTTCATCATATTAATATGAATTTAGTTATTTTTCACGATATAATACGTACGCATGTTCATTTGAGTACATTTTTTCAACTACTTTTTACCAAAAATAGGAAAAATATTTATTTATGTCTGCAATAATATATTACAAATAACAAATAATGAAAAGTTTTCTTAAATTCGTGTTTTACTTCTATGAAATTTTATTATAAGATAGAATGTTTATTTCAGTTAAATAATTTCATTAGTATAAAAAAAATTGTAAAGTAAATTTAGATGTACTATTAAATTAAATTATTATTAACTTAATAAATAATTATTATACTTATAATATTTTTAAAAGTATATATATATTATAAGCAGAATTTCAAATGCATATTTATTCCATTTTAGATCTGAAGTTTCAATTTACTTTAAAAGAAAGTTGTTAAAAAAGAACAAATAATCGATTCTTATAAAAACTCAACTTAACTCGTCTTAAATATTTGTATGAATACTCATTTTAAATTAAAAAACTTTTTACGCAAGATTAAATTGTAATCAATTTTATTACAAAATTTTGAAGAGTATAAATCAGAATTTTTCAATATTTTAAATCGAATACATCAAAGTTGAATCTTGTGTTGTAAATAAAAATTCATTTTAAATTAGTACAAGAAATAATGCACCAATCATTTAGAATTTTTATTTGTAAATTAAGTAGATAGCAAATAAAATGTATTTACAGTCATCCTGCTTAGCCATCTTTTTTCTATGATTTTAGTCAATTTAAGTCGGATTTGCAGCTGATCTGTATTCATGAATTCTCAGTATAAATTTTATTCTATTTGAAGTTTGAGAAGAATAATTGTACTATAAAAGGTATACAAGATTTTTCTTGTTTTGTAACATACTTTCTTTAACCTTTCATTTGAATTTTATTTCTTAAGGAGAATCCAAATTTATATGCATATAATTATTGAATACATCTTTATATTTCCTTTGAAATTACAAGTTATATGCAAGTAATACATACATACATACATACATACACACAAACATATAAAATTTGTTTGATTCTTTACATATGAAAAAACAAAGGAATGCATATAAAGTACAGTTTTATTTTTATACAAATGGAAATTTAAACTGTTCTGTTGATTATATTATAAAAACTTTCTTTTAACCATCTATTATTTTTAATAATAATAATTTTCTTTTAAATACGAATCATTTTATAATAAATTAATAAGAAATATAAATGTTCTAATAAAATTCATAATAAGCTTCTCAGAATAAATCAAAAATTTTTTTTAATTAAAAAATTCTTATTTAAATTCAAAAAGATGAAACGAGTGAACTCGAAATAATATAAAAAGAAAAGATTAAGCGACAATGTATTAGCATAACTGCAAATGTCTTACGCTACTCAATGCAAATTAGTCTCCCGGAAACTGTTTTAGTCGAAACGAAATTGTCATATGATGTCTGATCTTAAGTTCATGTAACTTGAAAAGTTACGGAACTTCTGTAGATGAACAAGAAACGTAAAGTAAAGATACAGTGAAGAGTACAGGATCTAAATACATATTTAAAATCCATTTTCAAGCCATTAAGTAAATTTTATATGATTAAAAGCTTGTAATTTGCATTGTTCGTACGTGTCATCAAGAATCATATTCAAAAGTTATTAATTTATGCAAATCTTAAGCATCACTTTTATTAATTAAAATTACTACAATAATTTATGTATAATTTCGTGAATTAGGTTATGTATATATAGGTAATATAGTATTTACAGAATTTGAAATACAAATGATTCGATTTCATCGTGAAATTATTACTGTTTTAAATTTGGTGAATCTGGCATTAAAATATCTTTCAAAATTCATTAGTGATATTCAATTAATACACTAAAATTTTATTATCGAATTGCAAATTTTTCGCAAACATTGAATAATTTGAAAATTTTGATAATAGATGGGTAATAATGAAATGGTTGTACAATATTTAACTTTTATTAACAAAAATAAATCTGAAATATCTATGGAAATATATACATTATATTTCTTTTATTAACAAAAATTAATTTTTTTTGTATTTAGTTGTAAGTATTCATTGAAATATAGTTTTAATATTAATAATATTATTAATATTATTATATTAATATTATTAAAATATTATAATTAATATTATTATATTATTAATATTATATTATTAATATTGATAATAGTTTGAAAATATGCTGATTTTCCTAAAACTTTCGATCTATCAAAGATAATATATAATCATTATATATATATTGATTTAAAATAATTTTAAAATAAGTTCTTAATTAAGAAATTATTTTATTAATTAAGTTCTTTATTGATATATCTGAATAAAGTGCATTATTGTCAAAAGAATATCGTACTACTTTTAAATTTTAAGACATAAAAATAAAAAAATTCAATCTTATTTACAAAAATAAACACTAATTATTAAAACATTAAATACTCGAATAATTTTGTTACACATAGTAAATTGTAAAAGAAAATTCATACGCTCGATTAAATTTGAAATTACACATAAAATTTTTCAACTGCAGAAAAAACTCATACTTTAAATATTTGAAAGATAATACATAAAAAACGCAATAGAGAACAAGAATTAAAGGAATAAAAATCCAATGAAACGTATAATCCAATTGTATGATGTTATTCATTTGTGACACCGATTTAATCGATCAAAAATGGATAGAAATTATATGGCGTGCAGGTGTGGCTCTTAAAAAAGTTAGCGCTTTAAAAATAAAAAAAATCAGCCTCTATGTAAATCCTACAAATGAATGGTTTCATAGCAAAATTTTCGGACTCCAATTTAACGTCCTCGTTTGTCACGATGTAAATCTTGTCGCGCGTGTGAGAGCGCCCAAACGTACAGAACATATCCACCGACTAATCCGCAAACAATGTTGCCGAACCATACATAAACTCTAGTGCACGTCAAAATTCATTTGGAATGGTGCTGGAGAGAAATTTATAGGTTTTATCGATATATTATTGTGAACTTTCGAATGTGGCGTCAATGCGAGGTGGCGCAACGTATGGTTTGTGGGAATTGATTGTCACAGGAAATTCTTTTATTTTTCCATCTTTTATAGATTTAAACGGTACGTTAATTTCATTTTACTATGACCTATCTGATTCTTTTTAATCGTTTATTTTTTTATAGAACTATAATAATGTACGTTCAATTTTTCTTATTTTTAAATGTACTATTGAATTGAAATAATTTTATCTTAGAAATTTAGGTTCAATATCGTAATTTCCATTTTTTAACTTTATGCCTTTTTCTTCTTAATAGCGGGTATGATACTCGTAGATCAATTTGAATATCTATTTCTACAGAAATAAAATTAGCTTTGAATTAAATTCACAAATCGTTTTAATGAAAATCTAAAACAGTAAAGTAAAATAAATTCTAGCTTTTAATCATCAATAATTTAATAATTTATTCAAAATTTAGACGAGTATTGATTCAAACAAAATCAGAATGAAAATAATCACGATTTATAGAAAGTTATAAGTGTTATTATAAACGTAAAAAATATATTTTAGTGTTTCTCTAATATCCAAATTTTTATAAAATATAAAACATGAAATAGATAAATAAATTTTTTAAAAAGTTTATTAGTAAAAAATTATAAATTTAAGAGTAGTAAATGTATTTAACTTCAAAAGAAATCTAACCTACCGAATTTTATTTTCTATACAAGTAGAAGAAATACTCGACAAGAATGCTGTTTCATTGTAATTAGGTTTTAGTTCCGTATTACCACAGAACCGTTCTTTTATTCTTTAGTGCAAAGAAGTAGAAAATTTCAAAAACAGAAAGATAGAAACTGAAACATTTTATTGAGTCAGAGACAAAGATTCGGACAGTAGTACCGATCTCAAATTGCTTAATCAGGAAGAGAAATGAGAGTTTAAGAGCAGACAAAGCACTTGATTATTCCCCTATCGATTTCGATTAAGAAAAAGGTATAAAAAATGAGATCTTTCTTCATTCGATTTTTCAGTCGAAAATGATTTGTATAAGAAGTGATTACTTTGAAAATATGATATGTAACATTTTTTTTTAATGCGGAATTTCTAACATAATTTCATTATTGATAAATTAATAGTTTTTTATATATAACTTAGTAATGGTACAATATGAAAAAGTTTAAATATATTTATTTTTCTACAAGAAAGAAAAACTTTTCTATTAAAATATATAAATGAAACATCTCAAGTAATTAGAGTTTTTCTATTAATAATTTTTAGTATTTTTGTATAAATATAGATGCTATTATATATTGAAATCTTAACTTATATTTCATGAAGTTTTTACACATTACGTTGAGAAAATTTTATGATCATATATTAATCGACAAATCAAAAACAAATAATGAATTTTTAAACTTCATCCTCTTTAATTTATGCTTGCTTATATATTATTTCGAACTTTATTTAAAATATAATATAATTATTTTATATCTTTATAAAATATATTATATTATTATATAGTTTATCTCAGTCTAATAATTAAAATTATGATATTTTAAATATATAATAAATCAAATTGTTTTGGTATTAATCGGTGATTAAAAAAAAGATTTAAAAAATAATTTTTCACCTCAAAAACCTCAATTATGCAAGTGAATAATTGAATCACTCGAATTATTTTTGACATTTTATTCTGCAGTTCTTTGATGATTATACGAATCAGCGTTTTACCTTGTCTTTTCATTATGCATTAATTTTTGCAGTGCAAAACAGCTTCTATTATTTTTAACCTTTATTTTCAACACTATTCACTTGATCCATATAATCTGCTTTTTTCTTTCTTTGAATTAAAATCTTTCTCTTAGATACATAAGTAAATATAATAGTCCGCTATATGAAATATAAAGCTTTCATTTTATGTATATGTACTTACTGATAGCATAAAATGTCACATCCGAAAAATATCGGAAACAGTTTTTGATAATCTAATATTATTTACTTTTTCGTATTCAAACAATATATTATTTTATTATTCAACTGTTTATATGAATACAAAATAGCTAAGAAATTAAATTTATTATATATTTTATATAATATTATAGAAATATTTTAAAATTAAAATCAAATCAAATAATAGTTTTCTTAATATATTAAGAGTTATTTTAAAAATTTTATTTTATATTCGTAAAATATATCAATATAAAATAATAAATTATATGCATCAATTAATCGAGTATTTTATCTTTACAACAAAATATATTTACAATTTTAATTAGCACATAAATACATCTTATTTAATTTATCAAATAAATATATAATAATACTAAATTATGATGTAAAAAAATAATATTAATGTTTGAATTTGTTTATTGAAATCATTAATTTGTCAATAAATTAAATAAAACTAATGAAAAATCTAAATAATTGTTAAAACAAAATAACAATAGAAATACTACAAACATTGAATGCACTAAAGTGTATAAGAATAAAAACTCACTATCCAATACGGTAAACAGATACAACATAATATACACAATATGAAAGAGCATAAAAATTCATATTAAAAATGTATGGAAATATTTACCGAGTAATATGTCTTTCCAACCCAATGCGGCTTTAAGAAAACAAAAAAAGAAATGCATTATAATTGTATATTTATTCTACAATATATTATTTTCTACGCTTAAAAATGGTCATTTTAAAATTAATATTAAAAATCAAAAACATATTAATGTAGATATATTTATAAAATTGAGAATAATATACTGTATGCAATATTAGAAATAAATTTCTTTAAATTAGTTAATTCAAATCATAAATATATAAACCTAAAGAATGCATATATAAAATGCTTAATCATACAAAATTTGAAGCTATTTTTAATTTTTATTATTTACTTTTTCAATTCATAATCCATCAATGAACAATATTTACGTAACGTCTAAAATTTAAAAGAAAAAACATACATATTTTAAAAATATTTCTATCATTAATATATGAAAGACCTTTACGGTATATATTTAACTTAATAAATTTATTATAAACTAAAATTGTAATATATCCTCATTTAAATTGCGAAGTAAATATATACAATTCACATTTATAATTGCTACCAATAATCTTCTGAGAAGAATCAAATCGAAATAAAAAATTTTCAAAAAATTCAAACATATATTTCAGAAATTATAAATGCTATTTTAAGAAGGTTATGTATTATATATCCATAATTCATTAAAAATAAAAAATCAATATAGTAAAATACCACAAACGATGATTTCATACTTGTTTGCATTACACAATATATACTATTAACGATAAAAATTAGAAATATAAATTACATTAAATTTAAATTCAGTGGAATATTAATAAATCTCAAATTTATGATGAAAAAAATTAATTTGCCGCAAACTTTACTACAATAAAATTTTACACAAATCGTAAATTCTTTAACCGTATAAAAAAGATACCTAGAATATACATGTGAAATATCGAAAAAGATATAAAGAATGCAACACAAATATAAAATAACAAATCCATGAAAAACAAAGTTAATTGTAATAATATATAAAAATTATAACATATAATAGATTTAAATGCAAAAAAATATAAGCTTCAATAAAGTTACTTAAAAAGTTATAAAATAAAATAAAACTTCCTCGTACAAAATGGAAAATAAATAAACATTGAATAATAGATTGGAAGCAGCTAAAATTTCGGATTGCCAATCCAAAAGAAATCATAAACGAAGTACCTCCGATAAGAAAAAAAGTATGTTTACGATGAAAAAGAATTAATGCAATAGCAAAGGTGGCCCAGCAGTTAAGTCCATACCTCAAAAGCAGAAAAACAGTAAACATTACTTTGTATGTTTTACTACATCGGTACTCGTCCTTTAATTTCACAGTTGCTATTACTAATTTTATGTGTAACATATCACATTATTAACTATCCGGTATTTAAGCACGTTAAATAGTTTAGGAAAATTGCATAGGGAAAATAGATATTTTACCGAAACCATTTTTTAAATTTGGTACTGAAATCATTAAGTACAGAATCCCAGTAGAAATAAATCACGACTATATTAAAATACGCTTCTCTACGACATAAATTCAAAAAAATGATTAGCTCAGTGTATAAGTTTCTGGCTCAAAAGCAGGTACTCAATATCTTTTTATAAATATATTTCCAGGCACTTTATTTATTTGCTGAAATTATTGTTTCTTGTATTATTCAAATAGCATGATCCTTCAAACATTAGAACATCAAATTGATGCGATTAGATCCAATCAGATAATAAAATTTTTTTTACTACGATTATTATGTGCTCCGATGATCGAATGATGTTCCTCAGAAATGGATTTTATACGAATTTATTAACTTTCTGTATACAGTTAATTGCAATTTATACAAAAATAATTATATTAATAACAACCGTAACTATAACTCTTGTCTAAATCGCGGAAAAATTACAGCGGTTTTACTTAATCGTGAATTAGTTTACGATATTTCTTCTTCCAATAACGTTATTTTCACGAAAACCAATTTTCCACATTCGTACTGAAAAATTTAGGTACCGAATGAAACATTAAATAGAACGCGCATATTTTTAAATACTATACTCAACAATATAAATACAGAACAAGTCTTAGTTCAGTGCATAAGCTTCTGCCTCGAAAGCAGAGGAACTGAATTTTCTTTTTATGTTTTTACCCTGGTACTTTTTTTTTCGGAAATTATTGTTTATTGTAAAATATATAGGCTTTTTTTTCATACTATCGGACCAAGAATTGATGCGATTAGATCTAATCGCAAATGAATATTTTTTTATTACGATTATTATTAGGTCGGAAGATCGTCTAATGTTCTTTAAAATTGGATTCTAATATCATCATATTCAATTTCGTATACAGCTGATTGTATTTTATACAAAGATAATTATATTAATAACAACCGTAACTATAACTCTTGTCTAAATCATGGAAAAATTACAGCGGTTTTACTTAATCGTGAATTAGTTTACGATATTTCTTTTTCCAATCACGTTATTTTCACGAAAGCCAATTTTCCACATTCGTACTGAAAAATTTAGGTACCGACTGGAAGATTAAATAGAACGCGAATATTTTTAAATACGATACTCAACAATATAAATACAGAACAAGTCTTAGCTCAGTGCATAAGCTTCTGCCTCGAAAGCAGAGGCACTGAATTTTTTTTTTTATTTTTTTACCCTGGTACTTTTTTTTTCGGAAATTATTGTTTATTGTAAAATATATAGGCTTTTTTTGATACTATCGGAACAAGAATTGATACGATTAGATCTAATCGCAAATGAATATTTTTTTATTACGATTATTATTAGGTCGGAAGATCGTCTAATGTTCTTTAAAATTGGATTCTAATATCCTTATATTGATTTTCGTATACAGCTGATTGTGTTTTATACAAAAATAATTATATTAGTAACAACCGTAACTATAACTCTTGTCTAAATCACGGAAAAATTACAGCGGTTTTAGTTAATCGTGAATTAGTTTAGGATATTTCTTTTTCCAATTACGTTATTTTCACGAAAGCCAATTTTCCACATTCGTACTGAAAAATTTAGGTACCGACTGGAAGATTAAATAGAACGCGAATATTCTTAAATACTATACTCAACAATATAAATACAGAACAAGTCTTAGCTCAGTGCATAAGCTTCTGCCTCGAAAGCAGAGGCACTGAATTTTTTTTTTTATTTTTTTACCCTGGTACTTTTTTTTTCGGAAATTATTGTTTATTGTAAAATATATAGGCTTTTTTTTATACTATCGGAACAAGAATTGATACGATTAGATCTAATCGCAAATGAATATTTTTTTATTACGATTATTATTAGGTCGGAAGATCGTCTAATGTTCTTTAAAATTGGATTCTAATATCCTTATATTCATTTTCGTATACAGCTGATTGTGTTTTATACAAAAATAATTATATTAGTAACAACCGTAACTATAACTCTTGTCTAAATCACGGAAAAATTACAGCGGTTTTAGTTAATCGTGAATTAGTTTACGATATTTCTTTTTCCAATTACGTTATTTTCACGAAAGCCAATTTTCCACATTCGTACTGAAAAATTTAGGTACCGACTGGAAGATTAAATAGAACGCGAATATTCTTAAATACTATACTCAACAATATAAATACAGAACAAGTCTTAGCTCAGTGCATAAGCTTCTGCCTCGAAAGCAGAGGCACTGAATTTTTTTTTTTATTTTTTTACCCTGGTACTTTTTTTTTCGGAAATTATTGTTTATTGTAAAATATATAGGCTTTTTTTGATACTATCGGAACAAGAATTGATACGATTAGATCTAATCGCAAATGAATATTTTTTTATTACGATTATTATTAGGTCGGAAGATCGTCTAATGTTCTTTAAAATTGGATTCTAATATCCTTATATTCATTTTCGTATACAGCTGATTGTGTTTTATACAAAAATAATTATATTAGTAACAACCGTAACTATAACTCTTGTCTAAATCACGGAAAAATTACAGCGGTTTTAGTTAATCGTGAATTAGTTTACGATATTTCTTTTTCCAATTACGTTATTTTCACGAAAGCCAATTTTCCACATTCGTACTGAAAAATTTAGGTACCGACTGGAAGATTAAATAGAACGCGAATATTCTTAAATACTATACTCAACAATATAAATACAGAACAAGTCTTAGCTCAGTGCATAAGCTTCTGCCTCGAAAGCAGAGGCACTGAATTTTTTTTTTTATTTTTTTACCCTGGTACTTTTTTTTTCGGAAATTATTGTTTATTGTAAAATATATAGGCTTTTTTTGATACTATCGGAACAAGAATTGATACGATTAGATCTAATCGCAAATGAATATTTTTTTATTACGATTATTATTAGGTCGGAAGATCGTCTAATGTTCTTTAAAATTGGATTCTAATATCCTTATATTCATTTTCGTATACAGCTGATTGTGTTTTATACAAAAATAATTATATTAGTAACAACCGTAACTATAACTCTTGTCTAAATCACGGAAAAATTACAGCGGTTTTACTTAATCGTGAATTAGTTTACGATATTTCTTTTTCCAATTACGTTATTTTCACGAAAGCCAATTTTCCACATTCGTACTGAAAAATTTAGGTACCGACTGGAAGATTAAATAGAACGCGAATATTCTTAAATACTATACTCAACAATATAAATACAGAACAAGTCTTAGCTCAGTGCATAAGCTTCTGCCTCGAAAGCAGAGGCACTGAATTTTTTTTTTTATTTTTTTACCCTGGTACTTTTTTTTTCGGAAATTATTGTTTATTGTAAAATATATAGGCTTTTTTTGATACTATCGGAACAAGAATTGATACGATTAGATCTAATCGCAAATGAATATTTTTTTATTACGATTATTATTAGGTCGGAAGATCGTCTAATGTTCTTTAAAATTGGATTCTAATATCCTTATATTCATTTTCGTATACAGCTGATTGTGTTTTATACAAAAATAATTATATTAGTAACAACCGTAACTATAACTCTTGTCTAAATCACGGAAAAATTACAGCGGTTTTAGTTAATCGTGAATTAGTTTAGGATATTTCTTTTTCCAATTACGTTATTTTCACGAAAGCCAATTTTCCACATTCGTACTGAAAAATTTAGGTACCGACTGGAAGATTAAATAGAACGCGAATATTCTTAAATACTATACTCAACAATATAAATACAGAACAAGTCTTAGCTCAGTGCATAAGCTTCTGCCTCGAAAGCAGAGGCACTGAATTTTTTTTTTTATTTTTTTACCCTGGTACTTTTTTTTTCGGAAATTATTGTTTATTGTAAAATATATAGGCTTTTCTTGATACTATCGGAACAAGAATTGATACGATTAGATCTAATCGCAAATGAATATTTTTTTATTACGATTATTATTAGGTCGGAAGATCGTCTAATGTTCTTTAAAATTGGATTCTAATATCATCATATTCAATTTCGTATACAGCTGATTGTATTTTATACAAAGATAATTATATTAATAACAACCGTAACTATAACTCTTGTCTAAATCATGGAAAAATTACAGCGGTTTTACTTAATCGTGAATTAGTTTACGATATTTCTTTTTCCAATCACGTTATTTTCACGAAAGCCAATTTTCCACATTCGTACTGAAAAATTTAGGTACCGACTGGAAGATTAAATAGAACGCGAATATTCTTAAATACTATACTCAACAATATAAATACAGAACAAGTCTTAGCTCAGTGCATAAGCTTCTGCCTCGAAAGCAGAGGCACTGAATTTTTTTTTTTATTTTTTTACCCTGGTACTTTTTTTTTCGGAAATTATTGTTTATTGTAAAATATATAGGCTTTTTTTGATACTATCGGAACAAGAATTGATACGATTAGATCTAATCGCAAATGAATATTTTTTTATTACGATTATTATTAGGTCGGAAGATCGTCTAATGTTCTTTAAAATTGGATTCTAATATCCTTATATTCAATTTCGTATACAGCTGATTGTGTTTTATACAAAGATAATTATATTAGTAACAACCGTAACTATAACTCTTGTCTAAATCACGGAAAAATTACAGCGGTTTTACTTAATCGTGAATTAGTTTACGATATTTCTTTTTCCAATTACGTTATTTTCACGAAAGCCAATTTTCCACATTCGTACTGAAAAATTTAGGTACCGACTGGAAGATTAAATAGAACGCGAATATTCTTAAATACTATACTCAACAATATAAATACAGAACAAGTCTTAGCTCAGTGCATAAGCTTCTGCCTCGAAAGCAGAGGCACTGAATTTTTTTTTTTATTTTTTTACCCTGGTACTTTTTTTTTCGGAAATTATTGTTTATTGTAAAATATATAGGCTTTTTTTGATACTATCGGAACAAGAATTGATACGATTAGATCTAATCGCAAATGAATATTTTTTTATTACGATTATTATTAGGTCGGAAGATCGTCTAATGTTCTTTAAAATTGGATTCTAATATCCTTATATTCATTTTCGTATACAGCTGATTGTGTTTTATACAAAAATAATTATATTAGTAACAACCGTAACTATAACTCTTGTCTAAATCACGGAAAAATTACAGCGGTTTTAGTTAATCGTGAATTAGTTTACGATATTTCTTTTTCCAATTACGTTATTTTCACGAAAGCCAATTTTCCACATTCGTACTGAAAAATTTAGGTACCGACTGGAAGATTAAATAGAACGCGAATATTCTTAAATACTATACTCAACAATATAAATACAGAACAAGTCTTAGCTCAGTGCATAAGCTTCTGCCTCGAAAGCAGAGGCACTGAATTTTTTTTTTTATTTTTTTACCCTGGTACTTTTTTTTTCGGAAATTATTGTTTATTGTAAAATATATAGGCTTTTTTTGATACTATCGGAACAAGAATTGATACGATTAGATCTAATCGCAAATGAATATTTTTTTATTACGATTATTATTAGGTCGGAAGATCGTCTAATGTTCTTTAAAATTGGATTCTAATATCCTTATATTGATTTTCGTATACAGCTGATTGTATTTTATACAAAGATAATTATATTAATAACAACCGTAACTATAACTCTTGTCTAAATCATGGAAAAATTACAGCGGTTTTACTTAATCGTGAATTAGTTTACGATATTTCTTTTTCCAATCACGTTATTTTCACGAAAGCCAATTTTCCACATTCGTACTGAAAAATTTAGGTACCGACTGGAAGATTAAATAGAACGCGAATATTTTTAAATACTATACTCAACAATATAAATACAGAACAAGTCTTAGCTCAGTGCATAAGCTTCTGCCTCGAAAGCAGAGGCACTGAATTTTTTTTTTTATTTTTTTACCCTGGTACTTTTTTTTTCGGAAATTATTGTTTATTGTAAAATATATAGGCTTTTTTTGATACTATCGGAACAAGAATTGATACGATTAGATCTAATCGCAAATGAATATTTTTTTATTACGATTATTATTAGGTCGGAAGATCGTCTAATGTTCTTTAAAATTGGATTCTAATATCCTTATATTGATTTTCGTATACAGCTGATTGTGTTTTATACAAAAATAATTATATTAGTAACAACCGTAACTATAACTCTTGTCTAAATCACGGAAAAATTACAGCGGTTTTAGTTAATCGTGAATTAGTTTAGGATATTTCTTTTTCCAATTACGTTATTTTCACGAAAGCCAATTTTCCACATTCGTACTGAAAAATTTAGGTACCGACTGGAAGATTAAATAGAACGCGAATATTCTTAAATACTATACTCAACAATATAAATACAGAACAAGTCTTAGCTCAGTGCATAAGCTTCTGCCTCGAAAGCAGAGGCACTGAATTTTTTTTTTTATTTTTTTACCCTGGTACTTTTTTTTTCGGAAATTATTGTTTATTGTAAAATATATAGGCTTTTTTTGATACTATCGGAACAAGAATTGATACGATTAGATCTAATCGCAAATGAATATTTTTTTATTACGATTATTATTAGGTCGGAAGATCGTCTAATGTTCTTTAAAATTGGATTCTAATATCCTTATATTCAATTTCGTATACAGCTGATTGTATTTTATACAAAAATAATTATATTAGTAACAACCGTAACTATAACTCTTGTCTAAATCACGGAAAAATTACAGCGGTTTTACTTAATCGTGAATTAGTTTACGATATTTCTTTTTCCAATTACGTTATTTTCACGAAAGCCAATTTTCCACATTCGTACTGAAAAATTTAGGTACCGACTGGAAGATTAAATAGAACGCGAATATTCTTAAATACTATACTCAACAATATAAATACAGAACAAGTCTTAGCTCAGTGCATAAGCTTCTGCCTCGAAAGCAGAGGCACTGAATTTTTTTTTTTATTTTTTTACCCTGGTACTTTTTTTTTCGGAAATTATTGTTTATTGTAAAATATATAGGCTTTTTTTGATACTATCGGAACAAGAATTGATACGATTAGATCTAATCGCAAATGAATATTTTTTTATTACGATTATTATTAGGTCGGAAGATCGTCTAATGTTCTTTAAAATTGGATTCTAATATCCTTATATTCATTTTCGTATACAGCTGATTGTGTTTTATACAAAAATAATTATATTAGTAACAACCGTAACTATAACTCTTGTCTAAATCACGGAAAAATTACAGCGGTTTTAGTTAATCGTGAATTAGTTTACGATATTTCTTTTTCCAATCACGTTATTTTCACGAAAGCCAATTTTCCACATTCGTACTGAAAAATTTAGGTACCGACTGGAAGATTAAATAGAACGCGAATATTCTTTAATACTATACTCAACAATATAAATACATAACAAGTCTTAGCTCAGTGCATAAGCTTCTGCCTCGAAAGCAGAGGCACTGAATTTTTTTTTTTATTTTTTTACCCTGGTACTTTTTTTTCGGAAATTATTGTTTATTGTAAAATATATAGGCTTTTTTTGATACTATCGGAACAAGAATTGATACGATTAGATCTAATCGCAAATGAATATTTTTTTATTACGATTATTATTAGGTCGGAAGATCGTCTAATGTTCTTTAAAATTGGATTCTAATATCCTTATATTCATTTTCGTATACAGCTGATTGTGTTTTATACAAAAATAATTATATTAGTAACAACCGTAACTATAACTCTTGTCTAAATCACGGAAAAATTACAGCGGTTTTAGTTAATCGTGAATTAGTTTACGATATTTCTTTTTCCAATTACGTTATTTTCACGAAAGCCAATTTTCCACATTCGTACTGAAAAATTTAGGTACCGACTGGAAGATTAAATAGAACGCGAATATTCTTAAATACTATACTCAACAATATAAATACAGAACAAGTCTTAGCTCAGTGCATAAGCTTCTGCCTCGAAAGCAGAGGCACTGAATTTTTTTTTTTATTTTTTTACCCTGGTACTTTTTTTTTCGGAAATTATTGTTTATTGTAAAATATATAGGCTTTTTTTGATACTATCGGAACAAGAATTGATACGATTAGATCTAATCGCAAATGAATATTTTTTTATTACGATTATTATTAGGTCGGAAGATCGTCTAATGTTCTTTAAAATTGGATTCTAATATCCTTATATTCATTTTCGTATACAGCTGATTGTGTTTTATACAAAAATAATTATATTAGTAACAACCGTAACTATAACTCTTGTCTAAATCACGGAAAAATTACAGCGGTTTTACTTAATCGTGAATTAGTTTACGATATTTCTTTTTCCAATTACGTTATTTTCACGAAAGCCAATTTTCCACATTCGTACTGAAAAATTTAGGTACCGACTGGAAGATTAAATAGAACGCGAATATTCTTAAATACTATACTCAACAATATAAATACAGAACAAGTCTTAGCTCAGTGCATAAGCTTCTGCCTCGAAAGCAGAGGCACTGAATTTTTTTTTTTATTTTTTTACCCTGGTACTTTTTTTTTCGGAAATTATTGTTTATTGTAAAATATATAGGCTTTTTTTGATACTATCGGAACAAGAATTGATACGATTAGATCTAATCGCAAATGAATATTTTTTTATTACGATTATTATTAGGTCGGAAGATCGTCTAATGTTCTTTAAAATTGGATTCTAATATCCTTATATTCAATTTTCGTATACAGCTGATTGTATTTTATACAAAAATAATTATATTAGTAACAACCGTAACTATAACTCTTGTCTAAATCACGGAAAAATTACAGCGGTTTTAGTTAATCGTGAATTAGTTTACGATATTTCTTTTTCCAATTACGTTATTTTCACGAAAGCCAATTTTCCACATTCGTACTGAAAAATTTAGGTACCGACTGGAAGATTAAATAGAACGCGAATATTCTTAAATACTATACTCAACAATATAAATACAGAACAAGTCTTAGCTCAGTGCATAAGCTTCTGCCTCGAAAGCAGAGGCACTGAATTTTTTTTTTTATTTTTTTACCCTGGTACTTTTTTTTTCGGAAATTATTGTTTATTGTAAAATATATAGGCTTTTTTTGATACTATCGGAACAAGAATTGATACGATTAGATCTAATCGCAAATGAATATTTTTTTATTACGATTATTATTAGGTCGGAAGATCGTCTAATGTTCTTTAAAATTGGATTCTAATATCCTTATATTCAATTTCGTATACAGCTGATTGTGTTTTATACAAAAATAATTATATTAGTAACAACCGTAACTATAACTCTTGTCTAAATCACGGAAAAATTACAGCGGTTTTACTTAATCGTGAATTAGTTTACGATATTTCTTTTTCCAATCACGTTATTTTCACGAAAGCCAATTTTCCACATTCGTACTGAAAAATTTAGGTACCGACTGGAAGATTAAATAGAACGCGAATATTTTTAAATACGATACTCAACAATATAAATACAGAACAAGTCTTAGCTCAGTGCATAAGCTTCTGCCTCGAAAGCAGAGGCACTGAATTTTTTTTTTTATTTTTTTACCCTGGTACTTTTTTTTTCGGAAATTATTGTTTATTGTAAAATATATAGGCTTTTTTTGATACTATCGGAACAAGAATTGATACGATTAGATCTAATCGCAAATGAATATTTTTTTATTACGATTATTATTAGGTCGGAAGATCGTCTAATGTTCTTTAAAATTGGATTCTAATATCATCATATTCAATTTCGTATACAGCTGATTGTATTTTATACAAAGATAATTATATTAGTAACAACCGTAACTATAACTCTTGTCTAAATCACGGAAAAATTACAGCGGTTTTACTTAATCGTGAATTAGTTTACGATATTTCTTTTTCCAATTACGTTATTTTCACGAAAGCCAATTTTCCACATTCGTACTGAAAAATTTAGGTACCGACTGGAAGATTAAATAGAACGCGAATATTCTTAAATACTATACTCAACAATATAAATACAGAACAAGTCTTAGCTCAGTGCATAAGCTTCTGCCTCGAAAGCAGAGGCACTGAATTTTTTTTTTTATTTTTTTACCCTGGTACTTTTTTTTTCGGAAATTATTGTTTATTGTAAAATATATAGGCTTTTTTTGATACTATCGGAACAAGAATTGATACGATTAGATCTAATCGCAAATGAATATTTTTTTATTACGATTATTATTAGGTCGGAAGATCGTCTAATGTTCTTTAAAATTGGATTCTAATATCCTTATATTCATTTTCGTATACAGCTGATTGTGTTTTATACAAAAATAATTATATTAGTAACAACCGTAACTATAACTCTTGTCTAAATCACGGAAAAATTACAGCGGTTTTAGTTAATCGTGAATTAGTTTAGGATATTTCTTTTTCCAATTACGTTATTTTCACGAAAGCCAATTTTCCACATTCGTACTGAAAAATTTAGGTACCGACTGGAAGATTAAATAGAACGCGAATATTCTTAAATACTATACTCAACAATATAAATACAGAACAAGTCTTAGCTCAGTGCATAAGCTTCTGCTCGGC